>CM077669.1:389685206-390935206 GCA_039707655.1 Elymus sibiricus | reverse complement strand
GAGAATTTCATCTAGTCACTTTCATCATGTTGGTTTGATTTGCGTTCGCTACTTTGATAATTTGATATGTGGGTGGACCGGTGCTTTGGTGCTGTTCTTACATGAACAAACCTCCCACTTATGATTAACCCCCTCGCAAGCATCCGCAACTACGAGAAAAGTATTAAGATAAAATCTAACCATAGCATTAAATATTTGGATCCAAATCAACCCCTTACGAAATACCGCATAAACTAGGGTTTAAGCTTCTATCACTCTAGAAACCCATCATTTAATAACTACTCCACAATGCATTCCCTTAGGCCCAAAGATGGTGAAGTGTCATGTAGTCGACGTTCACATGACACCACTAAGGGAATCACAACATACATATCATCAAAATATCGAACACACATATCAAATTCACATGATTACTTGCAACATAACTTCTCCCGTGACCTCAAGAACAATGGTAACTACTCACTGATGTCTACTACGCAACCCTCTTCTTGTAGACTCGTGTTGGGCCTCCAAGCGCAGAGTTTTGTAGGACAGTAGCAAATTTCCCTCAAGTGGATGACCGAAGGTTTATCAATCCGTGGGAGGCGTAGGATGAAGATGGTCTCTCTCAAACAACCCTGCAACCAAATAACAAAGAGTCTCTTGTGTCCCCAACACACCCAATACAATGGTAAATTGTATAGGTGCACTAGTTCGGCGAAGAGATGGTGATACAAGTGCAATATGGATGGTAGATATAGGTTTTTATAATATGAAAATATAAAAACAGCAAGGTAGCAAGTAACAAAAGTGAGCAAAAATGGTATTGCAATGCTTGAAAACAAGGCCTAGGGTTCATACTTTCACTAGTGCAAGTTCTCTCAACAATACTAACATAGCTGAATCATATGTAAATCCCTCACGTGCGACAAAGAGTTCACTCCAAAGTCACAAATAGCGGAGAACAAACGAAGAAATTATTGTAGGGTACAAAACCACCTCAAAGTTATCTTTTCCGATCAATCATATGAGCTATCCCTATAAGTGTCACGAACAGCCCTAGAGTTCGTACTAAAATAACACCTTAAGATACACATCAACCAAAACCCTAATGTCACCTAGATACTCCAATGTCACCACGAGTACCCATGGGCTTGATTATACGATATGCATCACACAATTTTAGATTCATCATATTCAATCCAACACAAAGAACTTCAAAGAGTGCCCCAAAGTTTCTACTGGAGAGTCAAGACGAAAACATGTGCCAACCCCTATGCATAGATTCCCAAAGTCACGGAACCCGCAAGTTGATCACCAAAACATATATCAAGTGGATCAATAGAACATCCCATTGTCACCACGGATATCCCATCGCAAGACATACATCAAGTGTTCTCAAATCCTTAAAGACTCAATCCGATAAGAAAACTTCAAAGGGAAAACTCAATTCATCACAAGAAGATAGAGAGGGGAAAACTCCATATGATTCATCTATATCAATAAAGCTCGTGGTACATCAAGATCGTGTCATCTCAAGAACACGAGAGAGAGAGAGAGAGAGATCAAACACATAGCTACTGGTACATACCCTCAGCCCCGAGGGTGAACTACTCCCTCCTCGTCATGGAGACCGCCGGGATAATGAAGATGGCCTCCGGTGATGGTTTCCCCCTCCGGCAGGGTGCCGGAACGGGCTCCCGATTGGTTTTTTGTGGCTACAGAGGCTTGCGGCGACGGAACTCCCGATCTAGGTTTCTTTTCGGCGGTTTCTGTATTTATAGGAATATTTGGCGTTGGAATCACGTCAGGGGGGGGGGTGCTCAAGGGACCCACAAGCCAGGGGGGCGCGCCCTAGGGGGGGGGGGGCGCCCCCTAGGCTTGTGACCTCCTCGGGACTCCTCTCCGGTATCTTTTTGTTCCAGTATTTTTTATATTTTCCAAAAATATTCTCCATAAATTTTCAGCCCATTCCGAGAACTTTTATTTCTGCACAAAAACAACACCACGTTAGCTCTGCTGAAAATAGCGTCAGTCCGGGTTAGTTCTAATAAAATCATACCAAAATCATATAAAATTATTGTAAACATGGCATCAATACTTCATAAATTATAGATACGTTGGAGACGTATCACTCACAAATGATATTCATGCTCAAGATCAGAGGGGTATTAAATAGCATAATGGATCTGAACATATAATCTTCCACCAAATAAACCATATAGTAATCAACTACGAGATGTAATCAACACTACTAGTCACCCACAGGTACCAATCTGAGGTTCCGGTACAAAGATTGAACACAAGAGATGAACTAGGGTTTGAGAGGAGATGGTGTTGTTGAAGATGTTGATGAAGATTGGCCTCCCAAAGATGAGAGGGGTGTTGGTGATGACGATGGCTTCGATTTCCCTCTCTCGGATGGAAGTTCCCCCGGCGGAATCGCTCCGCCTGAGGGTAAAAGTGATCTTGCCCAAGTTCCGCCTCGAGACGGCGGCGTTCCGTCCCGAAAGTCCTCTCTTTATTTTTTCTAGGTTAAAAGACCTTAAGTACCAGAAGATGGGCACAGGAGGTGGGCTGGGCTGGCCACAACCCACCAAGGTGCGCCTGGGGGGCCTGGCGCGCCCTGGTGTCTTGTGGTCACCAGGTGGCACCCCTCCGGTAGTTATTTGTGATACGTCTCCAACGTATCTATAATTTTTGATTGTTCCATGCTATTATATTATCTGTTTTGGATGTTTTATAAGCATTAATATGCTATTTTATATTATTTTTGGGACTAACCTATTAATCTAGAGCCTAGTGCCAGTTTCTGTTTTTTGCTTGTTTTTGAGTATTGCAGATAAGGAATATTAAACGGAGTCCAAACGGAGTAAAATCTTCGGAATGATTTTTCTTGGACCAGAAGAAACCCAGCAGACTTGGAGATGAAGGCAGAAGACCTGCCGTGGAGTCACAAGCCACCAGGGCGCGCCCTAGGGGGGGGCGCCCCCTGGCTTGTGGCCCCACGGCAGCCCTCCTAACCCTATTCTTCGGCCTATAAATTCCCAAATATTCCCTGGATGCCAAAAAGAGCAACGAAAATACTTTTCCGCCGCCGGAAGCCTATGTTCCCGTGAGATCCAATCTTGGAGCCTTTTCCGGTAATCTGCCGGAGGAGGATTCGATCACGGAGGGCATCTACATCAACTCCATTGCCCCTCCGATGATGCGTGAGTAGTTTACCACAGACCTTCGGGTCCATAGCTAGTAGCTAGATGGCTTCTTCTCTCTCTTTGTTCTTCAATACCATGTTCTTCATGATCTTCATGGAGATCTATCCGATGTAATACTCTTTTGCGGTGTGTTTGTCGAGATCTAATGAATTGTGGGTTTATGATCAGCTTATCTATGAATTTTATTTGAATCTTCTCTGAATTCTTATATGCATGATTTCATATCTTTCCAAGTCTATTCGAGTTATTGGTTTGGTTTGGCCAACTAGATTGGTAATTCTTGCAATGGGAGAAGTGCTTAGTTTTGGGTTCAATCTTGCGGTGTCCTCACCCAGTGACAAAGTAGGGGTAGCGAGGCACGTATTTGTATTGTTGCCATCGAGGATAAAAAGATGGGGTTTTCATCATATTGCTTGAGTTTATGCCTCTACATCATGTCATCTTACCTAATGCGTTACTCTGTTCTTCATCAACTTAATACTCTAGATGCAGGCAGGAGTCGGTCGATGTGTGGAGTAATAGTAGTAGATGCAGAATCGTTTCGGTCTACTTGACACGGACGTGATGCCTATATGCATAATCATTGCCTTGGATATCATCATAACTATGCGCTTTTCTATCAATTGCTCGACAGAAATTTGTTCACCCACCGTATTATTTTCCTTCATGAGAGAAGCCTCTAGTGAAACCTATGGCCCCCGGGTCTGTTTTCCATATTATATTTTCAGATCTATAAACCAAAAATACCTCGATGCATTATTTTTACTTTTGTTTTACTTTACGTTCTAGCAATCTTTTATATCTATCTCTATCAGATCTCATCCTTGCAAGTAACCGTGAAGGGATTGACAACCCCTTTTTAGCGTTGGGTGCAAGAGTTTGATTGTTTGTGTAGGTACGAAGATTGGGGCCTTGCTTGTACCTCCTACTGGATTGATACCTTGGTTCTCAACAACTGAGGGAAATACTTATCTACTTTGCTGCGTCACCCTTTCCTCTTCAAGGTAAAACCAACGCAAGCTCAAGAAGTAGCAAGAAGGATTTCTGGCGCCGTTGCCGGGGAGGATACATACCAAGTCAAGACAAGAACTTTCTCGTCAACTTGCCAATTTCTGGCGCCGTTGCCGGGGAGATCTACATCAAGCCTACCAAGTACCCATCACAAACTCATCTCTTGCATTTACATTATTTGCATTTGCCTCTCGTTTTCCTCTCCCCCACTTCTAAAACGATTTTCAGAAAAACCAAAAAGATTTGCCTTTTTATTCGCCCTTCTTCCGTTTGTCTTTCCGTTTGCTTTTCGTTTGCTTGTGTGCTAGATCTATTCGGTGCCACCATGTCTGAATCTAGAGAGGTTTTTATTGAAAAGGATAGTAATAATCTTGAGGGGAATTTTGACAACTTTGCTAAAAACGACTCTCATAAAGAACCTACTATCATGCATACAAAAAAATTCTGCATAGGTAGCGGTAATATTATTGGAAAAGGCGTTATTCAAGATTTCTTTACTTGTGCTGGTACGCTACCTACCTTAGGAGGGTCTATTCTCAATAAAACTAATAGTCTTGCGGATGCCACAACACTTCTAATAATTGAACTTGAGAGGCAATTTGTTCATATGCATCCTTGCATACAAAGGATTTTTCTTGAGTTCTCTAATATTCAGTATTCTTCTGTTAAGCGTGCCGCCACTATATTTCTATCCCACGAGTTTAGATTCATCATGAAAGAGGCTAGTGAAATCATGATGCAAAATGGACGTATCAGATTGCTACTGTGAGGAGTCTGCTGAGGGGCCTTCTCCGGTGCAGTGTGCTGACGCGGCGTCCAATGTGTAAGCACGATGTGTTCATTTTTCCATAGAATGGTAGACCTTACGGCTTCTCCCAGCTTTGTCGCCCCTTCACCTATAGGGAATTCAAGCTCCAGCTGCTCAAATCCGCTCATAACTTCATCCACCCCGACAACAGCATAGCCGTCTAGAATCGGGCGGCAATGGTGAGTTGCATCGGGTACAAGAGGTAAGGCAAAGCCGATCGCCACCTTCAGGGATATGTTCATGCATTTCGCATGTAGATCAGAATGTTCCCTCTGCGTGATATCATCAACGGGGTAGCGAGTAGCCGTGATATCATCTGTGGACCGAACGAGCTCCGTGGAAGCCACATTACTTTTCCTCTGAGATGGTGGGCCGGCAGCAGTATCGAATGCAGGATCTTCGTGCAGCTGAGATGGGCCGGTAGCTCACTGGCTGGTAAGTGCCTCTAATTTGCTTCGGCTGCAACGTTACTATTTCTTCTACCTTCTGCAGTCGGTCTGCATCCTGCTTCTTCTTTATCCCTCGGCGTCTGTAAGTGTCACTTCTATCGGGAAACCTAACCTTCCATGGAACGGAGCCTGATGTGCCTCATGTTCGTCCAGGGTGTTCAGGATTCCCGAGGGCACGTGTCAGCTCGACCTTCTCTCTGTTGGGATGGAAATTCCCTTCCTGCATGTCCTTCATTGCATCTTGAATGGCTTTGACGGGTGTTGCAAGTTGAGCTTTTGTATAAACACACTTCCCTGTTACTGGGTCCAACGTTCCCCCATGCCCGTAGAACCAAGTCCTTGCCCGTTCGATCCACAGCAATGGCTCTGGATCGATCCCTTTAGCAAGCAGGTCGTTCTCAATTTTCTCCCACTTAGGCCTGGCAACCTTGTAGTCACTTGACCCCATAACATGGCGATATTGTTTTTTTGCAACATTTATCTTATTTATTTCTGACCTTTTCTTAGCTGATTCTGATTTCTTGTACTTCACAAATATGTCCCAGTGATCTTTTAACTTCACATGTGTTCCGGTGAATTCCGGAGTCTTTTCTTTCTTGACATAGTCTTGGTTCAATCTTTTCTTCCAGTTGCAGAGTTGTGCGGCCATCTTCTTAAGAGCCCACGACTTGACTTTTCGCTCTATAACTGGGTTATTTGGATCCTCCTCTGGCGGTAGGGTGAAATTTATCATGAGCAAATTCCAAAGCATTTCTTTCAATCGATCATCGACATAAGTAACACCATCGTCCCCCTTTGGCTTATTCCATTCTTGAATGGAAATCGGGATGCTGTCCCTAACAACAACTCCGCACTAACTTACAAATGCATTTGTGTTCTGCTTGGGAGCAACCGGTTTGCCATCTGCAGCGACTTCTTCGATCTTGAACCTTTCATTAGAGTCCAACCTTTTTTTCGGGCCTCGTTTCCTTATCGAATATTGGCTCGATCCGGAGGGCTAAAAGAAGAAAGAAGCGTTAATATATGTATATACAAATAGAGATAATGCATCTAGTCAGCAGAGGCTTAATTAATATACCTCGCCGGACTTTACAATAACACCTGAGACGTCATCTTCTCGCTCCATTCTCTCACCGGAGCCGTCCACTCCCTCGTCGGAGCCGTCAATTCCCTCACCGGAGTCGTTCAACCACTGTGAGGTGATATCAGCATCATCTCCATCGTGGATTATTTCCTCCAAGAGGTTTTCTTTTTCTTCGTCTCTGGCGTGTTCCGGATCCATAGTTTCTGCAATCACTTGCAAGTTATTTCATATTTTATACATTTTTGGTATTCTGGACAGAACATCAAGTTTATTTATTTTAATATGTATGACATGGCAAAACATAATCTACAAGAGAAATCGAAACAAATGCATATAAAGAACGTCTCGATCAGAGTTACGGTTCTCTTCACCGGCGATCGTCGGGGACTCCGACGACGACCCAAAATATCGGGAAGGAAACGGTGAGGACTCTTCACCGGCGATCGTCGGGGCCTCTTGCGGCGATCGTCCGGGACTCCTCCGGCAATCATCGCGGACTCCTCACAGACGATGCATGTTTACCAAAAAAAATGCTGACATCAGCAAAGATTCCACCGAAGTTATACCGAAGTTATCGGGGTTATGTTTTAACGACCCCCCTCATGTCGAAGTTACGACGATATTTGTACCTATGTTATTGGTGCGTAGATTTATACACAAGATGAATACAAGATAAATACAAGACTTATACACAAGATGAATACGTCAGCGTCGACGTCGGCTAGCAGGGGGGGGGCGGGGGATAGAAGGAGGGGATCGGCGCTCACAGCGAGGAGGCAAGGAGCGGGGGCGTCGGAGTAGGGCGAGAGCGACGGCGACGGTGATAACCCACAAGTATAGGGGATCACAACAGTTTTCGAGGGTAGAGTATTCAACCCAAATTTATGGATTCGACACAAGGGGAGCCAAAGAATATTTGCGAGTATTAGCAGCTGAGTTGTCAATTCAACCACACCTGGAGATTAAATATCTGCAGCAGAGTGATCAGTAGCACAATAGTATGATAGTTTTGATAGCAGCAGTAATAGTAGTAGTAACGGTAGTAGTGATAGCAATAGTTTTGTAGCATTTGGAACATTAGCAGCAGCAATAGTAACTTAGCAAGAACAATAAGTGGAAAACTCGTAGGCACTGGATCGGTGAACTCGTTGGATGATATTCATCATATAACAGTCATAACCTAGGGTGACACAGAACTAGGTCCAGTTCATAAATGTAATGTAGGCATGTATTCCGTAAATAGTCATACGTGCTTATGGAAAAGAACTTGCATGACATCTTTTGTCCTACCCTCCCGTGGCAGCGGGGTCCATAAGGAAACTAAGGGATATTAAGGCCTCCTTTTAATAGAGAACCGGAACAAAGCATTAACACACGGTGAATACATGAACTCCTCAAACTACGGTCATCACCGGAAAGTATCCCGACTATTGTCACTCCGGGGTTTGCGGATCAGAACACGTAACAGGTGCATATGACTAGCAAGATCGGATCAAGAACATAGATATAACGGTGATAACATAAACGGTTCAGATCTGAAATCATGGCACTCGGGCCCTAGTGACAAGCATTAAGCATGGCAAAGTCATAGCAGCATCAATCTCAGAACATAGTGGATACTAGGGATCTAGCCCTAACAAAACCATGATGAATCTCATCCAACTCCTCACCGACCAGCAAGCCTACGAAGGAATTACTCACTCCCGGTGGGGAGTATCATGGAATTGGCGATGGAGAAGGGTGATACGTCTCTGTCGTATCTATAATTTTTGATTGTTTCATGCCAATATTATACAACTTTCACATATTTTGGCAACATTTTATATGATTTATTGGACTAACCTATAGATCCAGTGCCCAGTGCCAGTTCCTATTTGTTGCATGTTTTTTGTTTCGCAGAATTACCATATCAAACGAAGTCCAAACGCGATAAAAATTTACGGAGATTTTTTTTGGAATATTTTTGAATTTTGAGAAGTGGAATGAATGCAAACAGAGGCCCACAGCCCCCAAGATACATCAGGGCGCGGCCAGGGGGACCAACCGCGGCCTGGTGGGTGCTTCCCACCTCGTACGTCGGTTGGAGCTCTCCTTCGGGCGCACGGAAACTAATTTTTGGATAAAAATCTCCTCAAAATTTCAGCCCGATCGGAGTTACTGATCTCCGGGAATATAAGAAACGGTTTTCGGCCAGAAAACAAAAACGCGAAACAGAAGAGAAAAGAGAGGGAGATCCAATCTAGGAGGGGCTCCTGCCCCTCCGCCGGCATGGCGGCCATGGACCAGAGGGGGAACTCTCCTCCCATCTAGGGGGGAGGCTAAGGAAGAAGAACAAGGAGGGGGACTCTCTCCCCCTCTCTCCCGGTGGTGCCGGAACGCCGCCGGGGCAAGGATCGTGACGGCGATCTACATCAACAATCTTGCTGCCGTCAACACCAACTCTCTCCCCCTCTATGCAGCGGTGTAACTCCCCTTCTCCCCGCTGTAATCTCTACTTAAACATGCTGATCAACTCCATATACTATTTCCCAATGATATATGGCTATCCTATGATGTTTGAGTAGATCCACTTTGTCATATGGGCCAATTGATGATCGTGGTTGGTATGATTGTATATTTTATTATGGTGCTGTTCTACGGTGCCCTCTGTCTCGCTCAAACGTGAGGGATCCTCGCTGTAGGGTGTTGCAATGTGTTCATGATTTGCCTATGGTGGGTTGCTTGAGTGACAGAAGCATAAACCCGAGTAGGTGGGTTGTTGCATATGGTAGTAAAGAGGACTTGATACTTAATGCTATGGTTGGGTTTGACCTTAATGATCTTTAGTAGTTGCAGATGCTTGCTAGAGTTCCAATCATAAGTGCATATGATCCAAGTAGAGAAAGTATGTTAGCTCATGCCTCTCCCTCATGTAAAATTGCAAGAATGATTATCGGTCTAGTTATCAATTGTCTAGGGACAAATAACGTTCTTTTTTGACAAAAGCTTTCTACTAAACAACTAACTTCTATTATCTTGCATTTTACTCGTAGTTTTATTCCCGCTAAGTACTTCTAGTTTTATTCGTGCAAACTATCCTATCACCTACAAAGTAGTTTCATACTTGTTCTAGGTAAAGCAACCATTAGCGTGCGTAGAGTTGTATCGGTGGTCGATAGAACTTGAGGGAATATTTGTTCTACCTTTAGCTCCTCGTTGGGTTCGACACTCTTACTTATCGAAAAAGGCAACAAACGATCCCCTACACTTGTGGGTTATCAAGACCTTTTTCTGGCGCCGTTGCCGGGGAGCAATAGTGTGGGGTGAATATTCTCGTGTGTGCTTGTTTTCTTTATCACTAAGTAATTTGTATTTTTTGTTATTAGTTGTTTTATATCTTTAGTCATGGATATGGAACATGAAACACCAAAAAAATTAGTGGTACTTGGTACTCATGGAGATGGGGAACCTCCTAAAACCCTCGATGCTAGTTATGTGGAACACGTTAATTACTCCTTCGATAATCCCGAGAAATCCTCAAGGAACTTTATAATGGGATACACATTGGATCAAAGTGAGTACTTTAGGGATTATCGCTTATCTCAAAAAGGGAAACACTTATGGGATCAAATTATAATACTGGAATGGTTTGCTTGGGATGCAGGCTCGAGATGTGACTTTACTTGTTGCTCTAATATAGAAGCTCGACACCTTCCCTTTCAATGCAAATTTAATGTTAATGAAACCTTGGCATCATATGCTAAAGGTATTTATGATTATTATGATGTGGAACGAATAGAAGAATTTGTTGCGTTTAAAGGTGCTTATGAAATTGCTTCTTTGCTTGAAAAGTATGATGATGATGTTCGTTACGAATCTGAAATTTTATCCATACTTAAATATTGCTATGAGAATTATGACTGCAATGCTGATATTATTGAATTTATTGACAGAATGACCGCTGCCTTGGAAGAGACTAATATTTTGCAGGAATCTATGGAAGAAGAAATTGTCGAAACTGTGAGCTCATTAGATGAAAAAGATGAGGAGGAGAGCGAAGAACAAAAGGAGGAAGAGCGGATTAGCTACCCGTGCCCACCTTCTAATGAGAGTAACTCTTCAACTCATACATTATTTAATTTCCCTTCATGCATACCGAAGAATGAATGCTATGATGATTGCTATGATCCCTTGGATTCTTTTGAAATATCCCTTTTTGATGAACTTGATGCTTGCTATGCTTGTGGCCATGATGCCAATATGAATTATGTTTATGTAGATGAACTTGCTATAGTTCCTTATGTTAAGCATGAAATTGTTGCTATTGCACCCACACATGATAGTCCTATTATCGTTTTGAATTCTCCCAACTACACTATATCGGAGAAGTTTGCTCTTATTAAGGATTATATAGATGGGTTGCGTTTAGCTACTACACATGATTATTTTGATGAATATAATATGAATGTGCTTGCTGCTCCTACTTGCAATTATTATGAGAGAGTAACTACATCTTCACCTCTCTATGTTTCCAATTCGATAAAACTGCAAGAAACTGTTTATACTATGCATTGGCCTTTACTTAATGTGCATGAATTGTTCTTGTATGACATGCCGATGCATAGGAAGAGAGTTAGACTTCGTTGTCACTTGATATATATCACTTTGTGCTCACTAATAAATTACAAATAATTGCTAATTAAAATTGGCTTTGATATACCTTGGGATCCGGGTGGATCCATTACTTGAGCACTTTATGCATAGCTTAATGGCTTTAAAGAAAGCGCTACTAGGGATACAACCCGGAAGTTTTAGAGAGTCATTTATTTCTCTTGTGTGCTTTTATAAAGTTTAAAAACAAAAAAAATATAGAGGGGAACCTAAAACTTCACAAAAGGAAAGGTGAAAGTGAGAAGAGATGATGAGACGTCCTTGAACTTTTGTTCATGCCCATGGAAACTTTCTAAATCTTGAATCGTGGAAACTTTTCCAAAAAAAAATTATCCCCTTGTACAAATCCATTGTATTATAAAAATAATGTGCCAATATTTGTCTTTAGGATGATTATATTGCTTGTTGGTATGTGCGGTGTAAAAACAGAAACTTTGGCTGTAGTGCGTGAATTTTAGTTTTTTACTGGAACTTCAAAAGTTTCTGAAATTTTTACACAGTATTGATATACAAAATGTTTAATTTTTCCTAATTGTTCAGAATTTTTGGAGTTACATAAGTACGGTCAAAGTTCAGATTACTACAGACTGTCCTGTTTAAGACAGATTCTGTTTTTGATGCATTGTTTTGCTTGTTTTGATGAAACTATCGATTTTATCGGTGGTGTAAGCCATAGAAAAGTTATAATACAGCAGGTATAATGCAAATATAAAATATGAATTGTTTTGCAACAGTACTTAAAGTAGTATTTTGATTTATTATACTAACGGATCTTACCAGTCTTCTGTTAAGTTTTGTGTGGATGAAGTGTTCGAAGATCGAGGAGGTCTCGATATGAGGAGAAGAAGGAGAGGCAAGAGTTCAAGCTTGGGGATGCCCAAGGAACCCCAAGTAAATATCCAAGGAGACTCAAGCGTCTAAGCTTGGGGATGCCCCGGAAGGCATCCCATCTTTCTTCAACAGGTATCGGTATGTTTTCTGATTCGTTTCAATCATGTGATATGTGCAAATCTTGGAGCGTCTTTTGTGTTTAGTTTTCACTTTTCTTTTATGCACCATGATGGTATGAGATAGTCCATGGTTGATTTATAGAATGCTCAATGCACTTCACTTATATCTTTTGAGTATGGCTTTATAGAATGCTTCATGTGCTTCACTTATATCATTTGAAGTTTGGATTGCCTGTTTCTCTTCACATAGAAAACCGTTATTTGTAGAATGCTCTTTTGCTTCAGTTATATTTATTAGAGCATGGTCTTTTGTAGAAAGAAATAAACTCTCTTGCTTCACTTATATCTATTTAGAGAGTCAACAAGAATTGGTCATTTGCATGGTTAGTCATAAAATCCTACATAAAACTTAGGGATCACTGAATATGACATGTTTGATTCCTTGCAATAGTTTTGCGATATAGAGATAATAATATGTGGGGGGTACTAGTGGATGATCGTGTTTAGTAAGATATTGGTGTTAAGGTTTGTGATTCCCGAAGCATGCACGTATAGTCTCCCGTTATGCTAGGAAGTTGAAGCGCAATTTATCCTTGATTGTCTATCTTTGTGTAAAGGTCGGGGGCGCGTGATGGTTAACTCCTACCAACCTCCGCCCCAGGAGCATGCGTAGTAATACTTTGCTTCAAGAGAGCTAATAAAACTTTTGCAATAAGTATGTGAGTTCTTTATGACTAATGTGAGTCCATGGATTATACGCACTCTTACCTTTCCGCAATTTGCTAGCCTCTACGGTACCGTACATTGCTCTTTCTCACCTCGAGAGTCGGTGCAAACTTCGCCGGTGCATCCAAACCCCGTAATATGATACGCTCTATCACACATAAGCCTTATTATATCTTCCTCAGAACAGCCACCATACCTACCTATTATGGCATTTCCATAGCCATTCCGAGATATATTGCCATGCAACTTCCATCGCCTCCGTTTTGATGACTTGAGCATTCATTGTCATATTGCATTACATGATCGTAGGATATCTAGCATGATGTTTTCATGGCTTGTCTGTTTTCTGATATATTTGCTACGCTAGATCATTGCATTCATATAGGGTCATACTTTGTTCTACTATTGTAGTATTGGGTTGTAAGTAAATAGAAGTGTGATGATCATCATTATTCATTATTAGAGCATGCCCCAGTGATGAAAGGATGATGGAAACTATGATTCAACCACAAGTCGGGATGAGGTTCCGGACAAAGAAAGAAAAAAATAGAAAAAAAATAAAATGAAAAAAAAGAAAAAAAAATGAAAGAAGTAGGAGGGGCATGCTAATTCCACTTGTGCTCAAAGTAGCACCATGTTTTTCATATAGCGAGTCTCCTGTGTTGTCACTTTCATATACTAGTGGGAATTTTTCATATAGTTAGATGCATACCCACTTAGTTTTCATATTGAGCTTTCATACACTTATAGCTCTTAGTGCATTCGTTGCTTGGCAATCCCTACCCCTCGCATTGATATCTATTGATGGGCATCTCCATAGCCCGTTGATACGCTGAGTTGATGCGAGACTTTCTTCTCCACTTTTATCCCTTTGAAACCTACCACAATATTCTATTCCACCCATAGTGCTATATCCATGGCTTGAGCTCATGTATTGCGTGAGACTTGAAAATGCTGAAGCGCGTTAAAAAGTATGAACCAATTGCTTGGCTGACACCGGGGTAGTACATGATTTATACTTTGTGTTAAGAAGACAGAGCATGACAAGGCTATATGATTTTGTAGGAATAGCGTTCTTTAGCCTTGATATTTTGAAAGACATGATTGTTTGTTGGGATGCCTGAGTATTAATGTCTTTATGTCAAATCTAGACTATTGCTTTGAATCACTTGTGTCTTAATATTCATGCCATGATTAGATATATGATCAAGATTATGCTAGGTAGCATTCCACATCAAAAATTATCATTTTTTTTATCATTTACCTACTCGTGGACGAGCAGGAATTAAGCTTGGGGATGCTGATACGTCTCTGTCGCATCTATAATTTTTGATTGTTTAATGCCAATATTATAAAACTTTCACATATTTTTGGCAACATTTTATATGATTTATTGGACTAACCTATTGATCCAGTGCCCAGTGCCAGTTCCTGTTTGTTGCATGTTTTTTGTTTCGCAGAATTACCATATCAAACGAAGTTCAAACGCGATAAAAATTTACGGGGATTTTTTTTGGAATATTTGTGAATTTTGAGAATTGGAATCAACACAAACGGAGGCCAACAGCCCCCACGATACATCAGGGCGCGACCAGGGGGCCCAACCGCGGCCTGGTGGG
Source organism: Elymus sibiricus (assembly GCA_039707655.1). Classification (NCBI taxonomy): domain Eukaryota; kingdom Viridiplantae; phylum Streptophyta; class Magnoliopsida; order Poales; family Poaceae; genus Elymus; species Elymus sibiricus. The sequence continues at coordinate 390,920,715 of CM077669.1, read as the reverse complement.
TGCTGCCCACCTCGTACGTCGGTTGGAGTTCTCCTTCGGGCGCAAGGAAGCTAATTTTTGGATAAAAATCCCCTCAAAATTTCAGCCCGATCAGAGTTACGAATCTCCGGGAATATAAGAAACGGTTTTCGGCCAGAAAACAAAAACGCGAAACATAAGAGAACAGAGAGGGAGATCCAATCTAGGAGGGGCTCCTGCCCCTCCGCCGCCATGGCGGCCATGGACCAGTGGGGGAACTCTCCTCCCATCTAGGGGGGAGGCCAAGGAAGAAGAAGAAGGAGGGGGCTCTCTCCCCCTCTCTCCCAGTGGCGCTGGAACGCCGCCGGGGCAAGGATCGTGACGGCGATCTACATCAACAATCTTGCTACCGTCAACACCAACTCTCTCCCCCTCTATGCAGCGGTGTAACTCCCCTTCTCCCCGCTGTAATCTCTACTTAAACATGGTGCTCAACTCCATATACTATTTCCCAATGATATATGGCTATCCTATGATGTTTGAGTAGATCCGCTTTGTCCTATGGGCTAATTAATGATCGTGGTTGGTATGATTGTATATTTTATTATGGTGCTGTTCTACGGTGCCCTCCGTCTCCCGCAAACGTGAGGGATCCTCGCTGTAGGGTGTTGCAATGTGTTCATGATTTGCCTATGGTGGGTTGCTTGAGTGACAGAAGCATAAACCCGAGTAGGTGGGTTGTTGCATATGGGAGTAAAGAGGACTTGATACTTAATGCTATGGTTGGGTTTTACCTTAATGATCTTTAGTAGTTGCGGATGCTTGCTAGAGTTCCAATCATAAGTGCATATGATCCAAGTAGAGAAAGTATGTTAGCTCATGCCTCTCCCTCATGTAAAATTGCAAGAATGATTACCGGTCTAGTTATCAATTACCTAGGGACAAATAACCTTCTTGTTTGACAAAAGCTTTCTACTTCACAAATATGTCCCAGTGATCTTTTAACTTCACATGTGTTCCGGTGAATTCCGGAGTCTTTTCTTTCTTGACATAGTCTTGGTTCAATCTTTTCTTCCAGTTGCAGAGTTGTGCGGCCATCTTCTTAAGAGCCCACGACTTGACTTTTCGCTCTATAACTGGGTTATTTGGATCCTCCTCTGGCGGTAGGGTGAAATTTATCATGAGCAAATTCCAAAGCATTTCTTTCAATCGATCATCGACATAAGTAACACCATCGTCCCCCTTTGGCTTATTCCATTCTTGAATGGAAATCGGGATGCTGTCCCTAACAACAACTCCGCACTAACTTACAAATGCATTTGTGTTCTGCTTGGGAGCAACCGGTTTGCCATCTGCAGCGACTTCTTCGATCTTGAACCTTTCATTAGAGTCCAACCTTTTTTTCGGGCCTCGTTTCCTTATCGAATATTGGCTCGATCCGGAGGGCTAAAAGAAGAAAGAAGCGTTAATATATGTATATACAAATAGAGATAATGCATCTAGTCAGCAGAGGCTTAATTAATATACCTCGCCGGACTTTACAATAACACCTGAGACGTCATCTTCTCGCTCCATTCTCTCACCGGAGCCGTCCACTCCCTCACCGGAGCCGTCCACTCCCTCGTCGGAGCCGTCAATTCCCTCACCGGAGTCGTTCAGCCACTGTGAGGTGATATCAGCATCATCTCCATCGTGGATTATTTCCTCCAAGAGGTTTTCTTTTTCTTCGTCTCTGGCGTGTTCCGGATCCATAGTTTCTGCAATCACTTGCAAGTTATTTCATATTTTATACATTTTTGGTATTCTGGACAGAACATCAAGTTTATTTATTTTAATATGTATGACATGGCAAAACATAATCTACAAGAGAAATCGAAACAAATGCATATAAAGAACGTCTCGATCAGAGTTACGGTTCTCTTCACCGGCGATCGTCGGGGACTCCAACGACGACCCAAAATATCGGGAAGGAAACGGTGAGGACTCTTCACCGGCGATCGTCGGGGCCTCTTGCGGCGATCGTCCGGGACTCCTCCGGCAATCATCGCGGACTCCTCACAGACGATGCATGTTTACCAAAAAAAATGCTGACATCAGCAAAGATTCCACCGAAGTTATACCGAAGTTATCGGGGTTATGTTTTAACGACCCCCCTCATGTCGAAGTTACGACGATATTTGTACCTATGTTATTGGTGCGTAGATTTATACACAAGATGAATACAAGATAAATACAAGACTTATACACAAGATGAATACGTCAACGTCGACGTCGGCTAGCAGGGGGGGGGGGATAGAAGGAGGGGATCGGCGCTCACAGCGAGGAGGCAAGGAGCGGGGGCGTCGGAGTAGGGCGAGAGCGACGGCGACGGTGATAACCCACAAGTATAGGGGATCACAACAGTTTTCGAGGGTAGAGTATTCAACCCAAATTTATGGATTCGACACAAGGGGAGCCAAATAATATTTGCGAGTATTAGCAGCTGAGTTGTCAATTCAACCACACCTGGAGATTAAATATCTGCAGCAGAGTGATCAGTAGCACAATAGTATGATAGTTTTGATAGCAGCAGTAATAGTAGTAGTAACGGTAGTAGTGATAGCAATAGTTTTGTAGCATTTGGAACATTAGCAGCAGCAATAGTAACTTAGCAAGAACAATAAGTGGAAAACTCGTAGGCACTGGATCGGTGAACTCGTTGGATGATATTCATCATATAACAGTCATAACCTAGGGTGACACAGAACTAGGTCCAGTTCATAAATGTAATGTAGGCATGTATTCCGTAAATAGTCATACGTGCTTATGGAAAAGAACTTGCATGACATCTTTTGTCCTACCCTCCCGTGGCAGCGGGGTCCATAAGGAAACTAAGGGATATTAAGGCCTCCTTTTAATAGAGAACCGGAACAAAGCATTAACACACGGTGAATACATGAACTCCTCAAACTACGGTCATCACCGGAAAGTATCCCGACTATTGTCACTCCGGGGTTTGCGGATCAGAACACGTAACAGGTGCATATGACTAGCAAGATCGGATCAAGAACATAGATATAACGGTGATAACATAAACGGTTCAGATCTGAAATCATGGCACTCGGGCCCTAGTGACAAGCATTAAGCATGGCAAAGTCATAGCAGCATCAATCTCAGAACATAGTGGATACTAGGGATCTAGCCCTAACAAAACCATGATGAATCTCATCCAACTCCTCACCGACCAGCAAGCCTACGAAGGAATTACTCACTCCCGGTGGGGAGTATCATGGAATTGGCGATGGAGAAGGGTGATACGTCTCTGTCGTATCTATAATTTTTGATTGTTTCATGCCAATATTATACAACTTTCACATATTTTGGCAACATTTTATATGATTTATTGGACTAACCTATAGATCCAGTGCCCAGTGCCAGTTCCTATTTGTTGCATGTTTTTTGTTTCGCAGAATTACCATATCAAACGAAGTCCAAACGCGATAAAAATTTACGGAGATTTTTTTTGGAATATTTTTGAATTTTGAGAAGTGGAATGAATGCAAACAGAGGCCCACAGCCCCCAAGATACATCAGGGCGCGGCCAGGGGGACCAACCGCGGCCTGGTGGGTGCTTCCCACCTCGTACGTCGGTTGGAGCTCTCCTTCGGGCGCACGGAAACTAATTTTTGGATAAAAATCTCCTCAAAATTTCAGCCCGATCGGAGTTACTGATCTCCGGGAATATAAGAAACGGTTTTCGGCCAGAAAACAAAAACGCGAAACAGAAGAGAAAAGAGAGGGAGATCCAATCTAGGAGGGGCTCCTGCCCCTCCGCCGGCATGGCGGCCATGGACCAGAGGGGGAACTCTCCTCCCATCTAGGGGGGAGGCTAAGGAAGAAGAACAAGGAGGGGGACTCTCTCCCCCTCTCTCCCGGTGGTGCCGGAACGCCGCCGGGGCAAGGATCGTGACGGCGATCTACATCAACAATCTTGCTGCCGTCAACACCAACTCTCTCCCCCTCTATGCAGCGGTGTAACTCCCCTTCTCCCCGCTGTAATCTCTACTTAAACATGCTGATCAACTCCATATACTATTTCCCAATGATATATGGCTATCCTATGATGTTTGAGTAGATCCACTTTGTCATATGGGCCAATTGATGATCGTGGTTGGTATGATTGTATATTTTATTATGGTGCTGTTCTACGGTGCCCTCTGTCTCCCGCAAACGTGAGGGATCCTCGCTGTAGGGTGTTGCAATGTGTTCATGATTTGCCTATGGTGGGTTGCTTGAGTGACAGAAGCATAAACCCGAGTAGGTGGGTTGTTGCATATGGTAGTAAAGAGGACTTGATACTTAATGCTATGGTTGGGTTTGACCTTAATGATCTTTAGTAGTTGCAGATGCTTGCTAGAGTTCCAATCATAAGTGCATATGATCCAAGTAGAGAAAGTATGTTAGCTCATGCCTCTCCCTCATGTAAAATTGCAAGAATGATTATCGGTCTAGTTATCAATTGTCTAGGGACAAATAACGTTCTTTTTTGACAAAAGCTTTCTACTAAACAACTAAATTCTATTATCTTGCATTTTACTCGTAGTTTTATTCCCGCTAAGTACTTCTAGTTTTATTCGTGCAAACTATCCTATCACCTACAAAGTAGTTTCATACTTGTTCTAGGTAAAGCAACCATTAGCGTGCGTAGAGTTGTATCGGTGGTCGATAGAACTTGAGGGAATATTTGTTCTACCTTTAGCTCCTCGTTGGGTTCGACACTCTTACTTATCGAAAAAGGCAACAAACGATCCCCTACACTTGTGGGTTATCAAGACCTTTTTCTGGCGCCGTTGCCGGGGAGCAATAGCGTGGGGTGAATATTCTCGTGTGTGCTTGTTTTCTTTATCACTAAGTAATTTGTATTTTTTGTTATTAGTTGTTTTATATCTTTAGTCATGGATATGGAACATGAAACACCAAAAAAATTAGTGGTACTTGGTACTCATGGAGATGGGGAACCTCCTAAAACCCTCGATGCTAGTTATGTGGAACACGTTAATTACTCCTTCGATAATCCCGAGAAATCCTCAAGGAACTTTATAATGGGATACACATTGGATCAAAGTGAGTACTTTAGGGATTATCGCTTATCTCAAAAAGGGAAACACTTATGGGATCAAATTATAATACTGGAATGGTTTGCTTGGGATGCAGGCTCGAGATGTGACTTTACTTGTTGCTCTAATATAGAAGCTCGACACCTTCCCTTTCAATGCAAATTTAATGTTAATGAAACCTTGGCATCATATGCTAAAGGTATTTATGATTATTATGATGTGGAACGAATAGAAGAATTTGTTGCGTTTAAAGGTGCTTATGAAATTGCTTCTTTGCTTGAAAAGTATGATGATGATGTTCGTTACGAATCTGAAATTTTATCCATACTTAAATATTGCTATGAGAATTATGACTGCAATGCTGATATTATTGAATTTATTCACAGAATGACCGCTGCCTTGGAAGAGACTAATATTTTGCAGGAATCTATGGAAGAAGAAATTGTCGAAACTGTGAGCTCATTAGATGAAAAAGATGAGGAGGAGAGCGAAGAACAAAAGGAGGAAGAGCGGATTAGCTACCCGTGCCCACCTTCTAATGAGAGTAACTCTTCAACTCATACATTATTTAATTTCCCTTCGTGCATACCGAAGAATGAATGCTATGATGATTGCTATGATCCCTTGGATTCTTTTGAAATATCCCTTTTTGATGAACTTGATGCTTGCTATGCTTGTGGCCATGATGCCAATATGAATTATGTTTATGTAGATGAACTTGCTATAGTTCCTTATGTTAAGCATGAAATTGTTGCTATTGCACCCACACATGATAGTCCTATTATCGTTTTGAATTCTCCCAACTACACTATATCGGAGAAGTTTGCTCTTATTAAGGATTATATAGATGGGTTGCGTTTAGCTACTACACATGATTATTTTGATGAATATAATATGAATGTGCTTGCTGCTCCTACTTGCAATTATTATGAGAGAGTAACTACATCTTCACCTCTCTATGTTTCCAATTCGATAAAACTGCAAGAAACTGTTTATACTATGCATTGGCCTTTACTTAATGTGCATGAATTGTTCTTGTATGACATGCCGATGCATAGGAAGAGAGTTAGACTTCGTTGTCACTTGATATATATCACTTTGTGCTCACTAATAAATTACAAATAATTGCTAATTAAAATTGGCTTTGATATACCTTGGGATCCGGGTGGATCCATTACTTGAGCACTTTATGCATAGCTTAATGGCTTTAAAGAAAGCGCTACTAGGGATACAACCCGGAAGTTTTAGAGAGTCATTTATTTCTCTTGTGTGCTTTTATAAAGTTTAAAAACAAAAAAAATATAGAGGGGAACCTAAAACTTCACAAAAGGAAAGGTGAAAGTGAGAAGAGATGATGAGCATCGTTGAAGTGGGGGACGTCCTTGAACTTTTGTTCATGCCCATGGAAACTTTCTAAATCTTGAATCATGGAAACTTTTCCAAAAAAAAATTATCCCCTTGTACAAATCCATTGTATTATAAAAATAATGTGCCAATATTTGCCTTTAGGATGATTATATTGCTTGTTGGTATGTGCGGTGTAAAAACAGAAACTTTGGCTGTAGTGCGTGAATTTTAGTTTTTTACTGGAACTTCAAAAGTTTCTGAAATTTTTACACAGTATTGATATACAAAATGTTTAATTTTTCCTAATTTTTCAGAATTTTTGGAGTTACATAAGTACGGTCAAAGTTCAGATTACTACAGACTGTCCTGTTTAAGACAGATTCTGTTTTTGATGCATTGTTTTGCTTGTTTTGATGAAACTATCGATTTTATCGGTGGTGTAAGCCATAGAAAAGTTATAATACAGCAGGTATAATGCAAATATAAAATATGAATTGTTTTGCAACAGTACTTAAAGTAGTATTTTGATTTATTATACTAACGGATCTTACCAGTCTTCTGTTAAGTTTTGTGTGGATGAAGTGTTCGAAGATCGAGGAGGTCTCGATATGAGGAGAAGAAGGAGAGGCAAGAGTTCAAGCTTGGGGATGCCCAAGGAACCCCAAGTAAATATCCAAGGAGACTCAAGCGTCTAAGCTTGGGGATGCCCCGGAAGGCATCCCATCTTTCTTCAACAGGTATCGGTATGTTTTCTGATTCGTTTCATTCATGTGATATGTGCAAATCTTGGAGCGTCTTTTGTGTTTAGTTTTCACTTTTCTTTTATGCACCATGATGGTATGAGATAGTCCATGGTTGATTTATAGAATGCTCAATGCACTTCACTTATATCTTTTGAGTATGGCTTTATAGAATGCTTCATGTGCTTCACTTATATCATTTGAAGTTTGGATTGCCTGTTTCTCTTCACATAGAAAACCGTTATTTGTAGAATGCTCTTTTGCTTCAGTTATATTTATTAGAGCATGGTCTTTTGTAGAAAGAAATAAACTCTCTTGCTTCACTTATATCTATTTAGAGAGTCAACAAGAATTGGTCATTTGCATGGTTAGTCATAAAATCCTACATAAAACTTAGGGATCACTGAATATGACATGTTTGATTCCTTGCAATAGTTTTGCGATATAGAGATAATAATATGTGGGGGGTACTAGTGGATGATCGTGTTTAGTAAGATATTGGTGTTAAGGTTTGTGATTCCCGAAGCATGCACGTATAGTCTCCCGTTATGCTAGGAAGTTGAAGCGCAATTTATCCTTGATTGTCTATCTTTGTGTGAAGGTCGGGGGCGCGTGATGGTTAACTCCTACCAACCTCCGCCCCAGGAGCATGCGTAGTAATACTTTGCTTCAAGAGAGCTAATAAAACTTTTGCAATAAGTATGTGAGTTCTTTATGACTAATGTGAGTCCATGGATTATACGCACTCTTACCTTTCCGCAATTTGCTAGCCTCTACGGTACCGTACATTGCTCTTTCTCACCTCGAGAGTCGGTGCAAACTTCGCCGGTGCATCCAAACCCCGTAATATGATACGCTCTATCACACATAAGCCTTATTATATCTTCCTCAGAACAGCCACCATACCTACCTATTATGGCATTTCCATAGCCATTCCGAGATATATTGCCATGCAACTTCCATCGCCTCCGTTTTGATGACTTGAGCATTCATTGTCATATTGCATTACATGATCGTAGGATATCTAGCATGATGTTTTCATGGCTTGTCTGTTTTCTGATATATTTGCTACGCTAGATCATTGCATTCATATAGGGTCATACTTTGTTCTACTATTGTAGTATTGGGTTGTAAGTAAATAGAAGTGTGATGATCATCATTATTCATTATTAGAGCATGCCCCAGTGATGAAAGGATGATGGAAACTATGATTCAACCACAAGTCGGGATGAGGTTCCGGACAAAGAAAGAAAAAAATAGAAAAAAAATAAAATGAAAAAAAAGAAAAAAAATGAAAGAAGTAGGAGGGGCATGCTAATTCCACTTGTGCTCAAAGTAGCACCATGTTTTTCATATAGCGAGTCTCCTGTGTTGTCACTTTCATATACTAGTGGGAATTTTTCATATAGTTAGATGCATACCCACTTAGTTTTCATATTGAGCTTTCATACACTTATAGCTCTTAGTGCATCCGTTGCTTGGCAATCCCTACCCCTCGCATTGATATCTATTGATGGGCATCTCCATAGCCCGTTGATACGCTGAGTTGATGCGAGACTTTCTTCTCCACTTTTATCCCTTTGAAACCTACCACAATATTCTATTCCACCCATAGTGCTATATCCATGGCTTGAGCTCATGTATTGCGTGAGACTTGAAAATGCTGAAGCGCGTTAAAAAGTATGAACCAATTGCTTGGCTGACACCGGGGTAGTACATGATTTATACTTTGTGTTAAGAAGACAGAGCATGACAAGGCTATATGATTTTGTAGGAATAGCGTTCTTTAGCCTTGATATTTTGAAAGACATGATTGTTTGTTGGGATGCCTGAGTATTAATGTCTTTATGTCAAATCTAGACTATTGCTTTGAATCACTTGTGTCTTAATATTCATGCCATGATTAGATATATGATCAAGATTATGCTAGGTAGCATTCCACATCAAAAATTATCATTTTTTTTATCATTTACCTACTCGTGGACGAGCAGGAATTAAGCTTGGGGATGCTGATACGTCTCCGTTGCATCTATAATTTTTGATTGTTTCATGCCAATATTATACAACTTTCACATATTTTTGGCAACATTTTATATGATTTATTGGACTAACCTATTGATCCAGTGCCCAGTGCCAGTTCCTGTTTGTTGCATGTTTTTTGTTTCGCAGAATTACCATATCAAACGAAGTCCAAACGCGATAAAAATTTACGGGGATTTTTTTTGGAATATTTGTGAATTTTGAGAATTGGAATCAACACAAACGGAGGCCAACAGCCCCCACGATACATCAGGGCGCGACCAGGGGGCCCAACCGCGGCCTGGTGGGTGCTGCCCACCTCGTACGTCGGTTGGAGTTCTCCTTCGGGCGCAAGGAAGCTAATTTTTGGATAAAAATCCCCTCAAAATTTCAGCCCGATCAGAGTTACGAATCTCCGGGAATATAAGAAACGGTTTTCGGCCAGAAAACAAAAACGCGAAACATAAGAGAACAGAGAGGGAGATCCAATCTAGGAGGGGCTCCTGCCCCTCCGCCGCCATGGCGGCCATGGACCAGTGGGGGAACTCTCCTCCCATCTAGGGGGGAGGCCAAGGAAGAAGAAGAAGGAGGGGGCTCTCTCCCCCTCTCTCCCAGTGGCGCTGGAACGCCGCCGGGGCAAGGATCGTGACGGCGATCTACATCAACAATCTTGCTACCGTCAACACCAACTCTCTCCCCCTCTATGCAGCGGTGTAACTCCCCTTCTCCCCGCTGTAATCTCTACTTAAACATGGTGCTCAACTCCATATACTATTTCCCAATGATATATGGCTATCCTATGATGTTTGAGTAGATCCGCTTTGTCCTATGGGCTAATTAATGATCGTGGTTGGTATGATTGTATATTTTATTATGGTGCTGTTCTACGGTGCCCTCCGTCTCCCGCAAACGTGAGGGATCCTCGCTGTAGGGTGTTGCAATGTGTTCATGATTTGCCTATGGTGGGTTGCTTGAGTGACAGAAGCATAAACCCGAGTAGGTGGGTTGTTGCATATGGGAGTAAAGAGGACTTGATACTTAATGCTATGGTTGGGTTTTACCTTAATGATCTTTAGTAGTTGCGGATGCTTGCTAGAGTTCCAATCATAAGTGCATATGATCCAAGTAGAGAAAGTATGTTAGCTCATGCCTCTCCCTCATGTAAAATTGCAAGAATGATTACCGGTCTAGTTATCAATTACCTAGGGACAAATAACCTTCTTGTTTGACAAAAGCTTTCTACTTCACAAATATGTCCCAGTGATCTTTTAACTTCACATGTGTTCCGGTGAATTCCGGAGTCTTTTCTTTCTTGACATAGTTTTGGTTCAATCTTTTCTTCCAGTTGCAGAGTTGTGCGGCCATCTTCTTAAGAGCCCACGACTTGACTTTTCGCTCTATAACTGGGTTATTTGGATCCTCCTCTGGCGGTAGGGTGAAATTTATCATGAGCAAATTCCAAAGCATTTCTTTCAATCGATCATCGACATAAGTAACACCATCGTCCCCCTTTGGCTTATTCCATTCTTGAATGGAAATCGGGATGCTGTCCCTAACAACAACTCCGCACTAACTTACAAATGCATTTGTGTTCTGCTTGGGAGCAACCGGTTTGCCATCTGCAGCGACTTCTTCGATGTTGAACCTTTCATTAGAGTCCAACCTTTTTTTCGGGCCTCGTTTCCTTATCGAATATTGGCTCGATCCGGAGGGCTAAAAGAAGAAAGAAGCGTTAATATATGTATATACAAATAGAGATAATGCATCTAGTCAGCAGAGGCTTAATTAATATACCTCGCCGGACTTTACAATAACACCTGAGACGTCATCTTCTCGCTCCATTCTCTCACCGGAGCCGTCCACTCCCTCACCGGAGCCGTCCACTCCCTCGTCGGAGCCGTCAATTCCCTCACCGGAGTCGTTCAGCCACTGTGAGGTGATATCAGCATCATCTCCATCGTGGATTATTTCCTCCAAGAGGTTTTCTTTTTCTTCGTCTCTGGCGTGTTCCGGATCCATAGTTTCTGCAATCACTTGCAAGTTATTTCATATTTTATACATTTTTGGTATTCTGGACAGAACATCAAGTTTATTTATTTTAATATGTATGACATGGCAAAACATAATCTACAAGAGAAATCGAAACAAATGCATATAAAGAACGTCTCGATCAGAGTTACGGTTCTCTTCACCGGCGATCGTCGGGGACTCCAACGACGACCCAAAATATCGGGAAGGAAACGGTGAGGACTCTTCACCGGCGATCGTCGGGGCCTCTTGCGGCGATCGTCCGGGACTCCTCCGGCAATCATCGCGGACTCCTCACAGACGATGCATGTTTACCAAAAAAATGCTGACATCAGCAAAGATTCCACCGAAGTTATACCGAAGTTATCGGGGTTATGTTTTAACGACCCCCTCATGTCGAAGTTACGACGATATTTGTACCTATGTTATTGGTGCGTAGATTTATACACAAGATGAATACAAGATAAATACAAGACTTATACACAAGATGAATACGTCAACGTCGACGTCGGCTAGCAGGGGGGGGGGGATAGAAGGAGGGGATCGGCGCTCACAGCGAGGAGGCAAGGAGCGGGGGCGTCGGAGTAGGGCGAGAGCGACGGCGACGGTGATAACCCACAAGTATAGGGGATCACAACAGTTTTCGAGGGTAGAGTATTCAACCCAAATTTATGGATTCGACACAAGGGGAGCCAAAGAATATTTGCGAGTATTAGCAGCTGAGTTGTCAATTCAACCACACCTGGAGATTAAATATCTGCAGCAGAGTGATCAGTAGCACAATAGTATGATAGTTTTGATAGCAGCAGTAATAGTAGTAGTAACGGTAGTAGTGATAGCAATAGTTTTGTAGCATTTGGAACATTAGCAGCAGCAATAGTAACTTAGCAAGAACAATAAGTGGAAAACTCGTAGGCACTGGATCGGTGAACTCGTTGGATGATATTCATCATATAACAGTCATAACCTAGGGTGACACAGAACTAGGTCCAGTTCATAAATGTAATGTAGGCATGTATTCCGTAAATAGTCATACGTGCTTATGGAAAAGAACTTGCATGACATCTTTTGTCCTACCCTCCCGTGGCAGCGGGGTCCATAAGGAAACTAAGGGATATTAAGGCCTCCTTTTAATAGAGAACCGGAACAAAGCATTAACACACGGTGAATACATGAACTCCTCAAACTACGGTCATCACCGGAAAGTATCCCGACTATTGTCACTCCGGGGTTTGCGGATCAGAACACGTAACAGGTGCATATGACTAGCAAGATCGGATCAAGAACATAGATATAACGGTGATAACATAAACGGTTCAGATCTGAAATCATGGCACTCGGGCCCTAGTGACAAGCATTAAGCATGGCAAAGTCATAGCAGCATCAATCTCAGAACATAGTGGATACTAGGGATCTAGCCCTAACAAAACCATGATGAATCTCATCCAACTCCTCACCGACCAGCAAGCCTACGAAGGAATTACTCACTCCCGGTGGGGAGTATCATGGAATTGGCGATGGAGAAGGGTGATACGTCTCTGTCGTATCTATAATTTTTGATTGTTTCATGCCAATATTATACAACTTTCACATATTTTGGCAACATTTTATATGATTTATTGGACTAACCTATAGATCCAGTGCCCAGTGCCAGTTCCTATTTGTTGCATGTTTTTTGTTTCGCAGAATTACCATATCAAACGAAGTCCAAACGCGATAAAAATTTACGGAGATTTTTTTTGGAATATTTTTGAATTTTGAGAAGTGGAATGAATGCAAACAGAGGCCCACAGCCCCCAAGATACATCAGGGCGCGGCCAGGGGGACCAACCGCGGCCTGGTGGGTGCTTCCCACCTCGTACGTCGGTTGGAGCTCTCCTTCGGGCGCACGGAAACTAATTTTTGGATAAAAATCTCCTCAAAATTTCAGCCCGATCGGAGTTACTGATCTCCGGGAATATAAGAAACGGTTTTCGGCCAGAAAACAAAAACGCGAAACAGAAGAGAAAAGAGAGGGAGATCCAATCTAGGAGGGGCTCCTGCCCCTCCGCCGGCATGGCGGCCATGGACCAGAGGGGGAACTCTCCTCCCATCTAGGGGGGAGGCTAAGGAAGAAGAACAAGGAGGGGGACTCTCTCCCCCTCTCTCCCGGTGGTGCCGGAACGCCGCCGGGGCAAGGATCGTGACGGCGATCTACATCAACAATCTTGCTGCCGTCAACACCAACTCTCTCCCCCTCTATGCAACGGTGTAACTCCCCTTCTCCCCGCTGTAATCTCTACTTAAACATGCTGATCAACTCCATATACTATTTCCCAATGATATATGGCTATCCTATGATGTTTGAGTAGATCCACTTTGTCATATGGGCCAATTGATGATCGTGGTTGGTATGATTGTATATTTTATTATGGTGCTGTTCTACGGTGCCCTCTGTCTCGCTCAAACGTGAGGGATCCTCGATGTAGGGTGTTGCAATGTGTTCATGATTTGCCTATGGTGGGTTGCTTGAGTGACAGAAGCATAAACCCGAGTAGGTGGGTTGTTGCATATGGTAGTAAAGAGGACTTGATACTTAATGCTATGGTTGGGTTTGACCTTAATGATCTTTAGTAGTTGCGGATGCTTGCTAGAGTTCCAATCATAAGTGCATATGATCCAAGTAGAGAAAGTATGTTAGCTCATGCCTCTCCCTCATGTAAAATTGCAAGAATGATTATTGGTCTAGTTATCAATTGTCTAGGGACAAATAACGTTCTTGTTTGACAAAAGCTTTCTACTAAACAACTAACTTCTATTATCTTGCATTTTACTCGTAGTTTTATTCCCGCTAAGTACTTCTAGTTTTATTCGTGCAAACTATCCTATCACCTACAAAGTAGTTTCATACTTGTTCTAGGTAAAGCAAGCATTAGCGTGCGTAGAGTTGTATCGGTGGTCGATAGAACTTGAGGGAATATTTGTTCTACCTTTAGCTCCTCGTTGGGTTTGGCACTCGTACTTATCGAAAAAGGCTACAAACGATCCCCTACACTTGTGGGTTATCAAGACCTTTTTCTGGCGCCGTTGATGATGACGAAGACCGAAGATTCCCCTCTCCGGAGCCCCAAACGGGCTCCAGAACTGGCCTCCCGATGAAGAACAGGAGGTGGCGGCGGCTCCGTATCGTAAAACGCGATGAAACTTTCTCCTTGATTTTTTCCTCCGAAAATAGGAATTTATAGTGCCGGAATTAGGGTCAGTGGATCCACGAGGTGGGCACAACCCACCAGGGCGCGCTTGGGGGGGGGGGGGCCTGGCGCGCCCTGGTGTATCGTGCCCAGCCAGGGGCGCCCCTCCGGTGGTTCTTGGCTCCAGTATTTTTTATTTTTTCTAAAATAATTCTCCAAAAAGTTTCGTCCAGTTCCGAGAACTTTTATTTCTGCCCAAAAACAACACCATGATTGTTCTGCTGAAAACAGCGTCAGTCCGGGTTAGTTTCATTCAAATCATGCAAATTAGAGTCCAAAACAAGGGCAAAAGTGTGCGGAAAAGTAGATACGACGGAGACGTATCAACTCCCCCAAGCTTAACCCATTGCTTGTCCTCAAGCAATTCAGTTGACAAACTGAAAGTGATAAAGAAAAACTTTTATGAACTCTTTTGTTCTTGTTTACATATATATGCTTAAGTAGCATCCGGGTTTTCAGCAAAGATTATGACCAACCATGTCAGCAATAACTCTTAGAAATTATATTAACTCATATCAATGACATAAGCAACTAGCGAGCAATAATAAGATTTCTCAAGCGCCAACACTTTGTCAAAACAATCATGATACAATATGACAATAGTGGTATCTCGCTAGCCCTTTATGAGACCGCAAAACATAAATGCAGAGCACCTCCAAAGTTCAAGCAGCGACTAAACATTGTAATTCATGGTAGAAAAGATCCAGTCATGCTGCACCCAACATCAACTATACACAATGCATGAGGGTGACAATAGTGCTCTCAGGTCTGGCGCTTATTTGAGAAGGTGATGACTAAACATAAAAGTAAACAGATAGTCCCTTCTCAGAGGGAAGCATGGATTTGTAGAGGTGCCAGAGCTCAAAGCTTAAAACAGAGATAGATATAATTTTGGGAGGTACACCCTTCCTGTCAACGTTACCACCAAGAGTTATCGATATCTTCCATGCTAAACAAATTAGCGGCGGTTCCCAAGCGGTAAAAGTAAAGGTTTACTCCCCCTCCACCAACAATCCCACTCCATGGCTAGCCGCATCCACGGGTACCGTCCAAACCAACAACATTCCTGGGGGAGTTTTGTTTCATTATTTGTAATTTTTGATTTCGGGACTGGGAATCCCTATTACCGCCCCTCTCGTGTAAGGACGAGTGAATAAACACTCATCATGAGAATAACCCGCTTAGCATGGAAGATACTGACCGCCCTGTGTTGCTCCACGAGCGGTCCAGGCACACAAAACAGATGTTCATTTGAATTTTTAGAGATGGCACATGCAAATTTACTTTGGAACGACAGGGTAATATCGCATATAGGTAGGTATAGTGGACTCATCTGGAATAACTTTGGTTCAAGGAGTTTGATGCACAAGCAGTATCCCCGCTTAGTACAGGCGAAGGCTAGCAAATAGATTGAGAAGCGGCCAGCTAGAGAGCGAAAACGGTCATGAACATGCATCACATATAATAAACATTGACTACTAGCATGAGTAGGATATGGACACCATGAACATAAATATCATGAAGGCTATGTTGGTTTTGATTCAACTACATGCGTGAACATGTGCCAAGTCAAGCCACTTGAAACATTCAGAGGAGGATACCATATCATCATACCACATCACAACCATTTTAATGCATGTTGACATCCAAGATAAATCATTATCCACTCCTAGCTACTTAAGCATGGCATGAACAACTATAATCTCTAATGGTCATTGCAAACATGTTTGATCATAATATGCTGAATCAAGGATACTAGGTTAAACATATTTACAAAAACAAAAACAAGTTGAGTTCATACCCGCTTTTGTCTGCCACAGTCACTTCATCAAATATCGTCATTATTGCCTTTCACTTGCACGACCGAATGATAAGAAAATAATAATAATGCAAGAGTGCCGTGGACTAAGCTGGAATCTGCAACATTTTATTCAAGAGGAGAAGACAAGGCAACATGGGCTCTTTGTTAGATTAACAATAGTGCATATGAGAGCCACTCAACATTTTCATCGTGGTCTTCTCCTTGGTATGACTCAAACAAAAAGAAAAGAATTTCAGAGAAACACACTGAAATATTTTTGGAGTTTTTGGTTTTCTTGAAGAAGGCAAATTAAAAAGGAAAAACAAAAACTAGAAAAACTATTTACACGGGAAAGCTCCCAACAAGTAAAAAGAATAAATAAGAAATCTTTTTGGGTTTTCTTTCGATACTACAATTAAACTAAGCTAGAAAGAAAAACTGAAAAGAAGTAGGAAATATTTTTGGGTTTTCTCAAAGTTTTTATTTTCAAACACACAAGAAGAAAGCGAGAAAATAAATCTAGCATGTATATTACAATGAAAAAGTGTGAACATCGACAACTGGAATAAAATGTGTGAACATGAATGTAATGTCGGTAGAAATACGTACTCCCCCAAGCTTAGGCTTTTGGCCTAGCTTGGTAATCACCATCCACATGGATAATAGTCTGAGCGATAGCTCACCGAGGCCCTTGGTGCAAACTCCTCGGCCCTCCTGGCAGATTCAACCTCCGCGTTGTATGCACGGGCCTCGCTCTCAAGAACATAGTATCTTCCCCTACTGTGAAAATCAAAGAGAGCAGGAGCAGGCAAAGTGACAGGCACAACGGTTTTTTTTATTAAATCTCAAGTTGTAGGTGTAATTAGTGGCCGTGCCCGTAAGGAACTTATGACGCTTCATGGCCTCAAAGTCTAAATACTGAATAGGTAAGATGGGGTCATTAGGCCAAGGTGATACATTTAGTCTCTCTGCTACACGGGAGGCATAAATTCCTCCATAAAAAGTACCACTAGCAGCGTTGTGCTGCAATCTCCGTGCAACAATTTCTCCGAGATTATAACATTTATTTCCAGTTATGGCAGTGTGTATGAGACTCAAATCAGGAGCACACAGTGTGCTACAATCTTGTTTGCCTACGATACATTTGCCATTAAAGAGTGCGAAATATTGTATTGATGGGAAATGGATGCTCTTAATTCTCCCTTGTGTTACTCCCCTATCTTCACCATAGCAAAGATTAACCAAAAATGATTCGTACTCAGATTTTGTTGGTTCATCAAGGGAACCCCAATATGGAAGTTTGCATGTTTCACTGAACAATTCTAAAGGCATGGTGAAGGAACGGTCATAAAGGTTGAACGAGACTCTAGACTCACGAGGAAAATATTTAAATTTCTTTGTGAATGTTTTCGTGAGTTCGAGATGTTGGGGACACTTATCTGCGATGAAGGGAGCGAGCTCTGTATTGTGGATATATTGATCAAATTCCCCCTTAATACCTGCACCTTCCATAAACTCGTCGCACGGCCACAAGCATGATTTGGTGGCGGCATCTCGCATTGTGCTTTCGCTTGGCTCAACATAAGATTGTCGAACCGAGCTTCCACTTGATGAGGCCTCCGAGGATCTCCTCCTCGAAGAACTCCTAAAGAATTGCATTTTTATTTGCGAACAAAATTCTGAAATAATTTTGAGACATAGAATTTTTGTTAACAAAACTTTGTAAGATTGATAGCA
The DNA here is from genome assembly GCA_039707655.1 of Elymus sibiricus. Lineage (NCBI taxonomy): Eukaryota > Viridiplantae > Streptophyta > Magnoliopsida > Poales > Poaceae > Elymus > Elymus sibiricus. Next base: position 390,902,759 of record CM077669.1, on the reverse strand, counting down.
ACTACTCCTAAGCATGCATAGAGGCCATATTAAGCATTCAAACTACTTAGAACTCTAAGAATTCAAAATGCAAGCTCATCTACAGAAGCACCAAGAGTAGCTAATTACTCTAAAGATAACCCACTAAATTAAAAGCTAATTGGAGCAATGGAGGAGTCACATACCAAGTAGCAATCCCTCCAAACAGTTTCGGAAACGGAGCTTCGAGCAAAGAGATCGAAATCCGCGGGTTTGAGAGCAAGAACACGGGAATGGTGGTTGTGGTGATTTTTTCTGGAGGTAGGGGATGATGTGGGCTAAAGGGATAAGTGAGGGGGACCACGTGGGGGCCACAACCCACTAGGGCGCGCCTGGGGGTGTTGGCACGCCCTGGTGTCTTGTGGGCACCAGGTGCACCCCCTCTAGTATTATTTGCACCCGAAATTCAGAAATATTCAAAAAAAATCGTATCAAATTTTCAGAACATTCTGAGAACTTTTATTTTTGGGTCATTTTTTGTTGCATGGAGAAAACAGAAAACAGGATAAACATGGCCTTTTATTTTATTTGACTAACTAAAACAGAAAATAAAATATGGGAGCAGAAGATTGTGCCTACTAGATTCATCGACTTCATACCTCTCAAAAATGATCCATTAATAAGGTTGATCAAGTCTTATTAACAACCACTTGCGATTAGCATGAAACCGAAGAACTTTCATAAAACACTAAGTTACCTCAATGGGGATATGCATATCCCCAACAATAAGTATATCATATTTATTTTTGGCAGTAGGTAGAGGTAATTGAAAACTTCCAATAGTGATGGTCAGAGTTTCTTCAATAACATTTATACCATTCACTTGGAATTGTTTCTTCGGAAAGTGCACTGTGTGCTCATTACCATTGATATGAAAAGTGACTTTGCTTTTATTGCAATCAATAACAGCCCCTGTGATACGTCCATTTTGCAATATGATTTCCTACTGTTATTTACTTTGTTTTGTTGAATAATAATGCTTCGGGGAGCGATTCTAATGCCTTTTCTCTCATAATATGCAAGGTTTACACAAAGAGGGAGAATACCGGCATCTGGAATTCTGGACCCAAGAAAAGCACGTCAGAGATACCTATTCTGCATAACTCCAATGAAGCTAAAAATTTACGGAGATTATTTTTGTATTTAATAAAAATTACTGGAGCTGAAAACTATAGGAGGAGACCCCCCAGGTGGGCACAACCCACCAGGGCGCGCCAGGCCCCCCTGGGCACGCCCTGATGGGTTGTGCCCAGCCTGACCCGCTTCCGGTGACCATCTTCTGGTATAAATTCCCAAAAAATCTAAAAAAATTAGGAGGAGGACTTTCGGGATGAAGCGCCGCCTCCTCAAGGCGGAACTTGGGCAGGAGCACTTTTGCCCTCCGGCGGAGCGATTCCGCCGGGGGAAATTCCCTCCCGGAGGGGGGAAATCGAAGCTATCGTCATCACCAACACACCTCTCATCTTTGGGAGGCCAATCTTCATCAACATCTTCAACAACACCATCTCCTCTCAAACCCTAGTTCATCTCTTGTGTTCAATCTTTGTACAGGAACCTCAGATTGGTACCTGTGGGTGACTAGTAGTGTTGATTACCTTGCGTAGTTGATTACTATATGGTTTATTTGGTGGAAGATCATATGTTCAGATCCATTATGCTATTCATTACTCCTCTGATCTTGAGCATGATTATTATTTGTGAGTAGTTACCTTTGTTCTTGAGGTCACGGGAGAAGTCATGTTGCGAGTAATCATGTGAATTTGATATGTGTTCGATATTTTGATGATATGTATGTTGTGATTCCCTTAGTGGTGTCATGTGAACGTCGACTACATGACACATCACCATTCATGGGCCTAAGGGAATGCATTGTGGATTAGTTATTAGATGATGGGTTGCTAGAGTGACAGAAGCTTAAACCCTAGTTTATGCGCTACTTCGTAAGGGGCTGATTTGGATCCACATGTTTAATGCTATGGTTAGACTTTGTCTTAATACTTTTCTCGTAGTTGCGGATGCTTGCGAGGGGGTTAATCATAACTAGGTTGTTAGTTCAAGTAAGAACAACACCTTAGCACCGGTCCACCCACATATCAAATTATCAAAGTAGCGAACACGAATCAAACCAACATGATAAAAGTGACTAGACGAAATTCCCGTGTACCCTCAAGAACACTTTGCCTAATACTAGTGGTTGTTCTGGCCTGTCCTTTGCCTCAAAAGATTTGGGCTACCTTGCTGCACCTTGTTTACCATTACCGTTACTTGCTCGTTACAAATTACCTTGCTATCAAACTATCTATTACCTACAATTTCAGTGCTTGCAGAAATTACCTTGCTGAAAACCACTTGTCATTTCCTTCTGCTCATCGTTGGGTTCGACACTCTTCCTTATAGAAAGGACTACGATTGATCCCCTATACTTGTGGGTCATCAAGACTCTTTTCTGGCGCCGTTGCCGGGGAGTGAAGCGCTCTTGGTAAGTGGAAATCGGTAAGGAAAAACTTATACTACGTGCTGAAATTTATTGCTACTTACTACTATGGAGAACAATCCTTTGAGGGGTTTGTTCGGTGTATCTTCACCTCGACCGGAACCACATTTAGTTACCCCTCAACCTACAGAACCTACTGAAAATGTTACTTATGAAATTCCTTCGGGTATGTTAGAAAAGCTGCTTGCTAAACCTTATGCAGGAGATGGAACTGAACATCCTGATATGCATCTTTTATATGTGAACGAAATATGTGGATTATTTAAGCTTGCAGGTTTACCCGGAGATGAAGTTAATAAGAAGGTTTTCCCTTTATCTTTGGAGGGAAAAGCATTGACATGGTATAGGCTATGTGATGATCTTGGATCATGGAACTGGAATCGTTTGCAATTGGAATTCCACCAAAAGTTTTATCCTATGCATCTAGTTCATCGTGATCGGAATTATATATATAATTTTTGGCCTCGTGAAGGAGAAAGTATCGCTCTAGCTTGGGGGAGGCTTAAGTCAATGTTATATTCATGCCCCAATCATGACATTCCGAAGGAAGTTATCATTCAGAATTTTTATGCTTGGCTTTCTCATAATGATCAATCCATTCTCGATACTTCTTGTGTTGGTTCTTATATGAAGAAGACTATTGATTTCAAGTGGGATCTCTTAGAAAGAATTAAACGCAACTCTGAAGATTGGGAACTCGACGAAGGTAATGAGTCAGGTATAAAGCTTGAATTTGATTGTTTTAAATCTTTTATGAATACCGATACTTTTCACAAGTTTAGCACTAAATATGGACTTGACTCTGAGATAGTAGCCTCTTTCTGTGAAGCATTTGCTACTCATGTGGACCTCCCTAAGGATAAGTGTTTTAAATATCATCCCCCTATTATAGAAGAAATTAAAGAACCGGTCATAGCTAAAGAACAAACCATCTTTTACAATGTTGATTCAGTTGTGCCTACCGCTTATATTGAAAAACCACCTTTCCCTGTTAGGATAAAGGAACATGCTAAGGTATCAACTGTGGTTCGTAAGAGTAATATAAGAGCACCTAAACCCCCTGAGTAAATTAAAGTAGAACCTAGTGTTGCTATGGTCAAAGATCTCTTGGTAGAAAATGTTTATGGGCATGTCATCTACCTTTGTGATGAAGCTGCTAGAATTGCTAAACCTGATAAGAAAGATAAACATAGACCTATAGAAGGCTTGCCCGTTGTCTCAGTTAAAATAGGAGATCATTGCTACCATGGTTTATGTGATTTAGGTGCTAGTGTGAGTGCTATCCCTTTTACCTTATACCAAGAAATTATGAATGAAATAGCACCTGCTGAAATGGAAGATATTGATGTTACTATTAAACTTGCTAATAGAGACACTATCACACCACTTGGGATTGTTAGAGATGTTGAAGTCTTGTGTGGGAAAGTAAAATACCCTACTGATTTTCTAGTCCATGGTTCCCCACAAGATGACTTTTGTCCCATTATCTTTGGTAGACCTTTCTTGAGCACCATCAATGCTAAGATAGATTGTGAAAAACAAACTGTCGGTGTCAGTTTTGGTAATGTGTCTCATGAGTTTAATTTTTTCAAGTTTAGTAGACAACCTCGTGATAAGGCATTACCTGGTGAAGATGACATAATTGGTCTTGCTTCTATTGTTGTGCCTCCTACTGATCCATTAGAACAATATTTGCTTGACCATGAAAATGATATGCACTTGCATGAAAGAAATGAAATAGATCAAATTTTCTTTGAACAACAACCTCTCCTGAAACACAATTTGCCTATTGAAACCCTTGGAGGTCCTCCTCCACCTAAAGGTGATCCTGTGTTTGAATTGAAACGATTGCCTGACACTTTGAAGTATGCTTATCTTGATGAGAAAAAGATATATCCTGTTATTATTAGTGCTAACCTTTCAGAACATGACGAAGAGAGATTATTGAAAGTTCTAAGGAAGCACCAGGCTGCTATTGGATATACTCTTGATGATCTTAAGGGCATTAGTCCCACTCTATGTCAGCACAAGATCAATATGGAACCTGATGCTAAACCCGTTGTTGATCACCAACGACGATTGAATCCCAAGATGAAAGAAGTGGTAAGAACTAAAATATTAAAGCTTCTGGAAACAGGTATAATCTATCCCATAGCTGATAGTAGATGGGCAAGTCCCGTTCACTGTGTCCCAAAGAAAGGAGGTATTACTATTGTTCCTAATGATAAGAATGAACTCATTCCACAAAGAATTATCACTAGCTATAGAATGGTAATTGATTTTAGAAAATTAAATAAAGCTACTAGGAAAGATCATTACCCTTTGCCTTTCATTGATCAAATGCTAGAGAGACTATCTAAGCACACACACTTTTGTTTCCTAGATGGATATTCTGGTTTCTCTCAAATACCCGTGTCACAATCCGATCAAGAGAAAACCACCTTTACTTGCCCTTTTGGAACCTATGCTTATAGACGTATGCCTTTTGGTTTATGCAATGCACCTGCTACCTTTCAAAGATGTATGACTGCTATATTCTCTGATTTTTGTGAAAAGATTGTGGAGGTTTTCATGGATGATTTTTCCGTTTACGGAACTTCTTTTGATGATTGCTTAAGCAACCTTGATCGAGTTTTGTAGAGATGTGAACAAACTAATCTCGTCTTGAATTGGGAGAAGTGCCACTTTATGGTTAATGAAGGTATTGTCTTGGGGCATAAAATATCTGAACGAGGTATTGAGGTGGATAAAACTAAAGTTGATGCAATTGAGAAAATACCATATCCTAAAGATATTAAAGGTATTCAAAGTTTCCTTGGTCATGCTGGTTTTTATAGGAGGTTCATTAAAGACTTCTCTAAAATTTCTAGGCCTCTTACTAATCTTTTGCAAAAGGATATCCCTTTTGTTTTTGATGACGATTGTGTGGAAGCCTTTGAAACACTCAAGAAAGCCTTAACCTCTGCACCTATCGTTCAACCACCTAATTGGAACTTGCCTTTTGAAATTATGTTTGATGCTAGTGATTATGCTGTTGGTGCTATCCTAGGACAAAGAGTTGATAAGAAATTGAATGTTATCCATTATGCTAGTAAAACTCTAGACAGTGCCCAACGAAATTATGCTACTATTGAAAAATAATTTTTAGCAGTTGTGTTTGCTTGTGATAAATTTAGATCCTATATTGTTGACTCCAAAGTTATCGTTCACACCGATCATGCTGCAATAAAATATCTTATGGAAAAGAAAGACGCTAAACCTGGACTTATTAGGTGGGTTCTTTTGCTTCAAGAATTTGACTTACATATCGTTGATAGGAAAGGAGTTGAGAACCCCATAGCTGATAACTTATCTAGGTTATAAAATATTCTTGATGACCCACTACCTATTGATGATAGTTTCCCTGACGAACAGCTAGCTGCAATAAGTGTCTCACACAACACACCTTGGTATGCTGATTATGCTAATTACATTGTCGCTAAATATATACCGCCTAGCTTTACATATCAACAAAAGAAAAAATTCTTCTATGACTTGAGACATTACTTTTGGGATGACCCACATCTTTATAAAGAAGGAGTAGATGGTATTATTATATGTTGTGTACCTGAGCATGAACAGGAACAAATCCTACGGAAATGTCATTCCGAAGCTTATGGAGGACATCATGCGGGAGATAGAACTGCTCACAAGGTATTGCAATCTGGTTTTTATTGGCCTACTCTCTTCAAGGATGCTCGTAAGTTTGTCTTGTCTTGTGATGCATGTCAAAGAATTGGTAATATCGGTAAGCGTCAAGAAATGCCTATGAATTATTCACTTGTTGTTGAGCCATTTGATGTGTGGGGTTTTGATTATATGGGGCCTTTTCCTTCCTCTAATGGGTACACTCATATTTTAGTTGCGGTTGATTATGTCACTAAGTGGGTAGAAGCTATTCCAACTAGTAGTGCTGATCACCACACCTCCATTAAAATGCTTAAAGAGGTTATCTTTCCAAGTTTGGAGTCCCTAGATATTTAATGACCGATGGTGGTTCACACTTTATTCATGGTGCTTTCCGTAAGATGATTGCTAAATATGATGTTAACCATAGAATTGCATCACCCTATCATCCTCAATCTAGTGGTCAAGTAGAACTTAGCAATAAAGAAATAAAATTAATATTACAAAAAACTATCAATAGGTCTCGTAAGAATTGGTCTAAGAAATTAGATGACGCACTTTGGGCCTATAGAACAGCTTATAAAAGAGCTCAACTATGTCTCCATATAAAATGGTGTATGGAAAAGCTTGTCATTTGCCTCTAGAACTAGAACACAAAGCATTTTGGGCAATTAAAGAGCTCAACTATGATTTCAAACTTGCCGGTGAGAAGAGGCTATTTGATATTAGCTCACTTGATGAATGGAGAACCCAAGCGTATGAAAATGCCAAGCTATTCAAAGAAAAAGTAAAGAGATGGCATGACAAGAGAATCCAAAAGCGGGAATTCAAAATAGGCGATTATGTTCTTTTGTTCAACTCTCGTTTAAGATTTTTTGCAGGAAAGCTTCTCTCGAAATGGGAAGGACCATATATTGTTGAAGAGGTCTATCGTTCTGGAGCTATCAAGATTAATAACGCAGAAGGTACTAATCCGAAGGTAGTCAATGGACAAAGAATTAAGCATTATATCTCAGGTATGCCAATTAACGTTGAAAGCAATGTTATCCAAACCATGACACCGGAGGAACACATAAAAGAAATCTTCCGGAACACTCCAGAATACGTAAAAATAGGAGGTACGTGATACGGTAAGTAAACGGACTCCGAAAAATCCGCAAAAATATTTTTGTCAGTTTTGGAATATTTTAGAATTTTGGAAATAAAAAAAACCGGAAGGTGATCGAGGCGAGCACGATACACCAGGGCTCGCCAGGCACCCCTGGGCACGCCCTGGTGGGTTGTGCCCACTTCGGATGCCTTCCCGACTCCGTTTTCCTTCCAAATACTTGTTTCCCAAGAATAAAAATTCTCTATATATACCCCCGACTGTTTTGACGACTGTATCGCAGAATAATCCCCTGTTCTTGTTTTGTGCTGTTTTCCTGACAAATCTGAAAATATGTCGTCGCAAGATTCAGATGGAGAGAGCGATGTTGATCCCTATGTTCCAGACCCGAAGATCTTTAGGGAGATTTACCCCTATCTATGGACCTCGGAGGAATAAGAAGATGCTACCATGCAGGAAACAAAAGATGACATCTCCGAGGAAGAGGATGATCCATTGCCTCAACCCGGAGACATGCATGTGGAATTCAAGAAGTCAAGCCTCCCTAGAATATACAAACCTAAGGTCCAATTTATCCCGTCTCATTTTCTACAAGAAAGCAAGGAGGCCCTATGCCAAAGGATATTAAGGCTTGAATTGGAGAATGACGATCTAAGGGAGGAAAACTTTATGCTTAAATATAAGTTGAAGAAGAAGGCTTCCTCTACACCTCCACCTTCTTCATCACCACCACCAAAGGAGACTTGAGCACATGGGTATGGGCACTCCCCTTGGCTTGAGCCAAGCTTGGGGGAGGTGCCCCTGTATCGTATCATCATCACTTTTATTCACCTTTACCTATTCTAGTCCGATCCTTAGTTTCCTTTTGCTTTAGTTGAATAAAAGTTTTTGTATGATTTATTTTTGTGTGTTAGTTCCGTGGCCTATTTATCTATGTAATCGAGTGAAAGTTATATAATAAAGTTTAGTTTGAGTTTTTGCTTCCCTACTTTCTTGTTGCAATCAAACAAAGGAAAAGAAACGAATGAAAAAATCATATGCTAATCTTACGGTGAGTAATGACATCACATAAGGAAAAGTATAATTAGTAAAATTTATTGGAGATTGACAAACATAGCATTGGTCAATGATGCAATTCATGAAAGAACTAATTAGGGAAGAGAAGATTCACATGCAAATACACTATCTTGGACATCTTTTATGATTGTGAGCCCCAATAAAATATTACATGTCAAAATTGTTGACGTTGGACAAGGAAGACAACGTAATGATTTATGTTTGTTCGTATCCACATAGAAGTTATATTGTCATAGATCCTTTAACATGTGGTGCTTGCCCAATATCTTTGCTAGCCAAAAATTCCGCACTAAGTAGAGATACTACTTGTGCATCCAAAAACACAAACCCAAACTCTTTCCTTGAGTGTCCACCATACCTACCTATGGATCGAGAAAGATCCTTCAAGTAAGTTGTCATCGGTGCAACAAGGCAATAAAAATTGCTTCTAAAAGTGTTTTGATCAATTAGTGTAAGAGAAAATTGAGCGCTATACGAACTTATGATGGCAAAGTAATAAAAGCGACGGACTGCATAATAAAGTTTGCTATCATAGGGGGTAATATAGCATGATGTTCTTTTACATTAAGGGATTGGGCATACAAATCAATAAGCGCATGACAACCTCTGCTTCCCTCTGCGAAGGGCCTATCTTTTACTTTTATGCACTTACTTTTATGCAAGAGTCAAAGTATTCTTCCCTATTCCTTTTTACTTTTTCCTTTTGCAAGCATCATGTGGTGAGGAAAGATCTAGGCACATATATCCAGTTGGATATGGGTGGGCATGAGTTATTATTGTTGACATCACCCTTGAGGTGAGTGAGTTGGGAGGCAAAACTATAAGCCCCTATCTTCCTACGTGTCCGGTTGAAACTTTTTGTTCATTGGTATGCAGTGAGCGTTAGCACTCATAGAAGACTAAATGATAGTTGAGTATGTGGAGGCTCCGACATGAGACCCTTCCTGAAAATATGATGAATTGTAGTTGCAAAGTTGTTGCAAAGTTGACTGAGAACATAGTTTGTTGGTTTCCAATAAGGTTTATGCTTCATACTTCTATGTTGTGATGAATTGTTACTTGTTCATGCGAAGCCTTATGATAAAAATGTATTGAAATAAGTTATTATGTTAGAGTTTGTTGTTGTTATGTTAATAAGCATGATGCTTCTATGTCCGTATTTTGTTTTTATCGACACCTCTCTCTCAAACCACGTGGACATGCTTTTCAATATCGGCTTTCGCTTGAGGACAAGCAAGGTCTAAGCTTGGGGGAGTTGATACGTCCATTTTGCATCATGATTTCCTACTATTATTTACTTTTTTTTGAATAATAATGCTTCGAGGAGTGATTCTAATGCCTTTTCTCTCATAATATGCAAGGTTTACACAAAGAGGGAGAATACCGGCATCTGGAATTCTGGACCCTAGAAAAGCACGTCATAGATACCTATTCTGCACAACTCCAATGAAGCTGAAAAATTACAGAGATTATTTTGTTATTTAATAAAAATTACCGGAGCTGAAAACTACTGGAGGAGGGCCCCCAGGTGGGCACAATCCACCAGGGCGCGCCAGCCCCCCCTGGGCGCGCCCTGATGGGTTGTGCCCAGCCTGGCCCGCTTCCGGTGCCCATCTTCTGGTATAAATTCCCAAAAAACCTTAAACAATTAGTAGGAGGACTTTCGGGATGAAGCGCCGCCGCCTCAAGGCGGAACTTGGGCAGGAGCACTTTTGCCCTCCGGTGGAGCGATTCCGCCGGGGGAACTTCCCTCCCGGAGGGGGAAATCGAAGCTATCGTCATCACCAACACCCCTCTCATCTTTGGGAGTCCAATCTTCATCAACATATTCAACAACACCATCTCCTCTCAAACCCTAGTTCATCTCTTGTGTTCAATCTTTGTACCGGAACCGCAGATTGGTACATGTGGGTGACTAGTAGTGTTGATTACCTTGTGTAGTTGGTTACTATATGGTTTATTTGGTGGAAGATCATATGTTCAGATCCATTATGCTATTCATTACTCCTCTGATCTTGAGCATGATTATTATTTGTGAGTAGTTACCTTTGTTCTTGAGGTCACGGGAGAAGTCATGTTGCGAGTAATCATGTGAATTTGATATGTGTTCGATATTTTGATGATATGTATGTTGTGATTCCCTTAGTGGTGTCATGTGAACGTTGACTACATGACACTTCACCATTCATGGGCCTAAGGGCATGCATTGTGGAGTAGTTATTAGAGGATGGGTTGCTAGAGTGACAGAAGCTTAAACCCTAGTTTATGCGCTACTTCGTAAGGGGCTGATTTGGATCCACATGTTTAATGCTATGGTTAGACTTTGTCTTAATACTTTTCTCATAGTTGCGGATGCTTGCGAGGGGGTTAATCATAAGTAGGTTGTTAGTTCAAGTAAGAACAGCACCTTAGCACCGATCCACCCACATATCAAATTATCAAAGTAGCGAACACGAATCAAACCAACATGATAAAAGTGACTAGTCGAAATTCCCGTGTACCCTCAAGAACACTTTGCCTAATACCAGTGATTGTTCTGGCCTGTCCTTTGCATCAAAAGGATTGGGCTACCTTGCTGCACCTTGTTTACCGTTACCGTTATTTGCTCGTTACAAATTACCTTGCTATCAAACTATCTGTTACCTACAATTTCAGTGCTTGCAGAAATTACCTTGCTAAAAACCGCTTGTCATTTCCTTCTGCTCCTCGTTGGGTTCGACACTCTTACTTATCGAAAGAACTATGATTGATCCCCTATACTTGTGGGTCATCACCCTGCAGTATTGAAAAAGGGTCTACCAAGGATAATCGACATGTTGTCGTCCTCGGGCATCTCAAGAATAACAAAGTCCGTTAAGATAGTAACATTTGCAACAAGAACGGGCACATCCTTACAAATACCGATAGGTATGGCAGTTGATTTGTCAGCCATTTGCAATGATATTTCAGTAGGTGTGAGTTTATTCAAATCAAGTCTCTTATATAAGGAGAAAGGCATAACACTAACACCGGCTCCTAAATCACACAAAGCAGTTTTGACATAGTTTCTGTTAATGGAGCAAGGTATAGTTGGTATTCCCGGGTCTCCAAGTTTTGTAGGCACTCCATCCTTAAAATAATAATTAGCAAGCATGTTGGAGATTTCAGCTTCAGGTATCTTTCTTTTATTTGTGATGATGTCTTTCATATATTTTGCATAAGGGGCCATCTTTAGGATATCAGTTAAGCGGGTACGGAATAAGACTGGCCTAATCATTTCAGCAAAGCGCTCAAATTCTTCATCATCCTTTTTCTTAGATGGCTTAGGTGGAAATGGCATGGGTTTATGAACCCATGGCTCTCTTTCTTTACCATGTTTCCTAGCCACAAAGTCTCTTTTATCATAACGTTTAGTTTTAGATTGTGGGTTATCAAGATCAGCAGCAGGCTCTATTTCAACATCATTGTCTCGTTCTTTATCATTGTTAGTTGAGCATCTTCATGAACATCATCATTATCATTTTCATTATCACTAGGTGAATGTTCACTACCAGACTGTGTTTCAGCATCGAAAATAGAGACATCATTATTATCAGGAGGTTTTTGTATCTCAGGTTCACTAGAGGTATGCAATGTCCTATCATTTTTGTTTTTGTTTTTATTTCTAGGTACATCAGTATTAATTCTCTGAGAGTCTTGTTCAATTCTTTTAGGATGACCTTCAGGATAGAGTGGTTCTTGGGTCATTCTACCTCCTCTAGTTACTACTCTAGCAGCAAAATCATTCATATTATTATTCATTTCATCAAGCAATTCTTTTTGAGACTTGGCAACTTGTTCTAACTGAGTTTGAACCATAGTGGCATGCTTTCCTACACCTCTAACATCATTACTGATTCTAAATAGCAACTCACTCAAGCGAGCAATCATATCAGAGTTATATTTCAATTGTTTCAGGACATGTGCATTGAAATGATCTTGCTTCATAATATAGTTGTCAAACTCATATAAGCATTGACTAGGATGTTTATTGCGAGGGATATCACCTTCATCAAACTTTAATAAAGAATTTACCTTTACCACCAATGGAGGTGATGGTGTGTCAAGGCCATGTATTTCTTCAATAGGTGGTAGATTCTTAACATCCCCAGCTTTAATACCTTTTTCCTTCATATATTTCTTTGCCTCTTGCATATCTTCAGGACTGAGAAATAAGATACCCCTCTTCTTCAGAGTGGGTTTAAGTGGTGGTTCAGGAAGAGTTCAATCATCATAATTCTTCAATATGTTATTCAATAATTCCTCAGCTTGTTCAACAGTTCGTTCCCTGAAAACACAACCAGCACAACTATCTAGGAAGTCCCTAGAAGCATCAGTTAGTACATTATAGAAGATATCAAGTATTTCATTTTTCTTAAGAGGATGATCAAGCAAAGCATTAAGCAATTGTAGAAGCCTCCCCCAAGCTTGTGGGAGACTCTCTTCTTCAATTTGCACAAAGTTAAATATTTCCTGTAAGGCGGCTTGTTTCTTATGAGCAGGAAAATATTTTTCAGAGAAGTAGTAAATCATATCCTGGGGACTACGCACACAACCAGGAGCAAGAGTATTGTGCCATGTCTTAGCATCACCCTTTAACGAGAACGGAAATAACTTAAGAATATAGTAGTAGCGAATCTTCTCATCATAAGCAAAAAGGGTGGCTATATCATTCAGCTTAGTAAGGTGTGCCACTACAGTTTCAGTTCCATAGCCATGGAAAGGATCAGATTCAACCAAAGTAATCAACTCTGGGTCGACAGAGAATTCATAATCCTTATCGGTAACAAAGATAGGTGATGTAGCAAACTTAGGATCACATTTCATTCTAGCATTCAAAGTCTTTTCCTTATACTTGCGTAGCAATTTCTTAGGATCGTTTCTATCCTTGCAAGAAAGAATTTCTCTAGTTACCTCCTCATCCATAACATAACCTTCAGGTATCTTAGGCATTTCAAATCTAGGAGAGCTAGGACTAATAGGTGTTTCATAGGCTTCATCAGTTTCAGCAGTTTCATCAGTTTCAGTAATTTCATTCTCTTTAGCTCTAGCAATTTGTTCATCAAGAAATTCACCTAGTGACACATTATCAAGCATGGTACTAGCATCATCATAAGCATCATTCATAGCAGAGGTAGCATCATCAATAACTTGTGACATATTAGGATTACTAGCATGTGGTGGTGTTGCAAGCTTACTCATAACAGAAGGTGAATCAAGTGCAGAGCTAGATGACAGTTCCATACCTCCCCACGTCTTAGTGGGAAAAATCTTGGTCTTTGGATCCTTCAGATTCTTCATAGTGATCAATTGATATAAATCCCAAGTCACTCAACAAATATAGCTATGTTCCCCGGCAACAGCGCCAGAAAAAGGTCTTGATAACCCACAAGTATAGGGGATCGCAATAGTTTTCAAGGGTAGAGTATTCAACCCAAATTTATAGATTCGACACAAGGGGAGCCAAAGAATATTTGCGAGTATTAGCAGCTAAGTTTTCAATTCAACCACACCTGGAGATTAAATATCTGCAGCACAGTGATCAGTAGCACAGTAGTATGATAGTTTTGATAGCAGCAGTAACAGTAGTCGTAACGGTAGCAGTGATAGCAGTAGTTTTGTAGCAGTTGGAACAGTAGCAGCAACAATAGTAACTTTGCAAGAACAATAAGTGGAAAACTCGTAGGCACTGAATCGGTGAACTCGTTGGATGATATTCATCATATAACAGTCATAACCTAGGGCGACAAAAACTAGCTCCAGTTCATAAATGTAATGTAGGCATGTATTCCGTAAATAGTCATACGTGCTTATGGAAAAGAACTTGCATGACACCTTTTGTCCTACCCTCCCGTGACAGTGGGGTCCATAAGAAAACTAAGGGATATTAAGGCCTCCTTTTAATAGAGAACCGGAACAAAGCATTAACACACGGTGAATACATGAATTCCTCAAACTACGGTCATCACTGGAAAGTATCCCGACTATTGTCACTCCGGGGTTTGCGGATCAGAACACGTAATAGGTGCATATGACTAGCAAGATCGGATCAAGAACATAGATATAACGGTGATAACATGAACGGTTCAGATCTGAAATCATGGCACTCGGGCCCTAGTGACAAGCATTAAGCATGGCAAAGTCATAGCAACATCAATCTCAAAACATAGTGGATACTAGGGATCAAGCCCTAACAAAACTAACTCGATTACATGATGAATCTCATCCAACTCCTCACCGACCAGCAAGCCTACGAAGGAATAACTCACTCCCGGTGGGGAGCATCATGGAATTGGCGATGGAGAAGGGTTGATGATGACGAAGACCGAAGGTTCCCCTCTTCGGAGCCCCAAACGGGCTCCAGATCTGGCCTCCCGATGAAGAACAGGAGGTGGCGGCAGCTCCGTATCGTAAAACGAGATGAAACTTTCTCCTTGATTTTTCTCACCAAAAATAGGAATTTATAGTGCCAGAATTAGGGTCAGTGGGGCCACGAGGTGGGCACAACCCACCAGGACGCGCCTGGGGGGGCGGGGGTTGGCGCGCCCTGGTGTATCGTGCCCAGCCAGGGCCCCCCCTCCGGTGGTTCTTGGCTCCAGTATTTTTTATTTATTCTAAAATAATTCTCCAAAAAATTTCGTCCAGTTCCGAGACCTTTTATTTCTGCACAAAAACAACACCATGATAGTTCTGCTGAAAACAGCGTCAGTCCGGGTTAGTTTCAACAAATCATGCAAATTAGAGTCCAAAACAAGGGCAAAATTGTGAGGAAAAGTAGATACGACGGAGACGTATCAGACGGCGACGGTGAGGGCGACGACGACGGTGAGGGCGGCGGCGACGGCGCGTCGGGGCAGGGCAAGGGCGACGGTTGTCGGTGTCAAATCCGACATATCTCGTAGTAGGGGTCCTAAGCTAGGGGTCTTGGAGCGATCGTAACATGGACACAGGATTTTACCCAGGTTCGGGCTCTCTCAAGGAGATAATACCCTACGTCCTGCTTTTGATTGTATTGATATGGGGGATAGTACATAGTACAAGTATCTACCACAAGATTGTTGTAATGAATATCAGGTTGAGGTTGTCTATTGACTAGCCTCGCCTCGGTTTATATAATGCACCGTAGGCCTAGGATTTAGAGGAGCCCTTATCTTGTGCGCCAAGTCTTGTGGAATCTCCCTTGTATGCATCATGGGCTGTCCGAAGTGGCCCTGACGTGGCTTGAGACTACGTCGGTATTTCCCCAAAGAGGAAGGGATGATGCAGCACAGCGACGGTAAGTATTTCCCTCAGTTATGAAACCAACACCCAATAAGCAGCACCTGCACACAAACAACAAATACTTGCAACCCGACGCGAAAGAGAGGTTGTCAATCTCTCTACGGTAATACGATAGATTAGGTAGTGATAGATAGGAGAGATAGATCTCTCGAGAACACAAATAAAAAGAGTAAATATGCAGCAATATATTTTTGGGTTTTTGATTTTGTAGATCTCAAAACAAAGAGTGCGAAAACGTAGATCGGAAAGCAATATGATGGAAAGGTAGACCCGGGGGCCGTAGGGTTCACTAGTGGCTTCTCTCATGAGTATAGCGCATGGTGGGTGAACAAATTACTGTTGGGCAATTGATAGAAAATCGAATAGTCATGACGATATCCAAGGCGATGACCATTATATAGGCATCACGTCCAAGATAGATAGACCGACTCCTGCCTGCATCTACCTCTATTACTCCACACATCGACCGCTATCCAGCATGCATCTAGTGTATTAAGTTCACGGAAAAACGGAGTAATGCAATAAGAACGGTGACATGATGTAGACAAGATATATTCATGTAGGAATAGACCCCATCTTGTTATCCTTAATAGCAACGGTACATGCGTGTCTTGCTACCCCTTCTGTCACTGGGAAAGAATACCGCAAGATCGAACCCATCACAAAGCACCTCTTCCCATGGCAAGAAAAATCGATCTAGTCGGCCTAACTAAACCAAAGATTCGGAGAAGAAATACGAGGCTATAAGTAATCATGCATATAAGAGATCAAAGAAGACTCAAATAATATTCATGGATAGAAATAGATCATGAACTCAAAATTCATCGGATCCCAACAAACACACCGCAAAAGTTTACATCAAATAGATCTCCAAGAGACCATTGTATTGAGAATCATAAGAGAGAGAGAAGAAGCAATCTAGCTACTGCCTACGGACCCGTGGGTCTATGGTGGACTACTCACGCATCATCGGAGAGGCACCTATGAGGAAGATGAACCCCTCCGTGATGGTGTTTAGATTGGATCTTGCGGTTCTGGAACTTGCGGCGGCTGGAATTGTGTTTCGTCGACTCACTTAGGGTTTTTGGAATATTTGGAAATTTATAGGCATCAGAGGCGGTGCGGAAGGGGGCCGAGGAGGGCACAACCCATCAGGGCGCGCTGGGCCCCCCCTGGCGCCCTGGTGGGTTGTGCTCTCCACAGCCCACCTCTCCGACAGTTGTTTGGTCCACTGGGTGTCTTCTGGTCCAGAAAAAATCTCCAAAAAGTTTCGCCGCGATTGGACTCCGTTTGGTATTGATTTTCTGCAAAGTAAAAAACAAGCAAAAACAGCAACGGCACTTTGGCACTATGTCAATAGGTTAGTCACAAAAAATGATATAATTTTTTTATAAAATGATTGTAAAACATCCAAGAATGATAATATAACAGCATGGAACAAGCAAAAATCATAGATACATTGGAGACGTATCAGCATCCCCAAGCTTAATTCCTACTCGTCCTCGAGTAGGTAAATGATAAAAACTGAATTTTTGATATGGAATGCTGCCTAACATGTTCATCACATTCTGTTCTTTTGTATAGCATGGACATTTGGACTTATAATGATTCAAAGCAATAGTCTAGTTTTAACATAATGACTTCAATACTCAAGCATGTCAACAAGCAACCATGTCTTTCAAAATATCAACACTAAAGAAAGTTATCCCTAGCCCATCATGCTCAATCATTGATCCATTCATGAAACACACTCAAATATTAGCTATGCCCAATGCTCAAGTACGATCATAGTGCCCCCTAGTTGGTGCTTATAAGAGAAGATGGAGACTCAAAGCAAAAATAAAAATTGCATAAAGTAAATAGATAGGCCCTTCGTAGAGGGAAGTAGGGATTTGTAGAGATGCCCGAGCTCAAGTTTTAAATTGAGAGAGAAAAAATATTTTGGGTGGCATGCTTTTCCTGTCAACGAAAATGACAAAGTAGCTCACAATACTTTCCATGCTAGATATATCATAGGCGGTTCCCAAATAGAAAATAAATTTTATTCCGTTTTCCACCAAACTTTCACTTTCCATGGTGGGCCGTATCCACGGTTGCCTTCCATACCAACACTTTCCAAGGATTTTATTATTTGACAACATAAAGTAATTTTTTTTTTGTTTTTCATTTCGGGAATGGGCATCCCTATTACCGCCGCTCTCTCGTGCAATGACAAGTGAATAAACACTCATCTTGAGAATAACACATCTAGCATGGAAAAATATTGGACACTCCCCACCGTTTCATGAGCGGTACGGGCAGACAAAAGAGAAGATTTATTTTGAAAATTGAGAGATGGCACATACAAATTTGCTTGGAATGGCATGGAAATACCGCATATAGGTAGGTATGGTGGACTCATAAGGCAAAACTTGGTTTAAGGATTTTGGATGCACAAGTAGTATTTCTACTTAGTACAAATGGAGGCTAGCAAATAGATTGGGAAGCGACCAAACCAAGAAACGAAAATTCACATAAGTCAGCATTGAACATAACTAACACCGAATAATGCACCACAAGTAGGATGTAACTTCATTGCATAACTATTGACTTTCGTGCATGCATAGGGAATCACAAACCTTAACACCAATATTCCTACTAAGCATAATTAATCACTAACATGACTCACATATTACTATCATCATGTTTCAAAACTATTAAAAGGAATCAAGTTTAATTTGTCCAATGATCTTCATGAAAGTTTTTATTATATCCTCCTTGGATATCTATCACTTTGGGACTAGTTTCATATATTGCCATTGCTTTTTGGCAAGCTCAAACAAATTTAAGTGAAGCACATGAGCATAAAGATTTCATCTCTCAAAAAGGTATAAGTGAAGCATGAGAGGATTTATTTAAAATTTACTAACTCTCAAATTAATCTAAGTGAAGCATGAGAGTATTTCTACAAAAAAATTCCAAGCACACCGTGCTCAAAAAGATATAAGTGAAGCACTAGAGCAATTCTATAGCTCAAAAAGTTTAAGTGAAGCACATAGAGCAATTCTAACAAATCATAGCATGGTTTTGGCTTTATCAAATAGGTGTGTCCAGCAAGGATACAAAGGAAAAACTAACAAACAAAGCAAGCAAAGATACAAGACGCTCCAAGCAAAACTCATGATATGTGACGAATAAAAATATAGCTCCAAGTAAAATACCGATGGTCGTTAGAAGAAAGAGGGGATGCCAATCGGGGGCATCCCCAAGCTTAGTTGCTTGTTTATCTTTGGATATATCTTGGGGGTGCGGTAGCATCCCCAGGCTTAGGCTTTTATCACTCCTTATTCCTTCATCCATCGTGATCTCACCCAAAACTTGAAAACTTCAATCACACAAAACTCAACAAAATCTTCGTGAGATCCGTTAGTATAAGAAAGCAAATCACTACTTTAGGTACTGTTGCAAACCCATTCATATTTTATTATTGCATTATACCTACTGTATTTTAACTTTACCATGGTTCATAACCTTCAATATAACCCATAGATTCATCAAAACAGGCACACAATGCAACAAAAACAGAATCTGTCTTAAACAGAAAAGTGTGCAGTAATATGTACTCTACCCATACTTCTGTAACTGTAAAAATTCTGAAAAATTAGAAAAACGTAAGGAATTTGTATAGCAACAGTGTGTTAAAATTTCAGCTCAAGATTACGTTCCAGTAAAAAATGAAAATTCATATACTGGACGCAAAGTTTCTGTTTCAGATTCAGCATCACTTCTACTCATCCTATGAATCATCCTAAAGGCTTTACTTGGCACAAACACTAAATAAACCATAAAAACACAATCATAACAGAGGCATAATTGTGTCAACACACAAAAACAGAAAGGAAAAACAAAAATTTATTTATTCATTGGGTTGCCTCCCAACAAGCGCTATCGTTTTATGCCCCTAGCTAGGCATAATGGGTAGATTCAAGTATTGTCATCCTTGGTTTTGGATCCATAGGATGCCCTCATGATTGATTCATATGGTAGCTTAATTCTTGTTCTAGGTAAGTGTTCCATACCCTTTCTAAAGGGAAATTGAAAACGAATATTGCCTTATTTCATATCAATCACGGCACCTATAGTGCGTAAAAACGGTCTACCAAGTATAATGGGACAAGACGGATTGCAATCAATATCAAGCACAATAAAATCAATAGGCACATAGTTCCTATTTGCAAGAATAAGAACATCATTAATTCTTCCCAAAGGCTTTTTAATAGTAGAATCCTCCAAGTGCAAATTAAGAGAACATTCTTCAATATTGGTAAGACCAAGCACATCACATAGAGATTTCGTAATCGTGGAAACACTATCACCCAAATCACACAAAGCAAAGCATTCATAATTTTTAATCTTGACCTTAATGGTAGGTTCCCACTCATCATGTAATTTTCTAGGATTAGAAATCTCCAATTCCAACTTTTCTTTAAAAGATTTCATTATGGCATCAACGATATGTTTAGTAAAAGCTTTATTTTGCTCATAAGCATGGGGTGAATTCAACATGGATTGCAACAAAGAAATACATTCAATCAAAGAGCAACTATCATAATTAAAATCTTTGCAATCCAAGATAGTGGGCACATCACTAGTTAAAGTTTTGACCTCTTCAAACCCACTTTTATCAAAAATTTCATCAAGATTTTCACCCTCCAAATTATTGGGATGCCTTCTATATAAAGTTGACTCTACTTCAGTCCCTTCATTATCAATTTTAATATTACTAAACAAGGAATCAATAGAAGAAACACCAATCACTTTAAGATCTTCATCTTTCTTATGAAGGCAATCACTAGAAAACGATATTTCTAAGATTTCTCTTTTAGCTCTAAGCATAGCGGTTCTTTTCTTACTTTCATCCATAGAGACATATAAAGCTTTAATAGATTCATCAATCTTAGGCACAAAAGCTTTCAACTTGAGATTTTCAACATCATGAGAAATTCTATCAATGCTTCCAGACATATCATCAATCTTATTCAACTTTTCTTCTATCATAGTATTGAAAGCCTTTTGCGCATTGATAAATTCTTTAATATTACTCTCAAGATCAGACGTGTTCCTATTATTATTGTAAGAAGAATTACCATAGGAATTACCATAATTATTAGAGGAATTTCCAGGAAAAGGCCTAGGATTAAAATTACCTCTATAAGCATTGTTATTGAAGTTGTTTCGAGAGACAAAATTCACATCTACGGAATCGATATTTTGCTCAATAAAAGTAGACAAAGGCACATCATTAAGATCAATAGGAGCATTTTTACTAGCAACCAATTTCATCAAAGCATCAACTTTATCACTCAAAGTACTAATTTCCTCTACCGAATTAACTTTTTTACTAGTAGGTACTCTTTCGGTATGCCATTGAGAATAATTAGCCATGATATTATCTAGCAATTTAGTAGCTTCACCCAAAGTAATCTCCATAAAAGTACCACCCGCGGCGGAATCTAAAATATTTCTAGAGACAAAATTCAATCCCGCATAAATTTTTTGTATGATCATCCAAAGATTTAAACCATGAGTAGGACAATTTCTTAGCATCAACTTCATTCTTTCCCAAGATTGTGCAACATGCTTGTGCTCAAGTTGCGTAAAATTCATGATTTGCGTCCTAAGGGAAATAATTTTTGCGGGCGGAAAATACTTAGTGATCAAAGCATCCTTGCACTTATTCCAAGAATCGATACTATTGCGAGGCAATGAGGAAAACCAAACTTTAGCACGATCTCGCAAGGAAAAAGGAAATAGTTTCAACTTAACAATATCATTGTCCACATCTTTTTTCTTTTGCATATCACAAAATTCTACGAACGTGTTTTGATGGGATGCAACATCCTCATTAGGATTACCGGCAAATTGATCTTTCATGACAAGATTCAACAAAGCGGCATTAATATCACAAGACTCCGCAGTAGTGGCGGGAGGAGCAATAGGCGTACTAATAAATTCATTGTTATTAGTATTGGAAAAATCACACAACTTGGTGTTCTCTTGAGTCATCGTGACTACGCAAACAAGATTGCAAGCAAGGAAGAGATCCGGCAAGAAAAAGGGCGAATGAAAAAGAGGGCGAATAAAACGGCAAATTGGTGAAGTGGGGGAGAGGAAAACGAGAGGCAAATGGCAAATAATGCAATTGCAAGGAGATGAGATTTGTGATTAGGAACCAGGTAGATGATGGTGGAGTCCCCTCGGCGCCTACGATAGGCACATAGAAGAGACCGCTTCCTCCCCGGCAACGGCGCCAGAAATTCCTTTGATGTGGCTTGAGACTGCGTCGGTATTTCCCCAAAGAGGAAGGGATGATGCAGCACAGCGATGGTAAGTATTTCCCTCAGTTATGAAACCAAGGTTATCGAACCAGTAGGAGTATCACCAACACCCAATAAGCAGCACCTGCACACAAACAACAAATACTTGCAACCCGACGCGAAAGAGAGGTTGTCAATCTCTCTACGGTAATACGATAGATTAGGTAGTGATAGATAGGAGAGATAGATCTCTCAAGAACACAAATAAAAAGAGTAAATATGCAGCAATATATTTTTGGGTTTTTGGTTTTGTAGATCTGAAAACAAAGAGTGCAAAAACATAGATCGGAAAGCAATATGATGGAAAGGTAGACCCGGGGGTCGTAGGGTTCACTAGTGGCTTCTCTCATGAGTATAGCGCACGGTGGGTGAACAAATTACTGTTGGGCAATTGATAGAAAATCGAATAGTCATGACGATATCCAAGGCGATGATCATTATATAGGCATCATGTCCAAGATAAATAGACCGACTCCTGCCTGCATCTACCTCTATTACTCCATACATCGACCGCTATCCATCATGCATCTAGTGTATTAAGTTCATGGAAAAACGGAGTAATGCAATAAGAACGGTGACATGATGTAGACAAGATCTATTCATGTAGGAATAGACCCCATCTTGTTATCCTTAATAGCAACGATACATGCGTGTCTTGCTGCCCCTTCTGTCACTGGGAAAGAACATCGCAAGATCGAACCCATCACAAAGCACCTCTTCCCATGGCAAGAAAAATCGATCTAGTCGGCCTAACTAAACCAAAGATTCGGAGAAGAAATACGAGGCTATAAGTAATCATGCATATAAGAGATCAAAGAAGAATTAAATAATATTCATGGATAGAAACTGATCATGAACTCAACATTCATCGGATCCCAACAAATACATCGCAAAAGTTTACATCAAATAGATCCCCAAGAGACCATTGTATTGAGAATCATAAGAGAGAGAGAAGAAGCCATCTAGCTACTGCCTACGGACCCGTAGGTCTATGGTGGACTACTCAGGCATCATCGGAGAGGCACCTATGAGGAAGATGAACCCCTCCGTGATGGTGTTTAGATTGGATCTCATGGTTCTGGAACTTGCGGCGGCTGGAATTGTGTTTTGTCGACTCCCTTAGGGTTTTTGGAATATTTGGGAATTTATAGGTATAAGAGGCGGTGCGGAAGGGGGCCGAGGAGGGCACAACCCATCAGGGCGCGCCGGGGCCCCCCTGGCGCGCCCTGGTGGGTTGTGCTCTCCACAGCCCACCTCTCCGGCAGTTGTTTGGCCCACTGGGTGTCTTCTGGTCCAGAAAAAATCTCCAAAAAGTTTCGTCGCGATTGGACTTCGTTTGGTATTGATTTTCTGCGAAGTAAAAAAACAAGCAAAAACAGCAACTGGCACTTTGGCACTATGTCAATAGATTAGTCCCAAA
This sequence comes from Elymus sibiricus, assembly GCA_039707655.1. NCBI lineage: Eukaryota > Viridiplantae > Streptophyta > Magnoliopsida > Poales > Poaceae > Elymus > Elymus sibiricus. The sequence goes on along the minus strand of CM077669.1, from coordinate 390,879,321 downwards.
AAATGATATAAAGTTGTTATAAAATGATTGTAAAACATCCAAGAATGATAATATAACAACATGGAACAAGCAAAAATTATAGATACGTTGGAGACGTATCAGGCCCATTAGCGAATCGCCCTGGGGGTCCTCGGCCCGACTCACTGGTCGGGAGACGACGTGGTGAGTACCCCCTAGTCTAGGACACCATCACTAGCCCCCTGAACCGGTCTTCAAGTTGGGGACTCTCCTCAGTTGTTCCGAACTGTTCTTCGTCTTCAGCCGTCGGTCTTGAAAACTGGTTCAACAAATCTTCCCATCTCCGATCTTGAGGATCGCCGAGGTGTATCCGAAGAGTTCACACGTCGGGCATTCGAGGAGCCCCTTTAAGTTATCGGCCTTTATCAATGCCTTGTAATTTTTACGCCACACCTCGGGCTCAAAGTGTTTCCCGCGTGGAGGTCTCCTCTCGCATCCGAGCTCCAACGCCGGACTACATCTGAGGTGTCTTTTTGTAGCCGAGCTCCAACGTTGGTCGGCATCCGAAGTGTCATTTTGCAGCTGAGATCCAACGCTGGGCGGCATCTGAGGAACTTCCGAGCTTTATGCCGGACTGCTTCCTAGCTTTTTGGAGCCAGCCATTCAGATCCGAGCTTTATACCGGACTGCCTCCGAGCTTTATGCCGGACTGCGTCTGTCGTGGGAATGATTCTGACAATAGAGGGGGGTAGTGTAATGGAGCATGATCTATCGAGATGCAAATGGATGACACGGTGATTTTAGCGAGTTCGGGCCTCTCGCGGTGGAGATAACAGCCCTACGTCTCGTGCTCCGGAGAGTCTTTGTCGAGTGGATTGTATGTGTTACAGGGGGTGCGGACCCTTGTGCCAAAGGGGAGGGGCGGCTTATATAGAGTACGCTGCCCCTCATGAATGCCCGGCATCTAAGGGTCCGATCGTGGTAATGAAGAGGGACATTACTGGTAGCGTATGTAATAAATGCTACTTATGGTCTAGCCGAACATCTGCCCGTTGGCCTCCTTGGGGTGGCTTCTGATCTTCTGCGGTCGACTGTCTTCTGTTTCTTCCGAGTGAAAGGTAGCCGTCGAGTGAAGGAAGAAACCTCCGAGTGGATGTTGTCGAGTGACTGGATGTTGTCGAGTGACTCGTACGTCTTGGTGATTTCAGTCGGAGACTTCCTTGTAGTTCTTAAGCTTTCTAGGGCAGTGTCTTAGGTAGGGTATGTAGGTCAGGCCTATGACCCTACCCTAGGTACATATCCCCATCATTAGCCCCCGAATGGATCGGGGTTCGAGTGAAAAAGGGATCGATGCAGGTTCTGATAAGACACAAAAATTCCGAATGCATTTTAGGGCTTCACAGAAGTCTGCGTCGATTGGAGTCTTTGTCATTCACCCTGATCGATTCTGTCTTGATGTGCGTCCGAGTGAACTTGAGCGCGGATTCAGGTCCGAGTGGTCAGCAGGATCTCTTGATGCGACGGGTCGCTTTGTCAGGCCCTCCTCGGTGTTTTCTTTTGGTGCATACTTGCTTGTTTTCCCCTCGAGTAGAGCAGGTCTTAGTCGAGTGGTTTGTGGTCCAGTGGGGGCACGCTGAGTGCACCCACTGGGTGTAGTCCCCGAGACCGCTGTCGAATGGCGGTGACATCGGCAGGGGTCTTAGATTTGTTTTGATAGTCGCTTGTCACTCGACAGGCCGGACCTGGTCGAGTGATAATAGGTCCAGTGGGGGCACGCTGAGTGCACCCACTGGGTGTAGTCCTCGAGACCGCTGTCGAGTGCTTGCATCGGCGGGGGTCTGATAGAGACAATGTTTGCATGTTTGCTTTCCAATCCTTTGCTTGGTCAAGTTTGTTTGGTTTCCGAGTGAGATGGATGCTCATTACTCGGAAGAATTTTGAACTTAGGCGAAAACTGGTTCGCAACTAAGTTTCCGAGTGAAAGTGTTGCCTGTCACTTAAGCGAGGTCTGACTCGCAGCTAAGTCCCCGAGTGAGAGGAGTGCTCGTCACTCGGGAGAGTTTTTTAACTTAGACTAAGACTGGTTCGCAGCTAAGTTTCCGAGTGAATGGGATGCTATTCACTCGGCAGGGTTTTTAACTTTGGCGAAAACTTGTTCGCGGCTAAGCCTCCGAGTGAGAGGAACGCTCGTCACTCAGAAGAGTTTTCAACTTAGGCGATACGGAATCGCAGCTAAGCCCCCGAGCGTGGATGATGTCCTCACTCGGAATGGTTTTTAACTTAGGCGATACAGAATCGCAGCTAAGCCTCCGAGTGTGGATGATGTCCTCACTCGGAGTAGTTTTTAACTTAGGCGATACGGAATCGCAGCTAAGCCCCCGAGTGTGGATGTTATCCTCACTCGGAGTAGTTTTTAACTTAGGCGATACGGGATCGCAGCTAAGTCCCCGAGTGTGGATGATGTACTCACTCGGAGTAGTTTTTAACTTAGGCGATACGGAATCGCAGCAAAGCCCCCGAGTGTTGATGATGTCCCTACTCGGAGCAGTTTTTAACTTAGGCGATACGGAGTCGCAGCTAAGCCCCCGAGTGTGGATGATGTCCCCACTCAGAGCAGTTTTTAACTTAGGCAAAACGGAGTCGCAGCTAAGCCCCCGAGTGTGGATGATGTCCTCACTCGGAGTAGTTTTTAACTTAGGCGATACGGAATCGCAGCTAAGCCCCCGGATGTGGATGATGCCCTCACTCGGAGCAGTTTTTAACTTAGGTGATACGGAGTCGCAGCTAAGCCCCCGGATGTGGATAATGTCCTCACTCGGATTTATTTTTAACTTAGGTGATACGAAGTCGCAGCTAAGTCGTTCACCCACTCGGGGTTGTAGTGTAGATGTGTTTAGCTGAGCGACAGCGTGTGGGACACCCGAGTGATGAAGACGTGCCACGCGGAGTGGTGACGCGTGGAGTGGCGACGCGCGGAGCGTCCAAATGATGTGGACGTATCCCGTGGAGTGGCGATGCGCGGGGCGGCCAAGTGTTGTAGACACATCCAGCGGGGTGGCGACACACGGGGCGGCCAAGTGCTGTAGACGCATCCGTCAGAGTGGCGACGCGCGGGGCGGCCGAGTGGTGTAGACGCATCCAACATAGCGGCAACGCGCGGGGCGGCCAAGTGCTGTAGACGCATCCGTCGGAGTGGCGACGCGCGGGGCGGCCAAGTGATGAAGAAGGATCCAACAGAGTGGCGACGCGCGGGGCGGCCGAGTGCTGTAGACGCATCCATCGGAGTGGGCCGAGTTACGATGACGTGTCTCGCCGAGTGGCGATGCGCGGAGCTGCCGAGTGATGACGATGTGTCCAGTAGAGTGACGGCACGCGGGGTGGCCAAGTGACGATGGAGCGTCCGGCTGAGTGGCGATGCGCGGAGCTGCCGAGTGATGACGACGCGTCCAGTAGAGTGACGGCACGCGGGGCGGCTGAGTGATGATGGAGCGTCCGGCTGAGTGGCGATGCGCGGAGCTGCCGAGTGACGAAGACGTGTCTCGCCGAGTGGTGATGCGCGGAGCTGCCGAGTGATGACGACGCGTCCAGTAGAGTGACGGCGCGCGGGGCGGCCGAGTGACGATGGAGCGTCCGGCTGAGTGGCGATGCGCGGAGCTGCCGAGTGATGACGACGCGTCCAGTAGAGTGACGGCGCGTGGGGCGGCCGAGTGACGATGGAGCGTCCGGCTGAGTGGCGATGCGCGGAGCTGCCGAGTGATGACGACGCGTCCAGTAGAGTGACGGCGCGCGGGGCGGCCGAGTGACGATGGAGCGTCCGGCTGAGTGGCGATGCACGGAGCTGCCGAGTGATGACGACGCGTCCAGTAGAGTGACGGCGCGCGGGGCGGCCGAGTGACGATGACGTGTCTCGCCGAGTGGCGATGCGCGGAGCTGCCGAGTGATGACGACGCGTCCAGTAGAGTGACGGCGCGCGGGGCGGCCGAGTGGTGTAGACGCATCCAACACAGCGGCAACGCGCGGGGCGGCCAAGTGCTGTAGACGCATCCGTCGGAGTGGCGACGCGCGGGGCGGCCGAGTAGTGTAGACGCATCCAACACAGCGGCAACGCGCGGGGCGGCCAAGTGCTGTAGACGCATCTGTCAGAGTAGCGACGCGCGGGGCGGCCGAGTGACGAAGGCGCGCCCAGCTGACCAGCGATGCGCGGGGCGGTCGAGTGTTGTAGACGCATCCAGCGGAGTGGCAATTCGTGGAGTGGCGACGCGCGGAGCGGCCGAGTGCTGTAGACGCATCCGTCGGAGTGGCGACGCGTGGGGCGGTCGAGTGTTGTAGACGCATCCAGCAGAGTGGCGATGCGTGGGGCGGTCGAGTGTGTCGTCAAGAATGGCGCACAGAGGCGTCCAGTGATTGTGTAACCTGTGTATGAAAAATAGCACAAGCTAACATAAAAAATTCTCGAAGTAATTTGATGTTTGCTGAAATGATTTGTGTAAATTACACCCCTAGACACCCACTGGGTGTGCCAGGTTCTTGCTGGTCCGGAACCAGCAAGAGTCTAAAAGAGTGAGATCCGACTGAACTCGTTTGAGTACTGGGCCCAAATGAAGCGGAAGTGAAGTGTTCCGACATGAAGATAAACAACCGAGCGCGGAGGTACACTCGATGGCGTGGCCTCCGAGTGAACGTCATGTGCGACTTACTTGACACTCGATAATGCGGAAATAACTATTTAATTGAATGCAGTCTGTGAAGAATGACTTAGCTGTCTGACGACGCGCGGGGCGGTTGAGCAAAGTAGACACGTCCGGCTGAGTGGCGATGCACGGGGCGGCCAAGTGACGAAGACGTGTCTCGCCGAGTGGCGATGCGCGGAGCTGCCGAGTGATGACGACGCGTCCAGTAGAGTGACGGCGCGCGGGGTGGCCGAGTGACGATGACGTGTCTCGCCGAGTGGCGATGCGCGGAGCTGCCGAGTGATGACGACGCGTCCAGTAGAGTGACGGCGCGCGGGGCGGCCGAGTGATGATGGAGCGTCCGGCTGAGTGGCAATGCACGGAGCTGCCGAGTGATGACGGCGCGTCTAGTAGAGTGACGGCGCGCGGGGCGGCCGAGTGACGATGGAGCGTCCGGCTGAGTGGCGATGCGCGGAGCTACCGAGTGACGAAGACGTGTCTCGCCGAGTGGCGATGCGCGGAGCTGCCGAGTGATGACAACGCGTCCAGTAGAGTGACGGCGCGCGGGGCGGCCGAGTGACGATGGAGCGTCCGGCTGAGTATCGATGCGCGGAGCTGTCGAGTGATGACGACGCGTCCAGTAGAGTGACGGCGCGCGGGGCGGCCGAGTGACGATGGAGCGTCCGGCTGAGTGACGGCTCGCGGAGCGGCCGAGTGTCGAAGGAGCATCCAGGAAGACGTGTCCAGATAAGCAACGACCCACGGGGCGGCCGAGTGGACATGGAAGTGTCCAAGTACGGCAGCTCGCGACGTATCGAAGGAGTTGGCCCACGTCCAACGCATCGAAGTCGTTGCCCCATGTTCAGAATCTGCATGCAAGAGGTATTAGTGTTAATTAAGCAAGAATTAGAAACGTGTCTCCATGTGATAGGAGTTGAAATGAGAAGGAGAGTTGTAGAGGAGGCCCGGAGGAGGGCTCCGCTGCGCCGTAAACTGCCGGCCTGGCCGGATGTTGACGACAGCTGAGAGGTGGCGACGAGGACGATGACCAGCTGGCTGCAGTCCAAGCGCGGGAGTTGCGGGCCGGCGCAGCCAAAGACGAGGCCGACGCGAGCGCTGGTGGTCGCGTTTCCTGCTCGGGGCAGCCAGCGGACAAAATGAAGGTTTGTCCGAGTGAGTCTTGTGGTCGCCGAACGATCCATCGGCACTCGGAGTACGCGAAACGTCCGAGTGGATCTGGCTAGAACGTGCATCAGTGCAGAAGGTTGACTTGGTGCCGAGCGTAAAGATGTAGTCGGTTGCGTCGTAGACGAGGTCGGAGACGACGATGCGGACGGTGCCAGCGTCCATGCGTGGAGTTGCACTCGGCTACCTCGCGGACGAGGTCGGAGGCGACGAGCCGACGACGGCGCGGACGATGTTCGTGGCCCGGTGGCCGTATGATGCAGCCAACCATCGGAGTAACTGCGGCGTTAATCTTCTTAAAAGCGTGAGGTTAAGCGTGGGAGTTAATCACGGCATAATTAACCCCAGCCTGCTGCGTATTGTACGCACGCAATGACGGGCCGGTCCTACCCAGGCGTTCAAGCTGCACGCGTTGCTGCATGCTTTCCTTGCATGTCGCGACCTCCTGCAGAAACTGACGTGAGTTATGGGCAGAAATTGACTGAACGAAGGAAGGAAGTCAATGAACCGTCGTGGTGGAGCTGCCGGCCCTGGTTGTGGCACTGCGCCGGCCCTGTGCCTCGACCGTAGAGGCCACCACTGGACCAACGACGTCGGGGACGCCGGCTGGCCCTGCGCCTCCACGGCGCGCAGGCTGCTGCCGACCAGTCGACGGGGCAGAGGAGATCCGCGTGCCGGTTGCTGCGACGTGCCGCTCGAGGAGCCAGACAGCCGGTCGGGCCGGCGCCTCCGCGGTTGAGTGCGCCATTGAGCAGCAACCCAGAGGAAAGAGCTGTCGTGGCTGGGCACGCGGCCAGCACCGGTACCCGTGTGCGTCGAAGCCCAGCACCGCGTCGGGAGGTCAACGCTGTAGGGAGGATCCGCCAGGTCCGTGCCTTCACCACTGAGGTCGTCGTTGATCCGACAACGCCGGAGGGAGGAACTGCCGAGCGCAGGGAGGCGGACAGCCCCGACATCTGCGCTGTGTCGAGTCCGCGCCCCCATCGAGGAAGCCGCCATCTGTCATCGACTGGAGGAAGATGCTATCGACAACGGCGCTTGGACATCCGGGAGCCGGATCATCGATCATGTTCCTGTGTGAAGATCAGGAAAAAGTGGAACGGCCGGGAGGTCGAGGGACGTCTTCCTTGCCGTGAATTGTGTTGTGTGTTGATGTCCGGAGCTTCACTGATTGAATTCTTCGGTGATGAATTGCTTGTCGTCAGTGGACAATACTGGATCACCGAGGTGTTCCTGTTCTTGATAAAGGTAAGATGCATCAAAAACAGAAAATAGATGTAAGAGCGAATGCAAACCGTATGCATCATGGCTCGATAGACGCCATGCCCCACGGTGGGCGCCAACTGTCATGGGAATGATTCCGACAATAGAGAGGGGTAGTGTAATGGAGCATGATCTATCGAGATGCAAATGGGTGACACGGTGATTTTAGCGAGTTCGGGCCTCTCGCGGTGGAGATAACAGCCCTACGTCTCGTGCTCCGGAGAGTCTCTGTCGAGTGGATTGTATGTGTTACAGGGGGTGCGAACCCTTGTGCCAGAGGGGAGGGGCGGCTTATATAGAGTACGCCGCCCCTCATGAATGCCCGACATCTAAGGGTCCGATCGTGGTAATGAAGAGGGACGTTGCTGGTAACGTATGTAATAAATGCTACTTATGGTCTAGCCGAACGCCTGCCCGTTGGCCTCCTTGGGGTGGCTTCTGATCTTCTGCGGTCGACTGTCTTCTGTTTCTTCCGAGTGAAAGCTAGCCGTCGAGTGAAGGAAGAAACCTCCGAGTGGATGTTGTCGAGTGACTCGTACGTCTTGGTGATTTCAGTCGGAGACTTCCTTGTAGTCCTTAAGCTTTCTAGGGCAGTGTCCATAGGTAGGGTATGTAGGTCAGGCCTATGACCCTACCCTAGGTACATATCCCCATCAGCGTCCGAGCTCCAACGCCGGACTGCATTCGAGGTGTCGTAGATTACCTCGGACTTGAAAAAGTTGAGGGATTTTAGCCAAGCTTAATGACGGAAATTCCCTTTATAGAGCCAACCACTTGCACCCGAGCTTAATGCCGGACTCCTTCCGAGGTTGTGCACTACCTCGGTCTCGGGCTGTTTTTTGCAGATTTTTTTGATTGGTGCAATTTATTTTCTGCCGAGATATATAGCCAGTAGCCCTTAAGGTGTGTGTCGGCCTAAAATACGAGATGCACCTGAAGGTAAACATAAAACCACTGATCCCAGTAGCCCCTGAGACTCAGGCCAATTCGCGAAATCGGCCCGAGGATCAATTCATTGCTCGGCAGCATGCTTTAGGAATTAAAACACGGTGCGCAGTAGCTCCCGAGACTCAGGTTGGGTGCGTCCGACCGACCTAAGGAACGAATCTCCTCGGAAACCGTATTGCACTTGAATTTGTTGCATTGAATAGGCAATGCAGCAGCCCCCGAGCCTTAATTTGGGCATGGGTGGTCGAATTAAGGATCGATATTTGTTTGACACAAACTTTGTTACGTTTGACACAATTTATGTGTAATGATTCTATGTATCCAAGTACTTTACATCATTAATGTTTGGATCCGCATTGCACAAGACTTTGTTGACCGACCATCGGCTTCAACCTCCTCGGCCAGTAACCGAGGAGTGTTTGTCCTACTTTATAAAGCCTTTATAAGGGCAAAGATTTACAGCAAACAAGGCAATCCGGCCATACGGTTTTATAAACAAAGGTACGCGGAGAGATATGTTATATTACTATTTAACGTAAGAAACATCTTCTGGGGAAAATAATTCATTTATAAGTTCCTTTTCCCAGGATATCATGTTGACCATGATCGTGAAACCTCAACTCCGATCAATGTGGGAGGAAAATATTGAGGATTTAGTTTGGGGAATGTTCCCAAACTCGGTGGTCTTTAATGAACCAAAATTTCACTTCCGTCGTTGCCGGCCAATTATATTCTTAAGATGACTAGCTTTCGGCTTCACCCAGTCTGAGGTACTAACCCGGATGACCCGGAAGTAACAATCACAGAGGTGCTCCCTTTACCCCCTAGCCGAACAATCGGGAACGTAGGGGGTAAGCACAGGAGCCAGGCAACCCAGCTTGGTCAAAATGTGAAGTCAAGTTGATGCATATTTATGGCTTTATAACGATGATTACGGAAGGCAGCACTCACATATTGAATACAAATGCTTTTATGCTATATGCAATTTTGACTCCTTTGTGACCGTTTATCATTTGAGAGTGGCCCATCGTCGGCTTCTACCCCTTTGTAGATGCTACGCAGGGTGTTTCCGCAGTAACAAGACAACCCTTAGCCGACGTCTTGGTGCTCGGAGGCAGTTGTGTTAGCGGAAACGAGACAATCAGATATCTAGGCTTTATAACTTTCACTTAGTCATAGGAGCTTAAAGTTTGGGAGGCCAGTTACTAGCCCCCGGTCAGTGTTCGGCGTCAGCCGAGGTCAAGCCATTAACACTCCGGACAAATTTATGAAAGGCACACGGGGTAACCTCTATTGGTCTATAGTTTGGCAGAGTCATCGGATCGCTGACCAGTTTGCGCTCATTGTGACAGTCAGTTTTTGGCTTTCTCCACTAAGGTACTTGACCAGTTTAAATCGGAAGTACAATCGCAGTGGTTCTCCCTTTGCACACCTAGCCGAACAAAGCGGAATGTAGGAGGCAATCACAGGAGCAGGGCAACCCAACTATTGACCGAAGACACAATTCGAAACTAATGCATATAAAGCAATATCCGAGAACGTTTTGCCGAGGACTGCTCGGAGTACCTTGGCTTTTGGTGGGTTCGGCTCTAGTCGAAGTCCCCCGTTGATATTGCCGATACTTTAAAGGCATCTGATGTTGTACTATGAGAGCTATGCTGGAGACACACAGTATCCCCCGAGACTCGGGTTGGGTGCGGCTGACCAACCTAAGGATCGAATCTCCTCGGGAACTAGTCTAGATGTCATATGCATTTCCCCAACGCCGAGGTGTAAGTCGGCAGGAAAGATACCGAGTTGTGGGTCGAAAAATATCTCTCGAGCTGAATTATTACGCAGGGCACCTCGGTCATGAGGGTGTCCCGCCTCCTAAAAGAAAAACATACAAATAGCTTAAAAGTGCCATAAGCTCGAAAAGTTAAAAAACTTATGCAAAAAACTTTGACGTCCAAACTAAATCAAGTTTTTTGGTGCCAATCCAAAATTGGTCTTAAAATTAATATGTGCTTCGGTCGTGCTTTAACATGATACATCCGATCTCCAGACTCCAAGCGGGTCAGCCTTTGGCTTCAACCTCCATATCCCGAAGGCAGAGTGCTTCTTCGAGGCCTGTTTAGCGAACTAAACTCGAGCGGCCCTAGAGAGAAACCATGCTACCCGGGTATTGACCACACACTCGCGTCGGAAAAAGGACTAGTAGAAAAAGATTTTGCAACGACTAAGAAGAAAACACATTTATTATAAAACAACTCATATAAATTTAAGAGCCTCCATGTAACATGGAAAAAGAGGGTTGTTTTTTAAACAACGTTTTTAACCAACTGCGTTTGTATAAAACAAAGTCTTTGACAAACAAGTTTTTGGTTTTAAGACAAACCATAATGCTTGGTTGAACCGCGCGAAAATTAAAAATTGAAAAGAGGTGAGCATGAAAGCGACTTAGCTGGATAATGTGCTCGGTGTTGATGACATGGGCCGAGCTTGAGGTGGGTCGAGGTCCCAGCCCCCAAGCCGGTCCCGAGGTGACCGAATGAGGAGCTCGGCTTGACGAGGTGGAGACCCAACACTGTCGGCGTGGCGGGGCGAAGCCCCTGGTCCAGCTGACATGACGGAGCTGGTCGGCTGGTGATGTCGAAGTCCTCTAAGCAGGTTGATGAAGAGACGGCGAAGCCCCCGGTCTAGCCGAGGTGACGGAGCATGTTGGTAAGGTGACGCTACATCCCCCATGCCAGTCGAAGTGTCGAAGCACGTTGGCGTGGTGGACGTCGGCTTGAAGAAGTGACGGTGCGGCGATTCCAACGCTGGTCGAAATTTGTGACGCGGTCAATGACGGCTGGATGCAGTGACCGCACGGCGACGACGGAGCGCCCGACCCATGCAATTTGTGGTCTCAGTTATCCGAACTCTTGGTCGGCTGACCGAGATGGCGACGTAGTTCGGCCATTTTTTATTTGCCTACCCACATAAGACGGCACAAGGCTGAAGTTAAAAATTTCTTTGCCTAATTAATTTACACGGAGTAAATAATTTGATAAATATGGCCTGATGGCCTAAACGCGGAGGTTGATTTGACGGCATGATGGCACGCGCGTGTCGGAATTCGCCGACCGAGGGTGTCATCAACTTGATGCGGTGACGGCATGCTCCGTAGTAGGGGCACGCAACGCCGCTAGCCAATCTATGTACCAGAACATAATACAACCCAGCATAATAAAAAATGTTAATTTAAATTTGTCAAAAGAAATAGGATGGATATCACCTGGCGATTTATTCAGCGGTTGTTGCAACAATCCAAAGAAGATCTAGACGTCCAAGGATTTGCTTCTATTACGTAGCCACAGGCCAAGCTAGTACTCCGTAACAGTAAAGTACGTTTCCTTAATCTCATCCCGTATGCTGATCTAACTCTGGGTGGTGGTCAATCGTGTGGCATGCACAACTCCTGCCTTGGTCTTTTTTAGTCATCCTCGAAATCCGTGTGTGGAGTTTCACACGTAAGCTAGCTCTAATGCTATGAGGGACTCCGGTTCATACAGGAATCTGGTTTTGATACGAAAATTCAATATGGGTCGTACTGGCATATGGTAGTATTATCTGGGCGGTCCGTCCTCCTCGAGATCCACGCGCATGCATGTATTAGCCAGTGTAATCCGCTCTGCCACATCTTTTTGCACATTGCCGGACTGGATTGTCTTATGTCAGTTATGAGGCTCGACTACGTTGGTCCACTACGGTCTCGTTCATGTTCTTTTTTCTTGGACCGTGGTGTTCGCTACTTGGGCCGCCACCCATCCTTGCAGACGTAGGCCCACCGCACAGTGAAATAGCTGCTCAGCTCTATTTACTTTTACTCCAACCCTTATCTTTTCCCGTGTCATTCTGGACCCACAGCGTGACAGTTCCTCCCCTTTGCTGCCATGTTTGCTTCTTCTTCCTCTTCCCAGCCGCCGGACACCCAGCTGCTCCCCTTGATCCCATGTCCAAGGTGTGGACGCGAAGTGATCAGCGACATCTTGTTCGGTGGTAGAAGGCCAGGGAACCACTACTACAGATGCATCCTTTGGAGTGTGAGTACTCGAAACCAGAACCTCAGATCTGGTTATTTTCAACCGATGCGGTTCTTGATTTGGTGTTCTTTTCTTTTTTCAGTCTTGGTAGTGTCCGTTTTTCGAGTGGCAGGAGACATATCCTACTGAGCGCCCCCCGTCTCCATCCTTTCCTGGGCTGCAGCATCGTACCTCCCATCACGAAGGACTCCAAGAGATCACCAGATGGTCTGGTTCGCATGCATGCCGGCCGGTCGGTCCGGCGAACTACAATGTCACTATTGACTTCCCCAGGCCCGGCATGCTCATGCTGGCAAGTGGCAACCGTCCTGATGCTATGGCGTCATCTTGCTGGGGTTGTCCCTGTTGACACTGGCAGCAGCAACAGAAGAACCGGGCACCGCACCTCGATGCCAGCCAGCAACAGAAAAACCTGGACCATGGCCCAGGATCCATCCACTGACATGTACAAGCGGTCCTCTTCCGTCCACCTCTGTCTATTCTGTGCGGGCCAGCCGCATCCCAGTCCCACGTATTCGTATCGTACATGCCCCGTGTCGCTGGCCCACGCTGAAATTACGGCAATTTCTGCGGGACGCGCGCATGTCATTGAATGTGTCCCAGCTGCCCCATCGTTGCAGACCGGCGGCCAGGATAGTACTACCATATAGTAGTACGACCCATATCGCCTCTCTCGTTTTGATATTGCTTTTCCTGTGGGGCTGTGGGGCTGGTGGAGTTCGACCTGGACAAAACCTGGAGCAGGTTGGCCCTATGTGCTAAAATAAACTGCCGATCGCGCCGCCCCGATATGATGTGCACTGTCCCTGGCCGCTCATGGGTAGAGCGCAGATGCGATGCGCCTCCGCGCCGCCGCAATTTGTTCGTTACTTTGATTAAGCCTGCAAGCAGAAACAAGGGTTGCACGAGCCGGCAGTAACAATTCTAAAAGAAAACAATTCACACGCATGAACTAAACTGAAAATATAACACCTGATTTGGCGATTGAAGATCCCATCGCACCGTGGCGATGGCTAGCAAGCTCTCAATGAAAGCACCAATGTCATGTCAAATCCGACATATCTCGTAGTAGAGGTCCTAAGCTAGACGTCTTGAAGCGATGGTAACATGGACACTGGATTTTACCCAGGTCCGGGCTCTCTCAAGGAGATAATACCCTATGTCCTGCTTTTCATTGTATTGATATGGGGGATAGTACATAGTACATGTATGTACCACGAGATTGTTGTAATGAATATCAGGTTGAGGTTGTCTATTGACTAGCCTGGCCTCGGTTTATATAATGCACCGTAGGCCTAGGGTTTAGGGGAGCCCTTGTCTTGTGCGCCAAGTCTTGTAGAATCTCCCTTGTATGCATCATGAGCTCCTTGAAGTGGCCCATTAGCGAATCGCCCTGGGGGTCCTCGGCCCGACCCACTGATCGGGAGACGACATGGTGAGTACTCCCTAGTCCAGGACACCATCAACGGCGACGGTGATGGCGAGGGTGAGGGCGAGGGCGGCGGCGAGGGATGGAAGAAGGGGCAGGGCGAGGGCGACGGCGACGGCGAGGGCACGCGTCGGGGCAGGGCGTCACGGTAGCCTGGCAGCGGCGTGTGGTGGTTTGGCGTCGGGGGCGTCGTCGTGCGAAAAGAAGATTGGGGAGGAAGAAGGCCGGGGTGCGGGGTTAATATACCCCAGGCTTTAGTCCCGGTTGGTGGCTCCAACCGGGACTAAAGGTAGGCCTTTAGTCCCGGTTGGAGCCACCAACCAGGACTAAAGCTAATTTTTGGCAGCCAAAAGGGCGCGAAGCTTAGGCCTTTAGTCCCGGTTGGTGGATCGGACCGGGACTAAATCTATTTTTCCTATTTTTGGTTTTAGACCTTTTTAGGATATTTTAGTTTTTGTTTTCTTTTAAACAGATTCAAAAACAAATGTTTCTTTTGCAATTCTTTTTTGCTATTAAAGTTTTTAACAAATGTTATCAAATGTTTGTTACTAATGTTTTAAATAGAATTATATGTCATATTTTTTTTAATTCTTTTTGTTACTAAAACATTATATGTCATCTATTTAAACAAATGCGATAAGAGAGCATGCTTTTCAGGTGGCCTACCAATGGATGCACATATCTGTCTATTATGCATATTTATACAAGGAAGGAAACATACCTTTACCAAAAATTAAAATAGATGCCAATCTTGCCAGTTAATACATCGTCTTCATGTAACTGCAGTGATTCTAGATCAAAGCCATCATCAGAATAGTTGTGGAGCATAACTACGACCATCATCGGAATAGTCCGAAAACTCACTAGAGAGAAAGTCTTCACTTTTTCTTCGCGTGTGTCCCTTGCTTATTGCGCCGTAACCATGGATAATATTCATCATTTAACAAGATGCTTGGGTCAGTCTTCACTGTGAAGGGAGAAATTTCATCAAACTTTTCATAATCTTCTGACTTATCTGTCTTGTCCTCCACTCCCACGATGTTTCTTTTCCCTGAAAGAACTATGTGACGCTTTGGCTCATCATATGATGTATCCGCTTCATTACCTTTTCTTTTTCTCGGTTTGGTAGACATATCATTCACATAGAAAACCTGCGCCACATCATTGGCTAGGACGAATGGTTCGTCTGTGTACCCAACATTGTTGAGATCCACTGTTATCATTCCGTACTACTGGTCTACCATTACCCCGCCTCCTGTCAGATTGACCCATTTGCACCGGAACAATGGGACCGTCAAATCACGTCCATAGTCAAGTTCCCATATGTCCTCTATGTAACCATAATATGTGTCCTTTTCCCTATGGGTGTTTGCTACATCAAAGCGGACACCACTGTTTTGGTTGGTGCTCTTTTTATCTTGGGCGATCGTATAAAATGTATTTCCATTTATCTCGTACCCTTGGAAAGTCAATACAGTCAAAGATGGTGTCCTGGCCAATGAGTACAGCTCATCTGCAACAATGTTGTCATTCATGAGATGTGTTTGCAACCAACCGCCAAAAGTCGCCATGCGTGTACGTTTAATCCAGGGGTCAGACTGCTCCGGGTTCTTGGAGCGTACAATATCCATGTATTTCTCGATATACGGGGCCACCAAGGTAGAAATTTGTAGAACTGTGTAGTGTGCTTGCGCCCAAGAATGCCCGTCCCTACATATTATTGATTTTGGTCCTAGCGTGCCTTTTCCACTCAGTCTCCACTCATGCCGCGATTGAGGAACACCAATCAACTTAAGGTCAGGAATAAAGTCAACACAAAACTCAATAACCCCCTCTGTTTCATGGCCCATGGAGATGCTTCCTTCTGGCCTAGCACGGTTATGAACATATTTCTTTAATATTCTCATGAACCTCTCAAAGGAGAACATATTGTGTAGAAATACAGGACCCAGAATGGCAATCTCGTCGACTAGGTGAACTAGGACATGCGTCATAATATTGAAGAAGGTTGGTGGGAACACCAACTCAAAACTGACAGGACATTGGACCAAATCATTATGTAACCTTGGTAGGATTTCGGGATCGATTACCTTCTGAGAAATTGCATTGAGGAATGCAGATAGCTTCACAATGGCTAATCGAACATTTTCTGGTAGAAGCCCTCTCAATGCAACTGGAAGCAATTGCGTCATAATCACGTGGCAGTCATGAGACTTTAGGTATTGGAATTTTTTCTCTGCCATATTTATTATTCCCTTTATATTCGACGAGAAGCCAGACGGGACCTTGATACTGAGCAGGCATTCAAAAAAGATTTCCTTCCCTGCTTTGGTAAGAGTGTAGCTGGCAGGACCTTAATACTGCTTTGGATGCATGCCGTCTTTTTCGTTCATACGTTGCTGGTCCTCCCGTGCCTCCGATGTATATTTTGTCTTTCCATACACGCCCAGGAAGCCTAGCAGGTTCACGCAAAGATTCTTCGTCACGTGCATCACGTCTATTGCACAGCGGACCTCTAGGACTTTCCAATAGGGTAGCTCCCAAAATATAGATTTCTTCTTCCACATGGGTGCGTGTCCATCAGCGTCATTCGGAACAGATTGTCCGCCAGGACCCTTTCCAAAGATTGCTTTTAAATCCTTGACTATATAAACTATATCATCACCAGTACGGGGGACAGGCTTCTTCCGGTGATTTGCCTCACCTTTTAAATGCTTGCCTTTCTTTCTTAAGGCATGCTTGGTCGCAAGAAATCGACGATGTCCTGGGTACACAACCTTCTTACATTTATCCAAATATATACTTTCAGTCTCATCTAAACAGTGCGTGCATGCATTGTATCCCTTGTTTTTCTGTCCTAAAAGGTTACTAAGAGTAGGCCAATCATTGATGGTTACAAACAGCAATGCTCATAGGTCAAATTCCTCCTGTTTGTGCTCATTCCACACACGTACACCTTTTAAATCCCACAACTGTAAAAGTTCTTCAACTAATGGCCTTAGGTACACATCAATGTCGTTGCCGGGTTGCTTAGGACCTTGGATGAGCACTGACATCATAATGAACTTCCGCTTCATGCACAACCAAGGAGGAAGGTTATAGATACATAGAGTCACAGGCCAGGTGCTATGATTGCTGCTCTGCTCCCCAAAAGGATTAATGACATCTGCACTTATACCAAACCATAAGTTCCTTCCGTCATCTGCAAACTCCGACCACTTACTCTCGATTTTTCTCCACTGCGACCCATCAGCGGGTACTCTCAACATCTCGTCTTTCTTACGGTCTTCTTTGTGCCATCGCAACAACTTGGCATGCTCTTTGTTTCTGAACAGACGTTTCAACCGTGGTATTATAGGAGCATACCACATCACCTTGGCAGGAACCCTCTTCCTGGGGCGCTCGCCCTCAACATCACCAGGGTCATCTCGTCTGATCTTATACCGCAATGCATCGCATACCAGGCATGCATTCAAATTCTTGTGCTCCTCACCGCGGTAGAGGATGCAGTCATTAGGACATGCATGTATCTTCTGCACATCTAATCCTAGAGGGCAGAGAACCTTCTTTGCTTCGTACGTACTGTCAGGCAATTCGTTATCCTTTGGAAGCTTCTTCTTCATTATTTTCAGTAACTTCTCAAATCCCTTGTCAGATAAACCATTCTCTGTCTTCCATTGTAGCAATTCCAGTGTGGTACCGAGCTTTGTGTTGCCATCTTCGTAATTTGGGTACAACCGTTTTTTGTGATCCTCTGACATGTGATCGAACTTGAACTTCTCCCTTTCACTTTCGCATTCTCTCTGTGCATCAACAATGACCCGGCGAAGATAATCAGCCGGCACATCTGGTGCCTCTTGATCTTCAGCTTCCCCCGTTGCAGTATCACCGTATTCAGGGAATATAGGATAGTTGTCATCATCCTCTTCTTCTTCATTGTCTTCCATCATAACCCCTCTTTCTCCGTTTTTGGTCCAACAATTATAGTGGGGCATGAAACCGTACTTAAGTAGGTGGAAGTGAAGGGTTTTTGAGGAAGAGTAATCCTTCCTATTCTCATAGTCAACACATGGACAACACATAAAACCATTCCGACTGTTTGCCTCAGCCACATCGATAAAATTATGCAGGCCCGTAATGTACTCGGAAGTGCGTCGGTCACCGTACATCCATTGCTGGTTCATCTGCATTATATAATTAAGTATATCAAAAACCATTACAGAACACCATGAATAGAGAAATGACCAAATTAATAGTGATCAAATGTTATTACTGCAAAAATAAATACATAAAGTTCATACATAGTTCTCATAAAACAACATACAATTATCTGGAGCATCTAAAACATACATTGAAACTAATACAGCTATGTAAAACATTGAAATGCAACAACAAATGCGACCAAAATCGCAACTAAGGTAACAATTGATCCAACAGCATAATGATACCAAGCCTCTTTATCAATGGCATATTTTCTAATCTTTCTAATCTTCAAGCGCATTGCATCCATCCGGATCTTGTGTAGATCGACGACATCGGCAACATGCAACTCCAATTTCATCTTCTCTTCTTCAATTCTTTTTAATTTTTTTTCAAATAATTGTTTTCTTTTTCAACTAAATTTAACCTCTCGACAAAAGGGTCGGTTAGAATTTCCGGTTCACATACCTCCTACGTAAAAATATCTATGTCAAGTTGGTCGCCATAATTGTCATAATAACTAAATGAAACAAATAGTTATAAAGTATAATATACCACATCCGAATCATAGACCAGACGAGAGCCGACGGGGGCGGATATCAAAACCATGGCACTATATAATAACAAACAATAATACAAGTAAGAAAATTATACAAGTAACTATCTAAAACATACAAGTAAGAATTTTTTTTAAAAAAGATAAGAACAAGAGGCTAGCCATGGTGGTGCCAGAGAGGAGATCGGCAAGGGAGATCGATGACGGTGAGGACGGGGTTGGAGGAAGAACAGAGGAGAAAGCTTAAGTGTGGCTCGGGCATTTCATCGAACACCTCTTCTGCATAGGAAGGGAAAACAAACTAGCACACACCTTCCATCTCATATGAGGAAAAAACAGAGGAGAGGGCGGGCAGGGCGAGGGTATATATAGGCAAACTTGTAGTCCCGGTTGGTGTCGAAAACCGAGACTGAAGATAGACCTTTAGTCCCGGTTGGAGACACCAACCGAGACGAAAGGGCCTCAGTCCTGGCGCAACCCCTTTAGTCCCGGTTGGTGTCACCAACCGGGACTAAAGGTACCGTTCGAACCGGGACTGATGCCTGTCGAGCCCTGGCCGGCGTCCTTGCCGCCCGAACCGGGACTGATGCTCACATTAGTCCCGGTTCGTAACTCGACCGAGACTGTTGCTCCGTTCGGCGTAGAACCAAAGCCCTATTTTCTACTAGTGATAGCGACGCCTAGACTGAATCTTTGGAGGAGGCCTCTGGCGGGCCAGTTGGCGCTTAATGTTGATGTTGCTTTCTCGGAGGTGAAACAACACCGGTGCAGGTGGAGCAATTATCCGGGATAGTAGCGGCCTATTCATTGCAGCTGCCAGGACGAAATTTGAACATGTCGCAGGTGTGGAGTCGGCCGAAATGGCTGCTTTTGTTGAGGGACTGAAACTTGCCATCACTGTGGGATGCAATTCTATTCTGGTTCAGATAGACAACTTAACAGTGGTGGAAGCACTTCTGCAGAACACTGGGTACTTGATAGTAGCAGCTCCATTACTAGATGAATGCAGATCACTGTTAAATGATTTCGGGAAGGTCTTGATAGAGCATCGTAATCGTGAATCGAACATGGTAGCTCATGCGCTAGCTCAGTTTGGACGTGATGATCCATCAAATTTGTGGTTGGACTCACCTCCGGTTTTTATTTCTGAACTATTAGCGAACGATGTAAGCATTGTTTAATTTTTAATAAAACTAGCCATAAATGCCTTTCCCTCAAAAGAAAAAAGCAACTAGACAAAAAAAGAGCCAGCAACGGCGTGGCTTGGCGACGTGACTTGCCGGGCCGCTCCGCACGCCCTTGCAGAAGGGAGAAGGCCACCGCGAGCCGTTGGGATCATCAGCTCATCATGGCCGCCGTAACAGCCCCCGCCGGTAGGGGCCTTGTGCTGGATGTCACATCGGGATAGGCCAGGCCTCTCGTCGTCACGTTGTTCCTCTCTTTCTTGACCCGTGTGTACCGTAAAAACAAACGCGCTTGCACGCATATGTACGTGCGTGCACTGCAAATACCTCCAAGCGCCGACCGTTGTGTGATGTGGACTGGAGTCTACCTAGCGCCCCGCCGTGCACAGCACAGCCGTCACGTCGCCAGGAGCTCCTGCTTTTGTCTCGAGGTTTCAGAGGCGGCATCCGGGGAGGGCTCTTCCGGTGCCGCGGCGCCTGGGCAGCTTGTGATTCAGACACAGCGACACCGGACTGGGTACGTAACTACGCGCCGGCCTTGCTTTTGGAGGCACGCCTCGCGGGCCATTCAGAGTTGCGTTCCGCTTCGTCGCCACAACATGTGTGCTTTTGCCAAAACGGAAATACTGCAAGCACTGCGCGCAGTCTTGTCACTCTTTCCCGTTTTCCTCCACAAGACGGACTCGCTTTCTTCACATTTTCCGCCAAAAAAGGGTAGCCCGTTTTCTTCAGATTTTCCGCGTCGTGGCAGTAGTGAGCTGACACCGCGGTTCGGTGGTTTGCGTGCACCAGATTGTTTCTGTTTTGAGCATCCAGCGATTTCCCACCTTCCGTGGAACTGCCGCCCCCAGCCGAGCCCACAGCTTGATTCTGCGCCTATCATATGGAAGCACACGGCCGATGGACACTACACCGCGTCCTCTGCCTATAAGAGCATCTACAGCCGAACTTTTAAATTTGGCCACTTATAAATGTCCGTGGACGCGTCTGGACACGTTCGCTAACACTGATCGGGCGCACCTCGTTTGCTTTCTTTCACACCCGCGTCCCTCATATCGAACCCACAAAACCATATAAACATATGCAACGCTACGTAAAACTAGATCAACACGTAGTTCATCGGATAACATTGCCTCGCCGGACAAAAAAGGACATAGTTCATCGGCAAATCCATAGAACAAACTACATAAAACATACTACAAATATAAACATAACAGGGGAAGGGCGGCGGAAATCACCATTTCCTCGCCGGCCCCTTCCCCTTCCGGCCGTCGACGTGGTTGTGCCCCTCCTCCGTGTAGGCGTTGGCGTGCGGAGGTGTGTCGTCGTCGGAGCTGGAGGTTGAGCCGTCCGTCATGTCCGAGCTGTCGGAGCTGCAACTCATGCCCGACAGCCTGCAAAGCAGGCGGGCTTGCTCGTTGGCATGGCGGGCCGCCTTCGCCTTCCCCGCCGCCTCCTTATTTGCCTTGCGCCCCGACAACTCGATGACGAGTCGGAGTGCCTCGGCATTCTTGGGGCGGAGACGGCACGCATCTGTCTCCGCCGTCGTGAGAGAGCGACGGAGGACCAACGCGAGGAGCGCTTCCTCGGCTTCCTCCTCCCTCGTACCCCCCGCGCCGCCCCCCTGAGCGGGGCGACCGGGGCGGCCTCCCCGCGTCGCGCCGCCCAGCTCCTCCCCCCCCCCCCCGCGGCCCCCTCCCGCCGCCGCCGCCGGCTGGCGCGGCCGGGCGTTGCCCGCGCGGCGCCGTGGCTTGGCCGGCGGTGGCGGCTCGTGTTTTTTCCCGTCACGGATCCCGGCTCGGGCGGCGTTTCCGGCGGCGGTGCTCCTCGTCTCGCGGCGCTCCGGTGATGGGCGGATGGTGGCGTGGCGGCGGCGCTGCTTCTTGGCGGCTGGCAGCGGGGCTTGGCCGGCGGCGCCCTGCGAGCCCAGATCTGGGCCCATTCGGGCCCGATCTGGGTCGGGCCGGGCTGGTTTGTCCTCCGGCGTGTTGCCTCCGGCTGGGCTGCCGTGCAACGGAAGACGGGGGTGGCGGTTCTGTGCTGCGTTTGCTGCAGCGCGGCGGCGGAAGCTTAGCGGGCCCGATCCGGGCCTGGCTGGACAGTTGGTCCGGCGTGCTTCTGCTCCTGCGTCCGGTCTGCTACCGCTTGTGCCGGTGGAGGTCGTCCCCTCCCACGTGGCCGCGGTACTGCCGGTCCCTATCTTCGGTGGCTTCGGTTTGGTCCGGCTGGCCTCGATGCGTTTGCCATGGTGAGACGACGGTGGTGTTCCCGTGACCATGGTGGCGCATGTTGATGGACGGTAGGAAGGCGGAGCCGATGGTTGGTCCTGGGCTGTGGTTGTGAAGGGACGGGAGAAATCCCTGTCGGGGCTGGCCGACACCGATGCGGTGACGCCCATGGGCGCCATCTTCCTTCTTGAAGGGCGTCGGGAGTCCCTTCCCTCCGCTCCCCTCCGTGTACCGGGAGAAATCCTAGGATTCGTCCGGGCAGCAGCGTCGTCGTCGTCGCAGTCCTTCTTGAAGGTGTTGCTTGGTACGCGGCGACTCGGTGGCATTGGAGCGTGGTGGAATTTTCCGGTGGGCGCGGCGGTTGCGGGATACTACAGCTTTCGCTGATCCGGTGTTGCGAGCATTTTTTCTCTTGTTTTCTCTTGTTTCTTACTTTTGGGCGTGATTGTGCTGTCTGCCCCAGCGATGTGCTCCTTGTTGTATCGGGTGGTTGCTATATCAATATAGCGGGGCAAAAGCCTATTTCGAGAGAGGAGCGCTTCCTCGGGGTCGACCGGCACGCTCGCGCG
The DNA here is from genome assembly GCA_039707655.1 of Elymus sibiricus. Taxonomy (NCBI): domain Eukaryota; kingdom Viridiplantae; phylum Streptophyta; class Magnoliopsida; order Poales; family Poaceae; genus Elymus; species Elymus sibiricus. The sequence goes on along the minus strand of CM077669.1, from coordinate 390,857,064 downwards.
GCCAGCGCCTCCCCCTGTCCCTCGCCCCAGGCCGCTCGCGTCGAGCTGCACGCGCCTCGGACTCAGGCGTCCTCATGTGCCCTGACCTGGGCGCGGGCACGAGGACCCAGCGATGGCCGGGCTCCACTTCCGGAGCAGAGGGTGGTGGAGGTGGGCGGCGTACCTGAAGGAGCGGAGCGGAGCGGAGCGGAGCGGAGCGGAGCGGCCGGAGCTGCGCGCTGGGCGGGAATGGTCGGCGACGTCACCGGCGCTTCGTCGACGGGCGACGGACGCTGAGGAAGAAGATCCGCCGCTGTCGGGGCCACCTTGCTCCTGCAGCGACCTCCTCAAGGCGATGCGGTGGGCCACTTCATCCACATCGATGTTGGACCCGTCGGATTCTGCACCGGAGCTGCTTCCTTCTCCGACCATCGGATCGGGGATCTGAGGTGGACTGGACGAAGAGAGTGAAGTGATCGATGTCTAGGGTTTTCCGGACGGGGGTATTTGTGGGGCAGGTGGTGGGCTGGGCTGACGTGGCGGGCGCGCCCGGGCAGCCTCATATCCGCCCCATATTTGGGCTGGATATGAGGGGTGTCGGTCAGCCCGGGCGTTTGAGGCCTGTTTAGGGCGTCCATCTAGGTCGATTTTTTCTGACCGGGTGGTCTGTCCGGGCGTTTGAGACGGATACGAGGGTCCGGTTGTAGATGCTCTAAGGCAGGGCAGACGGGCAGTAGTCAATTGCAGACGCCAGAACGGAGCAGGGCAGACGGGCAGAGCCTTCGTTTTCTTGAGCGCTCGGTCTGGTGCGGTGGTGCACCGGTGCGTGCCTCCCCCGGGCAGGACCTTGCCATCCTTTGTCAGATCTAATAAGTTCGTTCACATTGATCGAAATTCAGTGGACGGAAGCTACGTAGGAGTAGCTACCGTGAACCGTCACCCAGGCCAGATCTCCACGAAAGGGACTGCATGGCCATGCAGGTGCAGGCACGAGGGGGCTTGTAGATGCTCTAAGACACTTTTTCCCGAGTAGCACTAGCCCCTTAATTAGATGTGACATTCCTGGCAAAACAATACACTGATGATAATTAGATGTGACACTAAATCAGGCTTGAAATAGAGAAATTTCATATCCGCTCCGGGCCGGTCCAGCCTTGGTAGCTGCCCGGCTACTTGTGCGTGTCCGCCTCGCCAAAATGGTATTACTGTATGACCCTCAAACGCCGGACGCGTCCGCTGAAAGTGATCGGGCATGCATTAAATAAACACAATTGTATTCGGACATCTCATACTAGATTTTTAAATCCATACGAAACCATGCAAATGAAAAAACCTACGTACTACGAAACCTAACTACTACGCCTCGTCGGAGATTTCGACGATCTCCGTGCCTTCCGGCAGATACATGGGCGGCAGCTACAACTCCGCCCCCTCCGGCGCCTCCGGCTGCTCCGCTCCGGCCTCCTCCGCCGCTATCTCCGGGTCGAGCTCGTCAAAGAGCGAGTCGGCCTCCGTCTGCCTCTGCCGGATGAGCTCCCGGTTCGCCGACACCTCAGCCTCATCCTGGATGGACTCCAGGATGGACTGCTACTCCGCTATCTCCTCCGCTTGGGCGACGGCGAACTCCACATCCGCCTCCGCCATGTTTAAGCCCGGAACAGGCTCCGACAACTCCTTCTCTAGCAGCTCCTCCCCTGGAAGCTCCTCCTCCTCCTGCTCCAGCTTCGACGAGTCCGGAGGCAGACCCGCAGCGACGCGGGCGGCGCGCCTAGCCTGGATCTCCGCCTCGATCTGCATCCGGCGCTCCGGTGTGAGCATCACGTAGGTGGTGATCCTACGGCGGAGCATATTGATGTCGAAGAGCGTGGGAGAGCGGGGGAGAGGAGGAGGATGGGCTCGGGTGGCAGCGGAGAGAGGGAGGAGGTGAATGTGCTAGGGCCGGGGGACGCCGGCCGGCTTAAATAGCCGTATTTGGCCTCGTGCGGCGAGTCGGAGCGGCGCCACACGGCGTTCACACCGCGGTGACGGTCGACGCGTCCGTCGGACCGTTGGGTTTCCGGGCGAGTCCGCGTGTGGCGCCATCGTCAGGCCGACGTGGCGGATGTGCCCGGGAGTGCCTCCCCCGGTGGTGCACCGGTGCGTGCCTCCCCCGGGCAGGACCTTGCATCCTTTGTCAGTTCTAATAAGTTCGTTCACATTGATCGAAATTCAGTGGACGGAAGCTACGTAGGAGTAGCTACCGTGAACCGTCACCCAGGCCAGATCTCCACGAAAGGGACTGCATGGCCATGCAGGTGCAGGCACGAGGGGGCTTGTAGATGCTCTAAGACACTTTTTCCCGAGTAGCACTAGCCCCTTAATTAGATGTGACATTCCTGGCAAAACAATACACTGATGATAATTAGATGTGACACTAAATCAGGCTTGAAATAGAGAAATTTCATATCCGCTCCGGGCCGGTCCAGCCTTGGTAGCTGCCCGGCTACTTGTGCGTGTCCGCCTCGCCAAAATGGTATTACTGTATGACCCTCAAACGCCGGACGCGTCCGCTGAAAGTGATCGGGCATGCATTAAATAAACACAATTGTATTCAGACATCTCATACTAGATTTTTAAATCCATACGAAACCATGCAAATGAAAAAACCTACGTACTACGAAACCTAACTACTACGCCTCGTTGGAGATTTCGACGATCTCCGTGCCTTCCGGCAGATACATGGGCGGCAGCTACAACTCCGCCCCCTCCGGCGCCTCCGGCTGCTCCGCTCCGGCCTCCTCCACCGCTATCTCCGGGTCGAGCTCGTCAAAGAGCGAGTCGGCCTCCGTCTGCCTCTGCCGGATGAGCTCCCGGTTCGCCGACACCTCAGCCTCATCCTGGATGGACTCCAGGATGGACTGCTACTCCGCTATCTCCTCCGCTTGGGCGACGGCGAACTCCACATCCGCCTCCGCCATGTTTAAGCCCGGAACAGGCTCCGACAACTCCTTCTCTAGCAGCTCCTCCTCTGGAAGCTCCTCCTCCTCCTGCTCCAGCTTCGACGAGTCCGGAGGCAGACCCGCAGCGACGCGGGCGGCGCGCCTAGCCTGGATCTCCGCCTCGATCTGCATCCGGCGCTCCGGTGTGAGCATCACGTAGGTGGTGATCCTACGGCGGAGCATATTGATGTCGAAGAGCGTGGGAGAGCGGGGGAGAGGAGGAGGATGGGCTCGGGTGGCAGCGGAGAGAGGGAGGAGGTGAATGTGCTAGGGCTGGGGGACGCCGGCCGGCTTAAATAGCCGTATTTGGCCTCGTGCGGCGAGTCGGAGCGGCGCCACACGGCGTTCACACCGCGGTGACGGTCGACGCGTCCGTCGGACCGTTGGGTTTCCGGGCGAGTCCGCGTGTGGCGCCATCGTCAGGCCGACGTGGCGGATGTGCCCGGGCGTGCCCGGGGCCCCAATATCCGTCCCATATTTGGGCTGGATATGAGGGGTGCCGGTCAGCCTGGGCGTTTAAGGCCCGTTTGAGGCGCCCGACTGGGTCGAATTTTGGTGACCGGTCAGTGACAGGACGGCCTGCCCGGGCGTTTGAAACGGGTATGAGAGGTCCGGTTATAGATGCTCTTACTAGGCAGTCGATGCGACCTCACCATGTAAGACCAAAGAAAACGTACGTCAGTTTTGTTTTTCTTCTTCTTCCGGATTTGCCAGCCCAAGGGTCATTGCCCGTTGTTCTAAGTACGTTGTCGCATACCTTGCAGTCTTGGACCGGGGCAAAGCCTGTTTTAAACTCTGAACTCTAATGCGCCGAGGCAAACGGACACGGATTTTGTTCACTTATTGTCCATTTGGGTCGGCCGAGTGGATGGGCGTCTCCGTTTTTTTTGTTTTGGTCGACCGGTGCATCCAACGATGACCGACACGTTTGCTAAGATGTCCGCTTCCGGCGTTTTGTTGAACACCTAGCATGTGTGGAGGCAGGCCCGCAGGAGGACACCGCGGAGCGCGGAAGTCCTCGGAGGGCAACTTGAACCACATCCATGGCCGCAGCTGCACCTGCAACGCCCAAGCCCGAGCCATATGGCCACATCCATGGCAGCACGTGGACCATGCCCGTGGTCGAGGCGAAGCTCTGCATGCCCCTGGAGCGAAATGCGGCGAGCGCGAGGAGTGGCGCGCGAGCGGCACTGCATGTTGGCTCTGAGCGGGGAGGCTGGCAGTGGCAACAGGCGAGCTGCTTTTGTTGGAAATGTGCCCTAGAGGCAATAATAAATGTTATTATCATATTTCCTTGTTCGTGATAAGTGTTTATTATTCATGCTAGAATTATATTGACAAGAAACTTAAATACATGTGTGGATAAACAACACTGTGTCCCTAGTCAGCCTCTACTAGACTAGCTCGTTGATAAAAGATGGTTGAGGTTTCCTAACCATATGAGTTGTCATTTGATAACGGGATCACATCAGTAGGTGAATGATGTGATGAACAAGACCCAACCGTAAGCTTAGCATATAATCGTATCATTAAGTTTAATTTCTATAGATTTCTTCATGTCATGTATCTGTTCCTTAGACCATGAGATCATGTAACTCTCTGTCATCGGAGGAATACCTTGTGAGCCATCAAACATCAGTTTGTAAGTGGATGATCATATAGGTGCTTTTCAGGTATCTCCCAAGGTGTCTATTGGGTTCGCATGGATCGAGACTAGGATTTGTCACTTTGTATGAGGAGAGACATCTTTGTGCCCTCTTGGTAATACAACATCACAAGAAGCTTGCAAGCATGCCCCTAATGAGTTTAGTCATGGGATCTTGTATTAAGGAACAAGTAAAGAGATTGTTTGGTAACGAGATTGAACTAGGTATGGAGATACCGACGATCGAATCTCGGGCAAGTAACATATAAGTGGACAAAGGGAATTGCATATGGGATTAGCCGAATGCTCGACATCGTGGTTCGAACGATAAAGATCTTCATAGAATATGTAGGAAGCAATATGGGCATCCAGGTCCCGCTATTGGTTATTGACCGGAGAGGTGACTCGGTCAAGTCTACATGATTCCCGAACCCGTAGGGTCCGCAGGCTTAACGTTCGATGACGCTAGAATAGTATTGGGATATCTACGTTGGTGACTGAATGTTGTTTAGAGTCCCGGACGATATCCCGAACATCACGAGAAACTCCAGAATGGTCCGGAGATAACGATTTATATATGGGAAGTCATATTTGGGCTACCGGAGAAGTTTCGGGTTTTACTGGCAAAGTGTCGGGAGTGTCGGAAGGGTACCTGCCCCTGGTGGGCAGGACGCCACTCCCAACCTCGGCCCATGCGTCAAGGGGTAGGTGGGAAACCCTAAAGGGGGCGCCCCCTTGCCTTGGGGGCAAGCCACACCCCTAGGGTCGCCGCCTCCCTCCTTGAAGGAGGGGTTGAGGGCCGGCACCCCTTCCCTACCCCTATACATAGTGGGAGGTGGTTAAAGGGCTGCCATGCACCAAAACCCTCCCCCCTTGGCACAACCCCGTCTCTCCCGTTCTTCCTCGTTCGACCCGGTAGCGCGCGACGAAGCCCTGTCAGTGCCACATGATACGTCTTCGACGTATATATAATTTTTAATTGTTTCATGCTATTATATTATCAATATTGGATACTTTATATGCAATCATATGCTATTTTATATCATTTTTTCGTAATAACCTATTAACTCGGTGCCTAGTGTCACTTCATGTTTTTTTTGCCTGTTTTTGGACTTTTCAGAAAATCAATATCAAAAAGTGTCCAAATTGGATGAAAATTTACGGGAGTTATTTTTGGACATAAATAGACCATAGAAGCTTCGGAGGGAGGACAGAAGATCCACGAGGGCCCCGCGAGCCTGGAGGGCACGCCTTGGGGGTACCCCCCCCCCCCGAGCTCATGGGCCCCTCGTAGCACCTCATGATCTAATTCCACTTCTATATATCATGAATTACCCCATAACTTACAGAGAGACACCTGAAACACTTCTTTCACTGCCGCAAGCCTCTGGTCTTCCGCGATCCCATGTGGAGACCTATTCCGGTACTCTGCCGGAGGGGAATTGATCATGGAGGCCATCTACATCAACCTTGCTGTCTCCATGATGATGTGTGAGTAGTTCACCACAGACCTACGTGTCCATAGCTAGTAGCTAGATGGCTTCTTCTGTCTCTTTGATCTTAAATACCATGTTCTTCACGATTCTCGCGAAGATCTATCCAATGTAATATTCTTTTGCGGTGTGTTTGTTCGGATCCGGTGAATTGTGGGTTTATGATCAGATTATTCATTGAAAGTAATTGAGTCTTTTCTGAACTTTATTATGCATGATTGTTATAGCTTTGTAATTCTCTCTGATCTATCCGTTTGGTTTGGCCAACTAGATTGATTTATCTCAGCGGGAGGAGTGCATTGTAGTGGGTTCAATCTTGCGATATATCCTAATGACAGAAGGGGACAAGACATGTATTGTATTGTTTCCAGTAAGGATAAAACAACGGGGTCTGAACATATTGCTTGTCTTACTTTGTTTACATCATGTCATCTTGCTTAATGCCTTACTCTATTTGTCATGAACTTAATACCATAGATGCAGAATCGTTTCGGTAGATTGGTGGAGTAATAGTAGTAGATGCAGAATTATTTCGGTCTACTTGTCACTGACGTGATGCCTATATACATGATCATTGCCATGAATAACATCATAACTATGCGTTTTTCTATCAATTGCTCAATAGTAATTTGTCTACCCACCGTATGTTATGCGTTCGAGAGAGAAGCCTCTAGTTAAAACTATGCCCCCCGGGTCTATTTAAATCATATTGTAAAACCCTAAAAACCTTGCTGCAATTTATTTACTTTCTTTTTATTTTACTTTTTATATATCTATCACTATCAAAAGTAATCCTTGCAAGTAACGAGTTCAAGGGGCTTGGCAACCCTCTTGCTCGCGTTGGGTGCAATTATTTGGTTTTGTGTGTGTAGAACTGTCGACGGGAAGTTGCCTTTATTCTCCTACTGTTGATAACCTTGGTTCTCACTGAGGGAAATATTTATCGCTACTATATTGCTTCACCCTTCCTCTTCGGGGAAAACCCCAACGCAACTCACAAGTAGCAGAAAGAATTTCAGGCACCATTGCTGGGGAAACATCATCAAATTCTCAGCAGGTACCTACACACACGCTATCATTTACTTGTTCTACTTTCTACTTGCCTAGTATGCTATCCTTATCTTTGACACACAAGAAAAGAAAGTAAAAACAAAAATCTAAGATAAATGGATCCTCATCCACTTGCTAATCTTTTCAAAAGACCCAAACCAATTGCTAGTGAGTTGAGTGCACTTGATTATCTTTTATGAAGTTTTGCTTGAAAATCACGAATCTGAAAATTGTGATGAAGTGTTAAAAGAAATTTATAAAGTGATTCATGATAGCTCTTTTAATGAAAAGCATGATTGCAATGATGTTATTATAAATTCTATTAATGCCAATTGTGTTAATGATATGCAAAACTACAAGCTTGGGGATGATGGTTTTGTTATGTTCACTACTCATTGTAATGATCATGATTGGGGTGATGCTTCTTATGATCTCGAAAATTTATTTAAGCCTCATGATGATTGTGTTATTGATAATAATGTTTGCAATAACATTTAAAGTGGGTTTGGAAGAGTTTCAACTTTAGATAAGAATCCCATATATTCGGAGAGTGTTCAGTATCATGAAATTTTTGATAAAAGTGGGTTTGGAGAGGTCATGACATTAGTTAATGCTAATCCCACTATCTTGGAAGATTGTAAAAGTTTTGTGCATATGGATCATGGAGAAAATATCTTATATATAGCTATATTGTTGAATTTGAAAATGATCCTGCATGTAATTATTATGAGAGTGGCAAATATGGTTACAGAAATTTTCATGTTACTCACTTACCTCTCTTGATGTTCAAACTGTTAATGCTTCATTCTTCCTATTTGCATATGCTAGATACTTCTTGTTTGATAATTTGTTTTATTATAAAATGCATATGCTTAGGAAGTATGTTAGGCTTAAATGTGTTAATCACATGCTCTATTTGTGCTTCAATTCTTGTCTTTTACATGAGCATCATTATTATCCCGAGCCTATCTTAATGGCTATAAAGAAAGAGCTTGTTGGGAGACAACCCAATACTTCCTGTTATTTTGAGTTAACACAATTGTTGCTACTGTAATGATTGTGTTTTTATGTTTTAATTAGTGTTTGTGCCAAGTAAAGCCTTTGGGAACAGAGACTAGAGAGACTCCCAAAACACTTTTTCCGCTACCGAAAGTCTCTGTTCCGCCGTGTGCCCATCTGGAGCCTTGTTCCGGTGCCCTGCTAGAGGGGGGATCGATCACGAAGGGCCTCTTCATCAACCTTGTTGCTCCCATGGTGATGTGTGAGTAGTTCCCTACAGACCTACGGGCCCGTAGTTAGTACCTAGATGGCTATCTCTCTCCCTCCCTCCCTCTCTCTCTCTCTCTCTTGATCTTCAATACAAAGTTCACCGCATCTTTGTCGTGATCTATTCAATGTAATCACTTTGTGTAGTGCGTTTGTTGGGATCCGATGAATTGTCGGTTTATATTCAGATTATTCATGAAAAAGATTTGTGTCTTCTCTGATTTCTATTATGATTCTTATTTGCATGATTATTATATCTGCGTAAATATCTCCGATCTATTGAAATAGTTTGTCCAACTAGATTGACATTTCTTTAGTGAGAGGGGTGCGTTGTAGTGGGTTCAATCTGATGGGTTTCTATATCCTAGTGACAGAAGGGGACAAGACACGTCTTTGTATTGTTGCCACTAAGGATAAAACGATGGGGTTAATTCATATTGATTGAATTCTCTTTGTCTACATCATGCCATCGTTCTCCAAGCATTACTCTATTTGTCATGAACTTAATACTTAGAGAGGCAAGCATAGAAGCGCTCTCGACTTGGAGTAATAGTAATAGGTGCACGCAGGAGTCATCCTATTTGCTTATGGACGTGATGCCTATATATATGTGATCATTTCCGTGAATATCACATAACTATGTGCTTTTCTATCAATTGCCCAACAGTAATTTGTTTACCCACCGGATGCCTACTACATGAGAGATGCCACTAGAGAACACTACGGCCCCCGGGTCTATTCACTTATATATTTACAAAAGCTTCCAATACCTTGCAGCCATTTATTTACTTTTATTTTATTTTGCAATTTACAATATTCAACTTTCATCTACATACTTCACTAGCTTGCAAATAACGAGTCCAAGGGGATTGACAACCCTCTTGCCCGCGTTAGGTGCAAGTGTTTTCTTCTTTGTGTGCAGTCGCTGAAGACGGGGGTTGCATGCTACTCCTATTAGTTCGATAAACCTTGGTTCTCAACTGAGGGAAATACTTATCTATACTCTGTTGCATCACCCATTCCTCTTCACGGAAAACCCAACGCATATCACAAGTATCACGGCCCACTTCCCCATTCGGGGTATTGCCACAAGTGAGTTTGATCTGGAATTACCGTGGTCATCTTCATCCATGTCGATGGCTGATCCTTATATTTTGCATCATGATTTCCTACTGTTATTTATATTGTTTTTGGTCATTATTCCACTTTATGATACACTTTTAATGCCTTTTCCCTCTAAATTTACAAGGATTAGATGGAGAGGAACATTGTGGTAGCTAGAATTCTGGACCTGTAAAAGCTACATCAGAGATACCTATTCTTCTGAACTCCAAATGACCTGAAATTTTACGGAGAATATTTTTGGAATATATAAAAAATAGTCGAGCCAAGAAATACCAGAGGGGGCCCACCTGTCGCCCACAAGGCAATAGGGCGCGTCCACCCCCCTAGGCATGCTCTGATGCCTTGTGGGTCCCACAGGCAGTCTCCGGTCCCCCTCTTCTGCTATATGATGGGTTTTGACCTAGAAAAATAAAGAGGATACTTTCAGGACGAAGCACCACCGTGTCGAGGCGGAACTTGGACAGGAGCACTTTTGCTCTCTGGCGGAGCGATGCCACCAAGGAAACTTCCCTTCGGGAGGGGGAAATCAAAGCCATCGTCATCCCCAACACTTGATCCATCATGGGAGGACCAATCTTCATCAACATCTTCACCAACACCATCTCATCTCAAACCCTTATTCATCTCTTGTATTCAATCTTTGTCTCAAAACCTCAGATTGGTACCTATGGGTTGCTAGTAACGTTGATTACATCTCATAGTTCATACTAGTTGGTTTATTTGGTGGAAGATTATATGTTCAGATCCTTAATGATATTCAATACACTTCTGATCTTGAACATGAACATGATTTGTGAGTAGTTACTTTTGTTCTCGAGGACATGGGAGAAGTCTTTTTATAAGTAATCATGTGATGTTGGTATTCTTTCGATATTTTGATGATATGTATATTGCTCTTCCTTTAGTGGTGTTATGTGAACCTCGACTACATGTCACTTCACCATATTTGGGACTAAAGGAAAGCATGGAATGATAAGTAGATGATGGGTTGCAAGAGTGACAGAAGCTTAAACCCTAGTTTATGAGTTGTTCCGTAAGGGGCTGATTTGGATCCACACGTTTAGTGCTATGGTTAGATTTATCTTAATTCTTCTTTCGTAGTTGCGGATGCTTGCAAGAGGGGGTAATCATAAGTGGGTTGTTTGTTCAAGTAAGAACAACACCTTAGCACCGGTCCACCCACATATCAAATTATGAAAGTAACGAACGCGAATCAACTAAACATGATGAACATTACTAGACGGAAATTCCCATGTGTCCTCGAGAGCGTTTTGCTTTATATAAGAGAACTTTTAGACTTATCCTTTGCTACAAAAAGGATTCGACCACCTTGCTGCACCTTTTTTACTATTATTACTTGTTACTTGTTACGAATTATCTTGCTACAAAACTATCTACCACTGTTACTTATAGCACTTGCAGAGAATACCTTGCTGAAAACCGCTTTTCATTTCTTTCTGCTGCTCGTTGGGTTTCACACTCTTACTTATAGAAAGGACTAAAATTGTTCCTCTATACATGTGGTTCATCAAGACTCTTTTCTAGCGCTGTTGCCGGGGAGTGAAGCGCCTTTGGTAAGTGGAGTTTGGTAAGGAAACATTTTCGTTACGTGCTAAAATTTACTGTTGCTTGTTGCTATGGAGGATAATCCTTTGAGGGGCTTGTTCGGGGTATCTTCACCTTGTCCGTAAGTGGCAAAAGCCGCTCCTCAACCTACTGAACCCACTGAAAATATTTACTATGAAATTCCTTCGGGTATGTTAGACGAACTACTTGCTAATCCGTATGCAGGGATGGAACAAAACACCCTGATATGCACTTGATATATATAGATGAAATTTGTGGATTATTTAAGCTTGCAGGTTTGTCCGAAAATGGTGTTAAGAAGAAGGTTTTCCCTTTATCTTTAGAGGGGAAGGCATTGATTTTGTATAGGCTATTGGATGATACCGGTACATGGGATTGGAACCAATTGAAGCTGGAATTCCATCAGACATTTTATCCTATGCATTTGGTTCATCGTGATCGTAATTATATATATATATTTTGGCCTCGTGAAGGAGAAAGTATCGCTCAAGCTTGGGGGATGCTTAAATCTATGCTGCACACGTGCCCCAATCATGAGCTCTTAAGGGAAATAATATTACAGAACTTTTATGCTCAACTTTCTCATGATAATCAATTGATACTTGATACTTCTTCTTTTGGCTCCTTTATGATGAGAACTATGGAATTCAAATGGGATCTTATTGAAAGAACTAAACACAACTCTGAAGATTGGGAGTTTGACACAGGTAATGAGTCAGGTATAAATCCCGAGTTTGATTGTGTTAAATCTTTTATCAAAGCTGAAGGTTTTCATAAGTTTAGTGCAAAATATGGCCTTGACTCTGAGATATTAGCTACTTTCTGTGAATCATTTGCTACTTATGTTGATCTCCCTAAGGAGAAGTGGTTTAAATTTCATCCCCTATTGAAGAAACTTGTAAGTAACCTATCATAGATCAAGAAGAACCAATTCTTTATAATGTTGATCCAGTTGTGCCTACTGCTTACATTGGGAAACCACCTTTTCCTATTAGGATTAAGGAACATGCTAAAGTTACAACTGTGGTTAATAGAAGTAATTCAAGAACACCAAAACCTTCTGAACAAATAAATGTAGAGCCCAATATTGCTATGGTTAAGGATCTTTTTGGTTGATAATGATGATGGGCATGTTATTTACTTCTGTGGTGAGGCTGCTAGAATTGCATAACCTGCTAGAAATGAAAAGGATGTGCTAGATAAGAATAAACCAGTGGTTGGTATGCCTGTTGTTTATGTTAAGATTGGAGATCATTGCTATCATGGTTTATGTGATATATGTGCTAGTGTGAGTGCCATTCCATTTACTTTATAGCAAGAAATTATGCATGATATAGCACCTGCTGAGTTAGAGGACATTGCTGTTACTATTAAACTTGCAAACAGAGATACTATTTCACCACTTGGGCTTGTTCGAGATGTTCATGTCTTGTGTGGAAAAGTCAAGTACCCTACAGATTCCTTAGTACTTGGTTCACTAAAAGATAATTTTTGTCCCATTATATTTGGCAGACCTTTCTTGAATACCGTTAATGCTGAAATTGAGCGTGTTAAAGAAAAGGTTAAGGTCAACTTTGGTGATATGTCTCATGAGTTTAATTTCTATAAGTTTAGTAGACAACCACATGAAAAAGAATTATCTAGTAAGGATGAAATAATTGGTCTTGCTTCTATTGTTGTGTTTCCTACTGATCCGTTAGAACAATATTTGCTAGACCATGAAAATGATATGCACATGGATAAAAGAAATGAAATAGATGACATATTCTTCGAACATACACCTATTCGGAAACATAATCTGCATGTTGACACTTTGGGGGATCCTCTTCCACCTAAGTTTGATCCCGTGTTTGAGCTTAAGATATTATCGGATACTTTGAAATATGCTTATCTTGATGAAAAGAAGACATATCTTGTTATCCGTGCAAACCTTTCAGAGCATGAAGAAAAGAGATTACTTAAAACTCTGAAGAAGCGCTGAGCTGCTATTGGATATACTCTTGATGATCTTAAGGGCATTAGCCCTACGTTATGCCAGGACATGATTAATATGGAGCTAGATGCTAAACCCATCATTGATCATCAACGTCGCCTTAATCCTAAAATGAAAGAGGTGGTAAGAACTGAAATATTAAATCTTCTTGAGGTAGGTATTATTTCTCCCATAGCTGATAGTAGATGGGTAAGTCTTGTTCATTGTGTGCCTAAGAAAGGAGTTATCACTAGTGGATCCGCGTGCTATACAAACGGTTTTAACCCCTTTCCATGACGTAGTCTTAAACCGTCGCCTTGCATGTGTGGGCGATAGGGGGGCTATCCCACATGACAGGCAAAACCCGTCGGCGATGCCTGCACCCGGTCGCACACGATGGACAAAAACATATCGTTTGCGATTGGAAGGACCATCACAAACAGACATATTGGGGAAGACGTGTGAGATGAGCTTAGCATCCCACACAGGGAATCCCAAGGGTACGTTTTCGTTCGTATTGCAGATCACACACAACTTTCTGCATCACATCGTTTGTGATAGGTGTGGTCATCACACACGATAGTTATAATTCTGTCGTTTGCGTTACGCAAAACATCACTCACGGTGTCTAGAAGAAACTGTTTCGCATTGGGCTGCCCATCACACACACTAGCTATGTGAAAACGTTTGTGATTGGGTGTCCTAAAGCACACAGTTATCGACCAGAATTCGTGTGTGATTGCTCAACGATCCAACACGCTAACTTTCTAGAAACCGTGTGGGTTTGTTCAGGTCATCGCCCACGGTGTTGTCTTAGAAACCGTCTGCAATGGGATCCCCAATAATCATCCTGATTGATCAATTATTTATAATCCATTTAGTAATCAAAATTAACATTTCATATCAACCACATAATATATTTCTTATTCGTAGTACGGCAACCAGGATTTCATAATTGAATTACATCAGGGTACAACAACATATAGGCATATACTGCCTAGCTACCCAATTGCACAATAAGACAAAGTTTCAAATGCAACATCAAAAACCTTTGGAAATTAAGTATCACCATAGACGGTAAATAGACAGATGAATCTCATCTAGAAAACTGTTAAAGAGGAAGGCGAATACTGAGCCTTCAATGATGTTGAAGGTCCTGGCAACTTTAGGCCAGTGCCTGTGGATGATTGCCCGCCCATCCTTTGTCCTCTTAAGGAAGACTTCAAGATTATACCGTGGGTGCTGTATGAATACCTTCATCGCCTCTTGATCATACAGGTGGTTTGAGACGTAATCATCGATGAACTGCCTTGAGAAGGACTGAAAACAAACATACGCATAAATATCTTTTCTAAAATTTGAAATGGCGCAAATGGAAACGGACAAGGTGAAAGAGATGGTACCATCCTATAGTTGACTGATGTCTTTTTCATTGTGCAGACAAACATCTTGTTGTTTTTCGTAGCTAGTTTCTTTATCTTAACAATCTTTTTGAGTTTCTTGATTTGACTGATATTCAAGGACACCTCATTTCCCCACATGCAAAAAGGGTCGAACAATGGGTCTAAACCTCTTACAGCAGGACCTACATGTGCAAGAACAAATTATTAATAAAAACATTCATATTACAATGGTTTCTGCAATTGCACAATAATGTGCTATTAGCCAAACGACTATGGATGTGCAAACCTCGATGGTAAACTTCAGTGTCCCCCATTGTTTCCCCCTGCAACATATTTAAGACAAATATTGATCAGGTTACAAGTGATATTTGGCATACTATCACTGAAATATGTTAATGGAAAATAAACACATTGTGGATCCAACAGATTAGATCGAGTCACATTGAAAATCCAGTTATCTAAACCAAGCGTGCTAAGAACTAGGAAATGTAGCAATTCTATATGTTGCACATGTATTTAGTACATCTAAATTCGATTTATTCGTCACATGCATAACAATACAAAATTGTACCAACAACAATCGTACATCACATTTCAGAATTGAATTAAATAGTTAAATGATCACCACAACAAATGAATGAAACAGTTAACTAAGCACCACATTGCACAATAGAACATACTAGAAGTTCAGGTTGCAGTAGCATTACATTGGACATTTCACTAGAATTCTAAATGAAAGGCAGTAGCGGCACACGCAACAGCTAAACGAAATGTGCTTAACCGGCGTAGCTAGGTGAACATAGGTCCTTAGTGATCAAGCTAAGAAAAACAAGCTATACCTCATCGTCTAAGATATCGATGATGATGGGCTCCGTCAACTTGGAAGAGGGCGAGGCCTCCACACCGTGGGTGCAACCCTCGTAGTGGTGAGTGGCCTGATCCTGCCACGGCACCAACATGCCGGCTCTGGAGTTGAGGTAAGCACGTGCACGCTGAGAAAACACATCGAAGTCTTCGTTGAACGCACCGGCAGTGCCCTCGAGAAAAGACCACGAGCTGTCGTTTATAGCCGCCAACCACGTGGCGGCGTCAGCGCGCGAGGCGTCGACGGTGGCCTCGACGGCGAGGTGCTCCTCCAAGATCTGGGGGTCGGCACGCATGAAAGCCGTAGCTGCCTCATCTGCGCATGCAGCCGCGATTTGCTTCTCCGCAGCCAAATGCTCTTTGAGATCCTAGCTATACTGCGTGCACCATGGATTTCGGCGGCGATTATTTGGAGGATGTGGTGGTGATTTGGGTGGAAGGTGTCGCGCCGGCGGTCGGGCCATGTGGGTTGGAGGAGGAGGGGGTGAGGGGGTATTGGGGAGGTGTCGATTACCTGACTAGATGGACGAGGCCGAGCAGCAGGAAGGAGCATCGCCGGCGAGGAGGCGGCGCTGCAAGCAAGCAATGAAGGTTTGAACTAGGAAAGGTAGAGGAAAAGGGGGAAATGTGGCTTTTGATTGGTACCGGGGGGGCGAGGGAGGTAGATATTTCCGCGGCAGCCCAAAATTTTCATTCGGTGTAGCGAAAAACTGGTGCGGAAAGCACCATCAGAAACAATCCCTTATTTGGAACCATGTGCGATATCAAAACATCACAAACGAAGCCTGTGTTATACACCGTGTGTGATGAACTTGAACATGCAAATTTTTCAGAATAGTTCTCGATATCGACACATCACAAACGAAGCCTGTGATATACCCCGTGTGTGATGAACTTGGACGTGCAAATGTTTGTCTCCAATCTTCGGACGTAAGATTGGGTACTACATTGCACACGGTTTATTCCAAAAAAGTGTGTGTGATGAACTTCAATTTCATTTTCAATTGGAAGATGGAATGGGGATATGGCGGCAAATTTTTGGTACGAATTTCCCTGGTTACAGTGGTCATCCACATCATCGCATAATTTAACATCAATTGCTAATTTGGGTACTGCACAAAAGCGCCTACACCATAGCCCACACTTACTTAATCGAGCAATTAAACAGAGCTGGTTGACCTAAACATTACTCTAACAAAAGACCAGCACTCTAAACAACGACTAATGTTCCACCTGAAGGCTCGCCGATCTCCGCCGCATCCTCCATGACCAGCTCACGCTCGACGACCTCCAAGGGAAGGGGATCCATGGCATCCATCGCCACATACTCTGCAAGCATCTCGCCGTCCGCGTCCGCCATCTCTTTGGAAAAGGCTGCCACGAGTTTGGCGTGGGCGGCCGCGGTCCGATCATTGACGCCCTCCATCTTGGCAAGGGAGGCTGCCGACGAATGGACGGCTGCCCGAGCGCTCTCGGCGATTGCCAACTCTTCGGACGTAGGTTGCCGACCGTTGTCAGAGAAGGCCGCTGCTATTTGTGTGGTGACCGACACGAGCTGGGCGTGGGCGGCATCCTCATAGGCATGGGCTGCCGCCATCAGGGCTATGGCGGCCGCCGAGGAACGGACAGCTGCTGTGCCGTTCTCGCCATTTGCTATCCCGGTCGCGGATGTTGCTGCCGCCATCTCAGATGCAGCAGCTGCCGTTTGGGCGGCCGCAGCCGCCCTGTCGGAGAGTGCGGGCGCGCTCAAGAATGTTGTGAGCGTGTTCATGGCTGATGCAGCCGCGCTCGGGCCAGAGTAGGTCGCCGAAGTTGCCCTCACGACGCGGATCCACGTCCCCATCTTTCACCGGCGACGCTTGAATAGTATAGTGGTCTTGGGGAACAAGTGTGACTGTGTGGTTGATACACCGGCGATGGACCGAAGCTTCCGGCATATGCCATATATGAGGATTGGCCCAAGATATTTTGATACCACATCACACACGTTTCATGATCAAGAACTGTTTGCGATGTATTCGATTTTCAAACTGCTTTGAGACGAAAAATGAAGTTACATTGGCAATTGAAGGTGTTTGGATGGCAATAACATTTATCTGCAGTGAACTTGCAACTATAGGACTGTGTGTTAAATATGGAATAATTCAGGGTTGTTTAGGCCCTTTAAAACATTTAAAGAGTTTTTTAGACATTTCATGTGCATAGTTCAAATTTGAACTACAGTTAATTAAGCACATACTAGCTAGAGTGCACCTGAATGGGTTGAAAATCAACTATTTTTCACTGGATACATGTGTTGGTCCCATGCAAGAAATGGAAATTAAACGAATTCCAAACCTCACGGTATTTTGGCTTGGCCGTAGACTTTGAGAAGCCGTATTTTCAAATTCCAGTAAATCCAAATATCGTGAGAAATTCATGAAACTTGGCATGGTGTGATGTCATGGCGAATGTGTGTTGTGGTAAAAACAATGCCTAGTTTCGGACAAGTTTTGGCACAAACCTCTTACAAACCGAAGATTCTCACAAGAAGTCATGTGGTTCCGGTAGGGACAATTCACATTTTATGTGCGAAACAACATCCGATGTCGCTTCTCGCCTTGAATTTATTTCTAGAGTCTCCATAGAGTAACGTGAATGTGTCGTGCAAAACAATGGAATCTTACTGAGTTCGTTTGTCCTTTTAAGTACATTAATTGAGTTTTCTAGGCAATCAATGTGCATATATAATTAAAATTTGAACTACAATCACTGCACGGTCCAGCTCATGAAAATACGTCGAAAAACCATATATGTTTCCCTGGCTTCATGTTTAATTAGGTCCCACACAATAAATGGGAATGAATTTCAAACATATCATCATCGTCTTGGCTCGATCGCAAACATCGGGAAACTTAGTTTTTAAATTCATGTAAATGTAAACCTCGACAGAAATTCATGAAATTTGGGCATGGTGCCATCAATTGCCCTGTGTGTGTTTGTTGTGGTAAAAAAATTGCCCAATTTTGGACAAGCTTTGGCACAAAGCCTCTTACAAACCGAAGGTTCTCACAAGAAAGTCGTGTGTTCCGATAGGGAAAGTTCACATTTTATGTGCGAAACAACATCCGTTGTCTCTTTTGGCCTTGTATTTATTTCTAGAGTCACCATAGAGCAACTTTCTGACAATCATGCTAAACTGTTGATTTTTTCCACGGTTCGTGAGACCTGTTTAACACATTAATTGAGTTTTCTAGTCGTTTAATGTGCATAATTCAAATTTGACCTACAATCACAAGGTCCAACACATGAAAAATAGGTTGGAAAAATATATGCCTTTCCCTGGATGCATGTTTAGGTCCCACGCAAGAAATGGGAATGGATTTCTAACATCTCATTGACTGTTTGCTCGGCCGCAAACATTGAGATGCTTGGTTTTCAAATTCCCGTAAATCCAAAACACGTCACAAATTCATGAAACTTGGCATGGTGTCGTGACAAGGGCACACACATGCCGTGGTAAAAATAAATTGTCCAATTTGGACATGTTCTTGCACAACCCCCTTACAAATCGGAGCTCCTCACAAGAAGCTTTGTGGTTTCGATAGGGAACATTATATATGCATGTCACATATGCAGGTGAAAAGACATTTGATGCCTCTTCTCTCCTTGATTTTCTTTATATAAACAACATAGACATGTACGTGCGAAGTGCAAAAATATGATTACATTAAGGGATCGTCTGACTTTTAAATACATTAATAGAGTTTTCCATGCATTATTTAATGTGCATAATTCAAATTTGTTCTACAATCACAAGGTCCGGGGTGGCAAAATGGGTTGAAAAATCATATATGCATCTTTGGATGCATGTGTTAGGTCACATGCAAAAAATGAGAACAAATTTCAAACATCTAAGCATGTTGGCTCGGCCACAAATATTGAGAAACTTTGTTTACAAATTCTCGTAAATCCAAAACTCTATCAGAAATTCATGAAACTTGGAATGGTGTCATGTGAAGGCACACATATGTCGTGGTAAAAAAAATACCAAGTTGGCCATGTTTTGTCACAAGCCTCTTACAAACATGAGGTTCTCACACAATAAGCTACGTCCAGTGGTTTCATTAGGGAACGTATATATGCATGCCACATCTGCGGGTGAAAAAAGACATCCGATGCCTCTTCTCTCCTTGATTTTTTTCCTAGAAACAACATAAAGAAATAGGTGTGTACTGCAAACATATTAAATTATGAACGGTTTGTATGGCTTTTTTATACATTAATTGAGTTTTATGTGCATTTAATGTACATAATTCAAACACGAACTACAGTCACAAGGTCTATGTTAGGCAGGGCCTCATCATATAAAGCATAAATATATTGTGCTATTTTTAGTGTCCACTTTGAGAGAAAGAGTAAGCATTATTAATAGCCAACAAAGGCATTTTGGAACAAAAATCTGTCACGTTACCATCGCAAACTGGCATATTATTTATAATTCATGGACGTTCTACAGACCATTTACGTGCGGGCCACGTGTCGCTATGTGTATTGGCAAGGAGGTAGCATGCGGACAGGTGTTTGAGTAGACGGGTGGCGTGCGAGCAGTGTCCTGCGCACGCTCATTGGGGTGGCGTGTCCTTTGCCAGTCGTCAAAGACGTTTCAGACTGAATACCCGTATGCAAACTGAGGGCAATTGTTCCTTCCCTACTAAGCCAAGGGAAAATCTGGCGCGAAGGAATTTTTTTCATTGCATCATCACAAACGGTTGTGAATGATGACCCGTGTGCCCTTCCCGATGCTACAACTTCTACTGTTGCTAACTGTTGAGGTTGCCATGTATGCAAAAAAAATCTGATGTGGGAAGGTAATTAAGGAGAGATATGAGTTTGGTGACCACATGAAGAAACAATGCCCAGCGCGTGAACCTTGGCAAAACACTTAACTGAAGGAACTCACCAATGCATGCAAGAGTTTAGTTGCTAAATCATTAAATGAAGGGACCTTAGCAACAATGCATTGTGGACTTGAGTTGCTAAGACATTTAATACACTAAGCACCCCATGTAAGCACCGATCGATGCATTGGAAACAGGAGTCAGGTAAGATTCGAATCTGTCATATTGGGTAAATTTTCATTTGTCAAATTGGAAACACTGAGATTTGTCCAATTTTGCAGGAACAAAATCACTATTACGGTGCAATTTTGCAACTGAAATTCAGTAAACATGGATTTCATTCATAGATCAAGCATTGGTCTTTGTACAAAATAGTTCAACTCGACAGCTGAATCGAACAAACATTTCCCCATTTGTTGCCAACCACGTACTGAAATAGCTAGTTCAACTATATATACTAGCTAATTTAAAATACGTGGTACAGTTCAACCATATCTATAGTTAGATGAACCGAACAAAATAGCCCCTAAATACTACTCCGAAGGGGCTTCGTGCTACTGCCATCAGCCTTCTCCTCTGCCGAGCTCGTTCAGTAAGAGGCAGAGGAGGAGAAGCCTACCGGCGAGCTGGAGGAGTCGACTTCGTCGGCTGCCGCCGCCGCCCTCCGCCGCTCCTGACGCGCCTCCTCGAAGCGGCGGGACTCGGCATAGATCTCCTCATTCCATGCCATAGCTGCGGCGTCTGCTGTGGCCACGGCGGTGGTGAGCCTCTGTGCGTGCTCGACCTGGCGCTCCTCCTCCTCATGTAGGAAGTTGATGTAGCGCGCTAGGCCACCGACGCAAAAGCCGAGCGGCTGTGCTTCGGCGGCGGCCTCCTCCTCCCGCCTTCGGGCCACGGTGGCGGAGCGGGTGATGGCCCCGGCGGCTGACAGTGGGGTGGCTGCCAAGGCGGACGCTAGTGTGGTGGCGGCCAAGGAGGCAGCTGGTGGGGTGGCGAAAACGGCGGCCGGCGATGGGGTGAGGGCGACGGCGGTCGCCGGCAGCAGCTGCCTTCGGGCAAATGTGGAGGAGTGTGTGGTGGGTGCCGTGCGCACAGCCAACAAGGACGCCACACACACTTCACGCTTACGAGTACTGCGCCGCCGACGTGGTGCAGCCTCCCAACTGGAGCTGCCCTCTGGCGGAGTGGCGGAGCGACGACGACGGACAGGTGGCATTGGCGATTGGGGGCGAAGCAAACTTGGGAAGCTACGGGCAGGGAGGGGATGAATGCGATGTGCAGAGGCCGGCCATGAGGGTTTATAAAGCAAGCGGCCAAGGCGAGCCGGGCGGGAAGCTTGCGCGCGTTCCTGCGCGGGAACTGGAAGCTTGCGCGCGTTCCAGCGCGGTTGCGCGGGAATGGGGAGCCCAAAAGAAACGTTGTGCGCTCCCGAAGCGTGCACTGGAATCCTCGTGCGGCAACGCGGTGACAAGACGTGATGGAGGTGGGAGAAATGACAAGTACGCAGACGATTAATAATAAAAAATTGTTTGTGTTTTATTACAAAGCAAACGGTCGTTCTGTACGCACCGTCGCGAATGAATGTTCGCATGAGGCGGTTGATGCGGCCTCGGCGCGCTGTGCTCGCATCCGTGCGCTCCCACTCTGCCGGCGTCCACGCGCAAACGATCAGGCACGTTCGGGGAGCCATATGCAAGCGGTTGCGCCGCTCCCGGCGCCACCATGCAGTTAAGCGCTGCAAAAACTGCCATGTGGTTGATGCGGCCATTTTCCTTCGTCTCTTCCATGTTCTGATCGCGCCACACAACCCAAGGAGCACACCCACGACGGCAAATAATACAGAGAGGATGCACATCTCTTTATCGCTTCAACCATCCCGTGTGGATCCAATGCCGGCTGCCGGCGCCGAGCGGCAGTTCGCCACTATAGTCAAAATGGACACACACATCAGGAAGACGGACCTCTCGGTGGTGTACACCAACGACCCGATCGTGGTGGTGAACTCCATTAACACGTTGGAGCAGCTGCTTGCTGAGGATGACAAGTACAAAGTGGTCGGCTTCGACCTCAAGTACACCGGCGGTCGTGCCGGGCATGATCAGAAGGTTGCCGTCGCCCAGTTGTGCATGCACCATCACGTGCTCGTCTACCACTACTGCGTGGCCACAAGGCCTTGCGAGCGTTTCGCCAGGTTTGTCAACAGCCCCGACTACAGGTTCGCAACGTTGGACACCACCAACGATCTAAAGGTGCTCAAGACTTCGGGCTTGTCCTGCTAGAAGCTTGTCAACATCCAAGGTCAGTACAGGGTCAGGTGCGGCGAGAAGAAGAAGCAGAAGGACTCCCTGGTTGACCTTGCCGCGGCCATCATCGACCCCTACTACAGAGACATGAAGGCTGAGTGCCACAAGGACAAGACTGCCTAGCACACAGCCTGGGTGAACGAACTAGATGAAGAACACATCAAGTACACGGCCAAGGACGCGTACACCAGCTACGAGATGTACAGGAGGATCATTGACATGAGGAAGTGCCTCCTTCCTGCAGACGGCGAGGGATAGCCACAAGCAGAGCAGTGTCGGCAACCGTCGTCAGAAGAACAGTATGATTTGGTGATCGTCTACTTCTTGTAAATTTATATTGAAGAATGTACATGTGTTGTGTAGTCACTTATGTAACTGTATGTTCAAGTTGGTTATGCAACAATAATGTTGGTGTTCTGTAGACAGAGCATATATATGTTGTGCAAACAGAGCAAATCACATCTCATACAATTATTAGCAGCAACCGTGTGTCCACAACACACACAGGTTGTCAGGATGAATCGTTTGGGTTATTGCTGGTCTTCCCACACAAGTCTGATGGATGAACTGTTTGCCGGGTACCCACAACACACACGTTTGTCAGGATGAATCGTTTGGGTTATTATTGGTCCTCCCACACAATTCTGATGAATGAACTGTTTGCCGGGTATCACACACGCCTTCTTAGGCTAACTCGTTTGTGTTCTGTTGGATCAGCGCAAACAGTTTGTCCGAGTGAACTGTATGCCACACTACACACACACGTATATAGTTTGTTAACCATTTCTGTTATCATCCATAATCACAAACAGTTCATAAGAACAAACTGTATGCAACGCATCACACACGCAACTATTTTTTGGACCGTATTTGCTCGTTCTTCATCGCACACGGTTTTCATCATTGGCGGCGGAGCTTGAACTATGCCGTTTGCGATTGATGGATCGCAAACAGTTTCGTTGAAGGGTCTGTGATTGATGTGTCGTGTTTGGACCATTCTGTAGTAGTGTATAACCGTTGTTCCCAATGATAAAAATGAACTCGTTCAACAGAGAGTCGTAACTGGTTATAGGATGGTAATTGATTTCAGGAAATTAAACAAAGCTACTAGAAAAGATCATTACGTGTTGCTTTTTATTGATCAAATGTTAGAAATATTATCTAAGCATACACACTTTCGTTTCCTTGATGAATATTTTGTTTTTTCTCAAATACCTGTGTCAAAAGAAGATCGAGAGAAAACCACTTTTACTTGTCCTTTTGGAACTTTTGCTTATAGACGTTTGCCTTTTGGGTTATGCTATGCACCTGCTACCTTTCAAAGATGTATGATGGCTATATTCTCTGATTTTTGTCAAAAGATTGTTGAGGTATTCATGGATGACTTTTCCGTGTACGGTACTTCTTTTGATGATTGCTTAAGAAACCTTGATCGAATTTTGCGGAGATGTGAACAAACTAATCTTGTCTTGAATTGGGAGAAGTGCTACTTTATGGTGAATTAAGGTATGGTACTTGGGCATAAAATCTCTGAACGAGGTATTGAAATGGATAAAGCTAAAGTTGATGGAATTGAGAAAATGCCATGCCGTAAAAATATTAAAGGTATAAGAAGTTTCCTTGGTCGTGCTGGTTGATATATACAGTTTATTAAGGATTTCTCTAAGATTTCTAGGCCTCTTACCAATCTTTTGCAAAAATATGTTCCATTTGCTTTTGATGATGATTGTGTATAAGCCTTTGAAATACTTAAGCAAGCTCTAATTTCTGCACCTATTGTTCAACCACCTGATTGGAACTTACCTTTTGAAGTAATGTGTGATGCTAGTGACTATTTTGTTGGAGTTGTTCTAGGACAAAGAGTTGATAAGAAATTAAATGTTATCCATTATGCTAGTAAGACCCTAGACAATGCTCAAAGAAGTTATGCTATTACTGAGAAAGAATTTTTAGCAGTTGTGTTTGCATGTGATAAGTTTAGACCTTACATTGTTGACTCTAAAGTTACTATTCACACCGATCATGTTGCTATTAAATATCTTATGGAAAAGAAAGATGTTAAACCTAGATTGATTAGGTGGTTTCTTTTACTTCAAGAATTATATTTGCACATTATTGATAGAAAGAGAGCTGAAAATCCCGTAGCAGATAACTTGTCTAGAATGGAAAACGTTCTTGATGACCCACTTCCTATTGATGATAGTTTCCTGATGAGAAATTATCTATTATAAATGCTTCTCGTAATACACCTTGGTATGCAGACTATGCTAATTACATTGTTGCTAAATATATACCACCTAATTGCACATACCAACAAAAGAAAAAGTTCTTTTTTGATTTAAGACATTATTTTTGGGATGACCCACATCTATATAAAGGAGTAGATGGTATTATTAGACGTTGTGTACCGGAGCATGCACAAGAACAAATCCTATGGAAGTTTCACTCCGAGGCATATGGAGGACACCATGCAGGAGACAGAACTGCACACAAGGTACTACAATCAAGTTTTTATAGGCCTGCTCTCTTCAAGGATGCACGTAAGTTTGTCCTTTCTTGTAATGAATGTCAAAGAATAGGTAATATTGGTAGACGTTAGGAAATGCCAATGAATTATTCACTTGTAATTGAACCATTTGATGTCCGGGGCTTTGATTATATGAGACCTTTTCCTTCCTCTAATGGATATACTCATATTCTAGTTGATGTTGATTATGTCACTAAGTGGGTAGAGGCTATTCCAACTAGTAGTGTTGATCATAACACCTCTATTAAAATGCTTAAAGAAGTTATCTTTCCGAGGTTTGGAGTTCCTAGATATTTAATGACTGATGGTGGTTCACATTTTATTCTTGGTGCATTTCGTAAACTCTTAGCTAATTATGATGTCAATCATAGAATTGCTTCCCCATATCACCCTCAATCTAGTGGTCAAGTTGAATTGAGTAATAGAGAACTAAAATTAGTTGTGCAAAAGACTGTTAATAGATCTAGAAAGACTTGGTCTAAGAAACTTGATGATGCATTATGGGCATATAGAACTGCTTATAAAAATCCCATGGGTATGTCTCCATATAAAATGGTTCATGGTAAGGCTTTTCATTTACCTCTTGAGTTAGAACATAAAGCATTTTGGGCAATTAAAGAACTTAACTATGATTTCAAACTTGCCAGTGAAAAGAGGTTATTTGATAGTAGCTCCTTGGATGAATGGAGGACACAAGCTTACGAAAGTGCCAAGTTGTTTAAAGAAAATGTTAAAAGATGGCATTACAAGAGAATACAAAAACGAGAGTTTAATGTTGGTGATCATGTTCTATTATAAATTCTCATTTCAGATGCTTTGCAGGAAAACTCCTCTCCAAATGGCAAGAACCCTATATTATCTAGGAGGTTTATCGTTCCGGAGCCATCAAGATAAATAAAGCGAAAGGAACAAATCCTAAGGTAGTTAATGGGCAAAGAATTAAACATTATATTTCAAGTACACCCATTAACAAGGAGACCAATGTTATTCAAATAATGACACCAGAGGAGCACATAAAAGAGACCTTCCAGAACACTTCGGAACCCTGAAAAAGGGCAGGTATGTGATACGGTAAGTAAACCAACTCCAAAAATTCCATAAAATTATTTCTGTCCATTTTGGAATATTATGAAAATTACAAAAATAATAACAAGCCTAGAGGACCCATGAGGAGGTCACAAGGCAACAGGGCGTGCCCACCCCCCTGCAGCAGCGGAGACAGGGGGGCGAGCAGGGGCCTGGCCCACCCAATGATCGACGGAACCTGAAGTACGTAACATATAACCAACGACAGGAGGGATTGTACACATGTATTTGGCCCCCCCCCATCAGATTATCTCAACATCAAGTAGTAGTTAAAAGGAAAAAAATCCCATGTGAAAAAGCCCACTAGTGGAGGCCGTGGGCATTGCTGATTGCTCTGGTCCACCGTAACTGCAAGTCCTTAATCGTGGGATTAGTCACCGCGACGCCGCCATGCCTGTTCGTCTCTGTCTCTCGCCCTCGCCGCCTCTTCGTCTTCATCTTGCCCTCTTCTCGCCTGCTCTGCTCCCAGGACCTAGCGCTGCTGCTCTCGATCAGTCTGATTCAGAGATTCAGGTATTTGGCTTTTGCACTTGTCAATTCTTTTCGCAGTCCCGCTTAATCAACGAACGAGCAAGTAGATTCATGTATCAGTATCGAATTGATACTTCAGATTTATTTTTGTTTTGGTATAATTAGGTTGTGTAATTTGTGAGTATGATCTATGATTCTATGAAGAATTCCTATCCTTTTATTTTCTACATGTCCAATTATCATTATCAGTATTGGCCTATTGGGGTGCCCGTCAGTGTTGTACCGGTGTGTCTTATTTTTGTGATGCAAATTACCTTGCATTAGTTCCTAATCTTTTCCATTGAAATTCAGTAGGCAGCAGGTATGAAGAGAAAAGCAGAAACAAACACCGTTAAGATTAATGCTTTTTTAAGCCGGTCGCTTCAAGTTCTAAACCTGCTGAAATTGTTAGTGAGGCTGATGTGCAAGCAACAAATGCAAGTTCAGTTAACACTTCTGATCAAGATATGCCGGACATGGTAAATGTTGCAGAACAAGAAGTCATAACAACACCTTATCAAAGAGACCCTGGTAAACGTTGTCAAATTTGGGAGCTCCCACCAGACAAGCAGGATGACGCTCGACATTTTTATATATCTAAGGGAGCATATCGACCAGAGTTGGAAGAATATCCATTTGATGAAAAGTCTAAACACCGTCGCCGATTTCAAAATGATTGGTACACAAATTTCTGGTGGCTTGAGTATTCAACTTACACTGATGGTGCATATTGTTTGCTGTGCTTTCTCTTCTCAAAAAAACCTGTTGGGAGATGTGGGTCTGATACATTCTCAGTAAAGGGTTTTAGAAACTGGAAAAAGGTTAATGATGGAAAAGCGTGTGATTTTCTAACTCATGTTGGGGGTCCTGACTCTGCTCACAACTATTCACTTCGGTGCTATGAAGATCTCAAGATCAGTGTGGCTCATATCGACAAGGTGATAGAAAAGCAAAATGAGAAACTAGCTACGGATGCGAGATTGAGGCTTAAGACTACCATCGATGCCATGAGGTAGGCAATTTTTTTACATCAACTAAAATTTGACATGACTTAATGTTTTGGTATCTAACATCTAGTCGCTTTCTCCCATTAGGTGGCTGATATTCCAAGCTTGTCCTTTTAGAGGTCATGATGAATCTGCGGGGTCTAAGAACCAAGGAAATTTTCTTGAAATGGTTAAGATTCTTGCTTCGCACAATAAGGATGTTGCAACCGTTGTTCTGGAAAATGCTCCAGGTAGTTGAAAGTATACATCCAGAGAAGTTCAGAAAGAGGTTGTTGGCATACTTGCTCGAGAAGTGCAAAAAGCAATTAAAGAAGAAATAGGTAATGCCAAGTTCTGTATAATGGTTGATGAAGCTCAGGATGAATCAAAAAAAGAACAAATGGCAGTTGTTCTTCGGTTTGCCAACAAAGATGCAGAAATAATTGAGCGTTTCCTTGATCTAGTTCATGTTAATGACACTGCTGCCTTAACTTTGAAAAATGCAATTTGTGCTATCTTGTCAGATAATAACTTAAGCGTACAAGACATCAGGGGCCAAGCATATGACGGTGCAAGCAGTATGAGAGGGGAATGGAATGGATTGAAGGCTCTTATTCTCCGTGAGTGTCCATATGCCTATTATATTCATTGTATGGCTCATCAGTTACAATTGGCGCTTGTTGCTGCATCACGAGAGGTACATGAGGTGCATAACTTCTTTCAGAATGCAAATTTTGTAATAAATGTTGTTAGTGCTTCTACAAAGCGCAGTGATGAGCTACTAGCGAACCAAGCGGAGGAAATTTCTCGTGGAATTGAGTTGGGAGAGCTTGATACAGGTAGAGGGCAAAACCAAATTGGAACCTTACAGAGACCAGGAGACACAAGATGGAGTTCACACTATAAGTCCATACAGAGCTTAAAGAAGATGTTTGCTGCTGCAGTTGCCGTCTTAAGAGGTATAGCAACTGACCGTTCAGTCTCAAAATATTCTCGTGGAGATGTCGTTGGATCCCTTAAAATTGTCATATCGTTTAATTTTGTGTTCATTCTACATCTGATGGAAAAGATTATGAAGATCACTGATGTGTTGTGTCAGAAACTTCAATACAAATCTTTGGATATTTTAAATGCCTTGGATTCTGTTTCTAACACAAAGGTCCTACTTGGTGAGCTAAGGGAACAAGGTTGGGACTCTCTTTTAGAAGAGGTCAAATCTTTTTGTGTCAAGCATGAGATTGATGTCCCAAATTTGGACAACAAGTATGTTCTTCTACTTTCTAAAATTACTTAACGTATATTAAGTTATATCTTTGTTGCTTTTTATCTTGAGAATTGAGCTGACTTTGTAATGAAATTAATAGGTATGTTGATGTTACCAAATCTCGAAATAAGCATGACAACACAACAACGCTCCACCACTACAAAGTCGATGTTTTCAGTGTTGTAATTGATCAACAACTGAGTGAACTGAACGATCGATTCAGTACCCAAGCAACTGAGCTCCTTACCCTCTGTTCATCGTTGGATCCAAGGCATGAATCTTTTGATATCCCAAAGATAAGCACCCTCACAGAAAAATTCTATCCCGCTGATTTTTCAAGTCAAGAATTAGCTCAGTTGGAAAGTCAGCTACCTCATTTTTGGCTAGATGTGTGCAACCATCTAGAACTGATGACCTTGCCATCTATTGCTAGTTTAACAAAAGGACTAGTTAAAACAGGTAAAGCTTCTTCATATCCAATGGTTGACAGATTGTTGCGACTAGTTATCACTCTCCCAGTCTCAACGGCAACTGCAGAGCGGGCTTTTTCAGCTATGAAGATTGTCAAGACACGTCTTCGAAGTAAAATCGGAGACGATTTGCTTCGCCATTGTATGATAATTTACATAGAAAAAAAATTAGCAGCTAAGATATCTTCTGATGAAATTGTTAATATTTTTGATCTTATCGGCAATCGTAGAGGCCACTTTAAATTAATAGAAATGTAATGATATTTGTATGCAGTAAAACCTTGTTCTACATGATTATTTTTGTACTGGATATTTTTTCTTCACTTGGCTTGGCTTGGCCCCCCCATATCCAAATCCTGGCTCCGCCACTGCCCCCCTGGGCGCGCTGGGTTTCCTTGTAGGCCCCTCGTGTGCCTTCCCAAGTCCATTTTCTTTCCGTTTGCTTGTCCTGCATGTAGAAAAATTCATTATATATACTCCCCGATGGTTTGGCTGTCATATCACAAGTTTTCCCCTGTTCTTGTTTCGGGCTATTTTTCTAGCAGATCTAGATCGCGATGTCTTCGTCGAGTTCAATTAAGGAGAAGTTTTCCGCAAAGGTCATCAACCCCTACTTGCCAGAGGTGATGAAGCACCCTCAAGCCATTGAGATGTGTGAGGGGGTGCTCCACATCCGGGATGTCCAAGGCCCGAAGAAGGAGGGAAGCGAGAAGGCCAGGCTTCAAGCGGTGGAGCAGGAAATCTTCAAGTGCCAAGGGATGGTTGAGCGTGGTTTGAGTGCTAATCACTCTATGATCGTGGAATTCATCCGGGAAAACAAGCTAGATAACAGGAACATGGGGGAAGCTCTCTTCAAGCTTCAAGAGCGGATCAAGCATTTCCAAGCAAAAATCTACGACCTGCAAAAGAAAAAAATGTGAGTATGAGTCCACGTTTAAAAGGATGAGCATAGCTGCCGATTTTAGGATTTTAGAGACGCGATCTTCTTTCTATGATGGGGAGCGCATGCCTTGGAAGATGGAGGACAAGCCCACCACTTCATCACCACCATCGCCTAAGAAGGAAACTTGAGCACATGGTTATGGGCACCACCCTTAGCTTGTTCCAAGCTTCGGGGAGGTACCCCGGTATCATATCCCCATCACTTTTATTATCATCATCTATCTTAGTTCGATCCTTAGCTATTTCGTGATTTAGATGAATAAAGTTCCAGTATGATTTAGTTTCGAGTGTTTGCTTTGTGATCTATCTATCTATGTAATCACATGCTTGAGTTATATAATAAAGATTAGTTTGAGTTTGTTTGCTTTACTTTCTTGCATCAATCATAGCAATGAAAAGAATGAAAAGACCATATGATAATCCCATGGGGAGTAATGACTTCACATAGAAAGAGTATAATTGGTAAAATTTGTTGGAGGTTAGCAGAGATAGCATTAGTCATTGATGCAATTCATGAAAAGGTAATAATGAAAGAGAGGTCTCACATATAAATATACTATCTTGGACACCTTTTATGATTGTGAGCTCCCATTAAACATTCTAAGCATGATAAATTAGTTGATGTTGGATAAGGAAGACAACAAATCAGTTATGTTTGGTTATATTCACATCGAAGTTATATTGTCATGGATCCTCCAACATGTGGTGCTTTATCCTATCCTTTGCTAGCCAAAAACTTCGCTCCAAGTAGAGATACTACTTGTGCATCTATCCTTAAACCTAGTTTCTTGTCATAAGAGTCAACTATATCTACCTATGGATTGAATAAGATCCTTCAAGTAAGTTGTCCTCGGTGCAAAAGCAATAAAAATTGCTCCTAAATATGTATGATCTTTTATCGGAAGGGAAAGTAAGCTTTGTACGATTTTGTGATGGCAAAGAAATAAAGTGACGGACTGCATAATAAAGGTTTCTATCATAGGGAGCAATATAAAGTGACGTTCCTTTCCATTAAGAGCTTGCACATCCAAATAATAAGCGCATGACAACCTCTGCTTCCCTCTACAAAGGGCATATCTTTTATTTTTCCGTATTTAATTTTATGCAAGAGTCAATTATGTTAATTCCTATTTCATTCTTATTATTCTTTACTTTGCAAGCATCATGTGGTGGGGAAAGATCCATGCACATATATCCAGTTAGATATAGGTGATCGTGAGTTATTATTGTTGACGTTATCCCTGAGATAAATTGTTGGGAGGTGATAAACTATAAACCCCTATCTTCCTTTGTGTTTGATTGAAACTTTTTACTTCATAACTATCCCGTGAGTGTCAGCAATCATGGAAGACTAAATGATAGTTGAGTATGTGAACTTGCTAAACAAAGCTCTTACATAGACTAGGAACATAGTTTGGTAGTTTTCAATAAAGTTTATGATTCATACTTGAGCATGTGGATAGATTATTACTTATTCATGAGAAGTTTTATGATAGTATGTTGTTGTTATGATAATTATCATGATGCTTTCATATCCGTATTTTCTTTTTATCGACACCTCTCTCTCTCTCTAAGCTTGTGGTCATGATTATCGAGTTTCGCTTTCGCTTGAGGACAAGCGAGGTCTAAGCTTGGGGGAGTTGATACGACTATTTTGCATCAAGGTTTCCTACTGTTATTTATATTGTTTTTGGTCATTATTCCACTTTATGATACAATTTTAATGCCTTTTCTCTTTGAATTTACAAGGATTACAGGGAGATTAACATTGCCGGCAGCTGGAATTCTGGACCTGAAAAAGCTACATCAGAGATACCTATTCTGCTGAAATCCAAATGACCTGAAATTTTGTGGAGAATATTTTGGGAATATATAAAAATTACTGGAGCCAAGAAATACCACAGGGGGGCCACCTGTCGCCCACAAGGCAACAGGGCGCGCCGTGATGCCTTGTGGGTCCTACAGGAGGTCTCCGGTCCCCCTCTTCTGCTATATGATGGGTTTGGAACTATAAAAAACCAAGAGGATACTTTCAGGACGAAGAGCCGCTGTCTCAAGGTGGAACCTGGACAGGAGCACTTTTGCTCTCCGGCGGAGCGATTCCACCGGGGAAACTTCCCTCCGGGAGGGGGAAATCAAAGCCATCGTCATCACCAACACTTGCTCCATCGTGGGAGGACCAATCTTCATCAACATCTTCACCAGCACCATCTCATCTCAAACCCTAGTTCATCTCTTGCATTCAATCTTTGTCTCAAAACCTCAGATTGGTACATGTGGGTTGCTAGTAGCGTTGATTACATCTCGTAGTTTATGCTAGTTTGTTTGTTTGTGGAAGATTATATGTTCAGATCCTTAATGATATTCAATACACCTATGATCTTGAATATGAACATTATTTGTGAGTAGTTTGTTTTGTTCTTGAGGACATGGGAGAAGTCTTGTTATAAGTAATCATGTGATGTTGGTATTCGTTCGATATTTTGATGATATGTATGTTGCTCTTCCTTTAGTGGTGTCATGTGAACGTAGAGTACATGACACTTCACCATATTTGGGCCTAAAGGAAAGCATTGGGGAATGATAAGTATATGATGGGTTGCGAGAGTGGCAGAAGCTTAAACCCTAGTTTATGAGTTGTTCCGTAAGGGGCTGGTTTGGATCCACACGTTTAATGCTATGGTTAGATTTATCTTAATTCTTCTTTCCTGGTTGCAGATCCTTAAGAGAGGGGGTAATCATAAGTGGGTTGTTTGTTCAAGTAAGAAAAGCACCTTAGCACCGGTCCACCCACATATCAAATTATCAAAGTAACAAACGCGAATCAACTAAATATGATGAACGTGACTAGACTGAAATTCTCATGTGTCCTCGAGAGGGCTTTGCTTTATATAAGAGAACTTTTAGGCTTGTCCTTTGATACAAAAAGGATTGGGCCACCTAGCTGCACCTTTATTACTATTATTACTTGTTACTTGTTATGAATTATCTTGCTACAAAACTATCTATCACTGTTACTTATAGCACTTGCACAGAATACCTTGCTGAAAACCACTTGTCATTTCCTTCTGCTCCTCGTTAGGTTTGACACTCTTACTTATCGAATGGACTACGATTGATCCGCTATACTTGTGGGTCATCAATGGTCTCATCGGATCTGTAGTCAAGTGCGTTGGTCAAGTCCTCGACCTAGGCAACTAGGTGGGTGGTGGGTGGGATGAAAATTTCCCGATCGTCCGCTTTACATACTATCTGGTCATAAACCGCAGGTGAGATCGCAAGGTTCTGGATTCGGTCCACCACGTTTATTTGCGAGAGCTCGTCAGCGTCGAGGGCGTGGCGGTAAGCTAGGCTGATCTATAAAGGGTTGTTCGGGCCGCTTGATGCATGTCAGTTGTCCTGGTCACTCTGAGCCAATTCCGGTTTGACGACCGAATAGGCTTCCTTAGAGACTGTCGTTATGTCCGAAGACTAGTTCGGCTTTAGGCTATCGTCCGAGGAGGTGTGAGCCAGGTCGGACGTGACGGCCCCCAGATCTATCTTTGGGGTTGGCTCTCTTGGGAGGTCGGATCTGAAGATCAGATCGGAGGCCTGCTCCAGTGAGTCTGCGCCCAAGGGATCCTCAGATTGAACTGAGATCTGTTCCGAAAGAACCAGATCACCTCGGGAGTTTGTGAATTACTCCAGGCTTCCGAACATGATGACCTGGTTCAGGGCAAAGGTTTCGATGCGGCCCAGATGGCCGGTCGGATCGGCATGTAGTACCAAACATTCGAAGGTGAAAAGATGGACGGAGACGAAGATGTCACCACAACCGATGCTGCTATCAAACTGTAGATGATCCATCAATCCTTGTGATCACACAACAAGCTCTCTATGAAAGCACCAATGTCGGTGTCAAAACCGGCATACCTCAGGTAGGGGGGCCCAAGCTATGAGATCGGATCGATGGGTAATAAGAGACAAGGGACACACGTTGTTTTACCCAGGTTCAGGCCCTCCCGATGGAGTTAAAACCCTACGGCCTGCTCTTGTTGTATTATGGGTGTAACGAAGTACATAGTTGATCTACCTTGAGATCGTAAGTTATGGTCTAAACCCTAGGGGTGATCATGAATGTCTGTGTATGGGTATCCTCATGGGCTAAACCCTCTGGCTTATATAGGCACCGGGGGTATCTAGGGTTACACAAAGGTCGATTGCCTTTTATAGATTACATGCTAAATAAGTCATCCCTTCTTGGAGTACATGCCAATTCTCTGGTGAAGTCCGATGTGCCCACGCCATAGGTAGAGGGCCTCCAAAGTCCTTCCTCCTTGACGGGCATCCAGTCCGGCCCATGGACTAGACTAGCTCCACTGGACCCCCTAGTCCAGGACACTGTCAGTCGTGCTGGAGGAGATCCCATTTACTTCTCCCACTCGCTTGCTGGATCAAGGAGGAGGATACGTGATGTCTACTACGCAACTTTATTCTTGTAGACTTTGTTGGGCCTCCAAGCGCAGAGTTTTGTAGGACAGTAGCAATTTTCCCTCAAGTGGATGACCTAAGGTTTATCAATCCATGGGAGGTGTAGGATGAAGATGGTCTCTCTCAAACAACCCTGCAATCAAAAACAAGAAATCTCTTGTGTCCCCAACACACCCAATACAATGGCAAATTGTATAGGTGCACTAGTTCGGCGAAGAGATGGTGATACAAGTGCAATATGGATGGTAGATATAGGTTTTTGTAATCTAAAAATATAAAAACAGCAAGGTAGCAAGTAACAAAAGTGAGGACAAACGGTATTGCAATGCTTGAAAACAAGGCCTAGGGTCCGTACTATCGCTAGGGCAATCTCTCAACAATGCTAATATAATTGGATCACATAACCATCCCTCAACATGCAACGAAGAGTCACTCAAAAGTTCTTATCTACCGGAGAACATAAGAAGAAATTATTTGTAGGGTACGAAACCACCTTACAGTTATCCTTTCCGATTGATCTATCCAGGTGTTTCACCTATTCTCAAAAACTTCATCCACACAAAACTTGAAAAGAACTCGTGAGATAGGTTAGCTTACATAATAATAATTCAACTCTTTATGTACTGCCAAGACAAGTTGCATGATAATTTCCAAACATTATCTACTGTATACTATCATTTCCACAATTTATATCTACCAATATAGAATATGGAAACTATAGGATAAGTAGATAACAAAACTATGACAGCAATCTGTCCAAAGAGAACAGTCTGTAGCAATTTATGAAAACAGTGTACTTGTGTAACTCAAAATATTATGAAAATTTAGGACAGGCTAAAGAATTTATATGACAACACTTTGTAAAAATTTCAGAAACTTTCCACGTTCCAGTAAAATATGAAAATTCAAACACTACAGAGAAAGTTTCTGTTTTTACACAGCACACATCAAACATGCAATGCAAGGATCCTAAGGCAATTCTTGGAAATTTTTATTGAAAAAATTTTATAAATAAAACCTAACAGAGAACAACAAAATAAAATGATGCTCCAAGCAAA
The DNA here is from genome assembly GCA_039707655.1 of Elymus sibiricus. Lineage (NCBI taxonomy): Eukaryota > Viridiplantae > Streptophyta > Magnoliopsida > Poales > Poaceae > Elymus > Elymus sibiricus. The sequence goes on along the minus strand of CM077669.1, from coordinate 390,821,206 downwards.
ACTCATATTATGTGACGAATAAAAATATAGCTCTAAGTAAGATATACCGATAATGTTGAAGACGAAAGAGAGGATGCCTTCCAGGGCATCCCCAAGCTTAGGCGCTTGAGTCTTCCTTGGATATTACCTTGGGGGTGCCTTGGGAATCCCAAAGCTTAGGTTCTTGTCACTCCTTATTCTCCTCATATCGGTGTCTCACCCAAAACTTGAAAACTTCAATCACACAAAACTTAACGGAACTTCGTGAGAAGTGTTAGTGTAATAAAGATAAATCATTCACTTAGGTACTGTCAAGACAAGATTCATAATTTTTCCCACATGATACCTACTGTATTATATCATTCCCATAATTTATACCACTAAATATAAGCTATGGAAACACTAAAACAAGCAAACTATGCATGCAAAACAGAATCTGTCAGAAACAGAACAGTCTGTGAAGATCTGTAGTATATCCATACTTACCTATCTCTAGAAATTCTGAAAAATTAGGACAACCTGAATAATTTTCTTATGAATATTGTGTAAAAATTTCATATCATTATCATGCTCTAGTAAAAAATAAAAATTCCTGTACTGGAGTCAAAAGTTTCTGTTTTGGTTCAGCATCAATTCTACTCATCTTCTGAGTCATCCCAAAGGCTTTACTTGGCACTTTATTGAAATAAAAGGTCGCAAAACATTATTACTACAGTAGCTTAATCATGTTAACACATCAAAACAGAAATTATAAGGGTTGGGTTGTCTCCCAACAAGCGCTTTTCTTTAATGCCTTTTAGCTAGGCATGATGATTTCAATGATGCTCACGTAAAAAGTAGTAATTGGAACATGCAAGACAGCATCATGAATCACATGACAAGAACATTTAAGTCTAACCCACTTCCTATGCATAGGGATTATGTGAGCAAACAATTTATGGGAGCAAGAATCAACTAGCATAGGAAGGCAAAACAAGCATAACTTCAAAACTTTGAACACATAGAGAGGAAACTTGATATTATTGCAATTCCTACAAGCATATGTTCCTCCCTCATAATAAATTTCAGTAGCATCATGAAGGAATTCAACAATATAACTATCACATAAATCATTATTTTCATAATCCACAAGCATAGAAATTTTATTACTCTCCTCATAAACAAATTTCTTCTCATTCATTGTAGTGGCAGCAAACTCAACAAAATAACTATCATGAGACACTTGATTGACATAACCACGTTCAATATTAAAATCATGATGACAATTTTTATGGTTACCATCACTCTTTATATCATACATATCATCATCATAATCATCATAGATAGGAGGCATGTCATCATCATAATAAATTTGCTCATCAATACTTGGGGGACAAAAAATATCATCTACATCAAACATAGCATCCCCAAGCTTGTGGCTTTGCATATCATTAGCATCATGGATATTCAGAGAATTCATACTAGCAACATTGAAATCATGCTCATCATTGAAGGAATTCTGATTAAGTATTTTTATAAATTCTTCCTCTACCAATTGAGCACAATTTTCTGAACCATCATTTTCACGAAAGACTTTATAAAGATGAAATAATTGATGCAACCTAAACTCCATTTTTTTGTAGTTTTCTTTTATAAAACCAAACTAGTGAAAAACAAGAAACTAAAAGATTTAATTGCAAGATCTAAAGATATACCTTCAAGCACTCACCTCCCCGGCAACGGCGCCAGAAAAGAGCTTGATGTCTACTACGCAACTTTATTCTTGTAGACTTTGTTGGGCCTCCAAGCGCAGAGTTTTGTAGGACAGTAGCAATTTTCCCTCAAGTGGATGACCTAAGGTTTATCAATCCGTGGGAGGTGTAGGATGTAGATGGTCTCTCTCAAACAACCCTGCAATCAAAAACAAGAAATCTCTTGTGTCCCCAACACACCCAATACAATGGCAAATTGTATAGGTGCACTAGTTCGGCGAAGAGATGGTGATACAAGTGCAATATGGATGGTAGATATAGGTTTTTGTAATCTAAAAATATAAAAACAGCAAGGTAGCAAGTAACAAAAGTGAGCACAAACGGTATTGCAATGCTTGAAAACAAGGCCTAGGGTCCGTACTTTCGCTAGAGCAATCTCTCAACAATGCTAATATAATTGGATCACATAACCATCCCTCAATGTGCAACGAAGAGTCACACCAAAGTTCTTATCTAGCGGAGAACATAAGAAGAAATTGTTTGTAGGGTATGAAACCACCTTAAAGTTATCCTTTCCGATCGATCTATCCAAGAGTTCGTACTAAAATAACACCAAGTTATCCTTTCCGATCGATCTATCTAAGAGTTCGTACTAAAATAACACCATATGATACGCATCAACCAACTCTAATGTCACCTAGATACTCCAATGTCACCACAAGTATCCATGAGTTAATTATTCGATACGCATCAAACAATGTCAGATTCATAATACACAATCCAACACAAAGAACCTCAAAGAGTGCCCCGAGATTTCTATCGGAGAACATAGGACAAGAACGTGCATCAACCCCCATGCATAGATTACCCCAATGTCACCTCGGGAATCCGCAAGTTGAGTACCAAAACATACATCAAGTGAATCAATGGAACACCCCATTGTCACCACGGGTATCCACATGCAAGACATATATCAAGTGTTCTCAAATCCAATATTCAATCCAACATAACGATATCTCAAAGGGAAAGATTCAATTCATCACAACATGATAGCAAGGGAATAACATCATATGATCTGACTATATTAACAAAGCCCGTGATACATCAAGATCGTGACATCTCAAGAACACGAGTGAGAGAGAGAGATTGAACACATAGCTACTGGTACATACCCTCAGCCCCGAGGGTGTACTACTCCCTCCTCGTCATGGCCTCCGCCGGGATGATGAAGATGGCCACCGGAGATGGATTCCCCTCTCCGGGAGGGTACCTGAACGTCTCCAGATTGGTTTTTCATTGATACAGAGAGTTGCGGCGGTGGAGCGGAGAGTCTAGGGTTATTTCTGATGGTTTCTATATTTATAGGATTTTTTGGCGTTGGTTTCACGCGAAGGTGGGCCATGAGGAGGGCGAAGACACCAGGGCGCGCCTGGGCCCTCTGGCGCGCCCTGGTGGGTTGTTCCCACCTCGTGGATCTTCTGGCCCTCCCATGAAGCGTCTAGTGCCTCTTTTGTTCCAAAAAAAATCGTCAAAAAGTTTCGGGCGATTCTGAGAACTTTCATTTTCTGCACAAAAACAACACCATGGTAGTTCTATTGAAAACAGCGTCAGTCCGGGTTATTTCTAAATAAATCATATAAAGTGCATCAAAACAATATAAAAGTATTGTAAACATAGGTGAATATGGCATGAATACTTCATAAATTATCGATACGTTGGAGACGTATCAATACGTCACCGAGCCGCACGTGTGCTGAACGCGGAGGTTCTTGTGGGAATGATCCTGACAATGAGTACGGGGGTTACGAGTGAAGGGCAGAGCCTAGCTATGGCACAAGTGTCTCACTCGGATTTAGCGAGTTCGGGCCCCTCTCGGAGAGGTAAAGACCCTATGTCTCGTGCCTGGAGGCTTGTGTTTTCTCTGGGGAGTGTCTGATTACACTGAGTGCTTAACCCTTGTCCAAGAGCTTGGGGGTGGCTTATATAGAGTGCGCCAGGACCCGTCGAGCACCTTTACACATAATAACGAACTTGCAAAATGGATCTGTTTATCATAAAGAGATTCGTTGTTCCTGACCCTGCTTCACCTTAATTGTTATTTGAACAAAAAGGCCATTAATGCAAGTAACTACAGGCGTTACTAGAAACTACAGCCCTAACTACGAACATTACAGGTAACGGTAGATGTGACTATACTTTATGTATAACGTTAAGCCCTCGGCAGTTGGAGCTCCCATGTCGTGCACGTCTCTTCTCTGTCCGAGTGAAGGAGTCTGGCCAACTGGAGGGAGGACGAACGAGTGATTTGATGGAACCGAGTGGACCCTAGTTTGTCATCCGAGTGCAGCCGCAGTCCTGAGACTTTATCATCTCTGTGGGGCCCTATGTGGGCCTTGGATGTCTGATCGGTGACCCTACCACTAGTAGGTAACCTCATCATTAGCCCCTAAACGGTTGAGGTTTGTATGGACGAGTGAACGCCACTTGGAGTGGCTTAGGTACCCGGAGGGGACTCAGAGTTGACTAAGGGCTCTCATCACTCGAATCCAAGATGGAACCGCAACAGATTAAGGATCAAAGTTTCCGAGTGACTAGACCGGCCGGGTCATCGTAAGCAACCCGAAGGCTCTTGGTCATCTCTCGGAGGAGATTACCATCGAGCTCGTTGCCTAGGGCTTCTGACCCTACCGTGCCTTGAGATTGATATCTGAACTTCAAAGGCTCCTGACCGTCTCTCGGGGGAGATAACCACCGTGCTTGTTGCCTAGGGTTTCTGGCACTCACCATGCCTTGAGATCTATATCTGAACTTCAAAGGCGTCTGGTTGCCATTCGACGTGTGCGAGTGAACGGGAGCCTGAGGAGGGCATTCGGTTGGACCGAAGCACGTCGTATGGATCGAGCGGGTGCCAGGTCCAGTCGGGTTGTCAAGCAGCGGAAATTTCACGGATTTGAAACGAGAGTAGTGCGCGCGGAAGCGGTTGCGCTGTGGTAATGGGGAAAGTGGGCATGACGCCTTGATTTCCGCCCCGAAAATCTGCCACGTGCAGCGATGGCGCTATGCGCGGGATCTTGTGGATCTCGCCGCGCCCGGTGATTGACGATTGGCGATTTCGTTGAATCCGGTATAAATAGCGGCTGGATAGAATAGAGAGAACATATCCCCTCCATTCCTCTTTTCCCCTCCATGGCTCAGCTGCATCCCGCCACTCCAATCCCCTCCGCGAATCGTCTCCCAATGCCCAATCGATTGGAGGCGATGGGGAAGAGCACGACTACGAAGGCGGAGCGGGCAAAGCGGGGCTTGCGAGGGTCTTCGTCGAGCGCCGGCCCCCGGTCGGGCCGGCTCCAGGGCGACTGGCCCACATCTCAGGTCACGAAGAACCGCCTACTCGAGCTGGAGAACCAGGGTCTCCTGACCGCCGGGAGTTGGCGGCTGCCTAATGATACGTCTCCAACGTATCTATAATTTATGAAGTATTCATGCCATGTTTACAATAATTTTATATGATTTTGGTATGATTTTATTAGAACTAACCCGGACTGGCGCTGTTTTCAGCAGAGCTACCGTGGTGTTGTTTTTGTGCAGAAATAAAAGTTCTCGGAATGGGCTGAAAATTTACGGAGAATATTTTTGGAAAATATAAAAAATACTGGGGCAAAAATCTGGGCCAGGAAGTGACCGAGGAGGCCAGAAGCCTGGGGGGGGGCGCCCCCCCTAGGGCGCGCCCCCCTGGCTTGTGGACTCCTCGTGCACCGCCTTGACATGAGACCAACGCCCAAAATTCCTATAAATACAGAAACCCCCAGAAACAAACCTAGATCGGGAGTTCCGCCGCCGCAAGCCTCTGTAGGCATGAAAAACCAATCGGGAGCCCGTTCCGGCACCCTGCCGGAGGGGGAAACCATCACCGGAGGCCATCTTCATCATCCCGGCGGTCTCCATGACGAGGAGGGAGTAGTTCACCCTCGGGGCTGAGGGTATGTACCAGTAGCTATGTGTTTGATCTCTCTCTCTCTCTCTCATGTTCTTGAGATGGCACGATCTTGATGTATCGCGAGCTTTATTAATATAGATGAATCATATGGAGTTTTCCCCTCTCTATCTTCTTGTGATGAATTGAGTTTTCCCTTTGAAGTTTTCTTATCGGATTGAGTCTTTAAGGATTTGAGAACACTTGATGTATGTCTTGCGATGGGATATCCGTGGTGACAATGGGATGTTCTATTGATCCACTTGATGTATGTTTTGGTGATCAACTTGCGGGTTCCGTGACCTTGGGAATCTATGCATAGGGGTTGGCACACGTTTTCGTCTTGACTCTCCGGTAGAAACTTTGGGGCACTCTTTAAAGTTCTTTGTGTTGGATTGAACATGATGAATCTGAAATTATGTGATGCATATCGTATAATCAAACCCACGGGTACTCGAGGTGACATTGGGGTATCTAGGTGACATTAGGGTTTTGGTTGATGTGTATCTTAAGGTGTTATTTTAGTACGAACTCTAGGGCTGTTCGTGACACTTATAGGGATAGCTCATAAGATTGATCAAAAAAGATAACTTTGAGGTGGTTTCGTACCCTACAATAATTTCTTCGTTTGTTCTCCGCTATTTGTGACTTTGGAGTGAACTCTTTGTCGCACGCGAGGGATTTATATATGATTCGACTATGTTAGTATTGTTGAGAGAACTTGCACTAGTGCAAGTATGAACCCTAGGCCTTGTTTCCAAGCATTGCAATACCGTTTGTGCTCACTTTTATCATTAGTTACCTTGCTGTTTTTATATTTTCAGATTACAAAAACCTATATCTACCATCCATATTGCACTTGTATCACCATCTCTTCGCCGAACTAGTGCACCTATACAATTTACCATTTTATAGGGTGTGTTGGGGATACAAGAGACTCTTTGTTATTTGATTGCAGGGTTGTTTGAGAGAGACCATCTTCATCCTACGCCTCCCACGGATTGATAAACCTTAGGTCATCCACTTGAGGGAAATTTGCTACTGTCCTACAAAACTCTGCGCTTGGAGGCCCAACACAGGTCTACAAGAAGAAGGTTGCGTAGTAGACATCAAGCTATTTTCTGGCGCCGTTGCCGGGGAGGTGAGTGCTTGAAGGTATATCTTTAGATCTTGCAATTAAATCTTTTAGTTTCTTGTTTTTCACTAGTTTGGTCTATAAAATAAAACTACAAAAAAATGGAATTGAGGTTGCCTCATATGCTTCATCTTTTTAATGTCTTTCGTGAAAATGATGGAAAGGAAAATTGTGCTCAAGTGTTAGAAGAAGAAGTTATTAAAATGTTTGGCACTAAATCTTTGAGTGATGAGCATGATTGCAATGTTGTTAGTATGAATTCTTTGAATATCCATAGTACTAATGATGATTGCACTAGTCATGATAAAAAGATTTCTTATAAGCATGTCAATTTTTGTGGAGTGCATAGAGTTTGTGAAGACATGCCTAAAAGGGAAGATAGATTTTGTAAGAGGCATAAGTATTTAGAAACTAAATGGTTGCAAGAGAGGCTATATGTTTGTGCTGAAAGACTTAATATTTCTCGCCGTCCTTGTGAACTTTGCAATGAAAGTGGTCATTTTAGTTTCCAATGTGAATTATTTCATGATCGAATTGTGTCCAAAAATTGTGATAACCTCATTACCCTTGAGCATCATAATGAACTTAGTCTATTTTTGGGGTATGAAGAAATGAAACATAAAACTAAGGATGTTCCAGCTTGGGTTCTCATGAAAATGATTGATTTTGATCTAAATGAAATCTATATGTATTGCGTGGTAAATTGCATTGAGAATCCTTATATTGCCAATTACTTAAAGACAAGAAAACAAATAGAAGATGAAGAGAATACTAATGAAGGGGAAGAGGTTTCCCAATATCCTCCTATTTTTTCTTATGATGAATCAGGTAACGAGGAGGAGCTTTTTATTCAACCAACCTCTTCAAAAAGAAGCTTGGAGGAATTAAATAAACCCACACATAATGTGGTGAAGAAGAAGAAAAGAAGTAAAAGTAAAGGTAAAGAGGTATCTCTCCCAAATAATGTTGCTCCCATTATTGATAGGCCTCATGAGAATGAATCGAAAATAGTTGTGGAAGATGATACACTTGAGGATGATTTTGTTATGCCTATTGCTTGTTGTGATAATTATGAATCGGAAGATAATGATACTTCTTATAATCTTGAAAATATTTATGGCACCAACTTGGAGGATGATGATAATAATTGTTATACGATTGGTGCTATTCATACTATTAATGATGAGAGTGATTATGCTTATGTTATGCAAAGTCACAAGCTTGGGGATGCTATGTTTGATGAGAATGACATGTTTGAGAATTTATTTTCTGCAATTAATGTTTCTCCCAAGCTTGGGGATGCTATGTTTAATGAAGATGATATTTTTAGTCCCCCAAGTTTTGATGTGCAAATTTATTATGATGATAGCATACCCCCTATTTATGATGATTGCAATATTTATGAAAGTGGGTTTGGAAGAATTTCAACTTTAGATAATAATTATCCCACTATTTTGGAGGGTGTTGAATCTTATTATAATGATAAAAGTGGATTTGGAGAGGTCACGACTTTATTTATTAATAATTGCACTATTTCGGAAGAGGTTTCAATTGACTATGATGAGAACAAAGTTGCTACTTATGATGATTATTGTGATGATACTTATGTTATAAAAAGTAGTGATAATTATTGTCATAATTTTGAATATCCTTTTACTGAATATTACTCTTTTAATGTGGAACCAATTTGTAGTATTCAATTCTTTTATGATACTCCCACTATTAGTCATGAGAAGAAGTTTTCTTGTGTGGAGAGTAGTAAAATTTCTATGCTTGTAGATCATGAAAAGAATGCTTTATGTGCTGGTTATATTGTTGAATTCGTTCAGGATGCTACTGAAAATTATCATGAGGGAGGAACATATGCTTGTAGGAATTGCAATAATATCAAGTTTCCTCTCTATGTGTTCAAAGTTTTGAAGTTATGCTTGTTTTGCCTCCCTGTGCTAGTTGATTCTTGCTCCCATAAATTGTTTTCTCACAAAATCCCTATGCATAGGAAGTGGGTTAGACTTAAATGTGCTTGTCATGAGATTCATGATGCTCTTTTGCATGTTATAATTATTATTCCTACGTGAGCATCATTGGAATCATCATGCCTAGCTAAAGGGCATTAAAGAAAAGCTCTTGTTGGGAGACAACCCAACACTTTTACTTTCTGTTTTGGTGTGTTCACATGATTAATATACTGTAGTAATCATGTTTTGTGCCTTTTGTTTCAATAAAGTGCCAAGTAAAGCCTTTGGGATAGTGTGGATGATAGTTGACTTGATTCTGTGCAAAAACACAAACTTTTGCTCTCAGTCCAGGAATTTTATAAATTCACTAGAACCTTCTTTCGATCTGAATTTTTTTACACATGATTTATATACAAATTTCCTATATTTTCTAATTTTTCAGAATTTTTAGAGACAGGGAAGTATGGTTACGCTACAGATCTTCACAGACTGTTCTGTTTTTGACAGATTCTGTTTTGCATGCATAGTTTACTTGTTTTAGTGTTTCTATAGCTTATATTTAGCGGTATAAATTATGGGAATGATATAATACAGTAGGTATCATGTGGGAACAATTATGAATCTTGTCTTGACAGTACCTAAGTGAAAGATTTATCTTTATTACACTAACCCTTCTCATGAAGTTCCGTTAAGTTTTGTGTGATTGAAGTTTTCAAGTTTTGGGTGAGACACCGATATGAGGAGAATAAGGAGTGGAAAGAACCTAAGCTTGGGGATGCCAAAGGCACCCCCAAGGTAATATCCAAGGAAGACTCAAGCGCCTAAGCTTGGGGATTCCCCGGAAGGCATCCCCTCTTTCATCTTCAACACTATCGGTATATCTTACTTGGAGCTATATTTTTATTCGTCAAATAATATGAGTTTTGCTTGGAGCATCATTTTATTTTCTTGTTTTATGTTAGGTGTTATTTATAATCTTGTTTTTCAATAAAAAGTTCCAAGAATTGTCTTAGGATGCTTGCATTGCATGTTTTGATGTGTGCTGTGTAAAAACAGAAACTTTTGCTGTAGTGTTTGAATTTTCCTATTTTACTGGAACGTGGAACGTTTCTGAAATTTTCACACAGTATTTTCATATAAATTTTATACCATGTCCTAAATTTTCATAATTTTTTGAGTTACAGAAGTACACTGGTTTAATAGATTGCTCACTTTTGTTACTTGCTACCTTGCTGTTTTTATATTTTCAGATTACAAAAACCTATATCTATCATCCATATTGCACTTGTATCACCATCTCTTCGCCGAACTAGTGCACCTATACAATTTACCATTGTATAGGGTGTGTTGGGGACACAAGAGAGTCTTTGTTATTTGATTGCAGGGTTGTTTGAGAGAGACCATCTTCATCCTACGCCTCCCACGGATTGATAAACCTTAGGTCATCCACTTGAGAGAAATTTGCTACTGTCCTACAAAACTCTGCGCTTGGAGGCCCAACACGAGTATACAAGAAGAAGGTTGCGTAGTAGACATCACCTAATGCGTGGGAGCACGAGCTGTCGCCACAGGGGGACGAGCGGGTCCTCCTGGTGACCCATGTAGAGAGAGGTTTTGTCGCTGCCTCCTCATCCTTTCTTTCGATATTTTCTTGATTACTTCGGGGATCAAGTCAACCATATCCCTCTGAATGCCATGTCCTGTCTCGCCGCTTTCGTTTCACTCTACAAGAACTTCATAGGCTGCCACCCGCACCGGGGACTTTTCAAACACCTTTTCACTTGCCGAGACATAACCGTGAAAAAGTCTTCTCCAAGTGGCGGGAAGACCAACGTCAACCAGTTGTGCGGGGGCCTAGGCATATAACTTAGGGGTAAGGTCAGCTTTCCTGCCTTGTCATACCCTGACTAGGTGAAGGGGTGGCAGGATTCGTGGTTTTATTGCAAAGATATCGCGGTCGCTGGCAGTCAGTCGGGTTTGCTGCTGTACTCGGCAGAGCGAGTGCGGTCCCGTCCGTCCTTGATAGTGGCCAAGGAAGAGAAGATGGACGTGGAGATCCTGGTGACGGTGGTGGTGACCATCATCGGAAAAGGGATTAATGGGTTGGATCTTCTGGAGGTTTTCCATCAGCGGAGGATTCAGCCCCTGCAGGCGAGGGCCCGCCCCATGTGGGGGTACGAGGGGCCGAATGACCCTAGACACATTCACCCGGAGGAGCTCGACACGGAGACGCTGGAAGCGAAGATCAAGGCCATCACCTCTGCGCACGACAACCCCAAGGGTACTCGGTTGGTTCCCCTCTTTGACAAGGACCATCCACCAATTGATGTAAGTTTGAACCTTCTCAATCAGAGTGTTTATAATGTTGTTGTCCAACTATGATTAATGCAGCTCCATTTCTTACTCGGTGGGTTTTCCAGACGTTGATCAGTCCGGTGTCGGTTCTAACCGCGCACCTAAGGATGTGGCCAATGACACCGAGTGCCTAGAGTTCTCGGAAGACGAGGACGACGATGCAGAGGAAGAGTCGGAAGACTCTGAGGAAGGAGACGAAGCTGAATCTTCCCCGCCAGAGAACGTTTCGTGCGAGTGCCGCTCAAAGACTCGGCAAGATCCAAGTGCGCGCGCAAAGGGGTCGGGCGACGCCAAGCCGACTGCTCCAGCTGCTCCGACCCGCACTTCAAAGCGCTCACGGGGCGAATCCGCCAGGTCACCCGAGAGGGCATTGATGTCTACTACGCAACTTTATTGTTGTAGAGTTTGTTGGGCCTCCAAGGGCAGATTTTTGTAGGACAGTAGCAATTTTCCCTCAAGTGGATGACCTAAGGTTTATCAATCCGTGGGAGGTGTAGGATGAAGCTGGTCTCCCTCAAACAACCCTGCAATCAAATACAAGAAATCTCTTGTGTCCCCAACACACCCAATACAATGGCAAATTGTATAGGTGCACTAGTTCGGCAAAGAGATGGTGATACAAGTGCAATATGGATGGTAGATATAGGTTTTTGTAATCTGAAAATATAAAAACAGCAAGGTAGCAAGTAACAAAAGTGAGCACAAACGGTATTGCAATGCTTGAAAACAAGGCCTAGGGTCCGTACTTTCGCTAGTGCAATCTCTCAACAATGCTATTATAAGTGGATCACATAACCATCCCTCAACGTGCAACGAAGAATCACTCCAAAGTTCTTATCTAGCAGAGAACATAAGAAGAAATTGTTTGTAGGGTACAAAACCACCTTAAAGTTATCCTTTCCGATCGAGCTATTCAAGAGTCTGTACTAAGATAACATCAAGTTATCCTTTCCATTCAATATATTTAAGAGTTCGTACTAGAATAACACCATATGATACGCATCAACCAACTCTAGTGTCACCTAGATACTCCAATGTCACCACAAGTATCCATGAGTTAATTATACGATACGCATCAAACAATTTCAGATTCATAATACTCAATCCAACACAAAGAACCTCAAAGAGTACCCCATGATTTCTATTGGAGAAAGTAGGACAAGAACGTGTATCAACCCCTATGCATAGATTACCCCAATGTCACCGCGGGAATCCACAAGTTGAGTACCAAAACATATATCAAGTGAATCAATAGAACACCCCATTGTCACCTTGGGTATCCACATGCAAGACATATATCAAGTGTTCTCAAATCCAATATTTAATCCAACATAACGATATCTCAAAGGGAAAGATTCAATTCATCACAACATGATAGAAAGGGAATAACATCATATGATCCGACTATATTAACAAAGCCTGTGATACATCAAGATCGTGACATCTCAAGAACACGAGAGAGAGAGAGATTGAACACATAGCTACTGGTACATACCCTCAGCCCCGAGGGTGGACTACTCCCTCCTCGTCATGGCCTCCGCCGGGATGATGAAGATGGCCACTAGAGATGGATTCCCCTCTCCGGCAAGGTACTGGAACGTCTCTAGATTGGTTTCTCATCGATACAGAGAGTTGCGGCGGCAGAGCGGAGAGTCTAGGGTTATTTCTGATGGTTTCTATATTTATAGGATTTTTGAGCGTCGGTTTCACGCGAAGATGGGCCACGAGGTGGACACGATACACCAGGGCGCGCCGGGGGGGGGGGGCTGGCGTGCCCTGGTGGGTTGTGCCCACCTCGTGGCTCGTATGGCCCTCCCACGAAGCGTCTAGTGCCTCTTTTGTTCCAAAAAAAATCTTCAAAAACTTTCGGGCGATTCCGAGAACTTTCATTTTCTGCACAAAAACAACACCACGGTAGTTCTGCTGAAAATAGCGTCAGTCCGGGTTAGTTCTAAATAAATCATATAAAGTGCATCAAAACCATATAAAAGTATTGTAAACATAGGTGAATATGGCATGAATACTTCATAAATTATCGATACGTTGGAGACGTATCAGGCATCCAAACATCCCAAGGTTACATCGGTCAAGCCCCAGAAGGCAGCTTTGCCGCAGATGAAGGTGGAGGTGCCCGTGGCTTCAAAGTAAGTACCAAGGTTGTTTGTTCCATTTGATATCTTGAATTCTTTGAGTGTCTATTGACTGAGTGACTTGCTTGCTTTAGTGCCGACACCTCAACTGCTTCACTCGAGCCAAAGATTCCGGAGAAGAGCCAGGCAGAGGCGGACGCCGCAATCTCCAAAGGTAATCCCAACACCTGCTCCGATTGAATCCGAGTGAAGAGTTTTGGAAATTTTGGATGCTTAAGCGATTGTAGGGCCGACCGAAGTGATAAAACTTGATGGCGATGACTGGGCGGACCCGATGACCCCTCCAATCGACACGGATGGGATCATGCAAGACGTTCCTCCCATCCGAGAGCCTAGAGTCTCGCCCGCCAAGGTTCTCACTAAGGCCAGGAGTCAGAGTGGCACTCCGAAGGCTCGAGACGCACTCGGGACTACCCTGCGCACTTCAACGCCAACTCTGGCCGCAACTACCTTCTTCACGCTACACCGTACCCCTGAAGACCAAGTGGGTGCAAGCAAAGAGGCCCTAATCCAGCTGGAGTTGATGAACAGACGGCTGCAAGAGGCGTACGACGCAAGCAAAGCCCTGCAGATGAATGTCCGAGTAAGTGTTGTCGTAAGTACCAATCCAGTCGGAGGTCTTGACTTTTGCACGTCATTCATTTTTTTAAAATTGTCGTTCCCGAGTGGGTTTGCACGGAGCACACCCAGTGGGTGTTCCCCAATTCTAGTGGGGGCGCACCGAGCACACTCATTGGGTGTAGTCCCCGAGACTGCCGTCGATTAAAGCAGTCAGCGGTAGTCTTAAGATCTTGAAGCATTTGTGGATATTGCCTGTCATGGTATCCGCATGAGCTTGTGGAAGTAAATCATACCCACTCTGCTGTAGCAACTTGATAACCCATAAGTATAGGGGATCGCAACAGTCTTCGCGAGTACTATTACACCCTGATTTATTGATTCGACACAAGGGGAGCTAAAGAATATTTATCAGCCTTAGCAGTTGAGTTGTCAATTCAACCACACCTGGGATATCTCTCTGCGGCAAAGATTTAGTAGCACGGCAAGTAATAGTAGTAACAGTAATAGTGACAACAGCAATTTTGTAGCAGTTGTGACAGTAGCAACAACAATAGTAACTTAGCAAGATTCCGTGTATGTAAAGCGTAGGCACGTGGACCGGTGATGGACAATGATTTATATGACATCAATCATGTAACATTTACACACTAGGGTGACACAGAATTAGCTCCAATTCATCAATGTAATGTGAGCATGTATTCTGTATATAGTCATACGTGCTTGCGATAAGAACTTGTATGACATCTTCTGTCCTACCCTCCCGTGGCAGCGGGGTCCTAATGGAAACTAAGGGATATTAAGGCCTCCTTTTTATAGAGAACCGAAACAAAGCATTAACACATGGTGAATACATGAACTCCTCAAACTACAGCAATCACCGGAAAGAATCCCAATTATTGTCACCTTGGGGTATGCGGATCATGACACGTAATAGGTGCTTACAACTTGCAAGATAGGATCCAAATGACTCTTATATTCATGAAAGCATAATAGGTTCAGATCTGAAATCATGGCACTCGGGCCCTAGTGACAAGAATTAAGCATAGAAAAGTCATAGTAACATCAATCTCAAAACATAGTGGATACTAGGGATCAAGCCCTATCAAATTAACTCGATTACATGATCAATCTCATCCAATCTCATCACCGTCCAGCAAGCCTACAAAGGAATTACTCACTCCCGATGGTGAGCATCATGGCGGTGTTGATGAAGAAGGGTTGGTGATGACGACGGCGACGAATCCCCCTCTCTGGAGCCCCAAAATGGACTCCAGATCAGCCCTCCCGAGGAAGAACAGGAGGTGGTGGTGGCTCCATCTCGTAAAACGTGATGAAATCTTCTCTCCTAATTTTTTCTTTGAAGATGTGAATTTATAGGTCTGGAATTAGGGTCGGGGGAGCCACGTGGGCCCCATAAGCTAACAGGGCGTGCCTAGGGGGTGGGAGCGTCCTGTTGGCTTGTGGCCCATAGGAAGCCCCCTCCGGTGGTTCTTTGCTCCATAATTCATTTTATATTCCATAAATAATTCACAAAAAGTTTTTTCCAATTCTTGGAACTTTTATTTCTACACAAAAGTAACACCAAGGTAGTTCTGCTGAAAAAAGTGTCAGTCCGGGTTAGTTTCATTCAAATCATACAAATTAGAGTCCAAAACAAGAGCAAAACTGTTTGGAAAAGTAGATATGTTTGAGATGTATCACAACTATTCTACCTTCCAGTGGGGGCGCGCTAAGCGCACTCACTTGGTGTAGTCCCTGAGACTGCCATCGGCTGAAGCAGTCGGCGGTAGTCTTAGAGTTCTCCTTTTTTGAGTTCAACTGATCGAAATTTCGCCTCCATTGAATCCGACTGACAATGCTTGTTTGTTTTACTTCTCGTTGACAAAGCGTTTATGAATTCGGAACTCAGTACAACGCCATCGAGAAGGAGGTGCGGGACCTCCAGATTAGCCTCAAAGCATAGAAAGCCAAGAGAGCGCGCTTGGAGCAGGAGAAGAGCGCGCTGGGAGGTGAGTAAATTCGATATGAGTGTCCCTCGTACTCCGTTTTCCTAGATTGAATTCATTTTATCAGATGTTCGTAGTGAAAAATTCTAACTTGTAAAGAGGCTCAAGACTTCTATTTCTTTAGAAATTGTGAAGCAGACCCTCGAAAGCAAGGACACTGAGTTTGTGTAAGCTTGGAAGGATGCCAGAGCCAAGGCCAAGGAGGCCGAAGATAAACTTAAGACCATCGGGAAGCTTGAGGAGGACAACAGGGTGTTGAGGGTTGCCACCGAGAAATCAGTAACAGAGATCCAGGAGATGAAGAAGAACTACGCTGAGAATGCTCAGTCGGGCGATCTTGAAGTAGAGAAGAAGAAAGCGGATGCACTCTACGTGAAGAAGACCGAATAGGAGCAATATATTGAGGACTTCAGCAGGAAATGTGTGAGAAGTTCAAAGGTAATCCTCTGTCTTAATGACCTTCACTTCCTGCTGGCGCTTTTCCTCAGCATCTCACTTTTGATTTACCTGTATTCCGAGACTTCTGCGAGGACATCCAGTCGAAACCAAGAGAATCGAGCAAGAACTGGACCCCACTCGGGATCTTCTTAGGGACAGCTCAGCCATGGCCATCATCCGATTGGATGAGAGCATTGAGTGCGTGCAAGCCTATCTCTCTCGGCTGCGTTCCACTGCCGCCAAGATCGACGAGGAGCTGATGGTAGAGGAGGTGCTGCCGAATGACCTGGAGTCCATTATGTTCCGACTGGATGACGTGTCTCGCCGCGTGCAGTCACGAAAGAAGTCTGCAGCTTATTGTGGAGCTGACGTCGCTCTCTCGCTTGTCCGAGTCCACTGTAAGGGCGTGGACGAGGAGAAGCTGAAGTCCCTCTAGGTCATCGACAAGAAGAACGTTAGGTTTTAGGACTTCATGGAGACGTTCATCGAGGCTGCCAATCAGATCGTACACAGCATCGACTAGGACACCTTCGTTGAAGCTGTTGTTTCTTCGCGTGCAGAGTGATTCTCTGCCGGAAATCTTTAAGCCTTTATTTAATTTGCCTCGGTATGCCGAGTGGTTAATGTAACCGTTAAACTCTTGCGTGAGCCTGAGGCTCCTGCCACTTGACCTTTTGCTTTGATCAATTTGCAACTGGCTTGGTTTCCTTTTGTTCTACTGGCGAATGTTTTCTGACTTGGGCAAAATCGGGTTCGCAGCTAAGTTGCCAAGTGAGGAACTCTTCCGCACTCGACAAAGTTTAAAGCTTAGGCGAAGTCAGGTTCACAGCGAAGCCCCCGAGTGAGGAATGTCTCCCGCACTCAAAACGTTTAAGCTTAGACGATAGCTGGACCGCGGCTAAGCACCCGAGTGTGGAAATCTTCCACACTCAGGATTTTTAGACTAAGACGAATACAGGTTCACAACAAAGTTGCCGAGTGAGGAACTCTTCTACGCTCGAAAACATTTAAAGCTTAGACGAAGTCACGTTCACAACGAAGCCCCCGAGTGAGGAATGTCTCCCGCACTCAGAACGTTTAAGCTTTAGATGATAGCTGGACTGCGGCTATGCACCAGGGTGTGGAAATCCTCCACGCTCCGGATTTTTAGACTAAGACGAAAACAGGTTCGCAGCGAAGTCGCCGAGTGAGGAACTCTTCCGCACTCAAAAATGTTTCAAGCTTAGATGAAGTCAGGTTCGCAACGAAGCCCCCGAGTGAGGAATGTCTCCCACACTCGTAACGTTTAAGCTTAGACGATGGCTGAACCACGGCTAATCACCAGGGTGTGGAAATCCTCCACACTCAGGATTTTTAGACTAGGACGAAAATAGGTGCCTTTCGTAAGCCTGATGGCCGCCAAGAATGGGAAGAATCCTTGTGCGAGTTAATGATGAGCGGGTTTGTGTGCCGCTTCGTCATGCTCGGCGATGGCTGTGTCATTATCGATCCCGACGTTTATGTGGCCACGCTCGAGCGCGTCGTCGGCGTAGATGACATCCCCGGTGTCATGGGAATGAACCTGACAATGTATACTAGGGGTACGAATGAGGGGCAGAGCCTAGCTACGACACAAGTGTCTCACTCGGATTTAGCGAGTTCGGGCCCCTCTCGGAGAGGTAAAGACCCTATGTCTCATGCCCGGAGGCTTGTGTTTTCTCTAGGGGGTGTCTAATTACAATGAGTGTTTAACCCTTGTCTAGGAGCTCGGGGTGGCTTATATAGAGTGTGCCAAGACCCGCCGAGGACCATTACAAGGGCCATTAATGCGAGTAACCACACATGTTACTAAAAATTGCAGCCCTTACTACGGACGTTACAGGTAATGGTAGCCATGATTGTACTTTATGTATAATGTTAAGCCCTCGGCCGTTGGAGCTCCAACGTCGCCCACGTCTCTTCTCTGTCCGGGTGAAGGAGTTTGGCCGACTGGAGGGAGGACGCCCGAGTGACTTGATGGACCCGAGTGGACCCTAGTTTGTCATCCGAGTGCAGCCGTAGTCCTGAGACTTTATCATCTGTGTGGGGCCCTATGTGGGACTCGGATGTCTCGTCGGTGACCCTACCACTAGTAGGTGACCTCATCATAGGTGTCGTCCGTTCGGTGCTAGATCTGACTGGATCTCGATCGGATTGCGAGGAGTATGACTACATCAACCCCGTTATATACGCTTCCGCTTAACAGTCTACAAGGCTACGTAGACACACTCTCCCCTTTCGTTGCTATGCATCTCGATAGATAGATCTTGGGTGTGCATAGAAAAAAATGTTTTCAATGCTTCGTTTCCAACAACTCCTCCCAAGCCATGGCGAGCTCTTCTCCCTCGGCATGCTTATGCTGCAGCATGGCAGGGCGAGCGCGGGGCGTGGCGCATGAGTGGTGCTGCATCTTGGCTACGAGCTGGGACGCTGGCAGCGGCAGCACATGAGCTGCTCCTTCCAATCCATGGTGAGCTCCTCTCCTACGACCTGCTCCTGGTGCTGCGTGGCAGGGCGAGCGCGAGGCGCGGCACGTGAGCGGCGCTACATCTTGGCTGCAAGTGGGGAGGCCGACAGCGGCAGCACGCGAGCTGCTCCTCCTGAGCCACGATGAGCTCCTCTCCTCCGGCCTAATCCTGCTGCTGCATGGCAGGGTGAGTGTGGCGGTGCGAGGTCCGCGTGGTGGAGAGAGAGGCTGCAAGCGGACGCGACAGGGAAATCTAAGGTAAAAATAGCGAGTTTGTACCACTTTTCGGTCAGGACGAATAATGGGAGAGCACTGATTGTTCGATAAGCTCGTAAAAATAGCGAAACTGACAAATTGGGTCCACCTATCAGGTAGACATGGCATGCTTGTGTGGACAGTATGTTGAGTTGGACGAGGGTCCCACCAGTCAATGACTCGAGTGAGTTTTTGCTTTTCTTATAATTTCTTCCTCTTTTTCTTTAGCTGCATTTCAATGAACATGTTGCCAACGTTGCCCTCGCCTCTTTCCTTGTATCAGTATTTGAGCTTCAAGAGGAAGTCATCCATGGTGCAGGGTGGCGAAGAGGTGATGGTGGCGCGCAGCATGGTCGTGCAACGCTCGAGAGAGCAGGTCAAAGCACTACAATGTTGGAGGACGGTGACCACGCTAGAAATGAAACAGATGTGTGCATGACCTGTTGACTATGGACATCACCGGCGTGCTCCGATGTGCTGCTAAATTCCTTGTCTCACCTTCCAATCATGCCACCTAGCTTCTCTGCCCCCTATGAACCTTGTTGTAGAAGGAATCGACCGATAAGGCCATAAATAGTCGGCGGCCCTTACTTCTTCCATGACTCCGGGAGTGCTCCACCGTGGCTCATTCTTCTCTGTTGTCGAGCATGTGTGTGCCGCTAGGTGACAAGTACACGCGGTGGTCGGCGTTTGATGCCATCCATGTCGGTTGTGCTGGTGTTCATCTCCAACGAGGACGTGTGCAACAGCATCACCAGGCTAGGCCATCGCGTCGGGAGACAGGCCGCGTCGTGGAAGTGGCTGCCTCCCTCGGCGTCATGTAGGGCATGTCCGAGAAGCTCCCTAGAATGATGTCATGCGTGCTGCAGAGCTCATATGCATGCACCAAGTGACGGTGCGGAAAATAGTCAAATCCCTCGGTAGGGGTCCTGGCGTAGACCGAAGTCTTATAGCGGAGGTCACACGGGATTTTTACCCAGGTTTGGGCCTCCGGAGAGTAACAACCTACATCCTGCTCGTGTTAGTTTTTCATGGTTGAGTGATACCTCATGCGAGGGGTTACAATGGTGTGTATGATATGACTACTGATAGTTATTTCTACTGGAGTAGATGGATATGAGAGTTCCCTAGCCTCCCCTTATATACTCGAGGAGGCTAGGTTTTTACACAGGGAGAAAACCAATCTAGGGTTGCCGTCACACCAACTTGAAGGTCAAGTTGGCCGCATGGCGTTTATCTTCTACTTCGGGCTCCCCTCGCTACTGAGCCTTGTGGGCCCCAATGGGCCTTGTAATGTTTGCATGTGCAACATAGTGGGGGCAAAATTCATGAAAACTAGTCCATCTGTATGAAGTCCAAATAGCAAACATACATATGTCTGAACAAATTAAGTGGAAGTTTCTTTTTTGTATATATAGTGGCCTGATGGTGTATGATAAACATACATGGGGTATCATATAGGCCAAATTTACCTCTTTTCCATTTCTTTTTGCTCCCACGGGAATTTGTACGTCTTTGAAAGGCCAGAAAGTAAAGATTTGTTATGCAGCTGCGCAAGCTGTTCAAACAGTTTGCACCACTTTGTCAAGCACCAAATACATATGCATTAGTTGAAAGGAGAATCAAGCATGCATGTATGTATACATAAGTTGAGAATGAAGAGAATTAAGGAATCGGAGGGGCCGACAGCTGATACTTCTCCAACGTATCAATAATTTTTTATTGTTCCATGCTGATATATTATCATTCTAGAATACTTTTGGGGTCTTTATTTACCAATTTATAATATTTTTTAGCACTAACCTATTGACCCAGTGCCCAGTGCCAGTTGCTGTTTTCTGCGTGTTTTTGCCTTTGCAGGTTTACTGTACCAAACGAAGTCTAATTGCCACGAAACTTTTTGATGATTTTTTCTGGACTATAAGAAGATCTAGAAGCTTCGGAAGGAAGCCAGGAGGCACACGAGGGCCCCACTACAAATCAGGGCACGCCCTGATATGTGGTGGCCCCCTCGGGTGCCTCCTGACGTCCCTTTTCGGCCTATAAATTCTCTAAAATCCTAAAAACCAAGGAGGCAGTCCCGAAACCCTTTTTCCGCCGCCGCAAGTCTCTGTTTCGTCGCGAGGCCATCTGGAGCTCCGTTTCGGCACCCTGCCGGAGGGGGGATCGGTCACGGAGGGCCTCTTCATCAACCTTTCTACCCTCATGATGATGTGTGAGTAGTTCACCACAGACCTACGGATCCATAGCTAGTACCTAGATGGCAATCTCTCTCTTATGATCTTCAATTCAATGCTCATCGCATCATCGCTTTGATCTATCCGATGTAATCCTATTGTGTGGTGTGTTTGTTGGGATCCGATGAATTGTGTGGGTTTATGTTCAGATTATTCATGAAAAGTATTTGAGATGCCTTGATACATCTCCAACGTATCTATAATTTTTGATTGTTCCATGCTGATATGTTATCATTCTAGGATACTTTTTGGGTCATTATTTACCAATTTATAATAATTTTGAGCACTAACCTATTGAACCAGTGCCCAGTGCCAGTTGCTGTTTTCTGTGTGTTTTTGCCTTTGTAGGTTTACTGTACCAAACGAAGTCCAATTGCCACGAAACTTTTTGATGATTTTTTCTTGACTATATGAAGACCTAGAAGCTTTGGAAGGAAGCCGGGAGGCGCACGAGGGCCCCACCACACATCAGGGCGCGCCTTGGGGGGCGCCCTGATATGTGGTGCCCCCCTCGAGCCCCTCCCGACGTCCCTCTTAGGCCTATAAATTCTCTAATATTCTGAAAACCCTTGAGGCAGTCCCGAAACCCTTTTTCCGCTGTCGCAAGTCTCTGTTCCGTCGCGAGGCCACCTGGAGCTTCGTTCCGGCACCCTGCCGGAGGGGGGATCAATCACGGAGGGCCTCTTCATCAACCTTGCTGCCCTCATGATGATGTGTGAGTAGTTCACCACAGACCTATGGGTCCATAGATAGTACCTAGATGGCAATCTCTCTCTGTTATGATCTTCAATACAACGATCATCGCATCTTTGCTTTGATCTATCCGATGTAATCCTATTGTGCGGTGTGTTTGTTGGGATCCGATGAATTGTGGTTTTATGTTCAGATTATTCATGAAAAGTATTTGAGATGCCTCTGAATTATATTATCTCTTATGTGCATGATCACTATAGCTTCCTAATGCTCTCCGATCTATTGATATGTTTTGGCCAAGTAGATTGATATTTCATCGGTGGGAGTGGTGCGTGGTAATAGGTTCAACCTGGCGAATTTCTATATCCCAGTGACAAAGTAGGGGACAAGATGCGTCTTTGTGTTGTTGCTACTAAGGATACGATGGGGTTCATTCATATTGTTTGAGTTTACTTTGTCTACATCATGTCATCGTTCTCCAAGCATTACTCTGTTTTACTTAATACTCTAGATGCATGCTGGATAGCGGTCGATGAGTAGACTAATAGTAATAGGTGCAGGCAGGAGTCGGCCTATTTGCTTATGGACGTGATGCCTATATATACACGATCATTGCCGTGAACATCGCATAACTATTCGCTTTTTTATCAATTGCCCAACAGTAATTTGTTTACCCACCGTATGCTGCCTACATGAGAGATGTCGCTAGGTAACACTATGGCCCCCGGGTCTAATCACTTATATATTTGCAAACGCTATACTTACCTTGCTGCCTTTATTTATTTTGCAATTTATATTTGTCAACAATTATCTACACAACTCATTTGATTGCAAATAACGAGATCAAGGGGATTGACAACCCTCTTACCCGCGTTGGGTGCAAGTCGTGTGTTCATTTGTGTGCAGCCGCTGAAGACGGTTGAGGAATTATATTCCTATTGGTTCGATAAAACTTGGTTTCATAACTGAGGGAAATACTTATCCGCTTTGTGCTGCAATTACCCGTTCCTCTTCACGGAAAACCCAACGGAGATCACAAGTATCAGGAAGGATTTCTCGCGCCGTTGCCGGGGAATATCATCATCAACTATCAAGTAACTTCACACAAATTTTCATTCACTTGTTCTTCTTTTTATTTGCTGTTATATTTAGCTTGTCACATAAAAATCAAAAATACAAAAATATTTACCTTTTTTTGTTACTAGTTTCCTAGTTTGAAGTCATGGCTAGTTCCCCTCCGGATATGCCTCAATCTCCTTACTTGGGAGAAGGTTCCCCAATCTTAGATTTTAAACAAGTAGGTGATGAGTCACTCAAAGAAGCTTGGGATAGATTACTAATAATATAAGTGAAAGCTAATCTCAAAAGTCAAATTAAATTGCTTCTTAGAAGTTTTTTTATGTCTGTTTATCCCTTTCTCATAGACGTGTCTTGGATTCCATGTTCGAAAAAGATTTCCTCGGGAACAATGCTTTTGACACCTATGATAAGATGAAAAATATATTTGGGAAACCCAAAATAGATATCAATGAACCAAATATACTAGTGAAGTTGCATCAAACTGAGTCAATGAAAGAAATTAGGCCCATTACGGAAATATCCCTTAAGGGGTTATACAACTTGACCACCAAACTCAATGGGAACATAGTGATGTAAAGTAGAAAATTAGAAATTTTGGAACAAAAGATTGAATCTATAAATATTTTGAAGGAGGTAATAAAAATCCTCATTGGCAAATTAGAACCACTTGTTCACGGTGTCAAAGATGACAATACTTGAAACTATGCATTATGCCTAGCTAGGGGCATAAAACAATAGCGCTTGTTGGGAGGCAACCCAATAGTTATCTTTAAATTTTTTGCTTTGAACTTTCTGTTTATTTTTATTAAAATGATTATTGCCTCTGTAATGATTATGTTTTGGTGTTTAAATTACGGTTTGTGCCAAGTAAATCCTTTGGGATGACTCACAAGATGAGTAGAATCGATGCTGAAACAAAACAGAAACTTTTGACTGCGGTACAGGAATTTTCATTTTTTGCTGGAGCGTGATAATGATATGATATTTTTACACAGTGTTTCTATACAAATTTTCTAGGTTTTCCTTATCTTTCAGAAATTTTAGAGTTACAGAAGTATAGGGTCTCTACAGATTGCCACAGACTGTTCTGTTTTAGACAGATTCTGTTTTTGCTTGCATAGTTGCTTATTTTGATTAAACTATGGATTGTATCAGCGGGTATAAGACATGGAGAAGTTAGAATATAGTACCTATTATGCATTTATGAAGTTTGAATCAATTTACAACAGTACTCAAAGTGTGCAATATGTTTCTTATACTAATGGATCTCACGAGGTTTTGTTGAGTTTGTGTGATTGAAGTTTTCAAGTTTTGGGTGTTATCTTGATGGACTAAGGAATAAGGAGTAGCAAGAGCCTAAGCTTGGGGATGCCCAAGGCACCCCAAGGTAATATTTTAAAGGAGACTCAAGCGTCTAAGCTTGGGGATGCCCCGGAAGGCATCCTCTCTTTTGTCTCAAATCCATCGGTATGTCAATTGAAGCTATATTTTTATTCGTCACATGATATGAGTTTTGCTTGGAGCGTCGTTTGCTCTAGTTTGTTTTTACTTTCAGTTTGCCACAATCATTGTTTGCTGGACACACCTATTTAAGAGAGACACACTTTCATCATAATTTGTTAGAATACTCTATGTGCTTCACTTATATCTTTTGACCTTAGAAGTTGCTCTAGTACTTCACTTATATCTTTTTGAGCACGGTGGCGTGTAGATTTTAAAGAAATGATTCCACTCTCGTTCTTCACTTATATTTGTTTGAGAGTGAATATATAGTGATGGTAATTTGCATGGGTCATACAGACTAGTCCAAAAGTATTAGGTATTCAAAGAGTGATAATCAAAACCATCATGTAGCACATATAAAGAAATTGTGGGTTAATGATATTGATGTAGTAATGTGAAATAGGTGTGAGTTCATAATTGTCAAACCGTAGAAGTGTTGATATTAAGAGGGGTTGACCTTTTTGTTCATCTAAAAATTAAAGAGGCATGGTGATGATGTGTGAGCATTTCTATTCCTCGTTGAAATCCTAGTGTTGTTTTGGGTCGGAAGCGTGCGATGGTTAACTCCTACCAACCTCTTCCCTCGGGGCATGCGATTAGTACTTTGATTTATGAGAAACTAATAAAAATTTGCAATAAGTATTACCATGCAAATTGCATCGTCACTTCACATGACTTGTTCGTTCATCGTCATATTGCTTTGCATGATCATATAGAGCCGACATAGTATTTGTGGCAAAGCCACCTTCATAATGTTTTTGATACATGTCACGCTAGATCATTGCACATCCTGGTACACTGCCAGAGGCATTCATACAGAGTCATATCTTCATACCAGTTCTCCATGTTGAGTTGTAAGTAAATAAAAGTGTGATGATCATCATTATTAGAGCATTGTCCCAGTGAGGAAAGAATGATGGAGACGATGATTCTCCCATAAGTCGAGATGAGACTCCAGACGAAAAAAAGATGGGGGAGGCCAAATGAGCCCACCATCCATTCAAAAAAATGAGAGAAAATGAGAGAAGGGACTTTGCTACTATCCTTTACCACACTTGTGCCTCAAAGTGGCACCATGTTCTTCATGTAGAGAGTCTCATGATATATCACTTTCATATGCTAGTGGGAATTACCTATTCATTATTTCAAACTTGGCTTGTATATTCCTATAACGGGCTTCCTCAAATGCCCGAGGTCTTCATGAGCAAGCAAGTTGGATGCACACCCCACTTAGCTTCAATTGAGCTAAAATATAGCTCTAGTGCATCATTTGCATGGCAATCCCTACGCCTTCCATTGACATCTATCGATGGGCATCTCCATAGCCCGTTGGTACGCCTAGTTGATGTGAGACTATCTTCTCCACTTCCTACCTGTTGGGGATATAACCCCGTAGTGAGACCCGCCTAGGAGGGGCCGGGTCATGAGGTTGGCGGCTTAGCAGTGAGGCCTGAGCAGGCTGGAAGATCAAGACAAGGCCTAGAAGTGATTTGCCAGACGGGCCTGGAGGAGGCCCAGAGCCGAAAGGTAGCGGGTGAACCGGAGGCGTAATCCGCCAGGAGACGGCTTGCCAGACAAGGTGAGGATAGTTAGATATAAGGTCGGTTACTAGATGTAACCCGGCCCGGACTCTTGTAAGCCTAGGGCCTCGGCCTGTGTATATAAAGGCGGGTTCCCTGGGCGGCTTAGAACACGAAACCTTTGATTGAGTACTAGGTCAAGCGAATCCACTACCTTGTAATCGATACCCAATCAATACAACTCAAAGCAGGACGTAGGCTATTACCTCCTTCGAGAGGGGCCGAACCTGGGTAAACCTGTGTCTTTCGTCCCGATCAACCCCTTCGAGTTAACCGCCGTAGCGATGGCTTCACCCCTAAGTCCTTACACTAGGACATCTGCCGTAATAAAACCACGACAGTTGGCGCCCACCTTGGGGCTGGTGCACGGTGGTTTGGAGTACTTGAAGGGCTCTCTCCCATGGATCGAGGGATACGCCGTTGGCAGGATGACCAAGAGTCACCGCGGCAAGCTCTACATCGACGACGCTGGCTGGGGCCCCGAGACCGACTCAATTGAGTACGGGTACCAGGTCCCCTTCGGCGGAATTCACGTCTTCATCGGCAAAATCGGCGGATCTAAGCCCAGGCCGGACATCTGCACCGACCTCGTCGAGTCGGCCCGGCGCGCGCAACCCGCCCGGGTCAACCCGGGCCGGAAGCAGGTTTTCGTCGGCTTCACCCAAGGCACGGAGCTTGAGGAAGGCTCTATGTCGCGAGAGGAAACCCTCGTCTGCTCTGAGGATGGATCCTCGAGCGGAGAGGCGGAATCAATCTACCTGCTTCATAACGGCGGGCTTGGGGGCTACTTTGAGGGTTACCATGACCCGGAGCCCTATGAGCCGCTGAGCCAAGCCGTCATCTTCATGGCTGGATCGGCACCGGCTTCTGGCAGCACGGCGGCTAGGACAGCGGCCGCTGGCGCAGCAGGATCCGGGTCAACCAGGCCGCCGGCTCAAGTTTTGCTGGATCTGATGAATGAGCTAACAACTCTGATGGGGACCGAGGTCACAGCGGAAAACCAAGCAACCCGTAACACAGAGATTGCGAGGTTGAAGGACCAGATGACCAGGGCCCAGGAGGAAATCAACGTGTTGAAGGCTCAGATGGATGCTGAGTCAGAGCGCCTCAGGGCGGAAGCTTTTCGTCTCAATCTGGATCAACAAGCCTCAGATGCAGTTCTTCGGATGAGGCATCAGACCCGCCTGCCTGATCAATATGAGCCCAGAAATCTTTTTAACACGCCGGGGACAGGACGGAACGCGCCTTTGACCGTGACCCGAACGGCGGAAGTACCTGGGAATAGGGCGGCGACTCAGCATCGGCAGCCAGACCTGCCCCGCAGAAACCAGTCCCAACCGCATCGTTTTTTGACACCACCCGGTCATTATTCTAACCCGGTGGAGAACATGGTAGCAGCGGCGGTCAGGCTCAATGCGCTCCCCCTTGCTGAGGAACACCCTTCACTGAGGAAGCCCGGAACGCCATTGGGTACTTGCAGACAGCGGTGGCTCAACAGGAGAAGTATACTTATAGCCGGAGTCGTGTGCACTCGACCCCTATCCCGAGCCGCAGTTACAGCCGGCGTATAGAGTCGCCAGCGGTGTCCAGTAGCGAGCGGCGTCAGAACCCGCCCTATGATAGCCCACCCGTTGTCGATGCTCAGGCGATCGTGGACAATGCTAGAGCTCAGCGGGAGGCGGCGGCTACGGCGGCTTACCAAGACCCGCCCCCGGTAACACCTTCAGCTTCAGTGGGAGCCGGAGTAACCTCCAGAGCGGTGGGAGTGCCGTGTTTAGTGCCGGCTCTGCGAAACGAGCGCCTACCGAAAGACTTTAAGGGTCCGCGCAAAGTGCCTAATTATACTGCTGATCTGCCTCCAGAAGCCTGGATCGAGAGTTACGAGCTAGCCATGGAGATGTTAGATGTTAGTGATGCAGTCTGCGCTAAGTACTTCATCATGATGCTGGAAGGACCGGCTCGTACATGGTTAAAGGGTTTGCCACCCAATACCATTAATTCCTGGGCCGAGCTGAAAGCAAGGTTCATCAAGAATTTCCAAGGGATGTGCAAGCAGCCAATGACGATCGTTGATTTGGATCATTGCGTGCAAAGGGAAGATGAGTCGGCCCATCATTGGGTCCGGCGGGTCTCAACCATCATCCACTCGTCTCATAACATCACGGCGGCCCAGGCAGTTCTAATCTGGAGAAGAATTGTCATTTTTTGCCCCTTAAGCAGAAGCTTGGACGGCTCAAACGTTCTTGCCAGGACATGGGTAAGCTCATGGCGGCTCTCACCAAATATGCAGATTCTGACAGCACAAAGGATCCTGGGTCTGATGATGAGAAATCAGCTAAGGGTAAGAAGAATGGCAACGGCAAGGGTTAGCAGCAGAACGGGGCAGGACATAACAATCCAGGCAATGGCGGTAAGCGGAAGCATCCGGATGGCGGGTTAGATTTGGTGGCCAATACCAACACTGGGAATAACCGTGGCAAGGGCAACGGTAAACCACCTTTCGGTAAAGGCGAACCTTTCAACATGGAAGCAATGCTTAACGACCCCTCCCCGAAGCATAGTCTTCCCAATAAACCATCCACTCACGCTTGGAAAGATTGCTATATCATGCGGGAGTTCCGGAACTACAGCCTTAACGAGCATCACGGTAATGGCAATGGACCGCCCGGCGGGTCAGGTTCCGGCTCTCATGGGTCAGGTTTTGGTGCAGGCGGCTCAGGTTCTGGTTATCAAGGTCAAGGTAACCATGGAGGTCATAATCAGCAATCTGGCAATGGTGGTCAGCAGCAAAACAACCAATTAGGGTATCAGAGTAACCCAAAGCAGCTTAATGGAGGCCAGTATCACGTCTTTACCACAAGCCTTGATAAGCGTGATCAGAAAGTGCGCAAGCGGGCGGTTAACGCAGCCATGCCGGCTTTTCCACAGTACTTAAAGTGGTCTGAATACAGGATATCTTGGAGCAGGGAGGATTACCCGCCGCGAGTTGATAACCCGGGGCATTTAGCCCTCGTGGTAGCCCCTCGGGTAGGAGGCTATGTGTTTACCAAGGTGCTGATGGATGGTGGCAGCAGCATTAACATCCTATATTATGACACTTTCCGTCGGATGAACTTGGTTGACAAGGATCTCAAGCCATCATCCACAGTTTTTTACGGTGTGGTACCCAGCAAATCAGCTTATCCAGTTGGAAAAATTGCCCTGGAGGTAGCTTTTGGTGATGAGTTTAACTACAGGGTGGAGACCTTGTGGTTTGAGGTGGTTAAAATCAAGAGCCCATATCACGCCCTGTTTGGAAGGCCGGCTTATGCTAAGTTCATGGCTCGGCCCTGTTATGTTTACTTGCAGCTCAAGATGCTTGGTCTGAAGGGAGCGATTACAGTGCATGGTGATCGGAAGATTGCTCTTGAGTGCGAGGAAGGTGATGCTGCATATGCGGAGTCAAGTTGTGCTGAGGCAGAGCTTAAGTTTTATAAGGACAATGTTGACCCGGCGGATATGACCCCGCTGAAGAAGCCCAGCACAGAATCTGACCCGCCCCTAAAGTTTGTGGCAGAAGATACCAAGTTGGTGGATTTTGCTCCTAGCGACTCATCTCAGCAGTTCACTATTGGGGCCAATATGGACCCCAATTAGGAGAGCGTGCTCATCGAATTCATCCGTGAGAATCGGGACATCTTTGCATGGAAGCCTTCAGACATGCCGGGTGTATCGAGAGAATTCGTTGAGCACCACGTTAATGTGGATCCTAAGTTTAAGCCGGTCAAACAATTCCTCCGTCGTTTCAATGAAGAGCGGCATAAAGCTATTGGGGAAGAGATAGCCCGGCTCTTGGCAGCAGGGTTTATCGTGGAGGTTTTTCACCCGGAGTGGTTAGCTAACCCCATGCTTGTACTTAAGAAGAACGGCACGTGGCGCATGTGTGTAGATTACACAGATCTCAACAAGGCATGTCCGGTTGATCTATTTGCTCTCCCCCGTATCGACCAGATCATTGATGCAACGGCGGGTTGTGAGAGCTTATGTTTCCTGGATGCTTACTCGGGTTATCATCAGATCAAGATGGCAGTCAAAGACCAAGAGAAGACGTCTTTCATCACGCCTTTTGGAGCTTTCTGCTACGTATCTATGCCTTTTGGACTCAAAAGCGCGCAGGCGACTTATCAGAGATGTGTGCAGAACTGTCTTCATAGTCAAATTGGGCACAATGTTCATGCTTATGTGGATGAAATTGTGGTCAAGTCTAGGAAGAAGGAGACTCTGTTGGATGATTTGAAGGAAACTTTTGATAACCTGCGGGTCTACAAGATGATGCTTAACCCGGCTAAGTGTGTGTTTGGTGTGCCTGCAGGCAAGCTCCTGGGATTTTTGGTCTTAGAACGGGACATTGAGGCTAACCCGGATAAAATAAAGGCCATCACCTCTTTGTCTAAGCCGGCATGCATTAATGATGTCCAGCGCTTGGCGGGTCATATTGCCGCGTTAAGCCGGTTTATAAGCCGCCTGGGTGAGAAAGCTATTCCTTTGTATCAGATGATGAGGAAGACAGATGACTTTGTCTGGAGTGACGCTGCCAATGATGTGTTTGAGTCACTCAAAAAGCAGTTGGTTAAGCCGCCCGACTTGGCTGCTCCCGTGGAAAAAGAGCCTTTGCTCCTGTACGTGGCGGCTAATAATAAAGCCGTCAGTGCTGCAGTCGTTGTGGAGCGCAAGGAGGCAGGCAAAGAATATCCAGTCCAGCGGCCGGTTTACTATGTCAGCGAGGTTTTGACAGAATCCAAGCAAAGATACCCGCATTGGCAAAAGCTGGTGTTTGGAGTGTTCATGGCGAATCACAAACTGAAGCATTACTTCCTTGGGCATCCAATCACGGTGGTCAGCTCTGCTCCTTTGGGAGATATCATTCAAAATAGAGAAGCCACCGACATGATTGCTAAGTGGGCAATTGAGCTTGGGCCTCTTAATCTGAAGTATGTGCCCCGGACGGCTGTTAATTCTCAAGCCCTGGTGGATTTTATCAATGACTGGACAGAGTATCAAGCACCTGAGGAGAAGCCGGACAATACATATTGGACAATTCACTTTGATGGGTCCAGACAGTTGGAAGGCTCGGGGGCTAGAGTTGTTTTAACTTCCCCACGAGGTGAAATTTTTTGTTATGTGTTAAGGCTAATGTTTCCTTGTACTAACAATGCAGCTGAATACGAAGCTTTGCTTCATGGGCTCCGTGTGGCCAAGGAGATGAATTTGAGATGGATCAGATGTCTCGGCGTCTCAGACCTGGTGGCCCAACAAGTATCGGGCACGTGGGACTCTAAGGACCCTCGCATGGCGGCTTATCGCCAGGCGGTTGATGTTATCGCTGGTCACTTTAAAGGCTATCAGGTGGATCATATTGATCGCCGGAAGAACGAGGCGGCTGACGCGTTATCAAGACTTGGGTCTCAGCGTAAGCCGGTGCCGCCTAATGTGTTTCTGGATGTACTGCATCACCCGTCGGTTAAGTTACCTTCGGAGGAGGATCTTGCTATACCTGACCCGAAAGGACAATTGGTGGCGGCTCTCTGCGCAATCCCTGATTGGACGCTGCCTTATCTGGCGTATCTGACTCGCGGCGAGTTACCCCAAGACGAGACCCTCGCGCGGCAGATTATGAGGCAGTCTAAGTCTATGACTATTGTCAATGGCGAGTTGCATAGGTGCAGCATGACTGGCGTTTTTCAGCGTTGTGTCTCTCCTGAGGAGGGCCATGAAATCTTGCAAGAGATACATGCCGGCGATTGTGGTCATCACGCCGGGTCAAAATCTTTGGATGCGAAAGCTTTTCGGCATGGTTTTTACCGGTTAACAGCTCATGCAGATGCGGAAGACTTGGTCAGTAAATGTGATGGGTGTCAGAAGTTTGGACGACGTGCCCATGTGCCGGCTCAAGAGTTACAGATGATTCCAATCACCTGGCCGTTTGCGGTCTGGGGGCTTGATATGGTTGGACCGTTTAAGAGGTCTAAAGACAAGAAGACCCACCTCTTGGTGGCGGTTGATAAGTTTACTAAGTGGGTTGAGGCAGAGCCGGTCAGTAAGTGTGACGCAACAACGGCAGTTCAGTTCATCAAAAAGCTGATTTTTCGGTTTGGTTATCCTCATAGTATCATTACTGACAATGGTACAAATCTGTCCCAGGGGGCTATGAAAGAGTTTTGTGACGGTGAACACATCCGCCTTGATGTTTCCTCCGTGGCTCACCCACAGTCCAATGGCCAAGCAGAGCGTGCTAACCAGGAAATTTTGAGAGGGATAAAACCCCGGCTTATGGTTCCTTTGGAGCGAATGCCGGGTTGTTGGGTGGAGGAGTTACCTTCAGTTCTTTGGAGCATCAGGACCACCCCCAACAGGTCAACAGGCTACACACCTTTCTTCATGGTTTATGGCGCAGAAGCTGTTCTCCCCAGTGATATCCGTCATGACTCGTCCAGGGTGGCGACTTACGTTGAAACTGATAATGAGACGGCGCGTCAGGACGCTTTGGATGCCTTGGATGAAGAACGGGATCTTGCAGCAGCACGGTCGGCGATTTACCAGCAAGATCTGCGTCGCTATCATAGCCGCAGAGTCAAGACCCGGACGTTCCAAGAAGGCGACTTAGTGCTCCGGCTGATTCAAGACCAGTCAGATATGCATAAGTTATCACCTCCCTGGGAAGGACCTTTTGTGATCAGCAGAAATCTCAACAATGGTCCCTATTATCTTATTGATATACGGGAGAGCGACAAGTCACGCACCTCTTGGGAGGAAACTGCCAGGCCGTGGAACATTGCTCATCTTCGGCCATACTACACTTGAGCCACCGGCTCTCATCAATGTACATACTTCTGTCATTGTATATACCACTTTTTATAATATAATAAAGCCGGCATCCCTATCATTCGGGGCCTTTGCCGTTTTCCTGCACCAAGTTTTGTGCAAAGAGTTGATTCTTCATAAGGTCACTTGCGGGCTTCCAACCCACTGGGTTTAGCTTTCATACCCTCTTGACCGGCTTTATATGCCATATTTAAGTTAAACCTGCTTGTTTGCAACTTGCTACTCCGCCAGGTGACCCGCCGAACGTTTGACAGTCAATCTTTTTAAGACCCTGAACTTGTCAAAGTTAAACCGGCGGCTTATGTCACGTGAGAGCCGGCTTACAGAGAGCGAGGATAAACTCACCTATTTGTCGCAGTCTCTCCGCTATGTGGCCCGTTCGTACTCTTAACAGTCAATCTTTTTTAAGACCCTGAACTGGTTAAGGTTAAAACGACGGATTTATGTCACGTGAGAGCCAGCTTATGGGATTTTAGGCACTCATGCCTAGCTTCTTGCAAGCGAAAAAATTGAGTTTTTTCTAAAAAAAATAAGAGATGATCTCTTTGGGCTGCGCCTTCAAAGCCACCTAAATCATATTACAAGCTATACATGCCTTTTGTGCTTGTTATTTTGCAGGAGTTTTCTATGATAAGATTCTAAGTTTCTGGGTAATCCCGGCTTAGCATTGCTCATGGAGTATAACCCGCCAGTGGGAATCGATGAATTCATACTGAGGCATTTAGTCATATCAAGACATTCATACTGGAGGAATTTTGAACCGCTGGCATAAGAGTTGAAGCTCAAAACGTGCACGAAGGCACGACATAGGCAATCAAGTTTTCACTAATCTATTACAAGGCTCCAGAGGGCCCAAAATATGTGACTCAAGTTTTTCGCACAAGTTATAATCTGGCGGCTTAGCATCGTCCGGGTTCACTTCATCGGAGACCGGCTCTTCGCCTAGCTCGTCGACAGGTCATCCTGCGCCGGGTCTTCATTCTCCTGGATCTGAAGGTTGTTCACATCCCAGTTGCAGTTGAGTAAAGCTTCAAATTCAGCTTCATCATGCAAGATTGGAGACGGGTCAACGTCAGGGGCAAAAATGTGCTTACGATGTTGAGGAGTCAGGTCTTTCGGCTCAAATGTGGGCGCCCGGACTCACGTATTGTTGTCGTCGTAAGCCGCCTGGTATGTCTTCAGATCAGCTTCTGCTGCTAACTGGCTGGCCAACACTCGAGACGCTCTGAAGCAACGGGCGTAGTCATCTTGAGTGAATTCTGACCCGTCGGCCTTCAGCTGTGGGAAGCTGATGACCCACAAGTATAGGGGATCTATCGTAGTCCTTTCGATAAGTAAGAGTGTCGAACCCAACGAGGAGCAGAAGGAAATGACAAGCAGTTCTCAGTAAGGTATTCTCTACAAGCACTGAAATTATCGGTAACAGATAGTTTTATGATAAGATAATTCGTAACGGGTAGCAAGTAACAAGTGTAAATATGGTGCAGCAAGGTGGCCCAATCCTTTTTATAGCAAAGGACAAGCCTGGACAAACTCTTATATATAGCAAAGCGCTCCCGAGGACACATGGGAATTACTGTCAAGCTAGTTTTCATCATGCTCATATGATTCACGTTCGTTACTTTGATAATTTGATATGTGGGTGGACCGGTGCTTGGGTGCTGCCCTTACTTGGACAAGCCTCCCACTTATGATTAACCACTCTTGCAAGCATCCGCAACTACGAAAGAAGAATTAAGATAAATCTAACCATAGCATGAAACGTGTGGATCCAAATCAGCCCCTTACGAAGCAACGCATAAACTAGGGTTTAAGCTTCTGTCACTCTAGCAACCCATCATCTACTTATTACTTCCCAATGCCTTCATCTAGGCCCAAACAATGGTGAAGTGTCATGTAGTCGACGTTCACATAACACCACTAGAGGAGGGACAACATACATCTCATCAAAATATCGAACGAATACCAAATTCACATGATTACTCATAACAAGACTTATCCCATGTCCTCAGGAACAAACGTAACTACTCACGAAGCATATTCATGTTCATAATCAGAGGAGTATTAATTATCATTAAGGATCTGAACATATGATATTCCACCAAGTAAACCAACTAGCATCAACTACAAGGAGTAATCAACACTACTAGCAACCCACAGGTACCAATCTGAGGTTTTGAGACAAAGATCGGATACAAGAGATGAACTAGGGTTTGAGAGGAGATGGTGCTGGTGAAGATGTTGATGGAGATTGACCCCCTCTCGATGAGAGGATCGTTGGTGATGACGATGGCTTCGATTTCCCCCTCCGGGAGGGAAGTTTCCCCGGCAGAACAGCTCCGCCGGAGCCCTAGATTGGTTCTGCCCAAGTTCCGCCTCGAGACGGCGGCGCTTCGCCCCGAACGCTCTGTTATGATTTTTTCCAGGTCAAAACCCTCCATATAGCAGAAGATGGGCACCGGAGGGCTGCCAGGTGGGCCACAAGCCACAGGGGCGCGCCCAGGGGGTAGGGCGCGCCCCCCTGGCTTGTGACTGCCTGGTGGGCCCCCTCTGGTATTTCTTCCGCCCAGTATTTTTTATATATTCCAAAATAATTCTCCGTAAATTTTCAGGACTTTTGGAGTTGTGCAGAATAGGTATCTCAGATTTGCTCCTTTTCCAGTCCAGAATTCCAGTTGCCGGCATTCTCCCTCTTCAAATAAACCTTGTAAAATAAGAGAGAAAAGGCATAAGTATTGTACCAAAATGTGTAATAACATCCCATAATGCAATAAATATCGATATAAAAGCATGATGCAAAATGGACGTATCAGAAGCCTCCCGTCATCTCCTCCGGGTTAAGCTCCGGCGCATATGCCAAAGCCCGGCTTAAAGCAGCTACTGCGCCTTTGCGGGCGGCTGATTTCTTCATCTCTTCGAAATGCTTGGGGACGGTGGAGAGGCTCCCCAGCACATCTTTGATCAGCTTTGGCACCCCTTTTTCGCCAAAAACAGCCCTGATGGTGAAAAGGCTTCCGGCGTACAGCTGTTCGGTGAAGGCATATAAAGCCTTCAGTTTCAACAAGCTGTCGTCCGGAAGCTGGCGGGTTCGTTGGCCTGCAAACAGATCAAGTTTGTAAGTCGCCAGGCGAGTCTCTATAAGAATATTTTAAAAATGCTCATAACATAGTCAACGGTGCTTACCAAAGACGGCTTCGGTCATCCGGGCTATATGGCGCTTCAGGCTGGTCAGCTCTTCAGTGACAGGTTTAAGATGGCCTTCGGCATCTTCTGCACGTTTGGTCAAGGCAGCTTGGTTGGCCTCAGCAGTTTGCTTGTATGCTTCAAAATCTGCCTTGATCTTCTCAAGTTTTGTCGAGGAGAGCCGCCACTTGGTGTCAACTTCAGCTCGGGCGTCTTGTTGCAATGTCAGGCTCTTCCTAAGGTCGGTCATGCTAGACTCGGCCACAT
The DNA here is from genome assembly GCA_039707655.1 of Elymus sibiricus. Classification (NCBI taxonomy): domain Eukaryota; kingdom Viridiplantae; phylum Streptophyta; class Magnoliopsida; order Poales; family Poaceae; genus Elymus; species Elymus sibiricus. The sequence continues at coordinate 390,784,816 of CM077669.1, read as the reverse complement.
TTAAAGCATCCTACACACGACAAATGTCAAGCGGCAAGTTCATCAATTTTAAGCCGCCAGTCCGGTTTATAATAGTACTTGGCGGTACTGCAGAAGGTTGTTGCAAGTCTCAAGCAGATTGCAAGCAATATACTTGACACTTGGGGGCTAATGTGTATCAGTTCTTTCAAATTTCTACAATACAAACAAGACCCGGATCATCTTCGTAACGATAACCCGGCCCTTGGGGGCTACACATTGCTCTACAAGTCTATAAGATCAAGATATACAAAAGTTACGGCTCATTATTGGTATAATGACCCGGCCCTTGGGGGCTACACCTTGGTCTATCGAAGTCTACATATTACTGAAGACCCGGCTTATCTTCGAGAACATAAGCCGGCTCTTGGGGGCTACGTAAGGATATACAGAGAGTAGAAAAGTGGAGTACCTCATATTTCCTGTTCATCATACCAACTAGGTTGGCCTCCATGCCCCGGCTCGCGTCAAGGCAGCTTAGATAACCTGAATGCAATTCATCAGCAGTCAGCTTCTCCAAGTTGGGCAGATCAAGCTTAGCCTTCTCCTTCTCAGGTGAAGGCGCCTTGTCCTTGTTGATGTGCTTGGCTAGCACGTTGGAAGGGGCCGGAGCGGTATAGGCTGAGCCGGTAATAGTGACCTCTTCTTCTTGAGCAGTCACGCCTTGAGTTGTCGGCAGGGGGCTGGGCGGCTTAGGATCCGTCTCTAGATTGGCCTCAGGAATCATAATATCGGCATCTGCCGGCTCAGTAAGATGAGGAGTTTCATCGTGGGTGCCTTGGTCAGCCTCGGAGGGCTCCACTGGAATCTTAGAAGTACCAAGTCTCGGGTCCTCCGACTCTGAGACATCCGGACGGGAAGATGACCCGCTTAGTTTCCTTTTCTTAGCCTGGGCCCTGCGAACAAAGATTTCATTGTCAGTTATAGGCAAGGACAGAATATTAATAAGCAGAAAGGGGATACAAAGAGATTTACCCCGGGTTGATAACAAGGGGAGGCAGTTTGGAGGCGGTCGAGTCGCCAGACGAAGGAGGTGATTCCTAACGCGGTTAAATTAAGTAGCGTGAGTAAGTGACAGCGCAAGACTAATATGCAAAAGTACAAATATGAGTTATGAAATACCTCGTTGCGACGCTTCCGACGAGCCGGAGTGTCAGGTAAGCCGGCCACCAGGTCTTCAGAGCCACCGCTCCGGGTCTGACGTCCAGCGTCATGTTGCTGCTTCTTCAAAAGAAAGTCGGGATCCAAGTGAGCAAGAGGATGTGAAAACTTTACTTTCCGGATGACCCGCCGGATTTTCTCTGTTGGCAGAGGTTCTGAGTCGGAGGAGATTATAGTTACCTCTGCAGCACCAGCTTCGCTTGCCTCCACGTCATCCTGAGAGGAGTCAGTGTCAATAAGTTGCATGAAAAGAAGGCCAAGGGAATCAAGTTCTACCTCTGAGTCATCCAGCCCAAACAGCTCCTCGATCGTTTTTTTCTTTTTACGAGCCGGAGCTCGGGCTTTGGGTGCCTTACCTTTGTTCTTCTTGGAGGTAGAAGTTAGTCTTTTGTTCCAGAAAGAAGAGCCGGCCTGCATATAATATATGCATTGGCAGAGAGGTTAAATGAAATAAAGTGCAAAAAAGGAAAAGAGTGAAGATTGAAATATAAGTTTACCTCAGGAGCCGGGTTAAGAGCATAGAAAGGGCTTAACCCCGTCTTGTTGCAGACTTCTTGGGGTTCTCCCAACAAAGATTTGACGATTGTGTTGAGGTCTTTGTCTGTCAGGGGGGTCTGGTTGAAGCACTGAGGGTCATTCACCTCACCAGTATATTGACACATTAAGGCGCTACGGCGACTCAGCGGCAGAATTCTCCAAGAGACCCAGTAGCGGGTCAGATCAATGCCAGTTAACCCGTTGGCTAATAGGGCCCTTATCTTCGAAAAAGTTGGAGCGTATTGGGCGCGCTCTACAGCAGACATCCGGTCTGGGAGCTCGGTGTCAGTGCTGAGCTGGTGTCGGTGTCAAATCCAGCATATCTCGTAGTAGGGGTCCTAATCTAGACGTCTTGGAGCGATGGTAACATGGACACAGGATTTTACCCAGGTTCGGGCTCTGTCAAGGAGAAAATACCCTACGTCCTGCTTTTGATTGTATTGATATGGGGATAGTACATAGTACAGGTATCTACTACGAGATTGTAGTAATGAATATGAGATTGTCTATTGACTAGCCTGGCCTCAGTTTATATAATGTACCGTAGGCCTAGGGTTTAGAGGAGTCCTTGTCTTGTGCGCCAAGTCTTGTGGAATCTCCCTTGTATGCGTCATGGGCTACCCGAAGTGGCCCATTAGTGAATCGCCCTGGGGGTCCTCGGCCCGACCCACTGGTCGGGAGACGACGTGGTGAGTACCCCCTAGTCCAGGACACCATCAGTAGCCCCCTGAACCGGTCTTCAAGTTGGGGACGCTCCTCGGTTCTTCCGAACAGTTCTTTGTATTCGGTCATCGGCCTTGGAAACTGGTTCAACAAATCTTCCCATCTCCGATCTTGAGTATCGCCGACGTGCATCCAAAGAGTTCATATGTCGGGTATCCGAGGAGCCCCTTTAAGTTTTTGGCCTTTATCAATGCCTTGTTATTTTTACGCCACACCTAGGGTTCGAAGTGTTTCCCGTGCGGCGGTGTCCTCTCGCGTCCGAGCTCCGACGCCAGACTGCATCCGAGGTATCTTTTGCAGCCGAGCACCAACGTCGGACTGCTTCCGAGCTCCAACGCCGGACTGTATCCGAAGAGTCTTTTTACAGCCGAGCTCCAACGCCGAACTGCATCCGAGCTCTTGCGCCGGACTGTATCCGAGCGTCGGACTACATCCGAGGTGTCATAGATTACCTCGGTCTTGAAAAAGTTGAAGGGGCTCAACCGAGCTTAATGCCGGAAATGCCCTCTATGGAGCCAGCCACGAGCTTTATGCCGGACTCCTTCCAAGGTGGTGCACCACCTCGGCCATGGGCTGATTTTTGTAAATTTAATTCCGATTTGTGCAATGTATTCTTTGCCGAGATATATAGCCAGTAGCCCTCAAGGTGTGTGTTCGTTGAATGTCCGGCATGCACCTGAAGGAAAACATAAAACCGCTGATCCTAGTAGCCCCTGAGACTCAGGTCGATTCACAAAATCGGCCTGAGGATCAACTCCTAGCTCTGCAGCATACTTAGGAATAGAAACGTGGTGTAATATATTAGAGGAAATAGTGATCGGCAAGCGGACCCTTGAGAGAGGGTCTTGAGAAGTTGCCATAATATATTAGCTTGATGCCGGATAGGTCCAGATGGTACCTATTGTTGTCCGAAGACACGTTTGCCCATAGCTCGGTCAAGCCGAACACTGAGCATTTTGAATTTTCTGCATTGAATAGGCAATGCAGTAGCCTCCGAGCCACTGGTCGGGCGGCACCACCATATCAGGGGATCAATGTGCCCCTTTAATATTTGTAAATGATAAGTGTGAAGCCCAGTAGCCCCCGAGACATAATGTGGGCACGGGTGGCCGAATTAAGGATCGATATTCGGAGTAAATTGACTTTAATCACAATTTATGTGTAATGATTCTATGTATCCAAGTACTTTACATCATTAATGCTCGGATCCGCATTGTACAAAAGTTTGTCGACCGACCATCGGCTTCAACCTCCTCGGCCAGTGGCCGGGGAGTGTTTGTCCTACTTTATTAAGCCTTTATGAGGGCAAAGATTTATGGCAAACAAGGCAATCCGGCCATATGGTTTTATAAACAAAGGTACGCGGAGAGCTATGTTATATTACGATTTAACGTAAGAAACATCTTTTGGGAAAAATAGTTCCTTTATAAGTTCCTTTTCCCAGGCTATCATGTTGACCATGATCGTGAAACCTCAACTTCGATCAATGTGGGAGGAAAATATTGAGGATTTAGTTCGAGGAATGTTCCCGAACTCTGTGGTCTTTGATGAACCGAAATTTTCACTTCCGTCGTTGCCGACCAATTATATTCTTAAGATGGCTGGCTTTCGGCTTCACCCAGTCTGAGGTACTATCCTGGATGACCCGGAAGTAACAATCACATAGGTGCTCCCTTTACCCCCTAGCCGAACAATCAGGAACGTAAGGGGTAAGCACAGGAGCCAGGCAACCCAGCTTGGCCAAAATCTTAAGTCAAATTGATGCATATTTATGGCTTTATTACGATAAGTATGGAAGGCAAATTCTCCATTGAGACTGTTTATAACCTGAAAGTGGCCCATCGTCGGCTTCCACCCCTTTGTAGATGCTACACAGGGTGTTTCCGTACCAACAATACAACCCTTAGCCGACGTCTCGGTGCCCGGACGTGGTTGTGTTAGCGGAAACGAGGCAATCAGATATGCAGGCTTTATAACTTTCACTTAGTCATAGGAGTTTAAAGTTCGGGGCCAGTTACTAGCCCCCGAATAGTGTTCGGCATCAGCCGAGGTCAAACCAGTAACACTTCGGCCAATCTTATGAAAGGCCCATCGTTTAACATGGGGTGACCTCTATCGATCTGTAGTTTGACACAGTCATCGGATCGCTGACCAGTTTACGCTCATTGTGACAGTCAGTTTTCAGCTTTCTCCACTAAGGCGCTTAATCATTCGAGCTGGAAGCACAATCGCAGTGGTTCTCCCTTTGCACACCTAGCCGAAGAAAGCGGAACATAGGAGGCAAGCACAGGAGCCGGGCAACCCAACTATTGACCGAAGACACAATTAGAAACCGATGCATATAAAGCAATATCCGAGAACGTTTTGCTGAGGACTCCATGAATTACCTTGGCTTTTGATGGGGTCAGCTCTAGTTGCAGCCCCGTGTTGATATTGCCAAAAAGGTGTCTGGCGTTGCACTGCGAGACTTATGGTTTTGACAACGCCGAGATGCAGCTCGGCAGGAAAGATGCCGAACTGCGGGTCGGAAAAGATTTCCCGAGCAAAACCATCACGCAGAACACCTCGATCAAGAGGATGTCCCACCTTCTAAAAGAAAAACATACAAGTAGATTAAAGGTGCCAGAAACTCGGGAAACTAAAAAATACTTTAGTAAAAACATTACATTCGAACTAAATCAAGTTCTTTGGTGCCAATCCGAAAATTGGTCTTAAAGTTTTTTGTGCTTCTGTCGTGCTTTAACATGACACATCCGATCTCTAAATTGCAAGTAGGCCAGCCGACGGTTTCAACCTCCTTATCCCGAAGGCTGACTGCTTCTCCGAGGCCAGTTTAGTGAACTAAACTCGAGCAGCTTTAGAGAGAAGCCAAGCTATCCGGCTATTGACCATACACTCGAGTCGAAAAAGAAGTGGTAGAAAAAGACTTTGCAACGACCAAGAAGAAAACACATTTATTATAAAATGGCTCATACAAATTTAAGAGCCCCCAAGTGACTTGGGCAAAAGAATTTTATGTATAATGATTGTATGTACCGAAGTACTTATATCATATATGTGTTCACCCGAACTTTAAACGCGTCTTAACCGACCGTCGGCTTCTCCCTCTTCGGCCAAGGGCCGAAAAGTGTTATCTACTACGCCATCCGAGGATATCGGAGGTGTTTCGAATAACCAGGCAATCAGGCCATTAGGCTATAACAGACAAAGCACGCCCAGGGAACTTATGCTATATTACTATTTAACGTAAGAAGCATCTTCAAAGAAAATAGTTCTGCCAACTGTTCCTTTCTTTGGGTTCTCATGATTACCATGAGGGGTGTGCAATAGATTTATGTATGCTTGTCTTCCGTCGTGGCCGACCATAGTTGAAAACAGTAAGAGCACTAGCTTTCGGCTTCACCCGTATGAGGTACGAGTTCGGATGACCCGATCGTAACAATCGCAGAGGTGCTCCCTTTACTCCCTAGCCGAACAATCGGGAACGTAGGGGTAAGCACAGGAGCAAGGCAACCCAGCTTTGCGGAACACTTAAGTCAACATGATGCATATATTGGCATAAACACGAACAAGGAAGGGTGCGATACATTAATAATCATATGCAAGAGGAATGGCTTCATAAAGGAAGCCCCCAAGTAAACGGGGTACTTGAATTTGTTTGTAACAAACAAAGTTTTGACAAAGAAAGTTTTTCGCAAACAACTTCTTGTCAAAAAAGTATAATGCTTGGTCGAACCGAACAAAATTTAAAACTGAAAGTTTTTGAGCATGAAAGTGACTTAGCTGGTTAATGTGCTCGGTGTCGATGACGCGATCCGGGCTTGTGGCAGGACAAGGACGCCCATCGAACTTTGATAGATCCGGTGTGTAGTCTTCGGCATGACCGAGGTCCCAGCCCCCAAGCCCGTCCCGAGGTGACCGAACGAGGAGTTCGGCACTCCGAAGTTGTGTCACGGCTCGGCCGATGTGGCGAGGCGAAGCCCCTGGTCCAGCCGAGGTGGTGGAGTAGGTCGGCAAGGTGACGCCGGGGTGACCGCGTGACGGCAGTCGAAGTCGATTTCCTGCACTCATAAAATAGTGCAAGCCAAAAGTAATAACAAAGAAAGATAATAATATATTAAAAAAATTCTTCTACTTAGTTAATTTAAGTGAAGCAAATAAGTAAAGGAATATGGCCTGGGCGCCGAGGTGCCTGAACGAAGAGTTCGGCTTGACGAAGTGGCGACGCTGCACGGTCGATATGGCGAGATGAAGTCCTCGGTCTAGTTAACATGGCGAAGCTGTGATCGGCGGACGCCGAAGTCTCATGCAGGTCGGCTGGTGACGCCGAAGTCTCATGCCAGCCGAGGTGTTAAAGCAGGTCGGCTGGTGACGCCGAAGTCCCCGGAGCAGGTTGATGAAGGGATGCCAAAGCCCCGGTCTAGCCGAGGTGACGGAGCAAGTTGGCTGGTGACGCCGAAGTCTCAGGCCAGCCGAAGTGTCGAAGCAGGTTGACTGGTGACGCCGAAGTCTCACGCCAGCCGAGGTGTCGAAGCTGGTCGGCTGGTGATGCCGAAGTCTCACGCCAGCCGAGGTGTCGAATGTTGGAAATATGCCCTAGAGGCAATAATAAAATAGTTATTATCATATTTCCTTGTTCATGATAATCGTTTATTATCCATGCTATAATTGTATTGATTGGAAACTCAAATACATGTGTGGGTACATAGACAACACTGTGTCCCTAGTATGCCTCTAATAGACTAGCTCGTTGATCAAAGATGGTCAAGGTTTCCTAGCCATAGACATGAGATGTCATTTGATAACGGGATCACATCATTAGGAGAATGATGTGATGGACTAGACCCAAACTATGAACATAGCATATGATCGTGTCAGTTTATTGCTATTGTTTTCTGCATGTCAAGTATCTGTTCCTGTGACCATGAGATCATGCAACTCACTGACACCGGAGGAATACCTTGTGTGTATCAAATGTCACAACGTAACTGGGTGACTATAAAGATGCTCTACAGGTATCTCCGAGGGTGTCTGTTGAGTGGGCATGGATCAAGACTGGGATTTGTTACTCCGTGTGATGGAGAGGTATCTCAGGGCCCACTCGATAATACAACATCACAATGAGCCTTGCAAGCAAAGTGACTAAAGAGTTAGCCACAGGATCTTGTATTACGGAACGAGTAAAGAGACTTGCCGGTAACGAGATTGAACTAGGTATGGAGATACTGACGATCGAATCTCGGGCAAGTAACATACTGAAGGACAAAGGGAACAGCATACGGGATTAACTGAATCCTTGACATAGAGGTTCGACCGATAAAGATCTTCGTAGAATATGTAGGAGCCAATATGGGCATCCAGGTCCCGCTATTGGTTATTGACCGTAGAGGTGTCTCGGTCATGTCTACATAGTTCTCGAACCCGCAGGGTCTACACACTTAACGTTTGGTGACGATATAAGTATAGTTGAGTTATGTATGTTGGTGACCGAAGGTTGTTCGGAGTCCCGGATGAGATCCCGGACATGACGAGGATCTTTGGAATAGTCCGGAGGTAAAGATTGATATATGGGATAATAGTGTTTGGTCTCCGGAAGGGTTCCAGAATTCACCGGAAGGGGTTTCGGATGTTTCCCGAAATGTTCGGGTACGAGAACACTTTATTTGGGACAAGGGGTAAAGCCCACGAGGCTTTAAGGAAGGTGCAAAAGGAGTTTTGTGGAGGCCAGGGGCCAGACGCCAGGAACCCTGGCGTCTGGGGCCAGACGCCGAGGACCCTGGCGTCTGGTCCTGGAGTCCGAGGAGGACTCTTGCCTTGCGGGCCAAACCGACTTTGAGGAGGCTCTTTCTCCATGTTTCGACCCCAGGGCTCAACATATAAATAGAGGGGCAGGGCTAGCACCCGGAACACATCAAGAATTCCCCAAGCCGTGTGCCGGCAACCCCGCCCCTCTAGTTCATCCTCCGTCATAGTTTCCGTAGTGCTTGGCGAAGCCCTGCGGAGATTGTTCTTCACCACCACTGTCACCACGCCATCGTGCTGCCGGAACTCATCTACTACTTCACCATCGCTTGCTGGATCGAGGAGGTGAAGGCGTCATCAAGCTGTACGTGTGTTGAACGCGGAGGTGCCGTCCGTTCGGCGCTAGATCGGAAGGACCGTGATCAGGATCACGAGACGGTTCGTGATTTGATCGCGGGACGGATCATGATGAGATCGCGGGACGGATCGTGATTGGATCGCGAGATGGATCGTGATGGCATCGCGGGACGCTCGGCGATTTGGATCGCGAAGACGTTCGACTACATCAACCGCGTTTCTTAACGCTTCCGCTTAGCGATCTACAAGGGTATGTAGATCCACTCTCCCTCTCGTAGATGCTCATCACCATGGATAGATCTTGTGTGTGCGTAGGAAAAAATTTGTTTCCCATGCAACGTTCCCCAACAGTGGCATCTGAGCTAGGTCTATGTGTAGATGAGATCACGAGTAGAACACAAAGGAGTTTGTGGGCGTTGATATTCAGATTGCTTCCTCCCTTGGTCTTTTCTTGATTCGGCGGTATTGTGGGATGAAGCGGCCCGGACCAACATTACTCGTACGCTTACGAGAGACCGGTTCCATCAACTGACATGTAACTTCATTGCATAAAGATGGCTGGCGGGTGTCTGTTTCTCCCACTTTAGTCGGATCGGATTTGACAAAGGCGGTCCTTGAGAAGGTTGAATAGCAATTTTTGTATCACCGTTGTGGTTTTTGCGTAGGTAAGAATTGTTCTTGCTAGATACCCGTAGCAGCCACGTAAAACTTGCAACAACAATTAGAGGACGTCTAACTTGTTTTTGCAGGGTATGTTGTGATGTGATATGGCCAATTACATGATGAGATATATGTGATGTATGAGATGATCATGTATTGTATAGAATATCACTACTTGCATGTCGATGAGTACGACAGCCGGCAGGAGCCATAGGGTTGTCTTTAATTATTTTCGCCGTTTTGCTTTACTTTATCGCTATGAGTTAGCAATAGTCGTGGAAGCAACAGTCGGCGCGACAACCTCATGGCGACACATTGATGGAGATCATGGTGTTATGCCGGTGACGATGGAGATCATGCCGGTGCTTTGGAGATGGAGATCAAAAGCACAAGTTCATGGCCATATCATGTCACTTATGATTTGCATGTGCTGTTAATCCTTTTATGCATCTTATTTTGCTTAGGACGACGGTAGCATTATAAGGTGATCCCTCACTTAAATTTCAAGATAAATTGTGTTCTCCCCGAGTGTGCACCGTTGCGAAAGTTCGTCGTTTCGAGACACCACGTGATGATCGGGTGTGATAGACTCTACGTTCACATACAACGGGTGCAAGCCAGTGTTGCACGTGCGGAACACTCGGGTTAAACTTGACGAGCCTAGCATGTACAGACATGGCCTCGGAACACAAGAGACCGAAAGGTCGAACATGAGTCATATAGTAGATATGATCAACATGAAGATGTTCACCATTGAAACCACCTCAACTCACGTGATGATCGGACTTGAGTTGGTGGATTTGGATCATGTGACACTCGAATGACCGGAGGGATGTCAATTTGAGTGGGAGTTTTTTAGGTAATATGATTAACTAAACTCATTATCATGAACATAGTCAAAATGTCTTTGCAAATTATGTTGTAGATTACTAGCTCGCGTTGTAGCTCCCTTGAATTTTTATATGTTCCTAGCGAAATAGAGTTGAAAGATGATGGTAGCAATAATGCGGACTGGGTCCATGATCTGAGGATTGTCCTCATTGCTGCACAAAAGGCTTATGTCCTTAAAGCACCGCTCGGTGCGCCACCCCCTCTAGCGCCGTCTGTAGATGTTGAAAACATCTGACATGCACGTTCCGATGACTACTTAATAGTTCAGTGCATCATGCATTACGGCTTAGAATTGAGGCTCCAAAATGTTTTGAACGTCACGGAACATATGAGATGTTCTAAAGAGCTGAAATTGGGATCTCAGGCTCGTGCCCGTGTTGAGAGGTATGAGACCTCCAACAAGATTCTTTGCCTGCAAGATGAAGGAGAATAGCTCAATCGTTGAGCATGTGCTCAGATTGTCTGGGTGCTACAATCGCTTGAATCGAGTGGGAGTTGATCTTCCAGATAAGATAGTGATTGATATAGTTCTCCAAGTCACTGTCACTAAGCTACTAGAGCTTCGTGATGAACTATAAAATGCCAGGGATGGAAATAATGATCCCTGAGCTATTCGCAATGTTTGACACCGCGAAGGTAGAAATCAAGAAGGAGCATCAAGTGTTGATGGTTAGTGAAACCACTAGTTTCGAGAAGGGCAAGGGCAAGGAGGGAAACTTCATGGATGGCAAGTCAGTTGCTAATCCAGTGAAGAAACCCAAGGTTGAACCCAAACCCGAGACTGAGTGCTTCTATTATGAGGAGAACGGTCACTGAAGCGGAACTGCCCTAGATACTTGGTAGATAAGAAGGTTGGCAACGTCGACAGAAGTATATTTGATATACGTGTTATTGATGTGTACCTTACTAGTACTCCTAGTAGCACCTGGGTATTAGATACCGGTTCGGTTGCTAAATGTTAGTAACTCGAAATAAAAGCTATGGAATAAACGGAGGCTAGCTAAGGGTGAGGTGAACGATGAGTGTTGGAAGTGTTTCCAAGGTTGATGTGATCACCATCGCACGCTCTCTCTACCTTCGGGATTAGTGATGAACCTAAATAAATTTTATTTGGTGTTTGCGTTGAGCATGAACGTGATTAGATCATGTTTATTGCAATACGGTTATTCATTTAAGTTAGAGAATAATGGTTATTCTGTTTACATGAATAATACCTTCAATGGTCATGCACCCAATGAGAATGGTTTATTGAATCTTGATCGTAGTGATACACATGTTCATAATATTAATGCCGAAAGATACAAAGTTAATAATGATAGTACCACATACTTGTGGCACTGCCGCTAAATGTCATATTGATGTAAAACGCATGAAGAAACTCCATGCTGATGGATCTTTGGACTCATTTGATTTCGAATCGGTTGAGACATGCGGACCATGCCTCATGGGCAAGATGACTAAGACCCCGTTTTCCGGTATGATGGAGCGGGCAAGTAACTTATTGGAAATAATACATGTTGATGTATTCGGTCCAATGAGTGTTGTAGCGTGTGGTGGATATCATTATTTTCCTACCTTCACTGATGATTTGAGTAGATATGGGGATATTTACTTAATGAAACACAAGTCTGAAAATGTTTGAAAAGTTCAAACAAAATCAGAGTGAAGTTTGAGATCATCGTGACAAGAAGATAAAATGTCTATGATATGATCGTGGAAGTGAAAATCTGAGTTACGAGTTTGGTATGCAACTTAAGACAATGTGGAAGTTGTTTCACAACTCACGCCGCCTGGAACACCATAGTGATGGTGTGTCCGAACGTCGTAGTCGTGCTTTACTGGATATGGTACGTGATATGATGTCTCTTATCGATTTGCCACTATCATTTTGGGGTTATGCATTAGAGACAACTACATTCACTTTTAAAGGGGCACCATCTAAGTCCGTTGAGATGACACCGTATGAATTTTGGTTTGGCAGAAACCTAAGCTGTCATTTCTTAATGTTTGGGGCTGCGACGCTTGTGTGAAAAAGGGTTTTCACCTAATGAGCTCGAACCCAAAGCGGACAAATGCATCTTCATAGAATACCCTAACATATAAGTTGGGTAAACCTTCTATCTTAGATCCAAGCACAAAGTGTTTGTTGCTAAAACGGGTCCTTTCTCGAGAAAGAGTTTCTCTCGAAAGAATTGAGTGCGAGGAATATAGAACTTGATGAGGTTGTTGAACCTTTGTTTCAACCAGAGAGTAGCGCAGTGCAGAAAGTTGTTTCTGTGGAGCCTACGTTAGTTGAAGAGGAAGTTAATGATGATCATCATGAAGCTTCGGATCAAGTTACTATCGATCCTCGTAGGTTGACAAGGACGCGTACTGCTCCTGAGTGGTACGGCAACCCTGTCTTAGAGGTCATGTTGTTGGACACCGATGAACCTACGAGCTATGAAGAAGCGATGATGGGCCTGGATTCCGAGAAATGGTTAGAGGCCATGAAATCCGAGATGGGATCCATGTAAGAAAACAAAGTATGGGCTTTGGAAGTATTACCTGAAGGGCGAAAGGCCATTCAGAACAAATGGATCTTTAAAAGGAAGACGGACGCGGACGGTAATGTCACCGTCTATAAAGCTCGACTTGTGGCAAAGGGTTTTTCACAAGTTCAAGGAGTTGACTACGATGAGACTTTCTCACCCGTAGCGATGCTAAAGTCTGTTGGAATTATGTTAGCAGTTGCTGCATTTTTCGATTATGAAATTTAGCAGATGAATGTCAAATTAGAGTTTCCTTAACGGTTTCCGTGAGGAAAGGTTGTATGTGATACAACCAGAAGGTTTTGTCAGTCCTAAGGATGCTAAAATATATGCAAGCTCCAGCGATCCTTCTATGGACTGGAGCAAGCATCTCGGAGTTGGAATATATGCTTTGATGAGGTGATCAAAGTTTTTGAGTCTATACAAAGTTTATGAGAAACTTGTATTTACAATAAAGTGAGTGGGAGCACTATAGAATTTCTGATAAGTATATGTGGATGACATATTGTTGATCGGAAATGATGTAGAATTTCTGGAAAGCATAAAGGGTTGTTTGAAAAGGAGTTTTTTCAAAGGAAAACCTGGAATGAAGCTACTTAAACATTGGGCATCTTGATCTATAGAGGTGGATCAAGACGTCTGATAAAACTTTCAATAAGTACATACCTTGACAAGATTTTGAAAGAGTTCAAAATGGATCAGTCAAAGAAAGAGTTCTTGCCTGATTTGTAAGGTGTGGAGTTGAGTGAGACTCAAAGCTCGACCATGGCAGAAGAAAGAGAAAGGACGAAGGTCGTCCCCTATGCCTTATCCATAGGCTCTGTATAGTATGCCATGTTGTGTACCGCACATGTGTGTGCCTTGCCATGAGTCTGTCAAGGGGTACAAGAGTGATCCAGGAGTGGATCACTGGACAGCGGTCAATGTTATCCTTAGTAACTAGAAGACTAAGGAAATATTTCTCGATTATGGAGGTGATAAAGAGTTCGTCGTAAAGGGTTACGTCGATGCAAGCTTTAACACCAATCCGGATGACTCTGAGTAGCAATCCGGATACGTATAGTGGAGCAGCCATTTGGAATAGCTCCAAGTGGAACGTGGTAGCATCTGCAGAACGACATATAGATTTGCAAAGAACACACGGATCTGAATGTTGCAGACCGTTGAGTAAAGACCTCTCTCACATGCAAAGCATGATCGAACCCCAGACTCATTGGGTGTTAGATTCATAACAATGTAAATCACATGATGATGTGAACTAGATTATTGACTCCAGTGCAAGTGGGAGACTGTTGGAAATATGCCCTAGAGGCAATAATAAAATACTTATTATCATATTTCCTTGTTCATGATAATCGTTTATTATCCATGCTATAATTATATTGATTGGAAACTCAAATACATGTGTGGGTACATAGACAACACTGTGTCCCTAGTATGCCTCTAATAGACTAGCTCGTTGATAAAAGATGGTCAAGGTTTCCTAGCCATAGACATGAGATGTCATTTGATAACGGGATCACATCCTTAGGAGAATGATGTGATGGACAAGACCCAAACTATGAACATAGCATATGATCGTGTCAGTTTATTGCTATTGTTTTCTGCATGTCAAGTATCTGTTCCTGTGACCATGAGATCATGCAACTCACTGACACCGGACGAATACCTTGTGTGTATCAAATGTCACAACGTAACTGGGTGACTATAAAGATGCTCTACAGGTATCTCCAAGGGTGTCTGTTGAGTGGGCATGGATCAAGACTGGGATTTGTTACTCCGTGTGATGGAGAGGTATCTCAGGGCCCACTCGGTAATACAACATCACAATGAGCCTTGCAAGCAAAGTGACTAAAGAGTTAGCCACATGATCTTGTATTACGGAATGAGTAAAGAGACTTGCCGGTAACGAGATTGAACTAGGTATGGAGATACTGACGATCGAATCTCAGGCAAGTAACATACCGAAGGACAAAGGGAACAGTGTACGGGATTAACTGAATCCTTGACAGAGGTTCGACCGATAAAGATCTTCGTAGAATATGTAGGAGCCAATATGGGCATCCAGGTCCCGCTATTGGTTATTGACCGTAGAGGTGTCTCGGTCATGTCTACATAGTTCTCGAACCCGCAGGGTCTACACACTTAACGTTTGGTGACGATATAAGTATAGTTGAGTTGTTATGTTGGTGACCGAAGGTTGTTCGGAGTCCCGGATGAGATCCCAAACATGACGAGGATCTCCGGAATAGTCCGGAGGTAAAGATTGATATATGGGATAATAGTGTTTGGTCTCCGGAAGGGTTCCGGAATTCACCGGAAGGGGTTTCGGATGTTTCCCGAAATGTTCGGGTACGAGAACACTTTATTTGGGCCAAGTGGTAAAGCCCACGAGGCTTTAAGGAAGGTGCAAAAGGAGTTTTGCGGAGGCCAGGGGCCAGACGCCAGGAACCCTGGCGTCTGGGGCCAGACGCCGAGGACCCTGGCGTCTGGTCCTGGAGTCCGAGGAGGACTCTTGCCTTGCGGGCCAAACCAACTTTGAGGAGGCTCTTTCTTCAAGTTTCAACCCCAGGGCTCAACATATAAATAGAGGGGCAGGGCTAGCACCCGGAACACATCAAGAATTCCCCAAGCCGTGTGCCGGCAACCCCGCCCCTCTAGTTCATCCTCCGTCATAGTTTCCGTAGTGCCTGGCGAAGCCCTGCGGAGATTGTTCTTCACCACCACCGTCACCACGCCGTCGTGCTGCCGGAACTCATCTACTACTTCACCATCGCTCGCTGGATCGAGGAGGTGAAGGCGTCATCAAGCTGTACGTGTGTTGAACGCGGAGGTGCTGTCCGTTCGGCGCTATATCGGAAGGACCATGATCAGGATCACGAGATGGTTCATGATTTGATCGCGGGACGGATCATGATAGGATCGCGGGACGGATCGTGATTGGATCGCGAGATGGATCGTGATGGGATCGCGGGATGCTCGGCGATTTGGATCGCGAAGACGTTCGACTACATCAACCGCGTTTCTTAACGCTTCCGCTTAGCGATCTACAAGGGTATGTAGATCCACTCTCCCTCTCGTAGATGCTCATCACCATGGATAGATCTTGTGTGTGCGTAGGAAATTTTTTGTTTCCCATGCAACGTTCCCTAACATCGAAGCTGGTCGGCTGGTGATGCCGAAGTCTCAGGCCAGCCGAGGTGTCGAAGCTGGTCGGCTGGTGATGCCGAAGTCTCACGCCAGCCGAGGTGTCAAAGTTGGTCGGCTGGTGACGCCGAATTCTCATGCCAGCCGAGGTGTCGAAGCTGGTCGGCTGGTGACGCCAAGTCTTCGGAGCGGGTAGATGAGGAGATGACGAAGCCCCCAGTCTAGCCGAGGTGACGGAGGAGATCGGTAAGGTGACGCTAGAGCCCCATGCCAGCCAACGTGTCAAAGTAGGTCGGCGTGGTGGACGTCAGCTTGAAAAAGTAACGGCGCGGCGATGCCGACGCAGGTCGGAATTTGTGACGAGGTCAATGCTGGCTTGATGAAGCAACGGAGCGCCCGACCCGTACAACCCGCGGATGACGAGGTTCGCTTAATGATTATTCGGCCCTCGCGATGCCGAACTCTCGATCGGATGACCGAGATGATGAGAAATTTTTCTTCAAAAAGGACGTCCGACAACCCGTTCATGAAAAAGATGAACTCGGGTTGGATTCGTTTTCGCGCAGAAAACAGATCGGAAAAATTGATGCACTCATCAAACGTTTCCCGGAGTTTGAACGGTCGGATTGAGCTGAAATTTTGAGGGGTGATCGGTATGGGAATTCCGCAGCCGATGAACGGTGGGATCTTCCAAACGATGTCCGAGCTGGAAGCTGGACACCCCGCCCTAAACTCATCCCGATTCCCGTCCAGATTCGACATGGCTCTGGTATTTCGTAGATCGCCAAAGATTCCTCCATCGGAATACGACGAAATTTATGGGGTCATTATAGACTCAATTCCGCACAGTTCCACCAAAGAAATCGGCAAGGCGACGCTCGAGGAAGCGGGGACGACGAACACGAGTCGCTGTCCAGAAAAACTGCACGGTTGCACCGAGCTCCATGGATGATTTCTCATGATCTTGATAGAGATCGGAGATGATGACGATGAAAGTATCCGTCCGATCTTGATGATCCGGCACGGAGCGCAGTCCTCGGTCCAGCCGAGGTGACCAGTCGAGCCGGCGACGAAGATACCGACATCGACAACAAAGCTCGGTTCCAACGCGTAGATCGCGCCGGAGACGATCTGAATTCCCATCGCACCGTGGCGACTGCCAGCAGGCTCTCAATGAAAGCACCAATGTCGGTGTCAAATCCGGCATATCTCGTAGTAGGGGTCCTAAGCTAGACGTCTTGGAGCGATGGTAACATGGACACAGGATTTTACCCAGGTTCGGGCTCTCTCAAGGAGATAATACCCTACGTCCTGCTTTTGATTGTATTGATATGGGGATAGTACATAGTACAGGTATCTACTACGAGATTGTAGTAATGAATATGAGATTGTCTATTGACTAGTCTGGCCTCGGTTTATATAATGTACCGTAGGCCTAGGGTTTAGAGGAGTGCTTGTCTTGTGCGGCAAGTCTTGTGGAATCTCCCTTGTATGCGTCATGGGCTGCCCAAAGTGGCCCATTAGTGAATCGCCCTGGGGGTCCTCGGCCCGACCCACTGGTCGGGAGACGACGTGGTGAGTACCCCCTAGTCCAGGACACCATCAGCCGGTAAGGACGATAACCCGGCAGTGGATTCTCTCCTTCTGGGGAAGTATCTTTGCAGTAGAACCAGGTATGATTCCAGTCTTTGGGATGGCTGGCAGAATCGCCGACGGAAAGGATACATCTCTCCGTCTCTGAATGGAAACACCTCCAAGCTCAAGGCTTGGTCCATCCGCAATCTCTATTTGGCGGTTGATATAGAAATAGTCTCTGAAGAGGTCAATGGACGACTCTTCTTGTAGATAGGCCTCGCAGAGAATTTGGAACTGGCACAAATTGGTGACAGAGTTGGGGCCAATGTCTTGAGGATGCAAATTGTAGAAGTGCAGGGCGTCCCGGAATTTTTTTGATCCGGGCGGTGAGAAGCCACGGAGAAGATGATCCGTGAAGACAATGACTTCCCCATCCTGGGGTTTGGGAGTGACTTCGTTGCCAGGAACCCCCAGTGGATAACATACTGAGCCGGCAAAACTCCCATGACTACAAAGTCGTTGAGCATTTCTTCGGTAGCCCCAGAGCCTACCCAATCGCAAGAAGCGGAGGCTTTAGCCATGACGGCAGGTTAAAAGACTGTGGAAAAGCATGGAAATATGGCAGGTTAAAAATGCTGCATGACCAAAACAGCTATGACTCTAAGATGACGACGCTATCTGACGGGTCATTATTAAAACTATGAGCCACCGTCAGCTACAAGTATGAACTGGATTATATCTCGCCAGGGAGACCCGGCAGCATCCTGGTGGGTTAAATTGATAGCAAAACATCGGAAATGTTGCTAAGTGTGGACAAACAAGTTCCACCAACTACGGCTGCAGCTATAAGATCTACGAACGAAGATAAAAGGAAAATATTTCCTAAACCTAAAACGACAGCGAAGAAACAGACGGTTCATATATGAGTTCCCGTGAAGGGATGGTCTACGATGAGCATGGAAAGCGCATTAAGCGGAGCGCCGCGGGCTTTTGCCTAGCGGATGAAGGCCTAAAGGTGCTTCCTTTTTCATCTACGGCAAGAACTCCGATGAACGGCGGCGAACTCGAAGAAGCCCGACGAACTAATGCGGATCTACAAAGGGAAGAAGATGGAACCTGAGATGCGCAGGAGATGCGGGCGCGTGCCGGCGAAATCTGGATGCAGTCAGGGCAATGCAGCGGCCTCGTTGAGGACGACGGCGAGGTCCGGACGGCGCGGAGGAGCTTCAGTTGCGCGAGCGTCTGGAGGAAGAAGAAGAGAGAGGCGGCGACGAGGGAAAGTGAAAAGAGGATAGGGCCCCACGCGCCTATTTATAAGGGGGTGGAACAGCAACAGTCTCGCGCGGGAATCAAGGAGACAAAATGATGATTGACCAAGAAAACGCCTCGATTTTTGGGTTGACTAGTTAATGCAAAGATCCGTTGTGATGTCATCCAGATTTTTTGGATTTATCACAGATGACGTCACCCATTTTCACATGGCGGGTCATGAAGATTTATTGCAGGTCAGGTGCTTACGAAGAATGCAAGACTCGCCAACTAGAAGACTTGAAGATTGACATGAACTAGTTCAAATCAATCTGGGGCCTAATGTTGGGGATATAACCCCGTAGTGATACCCGCCCAGGAGGGGCCGGGTCATGAGGTTGGCGGCTTAGTAGTGAGGCCTGAGCAGGCTGGAAGATCAAGACAAGGCCTGGAAGTGATTTTCCAGACGGGCCTAGAGGAGGCCCAGAGCCGAAAGGTAGCGTGTGACCCAGAGGCGTAAGCCGCCGGGAGACGGCTTGCCAGACAAGGCGAGGATAGTTAGAGATAAGCTCGGTTACTAGATGTAACCCGGCCCGGACTCTTGTAAGCCTAGGGCCTCAGGCTGTGTATATAAAGGCGGGTTCCCTGGGCGGCTTAGAACACGAAACCTTTGATTGAGTACTAGGTCAAGTGAATCCTCTCCCTTGTAATCGATGCCCAATCAATACAACTCAAAGCAGGACGTAGGCTATTACCTCCTTCGAGAGGGGCCGAACCTGGGTAAACCTGTGTCTTTCGTCCCGATCAACCCCTTCGAGTTAACCGCCGTAGCGATGGCTTCACCCCTAAGTCCTTACACTAGGACATCTGCCGTGCTAAAACCACGACACTACCCCTTTGATATCTACCACCATACCCTATTCCACCTAAATGTTATGTCCAATGGCTCACGCTCATGTATTGCGTGAAGAATAAAAGTTGATGCATATTGAAAAAGTATGAACCAATTGCCTGACTTGGACACCGTGGTGCTTAACATTCGTATTAATGTGGTGAAGATGGAGCCATGCCTTACTAATACAATAAGATGAATGGCGGGGGGGGGGGGGGGTAAACATTTCTTAAGAATCGTATACTTTTAGGAATTAACAATTATGTTTCTTACACTTTGAATATTGCTATGTTAATATTTGTTGATTCATCTTTTCTCAATGAGCATACCTGAATAAGATTACATAGTGGATATCATGTCACATCAAAAATTCTGTTTTTATCATTTAGCTACTCAAGGACGAGTAGGAATTAAGCTTGGGGATGCTTGATACGTCTCCAACGTATCTATAATTTTTTATTGTTCCATGCTGATATATTATCATTCTAGGATACTTTTTGGGTCATTATTTACCAATTTATAATATTTTTTAGCACTAACCTATTGACCCAGTGCCCAGTGACAGTTGATGTTTTCTGCGTATTTTTGCCTTTGCAGGTTTACTGTACCAAACGAGGTCCAATTGCCACGAATTTTTTTGATGATTTTTTCTGGACTATATGAAGACGTAGAAGCTTCGGAAGGAAGCCGGGAGGCGCACGAGGGCCCCACAGATCAGGGCACGCCCTTGGGGGGCGCCCTGATATGTGGTGGCCCCCTCGGGCACCTCCCGACGTCCCTCTTCGGCCTATAAATTCTCTAATATTCTGAAAACCCTGGAGGCAGTCCCAAAACCCTTTTTCCGCCGCCGCAAGTCTCTGTTCCATCATGAGGCCATCTGGAGCTCCGTTCCGGCACCCTGCCGGAGGTGGGATCGATCATGGAGGGCCTCTTCATCAACCTTGCTGCCCTCATGATGATGTGTGAGTAGTTCACCACAGACCTACGGGTGCATAGCTAGTACCTAGATGGCAATCTCTCTCTCTTATGATCTTCAATAAAATGATCATCGCATCTTCGCTTTGATCTATCCGATGTAATCCTATTGTGCGGTGTGTTTATTGGGATTCGATGAATTGTGGGTTTATGTTCATATTATTCATGAAAAGTACTTGAGATGCCCCTGATTTATATTATCTCTTCTATGCATGATCATTATAGCTTCGTAATGCTCTCCGATCTTTTGATATGCTTTGGCCAAGTAGATTGATATTTCATCGGTGGGAGTGGTGCGTTGTGGTAGGTTCAACCTGGCGAATTTCTATATCCCAGTGACAAAGTAGGGGACAAGATGTGTCTTTGTGTTGTTGCTACTAAGGATAAAACGATGGGGGTTCATTCATATTGTTTGAGTTTACTTTGTCTACATCAGGTCATCGTTCTCCAAGCATTACTCTGTTTTACTTAATACTCTAAATGCATGCTGGATAGCGGTCGATGAGTGGAGTAATAGTAATAGGTGCAGGAAGGATTCGGCCTATTTTCTTATGGACGTGATGCCTATATATACATGATCATTGCCGTGAACATCGCATAACTATCCGCTTTTCTATCAATTGCCCAACAGTAATTTGTTTACCCACCGTATGCTGCCTACATGAGAGATGTCGCTAGGGAACACTATGGCCCCCGGGTCTATTCACTTATATATTCGTAAACGCTATACTTACCTTGCTGCCTTTATTTACTTTTTATTTATTTTGCAATTTATATTTATCAACAATTATCTACACAACCCATTTGCTTGCAGAAAACGAGATCAAGGGGATTGACAACCCTCTTGCCCGCGTTGGGTGCAAGTCATTTGTTCATTTGTGTGCAGCCGCTGAAGACGGTTGAGGATTGATATTTTTATTGGTTCGATAAACCTTGGTTTCATAACTGAGGGAAATACTTATCTGCTTTGTGCTGCAATTACTCGTTCCTCTTCACGGAAAACCCAACGCAGATCACAAGTATCAGGGTCATACAGACTAGTCCAAGAATATTAGGTATTCAAAGAGTGATAATCAAAAACATCTTGTAGCACATATAAAGAAATTGTGGGTCAATGATATTGATGTAATAATATGAGATAGGTGTGAGTTCATAATTGTTTAATAGTAGAAGTGTCGATATTAACAATGGTTGACCTTTTTGTTTGTCTAAAAATTAAAGAGGCATGATGATGATGTGTGAGCATTTTATTCCTCGTTGAAATCCTAGTGTTGTTTCGGGTCGGAAGCGCACGATGGTTAACTCCTACCAACCTATTCCCACGGGGCATGCGATTAGTACTTTGATTTATGATAAACTAATAAAACTTTGCAATAAGTATGTGAGTTCTTTATGACTAATGTGGAACCATGGACATATGCAATCTCACCTTTTCATAATTTGCTAGCCTCTTCGGAACCGTGCATAGCCCGTTCTCACCTCGAGGACCGGTGCAACTTTCGCCGGTGCATCCAAACCCCGTGACATGACACGCTCTGTTGCACATAAGCCTTATTATATCTTCCTCAAAACAGCCACCATACCTACCTATCATGGCATTTCCATAGCCATTCCGAGATATATTGCCATGCAAATTCCATCGTCTCTTCACATGACTAGTTCGTTCATCGTCATATTGCTTTGCATGATCATATAGAGATGACACAGTATTTGTGGCAAAGCCACCTTTCGTAATGTTTTTGATACATGTCACGCTAGATCATTGCACATCCTGGTACACTACCAGAGGCATTCATACAGAGTCATATCTTCATATCAGTACTCCATGTTGAGTTGTAAGTAAATAAAAGCGTGATGATCATCATTATTAGAGCATTGTCCGAGTGAGGAAAGAATGATGGAGACGATGATTTTCCCATAAGTCGAGATGAGACTCCGGACAAAAATAAAGATGGGGGAGGCCAAATGAGCCGACCATCCATTCAAAAAAATGAGAGAAAATGAGAGAAGGGACTTTGCTACTATCCTTTACCACACTTGTGCTTCAAAGTGGCACCATGTTCCTCATGTAGAGAGTCTCGTGATATATCACTTTCATATGCTAGTGGGAATTACCTATTCATTATTACAAACTTGGCTTGTATATTCCTATGACGGGCTTCCTCAAAGGACCGAGGTCTTCATGAGCAAGCAAGTTGGATGCACACCCCACTTAGCTTCATTTGAGCTTCCATACACTTATAGCTCTAGTGCATCATTTGCATGGCAATCCCTACTCCTTGCATTGACATCTATCGATGGGCATCTCCATAGCCCGTTGGTACGCCTAGTTGATGTGAGACTATCTTCTCCACTTCCTACCCCTTTGATATCTACCACCATACTCTATTCCATTTAAATGCTATGTCCAATGGCTCACGCTCATGTATTGCGTGAAGAATAAAAAGTTGATGGATATTGAAAAAGTACGAACCAATTGCCTGACTTGGACACTGTGGTGCTTAACATTTGTATTAATGTGGTGAACAATGGAGCCATGCCTTGCTAATACAATAAGATGAATGGAGGGGGGGGGGGTAAACATTTCTTAAGGATCGTATACTTTTAAGAATTAACAATTCTGTTTCTTACATTTCAATTATTGCTATGTTAATATTTGTTGATTCATCTTTTCTCAATGAGCATACATGCATAAGATTACATAGTGGATAGCATGTCACATCAAAATTTTATTTTTATCATTTACCTACTCGAGGACGAGCAGGAATTAAGCTTGGGGATGCTTGATATGTCTCCAACATATCTATAATTTTGTATTGTTCTATGCTGATATATTATCATTCTAGGATACTTTTTGGGTATTTATTTACCAATTTATAATATTATTGAGCATTAACATATTGACCCAGTGCCCAGTGCCAGTTGTTGTTTTCTGCGTGTTTTTGCCTTTGCAGGTTTACTGTGCCAAACGAAGTCCAATTGCCACGAAACTTATTGATAATTTTTTCTGGACTATAAGAAGACCTAGAAGCTTCGGAAGGAAACCAGGAGGCAAACGAGGGCCCCACCACACATCAGGGCGCGCCCTGGGGGGCGCCCTGATATGTGGTGGCCCCCTCGGGCGCCTCCCGAAGTCCCTCTTCGGCCTATAAATTCTCTAAAATCCTAAAAACCCTGGAGGCAGTCCCTAAACCCTTTTTCCGCCGCCGCAAGTCTCTGTTCCATCGCGAGGCCATCTGCAGCTCCGTTCCGGCACCCTGCCGGAGGGGGGATCGATCACGGAGGGCCTCTTCATCAACCTTGCTGCCCTCATGATGATGGGTGAGTAGTTCACCACAGACCTACGTGTCCATAGCTAGTACCTAGATGGCAATCTCTCTCTCTTATGATCTTCAATACAATGATCATCGCATCTTCGCTTTGATCTATCCGATGTAATCCTATTGTGCGGTGTTTTTGTTGGGATGCGATGAATTGTGGGTTTATGTTCAGATTATTCATGAAAAGTATTTGAGATGCCTCTGAATTATATTATCTCTTAAGTGCATGATCATTATAGCTTCGTAATGCTCTCCGATCTATTGATATGCTTTGGCCAAGTAGATTGATAGTTCATCGGTGGGAGTGGTGCGTTGTGGTAGGTTCAACCTAGTGAGTTTATATATCCTACTGACAAAATAGGGGACAAGATGCGTCTTTGTGTTGTTGCTACTAAGGATAAAACGATGGGGTTCATTCATATTGTTTGAGTTTACTTTGTCTACATCATGTCATCGTTCTCCAAGCATTACTCTGTTTTACTTAATACACTAGATGCATGTTGGATAGCAGTCGATGAGTGGAGTAATAGTTATAGGTGCAGGCAGGAGTCGGCCTATTTGCTTATGGATGTGATGCCTATATGTACATGATCATTGCCGTGAAGATCGCATAACTATCCGCTTTTCTATCAATTGCCCAACAGTAATTTGTTTACCCACCGTGTGCTGCCTACATGAGAGATGCCACTAGAGAACACTATGGCCCCGGGTCTATTCACTTATATATTTACAAACGCTACAATTACCTCGCTGCCTTTATTTACTTTTTATTTATTTTGCAATTTATATTTATCAACAATTATCTACACAACTCATTTGCATGCAAATAACGAGATCAAGGGGATTGACAACCCTCTTGTCCGTGTTGGGTGCAAGTTGTTTGTTCATTTGTGTGCAGCCGCTGAAGACGGTTGAGGATTGTTATTCCTATTGGTTCGATAAACCTTGTTTTCATAACTGAGGGAAATACTTGTCCGCTTTGTGCTGCAATTACCCGTTCCTCTTCATGGAAAACCCAACGCAGATCACAAGTATCAACAGCCTACTTGGCACCCTCGAGCTTCCTCTTAGGAGGCCCACAATGGCGGGCCCCAATCACTAGTTCAACAAACACAATACCACCATCCATGTCAAAACTTAGCATATTCTGAGATCAATTGCTATATTTAAAACATTAAATGCATTTCTAGGACTTTTAGAATACAATTCAAATTAAAACTGAAGGTACATGAATTAATCACCAGAAATGGGATAAAAAATTATAATTGATGAGCTTTACTCTATGTTTAGCCATCATGTAAGGAAAAAAGAGGAGTCCTAGACACTAGGTGGCTGAGACTCGAGCACCAACAAGGTAGTTATTGGCATTTTAATTCCAAAAAATGTAACAAAGTTCGAAAATGATGAAACTTGGTATGACTTCATCATATGACCCTAAGATACCATGGTAAAATTTTGATAATATGTTGCATAAGTTGTCACGCAAACTGCTTACAAACCAGACCATCTTACACGAAGAGGGAAGAGGCCAAGTTTGCATGTGAATCGATTGTTGCTTTGTAGGTTTGCCTTGAAATTTTTTCCACACTCAGTTCACACCATTAAGTGTATCATGTCCAAAATTGACATTTTTCGAGCTTCACACACAATATTTAACCCATTAAATGCATTTTGGCCAGTTGAAAACAAGTTTGCATGTAAATCGACTGGTCGTTCCTCAGCATTCAAATTATTTCCGCACCCAACATATAGCATAACAAATGAAATGTATTTTTTTTATTTTTGGGGGTGTTTTATCAATATTTAAGTCATTAAGTGCATTTACCTCCAAAAAATAGCTAGAAATATTTTTAACTCCCTAAACATAACAAATTAGCAGTAAAAAGTGCCAAAATCTTACATAAAACTCCTAGTGATGTACCTTCAATGTACATTTTTTGGATCATAAGCCCAAACCTAAAACCTGGAACCCTAAGTTTACAAAAAAATGACAAAGAAAAATATTAGTGGCGGGCATGAAAAAAATACCCGCCACTTGTAATTGAGTTCTGGGTGATGGACATCTTGAACTTTCTAGTGGCGGACAAAATACAAAACCACATGTGGTACTTGAGTTACCAGTGACGTTTAGGTCCATGATTATTCTGGCCCAAAATACCCGTGACGGGTATATATATGTGTCGACCACTAGCAACTCAA
The DNA here is from genome assembly GCA_039707655.1 of Elymus sibiricus. Taxonomy (NCBI): domain Eukaryota; kingdom Viridiplantae; phylum Streptophyta; class Magnoliopsida; order Poales; family Poaceae; genus Elymus; species Elymus sibiricus. Next base: position 390,758,840 of record CM077669.1, on the reverse strand, counting down.
GTACCAGTGGTGGGCATGTTTTTTTCCCACCACAGGTAAATTTGGCCCATGGCTAATATGGACCAATGTTACCAATAGCAGGCAAAGAGTGATGGCCACCACTGGTACGTAAATACTGATGCAGGCATAACTTTGCACCTGCCACTGATAAGTTGTCAGATTAGCGGTGGCAAGCGCTAGAGTGCCCCCGCTACTAATGTTATAAACATTTTCCAAGTAGTGATTGTACCACTGCTCCTCCTGCAGCATTTAGAACACGGAGATCGATGATGTGTGCTCCTCCTGCTTCGCCTTCGCTAGTCAGTGCTTGTAGTGTGGCTTTGCCTGATGCAGGGTGAACTCGACCACCGATGCGGGCGCCTGCTCCTCCTCCGTTGCCTCCTCCATCGTTGTGTACTCCTCCTTCGAGCTTTCCTCCACAGAGCTAGACGTCTGTCTAGCGGAAATGCGGGGCCACGCACATGGCTTCCCTTTGTGCACCTTGGACGCGGTTTCATAACGGCAACAGGTTCTTCTAGCACACATGGTGGGTCCCAACCATTACTCGTGGCGGGCAAAGAAGGAGGAAGGGGATGGGTGGTGCATCGACGGCTCAGACGGAGGGAGATGAGCCTCGAAGGTGGTAGAGTTTGTGTCGTGGTTGGCAGTCTGTAAATAGCAGATGTCACCTTGGTAGGTGGAGCGACGGCTTGAATGCATTTGCCTGGAGTTAGTTTCTTGTTCGCCGCACCTGCCTGAATGCCGGGCAGGCGGATGGACGGCTAACCCGCTTGAATGCAGTAGGAAGCCATCTCATCGGCTCTAAACCGGCATTAACGCGATGCGAAGAGCGAGTGCACACGGTGGGCCAGAGCTGGTTTCTCGACCTCCGCATCACTGTCAATGTCCTGTCGTTGGGCCAACATGCGACAGTGACAGGTCACGCTACTCTTGACCGACATCAATGCGGTGCCGATTACAGAGTGACGATTGGAGCGGAAGGAGGGGTGGGGGTTGTGTGGGTCCTAACTGTCAAAGCCTACGTGGCGTAGTTCTCCTCAGGTTTGCTTCTGGGATTTTAGACGTCTAGACCAGGCCACAGACGTTTAAGGCAGGTTAAATGACAAAAAATGTGAAAAAGACATCGTAGTGTAGACATCTGCGGGTGGTTCGTTGAACTATGTTGGAGTTGCCCTAAGAACAACTCCAACAGGCGCGCAACGGCGCGACGCACTATAAGTTTTTTACAGCACCGAAATAGGCTTTTTAGCGCGCGGCATGGCGCCAACTCCAGCAGGTGCTGGAAAAAAGGGCGCGGCGTCGCAGCTCTAGCAGGCGCGCTAAATTAACAACGTCGTGCCTAGCACAAACAACATTACTCATCACAATAATAAAACCAAGAAGATCAAACAGAGAAAAAAATAAATCAATAATAAATAGTTCAATTATTATTACAATTCAAACAAATAGTTTATTTTCCAATACAACAAATAGTTCAACAATACAACATCAAACTAATTTTGGCGGCCATGCCATGCCCACCACTACTCGATTAGATCTTTTTGAAGATCGTCATGCGTTTCGGCACGTCGAATGGCATGATAGGAGGCAATAAATCGGGCCACCCTCGCAGCCCTTCTCCGCACTCGCACGGGATGTCCCAACAATTCATACTGAGAATAGTCTAAATCATGCCCACGCTCATTCTCGATGATCATATTATGCATGATCACGCAAGCGTTCATGATGTACCAAAGGATCTTTTGATCTCAAAATCTAGCCGGTCCTCTCACAATAGAAAATTGGGCTTGCAAAATCTCAAAAGCTCTCTCCACATCTTTCCTAGCCACCGACTAAGCATTCTGGAAATCAAGATTTTTCTTACCTTGCGGTGCCATCAACGGCTTCACAAATGTTTGCCACCTTGGGTAGATGCCAGCCGCAAGATAATAGACATAATTGTATGCCGGTGTAGTTTCACCATTTGCAATCTTATTCATGAGTGGTGACCGATTAAGAACGTTGATTTTATTCAAAGATCCAGGCATTACAAAAAAAGCATGCCAAATCCAAATCTCCTGATCGGGCACTGCTTCAAGGATTATAGTGGAACCTTTTTTCTGGCCGTGGAATTGACCATGCCATGCCTTAGGACAGTTCTTCCAACTCCAATGCATGCAATCTATTGAGCCAAGCATACCTGGGAACCCGTGAGCTTTGTTCATCTCCAAAATCCTTGCGGTGTCTTCAACATTGGGAGCTCTCAAATATTCCGGACCAAACACTTGTATAATTCCGACTGCGAAGCGCTTGACACACATGATGGCTTGGCTCTCACCCATGGCCAAGTGGTCATCAACGAGATCCGACGGAATACCGTATGCCAACATACGCAAAGCGGCAATCACCTTTTGAAATGTGCTATGCCCAAGTTCTCCGGCGACATTCCTCCTTTGTTGAAAAAATCGATCATGGCTCGCCAGTTTCTCTGCAATGCGTTTGAACAACTCGATGCTCATCCTGAAACGGCGTCGAAAGTAGGACTCGGTGTATGTGGCATCCTCCGCAAAATATTTCCTCATCAATCTGTTGTGGGCATCGATCTTATCCATCCACAATTTCTGACGACCCATAACCGAACCACCGTGCCTCTGTTTTTTATTGACGTGCATAGCTACGATTATTGCGAGGTCCTCCTCCTCTTGAATATCAAATTCTTCGTCGAAAGAATCGTAGGACGAACTCATCTACAATATTGTATTTAAACTAGTTTAGAACTACAAACAACATGCATCAAACTCATCTAAAAAACATGAAGTTGAAGTATACATACATTGGAAACGTTTTGTCAAACACCTTGTGGGCGCCGAGCTCCAAACGGCTGTCGGGCGCTGTTCGTCGGAAGGATGGTGCCCTCGAGGGGCAGCGGCGAGTAGGGGAGGTGGAGGAAGCAGGGGCGGCGCGCAGGTATAGGCGGAGGAAGCGCCGATGGGTCGCCGGAGCAAAAGGGGGAATATTCGAGCCACGGCGCCAGCGCGTGGAGGTGAGATCTGGCGGTTGGGGAGAAGTCGTGCGCGAGTCGTCGCTGTCCAGCGTGCGGGAGCAGCAAATACACCGCGCGCGATGCCGTTTTGATCCGCGCGCTAGACTGAATATAGTGCGCGTGATTTTTCGACGCCTGCTGGAGCGTCCAACTCGGGTCTGCGCGCGCTAAAAACAGATTTTTTAGAGCGCGTCCTTTAGATAGCGCGTCTGTTGACGTTGCTCTACCAGCAGCACACAATTTTTTTTTAAACGCGGTCCCTTAGGGCCCGATTCATTAAAAAAGGTAGAAGAGAATTGCCCGGTTAATTAGCGGAAACCCGGGCGGAAACCGTTACAATACGTCCCCAACAGGGCACCATCAACGCACACCGACCCCGAGGTCGCGCTCCTGACGAGCCGCCGGCTTTGTCACCCGAGCAACCCGAAGCCGACACCCTACAACCAAAACCAAAGCCGCCGCTCAGACATTCACACCGACCCCGAGGCCGCGCTCCAGGCGAGTCGACTGCTCTGTCGCCCAAGCAACCGGAGCCGACACCCTACAAACATCTCCGGAGCCGCCGCTCCGACGTACAGACTGAAACCTCACACGCCGACCCCGAGGCCACGCACCTGCGAGCCGCCAACTTTGTCACCCGAGCAACCGGAGCTGACACCCAATAACCATATCCGGAGCCGCCGCTCCGACATCCACGCCGACCCCGAGGCCGCGCACCAGGCTGGCCAATGACACTGCCACCCACATGACCAATGCCAGCACCCCTTCATGACAACGAGACTCGGAGTCGCCGCTCCGACTTCCACACCGGCCCCAAGACCGCGCATCACCCGAGCCGATTGCACTCAAACCAAGACCACTCCACAACGATGCCTCCAAGAAGGACCGCGACACTGAAACGTCGCCATCGTGCGTTCCAGAAACCTGGAACAAGGGTTTCCCCCGAAGTGCAAGAAGGAAGGGTGCAGGTGCTCGGACGACAACGCCTCCAAAGAGGTGTGCGGCGCTCGCAGGCGTCGCCGTTGTCTGCTCCGGCCAGAGCCAGAGCAAGGCCTTCGCCCCGAGCATCCAAAGCAAGCCCTCCCCGCTAACCTGCACAAGAGAGCCGCCGCTCGTCAGAACCACCACCACACCACCAGAGCCCGGAGCCAACGGACAGAGCACAAAAGGTTATGCCCGAAGTAGTACGTCGGTTTCTATGGATGCACTAGGCGTAGTCAAGGGGTGTACGCGCATACCGGGGGAGGTGAGGTGCCTTAATTTGCTGGCCGTCGGTGTCGAGCCTAAGCGCGTGGTCAGCGGAGGTGAATATTTTTCAGATTCCATCAAATCCGAACGATGCCGCCTAATTGCCAACACCGAAGAGATACTAAAGCGAGGGCCATGGACAAGGATGGATTTGACGGGGGAGCATCTGGCATCTTTCGCTTCCCGTGGATTTAAGCAACAAGGACTATAGATGCAGTCTTGCCAGGAAAACCTGGTCAGATACACACACGGCTTTGTCTCTGTGGGTGTACATGAGGCCCTGGAGAAGGCGTTGCCCTGGGGAGGTCTGCTGTCTGATCTGAACGGCTTCCTCCGGCAAGCTCTCTGTTCCACACAGCGTCCCCGGTTCCCAGTCTCCACAGCGAAATGGTCACGTCAGCGGGTCAGGTCAGCCGACCGCGGCCAAGTCGAGGTAGGGGTAGGGCTGCTCAATTTCTGGATTGAGAAGAGAACCGCGGATGACTTAAGCATCTATAGCCACGTATGAAAAATACGGTCCCTCATACGACCACGGACTGTCTTGGGCGCGTCCGCGGACACTGACCGGACGCTTCCGCAGACACTGACCGGGCGCGCCTTATTTTTTGCCTTCTGCATCTGCATTCTTCATATCCGAACGCTCATATCCATACAAACGCATGCAACGCTACGTAAAACACTTTCGGATAGGATTGCTTCGCCGAATAAAAGGACCATAGTTCTATCGAGTTCATCGGCAAATTCAAACTAAGAACTACTTAAACATAATTAAATATTAACAAAACGGGAAGGGCGGAGGAAATCACCATTTCCTCGCCGCCCCCTTCCCCTTCTGGTCGTCCGCACAGCTCCATGTAGGCGTCGGCGTGCGGTGGAGCGGCGTCGTCATCGTCGTCATCAGAGCCGGAGGTGAAGGCGTCGCTGTCGTCCTCGTCGGAGCAGCGCATGCCGGACAACCTGCGGATTAGGCGGGCCTGCTCCTTGGCGTGGCGGGCCGCTTTCGCCTTCGCCGCCGCCTCTTTCGCTGCCTCGCGCTCCGATAACTGGATTGCCAGTCGGAGCGCGTCGGCATTCTTGCGACGGAGGCGGTGTGCATCCGACTCCACCGTCGTCAGCGAGCGGCGGAGGACGCCCGCGAGGAGCGCGTCCTCGGGGTCCATCGGCGCGCTCGAACGGCGCGCGGCCAGCGCCTCCACCCTCTCCCTCGGCCACTGCCGCCCGCGACGGGCTGCACGCGCCTCGGACTCCGGCGTCCTTGTGCGCCCCGCCCCCGTCGTGGGCACCAGGACCCAGCGGTGGCCGGGCACCGCATCCGGAGCAGAGGGTGGTGGAGGTGGGCGGCGTACCTGACCTGGAGCGGAGCGGCCGGAGCTGCGCGCCTGGCGGGAAGGGCCTGCGACGTCCCCGGCGCTCCGTCGGCGTGCGACGGGCCCAGAGGATGCTGATCCACCGCTGCCGGGGCCGCCTTGGTCCTGCACCGACCGGCGCAACGCGATGCCGAGGGCCACCTCCTCCACATCAACGTTCGATCCGTCGGAGCTGCTTCCGTCGCCGGCCATCGAATCGGAGGGTGGGGAGGGGGAGGGGAAGTGGAGTGGACGAAGAGTGAACTGCCGGATGTCTAGGGTTTGCCGGATTCGGGTATTTAGTGGGGTCGATGGTGGGCCGGACTGACGTGGCGGTGGGGTCGGTGGTGCGCCGGGCAGTCAGGCGGGCGTGCCCGGGCACGCCCGGGCTCCCCCATATCTGCCCCATATTTGGGCTGGATATGAGGGGTGTCGGTCAGACCGGGCGTTTGAGGCCCATTTAGGGAGTCCGTCTGGGTTGATTTTTCGTGACCGGGCAGTGACCGGACGGCCTGCCCGGGCGTATAAGATGGATATAAGGGGTCCGTCTGTAGATGCTCTTAGGGCTAGTTCTTTTCCAGCTTCTACGGGCTTATTGTCAAAATAAGCTAGAAGTTGGAAAGAACTCATTTTGAAGCCCTGGCTTAACTTATTTCCATCGGTCTCTTCTTCACAATGAGAAAAAGCTGGGGTAGGAGGTGCTTCCCGCAAAAGCTGACTTAAAGTCGAAGGGGTATACCCAATTGCCCCTGGTTTTTGCACTTAATTACAATGATTTTGCCACCAAGCCCAACTGCTGCCACAACCGAAGGAAACTAGAGAAACAAGTCAACCAGAGCCCTCGCCCCCTCGCGTTCTTCCTCGCCACAAGATCTAGGGTTCCCAAGCCGCCGCCACCGCCGTTCCCCATCATCCGCCGCTGACGAGGCCGGTTCCCATCAGCCTCCGCCGACGCTAGCCGTCCTCTACGGCCGCCCCTGTCGTCGCTCGACTCGCCGCCACTGCCGCTCACTGCCAACTCCTCTACTCCTCTGCTCGATCCATCGCCGCCGCTAGCCGTCCCCTACAACACTTGAGGCCGAGCAGGCAGCAGGCCGAGCATGCAGCAGCTCGTCCAATCCGGACGCTGCCTCCCGTCCCTCCGCAGTATTAGGAGTAGTATTATCTTTTGCTATTTCAAGTTCTGTTTCAGAGATGCATTTGATTTTTTCAGCATGTCAGGTAACTGATACATAAATATACATGTAGCTGATTTTTGTTGACATATCATCAGGAAGTGCAGTGCTCGTGTGCACCTAGTTTTTGGTCATGTTCTAAGTTTATACTTGCTGTAAAAAAGGATGAATTTGTATGCAAGCACTAGCATTTTATTGTTGTATGATCCTGCTACCATTTTTGCAAGTGGAAGAGAATATGAATGAAGTTGTGGACGTTGCTACTATGATATACAAAAACTTCAGTCAATTACTTTTTTAGGGGTATTATAGACTTTACACCAGAGAACTCCGAACATAAGCTCAGACAAAAGAACTGAATGACTTATTCTCATGGGCTTATTTTCACCGCAGCTTATTAAGGGCTTATTTCCACGTCAGTTTATGCATAAGCCACGGCTCAAAAGAACTGGCCCTTAGACTACCCACAATGAGGAGTAACATAGAGTAGTAACATGCATATGTTACTAGTCTAAGTTACCACCTCCATAGTGGGTAGTAACATAGAGATGGTAACATAGAGGTTTTCATTTACTAGCTTATAGACTCATTTTGTCTTAGTATGTGTGATGTTACTCATAGTATGAGTAACTAGCTATGTTACTTAATTTGTCTTTCTTTTCATTAATTAGCTGCCACACCATCTTTTTCGCTGAGGTGGCATCGATGTTACTATCTATGTTACTCCCATTATGGGTAGTCTTAGGCCACCTCTAAAGGACGACCCTGAACAGACATCCGTTTTGTTCGGATTTTGTCCGTTTGAGACAGGCAAAGGGACGACATCCGATCCTATTGTTGACACCAGATTTAGGCATGGAAGAAAACATAACTAAGATTACTTTAAATAAAGAAGTGCTCCACATGAAAAAGTTTCGTAGTGTTGACATGAACATTTTTGAAGTTTGGGTCATCGTCATCCTATCTCATCTTTAAGGCCAAAATTATGCTCAAAGAACTAAGATTTCATATGCAGAGTACTGTTCTACCGATTACACCTACAAGATGGCCTCATATGAGAAAAATTTCTACACGGATTGTCTTCGTCTCGTCGAGACGATCGATTTTGATATAAAGATCGTCTCAATCGGATTTCGAATGCAAAAGTTAGAGGCAAAATGGTGTGCTACAGAAGTCTGCCCCGGAAGTTCCGGGCAAAAGTTCCTTGGAGGTTCCGGGCTAAACCGAAAGTTTGCACGCGGTACGCCCCAAAAACTGGAATTCAACATTTTTTGCAGATTTGCGGGCCCGAATACAACCTCAAGATGACCTCGGATGAAAAAATGTTCAACAGACGAAATCTGCTCCGTTTCAAGGTCTACAATTTTGCTTTTGGGACCATCGCGATCCGAAGACATATGCGACCTGCATAATGAGTACAAGAAGGCTACTTGACGTAATTTTAGCCCAGAAGTTTCGGGCCGACCGGAAGTTCCGGCCCTCGTAGTCCGAGTTAGGTTAACTTTTGATGTTTTGGACGGGATTTGAGTCCTTTTCTTGTACGGAAAGTCCAGTCGCCTCATATATGTAAGAGGTGACGCCGATTAAACAACACACAATCGACACTCATCTACCCTAGTTTTTACATCTCTCCTTTGTTCTTTCTCGCTCGTTCTTCTTTCGTTCTTCATGTTGAAGGGCAACGATTCTTGAGGCTCTAGGGGCGGGCGAACCGACCTAGGGCAGCCCATGGCCGCCATGCGTCCAGACGGGGTCCCTCCCGGGTGCGGGGGGTTTCGGGTCCTCAAAAACACACGCCGGATTGCTTGCGTACCGCGCTTCTGGACAGGTCTCCTTCGATGTGAGCTGCGATGCATCACCCTCGGCGTTGGAGGTACACGGTGACCGTGCGCTGGCCGTGCATCGCATTTCGTTCGGCCGCATGTTTGCAAAGAAAATAGACCATGCCAGAGGCCACATGTTGGACCGAAATTTAGCCACGGCCATGCCAGCGGCCATAGTTTCATGTCGGTGAGAGCGCCAGCGACCGACACCCGATGCCAGCCTAAAAAGACGAATCCCTCATAATTTCGTGCCAGCAAACAAATGTCAGCGACCGGCACACATGCCGGCGCACAAAAAATGGACAGAGTTGTCAAAGTGTTAGTTACCCTCTCGGCAATTTGGTGGGCTCGTAGAAAAGCAATCCATGAACAGGAATTTCGGTTGCAATTGAGTACATTTAGTTTTGTGCAGAGCTATCTGAATGATCTTTCTTTGATTCCCAATAGGCATCGGCAGCCGCTTATGTGTTCTTTTTCCTGAATTGTCTGCTTGCTAAATCTCCCCGACCCCTACTCCCGCCGCCGCTCCCCTCCCCTCCCTCCTCCTCCCTCGCTGCCGCTAGGGGGCGCACCGGGCGAAGCCCGGTCGGCACCGGCGGCGGCAGGGCATCTCGTGGCGTCTTGCTCGACGGGGCGGGCGCGGGCCGTTCCCCCCGGGCCAGGGCGGGATGCGTGCGCCGGGCATCTCGGCGTCGACGGGCGGACGCGGCTGTGCGCCCTCGTGTCGCCGGCGTGCCAGGCGGCGTGGTGGCTGGTTGCACCTTCGACGACGGCCGCCTCTTCGGGTGGTGCGCGCGGGCTGGTGCCGGTCAGATCCGGCCGGATCTGGCTCCGGCGCCTCTTCCGATGGCGCGGCTGGGCTTAGCAGGGCCGTGAGCGTGCAGGGGGTGGTGGTGGCGGTGGTTCGTGCTGGTGGTGGCGCTGGTGGCGGGGTGGGCTTTGGCCGGCTTTGCGTGCGGTGACCTTTGGCGGCGAGGGTGGTGGCGTTCCTACTGCAGGACGGCTCGGGGCTGCTCCTCGGGGTCCCGGTGGATGTCGGCTGCCACGGCGTGGTGGTGGCTCATGGCGGTGGTCGGGGTCGTCTCACGGCGGTGGCTGTCTTCAGCGTCGGTCGGTCGGTGAGCGCCCTTGTCGACCTTCGATTCCTCTCCTCGTCGTTCGTACGCTGCCTTCTTCAAAGGGTTGGCCCTCTCCCAGTCGCGGTCCATCGCTCGTCTCGTGCCCGGTGGCAGGACCGAGCTCATCCCGCGCCCGGCGGCAGGACCAAGCTCGTCTCACGCCCGGCAACAGGACCGAGCTCGTCTCGCGCCCAGCGTTTGGACCGGGCTCGTCTCGCGCCCAGCGTTTGGAGCGGACTCGTCTCGCGCCCGGCTGTAGGACCGAGCTCGTCTCGCGCCCGGCGACAGGACGGGCGATTGGAGGCCAGTTTTGGCCGGCCTATTGGGTTTCGGCGCTGGGGGCAACTCAGGGGTGCTAAAGGCGGGGCCTTTCCACTCGTCTCTTTGGCTGGGGTAGAGGTGGGTGGTGGGTGAGGTGGCGTCGAGGTCTTGGATGCCGGGGCGGCGGCCTTGGTGGTGGTATCGCGGTGCTCTTGGGCATAGCCCGTGATTTGGTGCTGCCCGGTGACCATGGTCGTGTGGGCGACATGGTCGCCGGGGTGTGGCGTTTGGTGGCAGTGTGTATTAGCCGGGGTGAAAACCTACTCTATCTACGGATGGACCGACGGCGGCGAAGCTCGTTCCCTTCTTGAAGGCGTCGTCGCGGCCATCATTGCCCATCGTGTTGCTCCAGGGGAAACTCTAACCCTCGGGTCGGGCGGTGGCGGCGCTCCGGTGTCGTACCCTTCTTGAAGGCGCCGCCTTGTAGCACACAGTTCGTCGTATGCGGCTTCATCTCTTCGCGGTGGCATGTCCACGGTCGAGGACCCGACTGCTCTTGTAGTGCTTGGGTGCTGTTGTTGCGCTCAGCGCCTTTGTATCATGCCTTGGGTGCGTGTGTGTGTTGCGGTGGCGTGCGTTGTACTGGGGTGTTGTTGGTCGTTGCTTTATATATAAAGTGGGGCGAAAGCCTTTTTCGGTAATAGGCATCGGCAAGGGGGTGCCCACACCTCCGCATTTCCTGGACCTCAACTGGCGAATGGAGCATGGAAAGCGCTGAACGCGAAATGAACGTTGATGCTGTTGTGGGCAGACATGAAGACAGGGGATCCTGTGTTGTGGTATGTCGTGATCAGTCTGGAGTATATGGGGGCGTCTCTTCATTGATCATGCTTGACATGATACAACTGGAGATCCTCGAAACTGTTGTTGTAAGTGAAGCTCTTCACTTGGCACATGATCTACACTTGAATCACATTCATATAGCTACAAATTGCTTAACAGTGGTCAACAATCTAACGAGCTCGTACTTGGGTAGATGCAGTCCAATTATTCAAGACAAAAAAAAAATGATGACCGAATTTGATGAAGTCCACATCATGCATGAGAAGCGAGAACATATTTGGGAGGCTCATGATTTAGCAAAAAATTCTGTTACCTTAGATTCAGGCGCCATTTGTGGCTTTTAAATCCCCCAGATTTTATGTACTTGCCACTATTAGTTTCCGTTGAATAAAGCTTGGTAACACCCCCTAAAAAAATGCTAAAAAGAACCAAACACTCGCTGACTTGCCTAAAATAAACCAACAACCGCTGATCCACCATTTGATGGTTAACTAGTAGAAAGGTCAACCGTTCACTTAGGGAAAAAATGAAAAACAAATCAATAAATCCAAAAATCGTAAATGTTAACAAACTCAAAAAGGTTCACATATTTGAATAAAAAGTTCACAAAACTGAAACAAATTCATGAATTCATAAAAATTTCATGAATTTGAAATAAATTCGTGGGTTTTAAAAAAACTTCATGGATTTGAAATTATTCATAGATTTTGTAAAATAGTTTACAGATTTAAAAAAAAATCATCGATTTTGTATAAAAAGTTCTCAGATTTTTAAAAATACTTCATTTATTTCCTAAATAATTTCAAACATTTTTTTCACTGATTTAAAAAGAGGTTCCAAGAATTTGGAAAAAAAAAATCACCAATTATGAAAAAGAAAACATTTGAAAAAAATTCATTATTTTTTCTATAGTTCATAAAGTAGACAAAAGTTTGAGGATTTGAATATATACATGCATCTAAAAAATGTGATGTGTAAAGGTTCGTGAAATTTAAAAAGTTTCCAAATTTGAAAAAAAACATTCATATAAAAAGGAAAAATAAAAAAGAATTAAAAACGAAAAAGGAAACGAAAAGAAAAGCGATAAAAAAGAAAACTAAAAAAATAAAGGAAACTAAAAATAAAATAAAATAAAAAACGCATAAAAACCAGTCAAACAAAACAAAAAAATGCCAGCCGCCATGAATCAAGGCAACATCTTATAAGACCCCATGAATCCATGACGGTGGAACTGTGAACGTGTCGCTAATTTGCCCAAGCATAATCCTCAAATCGAGCAATTGGGCGGCCATTTTAGCAGTACGCATAGCTTTCTCATTCTAAGTCGTTTTCCCACAGTTTTGGGAACCTACTAGGAGGGTCCAACCGACATTTTTCTTCCTGTCTCTGTTTTATTTTATTTTTCTTAGTTTTCTATTTCTATTTCTGTTTCTTTTGCCTTTCCTCTTTTATGTTTTCTTTTTTCCTTTATCAAAATTTTCAAAAAGATCAAATATTCATTTTTTCGAAAAGTATATTTTTTTGCTTTTTTAAAATGTACGGAATTAAAAAAACATTTTAAAATTGTTTGGAATATAAAAAGTGGTTCGCTTCTTGTGTAAGATGTTTGAATGCTCAAACTTTGATAGGAAAATGTAAAAAATGTTGGATTTCTACAAAAAAGTTCAAATTTCAGAACATGGTTTTTTATTAAAATTTTCAGACTTTTAGAAATACTCACATTTTTCAAAATTAATCTTCATATCTTTAAAATGTGTTCCAAAATTACAAAAATGTTCAGTATTTTCATGTTTTGTTCATGCATTTATAAAATTTTAAGAATCTCAAAATTTGTATCTTACTACAATTAACTTTCCAGAAAAAACAGCCCTTGATGTAATTGGGCTGGGCCAACCTAGTACTAAGCATCCGGTTTTTGGGAAGGGTTCCTTATCGGTTCAGATTCAGTTTTTTACGGCTTTTCTTTTCCTGTTGTTTCTTTCACCGGTTTTCTTTCTTTGTTTTATTTTATTTTCTAAATTTTCCAAAACATTTCCGAAATTATTTTATTATGATTTTATAAACATGTTTGAGTTTTAACATTTTTCAGAAATAATCATAAAATGTTCATGCTTTAAAATTCGTTCATGAATTCAAAAAAGTTTAGGAATTTCAGATTTTTTTCCTATTTTCATAAATTTTATATTATTCGAAATGTTGTCATTTTAGAAAATCTGTGCAGAAAATTAAATAATGTTCGTGAAATTCAAGGAATGTTCGCGTTTTTGAAGAAATGTTCTGAATCCCCAAAAATGTGGAAAATTTGATTTTTTTTTTTGCATTTTACAAAAAATAACCTAAAGTTTCAAAATGCATTCACAATTTGTAAAAATGTGCTTTAAAAAAATTCAAATGCCGTTTGAGATGGATTTTGGAGATGCTGAATCACCATGGCAGTTGCGACTCGGACAAAATTCATGAGTACTTTCTCCGAGTTGATATAATTGAAATCCAGAAAAATTGGATTGCCCCCAAGTGGTGGGGAGGGTTATTTTTTTTGCTTGGGTGCGTGAGAAGAATGGAATATTTATAGTCTGAAGTGCGTATAGGATTGAGGGAGTCCTGTACTAGGGGGTCCCAATCGAGGAAGGACTTCGGAGGTTTTGAGACGAGGCGTGTGCATCCAGGATTCTGCCGAAGACTTGACGTGCACTCCAAGGTAGAAGGATTTTGTTCGACGTATAGTGCATAGGTGATTAGCGACATTCCTGTAACCCTAGATACCCCCGGTGCCTATATAAACCGTGGGGTTTAGTCCGTAGAGGATATTCATACACAACATCATAGCCCTTGGGTTTAGCCCACAAATCCACGATCTCGAGGTAGACTAACTCCGTAATCTATACTATATCAATACAACAAGTGCAGGACGTAGGGGTTTTACCTCCATTAAGAGGGCACAAACCTGGGTAAAAGCCTCATGTTCTTCATCTCCTGTTACCATCTGCCCGATCTCACAGCTCGGGCCCCCCTACTCGAGGTCTGCCAGTTTTACACCTCTAGATTCCCTCTGTGGCCTATAAATTCCAATAAATCCAAAAAACACTAGAGAGCCTCCTGAAACACTTTTTCCGCCATCGCAAGTCTCTGTTCCATCGTGTACCCATCTGAAGCCCTGTTTTGGTGCCCTACCGGGGGGTCGATCACGGAGGGCCTCTACATCAACCTTGCTGCTCCCATGGTGATGCGTGAGTAGTTGATCACAGACCTACGGGTCCGTAGTTAGTACCTAGATGACTATCTCTCTCTCTCTCTCTATGTTGTTGCTGCCTTTAGTGATGTCATGTGAACGTCGACTACATGACACTTCACCATCTAATGGGCCTAAGGGAAGGCATTGTGGAGTAATAAGTAGATGATGGGTCGCTAGAGTGACAGAAGCTTAAACCCTACTTTATGCGTTATTTCATAAGGGTTTGATTTGGATCCATACGTTTCATGATATGGTTAGATTTATCTTAATTATTCTTTTGTAGTTACGGATGCTTGCCAGAGGGGGTAATCATAAGTGGGTTCCTTGTTCAAGTAAGAACATCACCTTAGCATCGGTCCTCCAACATATCAAATTATCAAAGTAGCGAACGCGAATCGACTCAACATGATGAACATGACTAGAGAGATATTCCCATGTGTCCTCGGGAGCGCTTGCTTTACATAAGAGTACTTTCGGGCCTATCCTTTGCTATAAAAAAGGATTGGGCTACCTTGCTGCACCTTTGTTACTATTGTTACTTGTCACTTGTCACTTGTTACGAATTACCTTACTGCAAAACTATATATCACTGTTACTCACAACAATTGCAGAGAATACCTTGCTGAAAATTGCTTATCATTTCCTTCTGCTCCTTGTTGGGTTCGACACTCTTACTTATCGAAAGGACTATAATTGATCCCCTATACTTGTGGATCATCAATACTCTTTTCTGGCGCCGTTGCCGGGGAGTGAAGCGCCTTTGGTGAGTGGGATTTGGTAAGGAAACATATTCTGTACATGCTGAAATTTACTGTTGCTTATTACTATCGACAATCCTCCTTTGAGTGGTTTGTTCGGGGCATCTTCGCCCAGAACTGAAGTTAAAAAAGTTACTCCTCAATTTACTGAACCTACTGAAAATATATTTTATGAGATTCTTTCGGGTATGTTAGAGAAACCGCTAGCTAATCCTTATGCAGGAGACGATACAACTCATCCTGATTTACACTTGATATATGTAGATGGGATTTGTGGATTATTTATGCTTTTAGGTTTATCCGAAGATAAAGTTAAGAAGAAGGTTTTCCCTTTATCTTTGGAGGGATAGGCATTGATTTGGTATAGGCTATTGGATGATATTGGATCATGGGACTGAAATCGCTTGAATTTTATCAGAAGTTTTATCCTATGCATCTAGTTCATCGTGATCGGAATTACATATATAATTTTTGGCGTCGTGAAGGAGAAAGCATCGCTCAAGCTTGGGGGAGGCTTAAATATATGATGCACACTTTCCCCAACCATGAGCTCTCAAGAGAAATGATTATACAAAAAATTTATGCTCGACTTCCTCATGATGATCGATCAATGTTGGATTCTTCTTCCACCGGTTCCTACATGAAGAGAACTATTGAATTTAAATGGGATCTTCTGGAAAGAATTAAACGCAACTCTGAAGATTGGGAACTCAACAAAGGTAAAGATTCAGGTATAAAGCTTGAGTTTGATTGTGTTAAATCTTTTATGGAAACTGATACTTCTCATAAGTTTAGCAATAAATATGGGCTTGACTCTGAGATAGTAGCTTCTTTCTGTGAATCATTTGCTACTCATGTTGAACTCCCTAAGGAGAAGTGGTTTAAATTCCATCCACCTATTGAAGATTTATTAGAGGAACCCATTAAGGTTAAGGAGGAAATAATTGTTAGCCATGTTGATTCTGTTGTTCCTACTGCTTACATTGAGAAACCACCTTTTCCTGTTAGAATTAAGGAACATGCTAAAGCTGCAACTGTGGTTAATAGAAGTTATATTAGAACACCTAAACCTTCTGAACAAATAAATGTAGAACCTAATATTGCTATGGTTAAAGATATCCTAGCTGATAATATTGATGGACATGTTATTTATTTATGTGATGAAGCTACAAGAATTACAAAACCTATTAGAAGCAATCAGGATGAGTTAGATAAAAACAAACCTGTTACTGGCATGCATGTTGTTTCTATTAAGATTGGAGATCATTGTTATCATGGCTTATGTGACATTAGTGCTAGTGTTAGCGCTATACCTTTTACCTTATATCAAGAAATTATGAATGACATAGCACCCGCTGAAATTGAAGATACTGATGTCACTATTAAACTTGCAAATAGACAAACCATATCACCACTTGGGATTGTTAGAGATGTTGAAGTATTGTGTGGAAAAATTAAATACCCTACTGATTTCTTAGTACTTGGTTCACAACAAGATAGTTTTTGTCCCATCATATTTGGTAGACATTTCTTGAATACCGTTAATGCTGAAATTAATTGTGTTACTGAGAAGGTAAAAGTATGATTTCGTTATGTGTCTCATGAATTTAATTTCTCTAAGTTTGGTAGACAACCACATGAGAAAGAATTATTTAATAAAGATGAACTTATTGGTCTTGCTTCTATTGTTCTGCCTCCTGCTGATCTTTTAGAACAATACTTGCTAGACCATGAAAATGGCATGCATATGAATGAGAGAAATAAAATAGATGATATATTCTTTAGACAAATACCTATACTTAAACACAACTTGCCTGTTGAAATCTTAGGGGATCCTCCTCCACCCAAGGGAGATCCCGTGTTTGAGTTAAAGAAATTACCTGATACTTTGAAATATGCTTATCTTGATGAAAAGAAGATATATCCTGCTATTATTAGTGCTAACCTTACGGAGCATGAAGAAAAGAGGTTACTCAAAACTCTAAAGAAGCACCATGCTGCTATTGGATATACTCTTGATGATCTTAAAGGCATTAGCCCCACTCTATGTCAGCACAAGATTAATATGGAGCCAGACGCTAAACCTGTCGTTGATCATCAATGCCGTTTGAATCCTAAAATGAAAGAGGTGGTAAGAACTAAAATATTAAAGCTTCTGGAGGTAGGTATAATTTATCCTATTGCTAATAGTAGATGGGTAAGCCATGTTCACTGTGTTCCTAAGAAAGGAGGTATAACTGTTGTCCCTAATGATAAAAA
This sequence comes from Elymus sibiricus, assembly GCA_039707655.1. NCBI lineage: Eukaryota > Viridiplantae > Streptophyta > Magnoliopsida > Poales > Poaceae > Elymus > Elymus sibiricus. Next base: position 390,741,755 of record CM077669.1, on the reverse strand, counting down.
TGAACTTATACCACAAAGGATAGTAACTAGTTATAGGATGGTAATTGATTTCAGGAAATTAAACAAATCTATGAGAAAAGATCATTACCCGTTGCCTTTTATTGATCAAATGTTAGAAAGATTATCTAAGCTCACACATTTTTGCTATCTTGATGGATACTCTGGATTTTCTCAAATACCTATGTCAAAAGAGGATCAAGAGAAACCTACTTTTACTTGTCCGTTTGGAATTTATGCTTCTAGACATATGCCTTTTGGTTTATGCAATGCATCTGCTACCTTTCAAAGATGTATGACTGCTATATTCTCTGACTTTTGTGAAAATATTGTTGAGGTTTTCATGGATGATTTTTCCTTTTACGTGACTTCTTTTGATGATTGCTTCAGCAACCTTGATCGAGTTTTGCAGAGATGTGAAGAAACTAATCTTGTCTTGAATTGGGAGAAGTGCCACTTTATGGTGAATGAAGGTATAGTACTTGGGCATAAAATTTCTAAACGAGGTATTGAGGTTGACAAAGCTAAAGTTGATGCAATAGAGAAAATGCCATGTCCTAAAGATGTTAAAGGTATAAGAAGTTTCCTTGGTCATGCTCGTTTCTATAGGCGTTTTATTAAAGATTTCTAGGCCATTAACTAATCTCCTTCAAAAATATATTCCATTTGTTTTTGATGATGATTGTGTAGAAGCCTTTGAAATACTTAAGAACGCCTTAATCTCTGCACCTATGGTTCAACCACCTAATTGGATTCTACCATTTGAAATTATGTGTGATGCTAGTGATTATGTTGTTGGTCCTGTTCTAGGGCAAAGAGTAGACAAGAAATTGAATGTTATTCATTATGATAGTAAGACCCTAGATAATGCTCAAAGAAATTATGCTACTACAGAGGAGAATTTTTAGCAGTTGTGTTTGCATGTGATAAGTTTAGACCTTATATTGTTGATTCCAAAGTTACTATTCACACCGATCATGCTGCTATTAAATACCTTATGGAAAAGAAAGATGCTAAACCTAGACTGATTAGGTGGGTGCTTTTACTTCAAGAGTTTGATTTGCATATTGTTGATAAAAAGGGAGTTGAAAATCCTATAGCAGATAACTTTACTAGAATGGAAAATGTGCTTGATGACCCACTGCCTATTGATGATAATTTTCCTAATGAGCAATTAACTATTATAAATGCTTCCCGAAGTGCTCCTTGGTATGCAGATTATGCTAATTACATTGTTGCTAAAAATATACCACCTAGTTTCACCTATCAACAAAAGAAAAAATTCTTCTATGATTTAAGACATTACTTTTGGGATGACCCACATATTTATAAAGAAGGAGTAGATGGTGTTATTTGACGTTGTGTACCTGAGCATGAACATGAACAGATCCTACGGAAGTGCCACTCCGAGGCCTATGGAGGGCACCACGCTGGTGACAGAACTGCACACAAGGTACTACAATCCAGTTTTTATTGGCCTACTCTTTTTAAAGATGCTCGTAAGTATGTACTCTCTTGTGATGAATGTCAAAGAATAGGTAATATTAGTAGATGTCATGAAATGCCTATGGATTATTCACTCGCTATTGAACCATTTGATGTTTGAGGTTTTGATTATATGGGACCTTTTCCTTCCTCTAATGGGTATACTCATATTTTAGTTGCTATTGATTACATTACTAAGTGGGTAGAAGCTATTCCAACTAGTAGTGCTGATCATAACACTTCTATTAAAATGCTTAAACATATTATTTTTTCGAGGTTTGGAGTTCCTAGATACCTAATGACAGATGGTGATTCACATTTTATTCATGGTGCTTTCCATAAACTTCTAGCTAAACATGATTTTAACCATAGAATTGCATCACCTTATCATCCTCAGTCTAGTGGTCAAGTTGAATTGAGTAACCGAGAAATAAAATTAATCTTGCAAAACACCGTTAATAGATCTAGAAAGAATTGGTCTAAGAAACTTGACGATGCTTTGTGGGCTTATATAACTACTTATAAAAACCCAATGGGAATGTCCCCATATAAAATGGTTTATGGAAAAGCTTGTCATTTACCTCTTCAGTTAGAACATAAAGCTTATTGGGCAATTAAACAACTTAACTATGATTTTAAGCTTGCAGGTGAAAAGAGGTTATTTGGTATTAGCTCATTAGATGAATGGAGGACACAAGCCTATGAAAATGCCAATTTATTTAAAGAAAAGGTTAAAATATGGCATGATAAGAGAATTCAAAAACGGGAATTCCATGTAGGAGATCTAGTTCTTTTGTAAAATTCATGTTTTAGATTTTTTGCAGGTAAGATTCTCTCTAAATGGGAAGGACCTTTTGTCGTCTAAGAGGTTTATCGCTCCGGTGCTATCAGGATCAATAATGCCGAAGGCACACACCCGAGAGTGGTTAATGGGCATAGAATTAAACGTTACATCTCAGGTACGCCCATTAATGTTGAAACTAATATTATTCAAGTGATGACACCGGAAGAACACATAAGGGAGACCTTCCGAAACACTCTAGACACCTGAAAAGGGGTATGTATGTGATTCGGTAAGTAAACCGACTCCAAAAATTCCATAAAAATAAGTTCTGTTGGTTTAGGTATTTTAGAAAAATTACAAAAATAAAAACGATTCAGGGGGACCCACAAGACAACAGGGCACGCCCAGGGGGGTGGGCCCTGTTTCCTCGTGGGCCCCTCGTGTGCCTTTCGGACTCCGTTTTCTTCCTGGACACATATTCTGACCTAGAAAAAATCATTATATATACTCCCGTATGTTCTGACCACCGCATCGCAAGTTTCTTCTCTGTTTTTGTTTCGGGCTATTTTTCTGACAGATTTAGAAGCAACATGTCATCTCAAGATTCAGAGGGAGAGAGCTATGTCTCATATCTCATCGCCAATCCCCAAGTCTAGGGGGATGTGGATCCTTATTCAACCTGGCAATGGGGAATACCCAACCGGGTATTGCCCTCCCATACCCATGCCCATGATACCATCTCATCCCCATCCCCATCCCCATCCCCGTCCGCGGGGAGAGAAATTTTCCTATCCCCATCCCCGTCGGGCATATCATCCCCACGGGGAAACCACGGGGAAACCCACACCCGCAAACAACCCAAAAACAACAGCATTTTAGCTGAACAAACAACAACATTGACCACAGGATGCGATGGCGCCGGAGGCTGCGGCAGTGCAGGGCGGCGCCGGAGGTTGCTGCGGATCAGGGTGGCACCGGAGATGTGGCTGGCCGCTGGCGGCTAGGGAAGTTTGGATCGGGAGGGAGAGTGGCGGCTGCGAGGGGAGGGGGACTGCGGGTGCGGGACAGCGGAAGGGAGAGGGAGAGTGGCGGCTGCGGGGGGAGGGGGACTACGGGTGCGGGAGGGAGAGGGAGAGTGGCGGCCGCGGGAGGGAGAGGGACTGAGGGAGGCTAGATTAGGTTTTGGTGTAGTTAGGTCATGTATTGGCATATTGGTGGGCCTTTTAGGCCCAATTCGAGAATAATGCGGGTAAGTCGGGTATCGGGTATGGGTAATGACATGTCGTCCCCATCCCCGTTTACCCGCTGGGTAAGGTAATTCACCCAATAGCTTCCCCGTGGGTATGACAACAAGCATATCCCCGTCCCCTAATAGATTAATTGCCCGTGGGGATGCGGGTAACGGTTAACCATTGCCGGCTTGAATCCTTATGGGTGGTCAACAAAGGAAGAGGTGGAGGCTGACCTAAAGAAGATCGAGCCCTCAAGTGATGATGAAAAAGAAGCACCTCTACCTCAACCTGGAGATATGCACGTGGAGTTCAAAAAGTCGAGTTTGCCAAACAAGGTTACACCTTCCAATACTCGATTCACCCCTTATCGACGTGTGCAGGTAGACACCACCATTGCCTCAGCCAGCAAAACACACCCTTTGATGGAAGGAGCAATGATCGTCACCAACAAACTCCGTAAGGAGAATCTAGAACTTAAGCGAGAGGTTGATAAGCTCAATGAGGAGATCCATATCCTAAGGGAAATCATCGCTAAGAGTATCACATCATCACCACCATCACCCAAGAGGGACACTTGAGTACATGGGTATGGGTGATGTCTACTACGCAACCTTCTTCTTGTAGACTCGTGTTGGGACTCCAAGCGTAGAGTTTTGTAAGACAGTAGCAAATTTCCCTCAAGTGGATGACCTAAGGTTTATCAATCCGTGGGAGGCGTAGGATGAAGATGGTCTCTCTCAAACAACCCTACAACCAAATAACAAAGAGTCTCTTGTGTCCCCAACACACCCAATACAATGGTAAATTGTATAGGTGCACTAGTTCGGCGAAGAGATGGTGATACAAGTGTAATATGGATGGTAGATATAGGTTTTTGTAATCTGAAAATATAAAAACAGCAAGGTAACTAATGATAAAAGTGAGCACAAACGGTATTGCAATGCTTAGAAACAAGGCCTAGGGTTCATACTTTCACTAGTGCAAGTTCTCTCAACAATACTGACATAGTTGAATCATATGTAAATCCCTCACGTGCGACAAAGAGTTCACTCCAAAGTCACAAATAGCGGAGAAAACGAAGAAATTATTGTAGGGTACGAAACCACCTCAAAGTTATCTTTTCCGATCAATCTTATGAGCTATCCCTATAAGTGTCACGAACAGCCCTAGAGTTCGTACTAAAATAACACCTTAAGATACACATCAACCAAAACCCTAATGTCACCTAGACACTCCAATGTCACCACGAGTACCCATGGGCTTGATTATACGATATGCATCACACAATTTCAGATTCATCATGTTCAATCCAACACAAAGAACTTCAAAAAGTGCCCCAAAGTTTCTACCGGAGAGTCAAGATGAAAACGGGTGCCAACCCCTATGCATAGATTCCCAAGGTCACGGAACCCGCAAGTTGATCACCAAAACATACATCAAGTGGATCAATAGAACATCCCAATGTCACCACGGATATCCCATCGCAAGACATACATCAAGTGTTCTCAAATCCTTTAAAGACTCAATCCGATAAGTAAACTTCAAAGGGAAAACTCAATTCATCACAAGAAGATAGAGAGGGGAAAACTCCATATGATTCATCTATATTAATAAAGCTCGCGGTACATCAAGATCGTGTCATCTCAAGAACACAAGAGAGAGAGATCAAACACATAGCTACTGGTACATACCCTCAGCCCCGAGGGTGAACTACTCCCTCCTAGTCATGGAGACCGCCGGGATGATGAAGATGGCCTCCGGTGATGGTTTCCCCCTCCGGCAGGGTGCCGGAACGGGTTGCCGATTGGTTTTTCATGGCTACAGAGGCTTGCGGCGGCGGAACTCCCGATCTAGGTTTCTTTCTGGGGGTTACGGGATTTATAGGAGTACTTGGCGTTGGAATCAAGTCAGGGGGAGTCCCGAGGGGCCCACAAACCAGGGGTGCACGCCCTAGGGGGCGCCCCCTAGGCTTGTGGCTGCCTCGGGACTCCTCTCCGGTATCTTTTTTCTCCAGTATTTTTTATATTTTACAAAAATATTCTCCGTAAATTTTTATTCCGTTTGGACTCCGTTTGATATTCCTTTTCTGCGAAGCTCAAAAACAAGGAAAAAAACAGAAACTGGCACTAGGCTCTAGGTTAATAGGTTAGTCCCAAAAATAATATAAAATAGCATATTAATGCATATAAAACATCCAAAACCAATAATATAATAGCATGGAACAATAAAAAATTATAGATACGTTGGAGACGTATCAGCATCCCCAAGCTTAATTCCTGCTCGTCCTCGAGTAGGTAAATGATAAAAACAGAATTTTTGATGTGGAATGCTACCTAACATATTTATCCATGTAATATTCTTTATTGTGGCATGAATGTTCAGATCCATAAGATTCAAAACATAAGTTTAATGTTGACATAAAAACAATAATACTTCAAGCATACTAATAAAGCAATCATGTCTTCTCAAAATAACATGGCCAAAGAAAGTTATCCCTACAAAATCATATATTCTGGCTATGCTCCATCTTCATCACACAAAATACTAAATCATGCACAACCCCGGTTTTAGCCAAGCAATTGTTTCATACTTTAGTATTCTCAAACTTTTTCAACTTTCACGCAATACATGAGCGTGAGCCATGGACATAGCACTATAGGTGGAATAGAATGTGGTGGTTGTGGAGAAGACAAAAAAGAAGGAGATAGTCTCACACCAACTAGGCGTATCAACGGGCTATGGAGATGCCCATCAATAGATATCAATGTGAGTGAGTAGGGATTGCCATGCAACGGATGCACTAGAGCTATAAGTGTATGAAAGCCCAAAAAGAAACTAAGTGGGTGTGCATCCAACTTGCTTGCTCACGAAGACCTAGGGGAATTTTGAGGAAGCCCATCATTGGAATATGCAAGCCAAGTTCTATAATGAAAAATTCCCACTAGTATATGAAAGTGACAATATAGGAGACTCTCTATCATGAAGATCATGGTGCTACTTTGAAGCACAAGTGTGGAAAAAGGATAGTAGCATTGCCCCTTCTCTCTTTTCTCTCATTTTTTTCTTTTTTTTTCTTTTTCTTTTCTTTTGGTGGGCATCTTTGGCCTCTTTTTTTTTATTTGGGCGTCTCTGGCCTCTTTTATTTTTTGTAAAGTCCGGAGACTCATCCCGACTTGTGAGGGAATCATAGTCTCCATCATCCTTTCCACACATGGGACAATGCTCTATAATGATGATCATCACACTTTTATTTACTTACAACTCAAGAATTACAGCTCGATACTTAGAAAATATGACTCTATATGAATGCCTCCGGCGGTGTACCGGGATGTGCAATGATCTAGCGTAGCCATGAAACGTCATGCTAGCTATCTTACGATCATGCTAAGCAATATGACAATGATGGTGCGTGTCGTGATAAACGGAACAGTGGAAGTTGCATGGCAATATATCTCGGAATGGCTATGGAAATGCCATAATAGGTAGGTATGGTGGCTGTTTTGAGGAAGGTATATGGTGGGTTTAGTGCACTGGCGAAAGTTGCGCGGTACTAGAGAGGCTAGCAAAGGTGGAAGGGTGAGAGTGCGTATAATCCATGGACTCAACATTAGTCATAAAGAACTCACATACTTATTGCAAAAGTTTATTAGTTATCAAAACAAAGTACTACACGCATGCTCCTAGGGGAAGGGTTAGTAGGAGTTAACCATCGCGCGATCCCGACCTCCACACAAAGGAGGGCAATCAATAAATAAATCATGCTCCGACTTCGTCACATAACGGTTCACCATAAGTGCATGCTACGGGAATCACAAACTTTAACACAAGTATTTCTACCAATCCACAATTACTCACTAGCATGTCACTAATATCACAATCTTTATATCTCAAAACAATCATAAGGAATCAAACTTCTCATAGTATTCAATGCACTTTATATGAAAGTTTTTATTATATCTCTCTTGGATGCCCATCATATTAGGACTAAATTCATAACCTAAGCAAATTACCATGCTGTTTAGAGACTCTCAAAATAATATAATTGAAGCATGAGAGTTCAACAATTTCTATAAAATAAAACCACCGCCGTGCTCTAAAAAGATATAAGTGAAGTACTAGAGCAAATTGACAAACTACTCCAAAAAGATATAAGTGAAGATCAATGAGTAGCCAACAATTAAATAACTATGTGAAGAGTCTCTCATCTAAGAATTTCAGATATTAAGTATTTTATTCAAACAGCAAAACAAAATAAAAATTCATTCCAAGAATAGTAAATATCATGTGGACAAATAAAAATTTAGGCTCAACATAGGCTAACCGATATTTGTTTGATGAAGAGAGGTGGGATGCATAGCATCCCCAAGCTTAGATGCTTGAGACTTCTTGAAATATTTACTTGGGGTGCCTTGGGCATCCCCAAGCTTGAGCTTTTGTATCTCGTTCGATCCTCTCATATCATGGTTTCACCTATTCTCAAAAACTTCATCCACACAAAACTCGAAAAGAACTCGTGAGATAGGTTAGTGCACATAAGAATAAATCAACACTTCATGTACTGCCAAGACATGTTGCACAATAATTTCCAAACATCATCTACTGTTTACTATCGTTTCCACAATTTATATCTACCAATATAGGCTATGGAAACTATAGGATAAGTAGATAACAAAACTATGACAGCAATCTGTCCAAACAGAACAGTCTGTAGCAATTTATGAAAACAGTGTACTTCTGTAACTCAAAAAATTATGAAAATTTAGGACATGATAAATAATTTATATTACAATACTGTGTAAACAATTCAGAAACTTTCCACGTTCCAGTAAAATATGAAAATTCAAACACTACAGCAAAAGTTTCTGTTTTTACACAGCACACATCAAATATGCAATGCAAGCATCCTAAAGGCAATTCTTGGAACTTTTTATTGAAAAACAAGATTATAAATAACACGTAACAGAGAACAACAAAATAAAATGACGCTCCAAGTAAAACACATATTATGTGACGAATAAAAATATAGCTCCAAGTAAGATATACCGATAGTGTTGAAGACGAAAGAGGGGATGCCTTCCGGGGCATCCCCAAGCTTAGGCGCTTGAGTCTTCCTTGGATATTACCTTGGGGGTGCCTTGGGAATCCCCAAGCTTAGGTTCTTGTCACTCCTTATTCTTCTCATATCGGTGTCTCACCCAAAACTTGAAAACTTCAATCACACAGAACTTAACGGAACTTCGTGAGAAGGGTTAGTGTAATAAAGATAGATCATTCACTTAGGTACTGTCAAGACAAGATTCATAATTGTTACCACATGATACCTACTGTATTCTATCATTCCCATAATTTATACCACTAAATATAAGCTATGGAAACACTAAAACAAGCAAACTATGCATGCAAAACAGAATCTGTCAGAAACAGAACAGTCTGTGAAGATCTGTAGTATAACCATACTTACCTATCTCTAAAAATTCTGAAAAATTAGGAAAAACTGAATAATTTGTATATTAAGACTTTGAAAAAATTTCAGATCATTATCATGCTCCAGTAAAAAATAAAAATTCCTGTACTGGAGTCAAAAGTTTCTGTTTTGGTTCAGCATCAGTTCTACTCATCTTGTGAGTCATCCCAAAGGCTTTACTTGGCACTTTATTGAAACAAAAGCTATAAAACATGATTACTACAGTATCTTAATCATGTGAACACACAAAAACAGTAGGTATAAATATTGGGTTGTCTCCCAACAAGCACTTTTCTTTAATGCCTTTTAGCTAGGCATGATGATTTCAATGATGCTCACATAGGAATAATAATTGAAACATGCAAAAGAGCATCATGAATCTCATGACAAGCACATTTAAGTCTAAGCCACTTCCTATGCATAGGAATTTTGTGAGCAAACAATTTATGGGAGCAAGAATCAACTAGCATAGGAAGGCAAAACAAGCATAACTTCAAAACTTTGAACACATAGAGAGGAAACTTGATATTATTGCAATTCCTACAAGCATATGTTCCTCCTTCATAATAATTTTCAGTAGCATCATGAAGGAATTTCACAACATAACTATCACATAAAGCATTATCTTCATGATCCACAAGCATAGAAAATTTGTCACTCTCCACATAAGCAATTTTCTTCTCATTCATAATAGTGGGAGCAAACTCAACAAAATAACTATCATGAGATACTTGATTTACATAACCACTTTGAATATTAAAATCATGATGACAAGTTTCATGGTTACTATCACTATTTATAGCATATATGCCATCATCATCATAAATTTGCTCATCAAAACTTGGGGGACTAAAAATATCATCTTCATCAAACATAGCATCCCCAAGCTTGTGGATTTGCATATCATTAGCATCATGGATATTCAGAGAATTCATACTAGCAACATTGCAATCATGCTCATCATTAAAGTAATTCTCATTAAGTATTTTCATAATTTTTCCTCTACCAATTGAGCACAATTTTCGGAATCCTTAATTTCACGAAAGACATTATAGAGACGAAACAAATGATGCAACCTAAACTCCATTTTTTGTAGTTTTCTTTTATAAAACCAAACTAGTGATAAAACAAGAAACTAAAAGATTCAATTGCAAGATCTAAAGATATACCTTCAAGCACTCACCTCCCTGGCAACGACGCCAGAAAAGAGCTTGATGTCTACTACGCAACCTTCGTCTTGTAGACTCGTGTTGCGCCTCCAAGCGCAGAGTTTTGTAGGACAGTAGCAAATTTCCCTCAAGTGGATGACCTAAGGTTTATCAATCCACGGGAGGCGTAGGATGAAGATGGACTCGCTCAAACAACCCTGCAACCAAATAACAAAGAGTCTCTTGTGTCCCCAACACACCCAATACAATGGTAAATTGTATAGGTGCACTAGTTCGGCGAAGAGATGGTGATACAAGTGTAATATGGATGGTAGATATAGGTTTTTGTAATCTGAAAATATAAAAACAACAAGGTAACTAATGATAAAAGTGAGCACAAACGGTATTGCAATGCTTAGAAACAAGGCCTAGGGTTCATACTTTCACTAGTGCAAGTTCTCTCAACAATACTGACATAGTTGAATCATATGTAAATCCCTCACGTGCGACAAAGAGTTCACTCCAAAGTCACAAATAGCGGAGAACAAATGAAGAAATTATTGTAGGGTACGAAACCACCTCAAAGTTATCTTTTCCGATCAATCTTATGAGCTATCCCTATAAGTGTCACGAACAGCCCTAGAGTTCGTACTAAAATAACACCTTAAGATACACATCAACCAAAACCCTAATGTCACCAAGATACTCCAATGTCACCACGAGTACCCATGGGCTTGATTATACGATATGCATCACACAATTTTAGATTCATCATGTTCAATCCAACACAAAGAACTTCAAAAAGTGCCCCAAAGTTTCTACCGGAGAGTCAAGACGAAAACGTGTGCCAACCCCTATGCATAGATTCCCAAGGTCACGGAACCCGCAAGTTGATCACCAAAACATACATCAAGTGGATCAATAGAACATCCCATTGTCACCACGGATATCCCATCGCAAGACATACATCAAGTGTTCTCAAATCCTTTAAAGACTCAATCCGATAAGAAAACTTCAAAGGGAAAACTCAGTTCATCACAAGAAGATAGAAAGGGGAAAACTCCATATGATTCATCTATATATTAATAAAGCTCGCGGTACATCAAGATCGTGTCATCTCAAGAACACGAGAGAGAGAGAGATCAAACACATAGCTACTGGTACATACCCTCAGCCCCGAGGGTGAACTACTCCCTCCTCGTCATGGAGACCGCCGGAATGATGAAGATGGCCTCCGGTGATGGTTTCCCCCTCCGGCAGGGTGCCGGAACGGGCTCCCGATTGGTTTTTCGTGGCTACAGAGGCTTGCGGCGGCGGAACTCCCGATCTAGGTTTCTTTCTGGGGGTTACGGGATTTATAGGAGTACTTGGCGTTGGAATCAAGTCAGGGGGACTCCCGAGGGGCCCACAAGCCAGGGGGGCGCGCCCTAGGGGGGGGCGCCCCCTAGGCTTGTGGCTGCCTCGGGACTCCTCTCCGGTATCTTTTTGCTCCAGTATTTTTTATATTTTCCAAAAATATTCTCCGTAAATTTTTATTCCATTTGGACTCCGTTTGATATTCCTTCTCTGCGAAGCTCAAAAACAAGGAAAAAAACAAAAACTGGCACTGGGCTCTAGGTTAATAGGTTAGTCCCAAAAATAATATAAAATAGCATATTAATGCATATAAAACATCCAAAACCGATAATATAATAGCATGGAACAATCAAAAATTATAGATACGTTGGAGACGTATCAATGGGCACCACCCTTAGCTTCTTCCAAGCTTGGGGGAGGTGCCCCGGTATCGTATCACCATCACTTTTACCATTATCATCTATCTTAGTTCAATCCTTAGTTATTTCATGATTTAGAGGAATAAAATTTAGTTTTCCATTGCTTAGAGGGTTTGCTTTGTGATCTACCTATCTTTGTAATAAAGTGTGAGAGTTATATAATAAAGATTAGTTGAGTTTGTGAGCTTTACTCTCATGTATCAATCATCATAGCATTGAAATAAAAGAAATAGAAAATTCATATGCTAATCCCACGGGGAGTAATGACTTCACATAGAAAAATTATAAGTCATAAAGTTTCTTGGGAGTTAACAAACATAGTGTTAGTCATTGATACAATCCATGCAAATTATGATAGAGGAGAGGAGATTCGGATGCAAATACACTATCTTGGACATCTTTTACGATTGTGAGCCCGCATCAAATATTATATAATGATCGAACTGTTGATGTTGGACAAGGAAGACAACGTAATGAGTTATGTTTGTCTACATACACATAGAAGTTATATTTTCAAGGATCCTCTAACATGTGGTGCTTTCTTTAGATCTTTTGCTAGACAAAAATTTCCGCACTAAATAGAGATACTACTTGTGCATCCATAACCCTTAAACCCAGTCTCTTGCCATGAGAGTCCACCATATCTACCTATGGATTGAATAGGATCCTTCAAGTAAGTTGTCATCGGTGCATCAAAGCAATAAAAGTTGCCCCTAAATATGTATGATCTTTTATTGTAAGGGAAAATAAGCTTTGTACAATCTTGTGATGGCAAAGAAATAAAAGCGACAGACTGCATAATAAATGTTGCTATCATAAGGGGCAATATAAAGTGAAGTTCCTTTACATTAAGAGCTTGCACATCCAAAAATCAATAAGCGCATGACAACCTCTGATTCCCTCTGTGAAGGGCCTATCTTTTACTTTCATGTATTTACTTTTATGCAAGAGTCAATAATGTTTATCCCTATTCCAACCTATTAATTTTCTAGTTGGCAAGCATCATGTGTTGGGGAAAGATCCATATATATATATATATCCAGTTGGATGTAGGTGATCATGGGTCATTATTGTTGAAATTATCCTTGATGTAAATATGTTGGGTGGCGAAAACAGTAAAGCCCCAATCTTCCAATGTGTCCGATGGAAACACTAGCTCCAAAAATATGAAATGAGTGTCAGCAATCATGGAAGACTAAATGATAGTTGAGCATGTGGACTTGCTAAATTGAAAGCTCTTACATAGACTCTTCTCTGAAATATGATGAACTGATTGTCTCAATGACTAAGAACTTAGTTTGTTGATTGTCACTAAAGTTTATGCTTCATACTTCAATGTTGTGGATAGATTATTACTTGTTTATGAGAAGTTATATGATGAAATACTTACTGCTATGTTAATATTCATGATGCTCTCATGTCTGTATTATGTTTTTATCGACACCTCTCTCTCTCAAATTATGTGGTCATTAGTATCGAGTTCGGCTTTCGCTTGAGGACAAGCGAGGTCTAAGCTTGGGGGAGTTGATACGTCCATTTTGCATCATGATTTCCTATTGATATTTATGCTATTCTCGTTCATTATTCCACTTTATGATACAATTCTTATTCCTTTTCTCTCTGGATTTACAAGGTACATCACAAAAGAGGGAAATTGCTGGGAACTGGAATTCTAGACCTGAAAACCAAGAAAAAGGGTGAAAATTCACTGGACTTCAAATGACCTGAAACTTTTTGTGAATTATTTATGGAATATATGAAGAATTATGAAGCAAAGAACTACCGGAGGGGGGATGCCTATGGGCCACGAGCCAACAGGGCGCGCCCACCCCCTGGGCATGCCATGTGCCTCGTGGGGCCCACATGGCACCCCGACCCTAATGCCAGTCCTATAAATTCACATTTGATGAGAAAAAATAAAGAAGGAACTTTCGGGACGAAGCGCCGCCGTCTCGAGGCAGAAACCTGGGAAGAGGCCCTTTTGCACTCCGGCAGGCTGATTCTGTCGGGTAAACTTCTCTATGAGAGGGGGGAGATCGCAGCCATCGTCATCACGAACGTTGCCTTCTTCATGGGAGAGCCAATCTTCATCAACATCTTCACCAGCACCATCTCATCTCAAACCCTAGTTCATCTCTTGTATTCAATCTTTGTCTCAAAACCTCGGATTGGTACCTGTGGGTTACTAGTAGTGTTGATTACATCTTGTAGTTGATGCTTGTTGGTTTATTTGGTGGAAGATACTATGTTCAGATCCTTCATCATCATTATTACACCTCTGATATTGAACATGTTGATGATGTGTGAGTAGTTACTATTGTTCCTGAGGACATGGGAGAAGTCTTGTTATAAGTAATCATGTGAAGTTGGTATTCGTTCGATATTTTGATGATATGTATGTTGTTGCTGTCTTTAGTGGTGTCATGTGAACGTCGACTACATGACACTTCACCATCTATTAGGCCTAAGGGAAGGCATTGTGGAGTAATAAGTAGATGATGGGTTGCTAGAGTGACAGAAGCTTAAACCCTACTTTATGCGTTATTTCATAAGGGTTTGATTTGGATCCATACGTTTCATGCTATGGTTAGATTTATCTTAATTCTTTTTTCGTAGTTGCAGATGCTTGCCAGAGGGGGTAATCATAAGTGGGTTGCTTGTTCAAGTAAGAACAACACCTTATGAAAGGACGTGGATGTCGCCTAGAGGGGGGGGGGTGAATAGGCGCTTTAAAATAATTACGGTTTAGGCTTGAACAAATGCGGAATAAAACTATCGTTTAATTAGTCAAGCACAAAACCTAAAACAACTAGGCTCACCTATGTGCACCAACAACTTATGCTAAGCAAGATAGACAACTAAGTGATAGCAAGATATATAACAAGACACAATATGGCTATCACAAAGTAAAGTGCATAAGTAAAGGGCTCGGGTAAGAGATAACCGAGGCACGTGGAGACGACGACGTATCCCGAAGTTCACACCCTTGCGGATGCTAATCTCCATTCAGAGCGGTGTGGAGGCACAATGCTCCCCAAGAAGACACTAGGGCCACCGTAATCTCCTCACGCCCTCGCACAATGCAAGATGCCGTGATTCCACTAAGGGACCCTTGAGGGCGGTCACTGAACCCGTACAAATGGCGACCCTTGGGGGCGGTCACCGGTACCCGTACACTTTGGCAAACCTTGGGGGCGGTTCACCAGTACCCGTACAAATTGCTCGGGGCAATCTCCACAACCTACTTGGAGACCCCGACGCTTGCCCGGAGCTTTACACCACAATGATTGAGCTCTGAGGCACCACCAACCGTCTAGGGCGCCAAGGCACCCAAGAGGAACAAGCTCTAGGGTGCTCAAACACCCAAGAGTAATAAGCTTCTCAACTTCTCACTTCCACGTATCACCGTGGAGAACTCAAACCTATGCACCAAATGCAATGGCAAGGGCACACGGAGTGCCCAAGTCCTTCTCTCCCAAATCCCACCAAAGCAACTAATGCTAGGGAGGAAAATGAGAGGAAGAACGAAGAAGAGCACGAAGAACTCCCAGATCAAGATCCAAGGGGTTCCCCTCACAAAGAGGAGAAAGTGACTGGTGGAAATGTGGATCTAGATCTCCTCTCTCTTTTCCCTCAAGAACTAGCAAGAATCATTGGAGGGATTGAGAGATAGCAAGCTCGAAGAAGGTCAACAATGGGGGGCAAACACGAGCTCAAGAGTTAGAGAGCAATGGGGAAGAAGACCCCCTTTTATAGGTGGGGGAAAATCCAACCGTTACCCCCACAGCCCGCACACAAGCGGTAGTACCTAGCGGAAGTACCGCCGGAGCGGTACTACCGCTAGTTCAGAGAAAAACTGCCCTGGCACTGAAACTGCCATAACTTTGGCATACGAGCTCCGAATTGAGCAAACTCAAGCTTGTTGGATTCAGGACGACAAGAGCCATCCAACAGCCATAATCTTAAGAAGAGGCAGTATGAAAATGCCAATGGTATAGAGATGTGAAACCTCTATCAATGAAGAACCGACAAAAACTCCAACATCGAAAACATCATAGAAGATGCATATGGACTCCGTTTTCGATGAACTTGAGCTTGTCATGAAGCTGACCATAAGCTCAAGAAACCTCAAAGAGAAAAACCAACCAAGAACCAAGAAAGATGATGATGCCAAGAATGCAATGGTTTGAGCTCTCAACGAACGATACGATCAAGCTACTCACTTGAGAGCCCCCTTGATAGTATGGCTATCTATCCTATAACCCAGTCTCCCAACTATCACTATGAGACCGGTAAAATAGAAAACCCTATCAAGGTCAAACCTTAGCCTTGCGCATAGTCCACTTGAGCTAGATGATGACGATCTTGACTTCCTCAAGATGGACCACCTTTCTTGATTGCGTTGGCTCGATGAAGACTGGTTGATTGCTCCCCCATACTCCACTATGGGTGAGCCACTCTTCAGCACATCTTCACAAGTCCATTGTCACCACAATGGACGGCATGCTTCAAGCATGATCTCTCCGTGATGCTTCACTTGAACTTGCACACCGCAACCTTGATGACGATCACCACTTGATGTCATCCTCCATGGATTGTATGGGATCTTCTTATTGATGCTAGCCCATGGAAACATACCTAACCCCACAAAGAACACTCACAGGGAACATGGGTTAGTACACAAAGCGTAATGGACAATGCTTACCATACCATGGGATCACTCGATCCCACTTGGTACATCTTCTACGCTTTGTGTGTTGATCAACTTGAATCATTCTTCGCCTTAATCTTGATCAACCTTGTGTCTTCTCTTCTCTCTTCACAAAGATGATGTCTTGAAGGTAAACATGAATGTTCACACAATCTTCTTCTTCAAGACATGCTTGCAATGAGATCAACTCTCACATGACCAATCTTTGGATAAAACCTTGAATACCACCTTGGTCACCATATAAACTCCTTGAAACCAACAGATGGACTTCAAGAAGTGCCTATGGACAAATCCTTCGAATATAACTTAAGGCAACCATTAGTCCATAGGGATTGTCATTAATTACCAAAACCACACATGGATAAATGTGCTCTTACACCTTAGCATCGGTCCTCCCACATATCAAATTATCAAATTAGCGAACGCGAATCGACTCAACACGATGAACATTTTATTGGAAAAGGAGGATTACCCCCGGCCTTTGCATCATCATGATGCATGCGGCCATATTATTAAAAGACGATCATAATGGTTCCACAAAATTGCGTAATCCGGAAGAGTTCACAAATCGAACTCATAAAAATAAATGCAGAAAAATGCCACCTCTGGCTAAGCTGAAACAAGTTACAATGACTAAACACCTAGCCTATTAGTTAGCCGCCATCCAAACCGGTTGAAGATAGCCCGTGCTACCATCTCCCACCAGTTGCACCCAGTAGCCAAAAGCTCCCTGGACTCCACAGTTGTGAGTAACAACCACGTACGGATCCATGCCGTAGCTCTGAAGATAACGTGCAAAAAGTTGTTGAAGTTCTTCTTATTAAATATCATGTTGTTTCTGCAGTTCCATATAGCCTAGAATAAAGCACATATCCCTATCCGAATATTACTCGCAATATTTGTTTGCACTCCATTGAGCCATGTCCCAAATAACGTGTTCATACTACTTGGAGGGCCAATGTTAAAGGCTATATGTATAGTACGCCAAAGTAGTTGTGCAAGTGGGCACTGAAGAAAGAGGTGTTTTATACTCTCGTTGTGATCACAAAAATAACATCTCGTGTTTCCTACCGATCTTCGCTTAGTCAAATTATCCTTCGTCAGAATCACTCCCTTGTGAACGAACCGCATAAATATTTTAATTCTTAGTGGGATTTTAACCTTCCAGATGCGAATGGATGTCGGTAATGGCCTAGAATCAATAAGATCTAGATACATCGATTTCACGGAGAAACTACCACTTGCAGTTAATTTCTAGTGAATAGTATCAGTCTGGTCAGTCAGTTGAACTTCCGTCAACCTACGTACCAAGTGCAACCAAGAGTTCCATCGTTCCCCAATCAAAGATCGTCTGAACTGTATATTCAGGGGGATTGACTGCAATATCACAGCAACATAATCTTCTTTACATTGCGCAATATTATAAAGAGAAGGGTATTGTATAGCCAAGGGCGTCTCCCCTAACCATGTATCTTCCCAAAATCTAGTAGTGTTACCATTACCAACATTAAATTTCACCCTATGGAAAAAAGTATCTTTCATCCTCATTAACCGTTCCAAAAAGGTGAATCAGATGGTCTAACTGTAACCTGTGCCAAAGTTTTAGATTGTAGGTATTTATTACGAAGAATTTGTATCCACATACCTTCCGTCTCAACGGACAACCTGAAGAGCCACTTGCTAAGAAGGCATCTATTTTTAATTTCCAAGTTCTTGATCCCTAAACCTCCTTGGTCTTTGGGTGTACAAATAATATCCCATCTGGCAAGCCAGTACTTCTTGTTGGTATCATCACTTTGCTAGAAGAAATGAGAACGATAGAAATCTAATATTTTTCGTACCCCTATCGGTACTTCGAAGAAAGATAATAGAAACATGGGATTTCTATTCATGTGCCCCTGGTTCCTTAGTTGTACTCATTCATCCCCACACCCTTAACTTTTGCTCACTTTTCCCCACTCCCTAGTCTGAAACCCTCACTATTGGTCACAGCAGAGGATGTCGTCGGGTCAATGGTTTGACCGTTAACTGCTGACGAGTGGGGCTGCGCTGGACTGTGTCGCCCGTTGGACCTACCAAGTGGGGCCGTGTTGAAGGGTGGCGCTGGTTGGACCGTTGGGCCATGGTTTCGTTGGACTATTGGGTCGTTGCATGAAACGCCTGCATGCATGCGCTGATGCACGCCGCCACGATAAGCTTGCTATGCATGCGCGACATGATCCAGCTGGCCTGCCTGCATGCGCCGATGCGCGTCGCCACGATGCCCCACTGACGCAGCCTTCCTGTGAGCTGCCACGGGCACAGAGACGGTCGCTGCCGCTGGTTCGTCTCTTCTCGCACCGTCTCCTCGATTGATTCATACTAGTTCACATCGTTTCAGCCTTTAACATCTGCAACATCAATTCAGCATAGTAATTAAAGTATAGGGCATACCGATCGCCGCACGGCGTTTGAACGTAGCAACATGCGGCCGATGCCTCCCTTATTTAAACCACCCACCCCTCCAACTGTTCTCCACACATCCATTTGCGCCGCTCCCCTTCTCTTCTTCCCCCAGATCCAGAGCACTCTCCAAGCCAGGCGAAGATGGAGTACTATGGCCCCACCTTTCAGATGCCACCAGTCAGGCCGGAGATGCGGCACCCCCCAGCGTCGTCGTGGAGAAAACGCTCCGCGTGTGGACGATCTCACGTTGGAGGACTAGCTGGGATTTGGCCGAGTGGTTCCTCCGTGCGGGCTTCGCCCACCTCCCGGCGGGCTCGCTGGTGATATTCCGATTGGAGGAACTGCGTCCAAACTCCAGCTCTTCGCCGTCAGGGCTCATCGTCAACTTCCACAACAGGTTTGATGCGTTCCACCTGCTCGACAAGGTGTTTTGGTGTGGGTGCGAGCTCATCGCATTCACAACCAACAACATCTTCACGGATGTCGATAGGATCTTCTCCAACCGCAACGTCATCCACAGCCTCCCCTACCACCTCAACGAGAACGGCAGGGAGGCAGAGCAGTGAAGAGGAGGCGCGGAGAAACTTGTCTTGCCCTAGGGTGTTAGACCCTAGGGTTTTTTTTATATATTTCTATGTTATGTTGTTGGGTGTAATGTGAACTATTTACCTATGTCGTGTTATATAGTATTTTATGTAAGAATTATGTTATGCTTTCTACTTACCTTACCCTATTTATATATCTATGTTATTCTTGTTACTTTTATTTGTTATTTTGTAGCCCATTTGGTGATATTTGTGTTTTCGTCCTATATTTTATGCGTTTCAAAGTTTTGGCACGCATGGCTAATGGGCTATTTGAAGTGTCAAAAAGGAAAGGGTACCCAAAAGGAAACTAAAGCTAGAAAAATTAGCCAGGTTGATGTTGAAAAGAAGAAGAAGGAAAAAAAGCTAATTTTTTCGAATTGTCGCCGGCGGGCTAGGGTTTGTTGCCGGCGGTCTAGTGTTCGTAGACCCTGCCGGGGTTGGAAGGGACAGGCTAGGCTTTTGGAAGGGTGGAAACTACTGTCCACGGGTTTCCACTTAAAGAAGGACGACGACCCGAACAGAGGTGGCTGACGACCGGGGCCCACCGCGTGTGCGCATTTACTTTGGGCAGTGTGGGTAGTTGGAAAGCCACCACGCGTCCCCGAGGCAGACGAGGAGAAAGCGCGTGCACGTCCGTTCGGTTGGTGGCCATATAAAAATGTAATATTTCCATAATATTAGGCTCATTTTGAGTCTAACTGAGTTAAAATGCTTTGAGTCTCACGCCATATTTAATTCATGCTTTTAGTATAACTGAGAAGGAGGGTGGTACATTTATTGCTTTGGAAATTGAATATGAGACAATTATTTCATTGGCTAGTTAAAACTAGTGCCATCCACTTAGAATTCACCTTGGTTGATGAGATTTCAGATCTGAGCCCTGTAAACCGGAAAGGAGGGAGTATATCCCTATATATTATGAATAGAAAGAAGCTTTTTTGAATAGTTTATGGCCATTTTGCACGCTGTAAACTACTTTTTGGTGGCCATATTTCAAATCAATCAGCAAAAAGGAAAACAGAATCAACGTGCACTCATTCACTATAGGTGCAATCAAATCAATAAGCAAAAAAAAGAAGAACCAGCGCGTGCACGATTTCGTAGGCCTCTTTTATCTTTGGGCCTTCGACAGTCAACGCCATGCGACAGCCCAACCAGAGCTGAAGAACCAACAGGAACATAGTTTAAGCAACCCAGGGAGCACATGATCCACAAATTAAGCTTACACCACAGTAATAACATCTCTAACGAGTGATGACCAGCAAGTAAGCAAATCCTAGGGCAACTATACAAAAATAAAATCCTAAAGCCATCAGATTCGCCCGCTTGATCAATTGAATCATGTGCCTCAAGTTCTTGTTCATCTTCTTTAATTCTCCCTTCAGATCCGCATTCCCAACTGTCAGAGCAACACTTTCAGACACCAAATTCCGCACGGCTGACGGCAGCTTGAGCTCCTTGGTTGCGGCCCCATTGAATTGAATCAAGCCCTTCCCTTGAAGCCTTAGAACGTAGTCATCTAGCCATTCAAAATGTGTGCACTTCTTCACGATCTGAAACAAAATCATGAGCCCTAAATCCGAGATCCATGGAAAAAGAATTAAAAGCAAAGAGGAAAATCATGAGATCTAACATGCTGATACGTCTGCAATGTATCTATAATTTTTGATTGTTCCATGCTATTATATTATCTGTTTTGGATGTTTTATATGCATTAATATGCTATTTTATATTATTTTTGGGACTAACCTATTAATCTAGAGCCTAGTGCCAGTTTCCGTTTTTTCCTTGTTTTTGAGTATTGCAGATAAGGAATATTAAATGGAGTCCAAACGGAATAAAATCTTCGGAATGATTTTTCTTGGACCAAAAGAAACCCAGCAGACTTGGAGACAAAGGCAGGAGACCTGCCGTGGAGTCACAAGCCACCAGGGCGCGCCCTGGCCCCCCCCCCCCCTGACATGTGGCCCCACGGCAGCCCTCCTAACCCTATTCTTCGGCCTATAAATTCCCACATATTCCCTGGATACCAAAAAGAGCCACGAAAATACTTTTCCGCCGCCGGAAGCCTCTGTTCCCGTGAGGTCCAATCTTGGAGCCTTTTCCGGTAATCTGCCGGAGGGGGATTCGATCACAAAGGGCATCTACATCAACTCCATTGCCCCTCTGATGATGCGTGAGTAGTTTACCACAGACCTTCGGGTCCATATCTAGTAGCTAGATGGCTTCTTCTCTCTCTTTGTTCTTCAATACCATGTTCTTCATGATCTTCATGGAGATCTATCCGATGTAATACTCTTTTGCGGTGTGTTTGTCGAGATCCGATGAATTGTGGGTTTATGATCAGCTTATCTATGAATATTATTTGAATCTTCTCTGAATTCTTATATGCATGATTTCATATCTTTGCAAGTCTCTTTGAGTTATTGGTTTGGTTTGGCCAACTAGACTGGTAATTCTTGCAATGGGAGAAGTGCTTAGTTTTGGGTTCAATCTTGTGGTGTCCTCACCCAGTGACAAAGTAGGGGTAGCGAGGCACGTATTTGTATTGTTGCCATCGAGGATAAAAAGATGGGGTTTTCATCATATTGCTTGAGTTTATCCCTCTACATCATGTCATCTTACCTAATGCGTTACTCTGTTCTTCATGAACCTAATACTCTAGATGCAGGCAGGAGTCGGTCGATGTGTGGAGTAATAGTAGTAGATGCAGAATCGTTTCGGTCTACTTGACACGGACGTGATGCCTATATGCATAATCATTGCCTTGGATATCGTCATAATTATTCGCTTTTCTATCAATTGCTCGACAGTAATTTGTTCACCCACCGTATTATTTTCCTTCATGAGAGAAGCCTCTAGTGAAACCTATGGCCCCCGGGTCTATTTTCCATCTTATATTTTCAGATCTATAAACCAAAAATACCAAAAATACCTCGCTGCATTATTTTTACTTTTGTTTTACTTTACGTTCTAGCAATCTTTTATATCTATCTCTATCAGATCTCATCCTTGCAAATAACCGTGAAGGGATTGACAACCCCTTTTAGCGTTGGGTGCAAGAGTTTGATTGTTTGTGTAGGTGCGAAGATTGGGGACTTGCTTGTATCTCCTACTGGATTGATACCTTGGTTCTCAACAACTGAGGGAAATACTTATCTACTTTGCTGCATCACCCTTTCCTCTTCAAGGGAAAACCAACGCAAGCTCAAGAAGTAGCACCTGCCCCTCTGGCTTGCTCTCGCATTTCACGAACTTGCGCCCATAGTTGCCGTTCCTGTCCTCCTTCGAAGTCAACCGTTTCGGTGGCGCGGTGTGTGGGTAGTCAGGACATGGCAGCATGGGCAGTTGACCATACTGGGTCCACACGGGGCGGGAGGCTGAGGTGGAGCTCGACATATCTCGTCGCCGGGGAAGACGAAGCAGACGAGGGCTCCTGTCGTCGCCGCAGAAGAAGAAGCATAGGAAAGGGGAGGCAATGCTGCAGTGGTGTGCGAGCAGAACCAACCTCTCGCCGTCTCGCGGATCGCCCCAACGACCCAACAATGCGGAGCAGTCCATGTGATCCAACGGCGCGCAGCCTGCTCTCAGAATTCCTTCTAGAAGACCATATCTGAGGGCTGTCGCTTGGCGCTAGGGTATGATCGGACGGCTACAGTTCGACGCTAGGGTTTGGAAAGATGCTGAGGGGTTTTGAGCCGGTCAGCGGGGTTATCTTAGGTTTGACCGACTTTCAAATGACCTTAACTAATTCAAAAAAATCAAAAAAAAGATGAAACCTTTGTTGTTCATCGTTTCATAAGACATAGTTAACATAAAAAATATAAACTTGGTTTAGGGACATTTGTATGAAAAAACTTTTTTTATGTGACCTACAATTTCCAACTTCAAATGAGCAGAACTAATTCAAAAAAAAATCAAAAAAATGGAAGACATGCGCACAATGCCGATGTATGTGACATGGTTACAACAACAAACAACAAACAACAAACAAAGCCTTTAGTCCCAAACAAGTTGGGGTAGGCTAGAGGTGAAACCCATAAGATCTCGCGACCAACTCATGGTTCTGGCACATGGATAGCAAGTTTCCACGCACCCCTGTCCATGGCTGGTTCTTTGGTGATGCTCCAATCCTTCAGGTCTCTCTTTACGGACTCATCCCATGTCAAGTTCGGTCTACCCCAGCCTCTTTTGACAATATCAGCACGCTTTAACCGTCCGCTATGTACTGGGGCTTCTGGAGGCCTGCGCTGAATATGTCCAAACCATCTCAGACGATGTTGTACAAGCTTCTCTTCAATTGGCGCTACCCCAACTCTATCTCGTATATCATCATTCCGGATTCGGTCCTTCCTTGTGTGGCCACACATCCATCTCAACATGCGCATCTCCGCCACACCTAACTGTTGCACATGTCGCCTTTTAGTTGGCCAACACTCAGCGCCATACAACATTGCGGGTCGAACCGCCGTCCTATAGAACTTGCCTTTTAGCTTTTGTGGCACCCTCTTGTCACAGAGAATGCTAGAAGCTTGGCGCCACTTCATCCATCTGGCTTTAATTCGATGGTTCACATCTTCATCGATATCCCCATCCTTCTGCAACATTGACCCCAAATATCGAAAGGTGTCCTTCTGCGGCACCACCTGCCCATCAAGGCTAACATCCTCCTCCTCGTGCCTAGTAGTACCGAAAGCGCACCTCATGTACTCGGTTTTAGTCCTACTAAGTCTAAAACCTTTCGATTCCAAAGTTTGCCTCCATAACTCCAACTTCATGTTGACCCCCGTCCGACTCTCATCGACTAGCACCACATCGTCCGCAAAGAGCATACACCATGGGATATCTCCTTGTATATCCCTTGTGACCTCATCCATCACCAAGGCAAAAAGATAAGGGCTCAAAGCTGACCCTTGATGCAGTCCTATCTTAATCGGGAAGTCATCAGTGTCGCCATCACTTGTTCGAACACTTGTCACAACATTATCGTACATGTCCTTGATGAGGGTAATGTACTTTGCTGGGACTTTGTGTTTCTCCAAGGCCCACCACATAACATTCCGCGGTATCTTATCATAGGCCTTCTCCAAGTCAATGAACACCATATGCAGGTCCTTCTTTTGCTCCCTATATCTCTCCATAAGTTGTCGTACCAAGAAAATGGCTTCCATGGTCGACCTCCTAGGCATGAAACCAAACTGATTTTTGGTCACGCTTGTCATTCTTATTAAGCGGTGCTCAATGACTCTCTCCCATAGCTTCATTGTATGGCTCATCAGTTTAAATCCACGGTAATTAGTACAACTCTGAACATCCCCCTTGTTCTTGAAGATTGGTACTAATATACTCCGTCTCCATTCTTCTGGCATCTTGTTTGCCCGAAAAATGAGGTTGAAAAGTTTGGTTAGCCATACTATCGCTATGTCCCCGAGGCCTCTCCACACCTCAATGGGGATACAATCAGGGCCCATCGCCTTGCCTCCTTTCATCCTCTTCAAAGCCTCCTTGACCTCCGACTCCTGGATTCGCCGCACAAAAAACCTGCTAGTATCAGCAAAGGAGTCGTCCAGATCAATGGTAGAGCTCTCACTCTCCCCATTGAACAGCTTGTCAAAGTACTCCCGCCATCTATGCTTAATCTCCTCGTTCTTCACCAGGAGTTGATCTGCTCCGTCCTTGATGCACTTGATTTGGTCAACATCCCTCGTCTTCCTCTCTCGGATCTTGGCCATCTTATAGATGTCCCTTTCGCCTTCCTTCGTGTCTAACCGTTGGTAGAGATCCTCATACGCCCGGCCCCTTGCTTCACTCACAGCTCGCTTTGCGGCCTTCTTTGCCATCTTGTACTTCTCTATGTTGTCTGCACTCCTATCCAGATATAGGCGTCTGAAACACTCTTTCTTCTCCTTAATTGCCTTCTGGACATCATCGTTCCACCACCAGGTATCTTTAGCTTCTCTTCTACTTCCCCTGGACACTCCAAACTCCTCTGAGGCCACCTTACGAATGCAAGTCGCCATCTTCATCCACATGTTGTCTACATCACCTCCTTCCTCCCAAGGGCCCTCCTTAATGACCCTCTCCTTGAACGCCTGAGCTACCTCTCCCTTGAGCTTCCACCACTTCGTTCTAGCGACTTTGGCACGCTTGTCCCACTGGACACGAATCCGAAAGTGGAGGTCAGCAACCACAAGCTTATGCTGAGGGACAACACTCTCTCCAGGTATCACCTTACAGTCTAGGCATGCACGCCTGTCTTCTCTTCTCGAGAGGATAAAATCAATCTGGCTAGAGTGTTGCCCACTACTGTAAGTCACTAGATGTGATTCTCTCTTCTTAAAGACGGTGTTAGCTATGATCATGTTGTAGGCTAGCGCAAAGCTTAAGACATCTTCTCCTTCTTGGTTCCTGATGCCATAGCCAAAACCCCCATGCACCCCTTCAAAACCTGTGTTAGATGTGCCCACGTGGCCATTGAGGTCTCCTCCTATGAAGAGCCTCTCGCCAATCGGTACACTCCTAACCATGTCCTCTAGGCCTTCCCAGAACTCCCTCTTGGTGTTCTCATTGTGGCCTACTTGTGGGGCATACGCGCTGATAACGTTGAGAACTAAGTCCCCAACTACCAGCTTGACCAGGATAATCCGGTCCCCACGTCTCTTGACGTCTACCACTCCATCCTTGAGGCTCTTGCTGATCAAGATGCCTACTCCATTTCTGTTTGCAACCGTCCCCGTGTACCACAGCTTGAAGCCGGTACCCTCCACTTCCTTCGCCTTTTGTCCCCTCCATTTGGTCTCTTGGACGCAAAGGATATCAACGCCTCTCCTCACCGCGGTATCAACTACCTCCCGAAGCTTACCTGTCAGAGACCCTACATTCCAGCTACCTAAGCGAATCCTCCTAGGCTCGGCTAGCTTCCTTACCCTTCGCACTCGTCGAGTCAAATGCGAAGACCCTTGCTCAATTTCCACTACACCCGGGCGCCGATGTAGCGCGCCACTAAGGATGCGACGACCCGATCCTCGCTCACTTGCCACCGTATCCAGATCAAGATATGGCGCGCCACCTGGGGGGTGACGGCCCGGCCCTTGCCCATTTTCCACCACACCCGGGTTCCGATGTGGCGCGTCGCTGAGAGGGTTATGCCTCAACGAAAATCTTTTGGGTTTCATCTCCATAAGAGTGGCTGAGTTTTGACGTTGGTTCGCCAAGCCTATCACAACCCTCCTCCTTTATCCGGGCTTGGGACCGGCTATGTTGAGACAACATAGGCGGAGTTTGTATGTGACATGGTTATGACAAAAATAATAATCTTGGTTTATGGACATTTTCATAAAAACTCCTTTCACAAAAATGAGCTATCACGTACGAGGTTGTATAGAGTTCGAGAAAAGAGTGATAGTGGGTATAGGTTTACGGATTTTAAAAAAAAATCAAGAAAATCACCAAAGCTTCATTTTAGTGTCAATAAGAAGGATCGAGACTTATTTTTTCATTATTCAAATTTTGCCACGTGTGATAATCCAAATTGTCGCCAACATCAACAACAACAATAACAAAGACTTTAGTCCCAAACAATAATTCAAATTATGCAAACATCTCATCACAGAGCAATGGACTTCAAATGTTGCCTCCAATTTCGAATTATTACAAATCCTTAAAATTCAAAGGTTAGTTCAAATTCAAATTTTGCCTCCAGTTTTGGATTATTACAAATCCTTAAAGTTCACATCTTTGCATTGCTCCTTGTGTTCGTAGATGGTTTAACAGACTTGCTCCTGGTTTCCCTAGCTGGGATATCCACCTTTTTCTTCTTCCTTTTGATCTTCGCTTCGGTTGGTGGCTGTCGAGGTGCTGACGAAGAACTTCCACTGGCCAGTTGTTGGGGTTCAATAGCTTCAAAACCTTCATAAGCCATGGCTTCAAATTCTACATCGGATGATGACTGAACCGAAGTTTCTTTTTCTCTTGGCCTTTTCTCTCCTTTTCCTTTAATTTCCCTAGAGCTAGGACAAACAGAAAAAAAGAGTATAAGCCATCGATAAAAAACAGAAGAAATGCACAAAAAGGGAAGGTTGTTGCACACATACCAAGCTGCCGGCAGTGCTAATTCAGTTCCTTCATTCCCCTCTGCATTAGCTGCAGTCTGCTCTAATGCCGGATTCTCCTCTACATTAGCTGCAATCTGCTCTAATGCCGGATTCTCCTCTACATTAGCTCCAATCTACTCTAATGCTGCATTCTCAATTGCATTTGTTGCTGTCCATTGTTCCTCTTCTCCAAATGAAGCATCCACTGGATTGGTACATAACCTAGCAATGTGCCCTAGGATTCCACATTTTTTGCACTTACGCCGTCTTTTTACACGGCCCTCTTCACCTCTTCTGTACCTGTTCTTCCTTGGTCTTCCTGGTGGTCTAGTCAGTACAGGAGAATGTAGTTTGAACCCTGGATCTACTAGGTTCCATTGGTCTTTTTCCAAGAGTGCGGGCACATTGGAAGCATAAGCAACCCTAAATTTGGCAAAAGAAAAATATTCAGAGATGTATTGATCAACTTCACCATCTTCACCACCGATAACAGTCATCAGATGTAGGGCATGTATGCATGGCTTCCCATGAAGCTGCCATTGCCTACAACTGCATTCCCTAGTTGCTAGGTTAACTGAATATCTCCATTCCCTGTTTTTACTGTCAATATATGTTACCTCAGCCTTATGTGTTGCCGCTCGAATGCATTTCATTCTGCTTAGTCCTCTTGCCTTGGCATGCAATGCCTTAATAAGAGATGGGAGCATAAGACGGCTAGCATATTCTTTTTCTGCAATTCTTTTGCGAAGAGCCATCTTTATCATGATCACCTGCCGAATCTTATCAAATATTTGCCATATAAGAAGCCCTTTCAATGACTCGATCTTTGAATTGAAACACTCTGCCAGGTTACTGGTCACATAGTCTACTTTGCATATTGCGTTGAATTTGATTCTTGACCACAACTTTCCATGGTGTGCATCTAGGTACTCCTTCACCAGAGGATTGTGAGCATACAACACTCTCAAATGATGCTCATGCTTCCTCTCACTGCATGTGTATGATGCTGTCCATAAGTTCTCATCATAAACTTTACCTTTGAGCTTGCTTCTAAAATTTTGCGCTAGGTGTCGCATACATTCCCTATGCTCCACTCCAGGGAATACAATTTCCACTGCACTCTCCAAACCCTTGCAAGCATCTGTGTGTATAGCTAAACCTGGGGGTGTACCTATAAGGTTGCGCAAATGTTGCAGAAACCAGACCCAACTTTCCTCGGACTCTGCCTCCACCACACCAAATCCAACTGGGAATAGCCAGTTGTGTCAATCAACTGCAGAAGCTGCCACCAGTTGTCCTCTCCACCATCCATTCAAAGCAGTTGCATCAACAACCAAATAGGGCCTGCAACCATCCAGAAACCCCTGCCAACAAGCCTTGAAACAAACAAAAGCCCTCCTGAAGCACTCCTTCTCAAATGACTTCCCTTTTATTTTGTATGGAACTGTATGCTTCTCAATCTCTACAACACTCCCAGGACTAGCAGCTTCCACTTCAGCTTTAAATGTGTAGAGCAACTGAAAGCTCTCATTCCAAGGGCCATTAATCATGTCAAGAGATATTTCCTTACCATAAAAAACCTTCATGTAAGGTACAACAATCTTGTACCTTTCAAATAGCTTCCCTTGGAGTTCTGTTGGACCAAGTGTTGGTTTTTCTCATAACCAATCCAAAATTGCATATGCCACCCATCTACTCTTTGCTAGCTTTGTTTTAGACTTCCCCCCTCCCCCTCCAGGTGGACACGTGTGCTGGTGTGGGTTCCTTTTTATCTGAAACAAATTTGATCTGAAAACATTACACAATGATCTGAAAATAGAATCAGTATATACTGAAATACACAAACCTGAATGAACTTGCTCCTCAACATACGTGATGCATGCAACCTCCATCTACACCTATCATATGGGCAACGAACAGTGAACCTTGATGGCTCACTCCTTTCAATCACATAGGTATTTTGCGTGAGAATGTAGTATGTAGTCACTGCATTACAACAGACCACCATCGACTGGAATACGGTGCCGACACCAAGCTGAGGATCTTCCCTGTTCCACTCAATTGTTGGCATGTCCTCACCATCATATTCATCTAAAACTAAGCTATCGATGTTCTCCTCCCTCTCTTCATCGTCAGTGTCATCAAATCTAGCATGGCTGATAGGTTGCTCCTGAAATTCATCTTCCATTGCTTGTTTACTGGCAATATCTACAAGGTCAGGGAACATATTCTCATCCTCGTCATCATGTCGAGGCACCTCTTCGTCTGGCTCTCCATCTTGTACTACATCGACTGCGGCAGCAACAGGAGAAGCGGCACAAGAAACGACAGCAGATATATTGTGACTTTTAGAACCGCTAGCTCTGCTTGGTTTCGACCTACAAGGAGTGCCGGGGCACTCTCCGTTAGCAGAGGCAGAAGATTCCTGAACACCCTTCCCCTTCTCATGTTCATTGCGTGGCTGAAGCACCTCGATATGGATTTTACCAAAGCGGCTTTCGGCATTCAAAGTAAAGAGCAGTCCCAGATGCTCATCGCAAGTTAGTGGTATAAATTTTTGCTCGGTACTGCTGAAAAATTTCAGTTCAACAACATCGGCAGTGCTCCATCCATATGGAGAATTTCGGAGCACCGCAAGCAAATCTTTGAATGACATACTGGTTTCTACCACCTTCGGATAGAAAAATCCAGTAAGCATATGCGGTTTTCTACCGCGCAGCACACTAACTTCCATCCTAACCGATAGCCGAAAAGCAAGCGCAGGATCAATCCTATTCGATTCAAATAAGGGGTGTTGTTAGGCCGGGAACAATTCCGCAAAATTTGAACGATTCAAGCGACTAGCGGTCAAAAAGGGCTGAATTTACGAATTAGCAAATCAGTTAGAGGGGAAAAGGACGCTTACCTAGGTGTAATCCATGAATTATCTGCCGCCGATTCCACCCAATCCTCTCCACGGTCGATGGGCTTGAGAGCCTGCTCCCCGATATCGTTGCTTAATCCAGATGGGGATGTGGGGGTCTATCTGGCGGAGGGCACGACGGCGGCGCAGGCGGAATGGGGTTAGAGGTTGGAGGGCACGACGGCGGCGGAGGGGGTGGAGCACGACGGCGGAGGGGGCGGAGCGGTGCGGTGCTGTAGGGCTCGAACTCGAGGTTTAGACAAGCCCATCCGACGTGTCTCAATGCGGCCCCACACGTCAGAATGGGCAAAGGAGGAGCCGTTCCGACACGGCCCCACTCGTCAGAGTTAATGGTCAAACCATTGACCCGGTGGCATCCTTCGCTGTGACCATTTGTGAGGGTTTCGGACAATGGAGTGGGGAAAAGTGAGAAAAAGTTAAGAGCGTGGGGATGAGTGAATACAACTAAGGAACCAAGTGCACAGATGTAAAAAACCCTAGAAACATTGGCAGTCTAGTTAGAACTGAATTTATTAACACTAAGCGACCACCATAAGACATAAGCTTGCCCTTCTAGAAACTTAATCTCTTCTCGAACCTATCCTCAATACATTTACACTCCTTGTTTGTCAACTTACGGTGATGAATGGGAATTCCGAAATAGCTAAATGGAAGAGATCCCATCTCACAGCCAAATAATTTTCGGTATGTTTCTTGTTCTTCCTTGGCCCTCCCAAAGCAGAACAATTCGCTCTTGCTGAAATTAATCTTAAGTCCCGACAATTTCTCACAGAGACAAAAAATAAGCTTCATGTTTATAGCTTTTGCGAGGTCATGTTCCATGAAAATAATCGTATCATCCGCATATTGCAAAATGGACACTCCTCCATCTACGAGATGCGGGATCAAACTTCCTATTAGATCGGCCTCTTTTGCCCGGCCAATAAGAACAACCAACATGTAAGAAACAATGTTAAATAAGACAGGTGACATCGAATCACCTTGTCTTAGGCCCTTATGTGTCTAAAAATAATGACCTACGTCATCGTTCATCTTAATTCCAACACTACCTTTCTGGATGAACGAATCTACCTGTCTCCTCCAGGTTTCATTAAATCCCTTCATATGCAAGGCTTGTTGAAGAAAGGGCCACTTGACCTTATCATATGCTTTCTCAAAATCCACTTTGAAAATAACACCGTCAAGTTTCTTCGAATGGATTTCCTGAAGAGTCTCGTGTAAGACCACAACCCCTTCTAGGAAGTGTCTACCTGGCATGAAGGCTATCTGAGATGGTTGAACTACCTAATGGGCTACCTGTGTCAACCTATTCGTAGCAACCTTAGTGAAAATTTTAAAGCTGACATTAAGCAGGCATGTCGATCTGAACTGCTCAATGCGAATAGCCTCCACCTTCTTTGCCAACAACATGATGTTTCCAAAGTTCAGTTGGAAAAGTTGAAGATGGCCATTGAAAAAATCATGGAACATAGGCATAAGATCTCCCTTAATAATATGCCAACACCTCTTGTAGAACTCAGCCGGAAAGCCATCCGGACCCGGAGCCTTATTGTGCTTCATTTGCGTTATTGCTTCCAAATCCCCTTTCTCAGAAAATGGAGTTGACAGCACCTCGTTCTCATCTACCCTGAGTTGAGGGATCTCGTGTGTTACATGCTCATATAGCGATACATGGTTCACCTCAGGTGCCCTAAAAAGATTTTTGTAATAATTAGAGATATACAATTTAAGGTTCTCATGCCCTACTATTTGTGGGGACCCCAACTCAGAAGTCGTGGTCACCGAATGCACGTGTATAGTGATCCCAGAGATCAATGCTCACTGAACACACAGAAGCTGAATAACAAGAGTCTTACATCCATACTTAGCGTCTTACATGAATAAAGACCATCAAGGTTAAGTCTTACATAGATAGGGCCACGAAGGCCAAATAGCAAACATAAACTAGCAGCGGAAATCATGATCGAAAGCGTAGACCCATGCCATCTGCCTTAACCCTACATGCATTGTGACTGGGAAGCGTCCTAGTTTGCATGTTCGTCGCCAACGAACTCTTCACCGTATTCCTGCTCTTCCATGCCCGGCCAATTAAATAACTAGTGGCAAGCCAATGAGTACTTTGAATGTACTCGCAAGCAACCCATGTTTTGGAACAAGGTATAACAATGCATGATATAGCACTAAGTAGGTAAGTTTGCAGAAAGCTAATTTTGAGTACAATGACATGATCAATTAACTTGTAAAAGCATGCATCATGAGGTAGCAGGTATCCATGTGAACAGGTTACAACTATAAATATGAACATGGGTTTGAACATCTCATGTTCAATCATCATGCCAAGTCATCGGACTTAGCTCAACCATCATCTTTGTCACACACACACACACACCAAGTTTGTAAACTTTTGGTGAACCAAAACAATTGGGATTGGGGTGAAACTTTGCAAGATCATCACATATTGCATGTGTGACTTGCTGGAATTTTTCTGGATTTATTTGAGAATCTGTCTTATAGAAATATTTGAAATGCTTGATTCAAGCAGAAAGGGTTTTGGAGGGTTTTTCCCATTATGTTGAACATGACCATGTGTTGAAACTCATATATATGGAAAATATATGCCCACTGAGTCTCCCTAAATTTTCTCAAATATTTTTAAAGCATTTAAATGATTTTTCCCTATGAAAAACCATTTCTGGCCTTAAGAAAAAGCCTTTGAATAAAAGAGTAAAATAATCTTTAAAAAATAATATTTGATGGTTTTGGGAAGTCATATATATAGTAGGTTCCAATTAAAGTCTTTGGTGTAAAACATTCCACCCAATTTGAGGACTTGTAGTACAAACCTCAATTCAGGGTTTTTTGAAAACCTAATTTGAATAAATCCTTTTTAGCCAAAACAATATTTGATAAAAATAGTTTTAGGTACTATACACATGGTATGATCATTGGGTAGGGAGTTTGGGTCAAGGAAGTGAGCTCTAGGGGGAAGAAGATCATTGAGTGCCAAAACACAATCAACCAAACAAGCAACCATCAAACAATTTCAAACAAGCACATGCACTCAAAAAGTTTTAAATGGTTCCAAATTTTATAAATCCATAGCATAGCAAAGTGACACAAACACAGGGTGTGACAGACCTACTCCCCTTACAAGAATCTCGTCCCCGAGATTCCTAGGCTAAGCGCTAAAAAGATAAGGGAACTCGGATATAAGGTAGTCTTCACGCTCCCAGGTTGCCTGTGCTTCGCTGTGGTTGCTCCATTGGACCTTGAAGTACTTGATGGTGCGGCTTCGAGTGCAACGCTCTGCTTCATCCAAAATGTGAACTGGCCTCTCACGATAAGTGAGGTCTGGCCGAAAGTCGATGGCTTGATGATCGATATCATTGTAGAGGTCGGGGCGGTTGGGGACTTGGAGACACTTTCGGAGTTGTGACACGTGGAAGACGTTGTGGACATCGGATAGCTCGGAAGGTAGCTCTAGCTGATAGGCAACTTCTCCTCGTCTTGCAGTGATCTTGAAGGGGCTGATGTATCTTGGTGCAAGCTTTCCGTTGACGTGGAAACGCTTGGTCCCTTTGAGAGGCCTGACTCAGAGATAGACATGATCTCCGATGTTGAGGTTCACTTCCCGGCGGTGGGAATCGGCGTAGCTCTTCTGTCTTGTCTTGGCAGTCTTGAGAAGCTCTCGGACGAGTTGAACTTGCTCTTCTGCTTCGCGGAGGATGTCTGGTCCAAAGACTAGTCCTTCTCCGGTTTCTGACCAGTTGAGGGGAGTACGACACTTGCGCCCATACAACACCTCAAATGGTGCCATTTGAAGACTCGATTGATAGCTGTTGTTGTAGGAGAACTCGGCGAAGGGTTAGCAATCTTCCCACTTGGCTCCATATGCTAAAACACAAGCACGAAGCATGTCTTCGAGTATCTGATTTACTCGCTCCGTTTGTCCTCCGGTCCGTGGGTGAAAAGCAGTGTTGAAGGAGAGCTTGGTTCCCATTGCTTCTTGAAACTTCTTCCAAAATCTCGAGGTAAACTGGGTGCCTCGGTCTGACACAATCTCCTTTGGAACTCCGTGAAGACTCACGATGCGGTTGATGCAGAGGTTTGCTAGCTGGATTCCATCATCGGTGGTCTTGACGGGAATGAAGTGGGCTACCTTGGTCAGATGATCGACTATGACCCAAATGGAATCATGTCCTTTGCTTGACCTGGGCAATCCAGTGATGAAGTCCATCCCGACTTTGTCCCACTTCCATTCAGGCACTTTGAGAGGTTGTAACAATACAGCGGTCGCTGATGCTCAGCTTTGACTCTCTGGCATATGTCACATTTAGCGACAAACGTGCCTATCTCTCTCTTCATGCCATGCCACCAGAATCTTGCCTTGAGGTCTTGGTACATCTTGGTTCCTCCAGGATGGATGGAATATGGAGTGTCATGAGCTTCTTGCAAGATCAAGTTCTCGAGCTCAACTTTGTTGGGTACGCAGATGCGTTTCCCAAACCATACGATTCCTTGTTCATCCACTGAGAATCCTGGGGCCTTGCCTCCCTTGACCTTCCTCTTGATGCCTTCAATGCTCTCGTGTCCCTTCTGGGCTTCCTTAATATCATCCATCAAGGTAGGCTTTGCTTCAAGGTTGGCTAGGAATCTAGGTGCAACTAGTTCCAAACCGAAGCTTTCAAGCTCTTCATATAGGGCGGGTAGCCCTTCCTTAATCATAGCATTCAAGAACAAGCCTTCCTACTTAAGGCGTCTGCTACCACATTATCCTTTCCAGGGTGGTATTGAACACTGAGGTCATAATCCTTGATCAACTCCAACCATCTTCGCTGCCTCATGTTCAATTCCTTTTGATTGAAAATATACTTCAAACTCTTGTGGTCGGTGTATATCTCACATCGCTTCCCCAGAAGGTAATGTCGCCATGTCTTCAAGGCATGAACCACGACTGCCAACTCAAGACCATGAGTAGCGTAGTTCTCTTCATGAGGACGTACCTGTCTGGATAGATATGCTACGACTCTGCCTTCCTGCATCAGAACACCTCCAATCCCGGTTCTCGATGCATCACAATATATCACAAACTCCCTATGAATATTGGGGGTGGCCAAAACTGGGGCTGTTGTCAATCTCTTCTTGAGCTCTTGGAAGCTTTCTTCCCACTTCGGCGTCCATTCAAACTTCTTGTCCTTCTTCAAAAGCTGAGTCATGGGTCGGGCAATGCTTGAGAATCCTTCGACGAACTTGCGGTAATATTCCGCGAGTCCGAGGAAGCTTTTGAGTTCCTTCACATTGTTTGGGGATTGCCATTCAGTCACGGCTTCGATCTTGGCACGATCCACTGACTACCCTTCTGCAGTCAACACATGACCCAGGAATCCAACTTCATGCAGCCATAATTCACACTTGCTGAACTTGGCATAAAGCTGGTGCTCTTGAAGCTTGTCTAGGACCAATCTCAAGTATTGCTCATGCTCTTCTTCCGACTTGGAGAAATCAAGTATGTCGCCAATGAAGACGACAACAAACTTGTCCAAGTACTCCATGAAGATTTTGTTCATGAGGTACATGAAGTAAGCAGGGGCATTGGTCAACCCAAATGACATGACCGTGTATTCATACTGGCCATACCGGGTTACAAACGCCGTCCTCAGAATGTCTTGGGGTCTGATCTTCAACTGATAGTACCACGACCTGAGGTCGATCTTGGAAAACACCTTAGCTCCATTCAGCTGATCGAATAGGTCTTCAATCTTGGGGAGTGTGTACTTGTTCTTTATTGTGACTTCATTGAGAGAACGGTAATCGACACAGAGTCGGATGGTTCCATCCCTCTTTGACTCAAATAGAATAGGTGATCCCTAAGGAGAGGCACTAGGGCGAATGAAAGCACATTTGCTCCCTTGGTGGTTTTGGTAATTAATAACAACATATATGTCATTGAACTAATGTTTTCACTAAGCACATTTCAAGAAAAGTTCAATGATGGGTTGGCAAAAGGATTGTGGAGATACCCCTAGATGCAAGGAAATGGATTGGCAAAGCTTCAAGCAAGAGGACTCTACATTTTACTTTGTGAGAAATCACTTTGAGTCCATAGGAAAGCCAATACTATTAAAAGGGGGTAAGGTACTGTTGGTGAACAAAATGCTCCACGTGCACAAGTGATAGTCACCAAAAACACCCACAAACTCTCCCACAAATTCTGTCTAAGCCATTCATGAAAATCGGTGAAGACAACATTTTCCACTCGGTTCCACCGATTCCCAAACTCAGACAGAGCCATGCCAAACCCTAGCACATTGGTGCAACCGATCCCACTTCGGTGCCACCGAGTTCAGCTTGCCAACTTTCTGTTACCTCAATTCACAAAATCGGAATTTCCGAGTTTTTGGATCGGCGTCACCGAGATTTGGATTCTGACCATTGGACACCTGATCGGTACCGCCGAGAATTATATATCGGTCTCACCGAGATTCAAAAGTTGCTACCTTTGGAGCAACTCGGTACCACCGGGTTTTACACTTCGGTGTCACCGAGTTGGTCACTTTAGGTGTAACGGTTGGATTTTTAGGGATGCCTATATATACCCCTTCACCACCACCCACTCGAAAGAGAAGCACTCAGAACTATTCCATACTTGCCCCATCCAATTTTCCGAGAGAGAGCCACCTACTCATGTGTTGAGATCAAGCCATTCCACTCTATCCATATGAATCTTGATCTCTAGCCTCTCCAAGTTGCTTTCCACCAAATCAATCTCTTCCACCAAAGCCAAATCTATGAGAGAGTGATTGTGTGTTGAGGAGCCTATCATCTTGAAGCACAAGAGCAAGGAGTTCATCGATATTACCGAGCCTATTAACTTTTGGAGGGTGGTGCCTCCTAGATTGGTTAGGTGTCGCTTGGGAGCCTCCTACTTCGTGTTGTGGAGTTGAACCAATAAGTTTATACGGGCAAGGAGATCGCCTACTTCGTGAAGATCTACCCATAGCGAGGCTAGTCCTTCGTGGACGGAAGCCGTTATGGAATAGTCAAGGTTGCTACTTCGTGGACCCTTATGGGTGGAGCCCTCCGTGGACTCTCGCGACCATTACCGTCCGTGGGTTGAAGACTCCATAAACGTGGACGTACGATAGCACCACCTATCGAAACCACGGGAAAAATCTTCGTGTCTCCAAATTGCGTTTGATCTTCCTCCCTACCCTCTACTTCATATGCTTGTCGTTACTTTCCGCTGCTATACTCTTAGACATGCATGTGTAGGGTGTACTTGAATTGCTATAATCGCTAAAATCTGCCAACACTTAAAATTGGGAAAAGGTAGAATTTTTATTTGCTCAAGTAGTCTAATCACCCCCCTGTAGACATACTTTCGATCCTACAGCGAATGAATTTTTTTTGAGCTGCTCGGCCAGTTGCTTCTTCAACTCAGCCAACTCTTCGGATCCCATTCTATAGGGCTTCGTATAGATGGGTCCTGCTCCGGGCATTAGCTCAATGATCAACTCAATGTCGCGGTTAGGAGGCATTCCGGGCATCTCATCATGAAATACATCTGGGTATTCACATACCACTTGCACTTGATCCAACTCAATTCCCGACAGACAACTAACCTGAGGGGCTTGAGAGGAGGCAGGTTTGGGGACATATTTGACTTCCACTCCTTGGCTATTGGTCATGGTAACAGTCCTCTTGGCACAGTCTAACAAGCCTTGGTGCTTGGTTGACCAATCCATGCCGAGGATCACATCCAAGCCTTGCGACTTCAGGATGATAAAGTCTGCTAGGAAGTCTACCCCATTGATGTTAATCTCAACTCCTTTACATCCTATCCTGGACTTCATAACCGATCCCGAGGTTTGTATTAACATATGACTACCCAGGGGTGTAAGCTTCATACCACTCTCTAGTGCAAACTTTTGAGTAACAAAAGAGTGCGAAGGTCCACAATCAAACAATACGGTTGCTGGGGTTGAGTTGACGAGGAACGTACCCAGTATGACGCCCGGGTCTTCCTGGGCTTCCTCGGCGGTGACGTGATTCACACGACCCTTGCCATTGTTGGGATGGTTGCGGGGAGCTGGATTCTTTGGTGGCGCTCCACGGCCTTGACCTTGGTTTGGCGCATTGGGGCACGGTGCATCTGGCTTCTTATTGGGGCACTGCCTAGAGATGTGTCCAGGCTGACCACATCCAAAGCATGTGACCTGACCAGAGTTGTTGTTGTTGTTGATTCTACCGCCACTGTTGTTATTGGGGTTGTTGTAGGCTGGCCTGGGATTGGCATACTGCTGAGGCTGGTAGCTCGAACGAGGTGCAGGAGGTCTAGCCTGCTGCGGCTGATAGGTTGGTTTGGCTGGGGCTGGCTGCCAGGGGCGAGGCTTCTGGTTGCTGGACTACCCTTGCTGATCATCTTGCGCTTGCGAGTGTCGTTCATGGCTCGACGCTTGTCCTCAAGCATGAGGGCCTTGTTCACCAGATCAAAGAAGGTCCGACACTCACAGACAATGAGTTGATACTGCAGGGTCTGCTGGAGTCCTTCCATGAAGCGTTCCATCTTAGCAACCTCAGTGTTGACATCTTCAGGTGCATACCTTGATAGCAGGTTGAACTTCTGCATGTACTCCTTCATAGAGCCACTCCCTTGTTTCAGCGCTCAGAATTCTATCTTCTTAATAGCCATAATCCCAGAAGGAATGTGGGCGGTGCGGAATCCTTCCTTGAAGTTAGCCCAGGTCATCACACGGTCGCCTTGCATGACTTTGAATCCATCCCACCAAGCTCTGGCGATAACTCCGAGGCAGTGAGAGGCATAAAGCACCTTCTCACGATCCTCATTGCAATTGACCAATGCAAGGAGGTCCTCGATGGTGCAGATCCAGTCATCGGCATCCAGGGGTTCAGCAGTCTCGGTGAAGGTTGGGGGCGAATTCCTCATGAACTCAGACAGAGTGGAGTGGCCATTGCCGTTCCTGCCTTGCTGCTGGTTGTTCACAAGGACTTGGGCCATCTGCTGGATAGCAGCAGTGTTGGCTTGGCGTTCCTCCCGGAGAACTTGGAGAAACTGAGCTATGGTCATGTTCTCTGGTGGAGGTGGTGGCGGGGAAATGTCGCCTTGTGGCTGTTCCAGGTGATATCGAGTTTGAGCAGCCCCACCATCTCCTTGTTGCTGGCTAGAGTTGCTGCCTACAGGGTTGGTGAAGGAGCTATTGCGGGTTGCAGTCACCATCCTTTTTGGAGCAGCCAAGTCAATTAACTGGGATATACGAGAGGGAAAAAGCAATAATGGAGAAAGCGCG
Organism: Elymus sibiricus; assembly: GCA_039707655.1. NCBI lineage: Eukaryota > Viridiplantae > Streptophyta > Magnoliopsida > Poales > Poaceae > Elymus > Elymus sibiricus. The sequence continues at coordinate 390,701,803 of CM077669.1, read as the reverse complement.
CCTAAGAGGGTTGACATAGTGCAAGTGTGATAAAGCAAAGGTCGAAAGACCAACACATATATTAAGATAAGATAGACGATGGAGTCGCTTACATGTTGCCTAAGGCAAAAGCACGACTTGCATCGGAACACAAACAACAAAACAAACAACAAGCACACTTGGTTTCATATGAACCATTACACAGACTCGACTTCGCATGAGGGGTACATGACTGATCCTACCCTAGGGGTTCTCGGACTCAAGTGGTGTAGTGCTCGGTCTCATAGTCGCGCTCCTCTGGGTCTTCCTCCTGATCGTCATCCGTACGGGCATCGTCTCCGGTCGAGGGGGTTGGAGAACGAGGAGGTCCATCTCGACGACGCTTCGTCGGTGGGTCGGTGAAGAGCACACGGTACTCCTTCGCACTCATGCGACGACGACGTGTGGGTGGATCCCTAGCCGGGGGTACTCCTCCTATCTAAGCGACAGCTGGTCATCCCTCGGGGGCTCCATCCTTCTTGATCATGTCTGGCTTCGTCTTGGCTTGACGAAGTAGCCCTCGGGTGTGGTGAAGTTCCTCGCGGAGCTTCACGGACTCCTTAATCAGGCTGTGAGCCAGACTGTCGGCGGAGAGGCTGAAGTAGGTCTGGAACCTGAGTGGTGTGCCATCCTCCTTGGATGGGACCAACGTCCAACTCTCGCCAAGATCATCCTTCCTGAAAGGTAGGTAGCGAGTAGCTGGCTCGTCAGCCATCTCTGGGACGATGTCTCGAAGGTGGAGGAGTGCCTTGCGTGCAGCTGTCTTGACTGCGAGTGCCAGGGTCTCCATCTGTGGTCCCTCAAAGAACCAACTAGTCAGGGAGTCGTTTGCCTTCATGACCACATCAATGTGGTAATCCTTCGTGATGGCATCGACCCAGTGCTCGTGGTAGAGGAAAACGGGTGGTCGGCGATACTGGCACTTCTCCAAGCTATCCTCAAGGAGTAGGGGAAAGCCGGATGCTAGGAGGTCTTCGGGTACGACGGCCATCTACAAGGTTTGAAGGGAGGAGAGTCAGTAAGGGTTTGAAATAGAAGAGAAGAGAAGTATAGAAACTATTGCACTTAGCAACTAGGCATAGTTTTTGAAAAGGGTTTTATCCTAACTAACGTCCATGCTAACTAAGGCTTCCTACAGTCAACCTGGCTGTGATACCAGCTCTGTGGGGACCTCGACTCATAAGTCGTGGTCACCAAATGCACATGTACAGTGATCCCAGAGATCAATGCTCAATGAACACACAAAAGCTGAATAACAAGAGTCTTACATCCATACTTAGCGTCTTACACGAATAAAGACCATCAAGGTCAAGTCTTACATAGATAGGGCCATGAAGGCCAAATAACAAACATAAACTAGCAGCGGAAATCTTGATCGAAAGCGTAGACCCATGCCATCTGTCTTAACCCTACAGGCATTCTGACTGGGAAGCGTCCTAGTTTGCATGTTCGTCACCAACAAACTCTTCACCGTATTCTTGCTCTTCCATGCCTGGCCAATTAAATAACCAGTGGCAAGCCAATGAGTACTTTGAATGTACTCGCAGCAACCCATGTTTTGGAACAAGGTATAACAATGCATGATATAGCACTAAGTAGGTAAGTTTGCATAAAGCTAATTTTGAGTACAATGACATGATCAATTAACTTGTAAAAGCACGCATCATGAGGTTGCAGGTATCCATGTGAACAGTTTACATATATAAATATGAACAGGGGTTTGAACATCTCATGTTCAATCATCACGCCAAGTCATCGGACTTAGCACAACCATCATCTTTTTCACACACACACACACACCAAATTTGTAAAAAAAACTTTGGACGTAGTTTAAGCAGCACCACCCAACTATCCTTGACCGTGGACACGGCTATTCGAATAGTTTTACACTCTGCAGAGGTTGCACACTTTACCCACAAGACTCGGGAAACTTCCGTGTCAAGCCACGACTCGCGGTATTGTTCATACCCAAGGTAAGTACCCGAACAATGCCTTTCCCCTGACGATACTAACAAAGAGTCCACTCGTTGGCACCCAGCCCGCATGATGTACATCACAAGTATCATCCATGCAGGGACCAACGGTGTGCCCGGTGTCTGTGAAAACAGCCCATGATCGTCCTTTCCGGCACGACCCCATATCGAGAGTGACCACGTCACTCCCGCCACTAGTAATGCGGGCTCTCTGCTAGTACCCATCAAAGTAATCAACAAAGCCCCGTCCCATAAGGGGTATCGTGGTTGTACATGTAAGGTTGGGAACGGTCGACAAATCTTAAATCTAATCCGTTTTTGAAAATACACACACTCACTTGCTCCGGTACACCACTTCTTCATCAAGTGGTTACCTAGCTCACCATCATCTCCCTCGGGCATTAGTGGCACCCAACGGGGTCTTTGAAAAGTCTTTGAAAACACTTTTGTTTCCATCACCATGCATATCCCCTTCCCTTTTTGCGTAGCATCTACTTAGCAACCTAACTATTTCCCACCCACACAACTCCAAGTGGACGGTAGAGTCGTGACTTGCAAGTATCAAAGATAAAGTATCGGAGGCAACCAATAAAGGTGGTCACCATAGCATCATGATCAACATATCAAAATTAAAGTGTTATATGCCATGCAATAAAATGGTTTCATAGTCATGGTCAAAGGGCTGCTTGCCTGGCTCAACAAAGTCCTCGGGGTCTTCAAAGTCTTCGGGTCCAACTCCCTCGTCGACAACGCAATCTATCGTCGCGATAATAACAAGCAAAAATAAGAACACAACAAAAATAGAGCACATAATTCACTTCTAAAATGTCACACCATTCTGTAAAATACTACAATAAAAACTAAAATATTTGTCTCTGGTTTTGAAGTGAAAAAGGTTTTGAAAACTATTTTAACAGAGGCTTAAAATATTCAAAACTAGGTTTTAAATAAAACCACTACATAAAACATTGTCAAAAAAAAATCACAAGTGGCATTATTAAATACTACAGAATATTACAAGATTTTTGGTGGAAGAATTTTTGGATTTGGGGTATTATTGGAATCTGTGGAATTTTTACAAGTTCTGGAAAAATGAAAAAGGAAAAAGCTACTGTCCCCGTGGGCCAAAATGGGTTCAACAGAGCCGGCCCAGAGGGAAACATCCTGCGCCAGGCGGCCACGTCGATGGCGTAAAGGTGAAGTGCGCCTTCGGCCGACACAGCGCGCGCGCTGCGGGTGCGTTCAAACCTGACGGGTCGGGCCCGCCCGTCAGTGAAACAGAGGGTCAGGAGGCGATGACAGGCGGGGGCCACCTGTCATCTCCTACCTCTATCGAGATCGGGGAGGAGCTCACCGGCGACGACACGGGGCGCGGCAGGCGGACCTGAGGGCACCGACGGGTTCCTGTGGACGTCGCGCGTCTCCGAGGGGTGGAGTAGGCCACCGGAGCTGACGGGAATGCCGACGATGAGGAAGCAGGGCGGCGGTGCTACAAACGGAGCTCGATCCCATTGCCCTGAGCTGCAACATAAGCGGGGATGAGGGGGAATGAGGTCAGGGACTCGAGGCAGTTCCAATGGAGGAAGAATGGGGTCAAGAGGAGGCATGTACCGCGCAGTTGCCGACGAGCCGAGATGGTGGAGCTCCGGCTCGATCTCGAGCTCGGGGCTCCCTTGGGGTGGATGGATTGAGCAGGGGCCTAATTAGGTGCCTGGGAGTGAGAGGGAAGCCGCAAGAGGTGCTCGGGGATGCCTCTTATAGGGAGGCCGGGGCTTGCCATGGACTGGGTTCTCGGGTGTCCGTTGGATGGGCTCTGGAGGCCACGGGAGGGGCTCGGGTCTGCTCCACGGCGCTCGTAGGGCTAGTCCAGGTTGCTGGGGAGCAAGGGAGAGAGCGGGGCGAGCTCGAGGCGGCCCCCCCGCGTGGACAGGGAGTGGCGGAGCTTTGCGGTGCTCAGGCACGTGCGGCCAGGGGCGAGAGAGAGCGAGGAAGGAGGGAGCCGACAGGATGGCCATTTGCGGACGTCGAGGGGAATCCAGGGGACAGCTTCCCCCATCCCAACGCTGTCGGAGGGGCCTCGGGATGCTCCTACTATTGTGTGGGGACGCACTGTGGCGTGTTCCAGAGCATGCCTTTGGCATGCCATGGCATGCTTGCGTGCCCTGGACGCGTCCCAGCATGTCCCTTTGCTCTTGGGTGTTCTGGAGATGCTCTAGGAGCTAGAGGGGGCTAGGCAGAGTAGAGGTAAGTGGGGGGAGAGGTAGAAATGCTACTATTCTTGCTGTCCAGGGGGCGGAAATGGGGTTTTATCCCACCCTATGATTGAGCCTGGGCTTGAAACTTTTACTGGGGGTAGAGAAGGCACATAAGTGATTGTGGTAAAAATCTTGGGTCAAGGAGAATAGTGGAAGGGGAGCAAACAAGGTTTTTACTAAACAACCAGAAGGTGTTTGATGTTGATTTGGGCAAGTAAATGAATTCTACTTGCCTTGATATTTAACAGGATGAAAGTGTAGGTAAAACTAGAGTGGACCACCAAGTTTGAGATTATTTGAGGAATGTTGATAGTGCAAACTTGGTAAACCCTAGAAATTAACAGAATCAGGTTTCTATAGATCCAGGCATGCAAATCTATTCTGCTTGATGCACCACTTGGTGTAGCATCATTATTTGGGGTTAAAACATATCCACAAAGTTTGGGGTCAATAGGAGACAGTTGGCAATGTGAACTTGCTCAAATTTGGCTCTGGACAGGAATGATTTTGGAATATTTTGGTGAACCAAAACAATTGGGATTGGGGTGAAACTTTGCAAGATCATCACATATAGCATGTGTGGCTTGCTGGAATTTTTCTGGATTTATTTGAGAATATTTCTTATAAAAATATTTGAAATGCTTGATTCAAGCAGAAAGGATTTTGGAGGGTTTTGCCCATTATGTTGAACATGACCATGTGTTGAAACTCATATATATGGAAAATATATGCCCACCGAGTCTCCCTAAATTTTCTCAATTTTTTTAAAGCATTTAAATGATTTTCCCTATGAAAAACCATTTCTGGCCTTAAGAAAAAGCCTTTAAATAAAAGAGTAAAATAATCTTTAAAAAATAATATTTGATGGTCTTGGCAAGTCATATATATAGTAGGTTCCAAATAAAGTCTTTGGTGCAAAACATTCCACCCAATTTGAGGACTTGTAGTACAAACCTCAATTCAGGGGTTTTTGAAAACCTAATTTGAGTAAATCCTTTTTAGACAAAACAATATTTGATAAAAATAGTTTTAGGTACTATACACATGGTATGATCATTGGGAAGGGAGTTTGGGTCAAGGAAGTGAGCTCTAAGGGGAAGAAGATCATTGAGTGCCAAAACACAATCAACCAAACAAGCAACCATCAAACAATTTCAAACAAGCACATGCACTCAAAAAGTTTTAAATGGTTCCAAATTTTATAAATCCATAGCATAGCAAAGTGACACAAACACAGGCTGCGACACTATTGTACCCTCATCTTGTTCAAGCTGAATTATTCGCTTCTTTCTGCGCTTATCATTTGCAATCATATGAAAGAATTGTGTGTTATCATCCCCTTGGACAACTTTAGTTACCTTGGCTCTAAGTGCCCACTCCATCTCTGCCTCTCGAAGCAGGACACACAGTCTCTGCTCAGCCTCATTCTTAATGTTTCTATCCGCGTTGGAAAGAACATTTGACTCGGCTTTCAGATCCAGCTCATTAATCAACTGAATTAGTTTCTCTTTTTCTACTTTGTATATGCCACTCTAATGTTTTGCCCATCCTCTCAAGAATTGACGTAAATGTCGGATTTTGTTTTGCCATCTATCCATACTTGAATCTCCAGCAACCACTTTGCCCCATTGTTGAGCAATGAGGTCTAGAAATCCCTCTCTCTCAAACCATCCTAATTCGAAGGAGAAGATATTCTTATTTCCCACATGGGTTGCCTCTCCAGAGACAACCAGAGGTGGTGTGTGATCGGACACTGCTCTCTATAGAGCCTGAACCGTTACCAGGGGAAACTTCTGCTCCCACTCAACACTAGTAAGCACTCGATCCAACTTTTCATATGTCGGTACCGGTAGCATGTTCGCCCACGTGAACTGCCTACCAGAAAGGTCAATCTCTCTCAAATCTAAACTCTCTATAATCGTGTTAAACATGAATGACCAGGGACCATCGAAATTATCATTATATTTCTCTTCTCTCCTTCGAATAATGTTGAAGTCTCCCATACAAGGATAGGTAGCGTTTCATCTCCGCAAGCCCTCATCAAGTCTGAGAGAAATTTGGACTTGAGCTCCGGTTGTGCTGCACCATATACATCCACTAGTGCCCATCAAAATCCATCAACCTTCGATCTCACTCGAAATTTGACAGAAAAATCACCATAGACCACATTAACAACTTCTAATGTTTCACATTTCACCCCAAGGAGGATCCCTCCGGATCTTCCCCTTGGCGGTAAGCAATGACAGTCAAAATCAACCCCGCCTCCTATGGTGTTGACAAATTGTGGTGTGAAGTTGTCTCTACCTGTTTTGAGTATAGCCATAAAGTCTAATTTGTGCTCTAAAGATGTATCAACCAAAAACCTCCGTTTAGCCAAGTCTGCCAGACCTCTGCTATTCCAGAAGATTCCTTTCATTGTTCATCATAATTTGTTTTGTTATGCTTGAGTCTCGCACTCCTGCGAACCGCTGACACAGGATAAATCTTCCTCCTCCAGGAACGTTTTGGTTTATGTTGCATCAATACTATACCCTCCTTACTAGAGGTAGAAGTATTGCCATAGACTTGCTGAGGAGCCAAATACCCCTCCGCATCCGACACTTCCTCCTCATCCACTAGTTCATCATTCGGAATAAGATCTTCACCTAAACTTTGTAACGGTGTTACCCCTAGGTTATTAATAGCTGAATCAGCCATAGGTTTGACAACAGCTAAATTTCTAATTAGGTCACTAGCTCTTTCTGCTTCTAGGTCTCACAAATCATTAACAGACTTAGCAATTTGTTTACCATCGTTACCAAGAGAAATTCCTAAGTTGCATGCTTTATCAATAATTTCATGCTCAGAGAAATGAAGGATAGAACAACTGGTATTAACCGACATACATGTGGTCGCTTCAACATCTCGAAGCTTGGCGGCTCTCATAGCCCGCCCCAACTGCATGTCATCTGCATCTGGCTGGCCCTGAATATGGTGACTGAAGCGCCTATCACCTGAAGTCGGATCCTGTATTCCACCAAACTCAATCACCTCCTCCATGGTGGGCACCGACTAGTTCTGGCCTCCTGCCATGTGCCCGTCAGTACCAGCAGTAAGGGCGTCATCGCACATGTGCTGTGGCTCAAGCGGTCCGCCACCCTCTGCCATCAATGGTGCCTCAACCATTGGGGTGATGACCCACAAGTATAGGGGGTCAATCATAGGCCTTTTCAATAAGTAAGAGTGTCGAACCCAACGAGGAGCAGAAGGAAATGACAAGCGGTTTTTAGCAAGGTAATTTCTGCAAGTACTGAAATTGTAGGTAACAGATAGTTTGATAGCAAGATAATTGGTAACGAGCAAGTAACGGTAACGGTAAATAAAGTGCAGCAAGGTAGCCCAATCCTTTTGTGGCAAAGGACAGGCCAGAACAGTATCTTATAATAGGCAAAGTGTTCTTGAGGGTACACGAGAATTTCATCTAGTCACTTTTATCATGTTGGTTTCATTCGCGTTTGCTACTTTGATAATTTGATATGTGGTTGGACCGGTGCTTGGGTGCTGTTCTTACTTTAACAAGCTTGCCACTTATGATTAACCCCCTCGCAAGCATCCGCAACTACGAGAAAAGTATTAAAATAAAATCTAACCATAGCATTAAACGTTTGAATCCAAATCAGCCCCATACGAAGTAGCGCATAAACTAGGGTTTAAGCTTCTGTCACTCTAGCAACCTATCATCTATTAACTACTCCACAATGCATTCCCTTAGGCCCAAGGATGGTGAAGTGTCATGTAGTCGATGTTCACATGACACCACTAAGGGAATCACAATATACATATCATCAAATATCGAACACATATCAAATTCACATGATTACTTGCAACATGACTTCTCCCGTGACCTCAAGCACAAAGGTAACTACTCACAAATAATATTCATGCTCAAGATCAGGGGGTTATTGAATAGCATAATGGATCCGGACATATAATCTTCCACCAAACAAACCATATAGTAAACAACTACAAGATGTAATCAACACTACTAGTCACCCACAGGTACCAATCTGAGGTTCCGGTACAAAGATTGAACACAAGAGATGAACTAGGGTTTGAGAGGAGATGGTTCTATTGAAGATGTTGATGAAGATTGGCCTCCCAAAGATGAGTGGGGTGTTGGTGATGACGATGGCTTCAATTTCCCCCTTCGAGAGGGAAGTTCCCTCAGCGGAATCACTCCGCCGGAGGGCAAAAGTGCTCCTGCCCAAGTTCCGCCTCGAGACGGCAGCGTTCCGTCTCGAAAGTCCTCTCCTTATTTTTTCTAGGTCAAAAGACCTTATATACCAGAAGATGGGCACCAGAGGTGGGCCGTGCTAGGCACAACCCACCAGGGCGCGCCTAGGGGGCCCGGCGCGCCCTGGTGTCTTGTGCTCACCAGGGTGGCCCCCTCCGGTAGTTATTTGCTCCAGTATTTTTTATATAATCCAAAATAATTCTCTGTAAAGTTTCAGCTTATTTGGAGATGTGCAGAATAGGTATCTCTGATGTGCCTTTTCAGGTCCAGAATTCCAGCTGCCAGTATTCTCCCTGTTTGTGTAAACCTTGCATATTATGAGAGAAAAGGCATTAGAATCACTCCCTAAAGCATTATTATACATCAAAACATTATAAATAACAGTAGGAAATCATGATGCAAAATGGACGTATCATGGGGACGGTGTCAGTCGAAGCGAAGGAGAGGAGGCCTGGCGGACCACCTGCCCGACATCTTGGACCCCCTCCGTGGCTGGGTCGGTATGCTCAGGGAGGATCTGATGGGCCTCCTTTCCATTACCCTGGCTCCTCTCCACAGACGCGTCGGCCGGTGTCGAGAGATGTGTAGATGGAGCACACCCCGAGACCTCCTATCCCGTGATGGTAGTCAGGTCTCCTCTCGACTCAGACTGAAGATCAGCAATGGTGGAAACGGACGTAATCATCATCATGACCCCATCCTCCATCTCAACACGATCACCCCACAAGCGGCTCGGTGCGGAGACCGCCTGAAAGGATCGGAAACGAAGAGATGCCATCGGAGTAGTAACCAGAGCCACCCCTTTCTGGGCGGGTACCTTAGTAGACTGGTATGGAAGCCCCACGGGACGCAGCGATCTGCCCTCCGTACCACGTGAACCTCTAGACTCCTGGTTTCCTTTCCCATCCCCTCCATCAGTCATATCCACATTTTTTATCCCAGAATTAGTATCCATAGCAGAGTGATCCTCAATCTCCACATCTAGGTCATAAACCGGCCCATCGTAGGTCCATGGCACCTCATCGGGCACAAAGTCCACATGAAGCACAGTGACTAATATCCTCGCAATACCATGCGCTCGAGTGAAAGGCATGTCAACCTTCTCAGTCTTACCGATGAGAGCCCCCAGACTCCAAACCATGAGAAAGTCATTAAGAGGTTCCTACGGAACTCTTGTGAGCCGGATCCAAATCTGATCTATCTTTCTCCCCTTAGGTTTTTGTTTATTGCACTCGTCAAACTCAAGTAAGCACTTGCTGCCAGGTACCTTACTGAACCCAAACTTCAGCAGTCTATCAAGGTCCTCCCTCCTCGGGAACCCACTCGGTATACCTGCTCCTCTACTCTGACAGATGCCCAGTGAAAGGAGTCAGACACGAGTCGTCTTAGCTGCTGAGCCACCTGCTCCTCTGTCAATGATCCACACTTTGACCAAACCATTCCTTGAACTCTGTAAGCATGGCCTCTCTGCTAGCATGTGTGGAGTCTCGAAGAACATAAGTCTGTTGTCACTGACACCATAGATCATCATACCTGGTTTGGTAGCCACCAAGAGCGGGCACTCGACATCTCGGTGTCCCGGTTTCTGACAGTTATCACACAACTCCGCAATGCAGTCCATCACAAAGTGTCCAGGGTCGCCACATCTATAGCAACACATTTTTTCCTTTTTGCAAGCCACCTTGTTGGCGCGCACACCATCAGCTTTATCACTACCTTTGTCGCCCGCATTATCTCTAGTCTCCCCTGACCTGACAACCGGCACGGAAACGGTCGCCAGGGCCTTCACCGCTGCGACCGCGGCCTCCGGCAATTTCGTAGATGCTTCTACAGTGGCAGCCGTCTCGCTGCCCGTAGTTGTGGATGATTCCTTGTGCACCGGTGGCTTCGGCGGCCTCGGAAAGTGCCGTCCAGAACGGCCGCCCCCGCCTTGTCCGCCTCCTGCCCTGAATCGGAACTGTGGGCTGGATGCTCCTTCCACGAAGTTGCCAGTTGGGGGATTGAATCTTTGTTCATCTTGATAATGCCAGCGGTTATCGTCACCCCGACCTCCATAGGCCGAAGATGATCCATGAAACTGATTTCCGCTTGAGCGGTAGTCGAAACGTCGGTTGTCGAAGTTTGCTGGCCCTCCGCGACCGCCCATGTAGCCGCCGCGTCCCGAGTTAACACCACTACGGCCCAACCCTTCGCCGCCACGAGGTGTCTCTGGCCGGCCATGCCGCCCTGCCCCGCTGGAGTTGGACCGGACCGGCGGCTGCGCGCCGGTTCCATGCCCGGCCATCAGGTACAGGTGTCGCGGCGGCGTGCAGGCGATAACACGAGCCGTGCCTTTTCTCGATGGAAATCCCAGACGAGCCCTAGCGACCGAAACCGCGACTCTGTTTCCTGGTAGAAACCGTTCGCTCTAGTCGTTAGTATCCTCTGTGGCTTCACATCGAGAAGCAGCCAGAGTCGGATCGGTATAACCGAGCAGGGCCTCTTGCCGGGCCACATACCCAGCCTCTTTGGAGTCCAGAAAAACGGACGTTGTTCCCGGCCCAACATGGCTTAATAGGTCGTCCAAACGCGCCGATCGCACCGCCCGGATCGAATTCCCGGCGGCCTCCGGCGGTGACAATCGCGCCGTCTTTTGAGATTTTTTGTTCTTACGAGATACCACTTTCGTCCAGGCCTCAGGCTGTAGGAAATCTGATAATGTTAAATGTGGCAAATTTACCTTGGGGATGGGACCCTTCCACGGCTTGATCTACGTCGCTCTCGTCCGTAAAGGAGCTCCCCAGTGATCCCATCTAACAGCACGAGCGTGCCCGCCTCTGTCTGAATCCATCGCGGAAATGATACGAGATTATGTATGTGGCGACTCCAACAAGTCGTCGAGTTTCGAATCATCCTCGTCATCATTGTCCACGAGGACCCAAAATCTGCCTCCCACTCTATGCTCAAACTTTGGACTCGAAGTTAGGTCAACGAGCTTGGATGGATTCATCGTCTTCGGTTGTACCTGGAAAATGGGACATCCGATCCAAACGTCGTAGATATCAATAATAAAATTTGAACCTTCAGTCGCTCGCTCGTCTTGTTCCAAGTATAGCCCGGCAAGAATCTCATCCTCCAGATCCCGCAATGTCATCAGCTTGATGTTGGATCGAGGTTGAGGATCCCAGCCAACATTTGTCCATCATGCCTGTTGTGGAACCGTATCTACCATCGACACGGTCCGGCCGCCATAGCAGATCTTTGCGGTAGTGTCAAACCTACCGAAACAAATAGCGGAGTTGGGGGCGTGGCCCTGGGACCCTCCATCGGGGCCAGCACCGCGGCCGAGGACGACCCAGGCGTTCGGGACGAGGCCCTGCGACTCTCCGGCGAGGCCAGCACTACGGTCGACGTCCGCGAGGGAGCCCGATCACGTAGAGATTAGATGGCATCTGAACGTCAACATGATGAACATGACTAGACAAATATTCCCATGTGTCCTCGGGAGCGCTTGCTTTACATATGAGTATTTTCGGGCCTATCCTTTGATATAAAAAGGATTGGGCTACCTTGCTGCACCTTTGTTACTATTGTTACTTGTCACTTGTTACGAATTACCTTGTTGCAAAACTATCTATCACTGTTACTCACATCACTTGCAGAGAATACCTTGCTGAAAATTGCTTATCATTTCCTTCTGCTCCTCGTTGGGTTCGACACTCTTACTTACCGAAAGGACTACGATTGATCCCCTATACTTGTGGGTCATCACTGATTGTTATAGCTTCGTATTTCTCTCCGATCTATCGGTTTGGTTTGGCCAACTAGATTGATTTATCTTCAGTGGGAGTGGTGCATTGTAATGGGTTCAATCTTGTGGTGCTCAATCCCAGTGATAGAAAGGGACATGACACGTATTGTATTGCTGCCATTAAGGGTAAAACAAAAAGGTCTATTCATATTAATTGGATTTACTTTGTCTACATCATGTCATCATCCTTCAAGCATTACTCTATTTTTACTTAATACTCTAGATGCATGCTAGATAGCGGTCGATGGGTGGAGTAATAGTAGTAGATGCAGGCAGGAGTCGTTCTACTTGCTTATGGACGTGATGCCTATATACATGATCATTGTCGTGAATAAATATTACATAACTATGGGCTTTTCTATCAATTGCCCAACAATAATTTGTCTACCCACCGTATGCTTTCTTCGAGAGAGAAGCCTCTAGCAAAAACTATGCCCCCGGGTCGCTTCACAAATATTATTACCAAAACTCCTAAAATATTGCTTCCATCATTTAATTTATTTTTATTTTCAATTTATATTTATCAATTTATCTATCTATGACCACTTATTGCTCGCAAGTAACGAGTTTAAGGGGATTGACAACCCTCTTGCCCGCGTTGGGTGCAAGTGTGTGCTGTTTTGTGTGTAGGCGCTGAAGACGGGAATTTGCGTGGTTCTCCTATTGGTTCGATAACCTTGGTTCTCACCGAGAGAAATATGTATCTCTACTATGCTGCATCTCCCCTTCTCTTCGGGGAAAAACCCAACGCAGTTTACAAGTAGCAGGAAGAATTTCTGGCGGGGAGTATCACCAAATTCTTATCTAGTACCTTCGCACGAATTATCATTCACCTGTTCTAATATTTACTTGCCTAGCAATGTTGTCTTTATCTTTGTCACACAAAAAAAAGTAAAACAAAAAGTTTAAGATAAATGGATCCTCATCCACTTGCCAATCTTTTCAAAAAGACACGATTATGTTGAACCAATTTCTAGTGAGAGTGCACTAAATTATCTTTATGAGGTTTTGCTTGAAATCGTGAATATAAAAATTGTGATGAAGTGTTAAAAGAAATTTATAAAGTCATTCATGATAGTTCCTTGAATGAAAAGCATTATTGCAATTTTGTTAGTATAAATTCTATGAATTTCAATTGTGCTAACGATCATGATTGGGGTGATAATCATGATGTTTCTTGTGATCTTGAGAATTCTGAGCTTCATGATGAATCTACTATTGATAATGATATTTGCAATGCTACTAAAAGTGTGTTTGGAAGAGTGTCAACTTTGGGTAATAATGGTCCCACTATTTTGGATAATGATCAATCTTATGAAATTTTTGATAAAAGTGGGTTTGGAGAGGTCATGAATTTAGTTGATGTTAATCTCACTATCTTCAAAGATTATAAAACTTTTATGCATGTGGATCATGAATATAATATTTTATATGATAGATCTATTGTTGAATTTGATTATGATGCTACATGTAATTATTATGAGAGAGGCAATTGTGTTTATAGGAATCTTCATGTTCAATTACCTCTCTTGGTGTTCAAATTGTTAATGCTTCATTCTTCCTATTTGCATATGCTAGACACTCCTTGTCTTGATAATTTGTTTGCTTATAAAATGCCTATGCATAAAGTATGTTATACTTAAATGTGTTTGTCACATGTTTTATGATGCTCTCTTTGTGCTTAAATTCTTGTCTTTTATGTGAGCATCATTATTATCCCAAGCCTATCTTAATGGCTATAAGGAAAGAGCTCGTTGGAGACAAACCAATAATTTATGTCTTGGTGTGTTTAAATGATTATTGATACTATAATGATTGTGTTTTTATGTTTAATTAGTGTTCGTGCCAAGTAAAGCCTCTGGGATTGATTTGGAAGATAGTAGAATTGATACGGTGCAAAAACAGAAACTTTTGCATCAAGTGCAGAATTTTTCTGATTTTACTGGAATGTCTTTTTGATCTGATTTTTTCCACAATATTGGTGTACAAATTACCCAGGTTCTCCTAATTTTTCATAATTTATGGAGTTACAAAAGGATGGTGTTTGTGCAAATCATTACAGACTGTTCTGTTTTAGACAAATTCTATTTTTGCTTGCATAGTTTGCTTCTTTTGATGATGCTATGGATTGTATCTGGGGGTATAAGCCATGAAGAAGTTAGAATACAGTACCTTATGCAATAATAAAATATGAATCAATTTACAAAAGCAACTAAAGTTTTTGATTTACCTATCATACTAACAGAGCTCACGAGTTTTTTTTATTGAGTTTTGTGTGTTGATGTTTTGAAGTTTTGGGCGATCATGATGGATGAAGGAATAAGGAGCGGCAAGAGCCTAATATTGGGGATGACCAAGGCACCCCAAGTTAAAATTCTAGGAAGACTCAAGCGTCTAAGCTCTCTTTCGTCTCAGTCCATCGGTATGTCACTCGGAGCTACATTTTTATTCATCACATGATATGTGTTTTGCTTGGAGCGTCGTGAATGATAGTTTGCTTTTTTTTTCCACAATCATTGTTTGTTGGACACACCTACTTGAGAGAAACACATGCTCACCATGATTTGTTAGAATACTCTATGTGCTTCACTTATATCTTTTGAGCTAAGTAGTTGCTCTAGTGCTTCACTAATATCTATTAGAGAACGGTGGCATATAGATTTTATAGAAACAATTGAACCCTTGTGCTTCACTGATTTTTTTGAGAGTATAATAAATAGTAATGGTAGTTTACATGAGTTATAAGACTAGTCCAAAAATAATAGGTATTCAAGGAGTGCATAATCAAAACCTTCATGTAGCACATAAAAGAGAAATTGTGAGTTAATGATATGGATGTGGTAATATGAAAGGGCGTGAGTACATGGTTGTTGGTTAGTAGAAATATCGATAGTTAAAGGGTGTTAATTTTCTGTTCATCTAAATATTGGTTATGGCATGGTGATGATGTGTGAGCATTCTTATTCCTCGTTGAAATCCTAGTGTTGTTTAGGTCGGGGTCACGCGATGGTTAACTCCTACCAACCTCCTCCCTAGGGGCATGTGAGTAGTACTTTGCCTTGAGAGGGTCAATAAAGCTTTGCAATAAGTATATGAGTTCTTTATGACTAATGTGAATCCAAGGATGTACGGACACTCATCTTTCCATATTTGCTAGCCTCTTCGGTACCGTGCATTGCCCATTCTCATCTCGAGGATCGGTGCAGCTTTCGTCGGTGCATCCAAACCCCGCGACATGATACGCTCTGTTGCGCATAAGTCTCCTTATATCTTCCTCAAAACAACCACCATACCTACCTATCATGGCATTTCCATAGCCATTCCGAGATATATTGCCATACAACTTCCACTGTTACATTACATGACTTGTGTGTCCATCATCATATTGCTTTACAAGATCATGTTGCTGACATAGTATTTGTGGTGAAGCCACTGTTCATCATTGATTACATGTTACGGTAGACCATTGCACATCCTAGTACATAGCCAGAGGCATTCATATAGAGTCATCTTGTTTAGTAGTTTTTCATATCGAGTTGTAAGTAAATAAAAGTGTGATGATCATCATTCTTAGAGCACTGTCTTAGTGAGGAAAGGATGATAGAGACAATGATTCCCCCACAAGTCGGCATGAGACTCCGGACGAAAAATAAAAATAAAAAACAGAAAAAGAGAAGAAAAAAGGGAAAACAGAGAAAAAAGAAGAAAAAATAATAAATGAGAGATAAAGAGAGAAGGGGCAGTGCTACTACCTCTTTTTCCACACTTGTGCTTACACAAAGCACCATGTTTTTGATATAGAGAGTCTCATGTTTTGTCATTTTCATATGCTAGTGGGAATTTTTCATTATAGAACTTGGCTTGTATATTCCGATGACGGACTTCCTCAAATGCCCGAGGTCTTCATGAGCAAGCAAGTTGGATGCACACCCACTTAGCTTCAGTTTAGATTTCATACACTTATAGCTCTAGTTGATGCATTGATATCGATTGATGGGCATCTCCATTGATAACGAAGAAGGATTCCGTTCGGTGTATAGTGCATAGGCGATAACCGACATTCATGTAACCCAATATACCCCTGGTGCCTATATAAACCGTAGGGTTTAGTCCGTAGTGTCGGATTTCGGGCTCCGCAAAACCCAAAGAGGTTCGAACCCAGGGGCGTGTGCGAAGATCCCACTACCTTCGGCCTCAAGCTCACAGCCCCACAGCCTCGTCGAATCTAACTCACTCACTCATAGGGAAGAAGACTAACACGCAGATTTACCCAGGTTTGGGCCGCTGCGAAGCGTAAAACCCTACTCCTGCTTTGGGTGGATTGCCTCACGTGGAGGTTGGCGGATGAACTAGTACAATGGTGAGAAACCTCGCGAGAGCGCTCGGGTGGTTTTCGATCTATCTCTTCTATGGTGATGGCTAGTCTCTATTTATAATGGCCCGGGTCCTCTTCCCTTATCGCATTGGCGGGAAGGGATCCCACAACGCCAATTTCAAAGGGGGACAAGGAGTACACCTTATCCTGACGAAAGGTGGTCTTCGCCTGCAAAGTAGCTGGTGGTGATGCAGAGGTGGGCTCGCCGATGACGTCCGTCATGCGGGGCTCGCGGTCCTGGTCTTGTTGCACCGGAATGAGAACATTGGGGGGCTGTCTTGGAAACCCGCGTACGTCCTTGCCTCCTTTACACCAAAGGTGAAACTGTCTTCTCTGGGCACGCCTGTGCCCGCTTGGCCCGGCCTGCGTCATCTCCGACCTCGTGAGGCCGGGCGCAGCACAGAGATCTCCGCCCCTAGGGAGGCAACCTCGGGAGGCCTCCTCCCTCCGGGGGTCTTGGAGTCGTCCTCCTCGCGAGGGTGGGGCTCCCGCGAGGGCCTTGTCTTGAGTGATGCTGCACCGGGCCGTACCAGGCTGTTGAAGTCGGCCACGCCCCGGCCCGCATGCAGGCAGGTCTGGGTACCCCCATTCCTAGAGCGCCGACAGTAGCCGCCGGGCCCAAGGCGCGCATGGGCTGGCTTCGGGGCGGAGCCGGCCCGAGCGCCGCGGGCCCCAATCGCCTGCGGGCCCAGTCTGATGCGTGGTGTGTAATGAGGCGCGGACGCCTCCACTTCCCGAAGATCTCGGGAACCGGCTCGAGTAAAGCTGACACGAAACCTATGCGCAGCGGCGGCCATCGTTGCCCTTCCATGAATGTAGCCATCTCCTTGTGCCTTATCTCCCCTCGACCCACACGGATGTGACCCGATGAGGGTAGGCGAGGCGACGTGAAGCAGGGCCATCATTACCCGGGACATGGAGAGACGTCGGTTGGCCTCCACCCGGCTATAAATAGGCGGAGAGGGCAGAGCCCCCAGCCCATCTCCACTCCTTGCTTCCCCGCTCAAGGCCTCCGCCCCCTCAACCATGACGCCGGTGAGGAGGTTTTCTACTGTCGAGAAGGGGAAGGCCCGCCTGGAGGGGCCGGACCAACAGCCACCCAAGAGGGGTCGGGGCCGTCCCCATAAGTATGCCACGGTGTCAGCGGCGGCGCCCCGGGGGCGCGGCCGCACCCCCGTGAGGGCAGGCGCCTCCTCCGGCACAGGCGGAGGCGACAGGCGTGGTGACCGTGGCCAAGGAGGGAGGCCCGCAACGGGTGCTAGGCCACCGCGCCCGCGGTCCCATACAGCCGATGTGGGCCAGGAGTTCGTGGTGTGGGTGGAGAGACCGACGATCACCTGGCTACAGCTCCCGTGCTTCTTCGTAGAGATGTTGAGGGCTAGCGAGCCCGCGGGCCTGTGGCTGCAAGCCGATGGTTGTTGTAGCAGTGCGTCGTGGGTGGAGATCGAGGTTACCCCCGCAGGTTACGCCTTCTTGAGCCACGGGTGGCAGGCCTTCGCCCGCACCCACGGCCTGGAGGGGAGACTCACGCTCCACTTCAAACACGACTGCGCAGCGACGCTCTTTGTCAGGATCTTCGGGGAGGATGGCAGGCGATTGGGGTGCTGCCCGGAGGGTGACGGCGGTGGCGGCGCCCTTGGTGGTGAGCTTGCCCTTGGCGAAGGCCGCCATGCTTCCAGTGGCAGCGACACCTCCTCCGAGGAGAGCCCGAGCGATGACACCTACGACGTGCCTCCGCGTCGGCGCGCTCGGACCTCGGGGGTTAGCCGGCCGCGACGACGCCGTACTTCCGCCCAAGAGGCAGCCACGCCGGCGCGCCGCCACGAGCCCGTCAAGGAGGAGGAGGACTCCGACTGAGCGCGATTGCGCCAGGGCCTCAGGAGTGGCAGCCCCTGAGGGGGGGCGCCTTTCGCCTTCTTCTTCTTTTCCCTGCAATCAAGAATCATGGAGGGCCCCGCGGGGCATGTAATGAATTATGGCGCTTGCACCTTTTTACTTTAGCATTTTCGTCGCTCATCTTGATTCTCGTATTACTATTGATTGAGGCCTTCCTCCTGTCGCGGTTAGGGTACTTAGCTTGATGCGTTCGCGGCGGGTCTCTGCGTCGTGAGGTTCGGTCACGGCACCTGGGGAGCCTGGGGGTCTTTCCAGGAGGGTCTTCTTCGCTGCGAACGAGGCGGTTTGGGAGCCCTCTTGGTGCTCTACGTCGGCAGGGCCCAGTCCCGCGCGTACCTCGACCGCCGTTGGGGCGTCCGGATCACCAGGACGAGACCAAGGGGCGAGGGGCTACGTGACCAGTGAGGCTCCTGAGTCGCGTTGCAAAGGAGTCCCCCTTGACGCTCGAGCGGCTCCCATACCTTACCTTGTCAGTTCCTGCCTCGAGAGGTGCCTGAGCCTCCCGAGGCCCCGTGATGACACGCCAGTCCGCGGCTGGAGCCCCCGAGTGAGGGTTGGCCGCCAGGAGATGGATGCCTCTGAGGCAACATGCACCTGCTGGCTCACTCGAGAGCGCCGCGCGAGGGCCAGGATGCCAAGTTCTTGGCGAGATGTGCACACCGTGCCCAGTAGCCCCCGCTCGCGGGGCGCGTGAGGGGGAGACCGACGGGTGTCGATTCAGAAAACATCAAGACAAGAAAAACTGCAAGGAGAAAAATTCCCACCCCTTTTTGCAATAAAGTTGCGAAACCTCGGGTTTCATTCCAGAAAATGGCAAATTCGAATACAAAAAGAAGCAAAGAACTGCCGCGTCTGCCCCCTAGGCTAGTTTTCGTCTTCCCCCAGCACGGAGCAGGCCTCCACTAGGCGTGGGCATAGTCATTGGAGGACAGTGTTGTCCGCCAGCGCGGAGCATGGGGCTTCCACTTGGACGTGGGTGGGAACCCCTCCGCGTCCTCGGGGGGCTCCGGGCGTATACAGCCCACTCATTATTACGTGAGAGTGTCACAGGTAGAACTTGCGGAGATGCTAGATGTTCCAGGCATTCTGGATGGGGACCCCGTCCTGAGTCTCCAGGCGCATGGCGCCAGGCCTGGAGACGCGGGCGACCCTGAACGGGCCCTCCCACATGGGCGAGAGCTTGTGCAAGCCCTCCCTGGAAAGGACCCACCTCAGGACGAGGTCGCCGACTTCGAGGGTCCTGGAGCGGATGCTATGGCAACGGTAACGCCGCAACGCCTGCTGGTACCTCGCAGCTCGGAGCGAGGCTTGGCGACGGGCCTCCTCCCCAAGCATGAGGTCTATCCCCCGCGAGGCATCCTGACGCTCCTCGTCGAATGCCAAGACCCGCGGGGACTGATGCTTGACCTCGTGTGGGAGGACGGCTTCAGCTCCGTAGACGATGAAGAACGGGGTCTCGCCGGTGGGCTTAGTCGCAGTGGTGCGGATGGACCACAGCACGGACTGAAGCTCATCGAGCCAACCCCTCCCGCAGGCCTCAAGCTTCTTCTTGAAGCTCCTTGCCTTGAGACCCCGCAGGACCTCCGCCTTGGCGCGCTCGGCCTGGCCGTTGCTTCGCGGGTGCACCACCGAAGCGTAGCATATCTGCGTTCCAAGGTTAGTACAGTATGTCCTGAAAAGGTTGCTTGTGAACTATGAACCATTGTCGGTGATAATGCGGTTGGGGACGCCGAAGCGGCTCACGAGGCCCTTGATGAATTTGACGGCTGAGCCGGCTGGGATGGTGCGGACGGGCTCCACCTCCGCCCACTTGGTGAACTTGTCGATGGCGACGTAGAGGTAGCAGTATCCGCCGGCCGCTCATGGAAAGGGCCCCAGTATATCCAGCCCCCAGACCGCGAAGGGCCAGGAGAGCGGGATAGTCTGGAGGCCCTGCGCGGGCTGATGAATTTGCTTGGCGTGGAACCGGCAAGCCTCGCAGGACCGGACCAGCTCTGTGGCGTCGTTGAGCGCTGTAGGCCAGTAGAAGCCACTGCGGAACACCTTCCCTACAAGGGTGCGGGACGAGGAGTGGTGTCCGCAGTCTCCCCCGTGGATGTCGGCCAGCAGCTCGCGCCCCTGTTCTTCAGATACGCACCGCAGTGCGACGCCGTTCGGACGCCTGCGGTATAGTTCGCCGTCCTGCAAACAATAGGTTGTGGCCTGATGAGCCACACGCTCTGCGTCTTCCTCCTTTCCTGGCAGGGTGCCATGGAGCAGGTACGCCTTGAACTCCTGTGTCCAGTCGTCGACCTGAGGCTCCAGCGCTAGGAGCAATCGGGCTCCTAAGGCCGGGCCACAAGTTGGGGCTCCCAAGGGTGGCGCTGGGGGCAGCTCTTCCTGTAGCGGCGCCTGGTCCGCGGCTGGAGGTGCCGCGGACGGCTTGAAGAGCCTTTCCTCGAAGGCGCCTGGCTCCTGAGGCTCGCGACGCGACGCCCTCTTGGCGATGTCATCTACCTCCTTGTTCACGCCGCGCGGGATGTGCTACAATTCCAAGCCCTGGAAACGCTTTTCAATCTTACGTACCTCTTCCAAGTATGCCTCCATGTGCTCGTCCTTCGGCGTGTACTCCTTGTTGGAGAAGTTGACGAGGAGCTGGGAGTCAACCTTGATGGTGAGGCGCTTAACCCCCAAGGCTGCCGCGGCCTTGAGGCCAGCGATCAAGCCCCCGGTCAGGAGTGTCCGTCCATTCGGCCATGAAATCCGCCAGGGCGGCTCCCTTGATGACCCTGGTTGTACTGAACTCCAACTCGAAGGCTTGCAGCTCGATGTTCCACTCTACGACCCTCCCCGCGGCATTGGGGTTGCGCAACACCTTCTCCAAGGGATACGCGGAGACGACCTTGATGGGGTGGCACTGAAATTAATGGCGCAGCTTCCGTGAAGCGACGAGGAGCGCAAGTAGGAGCTTCTGCTGCATAGGGTAGCACGGCGTGCGTCCCGCAGTACAGTACTGACGTAGTACACCGGGTGCTCGATGAGGGACAAGCCATCCGCACTGCCCCGCTCCGCAGCGGGCACACGAGATCCAGGTGTTTCATGGGTTGTCGAGGCGGCTGAGGCCTCAGGAGTTCCATCTTGAGGAGGCGAGGGCTTCGGGGCATCCTGTGAGTCACCTTGCTTCACGTCCGGAGTCCCGCCGGCGCCTGGGGGTGTTGTGCGCGCGCCGGCACGTTCCTCCCTGACCGCCACGAGCGCAGCACTGGCAGAGTGCGGGGTGGCAGCCAGGTATAGCACCAGGGCTCACGAAGGCGGGGCGCCACCATCACCGGTGGGCTCGTGAGGTACCGCTTGAGGTCTTCGAATGCCGAATCCGCCACCGGAATCCACTCGAAGGGGCCCTTCCTCTTCATGAGCTTGAAGAACGGGAGGGCGCGCTCGCCAAGCTTGGAGATGAAACACCCCAAGGAGGTCATGCAGCCCGCCAGCTTCTGCATTTCCTTGAGGTTCTGAGGCGGGCTCATCTTGCTTATGGCCTTGATCTTCTCTGGGTTTGCCTCGATCCCCCGGTGCGACACCAGGAAACCGAGTAGTTTACCCGACGGGACCCCAAAGACACTTCTCGGGGTTCAGCCTCAGGTTCACCCGCCGCAGGCTGGCGAACGTCTCCTCCAGGTCCTCGATTAGGGTCTTCGCCTCTCGCGACTTGACCACGATGTCGTCGACGTAGGCCTCCGCGTTCCTTCCGAGCTGCTGCCCCAGGGCGAGGTGCATAAACCGCTGGAAGGTTGCGCCAGCGTTCCGCAGCCCGAAGGGCATGCAGGTGTAGCAGAACACGCCGCACGTGGTGAGGAAGGCTGTCTTCTCAACGTCCTCCACCGCCATCTTGATCTGATGGCACCCAGAGAAGGCATCCAGGAAGCACAGGAGGTCACACTCGGTGGTGGAATCCACGATCTGGTCGATGTGCGGCAGCGGGAACGGGTCTTGGGGGCAAGCCTTGTTGAGGCTCGTGAAGTCGACGCACATGCACTCCTTCCCGCACTTCTTCGGGAAGACCACCGGGTTGGATAGCCACTCCGGGTATCGCACCTCTCAAATAACCCCGGCCTCCTTCAGCTTGCCGACCTCTTGGGCGATGAACGCTTGCTTCTCCTGGGCCTATCTCCTCGCCTTTTGCTTCACCGGACGTGCGTTGGGGCACACCATGAGGTGGTGCTCAATCACATCCCTCGGGACCCCCACCAGGTCAGACGCTTTCCATGCAAACGCATCCTTGTTCGCGTGGAGAAAGGCCACCAACGCCTCCTCCTGCTCCGTAGGAAGGCCGGCGCCGATGGTGAAGGTGGGGCCAGGGTTCCCGTCTTCTACGGGCACCTGCTTTGTCTCAGCCCGGTCCTGAGAGAACAACTGCTTCTTCTTCACTGGCATGGCGTCCCCAGCGTCCCCAGCGTCCTGCGGAGCCTGCGCGGCGTTCCCAGCATCGGGGCGCGCTGTAGCCACGGCCTTGTAGGCGAGCTTGAGTGCTTGAACCGCGTCCTTGGTATCCCCGACGACGGAGATGATGCCGCAGCTCCCCGGCATCTTGATGACGTTGTAGCCTGGGTGCATTGCCGCCATGAACTTGGCGAGGGCAGGGTACCCGAGGATCGCGTTGTAAGGGAGGTGGATGTGGGCGACATCAAAGTCGATCTGCTCGGTACGGTAGTTGTAGCGGGTGCCAAAGGTGACGGGGAGGCGCACCCGCCCCAGCGAGGCGACGGAGTCCCTGGCCACCCTAGAGAAGGGCCTCGAGGGCACAAGCTGGTCGTAGGGCACCTGAAGCATGTTGAAGCTCTCCACGGAGAGGACGTTGAGGCCGGCGCCGCCGTCGATGAGGGTCTTGGTGACCGCCACGTTGCTTATGGTCAGTGTGCATAGCATGGGAAGCGTGCCGACGGCGACCGTCGTCCTGGGATGGTCGTCGGAGTCGAAGGTGATGTCGACCTCCTTCCACGCCCGAGGCTGCGGGGCCTCCAGCCGCGGCAGAACCGCGCCCGCCTGGCGGAGGAACTGCTTGACATGGCGGCCGGAAGCGGGTGCCTGCGATCCGCCGAGGATGCATGCGACCGCAGGCTCGGCCAGGAAAGTCGCGGCGTTCCCGCACGCCATGGGCTGCCCGGCCTCGGGGGCGACAGTGACCATGGAGTTGAAGAGTCGGGGCCGGATTGCAGCCACGGAGGGAGAGGCTTCGACACGCCCCCTACCTGGCGCACCAAATGTCGAATTTCGGGCTCCGCAAAACCAAAAGAGGTTCGAACCCAGGGGCGTGTGCGAAGATCCCACTACCTTTGGCCTCAAGCTCACAGCCCCATAGCCTCGTCGAATCTAACTCACTCACTCACAGGGAAGAAGACTAACAAGCAGATTTACCCAGGTTCGGGCCGCTGCGAAGCGTACAACCCTACTCCTGCTTTGGGTGGATTGCCTCACGAGGAGGTTGGCGGATGAACTAGTACAGTGGTGAGCAACCTCGCGAGAGCGCTCGGGTGGTTTTCGATCTATCTCTTCTATGGTGTTGGCTAGTCTCTATTTATAATGGCCCGGGTCCTCTTCCCTTATCGCATTGGCGGGAAGGGATCCCACAACGCCAATTTCAAAGGGGGACAAGGAGTACACCTTATCCTGACGAAAGGTGGTCTTCGCCTGCAAAGTAGCTGGTGGTGATGCAGAGGTGTGCTTGCCGATGACGTCCGTCCTGCGGGGCTCGCGGTCCTGGTGTTGTTGCATCGGAATGGGAACCTTTGGGGGGCTGTCTTGGGAACCCGCGTACGTCCTTGCCTCCTTTACACCAAAGGTGAAACTGTCTTCTCTGGGCACGCCTGTGCCCGCCTGGCCCGGCATGCGTCACCTCCGACCTCGTGAGGCTGGGCGCAACATAGAGATCTCCGCCCCTCGGGAGGCAACCTGGGGAGGCCTCCTCCCTCCGGGGGTCTTGGCGTCGTCCTCGTCGCAAGGGTGGGGCTCCCACGAGGGCCTTGTCTTGAGTGATGCTGGACCGGGCTGTACCAGGCTGTTGAAGTGGGCCACGCCCCGGCCCGCAGGCAGGTAGGTCTGGGTACCCTCGTTCCCAGAGCGCCGACACGTAGAGGATATTCATATACAACATCATACCCCTAGTGTTTATCCCACAAATCCACGATCTCGACGTAGATCAACTCTGTAATCTCTAGTATAGCAATACAACAAGAGCAGGACGTAGGGTTTTACCTCCATTAAGAGGGCCCGAACCTGGGTAAAAGCCTCGTGTTCTTCGTCTCCTGTTACCATCTGTCCGATCTCACAGCTCGGGCCCCCCTACCTAAGGTCTACCGATTTTGACACCGACAAGGATGGCGGGTGATGAAATTGCGAATGCAATAGAGACATCAACTAGTATCAGACCAAATGGAACCCATGACGGATGGAATTACATATGCCAAAGTGTTGCACCACCAAAAGTCCAGTCTTTCGCTTGGCATTTAGCTACAGATTCTCTTGCTAATTGGTCAAACAAGGTCAAGAGGAATTTAGAAGTCACTGTTATGTGTGTTGTGTGCGGAAGGGAAGAAGACGATTCATACCATGCCTTTTGTACATGTAATCATGCTGCAATTTTGTGGAAAGCAATGTCAAAGGGAGTGGGATCTCCCGGTGTGAGCTGATGTCAAATCAGTAGGACAGGACTGGTTCCTGCAACTTCTATCTGAACTGCATGAGGATGGAAGAGTTTGTATTATGAAGCTTTCTTGGAGAATGTGGTTTGTATGGAATGAAATAGTACATGCAAAAAAAAAACCACCTCCGGTGGATGCGTCAGTATGTTTTTTTTGCTAGCTACTTGTCTTCCTTGCAAGTCCTACATGATGTTTCAATTATTGATCCTATTAAAGGGAAGACGGTAGTGGGAACGAACCATGTTTATAGGAAGATCATGAGCGCGCAGGTGCATGCCCAAGTTGACCCTGTTTGGACTAGACCAACTGTTGGTAGAGTGAAACTGAATAAAAATGCTATCGGTCCAGTGGGAACCAGGTTACCACGGCCCGTCTGCCTGTGACCCAGGAGCGACACCTAGCGAAAGGCCCAGTAGGCGGCCCACTCAAGATCTTCACAGGCGAAGCAACTTGCAAGGATCAGACCTCGCG
The DNA here is from genome assembly GCA_039707655.1 of Elymus sibiricus. NCBI lineage: Eukaryota > Viridiplantae > Streptophyta > Magnoliopsida > Poales > Poaceae > Elymus > Elymus sibiricus. Next base: position 390,676,078 of record CM077669.1, on the reverse strand, counting down.
AGGTCCCTCCCTGCGAGGTGGAACTCTTCAAGTCAAGCATCTTCAGCATCAGGCAGTCTCGAGAGGCCCTCCTCGCGAGGCGGTTCCCCGTGAGGCCCTCCGCCTGGAGGGGTCGTGCGGCGCTAGTCCCACGGCTGCATGCCCGTCACGTGGGTAACGCAGCCGCGCAGGCTAGGATAACAGGACCGTGCCAGCAGGCGCGGATAAAGAGGATTTCCTTTCTGGCGATTAAATGGCAGCGCCCGCTGCCTCCTCCAAAGCAGTTTCCCAAAGCTTACTATTTTGGTGCAAGGTGACCATGGTGAGACCGGTCGCCAGACGAAGGTCATCACTGAGCCTACAGGCGCGTCATGGATGGTGCCTTTGCAAACGAAGACCACCTTTTGTCAGGATAGACTGAGTGTCTGTCCCCCTTTGAATTGCCGTTGTGTGGCTGCCTTTTCCCGCCGATATTTTTGGGGAAGAGGACCAAGGCAAGGATAAGAGGGGCAGTGCTGCCATGGTAGAGGGGATTGATCCTTCCGACCCCCAATCATTCACTTGTTCGGTCGTCTTCTACCTTGTAACACATGTGCCTCTCCAAGAGCAATCCCATCAAGTAGGAGTAGGGTTTTACACCGCAAGGTGGCCTGAACACTGGGTAAACCACATTGTTGGGGATATACCCCACGGGTATGACTCGCCCAATTCATGACCCGGATTCTACTAAGGTGGCCCATAAGGAGGATGCTCACAAGAGGGACAAGGCCCAGCGGGCAGCTCGTCCTGAAGACCGGCTCGATGGAGACGCCTGGATAGCCGGCTTAAACATGAAGACATAGAAAGTTCTCTTTTCCTTGAGGAGCAAGGGAAGGAGGAGTTAGATTAGGTCTCGGGTTGTCTTATGACCCGGACTCTGTTGTAAACTCCAGGCCTCCACCTATATATAAAGGGGAGCCCTTGAGTTAGAGAGATCAAGTAAGAAATAAGCAAACCTTGAGAGCTAGGTTAGTGATTCCGCACCCTTGTAATCGAGATCATCATCAATATACACAAAGTAGGACGTAGGCTATTACCTCCATCGGAGGGGCCGAACCTGGGTAAACTCGTCTCTCGTTTCAGGTCAACCCCTTTGAGTCGCCACCTAGCGGCGATGGCCTCACACTCAAGTTCTCCTATGAGAACATCTGCCGTGACAAAACCACGACAGTTGGCGCCCACCGTGGGGCTCTCGCCCGGTGGAGTTGAGTTCTCGAAGGGAGCTCTTCTAGGATTCGGGAGATACATGGTTGGTCAGATGACCAAGAGTCGCCGCGGCAAGCTCTACATCGACAATACAGGCTGGGGCCCAGAGGCCGGCTCAATTGAGTACGGGTACCGGGTCCCCTTCGGCAAGATCCACGTCTTCATCGGCAAAATTGACGCGTCGGTACCCGAGTTGGACATCTGCACCAACATCGTAGAGCTAGCTCAGCGCGCCCAACCCGGCCGACGTCACGTCTTCATCAGCTTCACCCAGGGAGTCAGCCTATCGGATGAGCCGGCAGGCAACAGGGACACCCCGTTCAACTCTGATGGTGAGTCTTCCATGGGAGATACCGAATCGATCTGTCCCCTCTATGATGGTGGACTTAGGGGCTCCTCGGAAGCTGAAGCTCCTATAGAGTCCCATGAGCCGCCTTGTCAGGTTAATGTCTACATGGCGGGAACAGCAGCGGGTCAAGACCCATCGTCAGGACGCGCAGCAGACGGCTCTGGCGGATCAGGAAAAATGACGGCTCAAGCCATGATAGATCTAATGACTGAGATGGCAAAGCCTGTAGGGACGCCTGTCACTGCAGAAAATTAGGAGGAGCGCAACACGGAGTTAACAAAACTTCGCGAACAGATGGCCAAAGTACAGGAGGAGATTGACGTCGAAAATGCTTGGATGGCCGAACTACAGGCTCATATCCATAATGAGTCGGAGCACTGGAAAGTCGAGGCTTGGCAGTTAGGGCTTCGTCGAGACGCCTCTGAGGCGGTTTATCAGAGGAGGCACCAGAGCCGGTTGCCATTGATCTCGAGCCGTCCCGATTATTCCCCACTCGGCAGCAGATGCAGGGACTGGACGACCACGTGAGGATCCTCCTCGTCAAATAGCCCAGCAAACGGAGCCGGCTCAACCGTCACCAGCTCAGCAATCAGCGCAACATTTTCAGACAACACAAGGTCACTTCTCCAACCCTGTTGACAACATGTTAGCGGCGACTCGCAATCTAGAAGCGCTTCCCATCCACGGGAACACTCTCGTTGAGGTTGAGGCCAGGAACGCCATCGAGATGTTGTAGACAGCGGTAGTGCAGCAAGCACAGTACTCCTATAGCCGCGATCGGATGCACTCCACGTCATTTGCTAGTCACAGTAAGAGTCGCCACGCGGAGTCCCCGGCTGTTTCTAGCAACGGACGCAGGCAACAACCTCAGATTTCCCCAACCCGGCCTGTGTTGTCAAACGCCTAGGCAGTTGTCGATGCAGCCAGAGCGACACGGCAGGCGGAGGCAGAAGCAGCAACGATGCGGGCGACTCGGTAGCCTCATCCCCAACCTGCGACCTTGGGGGCTGGAGTAAATAGTAGGTCAATTGGGATTCCCTGCTTATCCCCGGCTCTCCGTAGCGAGCGTATGCCCAAGGATTTCAAGGGGCCTCGCAAAGTACCCAATTACACAACAGACCTCGAGCCGGCGGCATGGACCGAAAGTTATGAGCTAGCCATGGATATGCTCGATGTCAGCGACGCTGTGTGCGCAAAGTATCTGACTATGATGCTGGAAGGGCCGGCTCGAACATGGTTGAAAAATCTTCCACCCAACTCCATCAACACTTGGGCAGAGCTGAAGGAGTGGTTTATCAAACATTTCCAAGGAACGTGCAAACGACCAATGACGATTGTGGATCTTCAACATTGCATCCAGCGCGGGGACGAGTCGGCTCATCATTGGACTCACCGGGTTGCCGAAATCATCCACTTATAAGACAACATCACGGATGCTCAAGCCGTCCTAATGTTGGAAAAGAATTGCCACTTTTAGCCGCTGGTCCAAAAGCTTGGCCGCTTTAAACGGAAGGTTCAGGATATGGGCGACTTGATGGACGTTCTTACCAGATATGTTGAGTCAGACAGCACGAAGGATCCTGGCTCAGATGAGAACAAAACTGGCAAGAATAAGAAAGGAGAAGGTGTTGGAAATATGCCCTAGAGGCAATAATAAAATGGTTATTATTATATTTCCTTGTTCATGATAATTGTCTATTGTTCATGCTATAATTGTATTAACCGGAAACCTCAATAATTGTTATTCAGTACCAGCTTTGAGCATGAACATTGTATCCGGATCTCGTTTGATGCGAGATGGCTACTCATTTAAATCCGAGAATAATGGTTGTTCTATTTATATGAGAGATATGTTTTATGGTCATGCCCCGCTGGTCAATGGTTTATTTTTATTGAATCTCGAACGTGATGTTACACATATTCATAGTGTGAATACCAAACGATGTAAGGTTGATAATGATAGTCCCACATACTTGTGGCACTGCCGCCTTGGTCATATTGGTGTCAAACGCATGAAGAAACTCCATGCAGATGGACTTTTGGAGTCTCTTGATTATGAATCATTTGACACGTGCGAACCATGCCTCATGGGCAAGATGACTAAGACTCCGTTCTCCGGAACAATGGAGCGAGCAACCAACTTGTTGGAAATAATACATACCGATGTATGCGGTCCAATGAGCGTTGAGGCTCGAGGTGGCTATCGTTATGTTCTCACCCTCACTGATGACTTAAGCAGATATGGGTATGTCTACTTAATGAAACACAAGTCTGAGACCTTTGAAAAGTTCAAGGAATTTCAGAGTGAGGTAGAGAATCAACGTGACAAGAAAATAAAGTTCTTACGATCTGATCGTGGAGGAGAATATTTGAGTCACGAGTTTGGCACGCACTTAAGGAAATGTGGAATTCTTTCACAACTCACGCCGCCTGGCACACCTCAGCGTAATGGTGTGTCCGAACGTCATAATCACACTCTATTGGATATGGTGCGATCTATGATGTCTCTTACTGATTTACCGCTATCATTTTGGGGATATGCATTAGAGACTACCGCATTCACTTTAAATAGGGCACCGTCTAAATCCGTTGAGACGACACCGTATGAATTATGGTTTGGGAAGAAACCTAAGCTGTCGTTTCTGAAAGTTTGGGGATGCGATGCTTATGTCAAGAAACTTCAACCTGAAAAGCTCGAACCCAAATCGGAAAAGTGCGTCTTCATAGGATACCCTAAGGAAACTATTGGGTATACCTTCTACCTTAGATCCGAAGGCAATATCTTTGTTGCCAAGAATGGATCCTTTCTAGAGAATGAGTTTCTCTCGAAAGAAGTAAGTTGGAGGAAAGTAGAACTTGATGAGGTAATTGTACCCCCTCTCGAACCGGAGAGTAGCGCAGCGCAGGAAAATGTTTCTGTGGTGCCTGCACCGACTAGAGAGGAAGTTAATGATGATGATCATGAAACTTTGGATCAAGTTACTACTGAACTTCGTAGGTCCACGAGGACACGTTCCGCACCAGAGTGGTACGGTAACCCTGTCCTAGAAATCATGTTGTTAGACAACGGTGAACCTTCGAACTATGAAGAAGCCATGGCGGGCCCGGATTCCAACAAATGGCTTGAAGCCATGAAATCCGAGATAGGATCCATGTATGAGAACAAAGTATGGACTTTGGTGGACTTGCCCAATGATCGGCAAGCCATAGAAAATAAATGGATCTTTAAGAAGAAGACTGACGCGGATGGTAATGTGACCATCTATAAGGCTCGGCTTGTCGCTAAGGGTTATCGACAAGTTCAAGGAGTTGACTACGATGAGACTTTCTCACCCGTAGCGATGCTGAAGTCCGTCTGAATCATGTTAGCAGTTGCCACATTTTATGATTATGAGATCTGGCAAATGGACGTCAAAACGGCATTCCTTGACGGTTTCCTTAAGGAAGAATTGTATATGATGCAGCCGGAAGGTTTTGTCGATCCTAAGAATGCTGACAAGGTATGCAAGCTCCAGCGGTCCATCTATGGGCTAGTGCAAGCATCTCGGAGTTGGAACATTCGCTTTGATGAGGTGATCAAAGCGTTTGGGTTTATACAGACTTATGAAGAAGCCTGTATTTACAAGAAAGTGAGTGGGAGCTCTGTAGCATTTCTCATTTTATATGTGGATGACATATTGTTGATGGGAAATGATATAGAACTTTTGGAAAGCATAAAGGCCTACTTGAATAAGTGTTTTTCAATGAAGGACCTTGGAGAAGCTGCTTACATATTAGGCATCAAGATCTATAGAGATAGATCGAGACGCCTCATTGGTCTTTCACAAAGCACATACCTTGACAAGATATTGAAGAAGTTCAATATGGATCAGTCCAAGAAGGGGTTCTTGCCTGTATTGCAAGGTGTGAGATTGAGCACAGCTCAATGCCCGACCTCGGCAGAAGATAGAGAAAAGATGAGTGTCATCCCCTATGCCTCAGCCATAGGCTCTATTATGTATGCCATGCTATGTACCAGACCTGATGTGAACCTTGCCATAAGTTTGGTAGGGAGGTACCAAAGTGATCCCGGAATGGAACACTGGACAACGGTCAAGAATATCCTTAAGTACCTGAAAAGGACTAAGGATATGTTTCTCGTTTATGGAGGTGCCGAAGAGCTCGTCGTAAAGGGTTACGTCGATGCTAGCTTCGACACAGATCCGGATGACTCCAAGTCACAAACCGGATACGTGTATATTTTGAATGGTGGGGCAGTCAGCTGGTGCAGTTGCAAGCAAAGCGTCGTGGCGGCATCTACATGTGAAGCGGAGTACATAGCTGCTTCGGAAGCAGCGCAGGAAGGAGTCTGGATGAAGGAGTTCATCACGACCTAGGAGTGATTCCCAATGCGTCGGGCCCGATGACTCTCTTCTGTGACAACACTGGAGCTATTGCCGTTGCCAAGGAGCCCAGGTTTCACAAGAAGACCAAGCACATCAAGCGCTGCTTCAACTCCATTCGTGGTTACATTCAGGATGGAGATATAGATATTTGTAAAGTACATACGGATCTGAATGTCGCAGATCCGTTGACTAAACCTCTTCCACGAGCGAAACATGATCAGCACCAGAACTCTATGGGTGTTTGATTCATCACAATGTAACTAGATTATTGACTCTAGTGCAAGTGGGAGACTGTTGGAAATATACCCTAGAGGCAATAATAAAATGGTTATTATTATATTTCCTTGTTCATGATAATTGTCTATTGTTCATGCTATAATTGTATTAACCGGAAACCGTAATACATGTGTGAATACATAGACCACACCATGTCCCTAGTGAGCCTCTAGTTGACTAGCTCGTTGATCAATAGATGGTCATGGTTTCCTGACCATGGACATTGGATGTCATTGATAACGGGATCACATCATTAGGAGAATGATGTGATGGACAAGACCCAATCCTAAGCATAGCACAAGATCATGTAGTTCGTCTGCTAGAGCTTTTCTAATGTCAAGTATCATTTCCTTAGACCATGAGATTGTGCAACTCCCGGATACCGTATGAATGCTTTGGGTGTATCAAACGTCACAACGTAACTGGGTGACTATAAAGGTGCACTACAGGTATCTCCGAAAGTGTCTGTTGGGTTGGCACGAATCAAGACTGGGATTTGTCACTCCGTGTGACGGAGAGGTATCTCTGGGCCCACTCGGTAATACATCATCATAATGAGCTCAATGTGACTAAGGAGTTAGTCATGGGATCATGTGTTACGGAACGAGTAAAGATACTTGCCGGTAACGAGATTGAACAAGGTATAGAGATACCGACGATCGAATCTCGGGCAGGTAACATACCGATGGACAAAGGGAATTGTATATGGGATTAATTGAATCCCCAACATCGTGGTTCATCCTATGAGATCATCGTGGAACATGTGGGAGCCAATATGGGTATCCAGATCCCGCTATTGGTTATTGGCCAGAGAGGTGTCTCGGTCATGTCTGCATGGTTCCCGAACCCGTAGGGTCTACACACTTAAGGTTCGGTGATGCTAGAGTTGTAATGGGAATTGTATGTGGTTACCGAAAGTTGTTCGGAGTCCCGGATGAGATCCCGGACGTCACGAGGAGTTCCGGAATGGTCCGGAGGTAAAGATTTATATATGGGAAGTCCTATTTTGGCCACCGGAAAATGTTCGGGATTTTTCGGTATTGTACCGGGAAGGTTCTAGAAGGCTCCGGAGTGGGGCCCACCTGCATGGGGGGACCCACATGAACGTGGGTAGTGGGGGCAAGGCCCCACACCCCTGGTCAAGGCGCACCAAGATCCCCCCTTAGAAGGAATAAGATCATATCCCGAAGGGATAAGATCAAGATCCCTAAAAAGGGGGGATAACAATCGGTGGGGAAGGGAAAGGATGGGATTTCTTTCCTCCCACCTTTGCCAACGCCCCAATGGACTTGGAGGGCAAGAAACCAGCCCCCTCCACCCCTATATATAGTGGGGAGGTGCATGGGAGCTGCATCCCTTGCCCCTGGCGCAGCCCTCCCCCCTCCTACACCTCCTCCTCCTCCGTAATGCTTAGCGAAGCTCTGCCGGAGAACCACGAGCTCCACCGCCACCACGCCGTCGTGCTGCCAGAGCTCTCCCTCAACTTCTCCTCCCCCCTTGCTGGATCAAGAAGGAGGAGACGTCCCCGGGCTGTACGTGTGTTGAACGCGGAGGCGCCGTCCGTTCGGCGCTTGGATCGGATCTTCCGCGATTTGAATCGCCACGAGTATGACTCCATCAACCGCGTTCTTTGCAACGCTTCCGCTTAGCGATCTTCAAGGGTATGAAGATGCACTCCATCTCTCTCGTTGCTAGCATCTCCTAGATTGATCTTGGTGACACGTAGGATTTTTTTTGAATTATTACTACGTTCCCCAACAGAAGGTGGTAAGGGTTATTAGCAAAACCTTGGGCACAGTGGGAACCAAGGGGGTCAAGGCAATAACATTAAGAGAAAACAGCCTGATGGCGGGTCAGACTTCGTTGCTAATACCAACACTGGTTTCAAGAACCAGCGTCGTAACAACCGCCCTGGTGGAGCTTACAATGGGAACAAACCACGCAACTATGAGGAGGCACTCATGGCGCCTTGTCCCAAGCATAGTACCCCAGACAAGCCGGCTACACATTCATGGGAAAACTGTTATATCATGCAGGAGTTCCGTAACCAGGCTTTCCAGAGTTACCAATGAGGCAATGGTGGGGGACATCCGGGTCTGCTTAGCCCTGGCGGCTCACATGGCGGCTCATCCGGTGGATTTTCAGGATCAAGTTTTCATGGCCAAGGCGGCTCTGGAGCAGGATTTCAGCATCAAGGAAACAATGGCACTGGACAGCGTTCTGGCCAAGCCAATCGGCAGCATAATAATCAAACAGGGTTTCAGAGTAATCCCAAGCAGTTGAATAGTGGTCAGTACCACGTCTTCACCATCAGTACCTGTAGGCAAGACAACAAACTCAAGCAAAGAGCCATCAACATGGTCGAGCCGGCAGTTCCCAGGTATCTCAACTGCTCCGAGCAGCCAATCACCTGGAGCAGGGAAAATCACCCTCCCCGGGTAGATAACCCAGGTGGTTTGGCCTTGGTGGTGGCGCCTCAGGTTGGTGGTTATACCCTCTCAAAAGTCCTCATGGATGGGGGAAGCAGCATTAATATTTTGTATTACGACACCTTCCGGCGGAGGAACCTCCCTGAAAGCAAATTGCAAACTTCAACCACGGTTTTTCACGGTATCGTTCCTGGGAAGTCAGCATACCCAATCGGGCGGATTAAGCTTGACGTTGCTTTCGGTGACGAGTTTAACTTCAGATGTGAGCCCTTAACTTTTGAAGTGGTCAAGATAAAGAGCCCTTACCACGCTCTCTTTGGACGACCGACTTATACTCATTTCATGGCCCGGCCCTGCTATGTTTACCTCAGGCTCAAGATGCCGGGTCCAAATGGCCCTATAACTGTGGGAGGCAGCAGGAAAATAGATCAAGAATGCGAGGAAGGGGGCACGGCTTATGCTCAGTCAGCCTGTGCAGCTGAAGAGTTGAAGTTCTATACGGCCAACGTTTATCTTGCTGATATGAGCCCCCTCAAGAAGCCCACTACTGAGTCTGAATCGTCGCTCAAGTTCAAGCCGGCTGAAGATACAAAGCAAATTGACTTCACGCCGGGCGACTCATCTCAGCAGTTCACTATTGGGACCGGCTTGGATCCCAAATAGGAAAGCGCGCTCATCGAGTTCATCCGTGAGAATCGGTACATCTTTGCATGGAAACCCTCCGACATGCCTGGAGTCCTGAGAGAACTCGCTGAGCACCACCTTAATGTGGATCCAAAGATGAAACCAGTATGTCAATACCTCTGTCGTTTTAATGAGGAGAGTTGCAAAGCTATTGGGGAAGAGGTAGCCCGGCTTCTAGCTGCCGGATTTATCATTGAAGTTTTCACCCCGAGTGGTTGGCTAACCCGATACTCGTTCTAAAAAAGAACGGTACTTGGCGCATGTGTGTTGATTATACGGATCTCAACAAAGCATGTCCTAAGGATCCTTTTGCTCTCCCACGCATCGATCAGATCATTTATACTACGGCTAGTTGTGAGCGATTATGCTTTCTGGATGCATACTCTGGTTATCATCAGATCAAGATGGCCATTGAGGATCAGGAGAAGACGGATTTCATAACTCCCTTTGGTGCTTTCTGCTATGTCTCTATGCCTTTCGGGCTTAAGAGTGCAGGGGCTACTTATCAGCGCTGTGTTTAGAACTGCCTTCACCCACAGATTGGACGCAACGTTCATGCTTACGTTGATGATATCGTGGTAAAATCTCAGAAGAAAGAGACACTCTTCGATGAACTCAAGGAGACGTTTGATAATCTTCGAGTGTACCAGATGAAGCTCAACCCGGCCAAATGTGTTTTTGGCGTTCCTGCAGGCAAGCTACTGGGTTTTCTGGTTTCCGAGCGAGGTATCGAAGCCAATCCAGTAAAAGGATTATCCGATGCAGCGGCCGGTCTATTTTGTCAGTGAAGTCTTGACTTTGTCCAAACAGCGGTATCCGCACTAGCAAAAGTTGGTTTTCGGTGTCTTTATGGCAAGCCAGAAATTGAAACACTACCTCTAGGAGCATCCAATCACTGTGGTCAGCTCAACACCTCTTGGCGATATTATACAAAACCGAGAAGCCACTGGCCGGATTGCTAAGTGGGCAATTGAGCTTGGTCCTCACCAGGTGAAATACATGCCCCGTACAACCATCAAATCCCAAGCACTGGTGGATTTCATCAACGATTGGACTGAACTTCAAATTCCAGAGGATAGGCTATATAACACGTATTGGACTATACATTTTGATGGATCCAGACAATTGGAAGTCTCGGGAGCTGGAGTTATTTTGTCTTCTCCACGAGGTGACAAATTCTGTTATGTTTTACGGCTCATGTTCCCTTGTACTAACAATGCAGCTGAGTACGAGGCCCTCCTGCATGGGCTCAGAGTAGCTAAGGAAATGAATCTTAGCTAAGTCAGGTGTTTGGGCGACTCAGATTTGGTGGCTCAACAAGTCTCAGGGACATGGGATTCGAAGGACCCCCTAATGGCGGCTTATCGACGGGCAGTCACCGAAGTGGTGGGGCATTTTCAGGGATATCAAGTTGATCACATTGATCGCCGGTTCAATGAGGCGGCGGATGCTCTATGACGGTTCTCAGCGCCAGCCGGTCCTTCCTAACGTTTTTATGGACGTACTTCACAACCCCTCGGTTAAATTGCCATCTGAGGAAGACATCGCTATTCCTGACCCTAAGGCACACCTGGTGGCTGCTCTCCATGCTATTCCGGACTGGACAGTACCATACTTGGCTTATCTGACTCGAGGTGAGCTCCTAGCTGACGAAATCATCGCTCGACAGATAATTCGGTGGTCCAGGTCCATGACTATCGTCAATGGCGAGTTACATCGACGCAGCAGCACCGGCGTTTTTCAGCGTTGTGTTTCCCCTGAGGAAGGGCAAGAGATTCTCAATGAAATCCATGCTGGCGACTGTGTACATCACACCAGCTCACGGTCCCTAGTAGCGAAAGCTTTTCGGCATGGGTTTTATTGGTTGACGGCTCATGCAGACGCAGAGGACATTGTGCGCAAGTGTTATGCATGTCAAAAGTTCGCTTGACAAGCTCACGTGTCGGCTTAAGAATTGCACATGATCCCAATTACTTGGCCGTTCGCGGTCTGGGGGCTCGACATGGTCGGCCCGTTCAAGCCGTCCTCTGACAAGAAAACCCACCTGTTGGTGGCGGTTGATAAATTCACCAAGTGGGTCGAGGCGGAACCTGTCAGCAATTGCGACGCGGAGACAACAGTCAAATTTTTGAAACAATGATCTTCCGTTTTGGCTATCCTCATAGCATTATTATTGACAACGGTACTAATTTATCCAAAGGAGCTATGGAATAGTTTTGCCAGCGTGAACATATCCGGCTTGACTTGGCGGCAGTGGCACATCGACAATGCAATGGACAGGCCGAACGGGCCAATCAAGAAATTCTCAAGGGGATAAAACCCTGGCTTATGGTTCCACTCCAGCGCACTCCTGGCTGTTGGGTTGAAGAACTCCCCACAGTACTTTGGAGCATCCGCACAACTCCAAACAGATCCACTGGATATACACCGTTCTTCTTGGTTTATGGAGCTGAGGCGGTATTACCAAGCGATATTTGCCATGATTCTCCTCGCGTCACTGCTTACGTCGAGGCAGACAATGAGCAAGCACGTCACGATTCCTTGGACACCTTGGAAGAAGAACGTGACTTAGCAGCAGCCAGATCTGCTATATATCAGCAAGACCTACGTCGCTATCACACCCGTAGAGTCTGAAGCCGTACTTTTCAAGAAGGCGACTTAGTGCTCCTTTTGATTCAAGACCAAACATGAAAGCATAAGCTTTCGCCACCTTGGGAAGGTCCTTTTGTCATCAGCAGGAACCTCAATAATGGTTCATATTACCTGATAGATTTACGAGAAGGATCATATACCTCTGAAGAGGAAACAACCCGGCCCTGGAACATTTCTTACCTGCGGCCTTATTATACTTAGAGTCACTGGATCCTTCCCCATTGTACTCCCCCCAAATGCTGTACATACTTCTTTATGTTCAAATATAATAAAACTGGCACCCCCGAAACTCAGGGTCTTTGTTGTTTCAGCCTAAAAAATTGAGCACGAGTCTTTATTTTTTGAACATAAGTCACTTGGGGGCTTCCAACTCAACGAGTCAGCCTTTAATATCCCTCTTGACTAGGCTATAAGATGCCAAACAATGGTTAAACCTACCTGTTTGCTTGATGCGACTCCGAACAGGTGACCCCGTGTACTCTTGACAAGTCAATCCATCTGGACCCTGAACTTATCAAGGTTAAAAACACCGGCTTGAGTCACGTGAGAGCTGGCATACAGAGAGCTAGGATAAACCATGGGTTATCACACCCGCTTCATTGAAGCAAGACTTGAGCCTCGAAAGCCAGTCTCTTTGCCGAGTCTCACTGAGCCGGCTTATTAACCGTTATTCATATTGTTATATTATTTTTTATTACCTCGTAACTTTTCAGGTACAATATTTTTCCTATTTACCGGCTCATCAATGGAAGTCCAGGTTAGAAACTGCAGTCACATCATGACCAGTTCAAACATATATATATCTTCTGCACACAATTATTGTGGCATGATTCAATTTGGCCGGCTTATATTGACCCGCCCATTCTGATTCAATCAATGGCTCATTGAGCAACACAGAGATATTCAGAGACAAGTAAAGAGAAGCACAATCATATTTCGGCAAACAGATCAGAAGATCAAAGTTTCATGGCAGCTTAGCCATACCGAGACAAGTGCAAACGTGCACGATGGCATGACAGAGCATTTCAAAGTTTTAAACTACCCCTATTACCGGCTCACATCAGGAGCCACAAAATAATGAAAGTTTTTCCCCTCAAAACTGGGGGGCTAGTAATTTTGGTGGCTTATAATAACTCGCCTTCAATGCTCTTCTGTGCGGGCTGCCTCAGGATCCTCCTCCGCCGGCTCATCTTCATCACCCTACCGATCCTTCTATACCCATCGGATTGATCTCAAAGATTCAAAATTTGAAGATTCCGCAACTAAATCCGAGGCGTCAACATCAGGGACAAAGGTGTTCTTAGGTCGGGGCGGCACTAGCTCAAAAGGTTCATCCTTTGGTGCGTTAACGCGCTCATTTTCTTGGGAATTCGCAGGATGATAGCGAGACAAGTCAACTTCATCAGCTAGGAGAGTCGCCAATGGCCGGGTCTCCCTCATTAACTTGGCAAAATCGTCATGTGTGAATTCAGAGCCGCCCAATTTATACTCCAGGAATCCATCTTTCAAAGCCGCCAGGTCAAGCTCGGGCAGGTATGCTTTAGCACGAGCAAGAGCCATGTTAGCTCCAGCCCGAGCCACCGACTTGCGATATTCAGTGACCCACTAAGGCACGGTGGATAATTGTTTCAACATGTCTTTGATGCTCCTCGACGGATATTTCAAATTCTTCACGGCCATGATGGAAAAGACAGACCCTGTGAATAATTGATCCACATAAGTGAATATGGCCTTCAACTTGATAATGGGCTCCTTCACCAGGCTATCCTCCTTTCGACCTGCATACAACAAGTGAAGCAATGAGCCGCCATATTATCACAACCCGGCAATTCAAAATAGCAGAGATATAAGTACATACCAAAGATGGCAGTCAGTATCTCGTTTATGTGCTTCACGAGGATGAGATGATTTTATTTTAAGGAACCAAGTTTCCCCTCAGCTTTTTCAGCACGCTTCAGAAGGGCGGCTTTTTCTCCTTCAAAAATTTTCTTGACCTGTTCAAGATGGTCATTGGCTTGGCGAGCAGAGTCCTCAAGACGAGTTGCCACAAGTTCTGCCTCAGTCTTCAGTTTCATCTCTTCCTTGAGACGTTTCTATAGTTTTACAACCACAGATTCAGCATCTTCTACAAATCCCTCACAGACATACAAGCATTATCAATGGCTATTATGCAAAGCCTCAAGACGCCTTACAAAGGCAGACTTGACTCTTGGGGGCTATGACACTTCAAAGTTATTTTTCACACTACACGAAGTCCCGAGCAGTTGTCAACAATCTACACGACACTTGGGGGATAATGTGTCAAATTTTCAAACCACAACAAATACAAGACTCGGCTATTTCACAGAAATAAGCCAGCCCTTGGGGGATACATGGTTTTAAACTTACAAGACAAATGATTATTTCTTATGAAAGAAGACCCGGCTAACTCAACGAGATAAGCCGGCTCTTGGGGGCTAAATCACTGTTCTGATTTCTACTCAAAGGATAAGTACCGACCCGTTATCATCATAACGACTTGGTCCTTGGGGGCTACACATGCTTCTCGTATAATTTTTTTGAAGAACCAGCTTACCATTTTCATAATAAGCTGGTCCTTGGCGGCTGAAGATAGTATATAAAGACAAGACAAAACAACAAGATTTTTACCTCATATTTCTCCCTAAGAGCATTGACTAAATTGATCTCAATTTCCCGGCTCTCAGTCAGCCGGGCCAAGTACTGCTGCTAAACATCCTTCGTATCAAGCGCAGAAAGATCTGGAAGTTCTACCTTGGCTTTTCCTCTGTCCATGTCCACCGGCTCATCTTTGGCTATAATTTTAGCCAAAGAGGTGGAGAGAACAAGAGCTTGGAAGCTCTCCTTCACGATGACAACCTCCGGAGCACTCTCGTCAGCTGACGGAATGGTATCATCCACATAAGCCGTCGGGCTAGAAGGACGAGTCGGACTTGGCAGTGGTGAAGATGGTTTTGTTGACACGTCTTGGGGCTCCATTGGCGTATCCATAAGAACTAGCTCATCCGGTTTGGGCATCTCAACATCGGTTGCCGGCTCTACCCTAGCCTTTGGATTATTTTTCCTAGAAGGAGAACCCTCGGTGGCTGTCTCTTCTGGTGGGGGGGGGGGTCGGGATGTCTTGGCCTGCAGCACCCGAAGATGACCCGGCAGTACAATTGGACAAGACAGCTTTGGCCCTATAGTTGCCAGAAATCAAGTATTACATTAAGGGAAAAGCAACCTAAAAGTTGAATACATAAATCAATGCAAGGTCAGAAACTTACCCGCGATTGACGTTAAAAGCGGGAAGCTGTGTTGTCGTCGAGACGCCCGAAGACCGAGAAGATTCCTGATAAAGTGAGTTTAAAGGGCTAAGTGGTTGTTTAAAGAGATCGACTCTAGGACGAGAGGTGGTTGGACTATGTGGCACCTCGACGCGTGGTTTGCGAGCCGGCGGTGCGAGAGACAAGCCGGGGTCTAAATCGCCCGAATCTCTTCGGGTCTTGCGTTTTGATTGAACGGCGAATTGCGCTTTCTTCAAAAAAAAATCGGGAGCTAGGTGAGCTTTTGGATGTGAAAATTTAACCTTCCAGACGGTTTCTGTTGGTTTTCTTGGGACAAACATTTCTGAGGAACTGGAGGAGATTGGAATTACCTCAACATTGCCGGCTTGACTGGATTCCGAGTCATCCTGAGAAGAAGGCGCGTCAGCAAGTTCAATAAACAAACGGCCAAGTGAGTCAAGTTCTACCTCAGAATGCTCCCCCGAGGATGATTCATGAGCCGGGTCATCTTTTTGACCTGATGAAGGAACGGGGATCTGAGGTGTGACCTTCCAGAAGTTAGAGCTTTTCAGCAATATAAAACAAATAGTAAAAATGGCAGGTCAAAATGAAATTGATGAAGGAATAGAATAAACATGTCAAAGGGGTCAATACTGGAGGAGGTGGATTTTGCAGATAGAACGGACCCAGAACGGTAACGCTACATATGTCCTTTGAGTCAGAGAAGAATCTCTTTGTAGCCTTGTTGAGGGCGTCATCGGACAATTCCTTACTGGAAAAGCGTTGAGCGTCGTTTGAGTCGCCTGAGTAATCGCACATTAAGTCGTTCCTTACACTAGCAGGTTGGATTCGCCACTTTATCCAACAACGGATCAGGTCAATCCCGGTCAGACCGTGCGCGGTTAGAGCTCTCAATTTTGTGCGAACGGGCGCCATCAGGTCCCTCTCTTCATCAGTCGGCCAACCCGGAAATTCTACATTACCACTGAGCCGTTCCAGTCGGAAACCCAGCAAAGGATTTTCTCCTGCAGGAGCAGTGTTTCTACAGTAAAACCAAGTCTTAATCCATCCCTTGGGATGACTCGCCAGTTTTGATTCAGGAAAAGGGTTATTCTTCCTCTTTTGAATAGAAATACCACCAAGTTCCACACTCGCACCATTCTTGGTTTCAGTTTGGCGGTTAAGATAGAAGAATTCCCTAAAAAGGGTCACAGACGGCTCGATCTGAAGATATACTTCGCATAACACTTGGAATTGACAGATATTGGTCATAGAATTAGGGCCAATATCCTGAGGCCCGTGGTTGAAGAAATGCAGAAGGTCCCTGAAGAATTTGAGCCAGGGGGTTGATACGTCTCTAACGTATCGATAATTTATAAAGTATTCATGTCATATTGACCTATGTTTACAATACTTTTATCCGAACTCCGACGATTCCCCGCGGCTTCGATTTGGGCGGTGCTCGAACGACACAGCACCCGACCCCTCTCCTCCCATTGGGGGATTTCTAACTCTTAATCCGTGAGATGAACAGCGAGAAGGTGCGTTCGTGGGGCCCTCCACTGCCACCGCGTGGGGTGGTTTCAGTTTGTGTGCGCTCCGATCGATTTGTTCCCGACCGGGGAACACCTGGAATCGCCATCCGGGGGCGACCAGATCCAACGGGGGAGTTTGTGCTCGAGGACGCGAAATAGTGCACCTGCACTAATTAGGATTTGGGTTTGTTATTTACATCTATTCCTCATTCAAATGAGATTTTCTTTTCCTTTAGTGGATTCTCGTGTGCGTGTAGCCTCGAGGCCGAGACGGGGCTCCCGTCGAGGTCTCGCCTAAAGCGAACCAGAGCTAGCGGCGACGTGGCCACGACGGCACATGCGGAGGCAAATCAGAAGCTCGATTGTTTGACCACCAGGCGTCATCCCTGGAGTTCGGTGCGGCGTTTAGAGGGATGACCAGGTCGAACATGGTTGGGTCGCAGGCGGTCAGGCTGGGAACAATGTCGACTGGCGGGAGGAGGAAGATGAATAGTGGCTGCTGGAAGGAGGATGAACCAGTAAACCCAAACGGCATTGACAAAATCGACTGAAACCTTTTTTTTAATTAAATAACTGACGTCTAGGCGTTCCCTTTTGTTATTACCCCGAGTCTAAACAAAGTTACAGCTTCTGAGCTTTCTAGACAACAAAAGCTTCTGAACTCACAGCGGTTTATACTCAACCAACAACATGAGTACACTAAGCTTGTGTCGTCAGTTCTCGCGGCCGCAGCAGAAGAAGCGGAAGATGCGCGCCCGGTGATCAGGGCGGACGCTGATCATGAGCCACAGGAAGACGACGGTGATCGCCCAGACGATGATGTCGATTGACAGGTGCGTTTTGGACTGCGAGACGTTGAAGGTGAGCACCAAGCTGGAGTAGGCGACGGCGAAGGACCACCGGACCTGGCGCGAGCCCACCGGCATGCGCACCAGCAGGCTCAGCGTCATCATCATGGACCCCAGGAACCCCATCCAGCTCGCCGCCATGAACACCCAGTACCTGCACGTATGCATGCATGCCATCATTCAAGGAACGTCCGCGTGACCAGGATGCAGATTCTAATCTGGAGCATGTACCCTGTACGTACCTGTCCCGGTGCAGGTCGCGCATGATGGGGTCTCCGGCCTGGTGCGGCTTCTGCTTGCCGTCCGTCGACCCCGGTAGCAGCGTGTCCTGCCAGTACCCGCCGGGGACGCTGCACCTGAGCTGGTACGTGAGCGTGGTGATCAGCGTCGCCACCACCAGCAGCGTGTTGGCGTCGTTGCCCACCCAGTTGTTCGCGCCCACCTGCCCGTGAGGCTGCGGCTACAGCACCATCGCCGCCGCCGGCGGCGGGTACACCCACTACTAGGAAAACGGCTATAGCTAATATGGACATTAATGGCGCACCATGTATGTGGTGCGCCACTGCTATATAGCAGTGGCGCACCAGATACGGGTGCGCCATTAATGGCCATATTACTAATGGCGCACCTGGTGTGTGGTGCGCCATTACTAGTTTTGTCCTGGCCCCACACCCCTCCCCAGACTTAGTAGTGGCGCACCAGAGGAAAGTGCGCCATTACTAGGTTTAACTAGTAATGGCGCACCACACCCACGGTGCGCCACTACTAAGTTTGTCCTGGCCCCACACCCCTCCCCAGACTTAGCAGTGGCGCACCAGGGAAAAGTGCGCCATTACTAGTTTTAACTAGTAATGGCGCACCACACCCACGGTGCGCCATTACTAGTTTTCGCACATGCCCAGCCCCACCCTGCCACCCACCGCAGCACGCACATGCCCGGTCCCACCCTGTCACTCACCGCACCACGCACCAACACAACGCTGCTCTCCCTTTCTCTTCTCAATCCTCTCCCACCGCTCCCTAGTTCCTCTCCCACCGCGCGAGATCTCCCCCCGCCCTGGTCCTGGTCCTCTCCCCCGCCCGAGATCTCCCCCCGCCCACTGGTCCTCTCCCCCGCCGCGCGCCCTAGTCCTCTCCCACCGCTGCCTCCTCCGGCTCTCCGACCGCGACACGGAGGCCATGGTGGCGGCCGAGCTCGACGCCATCGCTGCCTCTCTGTCGTCTCCGACGCGCGGCCCACCGACAAGACGCCGCTCCGCCGCCACTCGCTCCGCCTCCTCGCGCTCGCCACAGCCGCCGCCGTCCAGTCCTGCGCGCTGACCGCCGACCTCGACGCCATCGCCGCCTCTCCGTCGTCTCCTCTGCTGCTCCCCACGACTGGATCCGGCGCCTCACCAATGTCGC
The DNA here is from genome assembly GCA_039707655.1 of Elymus sibiricus. Taxonomy (NCBI): domain Eukaryota; kingdom Viridiplantae; phylum Streptophyta; class Magnoliopsida; order Poales; family Poaceae; genus Elymus; species Elymus sibiricus. Next base: position 390,657,008 of record CM077669.1, on the reverse strand, counting down.
CGTCATTGTCTGTGCGCACGAGGCCTCAGGATCCCGCGAGATCCATGTATCTATGGCGGCACTAGCACGCCCATGGATGCGTCCTCTGCTTCGCCGTGGCCTCCGGCGTCGAGCTCCTCGCCTGCGACTGCGCCCCCACGCTCCCGTCCTCGTCGGCAGATGCGACGGCTTCCTCCTCCGGCAGCCAGTATTTAGCCCTGCGAGCGCTGGAGTGTTTTCCTTGTCCATGTGCTTGGCATTGTGTGGTCTGTGTTCTTTTTTTGGCATTTTTAGTTCTGAATCCTCGATGACATTTTTAGTTCTGAATCCTCCATGGTATCTTTAGTTGTAAAAGCTTGTGGGAATGCTTAGTAAGCTGATGATATGTTTGATTTGCAGGGACTGCTGCTACATGAAGGAAGAAGAAACATGTGGTTTCTATTGATAGAGAAAACAATGCAGTATTATTTGAGATTGATGTCACTGTCCCTACGTACACACTAAGAATTGGTGTTTGTGGTTTCACATGATGCAATTAAGCAATACACAGTTATTATTTTGGCCATGTCAGTGCTAATTTGAACTAATATCATGTTTACATAATCATAGCAATTTGCATCTAATGTAGTGTCCTCTGCAAATATTTCCTAGCTATGTAGTTTTATAGCAAACATTATAACCCCCAAACCTTACTTGGTACAGCTACTGTTAATTGCCAAAAATACATTTACTTTGGACTATCTTCTCCATGTCAAGATCATTTTATCCGGAATGTAAAAGTCCACTTATGTTTGCATTAATGTGACTTATGATGGCATGCAAGGATTTGTGTTGTGACTATAATACTTTGCCATCACCATGGATTAGGAGTCTGATATTCTGAAAAGAGGGTTACGAACTAGCACAACTAATTTTATTTTATATGATAATTTTTTGAATTTGATGTTATAATGTATAAATCATTTTCCTTTACATCAGAATGAACTCTTAACTCTTCGTAATGTCTGTTACCTTTGAATCTGGTCAATGCGACAAACAACACCCATTTTGAGAAGTATGATTTTGGCTTCAGAATGTAAACTGGCAACATGTTTAGACGCACAAAAGATTTGTAAATTGTTTCACTTTCAAAGTAGACCAAACATCATGATACTTTACCATTGTCTATGCCCTTCATATTAGGAGGTTTGCTTGCAATACTTTTGTGAAATGAGAAGAAAACTAGAGCATCCCAGCATACAGGGCTGTTCGATTTTTTTGGTTCAAGCAAAAAACCTACAGTACTAGCTTTGTTCAGTTTCTGCTGTGTATGTTATTTTTGTGCATTTCTAGAATCATATGTTGCTCATCTCACATATGCAAGTCCATATGCAGGGCTCGTCAACGAGAGGAGGGGCCTTGCTGCTGTTCCAGCGGTGCACGAATGGGAGATGGTGCCAGCGGTGCTGGATGCGGATTGAGTGGTTTAGGTGAGTTATTTGCTCCCTCCCCATTCTCGTCTACGTGGTCTGTGATACCACGGTCGTCAAGCCGTTGCTGGTTTCGTGTTCCTAGTTGAGCACTTGATGATATTGTATTTGTCATGATGTACATGGTTCAAGAACTATGCCAACCTGCAGGTTGTTGTACTAGTGATAGAATTAATTAGGGTAAATTTTCTGTTTATCCTCACAACTGATAAATAGGTACTAGAAATTAGGCTTAGGCATGACATTATTGACATACTGATTTCTTTCGCCTATATCCAATTCTTCTCATCTGTACCTTTATCTATGTGTTTGTTGCATTGTTGCTTGACCATATGGTCTGTACTGAGCCACAAATAAATTATCATGTTTGCAATCCTAGATCTTTTTGCTTTTTGTGTCCTGCTCCCCCAACCTCAAATACTGGCTTTGCTTCTGTTTGTGTGCTTTTCTCTTGTTGTTTAGCTACTGACATGTATGTTTGCCCCATCTTGTATAATCAGATGTGCCATAAGCATGGGGGCAATGCCGAGCAGGTCCGAAGAAGAATTGACAAAGTCCGAAGAATACCATCTAGCTATTATGTAGTGTAATGTATCTGAGATGGTTGTGACTTGAAATGCTGAATTGTTTTGTTGATGTGTAAATTCTTTATTTGTAATATTACTTGGTTAACTCAAATATTGCGACATTGCTGGTTTGATTCTGAACCTGATGTGAACAATTTTGGATTGTGATGTGTTAAGTTAAATAATGTGCTCTGTTTGAAGTATAACTTTTGTTTTCTCTCTGTTCTGATTTAAATATTGGTTATTTATTTTCGGAAAAAATAAAATCTAAAGAGAATTGGATTGGAAATTATACCAATGGCGCACCTAATTTACTACCAGTGGCGCACCTAACATACATACCAGTGGCGCACCAGTAGGGATATCAATGGCGCACCAGTAAGGATATCAATGGCGCACCCGTAGGGATACCAGTGGTGCACCCTAGGGATATCAATGACGCACCAGGTGCGCCACTGGTATTTGGATTAGTAATGGCGCACCAGAGATGCGCCATTACTAACCATTACTAGTGGCGTGGTAATAGTGGCGCATCCATGATGCGCCATTAATACCCATAGGTGATGCGCCACTAATGTGCTTTTTTCTAATAGTGACCTGGCCGCCCATCACCCCGTTGTTCCCCACCATGGCGTCGAGTAGCAAAGAACGACTGACACAAGGCTTTTGATCTGGCCGATTCTGATGGAACGGCTGTGTTTATAGGACGGGCGGGCACGTGACCGGTCACCGGCGAAGTCACGGTCAGACGCGGCGGTTGCTTACTCGAGTGCCTTTCCTACTCGACAGTGTGATGCAGGCACACTGTCAGTTACTGCAATGTGGTGCCAGATATGCTCTCATTTAGTGCTTTATTCGAATCCAAATCAGGTGATACCTGCAGAATCGGGTGCAGTTGCAGAGGCCTCCCAACAGTTGAGATAGATCCAAGCTCCAATCCAAAAGAAAGCGCTCCCGGGTCGCTCCCCAGGGCGGCTCCGGAGCGAACCTAGATCCACAAAAAAAGGACCTCGCCGCAGCTCTCTTGCCGCCGCTGCCGCCGGCCTCGGCCGCGGTGGCGGCGGGCCCAGCCGTCGAAGATGGTTGGGGCTTGTTGGGGGCGGCGGCGGCCGACTGGAGCGGCTGGGGCGGCGACGGTCCGGCTCGTCCGCGCGCGGCGACCAGGGACGACGCTCCCTGGCCGTGTAGGCAACGACGTTCTTCTCCTGTGGTGTGCGCAACGGCTGCTGATGCGCTGCTGTGTGCTCTCGCAGTGGATCTGTGCGGCGCTCGGTGGGGAGGGGCCCCGATCTGGGCCGTTTTGGCTGCTTCTTGGCGGCTAGTCGCGGCGGCATCTGGCCGGTGGAGGCAGCAGCGGGGGTCTCCCTCCGGCGGGCGGCCCCTGGCTTGGTGCGGCCGGATCTGGCGGGTCCTTGCCGGCCGGATCTGGCGCCCTGGCGGCTGGGGGCCTGGAGGGGAGGCGGCTCGGCCGACGACCGGCTACTAGCGGTTGCAAGGTGGCTCCAGGTAGGGATTGTGGTCTGCGGTGGCGTGGTCCTGGCAGGGCCATCAGGTTCCTATGGGACTGCACCACAGGTGGTGCTCCGGCCACTACTAGGAAAAGGGCTATAGATGATATGGCTACTAATGGCGCACCAGACATGTGATGCGCCACTACTATATAGTAATGGCGCACCATGAGTTGGTGCGCCATTAGTGTGGTAGACACTAATGGCGCACCAGACCCACGGTGCGCCATTAGTGACAAATGTTTTTTTTTTCATTTTTCCAAAAATACTAATGGCGCACCAGGGAAGAGCGCGCCATTACTAGTTTAACTAGTAATGGCGCACCTCCAACACAGTGCGCCACTACTATTTATTTTTTTTTATTTTTTTTGCAAAACTACTAATGGCGCCAAAACTATTTTTTTTCATGAGGACACTCGATCTCGATGCCCCTCCATCTCGATCGCTATCCCCCTCCATCTCGATCTCGACCCCCCCCCCCCGCACCCTCCCCCGCTAGCTCCACCGCCGTCGACGACCCACCGCACCCTCCCCCGCTCCACCGCCGCCGCCGACCCCCCGCACCCTTCCCGGCCCGCTCCACCGCCGCCGAGCACCCCCCGCACCCTCCCCCGCTCCACCGCCGCCGACGACCCACCGCACCCTCCCCCGCTCCACCGCCGCCGCCGAGCACCCCCATTTGATGATATTTTCAAATAACAAATTTGATGATATTTTTTCATATTAATAAAAAAATTATTACTGTTTTTATAAAAAATTATTACTGTTTTTATAAAAAAATATTAAAAAATAGCAAAAAAATATAATAATAAAAAAACATACTAATGGCGCACCGCTCGGGTAGTGCGCCATTGCTATCTAAAAATAAAGCTTTCTAATGGCGCACCTCTAAGGGGTGCGCCATTGCTATAAAAAAAAAGGTTTCTAATGGCGCACCGCTCGGGGGTGCGCCATTAGTAAGCTTCCCCTAGCTCTAACTCGCCCGACCCCTTCGTCCCTCCCTCTCGCCAGATCCACTCCCCCCCCCCGCGCGCTGCCCCGACCCACGACGCCGCCGCCCCTACGTGCGCCGCCGCCCCCGCGCCCCCCACCACTGCAGCTCCGCCATCGCCGACGCCTCCGCGACCTCGCCGTCGCCGACAGCCTCCCCGCGTCGGCCCCTGCCCTGCGCCGCCTCTACCTCAGTCCGGGCACGGGGTGCAGGACGACGACCGCCGCCGACCCGCGAAGCACGTGGCCGTCGGCCTCCCCACGACCAACCGAGGCGCCCAGGAGGACCGCCGCCGTCTTCTTCTTCGACTACGAGGACCCGGACGAGCTCGGACGCCCTCGAGCCATCCCTTCGCCGCCGCCGCCGCCGCCGCCGACCCCGACCCCGACCCCGACCCCTCCGGCGACCGGCCGCGCCCGCCCAGGTACCTCTCCTCCTTCCTCCTTCCTCCCCTCCTCTCCCTCTGGTGATTCTTCATCCAGTGCTGGTTGGCACACGGCTGGGAATGTGGGTGGCGCCTGCTAGCCTGCTATTTGCTCATCTCGACTCTGAATATTCAGGTGGCCTTTGCTTATGCATCTCTTGTTAATATGGAGTTGTGTGCTTCTGTATGATATATGTCTCCATAAAGTTAGTACCTACTTGCAACCATATGAATTTGATATGATAAGATCACTAGTCTTTGTATAATCCCTGCGTGCATAATCCATGGACTAATCAGTCCAAGTCGTTGTGTACTAAGTAGCATGCTAGCAGCTAACATGTACAATTGGCATGATATTGATTCACAGTGCTGTTTAGAATAAGGTTCACCTCAGGGCTCAGGTCATCTATGTACAAAGTGTCCACATGACTGGAGAAAATGGCACCAATGGTGGAGAGTTGGGTGCCGAAGGGGGAAGGTGGGGACTGGTGTCGGGCTAAGTTTCCCCCACATCTCCCGATGGGAGCAGCGTGGGTCACGGGCGAAGATGTAGTAATTGACCAGACCGGTACTAATAAAAATCGTCAAAAATCTAACGGGCAACACAGTACTACTGTAATTCTCAGTCAACTACTAAACTGTTGAATAGTCGGGTTTTCAACTACTAAACTGCTTTCAACTCACAGTTTTATTGGCTCGAGCTTTAGTTCAGACTTCAGAGATATTTGCCTTTGCTTCAATAGGTAGTTTGCTCACAGTCAACATATAATAGCATAATTTGTTGTCCTGCATTGGAATACATCACACTAATACTGTATACGAATTAGGGTCCTTACGTTATGTTCTATTCCATGCAGCAAAGGCAATTTTCATCTAAGTTGAGCTGATTTTGATTTCCGTATGTTATGGGGGGACAACAGATATTGCTATATGTTCATTCTTGAGGGTACAGACTTGCTAAACTATTGATGATTTTTTGTTGGGTGACCTATTAGATCTGGAATGGAAGCTCACATAAGTTGAGCTGATTTTTGTCCATATGAAAGCAGAGGACCATATGGTCTGTGGCCTTTTCATCCATATGAAAGTAGAGAGGAGGGAGCGTTGGAGGAACCGGATGAAGACCAGTTTCATCGCGATTATGCTCATCGTGATGACCGCAGCTCTCTTCTATGTGATGGTAGTTTAGATGATCGATATCGACTTGTAATGTGAAGACAAACTCGCTACTCGCGGTTTCGAGACTTGTAATGTTCTAACTTTGTTCGGTATTTTAAATTCGGAGACTAATATGATGAATTGTATTCGGACACTAATCTTCTATTGTATTCGATGAATCTGCTGTTGCTGTGTGGTGCTAGCTATATTCTGTCAAATAATATATTTTGTAACCTGTGAAAATATCAGAAACGAAAAAAAAAATAATCCTTAATATTCATACTAGTGGCGCACCACCACATAGTGCGCCATTAGTAAGCCAGAGCACACTAATGGCGCATCATCCACCAGTGCGCCATTAGTATGCCAAAGCACATGGGTAAATATGGCCCCTGGGAGGCATACTCATGGCGCACCGTGGGCTATACTAATGGCGCACTGCATGGTGCGCCATTAGTATACCAGATACTAATGGCGCACCAGTGGTGCGCCATTAGTAAAAAATTCTAATGGCGTGGTGCTAGTGGCGCACCTGTAGTGCGCCATTAGTAGCGAAAACAGGTGCGCCACTAGCAGCCCTTTTCCTAGTAGTGGGCCAGTTCGGTGTGGTGCAGCAAGCGGCGTCTGCTGCTCCGGTCTGGTGGTGGTGTGTTGGAGACGTCGTTCCCGGCATAGGTGCTCGGTTCCCTGACGAAAGTCATGCTCAACTTCGGTCTGGGCGGATGGCGAATGATGCTCGCGGGTGTGATTTTCCTTGTTGGAGGCGCCATCGGAGGGATCCGACACCTCTCCTTGCTCCATGTACTTGCCTCCCGGTGAAAACTGTATGCAATGGTGGCACATGTGGTGTCATTACTTCGTTGGAAGCATTGCTTTGGAGCCAAATCTGGTGATGGAGCACTTGGTTGGTGGTGGTGCGGTGGTTCTGGAGCGGGCAGCGTTTTGGTGAGCGTGGAGTCTTTGGTGGTGCTTCCGTTTGTAGCCGGTTGTTTGGTCGACGATGAGAGCAGCAGGAGCACTCTTCACATGCAAGTAGCGTCGGGCGAGCTATGTCAGCCAGGCTCATGGGATTGGAGCGGCATAGTTCTTCGCTCCTTCGGACCTATCGTTCCTCTCCGGTGTCCTTGAGGTTCGCGGATATACTCGTGGCAGCCTGGTAAATACTACGGTTGTTGGTGTGCACTCTCGTAGCAGTAAAGGCGCTCGAGTGCCCGGCCGGGTGTGTTGTGGGGTTTTCGCTTTCCGGCGCCTTGTATGTTATGTGGTGCTTTAGGTCTAGTCTAGCTAGGCGCTGCTATGGTTTTTGCCCGGTTTTCCTCAATAAACCGAGCAGTCCGTTTTTTCTTTCTTCTTTTTTGGCACTCGCCTTTATGCGGTGCATTCCTCCTTTGGGGGTGTTCTTGTAATGCCTTCTTCTGATCAATGAATTTGGCAGCTCTCCTGCCAACATTCGAAAAAAAAAATCAGGTGATATGCTGTCATTTAGAGTGTGCTCATTCAATGCTGACAGCAAATTCAGATGTACGCCATTAAATGAGTACACATCGTCAAACTTTTCTGCCTGGCTGATTTGACAGGAAACTGCAAGATTACTTGGAGTGGTCTAAGATCACTCGGAGCAAGAGTGATCTAACAAAGCCCTTGAGGTTGATTCTACGTTTCAGATTTTGACACAGTCATCATAAAAAAATATGATGAATAAAATTATACTCACACTGTTCCGAAAATCAATATGGTTTAGAGCATCTCCAACAGGCGCCCAAAAAAGGTCTCGCGCGCTAAAAACCGTTATTTTTGGGCGCCGAAGTCAAAAAACAGCGCTCCAGCAGACGCTCTAAAATTAGTGCGCGCACAAAAAACGTCAGCGCCCACACTGTAATTTTTAAGCGCGCTGGCTTCCAGACTGCATATTTGGGGCATCGGATTGTGCACGCTGGCCGCTGCAATTGGGGCCGTCGGATTGGGCACCGTGTTTTTGTGCATCCGTTGAAGAAAAAAGTCTTAGTGCGTCGCGTTACCGCTATTTCGGCACTGTAAAAACTTTTTAACACGCCGCGCTACCGCGCGTCTGTTGGAGATGCTCTTAGATATGACCAATCTTCAAGATACAATCTTGACAGATACCTTTTGTATGTACAAGTTAATAAAAAATACAGTATATAATATGCATATAATAAATCTATCATTCATAAATCTGATGTTTAATTTATACCTACAAATCTGGATATTTTGTATTAATTAATTGTAAAATATATAAAATATTAATTGCATGCTTTCGATTATGTGTATTTGGGATTAACGTAGCACTCCCTCCAATCCACATTAACTGTCCTTGATTTAGTACAAAAAAATCAGCGACATTAATATGGATCGGAGGGGTACTAAATTTTGCGTGGACAATCTAAATATTTGTTCTTTCGCAAAAAATCTAAATATTTGCTAATAAATTAATGGCTAAAGTTCGGAGACTCTAAATTATGTTTAATTTTAAATAGTAATACCGAAGTTAGAAAATAAGACAGTGCTATCTGCTCAATTTATTTAGGACAGTATAACCGAACATTTTTCCAGCCCTCTCACGCATCCTCACCTGTGAGCCGTCGGATTTTGGTCTTGGGACGTCCATGGCCGTCCGATGTTAGTTCACATCGCGAACTGGGCCCATGTCCTAATGGGCTGCTACTCCGGTAGCTTTTTTGGAAGCCTGTGATTAATTCGGGTCCGCGCGGGTCTACTGTCGGCCCGTCAAACAAATTTGGGCGAGGCCCAAGCACCCAATTACCCCGACCGCTCAAACGAAAGAAGAAAGAATCCTTCGCTTTCTACCCGACTTTTCGCCTAGGTCACGACTTGGGTAAGGACTAGGATAGAGTTCCACCCCTCTCTCCTGATTTTGCTTTCTTGTTATTGGATATATTTGTTGTTCCGTTTTTATTGATGAAATAGTTAGTTAAGTGTTAATGCCGTGTTATCAAATCCTTGCGAGAAAGGCCAAGAATTCCATATACAACGGATTATTTGCTTCACTTTTTTCAGTACCATGGTGGGATGATCAGGAACCTTCTGGGTACTACAACATACCAGATTTTGAGTCTAGCATTGGATTGAAGAGGACAACGAAACAAATGGAACACTTGTTGGCAAAGGAGGTCAGCCGGCCACAAGTATTGGTATCTTCTTGCAGGTGCCGACGGAAGGTGTGGATTGTATGATTATGATTCAGGCTTCTACCTCTTATGCTCCTTCCCCGCTTGTTGCTGAAGCATTGGCCCTGCAGCTTGCTGCAAATATTGCAAACAATCTTCATCTTAGCCAGATCACATTCTTCACTGATAATCTTACTCTGGCCAAGATGGTGGCAACCAGGAACATAAACGCGCAGGACATCAACAGGCGTTGTCGCGCTCCTCTCAGCTGCTTCTTACAGGACGCTGATCAACTTGCGCCTGTTGTGTACCATATCAACAGGAATTTAAATAGCATTTCCCACAACTGTGCTCATCAGGTTCTTAATAGCCGTTTTGAACCAGTGTTTACTTTTATCCATTTAGCTCATACAGATGTACTCTGCCCCTTTCTTCAGATGCTTTCTAATCTACACGCAGATGTCCATGTAATACATGTTGTATCATGCTTATGAGTTGAATGAATGTTTGGCTCATCTTGCGCCTTTCCCTGGTTAAAAAATCAGCATTGTAGGTATCATGAATTTGAGACATGGATCCTCGAATCAATTTGCTACTTTCTATACTGCAAGGAGAAATACTTACAACTTCGTTGGCGCAATATGATTTTCGGATATCCCTTGCTCATTCTTTGTCAGGTCTTTGTTTCCTTCTTCCCTTATATTGCACTTCCGATTTGAACTACTCCCTCCGTTCTTAAATATAAGACATTTTAGAGATTTCACTATGAACTATATACGGATGTATATAGACATATTTTATAGTGTAGATTCACTCATTTTGCTCCGTATATAGTCCAAAATGAAATCTCTAAAAATTCTTATATTTAGGGACTGAGGGAGTGCTATAGATTTACTCCTCTTGGGCAGTTTTTTTTTTGTAGTTTACATTTTTCTATATCATGGCATAAGTGCATCATGGCATAAGTGAATCGATTATTTTCACTTCATTCTAACTAGATATCCCTAATCCAAATTTCTATAGGAACTTGGACTCAAGGTTTTTACTTCATTCTTTCGATAGTTGAACTCCATGATTTTATGCAAATTCCTAACACTATAATACAACATTAAAGTAGATGGGTGCGGCAACGCGCGCCATCCACGATCTAGTTACGCATTATGATTCATTACCAGTAGATAATTAGCTAAATTTTTTTAAATATTATCTTTTTTTATTAATTTTCTCACATATAACGCCGGTTCAAAATATTTCAAATTTGTCATCCCGTCGGACTCGAGGGAGCCGACAGGTCCAGTCGGTCACGGGTAAGCCGACAGGGTCCAGTCGGCCACTAGGAGGCCGATAAGTGGGCTGTCGGCCACGTGGCGGCCGACTACTGGCCCGAACACGTCATTTGGCCTGAGGCCGTCCAGTCGGCTACGCCAAGGCTGACTGGGCCCAATCGGCTACGCCGAGGCCGATAGGACCCAGCCACCTTCGGCCGCGGCTCCTTCTCCCTTTCTTCCTCCTCTCTTCCTCTCTTCTCTGTTCTTTCTCATCTCTCTCTCAACCCCACAGCCCCCCGATTTCTTACCACATATTTAGCCGATTTCTTCCTAGTTTTTCACCGTAGATTGCTTCTAGAGTGCTAGGGGATGCTAGGGTAACCTCGATCTCGTGATGGGGTAGCTCCTAGTGGTGGTGGTGAGCATTGTGGAGGTGGAGGTGGTGGAGGTGGAGGTGGAGGTGGAGGCAGTGGAGGTGGAGGTGGAGGCAGTGGAGGTGGAGGTGGAGGTGGTGGAGGTGGACATTCCGGTGTTCGTCATCCGTTCGCGTGTTTGAAGCCCGTCGTTCGTCATTTCTTCACACGCTTCAAGGGTAATATATCCAATGTCCATTCCCGTAGTGTTAAGTTGTGTGGATATTTATGTGTGTAGAATATTTTAGTTGATCCGGTAGCGTTGGTTCGATACAATATGTAGATGTCAAATAGTTAGTTGTATTGCATTTTTTATTTGGTGCGGTAAAATTTGGGTAGCTGTGGTATTTTGTAGTTGGTTCGGTAAAATTGGTTTAGTTCGATACAATATGTAGTTGTCAAATATTTAGTTGTGTGGTAATTTTTAGTTTATCCGGTAGCTTTGGGTACTATTAGGGTAGATGTAGTAATTTTAGTTGGTTCGGTAAAATTATTAGTTTGCCTTTTGCTTAATATTTATCCCTGATGAATTTTTTTAGGTCAACAGATATGTCTGATGTAGTGACGTTAATTTTTTACTACGGCCCTGGTAATGTGCAAATAACTGAGACAGGAGCTGATCTGAGTGAATTTGAGCACATTGAAGTGCCAATGACTGCCCCTGAAACATGGTCTGTTAGTCAGTTGACAGAATGGTTAACCGGGTCTTTAGGGTTAAATACTGAAACACACACCGTGGGTGTTCATGCATTATGGACCCGGTCCAGTTCGAAAGTTTTCTTTTCTTTGAAGAAAATAGCGCGGGACGATCAGTGGGTGCGCTGGTTACAAGCTAGCTCGAGCAGGGGAGTTAATCCTGTCGCTTTAGTGCTTCCCGTCGTGAAGCAGGTGAGTGCAACTGAAGCCGACGGTGGGTACGATTATGGCCAGAGCAGTGAAGGAATGCATGATTAAATGTCAAATTATGCGTCCCATGCTGCAAATGAAGTTTACGAAATAGGGCAGAGCAGTCATGCAGAAGGAGGTAATGTCGATGATTATGCTAGTGGCGAGGTGGATGTTGACGAGGTAGATGGACACTTGCAAAACCAGATGGAAAATGAAGATAGAGATGGTGATATTGCTGATGATTTTGACGAGTCAGACGAAGAAGAGAATGTCCAGCAGGTGCCTAATCCTGCATCATGGAATCAGGACTTATCAAATGCAATGACCGTGAATGATGGCCATGATTCTGCGTGGCAATATCACCAGAACAACGTTGCGATGGGTGCGCTGTATCCAAACAAGCAAGCTCTCAAGGATGCAATAATTAGTTGGGCAATGTCCACGCAAAGGGTTTTTGTAGCAGATGTGTCAAGTCCGAAAAACTTGACAATGGTATGCAAGAACCCGGGTTGTCCAGCGAGGGTGCATGGCTATCTCCCTAAGTATGGCACAAATTGGGTGATCAGTGACTTGGTTCATCACACTTGTGTTATTCCCTCCATCCCTCAAGATCATCCAAACCTTACGTCCACCCTCATTGCTCGGTTGCTTTATAGCGAGATAGTGGAGGGCAAAGCTCTGGAAGTGAAGGCTATCCAGACAAAAGTCTTCGTCAGGTTCAAGTACAAAATATTCTATGGCAAGGCTTGGAGGGCTAAGAAGAGGGCACTTGAGACCAGATTTGGTTCGTACTTTGATGCATATGACTCTGTTGTCCGGCTCCTCCACACATTGCAGGACCGGAATCCGGGCACCTATGTCAATATTCAAGACTTCTTCATGCCAGAGTTCCCAAATGTAAAGGTGTTGCATCGATTGTTCTTCTCTTTCGGTGTGTGCATTGAATCTTTCAGACATTGTCGTCCAGTGATATGTGTGGATGGCACTTTTCTCACAGGGAAGTACAAGGGTCAGATCCTGACCGCCATTGGTCAAGATGGGCAAAATCAAGTTGTTCCTCTAGCATTTGCTTTTGTGCAAAGCGAGAACATTGAAAGTTGGACATGGTTCTTCAGGCAATTGAAAATAGTTGTTGTGCAGGATAAGCCGAATGTGTGCATTCTTCATGACAGACATGCAGGTATACTCAGTGCGATAAAGACATTGTCAAACCCTGGTCCTGAGGAACAAACTCCATGGCAGGACTTGCAGAGTCGTTGGTGCATGCGCCATCTTGGGGCCAATTTCTTCTCGCAGTTCAGAAATAAGAACCTCATGAATCTATTCAAGAAACTCTGCAAGCAGAACCAGCTATTGAAGTACACTTTGATACGTGACAGACTAAATACTTGCACGAAGAGACATGTTAGGGACAGGAGAGCTGCACGAGATGCAGCTGTGAGGGCACATGTTGAAGCAGTAGCTGCACAGTTAGCAACAGGATCAGCAGCCGTGGAGGAAGAGCCTGTTGGGCTTTGTGACTTGCCAGGATTTGATCCACCTGGCACTAGGAGAAGGCTTGGAAGGACAATTAAAACCTTTGATCAGTGGATAGAGCATGAGCCTCTTGAGAGGTGGTCTTTGCTGCATGACACACATGGAGCAAGGTACGGTGTCATGACTACCAACCTCGCTGAAACATATAACTTTGTCCTCAGAGGAAATAGGGCTTTGCCCCTTACAGCTATTGTTGAGGGAATTTTCTATGGTACGGTGAAGTGTTTCAGAGATAGACGTCAAAGCGCCGCCTTGCATATCACTAACAACCCGAACACACGTTACTGTGAAAGGGTTATGAAGTACATGAATGAAAAGATGGAAAAAGCCCGGTCACATACTGTTGTTGCCATCGGAAATCAAGAGCGAAGGTATGAGGTCCGGTTAGCTAACAACAAATTCGGATGTGCAAATGTATCGAGGACACACGAGGTAAAAATTGGAAATGAAGTCCGGCCAACTTGCGAGTGCACATGCAACAAACCGAAGTTGCTTCACCTACCTTGCTCGCATGTACTTGCTGCTTGCGGGCAGTTAAGACTGGACGCAATCTCATTCGTATCCCCATACTTTCTGAAAGAGTCCGTCCTCAATACCTGGACAGGTGAGTTGATTGGTTTTCGATCAATGGGTAACTTCAACACCGTCGACCCTGTTGAACGGAGATACATTCCACACCCTGAGTTTATGCGTACAAGTAGAGGTAGACGACAATGTCAGCGCATCTGGAATGATATGGATGAATCTGATGCCGGAGGGCGCACCATGCAATGCATTCTATGCAATGAATTTGGACATAGGGACACTGAATGTCCCATGTTCGTCACTACCAGGGGGGCGCAAGGCGTGGACGAGGCAGTCGTGGACAAAGAGGAGGAAGAGGGAGAGCAAGATGAAGAATCTAGGCACTATGTTTTATATTTGTATTAAGTGTGGCACTATGTTTCAAATTTGTATTGTGTGTGGCACTATGTTTTATATTTGTATTGTATGTGGCACTATGTTTTATATTTGTATTGTGTGTGGCACTATGTACTAAATTTGTATTGTGTGTGGCACTATGTTTTATATTTGTATTGTGTGTGGCACTATGTTATAAATGCACTATTGTAGAATGGAGGTACCGTCGTTGCTAAAGCCGGAGATTGATAGTAAGCATCGTGCCTCGCTATTATGTGAGCGCAAGCTCGACCCCCTTCGCACTCGCACTTCTAAGGTGGACTGGAAGATACATCCGGATTGGGTTGACAGGTACGTGTTTTACTTATTTATTTATTTCAAGCTGGATTTAATGTGTCACACTAAATGAATTGTTATGCTTTCTGACATGCAGGTTGAAATGGGCTGGACTTTTACCTTTCGCGCGTCTAGTAGAGGACACTGACACCTCCAGACGCGTCGCCATTGACTCCTCTCTGCTCACCTGCTTAGTGGACCGATGGAGGCCTGAGACCCACACATTCCACTTCCGCTGGGGAGAGATGGCTCCTACTCTAGAGGATGTCTCGATGCTGCTGGGCCTACCCTTGGCGGGTGGTTCCATAGGACCGTTGGATGCACCGCCTGGTTGGGAGGCATCTATGACACAACATTTCTTGGGTGTTTATGATGGGGCTCCAGTTCTTGCGTCGGAGCCTCACGGACCTAAGTATGATTGGCTGCATCATTTCAGGGTTAGTTCCTCAGCCACATATCTTTCGTTGGTCGTGCATCTGGTTTTACAATTTCTTGTTTATTAATATGTTCTCTTTACTCAATACAGATCCAGAATTTCCCGAGGTATCCAAATGTCCCTCTGAATGCGACACAGATCACTCGTAGCCTGGAGGCGTACCTACTGTGGCTTCTTGGGAAGGTTATGTTCACAGAGAACCATGTCACCACTGTAAGTGCACGCTACATCCCTATTGCACTAGAGATCGCGAGAGCTGAGATGCCGAATCAGATCACACCTAGGAGTTGGGGATCAGCGGTCTTAGCAGCTACATACCGAGGTATGTGCAACGGTTGCCAGCTTGCCGCGGATAAGTCAGCCCTTCTTGGATGCCCTCTATTTTTACAGCTGTGGTCCTGGGAGAGGTTCTCTATAGAACGGC
The DNA here is from genome assembly GCA_039707655.1 of Elymus sibiricus. Taxonomy (NCBI): domain Eukaryota; kingdom Viridiplantae; phylum Streptophyta; class Magnoliopsida; order Poales; family Poaceae; genus Elymus; species Elymus sibiricus. The sequence continues at coordinate 390,641,566 of CM077669.1, read as the reverse complement.
CGAACATAGATGTCCAGGAGGGTTATCCTACGGGCCACTTGTTCGATGCTAACGGAATCGACATGCCTACATTTGGTCTGTGTTGGACGCGTCGCAAGGTATGTCTCGTGTTATAATTTAATGCATGTTCTTTGCCTACACTACTGCTGAAAACTCACTTATAATCTGTGCAGAGACGCTATGCTGCTGAGCAGACTAGGCGAGCGTACACGGCATTAAACGAGCAGTTCGATACGTACACCGGGGTGATATGGCAGCCGTACACGCAAGCAAACATACATGCCAGGTACCCCGGCGGTATTTCTCATCTATGCACAAGAGATCGGGGTTACTGGATGACGAAATCGAAGATTATCTTCGATGTCTGCGTCGAGGAGATGGCGCAACAGCGGGTTATGAGGCAATTTGGTCTTCGGCAGATGGTCAACCCCCCCCCCCCTATAGAGAACCCACTGCCAGCAGTAGTCCACAGGTATTGTATACTTATTCAATGTTTCATTGTCATTCAAATATGTTCACAGTGAATCACTAATTAATTATTAAACACACACCTCAATTGCAGAATCACAAGGAAGGGGATAAGCAGGACACAGGAGCAGTGGGTCCAAAGGCTTCAGCCGTACATGACAGACTGGGATACTGCGACGACACGTCTCTGGGAAGAGGTTCGCATGTTTGATCTCAATGAATTGAATGCCTATTTGCATCGGTACATGGGCGGGACAAGGTTACGCATCGTGCAGCACCCTCATCCAGAGGAGATACCAGACCCCGTTACGTCTGATACATACCCGAGCTATGATACTTCGGGCTCTAGGCAGTACGCGGTAACATTTATTGTCTTTATCTAATTCATCTTCTGGTTAAATACTTTGCCGTCCATAATTAATAATCATCGTGACAATTTTAGGCTGAGCTGGCATACGATCTTCATAGTGAGGTCAGGGACTATACACGATCATTGTCGTCTGCACCTCTTATGGTTCCCACATCTCAGCTCCCGCCATGGTTCGCGCGCCTGGAGCAGAAGCTACGAGCTGTCTACAAGGCTATCACGTGCACCCTCACTTCGGACGTTGTTCCCCACCACCAACAGCAGCAGCAGCACGGTCACCACCACCAGCAGCAGCACCACCACCACCACCACCAGCAGCACCACCACCAGCAGCACCACCACCACCACCACCACCAGCACCACCACCAGCAGCAGCACCACCACCAGCCGCAGACATCCACGCAACGACAACAACCACGTCCTCGCCTAACACAGCAGCTGACGCCCCCTCCACCACCTCCTGACCAAGCTGGCAGTTCGGCGTGGCAGCACCTAGAGCAGCATTATCCCTCGTCCAGCTTCGCGTTTGAACCTTCACCACAACAGCAAAGTCCCACATCGGGTTTCATGTTTCAGCCAGATCCATATCAGCAGGGGTCGGCGTCCGGTTCTGCGTTGGGGAGTGAGGGTGAGCCACTATCACAGCTACACACGTGGATGGACATGTTTTCGACTCCTCCACCAGGACCCACCCAGGATACACAGGATGACCAGGACGGGTCTGAGGTTCCTCTTCGTCACATTAGGCCACCCAACAGGTTTGGCTGGAGTACGCCGAGCACACCGCCTGAGTGCCGAGGCAGGCGTCGTCGTTGACGGTTCCATCGTTCGGTAGAGACATGACTATCTAATTATGTATGAGACATATGTCTATTTTATGTATGGGACAAATTACTATCTACTTATGTATGAGACATATTCATGTTCTATTTCAGTGGTCAATTGGTTTAGAGGGGATAACACTTATACTGCAAACTAAATGCATCCAACGCCGCGCTTTACATAAAACATAATGCCCACAAAACAAGACAATACACAAAGCTAATATAAAATGCAGCTGAATTAAACAATACAACTGAAATTACAGAATATAGCTAAAAACTACATGAATGCATCATCGTCATCCTCCGTCCATGCAGAGCTCTTGCCCTTTGTCGATGCAGAGCACTTGCCCTTTATCGATGCAGAGCTCTTGCCCTTCGTCGATGCAGAGCTCTTGCCCTTCGACGATGCGGTAGTCTTGACCGTGGTGCTCGGCATGAAGAGGTCGTCTTCGTCCTCCTCCGTCGATGCAGATCTCTTGCCCTTCGTCGATGTAGAGCTCTTGCCCTTCGACGATGCGGTAGTCTTGACCTTGGTGCTCGGCATGAAGAGGTCGTCTTCGTGCTCACTGTCTGCTGACCATAAATCTGAATTATTTACAGCAAGCCTGAGGTAAGATTCACTCTTATGCAGTTGCTTCTGCCATCTGCCATGCAACCTGAGAAGTTCTTTCCGTATCTCCTCAAATGTCCTGGGAGGCCACCCACTCCTAGCTAATGAGTGAGCCAACTCATTCATTATGGTGTCACTACTGATGAGTTCCTCCCATGGAACTACTCTATCGTCGATCTTGAAATTGACGGCTAGACGAAGAAGACGATCGGACATACCAGAGTGAAAACTACGATCAAAAGGATAATGAGACATCTCCACGAAACTACGATACTATACTGGACAACTTACCCAACTTAGTGTGGAGGGGGTTTTATAGGTTCAGAAAAGAAGAATAGGCGGGAACTCAGAAGAGGGAGACAATGGCGGGAGATATTGGCGGGAACTAAGAAGCGGGAAACGATGGCGGGAACTCAGAAGCGGGAAAAGATGGCGGGAGATATTGGCGGGAACTCAGAAGCGGGAAAAGATGGCGGGAACTAAGAAGCGGGAAACGATGTCGGGAGGGGTTATTGTGTCATTTTGTACATCACAAAATGTTAGTTATGGATCAAAATATGAGGAACATGCACCTATTGGTTTTGTCAAGGCAGATTAATACTAATTGGTCACGGCTAGGCCAATTAGTACTAATCGGCCACGGCTAGGCCAATTAGTACTAATTGGTCTCTACAAAGCCGACAGGAGGTCTTACTGCGAGGCCGACTGCCCTATCGGCCTACTAGAAGCCGAATGGGACTAATTGGCCTCCTCCTCGCCGACTGGATCCAGTCGGCTTCCTCCTGGCCGACTGAATCACAGTTCTGTAAATTTTGCCAACGACGTTATATGTGAGAAAATTAATAAAAAAAAGATAATATTTAAAAAAAAATTAGCTAGGTAATTATGCATCAAAGAAGGAAAACTCAGTATATAAGTTACTTTTATTGCTAAAGAATTTTCTATCAAGAACTAAATCTGAATATGATGGTGAATACACATTTGTCGTGTTCTCATCTCATCATCATTCATTTTGTATATTGTTCGATGTGCAATGTCATGGAGTGCGATGCTTCCACATATGCTCGTCTTAATCTAATTTGCTCGTCACTTGCCAATTGAATGCAGAGTTTTCATTGGTAGAACTCACCGAAAATTGTTACAGTAAAACATTCTCTCCTTCATACTCCCTTCGTATCTTACCTTTTTTTCCGATAAGAGGCTTTGATCTAAATCGCTAGTATGACATAGGCATGCTGAAATGATAGTGACATCATTATTATAACACCATCACTTTACAAGCCGTGGTAGAATTCACCATGCTGAAATTGGATTGCTTGCTCGAGTCCGTCTCCTATACTTGCTAGTGTGACATAGACATACTGGCATTTGTAGTGCAATGCGGTGGTGCCGATTATGCTCCATTTAGCACTTTCTTGGATCCAATCTAGAGTAGGTGATAATGATATACTGTCATTTAGAGTATGCTCATTCAATGGCGCTAGCGAATTCAGATGTAGTCCACCTTTTCTGCCTGCTGATTTGACAGGAAACTGCAAAATTACTAGTATAAGAGTGATCTAACAAAGCATGTCCATGATGCGCCCTTGAGCTCGATCGTGCTGTGTCGTTGATTCTATCAGCTATCAGCTGCCACTAATGGGAAGCGCTAGTTTTCTTGCACGAGAAGAGAACGAATTCTGGAAAGTCAATGCCCAGTGAGTACTCAGTCACTTCAGGTAAAAAAAAAGAGAGAGTACGCGGTCACTTGCCCACTCGGTTCGAGTGTTTTGCTTGGATGCCGCAACGCGACACGTACATTCCTACGCCCACCTCCAACAGCCAAGTCTTTTTTATTTTATTTTGAAAGCTTCCAACAGCCAAGTCTACCTCTTGTGGAAGTTCCTTATGGTCCTTGTTTTACCTTCTTTACCCATAGTACGTCCCGGACACGCTTTTGGCTACAATTTTCAACACGACGAAAGTTCCTGCTCTCCAAACGGAAACTTTGCCACAGGTACGCGCAGAGTTTTCGCTAATTATTTGGGACGCACATCAAAGTAATGTACTTCCTCCGCTCATTTTTACTCCGCATATTAGATTTGTGTCAAGTCAAATTTTACAAAGTTTGACCAAATATATATTTGAAACATATCAACATCTACAATACTAAATATACATTTCATGAAACTACATTTCGTTATGAATCTTACAATATTGATTTGGCATTGTGAATGTTGATACATTTTTCCATAAATTTGATCAAAGTAGAGACACTTTGACTTCATACAAAGCTAATATGTAGACTAAAAAGGACCGGAGGGAGTAATGCTATTACGGAGGAGGAAGTCAAGGTTGCGGTCTTCGCCCTTCCTAGCGACAAAGCACCGCGGCTGGATGGTTTAACTGGAAAATTCTTCAAGACCTGTCGGGACATCATCAAAAATGACATCATGCTTGTTATCAATAACTTCTTCACCCTCCAGACACGAAACTTCCACTCGCTCAACTCTGTGAATATTGCTCTCGTTCCTAAGAAGGATGGTGCAGAGGAGATCTCGGACTTTGGACTCATTAGCTTGATCCATGCTCTGGCTAAGCTCATTGTCAAGATCCTTGTCTCTCGGTTGGCTCCCCACATGAACGATATTGCGTCCATTGCTCAGAGTGCGTTCATCAAGAGAAGAAGCATACATGACAATTTTATATATGTCAGGAACTTGGCTAGAAAGTTTTACTGCAACAAAAAGCCCATACCCCTCTTCAAGCTCCACATCAACAAGGCTTTCAACTCGGTCAAGTGGGACTACCTTTTGGAGATGTTGACTCATCATGGCTTCCCTGCACATTTCCGGTCTTGACGCGAGTCTTGATGCTTCTATCAAGGGCATGGTGCGGGCTGGGAATGCCTTGCACGAAGCAAGATCAGGATCTATTTGCAGTTGAGACCAAGGTGACGGTTGGTGATGGCAATAAAGCAAAATTTTGGGCCTCCTCTTGGCTAGAGGGGCTCAGACCAAAAGGCATCGCACCAAAGATTTTTGAGTCCAAAGTCCTGCCTGCCTGCCTGCCTGGGGACTTTGGACTCATTAACTGGCTTGGCTCCAGGCCGTCCAGGTAGCCGCCTCGGCCTGGGACCACCCAGAAACGAGCCCCAGGCGCTCCTTCACGAGGCACCTTTCAGCATCTTGGAGGTCGGTCCGGAGCCTGCCGAGCATGGTGTAGGCCTCATCCAAGGCACCGGACCTGATCAGAGGACCACAGCGCGCAAGCGCGAGAACTGGAACAGGAGGCGGCACCGGTGCACCGGCAGCATGGCTAACTTGGGGAGTCAGGGGCGCCAGTTTCTCCTCCATCACGGCAAGTGCGGGCGACCCCACGACCAGCTGGCCCGTGGGGGCTGGCTCCTCCCGAGGATGCATCTCTGCGGCCATGGGAGCGGACTCCACCGGGAGGGGGCTAGGAGCCGCCCCCTCCATCAGCGCCGGGGCCACCATGGCTGCGGCGGGAGACGTCGCCATGAGAGCCCCCTCACTCCCGGCGGCCGGTCCTCCAAGCGGCATGCTGGGCTGGCGCGCCTCGCTTCCATCGCGGCACCAAGCCGATGGTGCCCCCAGGGCAGGGGGCTCCTTCGGCTCAGCGCTCGCCTTCTTCCTCTTCGGCCCGACCTCGACCCTGGCCAATGAGAGGAGGAGGGCCGTGAGCACATGCACAGTTCAAGATCAAGCAGAGACGAAGAAGGTTACTTACTCCTCGCGCGCGACCCACTTCCTCTTCTTCTCCACCTCAGCGCTGGTCAGAACGCCCCCGCTTCCTTTCGGCGTGGAGTTGGCCGCGTCCAGGGGGCGAGCGGGGCGCTCCTCGCCTACCCCCGGCATGGTGCTGCCACCCGGAGAGGTGTAGAGGACGCCTTGAGGAGCCGTGGCCGGCGAAGCTACGTCCGCCCCAGCGGCGGCCGCCCCGCCTCTCGGTCGCGGCGCGGGCTGAGACGAGACCAACGCCTCGGCTACCTTGCTGGGGCGTGGGTCCTCCGTAGCGGGCGCGGCCGCGCGCTTCTTCGAGGTCGTCCGGCCGGGTGTCCGAGCGGTTTGAGGAGAAGGCCCCGGCCCCCTGGGCACTCTGGCAAAGCGCTGGGACCAGCGGCCGAGGGCTCGAGGTATCGTCATCGTCATCATCAAGGCTGCGGAGGAGCACGCTCTGCGACGGAGGGGACGCCTCCGACCGGTCATCCACAGTCTCCTCTGAATCCTCCCCGCCGCTGGTGTCGCCGGAGGACACCAGCACCGGGGGATTAGGATGCTCAGTGGGCGTGAGCCCCAGGTCATCAAAATCGGGCATGGCGGCGGCCAGCGCCCTGCCGTCGTCACGGTGGTACAGCGGGGCGTAGGCCTCGGGAAGATCCCCGGGATCGTTGAAGAGCAAGGTGTTCAGGGCCTTGTCCCGCTCCTCGCCTGTCAGGCTGGCAGATCCGAGCCTGATGGCATCTCCGACGCCCTCGTACTCCCACATGGGCTTCGAGTGCTGCTGGAGCGGCGCCAGGCGCTGCGTCACGAACTCCTTCACCATCATCGCCCCGGTCAGCTTCCGGGCGTCCATATCCGAGGAGATTCGCTTCAGAACGGGCGCCACCCGGGGGTCGGTGAGTTTCGCGGAGGCCCACCCAAGGGTCTTCTCGGGCAGCCTCATCGGGAGATCCAGGTGCGCATCGACCCCAAGGACATCCAAGAAGACCCAGCGGTGCCTGTAGCCTTCCACCTTCTTCCCGGCCTTCAGGAGCACATTGCCGCTCTGGACCGCGACGAAGGAGGCGCACCCCGACTGCTGCGCGCTGTCATGGAGCCTCATGCTGAAGTAGTGTCGGGAAAGGGCCACTGAAGGCCTCACGCCTACGAAGGCCTCGCAGTAGAAAGCGAAGATCGACAGGAGCAGGATTGAGTTGGGCTGAAGGTGGAGAGCTTGGATCCTGTAGTGCGCGAGGATGGCGGAGAAGAACCCCGAGAAGGGCGGGACGAGCCCACAGAAGACGCTGTGGAGGAAGAAGGGGTAGACCGTCTTCGCCAGGGTGCGCTGCTGAGCTGAGCTGCACCAGATCAAGGTCCTCCCCCATTCATTGGAGTCCCCCGCGGTCAACGGGAGCGCGGAGGCTAGATCCCCCTCCTTGGCGATGGAGGACGTCGTGAGCACCGGAGAGGGAGACGAGGGGGCCGAGGCTGCAGCCTCTGGCTTCGTCTTCCCGGCAGGCGCCATCCGAAGGATCCTGGAGGCAGAAGAGCAGGAGGAAGGGCAATGCTGCGCCAAGACCTGGAGGAGTTTCTCACGGAGGAAAGGGTATCTGAGCAGGAGAGTAAGGCGCATGGGAGAAGAGCAATGATGGCTCTACAGAGGGCGCCCGGCTTTTGTCAGCCTGGACAGTTGCCGAGACAATTGAGGGTAGAGGTGTCCATTCCTCGTCGTGCGCCATGCGTCGAGCCTGGCCCGCAGGCGATTTGGGGCCCACGGCGCTTCACCCTGCGCCCCTTGCCTTCATCTCGAAGCCAGGGTTGGCACGCCTTGGGCCCAGGGGCTACTGTTGGCGTTCTGGGATTGGGGGTACCCAGACCTGCCTGCCTGCGACCCAGTGCGTGGCCACCACGAAGGCCCAGTACAGCCCTGCAACAAGCCCCCCAAGTCAAGGCCCTCACGAGAGCCCCCGCCTCGCGAGGAGGACAACGATAAGACCTCTGGAGGAGTGGCACCCCCTCAGGCCACCTCCCAAGGAGCGGAGATTCCTATGCAAGTATCCGGCCTCGTGAGGCCGGGGTGACGTGGGTTCTGACGACCAAGCCAGGCGGGTGCCAGCGGGTGCAGAGGGAGGACAGTTTCCTCTTTCGTGCTAAGGAAATAGGGACGTACACGGGTTCCCAAGGAACCCCCCAAAGGTTTCCATCCCAGTGCAAGAGGACCAAGACCACGAGCTCAGCAGGACGGATGTCATCGCCGAGCCCACCGCTGCGTCACGCCAGAAGCTTTGCAGGGGAAGACCATCTTTAGTCAGGATAGGGTGTACCTCTTGTCCCCTTTCAAATTTGGCCGTTGTGGGATCCCTTCCTGCCTGTGCGATGAGGGAAGAGGACCGTGGCCCCTATAAATAGAGACGAGCTCTCATCGTAGGGGGCATGTCGAAGGGAGTGAGGTTCATCGCCCGCAAGAGCCCTCGTGAGACTACCCACCACTGTACTAGTTCATCCACAACCTCCTCGCGAGGCCAATCCACCACAAAGCAGGAGTAGAGTATTACACCGCAAGGTGGCCTGAACCTGGGTAAATCTCTGAGTCCGTCTCTTTCCCCGCTCACACTTATTCGACGCAGCAAGGCCGTAGGGTGACGAGTTTGAGACTTCGAGCCGGTTGAGATCTTCGCACACGCCCGAGTGTTCGAACCTCGTTGGGTTTTGCAAAGCCCCAATTCCGACACTGTGGCCTTAAGGGATGGGACCTGGATAACTCAACTGGACACCCAAAGTGGCCTCACACTAGTGCACCTACAACAATTCATGGCCCTCAGGGAAAAGCTTGCGAATGTGGTCATCTAGCCGGGCATCAAGGATACCATTACGTGGAAGCTTACCACCGATGGAATCTACTCTACTAAAACTTCTTATTTGTCACAGTTCTCTGGACTACCTCGCTCAAGCTTGTAGGTTTCGGTTTGGAAGGCTTGGACCCATCCCGAATGCAAATTCTTCGCCTGGTTAGTCAATCAAAATAGGATCCGAACCGCAGATAGACTTCAGCGTAGAGGATGGTCAAACTGTGACTGACGCCCTCTGTGCAAGAAAGTACAAGAATATGCGGCTCACCTCCTTTTCCAATGCAGGTTCTCTATTCGTATTTGGAATGGGGTGTTCTCATGGCTCGATATGCATATCTCCATGACTCTCTAGCACCGGTTTGGCACGATGAAAGCTTGGTGTGGGATGAGCTCCGCACATGCAATGCTCATCCAGTAAAAGCCTTGTCGTCTACTCGACTTCTTGTGGGATGGGAAATATGGAAGGAAAGAAATGTGCATGTCTTCAGAAACAAGGCGGCGGCAGTGGAGGTCGTCTTGCGAAACATCAAAGAGGAAATGTCAACATGGACCATTGCGGGTGCTAAGCATTTGAGTAATGTAATGCCGTGAGAGTAATAAGTGTAGTTTTTGCCGCCTTCCGGGGTGTGTATAACAAAACCTTCTTCTTGATTAATGAAAATGACAAATCTTTTGCCTTGTTTAAAAAAAAGCGTGCACGTCAACTCCCAGCCCCAACCACACATCTCGCAAACGTTCTGTTGCGATGCAGCTGGGTTGCAACGCGACCCCAAGCTAGCCCAGAAAAATATGGAACACGTAGAAAAAAGGGGCTAGGCTCAATTAGCTGATTTATTTGACAAAATCGCTATCAAGAAATATTATTTTGATAAAGAATAGATAAAGATAATTTGCAATTGCCATGCTCTAATTTATAAAAGATATCATGCTATACTTTACAAAAGTTGTCGTCCTCTAATTTATAAATTTACCATGGTATATTCAATAAATGTGCTATGGCATCTAAAGAAATAAAATTTCCATGCTCTAATTTATGAACCACATGAATGATTCGGTGGCAACTTTAACAGAAAAAAATGTTCATCTAAATCATAGCAAAAAATATTGTGTTTAACATGGCAGACTAAGGAAATAATTGGTTTCTCTAAACATCATGGCAAATTTATAAAATTTATGTACTGTTCACATGGCAAATCAGCATTGCAAAAAAAGATTATACTTGTGAGAAGGCAGAATTTTCCGTATAGAAAAAAAGAATTTACCATGATATGTTCAATAAATATGACATGGTCTGAAAATAAAATAAATGTATACACGGGAAAACAATATGCAATGCTACTGTACAAAAGACAGGCAGAAACAAAAATGTCATGATCCATGGCATATTTGGGGAAAATGTTCTTATAGATCATGTCAAACTTGGAAAAAGGACTATACTTGTGATAAGTCAGAAATTATAAAAAACTTTAGAATATGTGTACAAATGTCTCACATTGCAAAAGTAATAATATTCATACGTAAAACAACAGGGCAACACAATTTGGTAAAAAAAAAATTCCTATGTTATATACAAAAAAATGGGGAAAAATTGCAATCGTCGCATGGAAAATTACAAATTTTTATCTCTAAACCTTGGCAAATGTAGAAAATTGTCATGATATTTAACAAAAGGGTTTTCCATGTTGACTAACAAAAGGATTTGCCATGGTATATAGCTAAAAAATTGCCATGGTATGTAACAAAAAGGATTTGCCATGGAATGTACAAATATGTTTTAGTTGTTTTCCTCGCCTAGATATAGTTTTGGTCTTATATGATTTTGCTATTTGTCGGTGTGTTTTTTGCGTGCGTGTGTTGGTGTTGGCTGTGTGCATCCTAGTTATGCAGAGGCCGGGTGTGTGCTCTTTGGGATTGTATCCTCTTGATCCTCCAATTGAGCCAATAAAATTCACCCTTCATCAAAAAAATGTACAAATATGTTGTCATGCTATATACAATAAAATTGCCATAGTTAAGCTTAAAAAGCTATACAACACAAATTTGCCATGTTCCATGTCATATTAAGACAATTCTTTCACTAAAAATTCATGGTAAAAACACTTTGTAAGAAACATGTGTTTGTAATGGTACAACTTTAAAAAATGTTGTTATGTTCAATTTACCGTGGAAATTATAGAAAAACAAAAAATCAAATATTTTCCATCGGAGTAGTACACATGATATCAATAAAAGTAAAAAAAACATGTTGCAAGTGACATGGCAAAATTCGTATTGATGGCATCACAAAAATTTTAAGAGTTTTGCCATGGCAAAAGCTTTAACAAATTATTAATTGCAATGGAAAAAAACAACTTGAAGACGGTATGGGCCAAACATGAATGAAAAATTGCCATGTGAGTGGTACAATTGTTTTTGTTCTAAATTTACTATGTTTTATTAAACTTGCCATGTATGCATAATCAGTTTTCTCTAAAATTGCAACGTGAACATTACAAACATTTATAAAATTTGCATGATTTATCTAAATTTGCCATGAGACAAGTAGAAAACATTTCGAAGAATTGCAACATTTTAAAAAATATACCGTGGGAAGGAATATGTAAACAAGGGAACATTGCAGAAATTCTAAATTTTGTCATGTTTTGGAAAAAAAATTAAGGAATTTTTGAATTTCACATGTGACGATTAGATTTATTTTTTCAACATTTCTATGTATATAAGATGAACACAAATTCTGAGTTGCTATATAGTAAATTGAACAGGGCATACAAAGTTTCAGGTAATGAATACAAAATTGCCATGCTTTTTTGTTTATAAGATGATCAAATTTAAGAAAATGCATGAAAAGTATCAGGAAAATGAATACACCTTGCAGCTACTCATTCCAGGCACCTTCCTCCATGCTGTCGCGTCCTGGCCGACACACCTCCTATCTCGCGATCATGCCTCGACCATGACGTGACACTCCCGTCACCGCCCCAGGTGCTTGTGATCCCAGATCAGGCACCCTCCGACATCCCCCGAAAGGATTCCCCTCCAGCTTCGCCACATGTCTCTTATGCGTGGCCTCGAACCGACCTGCGCTGTGCCCCGCAACCCTAACCCCGGTGGCCCCTTCCAGCTATGTCCTCATCGGGTTGCGTCACAACGTCAAGACAGAAGACAAAAAGTCATGCCACTATGAACGACGCCAGCAGCAGCGTCCTGGCCCACCAGTAGCGTCGCCCATCAAAGAGACCTGTTGTGGAATGGGTCGGTGGGGGACATGCCCCTTGGTCGTCAGGCCTCTGATATTAATGCGAACGGGTCTCCGCCACCACCATCCCACATTGACGCCATCGCCGTGGTAGGTATGCTGGTGGGGGTGGCCAGACACGTGGTTGTTGGAGGCACGTGTGGGGATGGTGTGCTGGTGGGGGTGGAGAGAAGGGGTGTGGCGGGAGAGGTGAGGTAGGTATGTGATTTTGAGATGCCATGGATGGGGCGGCGACGACGGTAGAGGGAGGTCAGTGGGAGACGACGATGATGGAATGAAGCGGGAGGATGAAAAGGAGCAATGGAGAGAAATAATGGGGAATGGCCCACGATAGGAGATGAGGAAGGGAGTGGTCTCTTGCTCGTCTGGCTGCGAGGATAAGGCTGTGTGATAGATTACGTCGTTTGCGTGAGGAAATGCCACAACGAACGGGTGCCACTGCTGACGTGGCATGGCGCCCTATGTCATCATTTTGCTATCGATCGGAGGTCCTATTGAAATAGAAATTATCTAAATAGAAATAAGTTTTTTTAAATCAATTGTTTACTTATCTCGTGGTCCCAAAATTTCCTGAAAATCAAGGAAAATTGGATATTTGGTATTGAATTGGATCTTGGTTGTGGTGGTGGGGGCTGCAAGATTAGGTCTAATATGCTCATGTTTTGACCTGTGAGGAAGGTCGGTTCTAGAAAATGGAGGCCATTGTCAAAGCCCTAGCGCGTGCCCTGTAGTTTTGAAGCAGAGCCAGACAACTTTAGCTACGAGCCTCTTTTACTTCTGCCAGCTCCTCGAAAAAACGTAATAAAAAGGATCGACACGGAAGTTACAGTTGAAATAATCCTTCTGTTTCTCTTTACTCCGCATATACCATTTGTTTGAAGTCAAACTACAAAAAGTTTGACCAAATTTATGTTAGAAATTATCAACATCTACAAAACTAAAGTTATAGTATGAAAATTAATGTCATGGTGCATCTAATAATATTGATTTTTTATTTTGATTGTTGCTATTTTCCAATAAAGTTGGGCAAACTTTATGAAGTTTGACTTCAAACACTTTTATATGCAGAGTAAAAAGAAACAGAGAGAGTATGACCTAAACAAGGAAGAACACATGTCATTCGTTGATTATTAGGGCATTTACAGTGGTTGCTAAGGAAGTCTTATCTTAAGCACTCCACGTAATTTAGAGAAGACAATAAAAATGATGTACAATGGGTTATTTTCCAGTCTCATTTGATCTTTGATAACTAGGTATCGCTAAATATGTGGACATATTGTTGCAAAGAGACTATCTCTTAATGAAGAGAAGGTAAACCCTTTTTTGTGATTTCTCTCTCCTTCACTTCAATATTAATTCCACGTTACACTTCTAAAATAGCAGTATTGTACATGCCCTTAGAACCATCTAAAAACGCACATAATCACGTCATGCGGAAGATGTCGAGTGTTTCTGATGATTTCGGGATTAAGTGAATGGGCTTGCACGACTTCTATCTTTGTCTCGGCGCTTGCTAGTGGTGCAATACCACGTCACGTTGGAGTCAATTGGGCTCAATTTGATAGATTTTTTGTGGAGAAGTTCGACAAATTTTGTTTAACACAGTAGAAACATAGATGTTCACATCCATGCACATATAGTTAACCTTATGAACGCATGCACACACACCCTATCTTTATGATCATCTCCAAGATACTGAGCCGACACAATATCTTGATATTGACGAAGTCGCTACAGACGCCTTCGTAGTCGACTGTAACGTCTCCTACTGTTGAAGCACATCACTGTTAGGCCTGAAATAAATAAAAAATGCAACCACCTGTGCCAAGTCAAGAACTTGAACCCTAGTGAATTAGTTCCACCACAAGGAACCTAAGGACATGTTTGGTTGCCATCTCTAATACGTCCATTTTGCATCATGAATTCCTATCAATATTTATAGTATTCTTGTCCACTATTCCACTTTATGATACATTTCTTATGCCTTTTCTCTCTAAATTTGAAAGGTACATCACAAAGAGGGAAATTGCCGGGAACTGGAATTCTGGACCTAGAAAACAAGAAAAAGGGTGAAAATTCACTGGACTCCAAATGACCTGAAACTTTTTGTGAATTATTTCTGGAATATATGAAGAATTATGGAGCGAAGACCTGCCGGAGGGGGGATGCCTGTGGGCCACAAGCCAACAGAGCGTGCCCAGTTAGCTTGTGGGGCCCACGTGGCTCCCCCGACCCTAATTCCAGTCCATTAAATTCACATCTATGGAGAAAAAACAGAGGAGGAACTTTCGTGATGAAGGGCCGCCGTCTCGAGGAGGAAACCTGGGCAGAGGCCATTTTGCACTACGACAGGGTGATTCTGCCAGGGAAACCACTCTCCGGGAGGGGTAGATCGAAGACATCGTCATCACCAATGCTCCCTCCTTAGTGGGAGGGCCAATGTTCATCAACACCTTCACCAGCAATCTCATCTCAAACCCTAGTTCATCTCTTGTACTCAATCTCTGTCTCAAAACCTCAGATTGGTACCTGTGGGTTACTAGTAGTGTTGATTACATCTTGTAGTTGATGCTTGTTGGTTTACTTGGTGGAATATAATATGTTCAGATCCTTATTCATCATTATTACACCTCTGATATTGAACATGGTGATGATTTGTGAGTAGTTACTTCTGTTCCCGGGGACATGGGAGAAGTCTTATTACAAGTAATCATGTGAAGTTGGTATTCGTTTGATATTTTGATGATATGTATGTTGTTGCTTCCTTTAGTGGTGTCGTGTGAACGTTGACTACATGACAATTCACCATCTAATGGGCCTAAGTGAAGGCATTGTGGAGTAATAAGTAGATGATTGGTTATTAGAGACAGAAGCTTAAACCCTAGTTTATGCGTTACTTCGTAAGGGGCTGATTTGGATCCACACGTTTCATGCTATGGTTAGATTTTATCTTAATTCTTATTTTGTAGTTGCGGATGCTTGCGAGAGGGGGAAATCATAAGTGGGTTTCTTGTTCAAATAAGAACAACACCTTAGCACCGGTCCGCCCGCATATCAAATTATCAAAGTAACGAACGCAAATCAACTAAACATGATGAACACGACTAGACGGAAATTCCCATGTGTCCTCGAGGGCGCTTGCTTCATATAAGAATAATTTCAGGCCTGTCCTTTGCTATAAAAAGGATTGGGCTACCTTGCTGCACCCTTGCTACTATTGTTACTTGTCACTTATTACAAATTATATTGCTGCAAAACTATCTATCATTGTTACTCACAACACTTGCAGAGAATACCTTGCTGAAAACCATCTTATGGGTAAGTCATGTTCATTGTATTTCTAAGAAAGGAGGTATAACTATTGTCCCTAATGATAAAAATGAACTTATACCTCAAAGTATAGTAACTCGTTATAGGATGGTAATTGATTTCAGGAAATTAAACAAAGCTACTAGAAAAGATCATTACCCCTTGCCTCTTATTGACCAAATGTTAGAAAGATTATCTAAGCATACACACTTTTGTTTCCTTGATGGATATTCTGGTTTTTCTCAAATACATGTGTCAAAAGAGGACCAAGAGAAAACTACTTTTACTTGCCCGTTTGGAACTTATGTTTATAGAAGTATGCATTTTGGTCTATGCAATGCACCCGCTACCTTTCAAAGATGTATGACTACTATATTATGTGACTTTTGTGAAAAGATTGTTGAGGTTTTGATGGATGATTTTCCGTTTACGGGACTTCTTTTGATGATTGCTTAAGCAACCTTGATCGAGTTTACAGAGATGTGAAGCAACTAATATTGTCTTGAATTGGTAGAAGTGCCACTTTATGGTGAATGAAGGTATAGTACTTGGGCATAAAATTTCTGAACGAGGTATTGAGGTGAAGTTGATGCAATAGAGAAAATGCCATGTCCAAAAGATATTAAAGGTATAAGAAGTTTCCTTGGTCATGATGGTTTCTATAGGCTTTTTATTAAAGATTTCTAGGCCTTTAACTAATCTTCTTCAAAAATATGTTCCATTTGATTTTTGGATGATGATTGTGTAGACCCTTTGAAATACTTAAGAAAGCCTTGATTTCTGCACCTGTTGTCCAACCACCTGATTGGAATTTACCATTTGAAATTATGTGTGATGCTAGTGATTATGATGTTGGTGCTATTCTAGGGCAAAGAGTAGACAAGAAATTGAATGTTATTCATTATGCTAGTAAAACTCTAGACAATGCTCAAACAAATTATGCTACTACTGAGAAGGAAATTTTGGCTGTCGTGTTTGCTTGTGATAAGATTAGACCATATATTGTTGATTTCGAAGTTACTTTTCACACTGATCCTGCTGCTATTAAATACCTTATGAAAAAGAAAGATGATAAGCCTAGACTAATTAGGTGGGTGCTTTTACTTCAAGAGTTTGATTTGCATAATGTTGATAGAAAAGGAGCTGAAAATCCTGTAGCGGATAACTTGTCTAGAATGGAAAATGTTCTTGACGACCCACTGCCTATTGATGATAATGTTCCTGATGAGCAATTAGCTGTTATAAATGCTTCCCGTAGCACTCCTTGGTATGCAGATTATAATAATTACATTGTTGCTAAATATATACCACCTAGTTTCACCTACCAACAAAATAAAATGTTCTTCTATGATTTAAGACATTACTTTTGGGATGACCCACATCTTTATACAGAAGGAGTAGATGGTGTTATTAGACGTTGTGTACCTGAGCATGAACAGGAACAAATCCTACGGAAGTGTCACTCCGAGGCCTACGGAGGGCACCACGCTGGTGACAGAACTGCACACATGGAATTACAGTCTGGATTTTATTGGCCTACTCTTTTCAAATATGCTCGTAAGTATGTCCTTTCTTGTGATGAATGTCAAAGAATTGGTAGCATTGGTAGACGTCAGGAAATGCCTATGAATTATTCACTTGTTATTGAACCATTTGATGTTTGGGGTTTTGATTATATGTGACATTTTCCTTCCTCTAATGTTATACTCATATTTTAGTTGTTGTTGATTACGTTACTAAGTGGGAAGAAGCTATTCCAACTAGTAGTGTTGATCATAACACTTCTATTAAAATGCTTAAAGATATTATTTTCCCGAGGTTTGGAGTCCCTACATGTTGGGGAATGTTGCATGGGAAAAAAATTCCTTCGCACACGCAAGATCTATCCATGGTGATGAGCATCTACGAGAGGGAGAGTGGATCTACATACCCTTGTAGATCGCTAAGCGGGAAGCGTTAAGAAATGCGGTTGATGTAGTCGAACGTCTTCGCGATCCAAATCGCAAGCCGTCCCGCGATCCAATCACGATCCGTCCCGATCTAGCGCCGAACGGACGGCACCTCCGCGTTTAGCACACGTACAGCTCGATGATGATATCCGCCTTCTTGATCCAGCAAGAGGGAGCGGAGAGGTAGATGAGATCTCCAGCAGCACGACGGTGTGGTGGTGGTGGTGGTGGAGTTATCCCGGCAGGGCTTCACCTAAGCATTACCGGAATCTATTTGGTGGAGGAACTAGAGAATAGAGAACTAGCACGTGGCCATGTGTTTTGGGGATCTATTCCTCTATTATATATAGGAGGGAGAGGGAGGAGCAAGCCTCCCTAGGGTTTCCCCTAGGGGTCGGCCGAATCAGGGAAAGGAGGAGTCCAATCCATAGGAAGTGGATTCATATTAGGAAGGAGTCCTATTCCTTCCTATCTCCACATTTTTTCCTCTTGGGCATATGGGACCTTATGGGGTCGGCTCCCCAGCCCATTAGGGGCTGGTGCGCCACCTCTTGGGACCATGTGGCCCCCCGGGGTGGGTGGGCCCCACCAGGTGGACCCCCGGAACCCATTCGTCACTCCCGGTACAGTACCAGAAATACCCGAAACTTTTCCGGAACCCAAATACCACTTTCCTATATATAAATCTTTACCTCCGGGCCATTCCGGAGCTCCTCGTGACGTCCGGGATCTCATTCGGGACTCCGAACAACCTTCGGTCACCAACACATATATCTCAATACTACAAAAACGTCACCGAACGTGAAGTGTGCAGACCCTGCGGGTTCGAGAACTATGTAGACATGACCGAGACACCTCTACGGTCAATAACCAATAGCGGGACCTGGATGCCCATATTGGTTCCTACATATTCTACAAAGATCTTTATCGGTTGAACCTCCATGTCAAGGATTCAGTTAATCCCGTATGTTGTTCCCTTTGTTCTTCGGTATGTTACTTGCCCGAGATTCGATCGTCGGTATCTCTATACCTAGTTCAATCTCGTTATCGACTCGTTCCGTAATACAAGATCCGTGGCTAACTCTTTAGTCACTTTGCTTGCAAGGCTTATTGTGATGTTGTATTACCGAGTGGGCCCTGAGATACCTCTCCGTCACACGGAGTAACAAATCCCAGTCTTGATCCATGCCAACTCAACAGACACCTTCGGAGATACCTGTAGAGCATCTTTATAGTCACCCAGTTACGTTGCGACGTTTGATACACACAAGGTATTCCTCCGGTGTCAGTGAGTTGCATGATCTCATGGTCATAGGAACAGATACTTTGACATGCAAAAACAATAGCAATAAACTGACACAATCATATGCTACGTTCATTGTTTGGGTCTTGTCCATCACATCATTCTCCTAATGATGTGATCCCGTTATCAAATGACATCTCATGTCTATGGCTAGGAAACCTTGACCATCTTTGATCAACGAGCTAGTCTATTAGAGGCATACTAGGGACACAGTGTTGTCTATGTACCCACACATGTATTTGAGTTTCCAATCAATACAATTACAGCATGGATAATAAACGATTATCATGAACAAGGAAATATGATAATAACTAAATTATTATTGCCTCTAGGGCATATTTCCAATAGTCTCCCACTTGCACTAGAGTCAATAATCTAGCTCACATCACCATGTGATTAACATTGTAATGAATCTAACACCCAATGAGTTCTGGGGTTCGATCATGTTTTGCATGTGAGAGAGGTTCTAGTCAACGGTCTGCAACATTCAGATCCGTGTGTTCTTTGCAAATCTATATGTCATACTGCAGATGCTACCACGCTCCACTTGGAGTTATTCCAAATGACTGCTCCACTATACGTATCCGGACTGTTACTTAGAGTCGTCTAGATAGGTGTCAAAGCTTGCATCGACGTAACCCTTTACGACAAACTCTTTATCACCTCCATAATCGAGAAACATTTCCTTAGTCCTCTAGTTACTAAGGATAATCTTGACCGTTGTCCAGTGATCCACTCCTGGACCACTCTTGTACCCCTTGAAAGACTCATGGCAAGGCACGCACCAGGTGCGGTACACAGCATGGCATACTACATAGAGCCTATGGATAAGGCATAGGGGACGACCTTCGTCCTCTCTCTTTCTTCTGCCATGGTCGAGCTTTGATTCTCACTCAACTCCACACCTTACAAATCAGGCAAGATGAAAGGA
This sequence comes from Elymus sibiricus, assembly GCA_039707655.1. NCBI lineage: Eukaryota > Viridiplantae > Streptophyta > Magnoliopsida > Poales > Poaceae > Elymus > Elymus sibiricus. The sequence continues at coordinate 390,621,999 of CM077669.1, read as the reverse complement.
CGTGGATGTCGCCTAGAGGGGGGGTGAATAGGCGCTTTAAAATAATTACGGTTTAGGCTTGAACAAATGCGGAATAAAACTAACGTTTAATATGTCAAGCACAAAACCTAAAACAACTAGGCTCACCTATGTGCACCAACAACTTATGCTACGCAAGATAAACAACTAAGTGATAGCAAGATATAAAGCATGAAACAATATGGCTATCACAAAGTAAAGTGCATAAGTAAAGGGCTCGGGTAAGAGATAACCGAGGCACGCGGAGACGCGATGTATCCCGAAGTTCACACCCTTGCAGATGCTAATCTCCATTCGGAGCGGTGTGGAGGCACAATGCTCCCCAAGATGCCACTAAGGCCATCGTAATATCCTCACGCCCTCGCACAGTGCAAGATGTCGTGATTCCACTAAGGGACCCTTGAGGGTGGTTACCGAACCCATACAAACAAGGTTGGGGCAAACTCCACAACTTAATTGGAGGCTCCCAACAACACCACGAAGCTTCACCACAATGGATTGTGGCTCCGAGGTGACCTCAAATGCTCGGGGCAATCTCCACAACCTAATTGGAGACCCCGAAGCTTGCCCGGAGCTTTGCACCACAATGATTGAGCTCCAAGGCACCACCAACCGTCTAGGGCGCCAAAGCACCCAAGAGGAACAAGCTCAAGGGTGCTCAAACACCCAAGAGTAATAAGCTTCTCAAACTTCACTTCCACGTATCACCGTGGAGAACTCAAACCTATGCACCAAATGCAATGGCAAGGGCACACGAAGTGCCCAAGTCCTTCTCTCCCAAATCCCACCAAAGCAACTAATGCTAGGGAGGAAAATGAGAGGAAGAACAAAGAAGAACACAAAGAACTCCAAGATCTAGATCCAAGGGGTTCCCCTCACATAGAGGAGAAAGTGATTGGTGGAAATGTGGATCTAGATCTCCTCTCCCTTTTCCCTCAAGAACTAGCAAGAATCATTGGAGGGATTGAGAGTTAGCAAGCTCGAAGAAGGTCAACAATGGGGGGCAAACTCGAGCTCAAAGGATAAGATGCATTGGGGAAGAAGACCCCCTTTTATAGGTGGGAGAAAATCCAACCGTTACCCCACAGCCCGCACACAAGCGGTAGTACCGCCCCTGGGAGCGGTACTACCGCCCACCAGCAGAACTGAGCAGCAGTAGAAGGGGCGGCGGTAGTACCGCTTAGTACTACCGCCACTACTACCGCTGCGGCTGGAGGGCTGGCGCGGGACACCAGACAAGTGACTGGAGCTGTCTGGTGCCTCGCGCGAGTTCCCCGAGCCACCCCACTTCCCCCCAGCGGTACTACTGCTGGCCAGGGCGGTAGTACCCGCTATAAGCGGTACTACCGTGTTGGCCAGAGCGGTACTACCGCGGGAGAGAAACAAAGAACCCAAGCAACTAGATGGATACACAAAAACCAGAACTGCCATAACCTTCGCATATGAGCTCCGAATTGAGCAAACTCAAGCTTGTTGGATTCAGGACGACAAGAGCAGTATGAAAATGCCAATGATATAGAGATGTGAAACCTCTATCAATGAAGAACCGGCAAAAACTCCAACATCGAAAACATAATAGAAGATGCACATGGACTCCGTTTTCGATGAACTTGAGCTTGTCATGAAGCTGACCATAAGCTCAAGAACCCACATAGAGAAAAGCCAACCAAGAACCAAGAAAGATGATGATGCCAAGAATGCAATGGTTTGAGCTCTCAACGAACGATACGATCAAGCTACTCACTTGAGAGCCCCCCTTGATAGTATGGCAATCGATCCTATAACCCGGTCTCCCAACTACCACCATGAGACCGGTAAAATAGAAAAACCTATCAAGGTCAAACCTTTGCCTTGCACATAGTCCACTTGAGCTAGATGATGACGATCTTGACTTCCTCAAGATGGACCACCTTTCTTGATTGCGCCGGCTTGATGCAGACTAGTTGATTGCTCCCCCATACTCCACTATGGGTGAGCCACTCTTCGGCACATCTTCACAAGTCCATTGTCACCACAATGAACGGCAAGCCTCAAGCATGATCTCTCCGTGATGCTTCACTTGAGCTTGCACATCGCAACCTTGATGACGATCTCCACTTGATGTCATCTTCCATGGGATGTATGGGATCTCCCTCTTGATGCAAGCCCATGGAAATATACCTAACCCCACAAAGAACTCTCACGTAGACCATGGGTTAGTACACAAATCGTAATGGACAATGCTTACCATACCATGTGATCACTTGATCCCTCTCGGTATACCTTGTACGCTTTGTGTGTTTATCAACTTGGTTCACTCTTTGACTTAGTCTTGATCAACCTTGTATCTTATCTTCTCTCTTCATAAATATGATGTCTTGAAGGTAAACATGAATGCTAACACAATCTTCTTCTTCAAGACATGCTTGCAATAAGCTCATCTCTCACATGACCAATCTTTGGATAATACCTTGAATACCATCTTGGTCACCATATAAACTCCTTGAAACCAACAGATGGACTTCAAGAAGTGCCTATAGAAAAATCCTTCGAATATAACTTAAGGCAACCATTAGTCCATAGGGATTGTCATCAATTACCCAAAACCACACATGGAGAAATGTGCTCTTACACAAGAACTCTTTCTTTGACTGGTCCATTTTGAACTCTTTCAAAATCTTGTCAAGGTATGTACTCATTGAAAGTCTCATCAGACGTCATGATCTATCTTTATAGATCCTGATACCCAATATTTAAGTAGCTTCATTCTAGGTCTTCCTTTGAAAAACTCCTTTCAAATGACCCTTTATGCTTTCTAGAAATTCTACATCATTTTCGATCAACAATATGTCATCCACATATACTCATCAGAAATTCTATAGTGCTCCCACTCACTTTTTGTAAATACAAGTTTCTCATAAACTTTGTATAAACCCAAAAACTTTGATCACCTCGTCAAAGCGTATATTCCAACTCCGAGATGCTTGCTCCTATCCATAGAAGGATCGCTGGAGCTTGCATACATTTTAGCATCCTTAGGACTGACAAAACCTTCCGGTTGTATCACATACAACCTTTCCTCACGGATACCGTTAAGGAAACGATGTTTTGACATCCATCTGCCAGATTTCATAATCAAAAAATGCAGCAACTGCTAACATAATTCCAACATACTTTAGCATCGCTACGGGTGAGAAAGTCTCATCGTAGTATTTTCCTTGAACTTGTCGGAAACTTCTTTGCGACAAGTCGAGCTTTATAAATGGTGACATTTACCATCAGCGTATGTCTTCTTCTTAAAGGTCCATTTGTACTCAACGGCCTGCCGTTCAACAGGCAAGTCTACCAAAGTCCATACTTGGTTTTCATACATGGATCCTTTCTTGGATTTCATGGCTCCTAGCCATTTGTTGGAATCCGGGCCCACCATCGCTTCTTCATAGCTCGTAGGTTCACTGTTGTCTAACAACATGACCTCCAAGACAGGATTGGCGTACCACTTAGAGGCGATACGATTTCTTGTCGGCCTACGAGGTTCGGTAGTAACTTGATCCGAAGTGTCATGATCATCATCATTAACTTCCTATTCATTCGGTGTAGGCGCCACAGAAACATCTTTCTGCGTCATGCTACCATCCAACTGAAGTGACGGTTCAATAACCTCATCAAGTTATACCTTCCTCCCACTCAATTCTTTCGAGAGAAACTCTTTCTCGAGAAAGGACCCGTTTTTAGCAACAAACACTTTGCCCTTGGATCTGAGATAGAAGGTATACCCAACTGTTTCCTTAGGGTATCCTATGAATATGCACCTTTCCGCTTTGGGATTGAGCTTATTAGACATAAGCGTCGCATTCCCAAACTCTGAGAAATGACAGCTTAGGTTTCTGCCAAACCAAAATTCATACGGTGTTATCTCAACGTACTTAGATGGTGCCCTATTAAAGTGAATGTAGTTGTCTCTAATGCATAACCCCAAAACGATAGTGGCAAATCGATAAGAGACATCATAGTACGTACCATATCCAATAGAGCACGACTACGACGTTCGGACACACCATCACACTATGGTGATCCAGGTGGTGTGAGTTGTGAAACAATTTTTACATTGTCTTAAGTTGCATATCAAACTCGTAACTCAGATATTTACCTCCACGATCATATCGTAGACATTTTATATTCTTGTCACGATGATCTCAAACTTCACTCTGAATTTGTTTGAACTTTTCAAACGTTTCAGACTTGTGTTTCATTAAGTACATATCCCCATATCTACTCAAATCATCAGTGAAGGTAAGAAAATAGCGATATCCACCGCACGCTTCAACACTCATTGGACCGCATACATCAACATGTATCATTTCCAATAAGTCACTTGCCCGCTCCATCTTACTGGAAAACGGGGTCTTAGTCATCTTGCCCATGAGGCATGGTCCGCATGTCTCAACCGATTCGAAATCGAGTGAGTCAAAAGATCCATCAGCATGGAGTTTCTTCATGCGCTTTACACCAATATGACCTTGGCGGCAGTGCCACAAGTATGTGGTACTATCATTATTAACTTTGCATCTTTTGGCATCAATATTATGAACATGTGTATTACTACGATCGAGATTCAATAAACCATTCTCATTGGGTGCATGACCATTGAAGGTATTATTCATGTAAACAGAATAACCATTATTCTCTAACTTAAATGAATAATTGTATTGCAATAAACATGATCTAATCATGCTCTTGCTCAACGCAAACACCAAATAACATTTATTTAGGTTCAACACTAATCCCGAAGGTAGAGGGAGCGTGCGATGGTGATCACATCAACCTTGGAAACACTTCCAACACGTATCGTCACCTCACCCTTAGCCAGTCTCCGTTTATTCCGTAGCTTTTACTTCGAGTTACCAACATTTAGCAACTGAACTGGTATCTAATACACAGGTGCTACTAGGAGTACTAGCAAGGTACACATGAATAAAACGTATATCAAATAAACTTCTGTTGATGTTGCCAGCCTTCTTATCTACCAAGTATCTAGGGCAGTTCCGCTTCAGTGACCGTTCTCCTCATAATAGAAGCACTCAGTCTCGGGTTTGGGTTCAACCTTGGGTTTCTTTACTGGAGCAGCAACTGGCTTGCCATCCATGAAGTTTCCCTCCTTGCCCTTGCCCTTCTCGAAACTAGTGGTTTTACTAACCATCAACACTTGATGCTCCTTCTTGATTTCTACCTTCGTGGTGTCAAACATCGCGAATAGCTCGGGCATCATTATTTCCATCCCTGGCATTTCATAGTTCATCACGAAGCTCTAGTAGCTTTGTGGCAGTGACTCGGAGAACTATATCAACCACTATCTTATCTGGAAGATCAACTCCCACTCGATTCAAGCGATTGTAGCACCCAGACAATCTGAGCACATGCTCACCGATTGAGCTATTCTCCTTCATCTTGCAGGCAAAGAATCTTGTTGGAGGTCTCATACCTCTCAACACGGGCATGAGCCTGAGATCCCAATTTCAGCTCTTAGAACATCTCATATGTTCTGTGACGTTCAAAATGTTTTGGAACCTCAATTCTAAGCCGTAATGCATGACACACTGAACTATTAAGTAGTCATCAGAACGTGCCTATCAGATGTTCACAACATCTACAGACGACGCTTGAGGGGGTGGCGCACCGAGCGGTGCATTAAGGACATAAGCCTTCTGTGCAACAATGAGGACAATCCTCAGATCACGGACCCAGTCCGCATTATTTCTACCATCATCTTTCAATTCTATTTTCTCTAGGAACGTATAAAAACAGGGGAGCTACAGCGCGAGCTATTGATCTACAACATAATTTGCAAAGTCACTTTGACTATGTTCATGATAATGAGTTCAATTAATCATATTACTTAAGAATTCCCACTCAAATCAACATCCCTCAGGTTGTCTAAGTGTGACATGATCCAAATTCCACCAACCCAAGTCCGATCATCACGTGAGATGAGGTGGTTTCAATGGTGAACATCTCCATGTTGATCATATCTACTATATGACTCATGTTCGACCTGTCTCTTGTGTTCCGAGGCCATGTGTGTACATGCTAGGCTCGTCAAGTTTAACCCGAGTGTTCCGCATGTGCAACACTGGCTTGCACCCGTTGTATGCGAACGTAGAGTCTATCACACCCGATCATCACGTGGTGTCTCGAAACGACGAACTTTCGCAACGGTGCACACTCGGGGAGAACACAATTTTATCTTGAAATTTTAGTGAGGGATCACCTTATAATGCTACCATCGTCCTAAGCAAAATAAGATGCATAAAAGGATTAACATCACATGCAAATCATAAGTGACATGATATGGCCATGAACTTGTGCTTTTGATCTCCATCTCCAAAGCACCGGCATGATCTCCATCGTCACTGGCATGACACCATGATCTCCATCATCTTGATCTCCATCAACGTGTCGCCATAAGGTTGTCGCGCCGACTGTTGCTTCCACGACTATTGCTAACGTTTAGCGATAAAGTAAAGCATTACATAGCGCTTAATGATTGACACGCAGGTCATACAATAATTAAAGACAACTCTATGGCTCCTGCCAGTTGCCGTACTCATCGACATGCAAGTCGTGATATTCTATACAAAACATGATCATCTCATACATCACATATATCTCATCATGTAATTGGCCATATCACATCACAACATACCCTGCAAAAACAAGTTAGACGTCCTCTAATTGTTGTTGCAAATTTTACGTGGCTGCTACGGGTTTGCAAGAACCGTTCTTACCTACGCAAAACCACAACGTGGTGTAGTGATTGCTTTTTGATCTTCTAAAAGAACCCTCTTCATTGAAATCGATTCAACTAAAGTGAGAGAGACAGACACCCGCTAGCCATCTTTATGCAACGAAGTTACATGTTAGTTGAAGGAACCTGTCTCGCGTAAGTGTACGCGTAATGTCGGTCCGGGCCGCTTCATCTCACAGTACCGCCGAATCAAATATCAACTAGTAACGGCAAGCAATATGTATACACCCACGCCCACAATATGAGATCTCCAGCAGCACGACGGCGTGGTGGTGGTGGTGGTGGAGTTATCCCGGCAGGGCTTCGCCTAAGCACTACCGGAATCTATTTGGTGGAGGAACTAGAGAATAGAGAACTAGCACGCGGTCGTGTGTTTTGGGGCTCTATTCCTCTAGTATATATAGGAGGGAGAGGGAGGAGCAAGCCTCCCTAGGGTTTCCCCTAGGGGTCGGCCAAATCAGGGCAAGGAGGAGTCCAATCCACTTCCTACTAGGAAGTGGATTCATATTAGGAAGGAGTCCTATTCCTTCCTATCTCCACCTTTTCTCCTCTTGGGCATATGGGACCTTATGGGGTCAGTTCCCCAGCCCATTAGGGGCTGGTGCGCCACCTCTTGGGCCCATGTGGGCCCCCGGGGTGGGTGGGCCCCACCCGGTGGACCCCCGAAACCCATTCGTCACTCCCGGTACACTACCGGAAATACCCGAAACTTTTCCGGAACCCACATACCACTTTCCTATATATAAATCTTTACCTCCGGACCATTCCGGAGCTCCTCATGGCATACGGGATCTCATCCGGGACTCCGAACAACCTTCGGTCACCAACACATATATCTCAATACTACCGAAACGTCACCGAACGTTAAGTGTGCAGACCCTGCGGGTTCGAGAACTATGTAGACATGACCGAGACACCTCTACGGTCAATAACCAATAGCGGGACCTAGATGCCCATATTGGTTCCTACTTATTCTACGAAGATCTTTATCGGTTGAACCTCTATATCAAGGATTCAGTTAATCACGTATGCTGTTCCCTTTGTTCTTCGGTATGTTACTTGCTCGAGATTCGATCGTCGGTATCTCTATACCTAGTTCAATCTCGTTATCGACTCGTTCCGTAATACAAGATCCGTGGCTAACTCTTTAGTCACTTTGCTTGCAAGGCTTATTGTGATGTTGTATTACCGAGTGGGCCCTGAGATACCTCTCCGTCACACGGAGTAACCAATCCCAGTCTTGATCCATGCCAACTCAACAGACACCTTCGGAGATACCTGTAGAGCATCTTTATAGTCACCCAGTTACGTTGCGACGTTTGATACACACAAGTTATTCCTCCGGTGTCACTGAGTTGCATGATCTCATGGTCATAGGAACAGATACTTTGACATGCAGAAACAATAGCAATAAACTGACACGATCATATGCTACGTTCATTGTTTGGGTCTTGTCCATCACATCATTCTCCTAATGATGTGATCCCGTTATCAAATGACATCTCATGTCTATGGCTAGGAAACCTTGACCATCTTTGATCAACGAGCTAGTCTATTAGAGGCATACTAGGGACACAGTGTTGTCTATGTACCCACACATGTATTTGAGTTTCCAATCAATACAATTACAGCATGGATAATAAACGATTATCATGAACAAGGAAATATGATAATAACTAAATTATTATTGCCTCTAGGGCATATTTCCAACACTACATACTTGATGACAGATGGTGGTTCACATTTTATTCATGGTACTTTCCGTAAACTTCTAGCTAAATATGATGTTAACCATAGAATTGCACCACCTTATCATTATAAGTCTAGCGGTCAAGTTGAATTGAGCAACCGAGAAATAAAATTAATCTTGCAAAAGACCGTTAATAGAACTAGAAATAATTGGTCTAAGAAACTTGATGATGCTTTGTGGGCTTATAGAACTGCTTATAAAAAACCAATGGGAATGTCCCCATATAAAATGGTTTATGCAAAAGCTTTACATCTTGAATTAGAACATAAAGCTTATTGGTCAATTAAAGAACTCAACTATGATTTTAAGCTTGCCGGTGAAAATAAGTTATTTGATATTAGCTCATTAGATGAATGGAGGACACAAGCCTATGAAAATGCCAAGTTGTTTAATGAAAAAGTTAAATGATGGCATGACAATTGAATTCAAAATGGGAATTCAATGTATGAGACCTAGTTCTTTTGTACAATTCTCATTTCAGATTTTTTGCAGGCAAGCTTCTCTCCAAATGGGAAGGACATTATATCGTCAAAGAGGTTTATCGCTCCGGTGCTATCAAAATCAATAATGCCGAAGGCACACATCCGAGAGTGGTTAATGGGCAAAGAATTAAGCATTATATTCAGGTATGCCCATTAATGTTGAAACTAATATTATTCGAGTGATGACACCGGAGGAACACATAATAGAGACCTTCCGGAACACTCCAGAAACCTGAAAAAGGAATAGGTATGTGATACGGTAATTAAGCCGACTCCAAAAATTCCATAAAAATATGTTATGTTAGTTTTGGTATTTTAGAAAAGATACAAAAATAAAAACGAGTCAGGGGGACCCACGAGGGAGCCACAAGCCAACAGGGCGCGCCCACCCCTGGGCGCGCCCTGATAGCTTGTGGGCCCCTCGTGTGCCTCCTGGACTCGGTTTTCTTCCTGGACACATATTCTGACCCAGAAAAAATCATTATATATACTCCCATATGTTTTGACCACCGCATCACAAGTTTCTCCCATATTCTTCTTTCGATATGTTTTTCTGCCAAGCTTCTTAATTCTGGTGAGGTACCCATGGCTCCTCCGACTCTCCACAAGAAGCATCGTATATTTTGGCCTTCTCCTGGCAAGCGTCCTTACAACGAAGTCTATTATGAATTGTCTGCTGGAGAATAGGATGAACCGTAGGTTCCATAAGATGCTAGAAGGAAGGGCGGGGAAGAAGTCGAAGGAACAGAAAGGAACCATGTTAACCACCCTTCTGAGGATCTCAACCAGGGAGATGGGTTATTACCTCTTTATGACGATATTTCCTTACCTGAAATTGATGCTTTGAATGCCATGGAGTCTATCTATGCTCAGAATACAACACTTACTCATGAAGTTCTTTTGCTGGAGGAGCAGAATCGTGCCTTGCGAAAGATAATTGATAATCTTGAGTATTTGCTTCTAAAAGGCAAGCCTACCACATCGTCACCACCATCACCAAAGAGGGACGCTTGAATACATGGGTATGGGCACCACCCTTAGCTTGTTCCAAGCTTGGGGGAGGTTCCCCGTTATCGTATCACTGTCACTTTTACCATTATCATCTATCTTAGTTCGATCCTTAGTGTTTCGTGATTTAGAGAAATAAAATTCAGTTTTGCCTTGCTTTTAGTGTTTGCTTTGTGATCTACCTATCTTTGTAATCGAGTGTGAGAGTTATATAATAAAGATTAGTTGAGTTTGCTTGCTTTACTACCATGCATCCATCATCATAGCAATGAAATAAAAGATAGAAAAAGAAAAAATCCATCATGTGCTAATCCCATGGGGAGTAATGACTTCACATAGAAGAAGTATGATTGATAAAAGTTGTTGGGAGTTGACAAACATAGTGATAATCATTGATACAAGCCATGAAAAATTATGATAGAGGAGAGGAGATTCACATGCAAATACACTATCTTGGACATCTTCTATGATTGTGAGCCCCGATCAAATATTATATAATGATCAAATTGTTGATGTTGGACAAGGAAGACAGCCTAATGAGTTATGTTTATTTACATTCACATAGAAGTTATATTGTCTTGGATCCTTTAACATGTGGTTCTTGTTTTAGATCTTTTGCTAGCCAAAAAAATTCCGCACCGAGTAGTGATACTACTTGTGCATCCATAACCCTTAAACCCAGTTTCTTGCCATGAGAGTCCACCATACCTACCTATGGATTGAATAAGATCCTTCGAGTAAGTTGCCATCGGTGCACCAAGCAATAAAAATTGCTCTTAAATATGTATGATATTTTATTGTAAGGGAAAATAAGCTTTTTACGATCTTGTGATGACAAAGAAATAAAAGCGACAGACTGCATAATAAAGTTTGTTATCACAAGGGGCAATACAAAGTGACATTCCTTTACATTAAGAATTTGCACATCCAAAATAAAAAGCGCATGACAACTCTCCTTCCCTCTGCGAAGGGCCTATCTTTTACTTCTATGAGTTTACCTTTCAAGTACTTATATTCATGCAAGAGTCAAGTTCATCTTTACTCAAGTCTATTAACTCTTTAGTAGCAATCATCATGTGTTGGGGAAGATCCAGATATATATATCCCGTTGAATGTAGATGATTATGAGTCATTATTTTTTACATTATCCTTGGGGTAAATAAGTTGGGTGGCAAAAACAATAAAGCCCCTATCTTCCTATGTGTCCAATGGAAACATTAGCTCCAAAAATATGCAATGAGTGTCAGCAATCATAGAAAACCAAATGATAGTTGAGCATGTGAACCTGCTAAATTGAACTCTTCTCTGAAATATGATGAATTGTGATTGTCTCAATGACTAAGAACATAGTTTGTTGATTGTCAGTGAAGTTTATGCTTCATACTTCAATGTTGTGGATAGATTGTTACTTGACTATGAGAAATTATATGATGAAAAACTTGCTGCTATGTTAATATTCATGATGTTCTCATGTCTGTATTTTTTTCGACACCTCTCTCTCAAATTATGTGGTCATTATTTTCGAGTTCGGCTTACGCTTGAGGACAAGCGAGGTCTAATCTTGGGGGAGTTTATACGTCCATTTTGCATCATGAATTCCTATCAATATTTATAGTATTCTTGTCCATTATTCCACTATATGATACAATTCTTATGCCTTTTCTCTCTGAATTTACAAGGTACATCACAAAGAGGGAAATTTCTGGGAATTAGAATTCTGGACCCGAAAACCAAGAAAAATGGTGAAAAATCACTGGACTCCAAATGACCTAAAACTTTTTTTGAATTGTTTCTGGAATATATGAAGAATTATGGAGCGAAGACTTGTCGGAGGTGGGCTGCCTATGGGACACAAGCCCCCTGGGCGCGCCCAGTTAGCTTGTGGGGCCCACGTGGCTCCCTCGACCCTAATTCCAGTCCTATAAATTCACATCTACAGAGAAAAAAACAGAGGAGGAACTTTCGGGACGAAGAGCCACCGTCTCGAGGTGGATACCTGGGCAGAGGCCCTTTTGCACTCCGGCAGGGTGATTCTGCCGGGGAAACCACTCTCCGGGAGGGGGGATCGAAGCCATCGTCATCACCAACGCTCCCTCCTTCGTGCGAGGGCCAATCTTCATCAACATCATCACCAGCACCATCTCATCTCAAACCCTAGTTCATCTCTTTTATTCAATCTCTGTCTCAAAACCTCAGATTGGTACGTGTGGGTTACTAGTAGTGTTGATTACATCTTGTAGTTGATGCTTGTTGGTTTACTAGGTGGAAGATAATATGTTCAGATCCTTATACATCGTTATTACACCTCTGGTCTTGAACATGGTGATGATTTGTGAGTAGTTACTTTTGTTCCCGAGGACATGGGAGAAGTCTTGTTATAAGTAATCATTTGAAGTTGGTATTCGTTCGATATTTTGATGATATGTATGTTGTTGCTTCCTTTAGTGGTGTCGTGTGAACGTCGACTACATGACACTTCACAATCTAATGGGCCTAAGGGAAGGCATTGTGGAGTAATAAGTAGATGATGGGTTGCTAGAGTGACGGACGCTTAAACCCTAGTTTATGTGTTACTTCGTAAGGGGCTGATTTGGATCCATATGTTTCATGCTATGGTTAGATTTATCTTAATTATTCTTTCGTAGTTGCGGATGCTTGCAAGAGGGGGTAATCATAAGTGTGTTGCTTGTTCAAGTAAGAACAACACCTTAGCACTGGTCCACCCACATATCAAATTATCAAAGTAACGAACGTGAATCAACTAAACATGATGAACATGACTAGACGGAAATTCACATGTGTCCTTGGAGGCGCTTTGCTTTATATAAGAGTTTCTTTAGGACTGTCCTTTCCTATAAAAAGGATTGGGCTGTCTTGGTGCACACTTGCTACTATTGTTACTTGTCACTTGTTACGAATTATCTTGCTACAAAACTATCTATTATTGTTACTCAGAACACTTGTAGAGAATATCTTGCTGAAAACTGCTTATCATTTCCTTCTGCTCCCTGTTGGGTTCAACACTCTTACTTACCGAAAGGACAACGATTGATCCCCTATACTTGTGGGTCATCAATCTCCAATTTGACTGCCTTGCATGCTTGACCCTGTTTGGCCTGGTTAAGGATAAACAACCTAGAATCCATCATTTGCACATCGTTTGGTTATCCGCATTGCATCAGTGGCTATTTTAGGGCATGTTATTAGTTTGCATGCATATGTTCTTCAGGGGTGAGCAGATGCAAACCACAGCTGTTTGACTGCGTGCACTATCCGTTCTGCTCACCCCTTTCAGATATGGTGGCCTTACCACCACATTTGCAACACAACAGTAGGCAGAATATACAACACTACCTAATTAACAACACATGACAGATAAACAACCACTAAACAACATCCAAAAAATAGATAAAAGTGCATACTAGTAGGGGATATGTTTTAAGACGGCAGGGGCTTCCAATGCCCTCTGTGTGACACCAGGGTGCTGATCCCTGTGAAAAATATGGACAGTTTCGCAGTAGAAGTTATGACCATCACCACTTACAAGTTCATACTAACTACTTCATCCTAACTAGGTCATATTGACTGGCTGGTGATATAGAGGGCGAGACTGATGTTGCCGATGCGGCTATGCCTGTTGCAACGTACCCTGCACATGATGGAGATGTTTTGGTTGTAGATCTGCATCTTCAGGCCAAGGCTTAAGATCCGCATGACTAGGGATCACCGAGGACGATCCTGTGGTGGTAGCAGAAGTATTGTCAGTCCCCCCCCCCCCAAGGATCATCTAGTCCCGGAAACTCTGGACCAGGACCTAGAATTCACACCACTTGTTCACAGAGAACCTGACGACGCGAGGCAACTTCAGCACCGCCTTGAACTTAGGCGGGATGATGAGCATGACTATATCCTCCATGTCCTTTATCTGGAAGTAGAAGCATGAACTTAGTACTAGCACCAATTTTGCACCCACACCCAAGGCAGTTCCCATTTACTCCCTCTGTCTGTCAAAAACTGTGCATCTAGCACTAGAATTTTTTCCCACAAAGAGTGTACATCTACACTCCCAATGCACTTAGCCTTTAATTTAACTGGTATTAAATGACTAGTGTAGCAACTTGTGCTCTAGCTATTGGCTGCATGCCTAGCCTTAATTGCTGCATGCAGCAACCTTCATTTAATCTCCTTCTCTCAATGGTTGCATGTATACATAAATCTGCTACTTTTGGGTGTTAATTATGCCATGTAGGTTTCTCTTGGTCTATGTGCAATCTCTATATGCACAGTCTTTCACGGACGGAGGGAGTACACTATTAGTAAATAGCAATCGATTGGATTCGAACCGATTCGATTGGAATCGGATCGGACCTAATCAGATCGAATTCAATCCATGCCTACTACTCACTAAGTACAAACCCTAAACTACATCTACGAGCAAAGGGGAAACAATGGAACTTACCAGAGCGGTTGTCGTTGGAGCGTAGGCCGTCTGAGGAGAAACCCTGGCGGGAACGAGGGGCCGGCCGAATAGGATGACGCGGCCATGCCCAGGGCCATCGCCGATGCGCCGGTGCTCCTGGTGACACGGGAGATAGAGGAAGAGGGCGCCATCATCCATGGCCCTGCCGCGCTCCCCGGAGAAATCCCCCTAATAGGGGTAAAAAAACATTCGAGCACCGATGCCTCTGTTGTAGCTGATGGGCTTCCATTCGGCGCCACAGTCGAACCCATGACGTATAGGTCCGGATATAGAGACGGAACGGACGGCACCGCATTGGCCTGAGGACGCAACCTGGTGTAGAAATGGGCGACACACAGATGGCCGCCATGAGGTCAATGCCGCTATTGGAGAGGCCAGCGACCCACCAATCTTGGATTGGGTTCTTGCTGGTGATGATAGGGGTGGGGGCGGCGGGGGGCGTGCCATCGAAGGAGAGACCGAAGGAGCGATGAGGAGAGTGAGAGATAGCGGCAAGAACGGGGGGTGGAAGGTAACTGGAGAGAGAGAGAGAGAGAGAGAGAGAGAGAGAGAGAGAGAGAGAGAGAGAGAGAGAGAGGAGTTACGAGACGTCCCGTCCATCTCCCGCGCTTCCCAATGCGTGCAGCGAACGGGCACGCGTGGTTCGAGCGAGTCTGGCTCGTCAAAAACCACTAGTTCAGTTGTTCCCTCATGGACAGACCTGGGGATGCTTTATGTTCCATGCGGCCCCGGGAACAGATGCAGGCCGGGCAACGAATCAACACAAATACATCCCGCGCGGGCCTGGTTAGGCCTCATACGGGCAACTAAACACGTCCTAGCATCTGAGTTATGCTCAGCAGATTGTTCAATTTTATATTTAGCCAAATCCAGGCTTTCACACCCCTCCTTGTAAGAGCATCTCTAGCACATCCCATAAAAATGGTCAAACCTTCATATCTACGATATAGGTAAAAAAAAGGCACCAAATATTTCCTATAAAATAGCAAATCTCGTAAAAAAATTACAGGGTCTTGTATATTAGAGATCTCATCCGTCATAAATGGAGAATTCGAGCTGCTTTTTTGAGGATCATGTAAAACTGGTCAATGCCGGAGCAGGGGGCTGACGACGTCGTGCGCGAGCAGCAAGCAGGGAGAGGAGCTTGGCAACGGCCGACCGAAGCATTGCCGGAATACGCGACGGGCCGGAACGTCGCCGGAGTGTCGCCGGAGCAACGCCAGAGCGTCACTGAAGTAGGCAGCGAGCCGGAGCGGTGCCGGAACAGGTGACAGGCCGGACCGGCGCCGTTCTGCTGGCTGGAGTTCGAGTTCGTCCATGCGTGCGTCCTCGGAGAAGAAGAAATGTGAGGAGAAAAAAACGTTTACGACACAGGTGTACGGGATCTGTTACGTCCGATGTCTTGCGGTACCATAAATTCGTTGTAGAGGAGGTTGTATACTGTTTTTTTATTGGTGGTGTTTTACGGTACGTTGCTCTAAAGCTATGTTTTTCCTCCCTTAATGCAACTCTTCATTCCTTAAGCCTAAGACACACGAACGGTTGTGCGCTAGATTTATATCAGGAGAAAAAAAATACTGTAGAACGATTGTTCTATGGTGTAAGCTAAAAAAATATCAGGAGAAAAAAAAGATAGTGGCAGAGGGATTGCCGTCAATTTATTAATACCAGGGGTTTGTCACACTGCTTGAAGAAAATGGTAATCATCGATCGCTACTGTAATGAGCAATAAAACTACTCCCTCGGACTAATAAAAGAAAGGACTAGTACGTCGCTAGCCATCAAACTATTTATCCGGCTGGACGATAGATCCGCCAGTCAACTCCTAGTTGCGGTGGCTGCAGCAGAGTGCCTGGACGATGCGCGTGCGATGCTCCGGGTGGACGCTGATGACGAGCCAGAGGAAGGCGAGGACGCCCGCCCAGACGAGGATGTCGACCGACAGGTGCGTCCTGGGCTGCGACACCACGAAGGTGAGCACGAGGCTGGAGTAGGCCACCGCGAACGACCACCGCACGTGCCGCGAGTCCACCGACATCCGCACCAGCAGGCTCAGCGTCATCACCATCGAGCTCGCGAACCCAACCCAGCTCGCCGCCATGAACAGCCAGTACCTGTGCATGCCGGCATGTCAGCCGATGCTGGCATGAACGATCGACCCAGTGGTTCTCACGGCGCGCGCGTACCTGGGGCGGTGCAGGTCGCGCATGATGGGGTCGCCGGCGCGGTACAGCTCCCTGCCGTGCAGCGACTTCGTCTCCTGCCAGTACCCGCCGGGGATGTTGGTGCCAAGCTGGTAGGTGAGCGTGGTGATCAGCGTGGCCACCACCAGCAGCGTGTTGGCGTCGTTGCCGACCCAGGTGTTCGGTCCTTGCCCGCCGAGCTGCTGCTGGTTCACGGCCGGCTGGTCGTGAACCGCCGGTGGCAGCGGGTGCACGGCTGCTGCTTGTGCTGGGTGGCCCATCTCCACGTTGCCCGCCGGCGCCGCGCCTGGATGAACTATGGGGAGGTCCATGCTCACTACCGAGTAGGGATCGCGAATGGGAGGGAGGTTTGGTGCTTCGTTGTGGTGACACCTCGAGCGACAGGGGCTGGTTACGTGGACGATGTGAGTGGCTCAGTTAACTTGTGCAGGGCATATATGGAGCGGAGGAGCTCTGTGCTTCTCCGGGTCAAGTGAGGTCTACGATGCAGTGTTTTGTCGTCTTAGTAAAACAAACCGCGTCGCTGGCGACCCGTATCTTCTACGAACTCTCCTGACGCCCGCGTTGCCCCTACCCCGCAAAATCACCCTGCATTCGCTATAGCTGACCAAGTCGTCTGCATTGATCTGCGGGCTCCAGGAGTTGTTGGACACTTGGACGTACGTGATCCCTCCAACACTTCTAAGAGCATCTCCGACCGTTCGGCGCCGCCGGGGCTGAAATAGCGCCGCCTGGAGGCCAACCGACGAAAAAATCGGCTTGGGGGGCTCAGGTTCCCATCCGCCGCCTCAAGTTCGCCCTCCAGCCGGCGATTTCGGCCCAATTTCGACGCAAATTCGGCCCAAATTCGGCATTCTTTCGGCACAAACTCAACAAAAACTAAATTTTTATGTCAAAGTTTATCACAAAAATTAATACAAATCAAATAGTTCAACGAAGCAACCTCATAATTCCAACATAAATTAAAACAGATCGAGCCTCCATAGGTGCTCCACCAGATCGTCCTGCAGTTGTTAATGCACCTGTGGGTCTCGGATCTCCTGACGCATATTGAGGAAGGCAGTCCATGTTGCCTGTACCTGGTGATCAACAACTGCAAGAGGACCCTGCCTGAAATATGGTTCAATGTCAAACACTGGCTCTTCCTGCTCGCTCTCAATGATCATGTTGTGCAAGATGACACGGCAATTCATCACCTCCCACATCTGCGATTTCGACCAGGTTAGAGCGGGGTACCGGACAACAGCAAATCGAGATTGGAGCACACCAAATGCTCGCTCGACATCCTTCCTGCAAGCCTCCTGACACTTAGCAAAGTGTGACTTCTTGCCTCCTAGCACAGGGTTTGAGATAGTCTTCATAAATGTGGACCATCTCGGATAGATGCCATCTGCTAGATAGTATCCCTTGTTGTAGTGGCGCCCATTGACCTCGAAGTTCACCGGAGGAGCATGACCTTTGACAAGCTTGGCAAAGACATTCGAGCACTGCAGGACGTTGATGTCATTGTGAGTTCCTGGCATACCAAAGAAGGAATGCCAAATCCATAGGTCATGTGTGGCCAATGCCTCAAGTACCACACTGCAACCTCCTTTGGCGCCTTTGTACATCCCCTGCTAAGCAAATGGGCAGTTTTTCCATGCCCAATGCATGCAGTCGATGCTTCCAAGCATCCCAGGAAATCCTCTTCCTGCATTCTGTGCTAGGATCCGAGCAGTGTCTTCAGCATTGAGTGATCGCAAATATTGTGGTCCAAACACTACCACCACTGCCCTGCAGAACTTATACAAACACTCAATGGTGATGGACTTGGCCATGCGTCCATAGTCTTCCTGTATATCACCGGGAGCTCCGTATGCAAGCATCCTCATAGCTGTGGTGCACTTCTGGAGTGATGAGAATCCAACCGTGCCGGTGCAATCCTTCTTGCAAATGAAATAACTGTCGAACTCCCGGATGGCATTCACAATCCTGAGGAAGAGCTTCCGGCCCATCCGATAACGGCGCCGAAATACTTTCTCGCCGTGCAGAGGAGCGTCGGCGAAGTAGTCGGCATAGAGCACGCAATAGCCCTCCATTCGATGCCTCTGTTTGCTCTTGCGGCGGCTCGGTGCCGAGCCACCTCGCCGCGGCTTGGCATCATTCGCGAACAGGCCGGCCAGTGCGGCGAGGATCATGACGTGCTCCTTGTCGGCGGCGTCGGCCTCGGCTTCCTCCTCCATCAGAGCCGCGAACGCCTCCTCGTCGTCTGAGTCCATGGCCGAAGAGGCAAATCGCCGAACACCTGGCGGGCGCGGTGGATGGGCAGCCGCCGGTACCCCACCTGCGTGGCCGTCGGAGCGGCGCCGGAATCGCCCAGGAAAGCGGGATGGAGATCCGGCGGGGAAATGGCCTTTTCTAGTGGCGGTGCAACGGCTGTTGGCAGGTGGGCGGTGCCAGAATCGGCGTGGCGGCGCGCCGTGCTATGGCGCGCGAGGGCGAATTTGGTGGGGAAAAGGCGTTTCTCCCCGATAGTGGTGTCCCACGCTTCGCTTTTCCTTCCGCCGGAGCCCCCAAGTGCCCCCAGCACGCTGGGTTCGGCCTGGGATCGCCGGCCCAAAAAAAGGGCCCAACTGGCGGAAATCGGCGTCCTGGGGGGCGACTGGGAGGTTTTTTTGGCGCCGGCGATAAAAAAAGTGGCCTGGGGGGCTGTTGGGGGTGCGGCTGGAGATGCTCTAAGCATCTTTGTTGCGTCACCAAAGGCGCGTTTGGTTGCCTAAAGTGAATAGTACCTGCATTTCATTTCCATCTCGAGCCAGGCAGGTTGAGCAAAAACAGACAACAAACCAACATCTGTATGTTGTTTGGTTGCCTGCATTGCATCAAAGGCCACTTTAGGGCCGGTTGTTTGGTTGCCCGCATTTGTGCTTAAGAGGTGAGCAGATGCAAACCATGGCTGTTTGGCTGCATACACATTTGTGTTCTGCTCATTCCATTCAAACACTGGTGCAGCGACGTGCTATACAAACGGTTTTTAACCCCTTTCTGCGACGTAGTTCTAAACCGTCGCCTTGCATGTGTGGGTGATAGGGGGGTCCATCCCACACGACACGGAAAACCCGTCGGCGATGGTGACCAACGAACGCAAACGATCTGCAAATATAATCGTGTGCGGTGCAGGAACAAATCACACACATAATATTTTGGGCTTACGTGTGGGATTTGGGATCAATCACACACGTGCAAGATGAGTCAAACGCGTCTAATTTCTCATGGAAAACAAACGGAGTTTGACCTTTTACCGTTTGCGAAACGTTACCTAATCCACACGGGCCATTGTATAAACTGTGTGTGATATGTTCATCATCGCGCACGAGATTTCTCTGGACACCGTCTGCCATGCATGGCATCATCGGACACGTTTCCCGAGAAAAGTATGCATGGGATCGTCTTTACATCGGACACTGTTTCCTGTTGGCTCACGTGTGAGATACGATGCTATCGCAAACATTTAGGAGCTCCTACGCACACGTACGAGTGCTGCAAACCGTTTGCGATTACTTATGTATCACCAACGTTTTAGATTATATCTCGTGTGCTTTTCATGTGGATCACAGGCGGTTGCGCTATGAGTTGCGTGTGCTTTCCGTTCTGGACCGCACACGCTTAGTTGCTTGAACCATGTGAGCTGAAATTGCCAGGTTATTGTAAAATATCGTATTTAATTCATCCTGCAAATAGCAAATTCGCCACAATATGCAATCGACAAATAGTGTCCACATGAAGAACATTCATCATAATTCGCCACAATATGCAATTCAACGAATAGTGTCCACAAGCAGAGGATTCATCATAATTCACGACAATATGCAATTGAGAAAATGCTAGCTAAATTCCAGAGCTGTTAAACCGGCATATGCAGTACATAATCATAGTGTACAAAATACGAAGACATGATCACATGGAAAATAATGCATCCATGTGTATATGTTTAGCTGATAACACTATATGAATGCGTACTTATTATTCAGGGATATGAACCCGGAAATCTTCGACGTCATCATTGGGCTTGATATAGTGTTTCACAAAGAAGGTGCTGATAAATTTCCTAACAGACAACAATTCATCTGCGGCGAGCGGTGAAGAGGTCATTGGTACGAAGATCAACTGCAGGACTTTTAGATCACAATGTGACATACGTGTGGAGTAGAAGATAGTAATTAAGAAGCAGACTTACTGGTTTTATCATGTCAGCATCGACACCACATTCAACACGTCTGCATAGGTTCATCATGTGTGCACAAACGTAGTATCCACATAGGATGGTACCTTGTTGTTGCTGAGGACACTGAATTTTTTTGTACAGTATTAGTCATGTATTTGCCCTGTTAGGAACAACCTAACCGGTGTAAGTTGTTTCTTCTTTTTCCTATAGAGAGAAATAGAAAGAGGTTTACTTAGAAACTTGAACATCTGACTAGCATTTTCTGAAAATAACGGATTTCGTTGTCTTACCGGAGAAACGATCACGTGCTACAGAGGTAGTTGGCGGTCGAACCGATTCCCTCCTAAAGTTATGTTCTTTAACAATACACTGGAAATGAAGATGAATTTTCACACACTCAATTCTGGAACCAGATATGAACACAACGCATTAACATCAAAGAATTCAATACCTATCCATGAAATCCTGAAGATCACTCAGATCCTGAGACGCATTTGACTCTCTGAGAGAATCCATGTAGTAAACTGTGTTGCGTTTTGGAACAATGACCACCAAGATCCAGTGACCTCTACAGTTTAAGAAAACCATGAACGTACGAACTATGTGTAAAACTAAAAGACGATCAATGTATGCGTGTGTCGGCATTCTGGATACCAGGGTACCCATACTTGCCTGCTTGCGGCCCAAGGCGTGGCCCACCTGGCGGTCCGTACGGCCCTGTGCAGCCTCGCTCAAGGCAAGGCCCTCGCGAGGAACCCATCCTCGTGAGGAAGACAGCGTCAAGGCAGAAGGGGAAGGCCTCCCCAGGCCTCCTCCCGAGCGGCGGAGATCCCTATGCAACGCCGGGCCTCAAGAGGTTAGGGGTAACGACAGCCAGGCCAGGCGGGCGCCAGCGCGCCAGAAGGAGCAATTTCCTCTTTTGTGCAAAGGCGACAAGGACGAACGCGGGTTCCCAAGGAGCCCCGCCAAAGGTTTCCATTCCGGTGCAACAAGACCGGGTCAGCGAGCGTGGCAGGACGGATGTCACCGGCGATCCCACCACCGCGTCACCACCACCAACTTTGCAGGCGAAGACCGCCTTTCGTCAGGATAAGATGTACCTCCTGTCCCCTTTCAAATTTGGCCGTTGTGGGATCCCTTCCCGCCCTTGCGATAAGGGAAGAGGACCCGGGCCGCTATAAATAGAGACCGGGTAGCCCGGTAGAGGAAAAAACCACCCTGCAAACACACCGTTGTACTAGTTTATCCACAAACCTCCTCGCGAGGCAATCCACCAAAAGGCAGGAGTAGGGTTTTACGCTTCGCAGCGGCCTGAACCTGGGTAAACTCTCGTGTGCCATCGTCTTCCTCGCCATCGAGCGGGGTATTGTGTTGTGAGCTTGGAGGGGGCGAAGTTGTTGGGGAATCTTCGCACACGCCCCTGGGTTCGAATTCCTTAGGGTTTTGCGGAGCCCGAAATCCGACAGCGTGGTTGTATATTTAACTTACCGTTCATGATATGGCCACATGAAGAATTCTCCTATCTGTAAGTTGAACAAGATCTTGGCGACATAATCAATGGAAGCCTTGCGTGAGACATTATCGCGTAACAAAACGCCGTTTGCTAAATCAGGATCTATGAAATACGCATGCACCCTTGATGTTCTCTGCGTCATCAATCCCCTGAGAGGAATACAATACAATTAGCTTTTTTGTCATTTACAGCCTTGTATGGAGAAGTTGATCAGAGTTTGTGAAGTACTTACAACATCAAGCATTTGACAAGAGTGGCAGCAAGCTCATCGAAGTTGAAGAAGAGATGAAAGTCCTCAAATTCCACACTGATGGTACCTGCAACATGAGAGAAATGATGACGGTCGTAGTGCACTTGCAGAATGTTAGTATCTTCACCTTCCAACATTCTGTCCATGCAATATTTGTGTAACTTGCGAGCACTGGAACTACACTCCTCCCAGAAATCGCCAACAAGGAATGGCTGGCCATGCTTGTACTTGCGTTTCTCAAATGTGACTATTTCCTTACTAGAAAGTTGCTTTTCAAGGTCTGCTTCAGACATGTGGTCGGAACTGGGATTACCCAGCCCTTCGAAAACCTTGTTGTTAATTTGGGTATGGCCGATGATTCTTTATAGAAGGAGGCTCTTGGTCCCATCCCTCCTCGCTTTTGGGAGGCCCAACTTCCTGTGTGAAACTGTGGCCGCTTCCGTCTTCTTA
This sequence comes from Elymus sibiricus, assembly GCA_039707655.1. Classification (NCBI taxonomy): domain Eukaryota; kingdom Viridiplantae; phylum Streptophyta; class Magnoliopsida; order Poales; family Poaceae; genus Elymus; species Elymus sibiricus. The sequence continues at coordinate 390,598,856 of CM077669.1, read as the reverse complement.
GCTGAAGCACTTCTTGTTTGACGTCTGGTTTCATCAACGACATGCTGCTGAGAAGCTTGTGAAGGTACGATGGACTACTAAACAGATGATGCCGTTGTGACGGACTGCTGAGCTGTAGTGCCAGAGTCGACGGACAGCTGACCAGCCATTGAAGCTATTCCAGGGTTCTGAGCAGCTGGTGCCAACGTGTTGGTGTGTTGATGCGGCTGTGACAACGTGTTGGTTTGCTGAGCAGGCAGTGCCGACACATTAGTATGCTTATCAGGCGGCTGCGAACCGCTGGACTGATGAGCAGGTGGGTCCTGACTTTCAGAGTGCTTAGCAGGCGGTCCCGGACTTTCGGACTGCTTAGCAGGCGGTTCCAGACTTTCAGACTCCTTAGCACGCGGTTCGGTCAGGTTTGTCTGGTGAGGATGCAGTGCCAATGTGTTTGCACTTTCTGCTTCAGTGGCCGGCATCTGAACCGATGATACGTCTTCAGCAGGTGTAGGCCTTGCCACAGGATGCTCAGGAGCGGACGATGACCTGGCCTCTATGGCAGGAAGTCAGCCGGGTTGATCACAGGTTGATGCCTCGGGCATCGGATTCCCAAGAGTATGTTCATCGGGGGAATCACACAAGATCTGTTGTGGCAAGAGGAGAGTCACCGGTTCGAGGGCGACATTGGTTGCTTTTGGGAGGGCTGGAGGGATCTCATCCAGGAAGTATATTTCTTTCCGTGGCCACTGGATATGATTTAACCGTGTTTCTTCCAAGGTCCTCTGCTCATCAGGGTCCCCAAGGACATTCTTCAGGGCAAAATTACTGAATCCAGGCTTTATTTCAGTCACGTAGCACTTCACACAACCCGGGTTCAACAGCGCATTGTCCAACAAGAGTCCCCCATCCAAGTCAGGGTAGTAAACCCACGCTGTTGCACATTGTAAAGTACCTTCATAATGTGTAAGCACGGCCTTCAATCCCCCCCCCCCCCCCGTCCATATAGATCAGATATAGCACCATCATGTCCAGCTGCAGCATCATTGTCGTTGGGGTCAGCTGATGCACAGCTACTCTTGTGTGGTGTTGTCATACAATAAGTGGCATCATCCATGCCGATATACCCTTCTGTCTCCTGGCTCTCTCTCATCATTAGTGTCTTCTGCTGCATATATGACTCCTCAACTTCCTTTCGAATTCCAGGATATAGGTCCCTCTTAATACTTTCACGCAAGTCTTTATGCTTACCGTCACTCCTTTTTTCATGTTGAGCCTCTCTTCTTTGCTAAGTGAGAAAGCCCTCTTGTGTGGGACACTGACCCCAATATCCCTTGCACGGCCAGGGGGCTCTTTGGTAGTCAGAGCCTCGGACAGAATGTCACATGGCCCTGAGTTCCTGTAGCACCTTCTAGTGTTTTTGGAAGCCTTTGCCATCACATCATACAGTTCTTGCTCTGCTGAGTTTTCAAAGTAATAAGAACCGTCTCCATGCCTCTTTGCACGTGCCCGCAAGTAGTCCCTAGCGTGAGTGCCCCTAATTTCACTAAAGGCCGGGCTGCCACCCGCAGCTACTGCTTCTTTGTCCTCCTGCTCCCATATCGGTTTCATGTCGTAGTATCCTGCCACACCCATATGGTGGGGGTGTGTGTTCTTCTTCTGAAGTTCTGATTGCATAGCACTCTTCTTAATAAACTCTTCACTGGCCCTGGCCCTTTTGAATTCTGTTCAGTCTTCCTTTGTAATTTGGGGGTATGAGTGGATTGGGTCCTTGCCTTGACTCAAGAACTTCTTGTACAACACATGCTTCCAGTTTCTCCAAGCATCCCTGGCCTTCTTCACTGCAGCATGTTGCACCTACTCTCTCCACTCCTCACGAACGTTGAAGTGCTCCATGATCTCCCAGACTATCCTCTGCCGTGTTTCTGCACCAGCCTTCCGAAACCCCGGCAGATTAATGTTTAGCATTGCCCTGCCAACAAATCCACACACACTCCTGAACCTCGTGCGTGCTTTATCTGGTTTAGTTGGAGCCCAAGACTTCAAATCGATGTCAGTTACTTCGTATACACCTTTAGGCTGGTGTGTGGGCTTTCTTGGAGCACTCTTCCGGCTCTTGACCGGATGGGTGATTGTGGCAGCTTTATCCCGTTCATCATTTCTTGATACATGAACATCTGTTGCAGACATGTTGGCTTCGGACTCAGATGAAGATACCTCGGCAGAACTGTCGTCGCTGCTAATAGACATCTACAGAGGACACATGTGAAATTCAGAAAAGGGGGGTAATCATAAATAAAATGTAACAGCTTGGTAGCAAGCTGTCTAAACATGGCATGTGATAATTTGGAAATGTACGGCTAATCTGTTCATTTTGTGTGACTCGTGGGCACATGATATGTAACTCGACAATACATAATTGGAATAAATACAGCTTATATGTTAAAGGGTAGATGATGAACATAAATACGCTCTCCATTACTTTATCATCATTTTGGGGACAAACCGAACGAAATAGAAAAAGGGATCGCGAGATAATAGACCTCACCGCGATGGAGGGCAGCAACTGACCTTTTTTTTTGCGCAAACCCGGCAGGAGAGGCGAGGGTACAGGATCGATATGCTCGAGGGTGGCTGGCGAGAAAATGAAGACGGCGAGGCGTGGGCAGCCGCGTGTTCGGAGCGGCAGTGAAGGGTAGGGTTGACGCCGGGAAGTGGGTACACGGCCGGGTTGAGCACGACGGCACCGGAAAGGGTTCTGGTATGGATCTGGGGGGCGAGAGGGGGAGGGAGCTAGTTGTCGATGGAGTTTGGGAAGAATCCGCGCACAGTTGAGCGAAACGGGGGAGGGCGCGGGTTTGTGTGGGGGGCATGTTGGCGGCTTCGGTGAAAAGGGTGAAAAAAGATCGCCGTGCGCCCCGCGAAAAGGCCTATGCAAATGGTTTCATATAGTAACCCGTGTGCACAAACAACATTTATTTGTTCGAAATGAAAACCTCACAACTTTGAAATGTAGACGTGTCTTCATCGCCTCTCCTCCAACTTTTATCCCACGGTACTCAATCATCATTATACGCCAGGTTTGATTTTTTGGCGCATTTATGGGCTCGGTTGATATTTTTTCACCATTTTTTACCATTTACGGGGCATTTAGTGCATATAAATCAAATCCCAGCTTCAACAACGTGTGTTGACGAGAGGCATAAGGACAGTTGTTCGATCCGGGTGAATCCTACGGTGCAGACGTATGATCCGTGTGGTTTGGGTTTTGGCCAATCAAAACGCACCACTCACTTTGCGCGCATTAGGTGCCATCGTCCACGGTTTATAATGCACACGGTTTTAGTGAACCAACCATGTGCTATTTGTTTATGCACAACAATCGTATTTTCATTTCAAATGAATTTGTGACTTCATCATTTCGCCTTGAATTATTTTCATTGGCAGACGATCACCTATTAACCCCTGTATTGATTTTCGGCCGCATTTCATGACTTGTTTGCTAGTTTTAAGACATTTTTTCCACCAACATTGGGCTTGTTAGTAATTGAATTGGAGGAAATGCAGATGTATTTCGAAAATCACGAAAATGGGCGTGTCACCGTGGCATGATGTGAATATCCCGTGGAAAAAAATTGGTAATGTATGGCGGAAGTTGTGATGTACAGCCCTTTGAAAACCAAGGCATCTCACACAAAGGATCATAGTTTCCAAATGTAGAGTTGACATTTTGGACTCTTCAATCTATGTCAACCTCATCCTTTCGCCTCGATTTTCCCATGGTACGCAAACATCGATCTTCTGGTGGATAACATGGCTCGTTTGTTATATCTAAGTCATCCTTTTGTATTTACCATGTTAATTAGTTCTTATAAATAAAATATCCCAACATGAATTACGTGTGGATTGTCGCAAAGAATCTCTTACACAATCATTTGTGTGTCACTATGCGTGTTTTCGTCATTGTGCAAGCGAATGGGAAGAATTTTCAAACATTTTATGATGGGAGATGCGTAAATGTCGGTAATTTAATTACAGGAAATGCAAATGGACTCAAGAAAATCACGAAAATCGGTGTGTCATCATGGCGTGATCTCGAAACATCGTGGGGAAAAATGTTTATTATGGGCACAAGTTACGATGATCGCTCCTTGGAAACCGTAGCATCTCACTAGAAGGATCATAGTTCCAAAGGGAGAAGTGGCAAATCGAACTCCAATCGACGGTGTCTTCATCGCCTCTCCTCCAACTTTTATCCCATGGTACTCAATCATCATTATACGCCAGGTTTGATTTTCTGGCGCATTTATGGGCTCGGTTGATATTTTTTCAGTATTTTTTACCATTTACGGGGCATTTAGTGCATATAAATCAAATCCCAGCTTCAACAACGTGTGTTGACGAGAGGTATAAGGACAGACGTTCGATCCGGGTGAATCATACGGTGCAGACGTACGATCCGTGTGGTTTGGGTTTTGGCCAATCAGAATGCACCACTCACTTTGCGCGCATTAGGTGTCATCGTCCACGGTTTAGAAAGCACACGGTTTTAGTGAACCAACCGTGTGCTATTTGTCAACAATCATATTTTCATTTCAAATGAATTTGTGACTTCATCATTTCGCCTCAAATTATTTTCATCAGCAAACGATCACCCCTGTATTGATTTTCGGTCGCATTTCATGACTTGTTTGCTAGTTTTAAGACATTTTTCCCACCAACATTGGGCTTGTTAGTAATTGAATTGGAGGAAATGCAGGTGTATTCCGAAAATCAAGAAAATGGGCGCGTCACCGTGGCATGATGTGAATACCCCATGGAAAAAAAATTGGTAATGTCTGGCGGAAGTTGTGATGTACGGCCCTTTGAAAACCAAGGCATCTCACATGAAGGATAATAGTTTCCAAATGTAGAGTTGGCATTTTGGACTTTCCAATCTATGTCAACCTCATCCTTTCGCCTTGATTTTTCCCATGGTACGCAAACATCATTGTACTCATATTACTGATCTTCTGGTGGATTACATGGCTCGTTTGTTATATCTAAGTCATCCTTTTGTATTTACCATGTTAATTAGTTCTTATAAATAAAATATCCCAACATGAATTACGTGTGGATGCTCACAAAGAATCTCTTACACAATCATTTGTGTGTCACTTTGCGTGTTTTTCGTCATTGTGCAAGCTAAAGGGAAGAATTTTCAAACATTTTATGATGGGAGATGCGTAAATGTCGGCAATTTAATTACAGGAAATGCAAATGGACTCAAGAAAATCATGAAAATCGGTGTGTCATCGCGGCGTGATCTTGAGACACCGTGGAAAAAATGGTTATTATTGGCACAAGTTACGATGATCGCTCCTTGGAAACCGTAGCATCTCACTAGAAGGATCATAGTTCCAAGGGGAGAAGTGGCAAATCGAACTCCAATCGACGGTGTCTTTATCGCCTCTCTTCCAACTTTGATCCCACGGTACTCAATCATCATTATATGCCAGGTTTGATTTTATGGCGCATTTATGGGCTCGGTTGATATTTTTCAGCATTTTTTATCATTTACGGGGCATTTAGTGCATATAAATCAAATCCCAGCTTCAACAACGTGTGTTGACGAGAGGTATAAGGACAGCCGTTTGATCTGGGTGAATCCTACGGTGCAAACGTACGATCCGTGTGGTTTGGGTTTTGGCCAATCAGAACGCACCACTCACTTTGCGCGCATTAGGTGTCATCGTCCACGGTTTTAGTGAGCCAACCGTGTGCTATTCGTTAAACCAAACTGCACATGTTTAGTTCATACATACCGGAGTGAGATCAACTGAGCGTTCTAGCTATAGGGTAAATTATAAAAAATATTTCAAATTCATTGCTACGGTTGACAACATATTAATCTAGATCAACATAAGGTTGGGCATACCTCACAAATCACAATACAGTACATGGGAAAACTTCTAACAGAACGAACTCAGTACACATCGCTCACGATTCAGTACAATAGACATAATGATTAGTTTTTTGAATCAATTCCCATGTACATGGGGTGATCGCGATCATTAGGTTGACCCCTAATGAACTTAGGATTTCTGATGATTTTACGCTTCTCCTCTTTTATGTTGCGTGGCCCCTCAGGTGGCAACTCATCATATTGATTGTACTCCTCCTCATCACCAACATTCTCGACGCCTAGTACCCTCCTCTTCCCATACATCACTACATGGCAATGCGTATGCAAGAGGTCTTTCACAAAGAAAATCTGGGTAGCATCGCTGGCAAGAATAAATGGGTCCTTGTGATATGCTATAACTCTGCGGTCAACATATGTCTTCCTGCTATAAGCATCAACCTTTACGCTACTAAGAGGGACCCATCTGCACTTGAATAATGCCACCTTCGTTGGCACATAGTTAAGCTCCCAAATCTCTTCAATGGTTCCATAGTACACATGTTTATCATCCCCCTCTACAGTTAGGCATTCTATTCGAACAGAGCTGTTCTAATACGAGGTCTTAGCATCACGTCCCTCAGTGTAGAATGTGTTGCCATTTATGTCGTACGCTTGGTACTTCATAATCGTCGTTGATGGCTTTTGTGCCAACCACGTTGCAAGGTCTTGATTGGATCCGCTTGCCAAACGAACCTTCAGCCATCTTACATAGTCCTTATTGTGTGCATTTGTCCTGGCAGCTGGTGACAGCACATTGGGTAAGTTGCTTCGTTGTATCTCCTCCATGTGTTCTGCAGCATAAGCGTCGAGTATCGGGCTGTTAAGCAGTATCGTCAAATGGGCTTGATCGGCCATATCTCTAGGTGCACAAAACTGCGAGCCAGCAAGGACCGGCTTACCAGCCAGCCTTCCCTCATGGCGAGAGAGGGGCACACCTATAGGTCTAAGTTTCATGTATTCGGTGCAAAACTCAACCACCTCCTCCGCGGTATAACCTTGTAGGATGCTTGCCTCTGGATGACATCGGTTCCGACAATAGCGCTTCAATATTCCCATGTACCACTCGAAGGGATACATGTTGCAAAGAAACACAGGGCCACAATACTTTATCTCGTCCACAAGGTGCACGATGAGATGGACCATGACATCAAAGAATGACGGTGGGAAGAACATATCTAAGTTTGACAATATCCTTGCAATATCAGCTTGCATATTATCTAGCTCTTCAACATCTACCACCTTCTGCCATAGTTTGTTGAAAAAATCACAGAGATCAATCAATGTGTTTCTTATGTCTGTGTCCATCATATTCCTTATGGCCACCGGGAGGATTTGTGTCAACATTACATGGCAATCATGTGACTTCATGTGAGACAACTTCCTTCTAGCCAAGCTTTCATCCACGAGACTTTTGATGTTTGCAGAGTAGGAAGAGGGTGTCTTAATTGAGAACAAAAATTGGAAGAACTCTTTTGCTTCTGCTGCAGTGAAATTGTAACTCTGGTGTTGCTGGAGCAATTTGTCATCATCTTCTTTTGCCTTTAATCTTGAGAAGAGTACCAAGGATGCTTTCACATACATTCTTCTCTATGTGCATGACATCAATGCAGTGACGTACACTTAGGAACTCCCAGTAAGGTAATTCCCAGAACACTGATTTCTTCTTAAACACTTGGTCCTTGGTTGTTATTTTTGACGTCGAACCGGATCCCTTGGCAAGCACAACTTCAATTTTTTTAACCATGTTGTGGACTACTTTCCCATCATAGGGTCTTCGGCCCGTTCCTTTCTCTATCGTACCATCAAATTCAGCTGTCATTTTTCGATAAGGGTGACTTTTCCTTAAGAACCTTCGATGATGCAAATACACGGTTTTGCGCGAGTTGGAAAGAAATCTACTTGCTGTCCTATCCATGCATGTGACACATCCTACTGGTCCCCTTGTTTTCTGCCCCGAACTGTTGCCTAATGCCGGCATATCTTGAATGGTGTGCAGCAGCAACGCATGTAGCTGGAAAAACTCCTTTGCGTAGGCATCATAACAGTTCACACCAGGCAACCACAATGTCTGCAGTTCTTCTACCAGTAATTGAAAGTAAATGTCGATATCATTTCCAGGTTGCTTCGGGCCTTGGATAAACATCGACATCATGATGTATTTTTTTATTCGTACACAACCAAGGAGGAAGGTTATATATGCACAGAAGCACCGCCAAGTGTCGTGTTTGGTGTTCATATCGCCAAATGGATTAAATCCATCAGTACACTCCCCTAGCCATATATTTCTAGGATCCTTTGCAAAATCTTTAAACCTGTCCGCGATTTGTTCTCATTGAGCCCCATTTTTCGGGTGCCTCATATATTTATCCGCAGCTCGCTCATCATGATGCCACCACAACCTCTTTGCCTCTCTAGGGTTTGCAAACAAACGCTTCAACCTTGGAATTATAGGAAAGTACCAAACAACCTTGAACGGGATTTGATACGTCTCCAACGTATCTATAATTTTTGCTTGTTCCATGCTGTTATATTATCATTCTTGGATGTTTTACAATCATTTCATAACAACTTTATATCATTTTTTTGGGACTAACCTATTGACATAGTGCCAAAGTGCCAGTTGCTGTTTTTGCTTGTTTTTTACTTCGCAGAAAATTAATACCAAACGGAGTCCAATCGCGACGAAACTTTTTGGAGATTTTTTCTGGACCAGAAGACACCCAATGGGCCAAACAACTGCCGGAGAGGTGGGCTGTGGAGAGCACAACCCACCAGGGCGCGCCAGGGGGGCCCCGGCGCGCCCTGATGGGTTGTGCCCTCCTCGGCCCCCTTCCGCACTGCCTCTGATGCCTATAAATTCCCAAATATTCCAAAAACCCTAGGGGATTCGATGAAACACAATTCCAGCCGCCGCAAGTTACAGAACCGCGAGATCCAATCTAAACACCATCACGGAGGGGTTCATCTTCCTCATAGGTGCCTCTCCGATGATGCGTGAGTAGTCCACCATAGACCTACGGGTCCATAGGCAGTAGCTAGATGGCTTCTTCTCTCTCTCTCTTATGATTCTCAATACAATGGTCTCTTGGAGATCTATTTGATGTAAACTTTTGCGGTGTGTTTGTTGGGATCCGATGAATTTTGAGTTCATGATCAGTTTCTATCCATGAATATTATTTGAGTCTTGTTTGATCTCTTATATGCATGATTACTTATAGCCTCGTATTTCTTCTCCGAATCTTTGGTTTAGTTAGGCCAACTAGATCGATTTTTCTTGCCATGGGAAGAGGTGCTTTGTGATGGGTTCGATCTTGCGGTGTTCTTTCCCAGTGACAGAAGGGGCAGCAAGACACACATGTATCGTTGCTATTAAGGATAACAAGATGGGGTCTATTACTACATGAATAGATCTTGTCTACATCATGTCATCGTTCTTATTGCATTACTCCGTTTTTCCATGAACTTAATACACTAGATGCATGCTGGATAGCGGTCGATGTGTGGAGTAATAGAGGTAGATGCAGGCAGGAGTCGGTCTATCTATCTTGGACGTGATGCCTATATAATGATCATCGCCTTGGATATCGTCATGACTATTCGATTTTCTATCAATTGCCCAACAGTAATTTGTTCACCCATCGTGCGCTATACTCATGAGAGAAGCCACTAGTGAACCCTATGGCCCCCGGGTCTACTTTTCCATCATATTGCTTTCCAATCTACGTTTTTGCACTCTTTGTTTTCAGATCTGCAAAACCAAAAACCCAAAAATATATTGCTGCATATTTACTCTTTTTATTTGTGTTCTTGAGAGATCTATCTCTCCTATATATCACTACCTAATCTATCTTATTACCATAGAGAGATTGACAACCTCTCTTTCGCGTCGGGTTGCAAGTATTTGTTGTTTGTGTGCAGGTGCTGCTTATTGGGTGGCGGTGATCCTCCTACTGGTTCGATAACCTTGGTTTCATAACTGAGGGAAATACTTACCGTCGCTGTGCTGCATCATCCCTTCCTCTTTGGAGAAATACCGACGCAGTCTCAAGCCACGTCAGGATTCCTGTCTCGATCTCTTCGTCCATTTTGTACTTGTCCTTTGCTCTCCTGCGCTTGTATCGTGCGTGCTTGCATAAGTGACATGAACGCAAATCTTTGTAGTCACCGCGGTACAACATACAGTCATTCACACAAGCGTGTATCTTCTGGACTTCAAGTTCCAATGGACAAACAACTTTTTCGCTTCGTTCATGCTTATGGGGAGCACATTATCTTCTGGAAGAATGTCTTTGAAAAGAGTCAACAACTGTGTGAAGGCCTTGTTTGATAGACCGCTTTCTGCTTTAAATCTGAGAAGCGTCAGTGTGACACTCAACTTGGAATATTTCTTTTTGCAACCTGGATACAAATCTTTCTTGGAGGCCGCATCAATGCTTGGCAGCTCCTTGTACCCGGCCATTTCTTTATCTGGGCCCTGGAAATCTGCAATCAGAGCAGCAAAATCTGGCATATCATCAAGGTCGGCGATGTCTACTTCACACTCTTGGTTTTTCTTTGGTTTTTTTGGCATGCCAGTCTTCTGTCTGTAGCTTGACGTCTCAGGCCCAAGGTTAAATTCAACACCCATGCGACTCTGATCGGGGTTTGGCACCTCGCCGACATGCACGTTATTACCTTCATCCATAACCGGCTCTTCACCGTGTTTAGTCCATATTGTGTATCCACCTAGGAATCCCCTCTTGTATAAGTGTAACTCGACCAAATCAATTGCAATTGACACCGTATTGGTACAATCCATGCATGGACAGAGGACGTAATATTCTTTGCCAATTCTCTTCTTTGTCCGTTCAGCTAAAACCATGAACTCCTCCATGCCAGCCCTATACCTTGAGGTTGTCCGATCCCTCATCCAATCAGATCGTTCCATCTGCACACGTTCCATCCTTAATGGATGGACAAAGATATGGGTGAATAAATCAAAATATTTTATTTTCAAAATTTATGAAGGGCGCTGCATAATGTTATCCAACCGTGCAATGACACTAATCAACCAGCCAATTTACACGCATCATTAGTAGTAGTGCCCTTATATGAATTTAATACCATAATAATGTTGGGTAACGTTGCATGGGAAACAAAAATTTTCCTACGCACACACAAGATCTATCCATGGTGATGAGCATCTACGAGAGGGAGAGTGAATCTACATACCCTTGTAGATCGCTAAGCGGAAGCGTTTAAGAAACGCGGTTGATGTAGTCGAACGTCTCCGCGATCCAAATCGCAAGTCGTCCCTCGATCCGATCACGAACTAGCGCCGAACGGACGGCACCTCCGCGTTCAACACACGTACGGCTTGATGACGCCTTCACCTCCTCGATCCAGCGAGCGATGGTGAAGTAGTGGTTGAGTTCCAGCAGCACGACGGCGTGGTGATGGTGGTGAGGAACAATCTCAGCAGGGCTTCGCCAAGCGCTACGGAGATTATGACGGAGGAACTAGAGGGTTAGGGTTGCCGCACACGGCTTGGGGAAATCTTGATGTGTCCCGTGTGCTAGCCCTGCCCCTCTATTTATATGTTGAGCCTTGGGGTCTAAACTTGGAGTAAAAGCCTCCTCCAGGTCGGTTTTGCCCGCACAAGGTCGGTTTGGCCCGCAGGGAAAGAGTCCAACTCGGATCCCTGCCGAACCGTGCACAGCCGCACACAAGCGGTAGTACCGCTTCACACAAGCGGTAGTACCGCTTGGGCGGTAGTACCGCTTCCAACAAGCGGTAGTACCGCTTCACCAAGCGGTAGTACCGCTTACGCGGCAGCAAAACTACTTTTGCACTTTCCAATACCTCGTGGGCTTTATCCCTTTGGCCCATATAAAGTGTTGCTGCACCCGAACACTTCGGTAAACATCTGGAACCCCTTCCGGTGAATTCCGGAACCCTTCCGGAGATCAAAACACTATTATCACATATATCAATCTTTACCTCCGGACTATTCCGGAGATCCTCGTCATGTCCGGGATCTTATCCGGGACTCCGAACAACTTTCGGTCACCAACAAAATAACTCAACTATACTAATCGTCACCAAACGTTAAGTGTGTAGACCCTGCGGGTTCGAGAACTATGTAGACATGACCGAGACACCTCTACGGCCAATAACCAATAGCGGGACCTGGATGCCCATATTGGCTCCTACATATTCTACGAAGATCTTTTATCGGTCGAACCTCTATGTCAAGGATTCAGTTAATCCCGTATGCTGTTCCCTTTGTTCTTCGGTATGTTACTTGCCCGAGATTCGATCGTCGGTATCTCTATACCTAGTTCAATCTCGTTACCGGCAAGTCTCTTTACTCGTTCCGTAATACAAGATCTCGTGGCTAACACTTTAGTCACATTGCTTGCAAGGCTCATTGTGATGTTGTATTACCGAGTGGGCCCTGAGATACCTCTCCGTCATACGGAGTAACAAATCCCAGTCTTGATCCATGCCAACCCAACAGACACCCTCGGAGATACCTGTAGAGCACCTTTATAGTCACCCAGTTACGTTGCGACGTTTGATACACACAAGGTACTCCTCCGATGTCAGGGAATTGCATGATCTCATGGTCATAGGAACAGATACTTGACATGCAGAAAACAATAGCAATAAACTGTCACGATCATATGCTACGTTCGTAGTTTGGGTCTTGTCCATCACATCATTCTCCTAATGATGTGATCCCGTTATAAAATGACATCTCATGTCAATGGCTAGGAAACCTTAACCATCTTTGATCAACGAGCTAGTCAACTAGAGGCTTACTAGGGACACAGTGTTGTTTATGTACCCACACATGTATTTGAGTTTCCAATCAATACAATTATAGCATGGATAATAAACGATTATCATGAACAAGGAAATATAATAATAACCAAATTATTATTGCCTCTAGGGCATATTTCCAACAGTCTCCCACTTGCACTAGAGTCAATAATCTAGTTCACATCACTATGTGATTTACATTGTAATGAATCGAACACCCATGCAGTTCTGGTGTTGTTCATGTTTAGCCCTTGGAAGAGGTTTAGTCATCGGATCTGCAACATTTAGATCTGTGTGTACTTTGCAAATATTTATGTCGTCCTCCTTGATGTAATCGCGGATGGAATTGAAACGTCGCTTTATGTGTCTGGTCCTCTTGTGAAATCTTGGTTCCTTGGCTAGAGCAATGGCACCAGTATTATCACAAAACAGAGTCATTGGGTTAAGCGCACTAGGCACTACTCCAAGATCTGTCATGAACTCCTTCATCCAGACACCTTCCTTCGCCGCCTCCGAGGCAGCGATGTACTCCGCTTCGCATGTAGAATCAGCTACCACGCTTTGCTTGGAACTGCACCAGCTAACCGCACCCCCATTAAGAATAAACACGTATCCGGTTTGAGACTTAGAGTCATCCGGATCAGTGTCAAAGCTTGCATCGACGTAACCCTTTACGACGAGCTCTTGATCACCTCCATAAACGAGAAACATATCCTTAGTCCTTTTCAGGTACTTCAGGATATTCTTGACCGCCGTCCAGTGTTCCATTCCTGGATCACTTTGAAACCTTCCGACCATACTTATGGCAAGGCTGACATCGGGTCTTGTGCACAGCATTGCATACATGATAGAGCCTATGGCCGAAGCATAGGGGATGACACTCATCTTTTCTCTATCTTCTGCAGTCACTGGGCATTGAGTCTTACTCAACTTCACACCTTGCAATACAGGCAAGAACCCCTTCTTGGACTGATCCATTTTGAACTTCTTCAAAACTTTGTCAAGGTATGTGCTTTGTGAAAGTCCTATTAAGCGTCTCGATCTATCTCTATAGATCTTGATGCCTAATATGAAAGCAGCTTCTCCTAGGTCCTTCATTGAAAAACTCTTGTTCAAATATTCCTTTACGCTTTCCAGCATTTCTATATTGTTTCCAATCAGTAATATGTCATCCACATATAATATTAGAAACGCTATAGAGCTCCCACTCACTTTCTTGTAAATACAAGCTTCTCCGTAAACTTGTATAAACTCGAACGCTTTGATCACCTCATCAAAACGAAGATTCCAACTCCGAGATGCTTGCACCAGTCCATAAATGGATCGCTGGAGTTTGCAAACTTTGTCAGCATTCTCTGGATCGACAAAACCTTCTGGTTGCATCATATACAACTCTTCCTTAAGGTAACCGTTAAGGAACGCTGTTTTGACATCCATCTGCCAAATTTCATAATCGAAAAAGGCAGCTATTGCTAACATGATTCTGACGGACTTAAGCATCGCTACGGGTGAGAAGGTCTCATCGTAGTCAACTCCTTGAACTTGTGAAAAACCCTTTGCCACAAGTCGAGCTTTATAGACGGTGACATTACCGTCCGCGTCCGTCTTCCTCTTAAAGATCCATTTGTTCTGAATGGCCTTACGCCCTTCAGGTAATACTTCCAAAGTCCATACTTTGTTTTCATACATGGATCCCATCTCGGATTTCATGGCCTCTAACCACTTCTCGGAATCCGGGCCCATCATCGCTTCTCCATAGCTCGTAGGTTCATCGTTGTCTAACAACATGACCTCTAAGACAGGGTTGCCGTACCACTCGGGAGCAGTACGCGTCCTTGTCGACCTACGAGGTTCGATAGCAACTTGATCCAAAGCTTCATGATCATTATCATTAACTTCCTCTTCAGCTAATGTAGGCTCCACAGAAACAACTTTCTGCGCTGCGCTACTCTCAGGTTGAAGTAAAGGTTCAACAACCTCATCAAGTTCTATCTTCCTCCCACTCAATTCTTTCGAGAGAAACTCTTTCTCAAGAAATGTTCCGTTTTTAGCGACAAACACTTTGCCTTCGGATCTGAGGTAGAAGGTATACCCAACTGTCTCTTTTGGGTATCCTATGAAGACGCATTTCTCCGCTTTGGGTTCCAGCTTTTCAGGCTGAAGCTTTTTGACATAAGCATCACATCCCCAAACTTTAAGAAACGACAGCTTTGGCTTCTTGCCAAACCAAAGTTCATATGGCGTCGTCTCAACGGATTTCGAAGGTGCCCTATTTAAAGTGAATGCAGCTGTCTCTAATGCATAACCCCAAAACGATAGTGGCAAATCGGCAAGAGACATCATAGATCGCACCATATCCAATAAGGTTCGATTACGACGTTCGGACACACCATTACGCTGTGGTGTTCCAGGCGGTGTCAATTGTGAAACAATTCCACACTGTCTTAAGAGACTGCCAAATTCATAACTCAGATATTCTCCTCCTCGATCAGATCGTAGGAATTTAATCTTCTTGTTACGATGATTCTCAACTTCACTCTGAAATTGTTTGAACTTTTCAAAATGTTTCAGACTTGTGTTTCATTAAGTAAATATACCCATATCTACTTAAGTCATCAGTGAAGGTGAGAAAGTAACGATAACCACCGCGCGCCTCAATGCTCATCGGACCGCACACATCAGTATGTATGATTTCCAATAAGTCACTTGCCCGTTCCATTGTTCCAGAGAACGGCGTTTTGGTCATCTTGCCCATGAGGCATGGCTCACATGTGTCAAGTGATTCAAAATCAAGTGACTCCAAAAGTCCATCAGTATGGAGCTTCCTCATGCGTTTTATGCCAATATGACCTAAACGGCAGTGCCATAAGAAAGTGGTATTATCATTATCAATTCTACATCTTTTGGCATCAATGTTATGAACATGTGTATCATTACTATCGAGATTCAATAAGAACAAACCCCTCACATCGGGTGCATGACCATAAAAGATATTACTCATATAAATAGAACAACCATTATTCTCTGATTTAAATGAGTAACCGTCTCGCAATAAACAAGATCCAGATATAATGTTCATGCTTAACGCAGGCACCAAATAACACTTATTTAGGTTCATCACTAATCCCGACGGTAATCGAAGAGCGAGCGTGCCGACGGCGATCACATCAACCTTGGAACCATTTCCCACGCGCATCGTCACTTCGTCCTTTGCCAGCCTCCGTCTATTCCGCAGTTCCTGTTTTGAGTTGCAAATATGAGCAACCGCACCGGTATCAAATACCCAGGCACTACAACGAGAGTTGGTAAGGTACACATCAATAACATGTATATCATATATACCTTGTTTGTTGTTGGCCGCCTTCTTGTCAGCCAAATACTTGGGGCAATTCCGCTTCCAGTGTCCAGTTCCCTTGCAATGAAAACACACAGTTTCTGGTTTGGGTCCAGCCTTGGGTTTCTTCACGAGAGGAGCAACTGCTTTGCCACTCTTCTTGGAGTTACCCTTCTTACCCTTGCCATTTTTCTTGAAACTAGTGGTTTTATTGACCATCAACACTTGATGCTCCTTCTGAATTTCAGACTCAGCGGCTTTCAGCATCGCAAACAGCTCGGCGACTGACTTGTTCATCCCGTGCATGTTATAGTTCAACACGAAGCTCTTGTAGCTAGGTGGCAATGATTGAAGAACTCTGCCAGTGATAGCCTCTGGCGGAAGGGGTATCCCCAATTCAGCCAGACGGGTGGAGTACCCAGACATTCTGAGCACGTGATCACTGATAGACCCGTTCTCCTCCATCTTGCAAGCATAGAACTTATCGGAGATCTCATATCTCTCGATCCGGGCATTCTTCTGAAAGATAAACTTCAACTCCTGGAACATCTCATATGCTCCATGACGTTCAAAACGTCTTTGAAGTCCCGGTTCTAAGCCATACAACATTGCACATTGAACTATTGAGTAATCATCAGAACGAGCCTGCCAGGCGTTCACAACGTCTAGAGACTCAACTGGAGCGGGTGGATCACCAAGCGGTGCATCAAGGACATAAGCCTTCTGGGAAGCCGTAAGGATAATCCTTAGATTACGGGCCCAGTCCACAAAGTTACTTCCATCATCTTTCAACTTAGCTTTCTCTAGGAACGCATTAAAATTCAGGGGTGCTACTGCGCGAGCCATGATCTACAACATAAATATAGCAAAGACAACTTAGACTATTGTTCTAGATAATGAGTTTAGTTAATCATATTACTTAAAAAACTCCCACTCAAATTGACATCCCTCCGGTCATTCGAGTGTAACATGATCCAAATCCACCAACTCAAGTCCGATCATCACGTGAGTTGAGGTGATTTCAATGGTGAACATCTTCATGTTGATCATATCTACTATATGACTCATGTTCGACCTTTCGGTCTCTTGTGTTCCGAGGCCATGTCTGTACATGCTAGGCTCGTCAAGTTTAACCCGAGTGTTCCGCGTGTGCAACATGCCTTGCACCCGTTGTATGTGAACGTGGAGTCTATCACACCCGATCATCACGGCGTGTCTCGAAACGACGAACTTTCGCAACGGTGCACACTTGGGGAGAACACAATTTATCTTGAAATTTAAGTGAGGGATCACCTTATAATGCTACCGTCGTCCTAAGCAAAATAAGATGCATAAAAGGATTAACATCACATGCAAATCATAAGTGACATGATATGGCCATGAACTTGTGCTTTTGATCTCCATCTCCAAAGCACCGGCATGATCTCCATCGTCACTGGCATGACACCATGATCTCCATCATCTTGATCTCCATCAACGTGTCGCCATAAGGTTGTCGCGCCGACTGTTGCTTCCACGACTATTGCTAACGTTTAGCGATAAAGTAAAGCATTACATAGCGCTTAATGATTGACACGCAGGTCATACAATAATTAAAGACAACTCTATGGCTCCTGCCAGTTGCCGTACTCATCGACATGCAAGTCGTGATATTCTATACAAAACATGATCATCTCATACATCACATATATCTCATCATGTAATTGGCCATATCACATCACAACATACCCTGCAAAAACAAGTTAGACGTCCTCTAATTGTTGTTGCAAATTTTACGTGGCTGCTACGGGTTTGCAAGAACCGTTCTTACCTACGCAAAACCACAACGTGGTGTAGTGATTGCTTTTTGATCTTCTAAAAGAACCCTCTTCATTGAAATCGATTCAACTAAAGTGAGAGAGACAGACACCCGCTAGCCATCTTTATGCAACGAAGTTACATGTTAGTTGAAGGAACCTGTCTCGCGTAAGTGTACGCGTAATGTCGGTCCGGGCCGCTTCATCTCACAGTACCGCCGAATCAAATATCAACTAGTAACGGCAAGCAATATGTATACACCCACGCCCACAACTCGTTTGTGTTCTACTCGAGATCTCATCTACGCATAGACCTAGCTCAGATGCCACTGTTGGGTAACGTTGCATGGGAAACAAAAAATTTCCTACGCACACACAAGATCTATCCATGGTGATGAGCATCTACGAGAGGGAGAGTGAATCTACATACCCTTGTAGATCGCTAAGCGGAAGCGTTTAAGAAACGCGGTTGATGTAGTCGAACGTCTCCGCGATCCAAATCGCAAGTCGTCCCTCGATCCGATCACGAACTAGCGCCGAACGGACGGCACCTCCGCGTTCAACACACGTACGGCTTGATGACGCCTTCACCTCCTCGATCCAGCGAGCGATGGTGAAGTAGTGGTTGAGTTCCAGCAGCACGACGGCGTGGTGATGGTGGTGAGGAACAATCTCAGCAGGGCTTCGCCAAGCGCTACGGAGATTATGACGGAGGAACTAGAGGGTTAGGGTTGCCGCACACGGCTTGGGGAAATCTTGATGTGTCCCGTGTGCTAGCCCTGCCCCTCTATTTATATGTTGAGCCTTGGGGTCTAAACTTGGAGTAAAAGCCTCCTCCAGGTCGGTTTTGCCCGCACAAGGTCGGTTTGGCCCGCAGGGAAAGAGTCCAACTCGGATCCCTGCCGAACCGTGCACAGCCGCACACAAGCGGTAGTACCGCTTCACACAAGCGGTAGTACCGCTTGGGCGGTAGTACCGCTTCCAACAAGCGGTAGTACCGCTCGGGCGGTAGTACCGCTTCACCAAGCGGTAGTACCGCTTACGCGGCAGCAAAACTACTTTTGCACTTTCCAATACCTCGTGGGCTTTATCCCTTTGGCCCATATAAAGTGTTGCTGCACCCGAACACTTCGGTAAACATCCGGAACCCCTTCCGGTGAATTCCGGAACCCTTCCGGAGATCAAAACACTATTATCACATATATCAATCTTTACCTCCGGACTATTCCGGAGATCCTCGTCATGTCCGGGATCTTATCCGGGACTCCGAACAACTTTCGGTCACCAACAAAATAACTCAACTATACTAATCGTCACCAAACGTTAAGTGTGTAGACCCTACGGGTTCGAGAACTATGTAGACATGACCGAGACACCTCTACGGCCAATAACCAATAGCGGGACCTGGATGCCCATATTGGCTCCTACATATTCTACGAAGATCTTTTATCGGTCGAACCTCTATGTCAAGGATTCAGTTAATCCCGTATGCTGTTCCCTTTGTTCTTCGGTATGTTACTTGCCCGAGATTCGATCGTCGGTATCTCTATACCTAGTTCAATCTCGTTACCGGCAAGTCTCTTTACTCGTTCCGTAATACAAGATCTCGTGGCTAACACTTTAGTCACATTGCTTGCAAGGCTCATTGTGATGTTGTATTACCGAGTGGGCCCTGAGATACCTCTCCGTCATACGGAGTAACAAATCCCAGTCTTGATCCATGCCAACCCAACAGACACCCTCGGAGATACCTGTAGAGCACCTTTATAGTCACCCAGTTACGTTGCGACGTTTGATACACACAAGGTACTCCTCCGATGTCAGGGAATTGCATGAGCTCATGGTCATAGGAACAGATACTTGACATGCAGAAAACAATAGCAATAAACTGTCACGATCATATGCTACGTTCGTAGTTTGGGTCTTGTCCATCACATCATTCTCCTAATGATGTGATCCCGTTATCAAATGACATCTCATGTCAATGGCTAGGAAACCTTAACCATCTTTGATCAACGAGCTAGTCAACTAGAGGCTTACTAGGGACACAGTGTTGTTTATGTACCCACACATGTATTTGAGTTTCCAATCAATACAATTATAGCATGGATAATAAACGATTATCATGAACAAGGAAATATAATAATAACCAATTTATTATTGCCTCTAGGGCATATTTCCAACAAATAAGGCCACTAAGGAAAAGAATACCTTAATTGATCAGCAGCGACACGGCGAGACAACACGGTTCGAGGAGCAGAGCTTAGCGGGGCACCTGCCTGAAGTCCGGGCTCCACTATCCCGCCTACGACCGCGAGGGACGTGCTCCAGTCACGCCGGCACCGACCACGAGGATTGAGCTCCTCCTATATCTCCCGCCGCCGACCGAGGATTGACCTCCTATCACGCCGTCACCGCCGACCGACCGAGGATGGACTTCCTATAACGCCGACACTGCCGACCGACCGGGGATTGACCTCCTATCCGGCAGCCACTGCCTTGGTCGCCGTCGACACCTCTATCAGCATAACGTTTTTTGGGGGGTTTCCGGAGAGCGACTGTTTACCGCACCCATATGTACCGGGAAGCACATCACAAACGGTCATGTTACGGAAACCGTGTGCCGTATACAACAGAATGCGATAAATAGTTCCCCGACCGTTATCATCAGATCCCCATAGTTTCCCCGTCTTCCCCAAATCCCTAAATAGCTTCCAAATCCCTAGCGCCCAAATTCCCTAGTGTGGCGCTGACATTGGGGGAATGCGGATCAGTGGTGCTGATGGTTTTAGTGCGGCTGCACCGGTACGTATTGTCGCTCTTGGCAGCGCCATTGCCGGCGCCACCACGATGGCGGTCACCGTCGTGCACTTCCCTAAGGTCACCAGGAGGCCGGTGTACTACGGGTCCGAATCGTCTTGTCAGGTCCTAATATTTCCTCATCTTTTTACCATGTCCAAAGCAAGCAGCTCACTCAGTTCATCCTGAATTGGACCCCCCCACCACCCCCCCCCCCACACACACACAAGAAAGCGATCAAATGCCGGATCCAGAGTATGACTCCAGCAGACTCCCACAACATGAGTTCGATTCCGAGTTTTGCGCCACCGAGAAGTATCAAAAGCTGAGTTGTGTGCACGGACACTCTCCAGCTCGACGTGTATGCACGGAGGGATTCGACATTGGCAGACGGTTTCTCGGTTGCCCCTTAGAGGTTAGTGATAAGTTCATCCCTTAAGTTCAGTTAATGCCCCCGCTGATCCTGATTATTTAACATTCGCAGGGATATGAGGCTTGTTCCTTTGTTAACTGGTTGGATGATGAATGGCATGGCAGGGCTCGGAGTGTTATCACCAAGCTTGCAGAAGATAACGTAAAGCTGAAGAAGAAACTGACTAATCTGGAGTGTACAATCACCACGATGAAGCAAGAAAGAATCAATCACAAGCAACAGATGAAAGCAAGAGACAAGAAGGAACTAGCATGTGTAGTTGTAGTTGCCGCATTAGCCATCTTCTATGCGCTGTTTGCAATGATCATCAAGGGTTTCGTTTGATTATTAATGGCTACATCAATAAGCAGAGCTCATTTATATATATATTGCTTACCAACTCTCCTATGTTAAATGCTTACTATTTCACACCCGTTGTGTTTCATATAAGCGTGTGGGTAGTTAAACAAAGCATCTAGCGAACCGTGTGAACTCCTAAAATGTACACATGTGAAACATTTGGCATATTGAGAACTGCACAACAGCGGGAATTTAGAGCGACGGGCCGGGTGCACACAATTGCGGTTGATTATATCGGAATTCTAACGGCCTGCCAAGGCACCAATATAGTCCGTCAATCCCCCGCTTCAATTGCCATTCCTCTTGTCTTCACACCACGCTTCAGTTGCCACCATCTTCATCGTCCCGGCCGGCCACTCTGCAATCTTGCTTTCTCGCCGGTTGTTTAATTACGTAGCGCAGCAATGTCGAGCGACAGCAAGGACGACAGTTCCGCCAGTCTGGGGTCAACCACACAATCATCGCGCTCGTCTTCCATGAGTCCGGCATCAAGCCCTGACCTCCATTTTATCCGACTCATGGAAGGGCCGCTGCCGCCGGAGTCATCGGACGACGACCAGACGGACGAGGAGCCGCCGAAGGACGAAGAAGACGACAACGATGAGGAGGAGGAGGAATGGTCGGACAAGGAGGAGGACGACGAGGAGCCGCCGAAGGACGAAGATGATGACGACGATGATGAGGAGGAGGAATGGCCGAACAAGGAGGACGACGACGAGGACATCAACGACGATGGCGATGAAAATCCAATGGTCAGCGGCAAGAAGCGTCCACGTCAAGACGATGACGTGGGGCCATCTAACAACAAGAAGAAGAAGTAAAACAGACTGTACTCCTTAAATCTGTTGTCGTTTGCTCATATTTATTCCTTAACTCTGTCTACCCTCTCGATATCATCGCAAACGGTTCAGAATATAGATTCGTCAGTGATCATTCACAATATCGCACACATTTGGTTTCTTGAATTGTGTGCCCTATCGAGCACAGAATTCAGAACAACAAATCGTATGTGTTGTCCAGAATTATAGCACACAGTTCTGATTATCGAACTGTTTGCAGCCTATCACACACACCTTGTTACACCGACCGTTTGTGTTCTTCCGTATCATCGCAAACAGTTCATCTGAGGGGCTTGTATGCCGTACATCACACACATCTATGCTTGATTAACCGTTTGTGCCATTTCGCCTCATCACAAACAGTTCTTAAAAGTCAACTGTCTACCGTAGATCGCACACGCAAATATTTTCCAAATCGTATTTGATGGATCCTCCATCGCACACAGTTGATGTCATTGGCGACGGAGCTTGAACTATACCGTTTGCGATTCATGCATCGCACACAGTTTTGTCGAAGGGTCTTTGATTGTTGTGTCGCGTTAGCAGCATCCTGTAGTAGTGAAATGTGGTGGCCTTACCACTACATTATGCACAACAGCAAGCAGACCACTAACAGCAGCTAAACAAGCAAGTTAACAGCAGCAAACAGCATAAAAACAAGAAGATAAAACATACTGCTAACTAACTAGCATCCATACTACTAAGAAAAATAAGTTTTAAGATAGCATGGGCATCCCATGCACCTTACTTCAACACAGGGTGCTGAACCCTCACAAAATATTAAC
Organism: Elymus sibiricus; assembly: GCA_039707655.1. Classification (NCBI taxonomy): domain Eukaryota; kingdom Viridiplantae; phylum Streptophyta; class Magnoliopsida; order Poales; family Poaceae; genus Elymus; species Elymus sibiricus. The sequence goes on along the minus strand of CM077669.1, from coordinate 390,575,807 downwards.
ATGTTCCCAGCAACACCACCACAAACTAACTACAAGTTCAGAGACCGAAAGCAATGTCACCGATGCAGATGTGCCTGCTGCAGCGCATCCTGCACCCGATGGAGCTGTCGTGGTTGTCGATTTGCACCTTGAGCCCTAGGCCAGAGATGCGCAACACGACGAGGTCGCCGGGGACGATCTTGTGACGGCGGCAGATGTACTTCCAGCCCCTGCCAAGGACCATCGGGCCCTCGAAGTTCTGGACCTGAACCCAGAACTCGCATCACTTGTTGGCTGAGAGCCTCACCACGCGCGGGAGCTTCACCGACAGCCACTCCTTCATCACCTCCACGAACTTGGGAGGGATGATGAGCATGGCGAGGTCCTCCTCGTCCCTGATTTGCCCGTACAAGCGAAGAGGCTCTCGGGCCCCCTCCTCGTGTCCGGTCTGAGGAGCTCATCCCCTTGAACGCGGCTGCCTCATGAAGGCGACCCTGCCAGATAGGTTCACCCTCTTAAGCCAGCGGTTCATGGGGATGAATTCCCCGGCGGCCTCGACACCGGCGACGACAGGGGCTCCTCCTCCGGCCCTGTACCACTCCGTCTTCATCACCTTGTCAGGTAAGAAGACATATGTTAGTAACATGGGCATTGGCATGATACATTTGTACTAGCACTACCTAAAGTAGCAAACACATTGGTCCTACCTACCATGAATACCATGCATGTAGCGAAATCATGCACCAATCTAGCTAGCATGCACATGAACCCTAAGCAAGAACATCAAACACAACACCTAACTTGCATAATCAACCCTAAGCATGAACATCAAACACAACGCCTAACTTGCATCATGAACCAAGGAGCACGAACATCAAACACAGCACCTAACTTGCATCATCAACCCTAAGAATGAACATCAAACACAGCACCTAACTTGCATCATGAACCAGGGAGCACGAACATCAAACACAGCACCTAACTTGCATCATGAACCAGGGAGCACGAACATCAAACACAGCACCTAACTAACATGATGAACACATTCTTGCGCATGAGCATTAAGCATGAACATGAAACACAACACCTATCTACCATGCCCATGAACACAGTGTACATCATGAGCACTAAGCAGTACACACTAAGCAGTAAGCAACACACAGCAATCTTGCATGCCTATGAACACTACTAAGTATGCACATCAAACAACTAACAAGCGAGAACACTACTTGTTGGAAATATGCCCTAGAGGCAATAATAAATTGGTTATTATTATATTTCCTTGTTCATGATAATCGTTTATTATCCATGCTATAATTGTATTGATTGGAAACTCAAATACATGTGTGGGTACATAGACAACACTGTGTCCCTAGTAAGCCTCTAGTTGACTAGCTCGTTGATCAAAGATGGTTAAGGTTTCCTAGCCATTGACATGAGATGTCATTTGATAACGGGATCACATCATTAGGAGAATGATGTGATGGACAAGACCCAAACTGTAAACGTAGCATTTGATCGTGTCAGTTTATTGCTATTGTTTTCTGCATGTCAAGTATCTGTTCCTTTGACCATGAGATCATGCAACTCACTGACACCGAAGGAATACCTTGTGTGTATCAAACGTCGCAACGTAACTGGGTGACTATAAAGGTGCTCTACAGGTATCTCCGAGGGTGTCTGTTGGGTTGGCATGGATCAAGACTGGGATTTGTTACTCCGTATGACGGAGAGGTATCTCAGGGCCCACTCGGTAATACAACATCACAATGAGCCTTGCAAGCAATGTGACTAAAGTGTTAGCCACGAGATCTTGTATTACGGAACGAGTAAAGAGACTTGCCGGTAACGAGATTGAACTAGGTATAGTGATACCGACGATCGAATCTCGGGCAAGTAACATACCGAAGAACAAAGGGAACAGCATACGGGATTAACTGAATCCTTGACATAGAGGTTCGACCGATAAAGATCTTCGTAGAATATGTAGGAGCCAATATGGGCATCCAGGTCCCGCTATTGGTTATTGGCCGTAGAGGTGTCTCGGTCATGTCTACATAGTTCTCGAACCCGCAGGGTCTACACACTTAACGTTTGGTGACGATTAGTATAATTGAGTTATTATGTTGGTGACCGAAAGTTGTTCGGAGTCCCGGATAAGATCCCGGACATGACGAGGATCTCCGGAATAGTCCGGAGGTAAAGATTGATATATGTGATAATAGTGTTTTGATCTCTGGAAGGGTTCCGGAGTTCACCGGAAGGGGTTCCGGATGTTTACCGAAGTGTTCGGGTGCAGCAACACTTTATGTGAGCCAAAGGGATAAAACCCACAAGGTATTGGAAAGTGCAAAAGTAGTTTTGCTGCCGCGTAAGCGGTACTACCGCTTGGTGAAGCGGTACTACCGCCGGAGCGGTACTACCGCTTGTGTGAAGCGGTACTACCGCCCGAGCGGTACTACCGCTTGTGTGAAGCGGTACTACCGCCCAAGCGGTACTACCGCTTGTGTGAAGCGGTACTACCGCTTGTGCGCGGCTGTGCACGGTTCGGCAGGGATCCGAGTTGGACTCTTTCCCTGCGGGCCAAACCGACCTTGTGCGGGCAAAACCGACCCGGAGGAGGCTTTTACTCCAAGTTTAGACCCCAAGGCTCAACATATAAATAGAGGGGCAGGGCTAGCACACGGGACACATCAAGATTTCCCCAAGCCGTGTGCGGCAACCCTAACCCTCTAGTTCCTCCGTCATAATCTCCGTAGCGCTTGGCGAAGCCCTGCAGAGATTGTTCCTCACCACCATCACCACGCCGTCGTGCTGCTGGAACTCAACCACTACTTCACCATCGCTCGCTGGATCGAGGAGGTGAAGGCGTCATCAAGCCGTACGTGTGTTGAACGCGGAGGTGCCGTCCGTTCGGCACTAGATCGGAAGGATCGTGATTGGATCGCGGGACGCTCGGCGATTTGGATCGCGAAGAAGTTCGACTACATCAACCGCGTTTCTTAACGCTTCCGCTTAGCGATCTACAAGGGTATGTAGATTCACTCTCCCTCTCGTAGATGCTCATCACCATGGATAGATCTTGTGTGTGCGTAGGAAAATTTTTGTTTCCCATGCAACGTTCCCCAACAGTGGCATCTGAGCTAGGTCTATGCGTAGATGAGATCTCGAGTAGAACACAAACGAGTTGTGGGCGTGGATGTATACATATTGCTTGCCGTTACTAGTTGATACTTGATTCCGCGGTATTGTGAGATGAAGCGGCCCGGACCGACATTACGCGTACGCTTACGCGAGACTGGTTTCACCGCTGCGTGCACTTGTTGCATAAAGGTGACTGGCGGGTGTCTGTCTCTCTCACTTTAGTTGAATCGGTTCAATGAAGAGGGTTCTTTTAGAAGATCAAAAAGCAATCACTACACCACGTTGTGGTTTTGCGTAGGTAAGAATCGTTCTTGCTAGATACCCGTAGCAGCCACGTAAAATTTGCAACAACAATTAGAGGACGTCTAACTTGTTTTTGCAGGGTATGTTGTGATGTGATATGGCCAATTACATGATGAGATATATGTGATGTATGAGATGATCATGTTTTGTATAGAATATCACGACTTGCATGTCGATGAGTACGGCAACTGGCAGGAGCCATAGAGTTGTCTTTAATTATTGTATGACCTGCGTGTCAATCATTAAACGCTATGTAATGCTTTACTTTATCGCTAAACGTTAGCTATAGTCGTGGAAGCAACAGTCGGCGCGACAACCTTATGGCGACACGTTGATGGAGATCAAGATGATGGAGATCATGGTGTCATGCTGGTGACGATGGAGATCATGCCGGTGCTTTGGAGATGGAGATCAAAAGCACAAGTTCATGGCCATATCATGTCACTTATGATTTGCATGTGATGTTAATCCTTTTATGCATCTTATTTTGCTTAGGACGACGGTAGCATTATAAGGTGATCCCTCACTTAAATTTCAAGATAAATTGTGTTCTCCCCAAGTGTGCACCGTTGCGAAAGTTCGTCGTTTCGAGACACGCCGTGATGATCGGGTGTGATAGACTCTACGTTCGCATACAACGGGTGTAAGCCATGTTACACGTGCGGAACACTCGGGTTAAACTTGACGAGCCTAGCATGTACAGACATGGCCTCGGAACACAAGAGACCGAAAGGTCGAACATGAGTCATATAGTAGATATGATCAACATGAAGATGTTCACCATTGAAACCACCTCAACTCACGTGATGATCGGACTTGAGTTGGTGGATTTGGATCATGTTACACTCGAATGATCGGAGGGATGTCAATTTGAGTGGGAGTTTTTTTAAATATGATTAACTAAACTCATTATCTAAGAACAATAGTCTAAGTTGTCTTTGCTATATTTATGTTGTAGATCATGGCTCGCGCAGTAGCACCCCTGAATTTTAATGCGTTCCTAGAGAAAGCTAAGTTGAAAGATGATGGAAGTAACTTTGTGGACTGGGCCCGTAATCTAAGGATTATCCTTACGGCTTCCCAGAAGGCTTATGTCCTTGATGCACCGCTTGGTGATCCACCCGCTCCAGTTGAGTCTCTAGACGTTGTGAACGCCTGGCAGGCTCGTTCTGATGATTACTCAATAGTTCAATGTGCAATGTTGTATGGCTTAGAACCGGGACTTCAAAGACGTTTTGAACGTCATGGAGCATATGAGATGTTCCAGGAGTTGAAGTTTATCTTTCAGAAGAATCCCCGGATCGAGAGATATGAGATCTCCGATAAGTTCTATGCTTGCAAGATGGAGGAGAACGGGTCTATCAGTGATCACGTGCTCAGAATGTCTGGGTACTCCACCCGTCTGGCTGAGTTAGGGATGCCCCTTCCGCCAGAGGCTATCACTGACAGAGTTCTTCAATCATTGCCACCTAGCTACAAGAGCTTCGTGTTGAACTATAACATGCACGGGATGAACAAGTCAGTCGCCGAGCTGTTTGCGATGCTGAAAGCCGCTGAGTCTGAAATTCAGAAGGAGCATCAAGTGTTGATGGTCAATAAAACCACTAGTTTCAAGAAAAATGGCAAGGGTAAGAAGGGTAACTCCAAGCAGAGTGGCAAAGCAGTTGCTCCTCTCGTGAAGAAACCCAAGGCTGGACCCAAACCAGAAACTGTGTGTTTTCATTGCAAGGGAACTGGACACTGGAAGCGGAATTGCCCCAAGTATTTGGCTGACAAGAAGGCGGCCAACAACAAACAAGGTATATATGATATACATGTTATTGATGTGTACCTTACCAACTCTCGTTGTAGTGCCTGGGTATTTGATACCGGTGCGGTTGCTCATATTTGCAACTCAAAACAGGAACTGCGGAATAGACGGAGGCTGGCAAAGGACGAAGTGACGATGTGCGTGGGAAATGGTTCCAAGGTTGATGTGATCGCCGTCGGCACGCTCGCTCTTCGATTACCGTCGGGATTAGTGATGAACCTAAATAAGTGTTATTTGGTGCCTGCGTTAAGCATGAACATTATATCTGGATCTTGTTTATTGCGAGACGGTTACTCATTTAAATCAGAGAATAATGGTTGTTCTATTTATATGAGTAATATCTTTTATGGTCATGCACCCGATGTGAGGGGTTTATTCTTGTTGAATCTCGATAGTAATGATACACATGTTCATAACATTGATGCCAAAAGATATAGAATTGATAATGATAATACCACTTTCTTGTGGCACTGCCGTTTAGGTCATATTGGCGTAAAACGCATGAAGAAGCTCCATGCTGATGGACTTTTGGAGTCACTTGATTTTGAATCACTTGACACATGTGAGCCATGCCTCATGGGCAAGATGACTAAAACGCCATTCTCTGGTACGATGGAACGGGCAAGTGACTTGTTGGAAATCATACATACTGATGTGTGCGGTCCGATGAGTATTGAGGCGCGCGGTGGTTATCGTTACTTTCTCACCTTCACTGATGACTTAAGTAGATATGGGTATATTTACTTAATGAAACACAAGTCTGAAACATTTGAAAAGTTCAAACAATTTCAGAGTGAAGTTGAGAATCATCGTAACAAGAAGATTAAATTCCTACGATCTGATCGAGGAGGAGAATATCTGAGTTATGAGTTTGGCAGTCACTTAAGACAGTGTGGAATTGTTTCACAATTAACACCGCCTGGAACACCACAGCGTAATGGTGTGTCCGAACGTCGTAATCGAACCTTATTGGATATGGTGCGATCTATGATGTCTCTTGCCGATTTGCCACTATCGTTTTGGGGTTATGCATTAGAGACAGCTGCATTCACTTTAAATAGGGCACCATCGAAATCCGTTGAGACGACGCCATATGAACTTTGGTTTGACAAGAAGCCAAAGCTGTCGTTTCTTAAAGTTTGGGGATGTGATGCTTATGTCAAAAAGCTTCAGCCTGAAAAGCTGGAACCCAAAGCGGAGAAATGCGTCTTCATAGGATACCCAAAAGAGACAGTTGGGTATACCTTCTACCTCAGATCCGAAGGCAAAGTGTTTGTCGCTAAAAACGGAGCATTTCTTGAGAAAGAGTTTCTCTCGAAAGAATTGAGTGGGAGGAAGATAGAACTTGATGAGGTTGTTGAACCTTTACTTCAACCTGAGAGTAGCGCAGCGCAGAAAGTTGTTTCTGTGGAGCCTACATTAGCTGAAGAGGAAGTTAATGATGATGATCATGAAGCTTTGGATCAAGTTGCTATCGAACCTCGTAGGTCGACAAGGACGCGTACTGCTCCTGAGTGGTACGGCAACCCTGTCTTAGAGGTCATGTTGTTAGACAACGATGAACCTACGAGCTATGGAGAAGCGATGATGAGCCCGGATTCCGAGAAGTGGTTAGAGGCCATGAAATCCGAGATGGGATCCATGTATGAAAACAAAGTATGGACTTTGGAAGTATTACCTGAAGGGCGTAAGGCCATTCAGAACAAATGGATCTTTAAGAGGAAGACGGACGCGGACGGTAATGTCACCGTCTATAAAGCTCGACTTGTGGCAAAGGGTTTTTCACAAGTTCAAGGAGTTGACTACGATGAGACCTTCTCACCCGTAGCGATGCTTAAGTCCGTCAGAATCATGTTGGCAATAGCTGCCTTTTTCGATTATGAAATTTGGCAGATGGATGTCAAAACAGCGTTCCTTAACGGTTTCCTTAAGGAAGAGTTGTATATGATGCAACCAGAAGGTTTTGTCGATCCAGAGAATGCTGACAAAGTTTGCAAACTCCAGCGATCCATTTATGGACTGGTGCAAGCATCTCGTAGTTGGAATCTTCGTTTTGATGAGGTGATCAAAGCGTTCGAGTTTATACAAGTTTACGGAGAAGCTTGTATTTACAAGAAAGTGAGTGGGAGCTCTATAGCGTTTCTAATATTATATGTGGATGACATATTGCTGATTGGAAACAATATAGAAATGCTGGAAAGTGTAAAGGAGTATTTGAACAAGAGTTTTTCAATGAAGGACCTAGGAGAAGCTGCTTTCATATTAGGCATCAAGATCTATAGAGATAGATCGAGACGCTTAATAGGACTTTCACAAAGCACATACCTTGATAAGATTTTGAAGAAGTTCAAAATGGATCAGTCCAAGAAGGGGTTCTTGCCTGTTTTGCAAGGTGTGAAGTTGAGTAAGACTCAATGCCCAGTGACTGCAGAAGATAGAGAAAAGATGAGTGTCATCCCCTATGCTTCAGCCATAGGCTCTATCATGTATGCAATGCTGTGCACAAGACCCGATGTCAGCCTTGCCATAAGTATGGCCGGAAGGTTTCAAAGTGATCCAGGAATGGAACACTGGACGGCGGTCAAGAATATCCTGAAGTACCTGAAAAGGACTAAGGACATGTTTCTCGTTTATGGAGGTGATCAAGAGCTCGTCGTAAAGGGTTACGTCGATGCAAGCTTTGACACTGATCCGGATGACTCTAAGTCGCAAACCGGATACGTATTTATTCTTAATGGGGGTGCGGTTAGCTGGTGCAGTTCCAAGCAAAGCGTGGTAGCTGATTCTACATGCGAAGCGGAGTACATCGCAGCCTCGGAGGCGGCGAAGGAAGGTGTCTGGATGAAGGAGTTCATGACAGATCTTGGAGTAGTGCCTAGTGCGCTTAACCCAATGACTCTGTTTTGTGATAATACTGGTGCCATTGCTCTAGCCAAGGAACCAAGATTTCACAAGAGGACCAGACACATAAAACGACGTTTCAATTCCATCCGCGATTACATCAAGGAGGACGACATAAATATTTGCAAAGTACACACGGATCTAAATGTTGCAGATCCGTTGACTAAACCTCTTCCAAGGGCTAAACATGAACAACACCAGAACTGCATGGGTGTTCGATTCATTACAATGTAAATCACATAGTGATGTGAACTAGATTATTGACTCTAGTGCAAGTGGGAGACTGTTGGAAATATGCCCTAGAGGCAATAATAAATTGGTTATTATTATATTTCCTTGTTCATGATAATCGTTTATTATCCATGCTATAATTGTATTGATTGGAAACTCAAATACATGTGTGGGTACATAGACAACACTGTGTCCCTAGTAAGCCTCTAGTTGACTAGCTCGTTGATCAAAGATGGTTAAGGTTTCCTAGCCATTGACATGAGATGTCATTTGATAACGGGATCACATCATTAGGAGAATGATGTGATGGACAAGACCCAAACTGTAAACGTAGCATTTGATCGTGTCAGTTTATTGCTATTGTTTTCTGCATGTCAAGTATCTGTTCCTTTGACCATGAGATCATGCAACTCACTGACACCGAAGGAATACCTTGTGTGTATCAAACGTCGCAACGTAACTGGGTGACTATAAAGGTGCTCTACAGGTATCTCCGAGGGTGTCTGTTGGGTTGGCATGGATCAAGACTGGGATTTGTTACTCCGTATGACGGAGATGTATCTCAGGGCCCACTCGGTAATACAACATCACAATGAGCCTTGCAAGCAATGTGACTAAAGTGTTAGCCACGAGATCTTGTATTACGGAACGAGTAAAGAGACTTGCCGGTAACGAGATTGAACTAGGTATAGTGATACCGACGATCGAATCTCGGGCAAGTAACATACCGAAGAACAAAGGGAACAGCATACGGGATTAACTGAATCCTTGACATAGAGGTTCGACCGATAAAGATCTTCGTAGAATATGTAGGAGCCAATATGGGCATCCAGGTCCCGCTATTGGTTATTGGCCGTAGAGGTGTCTCGGTCATGTCTACATAGTTCTCGAACCCGCAGGGTCTACACACTTAACGTTTGGTGACGATTAGTATAATTGAGTTATTATGTTGGTGACCGAAAGTTGTTCGGAGTCCCGGATAAGATCCCGGACATGACGAGGATCTCCGGAATAGTCCGGAGGTAAAGATTGATATATGTGATAATAGTGTTTTGATCTCTGGAAGGGTTCCGGAGTTCACCGGAAGGGGTTCCGGATGTTTACCGAAGTGTTCGGGTGCAGCAACACTTTATGTGAGCCAAAGGGATAAAACCCACAAGGTATTGGAAAGTGCAAAAGTAGTTTTGCTGCCGCGTAAGCGGTACTACCGCTTGGTGAAGCGGTACTACCGCCGGAGCGGTACTACCGCTTGTGTGAAGCGGTACTACCGCCCGAGCGGTACTACCGCTTGTGTGAAGCGGTACTACCGCCCAAGCGGTACTACCGCTTGTGTGAAGCGGTACTACCGCTTGTGCGCGGCTGTGCACGGTTCGGCAGGGATCCGAGTTGGACTCTTTCCCTGCGGGCCAAACCGACCTTGTGCGGGCAAAACCGACCCGGAGGAGGCTTTTACTCCAAGTTTAGACCCCAAGGCTCAACATATAAATAGAGGGGCAGGGCTAGCACACGGGACACATCAAGATTTCCCCAAGCCGTGTGCGGCAACCCTAACCCTCTAGTTCCTCCGTCATAATCTCCGTAGCGCTTGGCGAAGCCCTGCAGAGATTGTTCCTCACCACCATCACCACGCCGTCGTGCTGCTGGAACTCAACCACTACTTCACCATCGCTCGCTGGATCGAGGAGGTGAAGGCGTCATCAAGCCGTACGTGTGTTGAACGCGGAGGTGCCGTCCGTTCGGCACTAGATCGGAAGGATCGTGATTGGATCGCGGGACGCTCGGCGATTTGGATCGCGAAGAAGTTCGACTACATCAACCGCGTTTCTTAACGCTTCCGCTTAGCGATCTACAAGGGTATGTAGATTCACTCTCCCTCTCGTAGATGCTCATCACCATGGATAGATCTTGTGTGTGCGTAGGAAAATTTTTGTTTCCCATGCAACGTTCCCCAACACTACTATCCTGCCTATGAGCAGTACCACGCAAGAAGGGATCGAATCCAATCGTTTCGATTCGATTGGAATCGAATCGAATCCAATGCATGCTAATGATGAAAACCCTAATCTACACATCTACAGGCAGAGATGGGATTTCGTTCTTACCGGAGCGGTTGGAGCATAAGCCGGCCGGGGAGAAAACCCCGGCGGGAAGAAGATGGTCGGTGAAGAGGAGGAGGAGCCGCCAATGCCGACGGCCGTCGGCATTGGCCCGGTGCTAGTGGCCACGTGTGCGGTCGAGGAGGAGGGTGCCGGCGTCCATGGAACAAACCCTCGGATGAGGGGGAAGCCCCCACCAACAGGGGTTCCGACCAACGGCGCGGTCGCCGCCCCCTCCGGCGGCGCCACCGAACCCATGACCACGAGGTCCGGATACGTCGACGGAGCCAGAGCAACCGGCACCGCATTGGCCGTACGTGGTGGCCTGGTGCACAACAGAGACGGCGCTCGCAAAGCCCGCATCAGGTCCACCCCGGAGTTCGCTAAGCCGGCAACCCACCGCTAGTGGATGCGGTTCTGGCCGGCGTTGATGGGGGTCAGTGGATGGCGCGACGCGGCACCGCATTGGAAGAGAGAAGAGGAGAGCAAGGGGCGGTGAGGGGAGTGAGAGGCGGTGGTGTGAATGGAGTAGTGGGCGGCGACATGAGAGGGAGAGGGAGTTACGAGACGTCCCGTCCGTCTCCCGTGCTCCACGAGGCATGCAACCAAGAGCCACGTGTGGCTGCGCTCCGCGTGGCTGTGGGGAAACTACCGATTCGGCAGTAGCTCGCGGGCCAGGCCCCGAACTGCTTTTCGTTCCATGCGGGCTGAAACGTGGGTGCAGCCCAGGCAACCAAACAACTAGTTTTCGTCCCGCGGGGGGCTGGTTGGCCCAAATGCGAGCAACCAAACGCACCCCAAATGTTCCACCCATGGTTGCCATAGTCTTCGTATAGATGACTTTGTGAAAAAAATCAACCAAGCCGCGATGCATTATTTTATAAATGAAAAAAAAACTCAAAATTCCAGGTATGCCATGTGAACATAACAAATTCTAACCGATTATCTATTTCCAATCTTCGCATGCTCTCGTTTGTTGTCTGGATAGTTTGACAAACCGGGACATCGGTCAGAACAAAAGATAGGGTTGAGATCATGGAGGACGACATAAGAGCGCGATGCTGAGATTTCCAATCTTCGCATGCTCTCGCTTGCTGTCTGGACAGTTTGACAGACCGGGACATCGGTCAGAACAAAAGATAGGGTTGAGATCATGGAGGACGACATAAGAGCGCGATGTTGAGGGTGTCCAACTTCTGAGGCATGACAGAGGCGCATGTCGAGGGCTTGTCGGCTTCAAGATGGCAATGATGTGGGATCAATTCAAGATGGTGCACATTGGGAGCTTGAAGTCGGTCGGCGCGAGGGTGGACTGATCATCCATCATGAGGTCGTGTACGTTAAAGGTGGAGCTAGAATGTGGTAAAAGATTTCACTAGGCTGATGGAGGGGCTACGGTGAAGCCTATATGAGAGGGGGGAAACGCAAGAAACACTTTGTTGCTTGTGGTAAAAGATTTCACTAGCGAGGTTGCTTGTTCGAACCGTCGCCGCGCACCTTTTTTTGAAGCTGGCAGGAAATATGGGCCGACCCAGCTAGACGCACGAGAAAGCTGCTGCAGGCACCGGTTTACGAAAAACGGAACAAACCGGCGCCTGTAGCGCTAAATAGGAACCTCCTTCTGTTGCGTTTGTTGTCACATACGCGTGTGCTGGCACCTCTCATCTCGGCCGTAGCCTTAGAACAAAAAAACAGGCCTGTCCAGCCCGTGTTGAGGTTCCCTAAAAAAAGATCCACGTGCTGACGTGTCACATATGCAACGTGTAGAGATAGGACCGTCGGTCCAAAATCCAGGACCGTATTGACAACATATTTCCTTGTACCGAGACCGTATTGAATCACTTCTCAACATCAAGGATCATGTTGAACCTCGCCGCCAACTTCCAGGACTATACGTGCAATTATCTCCATAGAAGGTTGTGCGTCATAGGGTGAGCGTGGGAATAGGAGGATCTCCCCTTTGTTTCCTTATTATTGGACATCTACTTGGAGCCGAATTGGATTTCTGATCGATCTGTTCCTTTTAAACTCCGGTTTGTTTTGAATATGCAAGGCGGAGAGATAGAGTTCTATCTCTTGTGTGTTCAAAAAGGAAAAAGAGAAGAAGCCGTACTCCATATCTTTTCATGGTTATTATCACTTAAAGCGAAATCTTTTATCCCACCGTAACAACCCTGCAGCGCGTACCCATAAAACCTAACGCATCGTCGGCAAGTCTCCCATTGAGCCCCTGCAGCAGCAGCAGGAGCCAACATGGGGGCGGAGGAGCCGGCCGGCCGGCAGCAGGTGCTGCATCTCATCTTAAGTCAGCCAACGAGGAAAGGCCGCGCGTGGAAGAAGTATACCTTCCTCGAGGTGTCCTTCGGCCGCGAGCACATGATGTGGGAGAAGGTACGCGCGCCGCTGCTCCCCGACAAGCTCGACGACGACAAGCCGTGGAATAGGCACTACGAGTTTCCCGTGGACAGCGGATGGCGGCACCTCTGCCTCCGCCTCGAGGCCGTGCGCGAGGACTACGACGTCGACGAAGACACGGGCCGCGTGGAGGTGTTCCGCACGGACGAGCCGCACACCTCCAGCCACACCGCGGCCATCGGGGCGGCGCAGGTGCGGCTCCTTGACGCGCTGGTGCTCGGCGACGACAGCGACGACGAGGAGGGGGTCGCGGAGAAGAAGAGCCGCCTGGCTCGCCTCAACCTCGAGAAGAAGTATTCCACACGGACGAGCCGTCTGGCCATTATTCCAGCGACGGGGACGCTGGTGTTCTACGAGAGGGTCGGGCTTCAGTGTTGGCGCTCCCCGGGACCAGGCCAAAAGCCGACCCATGTTGCTTGCGGCACCGTGGACGTGGCCCTGTACGTGACCGAGGACAACGACGGACCTTGCCGGCGATGATCTGCATTGGTAAGCTTGGTTTGCTGATGGCGGTGGAAGTGGCCTGCCTGGATTACGACATACGAAGAACTCAGAGATTATTACTTCCGTTTATTTTTCATTTGCTAAAAGGATCGTCTGTAGAGTACTCTTATCAGCCAGAAATTTGATTTGATAGGTAGATTTTTCCTGCCATTGCGCATTATTGTACTCTATTGATGTTTGAGATCGAAACGCTACTTCAAGAGACCTCAAACTTTATCAAATGTTTGATGTTCTTGCGAAATTTAATGCAAAAAATAACCCAAATGATAAGAGTCACATATGTGACACGAAGTAACACCGTCTTTTTACAACTAAAATTGTCATCCAGGAAAAAAACACAAAAAACTGAAACTTGTCATCCAAATAGAAAGTTAACATGCTTCACAACTGAAGTTGTCATCTTCGGATAACTAAATTTACCATCAAAAAAACGTCAGGACGGACTTGCTTTGTGTCATACGTGTGCCACTATTTAGGATCCAAAAATAACATCCGAGGAGCTCTAAAAAAACACTGGTTAAAAAGTGCACACATCTTTGAGCAGCCATTTTGTTTTTGGTGAGAGCTCCTCGGATGTTATTCTTGGATAAAATTTTGCAGCAACCTCGTGAATTTTTTGATATTTTAGATTTCGTTTGACATAGTTTTTCATTTTTTTGCTAACTCAGATGTAGTACACTCTAGCAAGCGATTGATCACAGAACTCGTATTATAATATAGGTTTCCTATCTTTTTAAAAAATAAAATTAAAAATGATTATGAAATAAAAAACTCATATCATAATTTTATTTTGAATTATTGTGAATTCACTCCAATCGGATATTGAATAATCAAATTCTTCAATTCAAATTCAAAGTTTTGAGAACTTTAAAAAAGTGGATTAGTCGGACGAGGACAACTAGAGAGTCCCATTCTACATGTCAATACTGACAACAATGAAATTTCTAGTAAAAGAAATATCCGTCGACTTTATAAAAAAGAATGGGACTTGCTAAGGGTTCAAGTACCTCTATCCCCAAACCCTCTCTTTTTTTCTTTTTATCAATGGGTTTAAGATTCATTAGCTTTCTCATTCCACTCTTTCACAAAAGAATGCGAAGAGAACTCAATGGATCTTATCCTATTCATTGAATATATTCCTTTTTTATAGAGTATCGGCAAGAAATCTTGGTTATTCACTATATTTTTAAGTATTAATTAAGTAAACCATGCACAATGCATAGGACTACCCCCCCCCCCCCCCCCCCCTCAAATTTTGAATGTGAAATACTTTAATCGATTCTTTTAGTCCTTTTAATTGACAAGATACAAATACTCTACTAGGATGATGCACAAGAAAAGGTCAGGATACCTCAGTTGGCAGAGAGAGGACTAAAAATCCTCGCGACACCAGTTCAAATCTGGTTCCTGGCAGAAAAAAAATGATCCACGGAATAGGTATTGATCCAAATACCTCACGATGGATTGTGATACATATTTATTAATAATATATAATATATATAGAGTGTGATTTATTCATCTAAGTGGATAAATCTATAATATAAATATAGAGGCACTTCGTTTTCTTTTTAGAGAAGTTTAAAAATATATCTTTTCTTTATGATACGGAAGGGGGTGAGATTAGGTTCCCTTTTATTATTATTTTGCGTTTCTTTATTTTGTATTCCGCTATTCCGACGAATATATTTTTAGTCTTGCTTATTTTTATCGTATCTTATCTTATTTTTCTAGATGTGCTAAGTCATGTGCGCGATACAGAGTTCCTGGTAGAGAACTTCTTTGAGTCATCCTATTTTTCTGTTCATATGAAGGAAATTAATATGCGATTTTCAAAATAGGGGAATCCAAATGAAACCCTTTTTTTTGCTCAGCCTATCTGGAATGCTTTTGTATAATAGGAATTAATTATAAATAGGTATTCCGTTTCATCTAGGAAAAGAACCTAAAAATATTCCTTGACTTGTAAAAATCTGGAGTTGTGTTGTATAAGTGAGCATGAATTTCTTATCATTTAATGAGCATCTTGTATTTCATAAAAAATGGGGGTTATATAGTTCTTAGGTAAGGGCCAGCCTATCCAACTTTCAGGCATTAGGATACGTTTAAGGCGCGGATGATTATCATAAGAGATTTCCACCATATCATAAGATTCGCGTTCTTGAAAATCAGCACTTCTCAAAATCCAGAAGATATACGAAATTCTAGGATTATCCTTTTGGGCAAATACTTTTATGCAGACTTCTTCTGGATTATCTAGAGTAAAGAATCCCGTATCAACGTGAATCATCAACGAAAGGAATGAAGGACTTGGATCTCCCCATCCCTGTCCACATCTCAAGTTCACATCTTCGCCTTTCCTCTCGATACGGGTTTCACCCCGCTTTATAACCCCCAAGGGGGACACGCCACTCACAAGCATCGTCACCGCTGGCACCAAGGCGCAGAGCTTTCGCTTGGCACCTCCCACACACCTCGCACAAGGAACCCAATCCAACATGGCCTCCAACAGGGGACGAACCACGACGAATGGCAGCTCCAGATCTAGCTAGGATCACCCGCAACTGCGCCCCTTGCCATCCACATGACCAAATAGTGCATGCAACACCACTTTAGCCCTGTTCGCCGGAGAGCGAAATACACAGCCCGCCACCCAGTGCCGCCGCCCTTGCATCCAAGAGTAGATACTTTACCCACCAGCCTCATTGCAGCTCACCAACCATGAAAGGAAGAGCAGTAAGGCGCCTCCTTCCACTCTTGGCCCGACATCAGCCACCGAGTTGGATCGGCGACGAAGACTCCCACACCGGCGTTCCCGACCAGTCCCGCCTAGACCGAGAGGGGACACCGTACCACCCGGTGGTTGTTGACGGCCCACCGTTAAGCATGCAACGGACATAGCCCCTCTGGCCTTGGCCCAGGCGTACCTTAACGACGCCTCACCTGTGGCCATCGGAGCCAAAATCCGAGGGTGAGGCGGCCCCTCCCGGAGCACTGACCACCTCACGCACATACATACCGACATACTAACTGCCTTGTCCTACCACCACTGGCCTAAAGCCACACACACCCGCCACCTCCCTTGAGCCATAGACCCGTCCCGCCTGATAGGCCAGAGCTACCAACCAACCACAAGGCCACCGCGAGCTTTGCACCACATCAGGGTCGTGGAGCACCACAGTCGGTAGACCCCTGGTTGCACGCACCGTCGGGATGGACCGAGGGGGGAGGCCGTGATGCTTCGACACACATCAACGCTCCTCCAAACGGACCAGAAGATGGCGCAAGAGGACCCCCCCCCCCCCCTGTCCGCTGTTGGGAGAGTTGGCTTTGCCCACCGGTGGCGTGGTGATATGGAAGTATAAGGTGGACGGTGGCGCTAGGGTTTGTTGGAGCGCCCGAGCCGCCTAGGCCGAGGCGACACGAGCGAGTCTTTTCTTTTCCTCTTCACCTTTCCACTTCCTTCTGCAGCTACTCCTCTCTGCTCACCATGTTGTTTCATCCAAGGCCGTATTGTGTGCCCACCTCATCAAAGAGGAAAAGAAGTGGGATCGTGGGGCCGCACTGGAGAACGCCGACTCTGAGGATGACCCCGAGGTCGAGGATCCATACCTCAGTAACATCATTAACGACTCTTGCAACACAGCCGCATTTGAGGCCGCCCGATGCCACATTTGGTTTCCCGCTGCTAGGGAGCCTTGCAAGCCTGCCACGCCCATCCCCCCTCTAATGTAGTCTTCGAGGAAATCAAGGCAAGGCGGGCGCTGGCGGTGGAGATCGGTGCGTCATCTAGGGCAACTAGAACCGCGATGGCCCGTCCCACCACAGCACCCACTCCTTAACCCGGTGCGCCTACTAACTGGCCCCTATCTATCTACCTACAGTCACTACATCTATGTAAAAGAAACAAATTTTGCCTATTGTCGGTTATCGACATCTCCTCCTATATAAGACCTTTATATTGCAATGTTGTTGGAATTTAGCGTTCGAGTCCCGTTTTATGGAGTATGAATATTGAGTTTGGTGCAAATAGAAGAAAAAAAAGAGCAAAAATATTATGGAGGCTACGATTTTTTGTTTGCGCATGGCCTCCAAAAAAAATAGAGCACCCTAAAAACATTTTAAAGGTTGTGAATGGGCGACTCTGCAAGAATTGATCTTAGTTGAATAGTCAGTAGCCACTACGTCCATCGTTGTGACAGAAGCCGTGTTACTGCTTGCTCGGTTGGACGTTCAAGCAACATCTGCATTCGGTGCTACCACCACGACGGAAGGGCACCCTTGAGATAGCAGACTAACCGTAACGATTAAGAAAAGGCAACAACTTGGAGCACTCAAAGCGTCATCTTATTAATTTATTCCGAAATTGCATTTCCAATCAATATTCTATGCACTGCCACTGCACCACACATGCTCCCAAGATACCATTGTTACAACAACATTCGATAGAAAATTTCCAATAAATGAAAGGTTTCACACGGTATGTTAGGCTGGTCCATCTCAGATTACTGCATTCTGACCTCCACACCAGCATCTACCAGATGCTCTTTCACTGCTAGAATGGGAACCTGTATCAAAGCAAAAGTTCGAGGTGTCAAATTCAAACCAAATAACAGACGACAATTTTAACGCATCAAGAATGTCTACACTGCGGTGTTAGACAGAACAATCACAACCACAAGAAAAGGTATATCTCATGGAATAAATCGGTCATCGCGAGATTCAAGATGAGCAAGGATTTTAAGATAATGTGCATAAGAATTAATAAGACCTCATGGCCTTTGTGGACTATATAACATAATAACACCGGTTAACTAATGGATAATCATTTTACTAGGAAAGGATGGAAAGATTAGTGTAAAAGAAATGGTATTTGCTGTGCATTATGACATAGCATTTCGATGAAATGTAATGATGGATAGTCATAATACCTCTTTCCGATGGAAAATGCCAGCGGCAAGGGCAGCAGAAGCATTTGTTTTTTCAAAGACTTCAGAAAAATGTTCCACAGCACCAGCACCACTGCTTGCAATGACAGGAATTGTCACAGCATCCGACACCATTTTGATCAAATCTATATCAAATCCACCGCCCTGACCTGCAAGATAGAATGACATAATGCATTCAGCATGGCTTTATAGAACACTATAATACAAGCAACAAATTCACAAGGCACACTCCATATAAGAAAATTACATGCTACAAGTTATTTGTTTCACACCACATTTACATAGTAAATTAACAAACTGTAATCCAAACAGGTAATCTTCTTGTGCTTAACTCAGTTAAACAATGTTGACATATTGATGAAGATGAGTTAACTTGTATACTTCAGATTTTATGAGGAATAATACAGTGAAATCATCATTCCAGATTGGCAAAGCACAAAGTTTCCTACAATCATGTGTCATTTGTTTGAACTGGCTCCATTTAAGTACCTAAAGTGCCTAATCACGAATGAAACCACAAAGCAAACATCCAAAACAGAAAATCAGGATTACCAAAAGAAGAAACATATAATCCCTCCGATTCAAATTAATTGACGCAGCTCTAGTAGAGCTGCGTCAATTAATTTGAATCGGAGGGAGTAGCAAATTTCATGCAGCTATATGTACTTTAATTAAACTACCGTAAAAGTACACTTTGAAATGTTTTTTGCGAAACGGCATGCCCTTCACTTCTCTGATCCCACCACAGAAACTACACTCTAATGAATACCCGTTCCAATCGACGGACTCTGACCAACCGGATCGACCTATAAACAAAGCATGGACCAGGCGTATCAGCATATGACCTGATGCCTTGCATTTATAAGGTGGGGTGGAGGATCCCAAGGACTTTAGGCCCCCTTGGTGCTGGATATCAGGAGGACAACACTCCACCATTTTATTTGGCCCACATCGCAGCTTCGCGACATGCAGAAATTACAATGTGTGTCTTAGAGGTGAACCCGGTTTTTTAAGAGCATTCCAATTGACTAGAACAGGGGCATGTCAGAAAAGAAAAGAATCTTGTGACTGGTGCACCCAGTTGGTTACAAGCTTTCAAAGAATATTTCAAATTGTGTGTTTCGATTAAAAAAGGTACCTTCTGACAGTATGCTAAAAGCATAAGCAGCTTCATCAAAAGTACCCCAAACATAACTAGAAGATTCTTCATATTGCCTCAGAGGCTTGAACAAGAAATTAAGAAGTTCCACCCAGCTTATCGTACCTAAGCTTTGTGTACTGGAAAATTAAAACTATTTAGCATACCATCACAATCAATGCAGTTGAGTAGTATTTCTCCCGCACCCAATTCTTCCACAGCTTTTGCTAGTTCATATGCTCCTATAGGCCGGCTATCACGCCCACCACTTACCTGGAACAGAAATAAATCAACACTTGTAATGGTACAAAGAAGAGAAAAGACACCACATTATAGCACGCAAAAGTAGACACACAAAAACTCTACTAGAAAAGACCCAGTATATTAATTAATACTACAAGATATGAACACATCGTAAACATATGCTTGTACGGTTGTACCTAAAATGATTGACTACAAAATATCTGAAGGGAATCCCCTTTTTTCAACAATCTGGAGTAAACCATTTGTATAAGCACTCACATGAATAGTAAACTATAAACCTTTGTGTAATGACACCACACATGCATGAATGGCATATCACCGGAGTGATAAATCAGAAGAGTAAAAGCAGAACAAAGGACTTACTGTGCACTGGTACCATGCATATTCTTCTCCTAATGGACCTGAAGTACGGGAAATGTGAGAACATTTAAAATGCAAATTTGTACAGGGAATATATGCAAGCATACCTTTACTGGACACTTTTACAGTTCTAAATTGCACCTCATCTAGACTTTTGACATATACTCTTCGAGGATCAATACTTACAACTACAGCCTGAGATAGAAAAAGCTTTGTTACAATGAGTGATTTACAGGTCATCAAACTGTTCTACAGAACAACTCTAAAAACAGGTCCTTCATCTGAAATGGTGATAAACAAACTGCATCACTTGCAAACCAGAATTCGTTAATTGAAAACATGATATAATTATTAGTGGAGCTAAGTTCGAGGGTCCCAGTTATTGACCACAGAGAAGACCTGAATGTGCCTAAGAAACCTCCTTGATATATACATGGATAAGGAAAAACAGTCATGCTCAGGCACATAATTCTTTTGTGTTGTTATATATACTTGGAAAACTAATATTGATAACAAAAGAATCTCGCGGTACTTTTCAATGTAATTGTAACACCCCAGATTTCTACTCTGCCTTGCGGTGCTACCACACTAGTCTAAATATCTCAAAGTACAGGAAATACCCATAAGTTATAGAGTATTTCCTGTACTTCGTGATATTTAGAGTAGTGTGGTAGCAACCACAAGGTAAAGTGGAAATCTGGGGTGTTGCAGTAACGAAAATGTGGAGTATTGCATGCATCATTTTTAAGTAGGATCAGGAAAGATAGCTGGAGTATGATTTTTGTTGGAATAGTTCCTTACAACGTTTCGATACGTTGGACCTGGTCAAATGCCACACAAGACTTGATTATGATTTATTGAGTTTTTCACAATGTTATTTTTTGAAGAAGATGGCATGCTAATATGAATACCAGATTCGGTTTCCGATTATAGTTCGTAATAAACTACTAGAAACACAAAAGTGAGTTGTGAAGATAAATAAGAAGTAAACCTGATTTCCATATACTCTAGAAATTTGCTCCAAGCTGCTTTTCCCTGTCTTTACCTGATACACAGAAAAAATTATGCTATGGGAAATTAGCTGAACATTGCAGGGAAGATAAGATACATACACCAGTCTGTAAATAGGCTTCAGCAGCAAAAACAGCATCACTTCCAATTGAAATCTTGTCAGCACCAGACCTGAAATATTCTGATGCTACTTCCAAGCTTGAATAGTATCTGAAAAGAGATAAATTGGCATCATTATTCTGCCATAACTATTTTCTTGGTATTGACTAGTACAAAATATCACCCGAGAAAAAGTGTGGGAGGGATATTGCGGTTGGGAAGGGACAACATAAAAATATTAAACATGGAGAGTAGCAAGTAGGCCCTAGTAAAAAGGAATAAGATAGTAGACTGTTTGACACCCCTCAGAGATTGGAACACAAGGAAATAAAAGGGCAGCCCGGTGCATGTAGCTCCCGCTTGCGCAGGGTCCGGGGAAGGGTCCGACCACTTTGGGTCTATTGTACGCAGCCTTTCCCTACATTTCTGCAAGAGGCTGTTTCCAGGACTTGAACCCGTGACCTCATGGTCACAAGGCAGCAGCTTTACCAATGCACCAAGGCTCCAGGAAATATATACTAAAAATCAGGTCTATTCAGAATAAAATCAGTGAATTTGTCCATTTTCAGTACAGAATATCTCATCGAGTCAACGGGAATAATTTATTGTTCCTCCGTGCTGGGACCAACATTTGCTCACAAAGATAATGACTTGGCGCATGATGGTCTCAACCATGTTGAGCATACCATGCTGACCTTCACATGATGACCTGCATTCTAATTGAATAGTGCAAGAAAGAAAACATATGTATAACAGTAGCAGCATTGGCTCAAAACTGGAGAGGAACTAACCTTCCACTTTCATCTGTGAAGTCTCTTATACCACCACCAACTGTAAGTGGCACAAAAACTTTTTCAGATGCGCAACGTAGTACCTACCAATTGTATGAACCTGTCACTTCACCAGATAAAGGGAAGTAATGGAAATACTTGATAGTTATAAAACTCAAACAAACCTCTAGCATTGGTAAATCACCCAATGGAAAGGCACGGAAACCAGTTATATTCAAGAAGCTGACCTAAAAGGGGATTTGTATTCATGGTATCAGATCATATGTGCATTGCAAATATATACATGTATGTAAACATTATGTAGAAAAATACCTCATCAGCCCCATCTATGTAGTATTGACTTGCTAATTCCACTGGCTTGCCAAGGTTTCTTACCTATAAGCATGGAATAAAAAGATATTCCAGTATACAATGATTATGTTTAGGTAGAACAATAAAGATGTTTTAAACTTTTTTTTTATTGTAAAGATACATCAGAAACTATCCCCAAATGGCCAACTAAGAACTAGCTCTAATGTGTAGAAAATTGATACCCCAGGGTCGATGAATAAGGGTTGGTACCTCTTTGCTACTACTATGATCTCTTACATCATACTGGTCACCTTTTGTTACTACAAGATCCCCATTATCATTTGACCGAACATCAAGGCATGCTATCACCTGCAAAATAGGAGATAACAAGTACGATGGCAATGAAAACTGGTGTTCGAGATGGCAATCGAAAATGTGATGGACGCTGGAACATTTGACAATAAAAAGCTTACTCTCTTTGCAAGTTTTGATGCTTTTCTACGAGCTGGGGCCTGCATTGCAAACAAAAGTGTGAATTTTATGTTGAGGAAAAAAGATAAAAGGAAGTGCAAACAATAAAGGCAGACATGATGATTACCTTTGCCCCTGAAGAGTTAGGACTGAGAAATTTTTCAAAAATGTTAAGTCCAGTAGCTGCTCAAAACAAAAGAACATAGTAAATATATGTTTAGAAATTCTAAATATTATACACTACCCTGTACACTTTACAAGCCTTGGCGATTCAGGCAAGGCAAGCTACCAGAAATCAATAACTTACTCCCTCCGTAAAGAAATATAAACGCTCTTATATTTCTTTACAGAGGGAGTACAGTATTATATCTACATTATAAGTTTATAACATATATCATGGATATTTATCTGTGGAATATCATGTATATTCACGAATAAACTACATATTTACCTCCGCTCTTCTCTGGATGAAATTGAACTGCCTGAATGTTGCCCATCGAGATAGATGATATGAAACTCTCACCGTAGTTACATGTCGACGAAATCCAGTCTCTGTTCGCATCTGACTAAGCATGCAGAAAGGAAGAAACAACTCAAATTTGAGTCCACAATAAGAGGAAGCATCTAAATGGGGCTGCTCCTTACAGGTAGAGCGTGATAGGAGTGGACGAAGTACACATGTTGGCCATCAGCTCCTTGCAGCAGCTGCGTGTCCTTGGTGATCTGGAGGGCGTTCCATCCAATGTGAGGCACTATGAGACCCTCGGAAGAATCGAATCGCCTGACAACTCCAGGTATCACACCAAGGCCGCTTACTACAGTAGCGAATGCACTATCAGCTCCTGCTCAACAACATGTTCCCACGCAAGCAGAGTGCTATTACAAAGCTTACCCGGGCCATTCTCCTCGCTGGAATCGAATAGCAGCTGAAGGCCGAGGCAGATACCCAGGAAGGGGCGGTCCCTGCGGATGTACTCGCGAAGAGCGTCCGCCATGCCTGTACGGTTGAGGACATCCATGGCGGAGCCGAAAGCTCCGACTCCGGGGAATACGAGGCGGTCGGCGGAGAGGATGTCCTCGGGGCTCCGCACGTCGCGGATGTTGAAGCCGAGGTGGCGGATTGCGTTGCGCACGCTGCGGACGTTGCCCGCGCCGTAGTCCAGCAGCGTCACGGCTGCGGCCACCGACCGACCGGCGAAACAAAGCAAACGCAGCCGTCAAGCCATGGATAGGATGGGGCGAATTCTGGAAGGGAAAGGAGGTGGGGATGGTCAGAGTGGCGCTTACTGTTGGCATCGCTGGACGCGCACACGGAGAGGGAAGCGGGCCTGCGCCGCTGGTTCGTACGCTTCGGACGGCCGACGGAGCAGGGGAGGGCGTGGTTGGCGGCGCCGGTGGCCATTGCTCCCTGCGACGGCGGCGGCGGCGGCGGCATTGGTCTCTTTTGGTTGTTGGCTCACCCGACTCTCAGAAGTCACAGTTACACGGGCAATTGGGCAAATGCAATTTTCAATCCATTGAAGCCCAAATAAGCCCAGTTGCATTTTATTGCCTTCCTCCTTTTATTTCATAACGCCCACACGTGTGGCACGAGACAACATGATCAACACGTCTCCATATACTATATCACTAATCCTTCTAGAATCGGAGGCCTCTCATTTAATTGAGGTCACCAATTTGGAATTGGGTCACCTATTTTGATCGGGTCAACAATTTTTCAGTAAATTATTTTAATCCTCTATAACACTAAGATCCCTATTTTTTAAGGCCTCACAATTAATTGAGGTCTCAATTTGGAGTTGGGTCATCCAATTTTGACTGAGTCAACAATTTCACAATGAGCTCTCTTATTCATTTTTTAATACACTATGCTCCATAATTTTAAAACTTCTCCCGTCAATCCTTGATTTAGACTCCGTCAATCCTTTGTTGTGACAATGAAATCTTTAAATATATTAAACTATTCCATTTTAAAGCCCATCATTCAACTCTTCAATTTGGATTGAATACATAATTGATTGGGTCGTTCACCCTGGCTTCATGGTGGGATCTCTTGATGAATGGGTGACAAAACGAAAGTGTCGTCCATAACACGTTTAGCACCAGCATAACAGACGATGTCCAACAACGTAAGTAATTTTCTCATGTTTTTATACTAATTAAAGACGTTCTCCAATCACATGGTCAAAAACATCCACCAAACACCACAATAAAAAAAATTGATAAACTCACGAACGATTCGCTAAGGATTGGTCATACCAAACATTATCCCACCAATCGCTTCTCGATTTACTCCGTTGGCCCAATTTTTTCCTAATCTCAGACCAAAAATTGACACATTAATCTGTAAGCATGATTTCATAAAGTTTGTCCGTAGGAGTAGCATATCTGACAAAAATATGCACTTCATTGTATCCCCACACGTCAAACCAACTAATACGGAAATATTTTTCACAACTTCAGAAAAATACATAAAACATGTAGAACCCTAAGAATATAAGCGGCGCGGCAAAGCGCGCACTGCCCTTCTAGTAACCATCCATTTTGCCACATCAAACATATAACATCAGCGGAATCTTTTTTATTTTTTGGACTTAAAAATGTTTTATCTCTTAAATAAAATATCCAATTAAAAATCTGTTTTCATCATTAAATCCGTCTCGACGAGATCTTCAAAACTAGATCCCATATTGATATGTTTCGACGACTATTTTTTGGGTCAAAAGTTGTCATAATTTTTTGAAACGAAAAAGTTGTCATGGTGTTTACACCGAAGTTGTCATAGTGTTTACAACAAAGTTGTCACGACATGTTTCATCTAGTTTTTTCTTCTAGATTTAAAGCTATCATTGTATTTCAACTACTTTTCACGGTAATTTTAATTAATTGACCATTACAAATTTTAGTAATTAACAACGACAAATTTAATTTATGGATCATGGCAATTTTTAGTAATTCAACATGACAAATTGAGTTTATAGATCATGGCTATTTTAGTATTTTGAATATGACGATTCTAGTATTTTGAACATGGAAAATATTTTTGTATGAATCATGGCAAATTTTAGTGCATGTATCATGGCAAATTTAAGTAATTCCTCATGGTAATTTTAGTTTGTGATTCATGGCAAATTTGAGTCATTGACCATGCATTTTTAAAGTGAATGATGGCAGATTTTTTTTACTTATGATCCATGTCAAAATTATTTCATGGATCATTGTAAATTTTAGTAATTCATCATGGCAAGTTTAGTTTTCTTAAAATATATCATGTCAACTTCAGTGTAATTATGATGGCAATTTATGTGCAATAGACATGTCAACTTTTAAATAAAAAAATCGTCGAAATATATCGATATGAGATCTAGTTTCAAAGATCGCGTTGCGGCAGATTTAATGTAAAAATGGTTGTTCAATCGGATTTTTTATTTAAGAGATAAAACATTTTAAAAACTGAAAAGGTCAAAAATTCTTCCTGACATCATCAGTTTCATCATTTGTGCATACATGCGGTGACATGACCCAAGCTGTGGTCATGGAGCGTGTGGTCGGATGTTGCTCCCACCACACGTGTGGTGATTATCGACGTCCTTTTATTTTACTTTAAAAAAAGGCATTGCGTCCATTGATCTAAGTAATATTGGCATCAAATCATGTGCACCCAACGACATAAATTGCTCCAATGATGAGAGCTCAACATATTTAATGTGCAATAAACATCATACCAAATATTAACAATATCATTAACCATATAATTAACATGTAATTAATATTGTATGTTTGCTAAAAAATATCATACCTAATATTAGCATCCAATTAATACCTTATCTTTTTTAACTCTCAATTAATACCCTACATGATATCAACGTGCATTGCACGTACGCATTTATATCTCTACTATCTCTATTACTTAAAAAATATGTAAAGTTTCCTTTCCTGCCAGACCATGTTTCGTCAAACCTTCGTTCTCCCTCCCGCATCCCTTCATTGGTTTTCGTCACCTCATATCCCACGTCTGGTTTTCTCTATGACTTAAAAAATATGTAAGGTTACCTTTCCTGCCAACTGACCGCGTTCCGTCAAACCTTCGTCCGCCCTTCCGCATCCCTCTGTTGGTTTTCGTCACCTCATCTCCCCCATCCGATTATCATAAAAAAAACCTCAAAACCACTGATTGATTTCCCAGCCCGGCTATCCCGATCCGCCGCCGCCATCCACTCTCGATATGCCCCTTCTACCCCAATCCGTCGTCGCCATAATCGCCAGTACTGCATTCGGCGTGCCCACCACATCTCCCTTCCAACTTGCGAGCAACAGGTGATGCACGCTTCCCATCCGTGACCTTGGCTTCGACCGAGAGTGTGGGTGAGACCTCCTGTCCTCCGATTGTCGTTGCCGCCTGATTCGTCTCGTCATGCCTACATGGTGCAGGTCCGGCCGCTGGCCACGCCCGGTTCATCCTCCCCCTACTTCTCCCTCTGATTTAGTCTCCCCCCCACACACACACAACTTCTTTTATTCTTGAGGTTGGTCCTATGGAAGAAAAATTTAATCGCAAAGAAGATTCCCCATCGTCCCCAATGGCACACTGCTCCTGATCTTTCCAATCACCAACACTTTGTTGCCCAAAAACTACACCGGGTCACCACCACCTCCAGCACCGTCATTGCTGAAAGGAGGAGATCGAGGTGGGAGTCAGTGTTACTGCTTCTGGCAACCGAGCTCATCGGCTTCGATGGCGGCAATAGGGCGACGATATCCTTCGACATGTGTCGTGGTTTTGTCACGGCAGATGTCCTCATGAGAAAACTTAGGTGTGAGGCCATCGCAACTAGGTGGTAGCTTGAACGGGGTTGGTCGGAATCGAGAGACGCGAGTTTTACCCAGGAACGGGATAGCTCAAAGATGTTGTTCCTTTTTTTCATCTCCATATTACATGTAGCCCTCAAGCTCCGAGTTTGTCAGTTCATGATGACTTGGTGCTTTGCGGAAAAAATATTTTGACTGTGTAGCCCCCAAGTGCCGGGTTGTCTTGCCTGCGGCAGCCTGGGACTTGTAATTGTCTTATACTTATAAAACGTCAGCCAGTGTAGGCCCCAAGGGCCGGATTGTTTTTCCTGCAACAACCTGGGACTTGAACTTAGTTTTGAATGTTGTAGATAGATATCTTCGAGAAATCCGGGTTGTCATCTGAGTCACCAGTTATAAACTGAATGTCTTGTATTTCACATGTGTAGCCCCCAAGGGCCGGCTCATCAGTATGTGATGGCCCGAGTCTTCAATTTGGACCTTTATAATCTATTTAAGCAACTGAACACTGTAGCCCCCAAGTGCCGGGTCGCATGCCTGCAGCGACTTGGGACTTTAGAAAATTTGATCTGAGTAGTATAGCCCCCAAGTGTCGGGTCGTTTGCCTGCAGCGACTCGGGACTCACATGTACTTCTCCTTTTGAAAAGAAAATTATCATATGATGTAGCACCCAAGTGCCGAGTCGTAAGCCTGTAGCGACTTGGGACTGTGTGAGAATAATATAACCCATCATAATGCACTTCGGAAGTTCTCTTGAACGGATATTAATCTGACTTGAATGAATCCTTGACCGTGGTTGTAATGCAACCCGGTAATTTATCGATGTACGAATATCCTGGAATAATGCCTTTGTGCTTGAAATGAAATCCCTACTCGTGGTTGCGGTGCAAACCGGCAAATATATGTTTGAGAAATCCATAAGTGTTGTAGTTTACTACAAAGCACAAGTTGAAAAAATCCAAGAGCCGGTCAATTAAAATGATGTAGCCCCCAAGGGCTTGCTCAGCAATATGTGATAGGCCGGCTCAGCAATATGTAATAGACCAGCTCAGCAATATGTGATAGGTCGGTTCTTCGAGAATAACCATTTCTTCTGAGCTGGCTTGAAAACCCCAATCATTTAATACTGGTTATGATAAACCATGATGATTATCCGGCCATTTTGGCTATCAAAGATTTATTTGTTCCTGCAGAAATTACAATGTAACCCGGTTTGAAGACCGTCTTTCTGCAACATAAACAAATATGGATATGTATATATGACGCATTATGCAATGATGCAATGCAGGATGATGTATGCATATGATAACAGAGTATAAAAATGCCAGTTTTCAAGGCATGATATAAAGACCGGCTTTCGAGGCTCGAGTCTTGCTTCAAGGAAGCTGGCATGATAGCCCATGGTTTATCCTCACTCTCTGTAAGCCGGCTCTCACGTGACATAAACCGGTGTTCTAACCTTGAAAAGTTCAGGGACCATATGGATTGACTTATCAAGAGTACAACGGGTCACTTTGTTCGGATTAGCATCTTGCAAACAGGCAGGTTTAACCAAGTTTGATAGTGGCATTTAGCCGGGTCAAGAGGGAAATTATTAATGGCTAACTCATTGAGTCGGGAGCCCCCAAGTGACTTATGTTTGAATAGCGCATCATGGCAGCTAGTCCTCTTTGGCAACCTTTAAATTTTCACCAGTAAAGCAGGGAACCCATGTTTTAACTGCGCATGGTGGCAGCTAGTCCTCTTTGGCGACCTTTACTTTTTCGCCAATAAGGCAAGGCACCCATGTTTGAACTGCGCATCGTGGCAGCTAGTCCTCTTTGGCACCCTTTAATTTTTTCGCCAATAAGGCAGCAGCCCCTGGGACCGGGTTGTCTTCCCTGCAATGACCCAGGGTTCTTGTATTTGTTGAAATCAGTCAAATCTGCTGAGTCATATTTGTGTAGCCCCCGAGTCTTAAGTCGACTCAAGGAGGTGGCTTGAGAGTCTTCGTACTTGGCTATGGCATAAGCCGTCATAGAGTTGATAGATGAAAGATGAAATTTATTGAAGCCAGAGGTCGGCGAGTTGATGATCTTCTCGGTACTCATCGTATGTCCTTGGCATATCTCATTCAACAAAGCCATTTTTGCCCAAATTGAGTTCATACGGCTCTGGGCCCATTTATTGTTATTCTCTCTTGGTCCGGCTCTCCTGGCTCCTCCAGGGCCATCATTTTTTTTGCCCGGGCCTCTCTTTTTTAGCATTCAGTCGGCCCCTCTGCTCTTTCTCTTTCGGGGGGAGCTGGGCCGGCGGAGCCGCGTGGCGAGGGAGTATGGGAGCCCGCCGGAGAGCGCGCGAAGGCAGCGCAGGCGAGGCCGGCGGGCAGGGAGGAGCGCGCGGCCGATCGAGGCGATGGAACGGCCTGCGATGCGGACGCGTGGAGGTGGAGCCGGCGCACAGGGGGGCGCGGGCGCGACGCAACGGGCGGGATCGTGGCGGAGCCGGCCGGGGCGCAGCGAGCGGGGCGAGCCAGAGCCTGGCGTGGCGTAGCGAGGGCGACCGGAGCGGCGTAGGTGCGCGGAGATGGAGCTGATGCGCGGGGGGTGTGGCGCAACGGGCAGGATCGAGGTGGAGTCGGCCGGAGCGCAGCGAGCGGGGCGAGGCGATGGCGGGAGATGCCCGGCTCGAGGTGAGGCCGCGGTGGCAAGGCGAGGACGCGGCGGGGCGAGCCATGGTGGCGGAGGCCAGTGCGACGCAGCGAGGCCAGGCCAGCTCTAGGCGAGGTCGTGGCAGCGAGACGAGGCCGCAGCAAGGCGAGCCACGGCGCCGGAGGCCGATGCGGCGCAGCGAGGCCAAGTTGGCTCTAGGTGAGGCTGCGGCTTACGGAGCGAGCCCTGGCCGGCGGTGGCAGACACGGCGGAGTATGAGTCCGCTTCCAGGACGGGGCCAACCTGGTGTATCTGCATCCGTTTCCACCTCCACCTCCTGGTCGTGGCCTTTCTTCCTTTTTTGTTTTTCTTGGGATCCACGGGTCAGACCAATATAGTAATTTTTCCTTCCTTTTAATCTTGAATCAGTCGCCTGGTAGCTTCCTCGTTTGCACGTAGCAATTGGGGTTTTAGCAAAAAAATGATTTGGTTTCACGTGATGCACTAGAACACAATCGAGTTTGATGCTTGACGCGATGGGCAAAAATACTTTCACACGCACTTGGACTTGATGCATGCCCCTGCCTTTGTCGCTTTTGGACTTCAAGTCAATATGCAGCGGCAGCAACTCGACGGACCGTGTAGAATGCCTGCAACTGGGTGATTTGTACATGTACGAAAAAACTCCTAGTAGTCTCGTTCACGCGCCGCTGTGCGGCGTATAGCAGCTTTTCAGCAGTATCAATCTGTGGTTGGATTGATCATGAACACGTCTTCGACTTGTGGTGATGAGGACGCACTCGACGCAACCCTAATTTGTCCTGAACTCAAACCTGATACTTCCAACTTCAAAGTTTAATTACGATCTTGATTACCGAACGATGAATTTGCCAGTTTTGCCCAAGGTTGTATCATGCCGGGTTATCCCACGTGATTGATCCGTGTCGGCTCTTCTTCATCCAATCAATCGCGAGCTTCTTGATGCCTGAAGAACTCCCTTCAAGAACTCAACACCATCGTATGTAGGCCCCACGGCGGGCCCCAACTGTCGTGGTTTTGTCACGGCAGATGTCCTCGTGAGAAAACTTAGGTGTGAGGCCATCGCAACTAGGTGGTAGCTTGAACGGGGTTGGTCGGAATCGAGAGACGCGGGTTTTACCCAGGTTCGGCCCCTCGCGGTGGAGGTAAAAGCCTACATCCTGCTTGATTGATATTGATGATGATGATGATCTCGATTACAAGGGTGCTATTACGCTACCTCTAGTCTCGAGAGCTTTTACTTTGATCTTGTCTAAGACTTGTCTGTCTGTCTTGACCTAACTTGTCTTGTCCCTCTTGGGGTGCCCTGCCCCTCCTTATATAAGTTGAAGGGGTCGTCTTACATGTAGAGTCCTAGTAGGACTATAACTAGTCTCTTTCCTATTATAAGTTGAATCCTAGTTCGGGTCTTGCTTCTGTCGTTAGGGAACTTTTCCTCTTCTTGGACCTTCTCTACGAGCCGGTCCTCCAGGCCTCTTCGTGAGCCGGCCTTCTGCCGGGTTGCACATTGGGCTTTAGTCCTTGTCATCCAGGTCGACCCGGTAAGCGAGGTGACCCATGAGCCGCCAAGTGATGAGCTTGGTTATACCTCCTGGCCGGGTCAAACCGTGGGGAATATCCCCACCAACATGCCTCTCGACAACATTGGCGTAAGATGCTTCATGTGCTATCAAACAATTTTTTTGCAGCAGATCCTTTTTGTTTTTATGAATCTGATAGTTCTGATGACATATGACTCAAATGTCAAGCCAAGGGAGCTCTCGTATCTGAAGTGGCGTGAGTTAGTGTGTTTTATTCTCCAAATCTGATAGTTCATTAGGTGGGTTTCATGGTGTTTGTTTGCTACATGATATGCAAAGGAGGGAGGGATCGTCTAAGAACGTATGATGAGCCCCTCCTCCATTGCTGGTGCCAATGATGTTCGTACATATTGTTCGGTACGTCTCCCCGGCGACATGGGCGTGCGTCCGTCTTTGGCTCCATGTTGGTACGGATTTTTTGAATTACATGGCTGGCGACCGTGCGCTTCTGCCCCAACGACATCCCCATGAGATCCCTACTGTTTTTCGGTTGGGTGATTGCGGAGGTGGAGACGAACGTATGAACATGTTGTATGGACCATCAGAAACCTAATGAATGCATGCGCATGTTGTGTGGGTATCATAGAATATCTTGCTATTTATGTGCATTACTTCCCTTTTATTCATGTATTACTTCTCTAAATATAAGCCACTTCTTCCTAGAGTTAGCGCTATCTTTTGATGTTAAAGGACTAAAATTTTAAAGCCTTTCCCTTTGCAAAATGATTATATTAGATTGATGCATATTATAATCCCTATTGTATATGACAATGTGATGGTTTAGTCAGTTATATTATGTTTGCAGCATGGCATTTTTCCATCCCTACTATATATTATGTTTGCAATGAATGGTTACCTTTCTTCCCCACAAGAGTTGTCCGTGTGCAAGTCATGAACCTTTTGTCCATCAATGTTTTGAACATGTTAATTCTAAGCTTTTGTTGGAGTTTATATTCTACCTTTTGTGTGAAGTAGTTGCATTTATCGTAGGGAAAATGATGCCCATAGATTGAAAGATGGGAAGATTCGAAATTTGGAAGATGTTAATATGCTCAAAATTTTCCAATTAAACATGATGAAATCCTCCATGTTGCTGATATTGTAGACACGCCGCCCCTCTCTCTGGACATGGAGGATGAAAGCACATTTGCTCCCTTGGTGGTTTTGGTGATTTATGTCAACATACATAGTGTTGGACTAATGTTTCCCTTAAGCATATTTTAGGAAAAGTTCAAATTAGGCAAGTGAATGGATGGAGATGTGGACCCCTCAAGCTACTAAGGAACAATTTTGACAAAGCTACAAGACTCTACATTTTTGGTTAAGTGATCCAAGATCATATTGAGCCCATGGGAAAGCCAATACTATTAAAAAGGGATGAGGTTTTGATCATGAATCATTTGCTCAAGTGCTTAGACATATTGCTCCAAAACCCTGAGCCACATCCTCATTTTCATCCAAGTCCTAAACCCTAAAGTCAAACTCGGTCCCACTGGAACATCTACCCCGGACTCACCGAGATACACTTGATATAGCCACTGCCTAAACCCTAGAAACTCGGTCTCGCCGAGATAACCCTTCAGTCCCACTGAAGTGCACGTGTCAACCTTCTGTTGCCTATTGATTTCATGTCAAAATTTCCGAGTGGTTACAATCGGTCTCAATAAAGTGTGAAAATTGCTTAGGTCATCACCCATCGGTTCCACCGAGCTGTTTCATCCGGTCTCGCCGAAACGCCTAAAGTTCAGACCTTTTGTACTAGTCGGTCTCACCGACTAGTTTCACCTGGTCCCACCGAGTAGTGCATAAAGGTGTGTAATGATTGGATTTTTGGTGTTGCCTAGATACTCCAATGTAATGATTGAGTATTATGAATCTGAAATTGTTTGATGCGTACCATATAATTAACTCATGGATACTTGTGGTGACATTGGAGTATCTAGGTGACATTAGAGTTGGTTGATGTGTATCATATGGTGTTATTCTAGTACGAACTCTTAGATAGATCGAACGGAAAGGATAACTTGATGTTATCTTAGTACGAACTCTTGAACAGATTGATCGGAAAGGATAACTTTAAGGTGGTTTCGTACCCTACAAACAATTTCTTCTTATGTTCTCCGCTAGATAACAACTTTGGAGTGATTCTTCGTTGCACGTTGAGGGACGGTTATGTGATCCAATTATATTAGCATTGTTGAGAGATTGCACTAGCGAAAGTACGAACCCTAGGCATTGTTTCCAAGCATTAATATACCATTTTGCTCGTTGTTTTACACTTGTTACCTTGCTGTTTTTATATTTTCAGATTACAAAAACCTTTATCTACCATCCATATTGCACTTGTATCACCATCTCTTCGCCGAACTAGTGCACCTATACAATTTGCCATTGTATTGGGTGTGTTGGGGACACAAGAGATTTCTTGTATTTGATTGCAGGGTTGTTTGAGAGAGACCATCTTCATCCTACACCTCCCATGGATTGATAAACCTTAGGTCATCCACTTGAGGGAAAATTTCTACAGTCCTGCAAAACTCTGCGCTTGGAGGCCCAACAAAGTCTACAAGAATAAAATTGCGTAGTAGACATCAAGCTCTTTTCTGGCGCCGTTGCCGGGGAGGTGAGTGCTTGAAGGTATATCTTTAGATCTTGCAATTAAATCTTTTAGTTTCTTATTTTTCACTAGTTTGGTTTTTATAAAAGAAAACTACAAAAAATGGAGTTTAGGTTGCATCATTTGTATCGTCTTTATAATGTCTTTCGTGAAAATAAGGATTCCGAAAATTGTGCTCGATTGGTAGAGGAAGAAATTATGAAAATACTTAGTGAGAATTCCTTGAATGATGAGCATGATTGTAATGTTGCTAGTATGAATTCTCTGAATATTCATGATGCTAATGATATGCAAAGCCACAAGCTTGGGGATGCTATGTTTGATGAAGATGATATTTTTTGTCCCCCAAGTTTTGATGAGCAAATTTATTATGATGATGGCATGCCTCCTATCTATGATGATTATGATGATGACATGTATGCTATAAAGAGTGATAGTAACCATGAAACTTGTCATCATGATTTTAATATTGAATGTGGTTATGTCAATCAAGTGTCTTATGATAGTTATTTTGTTGAGTTTGCTCCCACTGTTATGAATGAGAAGAAATATGCTTATGTGGAGAGTAATAAATTTTCTATGCTTCTAGATCATGAAAAGAATGCTTTATGTGATAGTTATATTGTGAAATTCCTTCATGATGCTACTGAAAATTATTATGAGGGAGGAACATATGCTTGTAGGAATTGCAATAATATCAAGTTTCCTCTCTATGTGTTCAAAGTTTTGAAGTTATGCTTGTTTTGCCTTCCTATGCTAGTTGATTCTTGTTCCCATAAATTGTTTCCTCACAAAATACCTATGCACAGGAAGTGGGTTAGACTTAAATGTGCTTGTCATGAGATTCATGATGCTCTCTTACATGTTTGAAATACTATTCCTATGTGAGCATCATTGAAATCATCATGCCTAGCTAAAAGGCATTAAAGAAAAGCGCTTGTTGGGAGAAAACCTAACACTTATACTTTCTGTTTTGATGTGTTCACATGATTAAGCTACTGTAGTAATAATGTTATGTGCCTTTTATTTCAATAAAGTGCCAAGTAAAGCCTTTGGGATGACTCACAAGATGAGTAGAATTGATGCTAAACCAAAACAGAAACTTTTGACTCCGGTGCAGGAATTTTCATTTTTTACCACAGAGTGATAATGATCCGAAATTTTTACACAGTGTTGATATACAAATTCTTTAGGTTTTTCTAATTTTTCAGAAAGTTTAGAGACAGGTAAGTATGGCTATAATACAGATCTTCACAGACTGCTCTGTTTTTGACAGATTCTGCTTTGCATGCATAGTTTGCTTGTTTTAGTGTTTCCATAGCTTATATTTAATGATATAAATTATGGGAATGATAGAATACAGTAAGTATCATGTGGGAACAATTATTAATCTTGTCTTGATAGTACCTAAGTGAATGATTTATCTTTATTACACTAACCCTTCTCACGAAGTTCCGTTAAGTTTTGTGTGATTGAAGTTTTCAAGTTTTGGGTGAGACACCGATATGAGGAGAATAAGGAGTGACAAGAACCTAAGCTTGGGGATGCCCAAGGCACCCCCAAGGTAATATCCAAGGAATACTCAAGCGCCTAAGCTTGGGGATGCCCCGGAAGGCATCCCCTCTTTCGTCTTCAACATTATCGTTATTGTCGGCGTTCTGGGAACGGGGGTACCCAGAGCCCTCGTGAGGCCACCCAACCACTGTACTAGTTCATCCACAGCCTCCTCGAGAGGCCAATCCACCACAAAGCAGGAGTAGGGTCTTACACCGCAAGGTGGCCCAAACCTGGGTAAATCTCTGTGTCCATCTCCTTCCCCGCAAGAACTTACTCGACGTAGCTAGGCCGTAGGGTGGCAAGTTGGGACTTTGAGCCGGTTGAGATCTTCGCACACACCCCAATGTTCGAACCATGTTGGGTTTAGCAGAGCCCCGATTCTGACATTTGGCGCGCCAGGTAGGGGTGTGTCGAAGTCTTTCCGGTTCCACTCCGTCTCAGCTCCGCCACTCCCATGGCCGACGCCCATCGAGCCCGCGCCGAGCGCCGGGTGATACGTCTCCAACGTATCTATAATTTTTGATTGTTCCATGCTATTATATTATCTGTTTTGGATGTTTTATATGCATTAATATGCTATTTTATATTATTTTTGGGACTAACCTATTAACCTAGTGCCCAGTGCCAGTTTCTGTTTTTTCCTTGTTTTTGAGTATTGCAGAAAAGGAATATCAAACGGAGTCCAAACGGAATAAAATTCTAGGCTGATTTTTCTTGGACCAGAAGGAACCCAGGAGGCTTCGAGAAGAGGCCAGAAGACCTACGGGTGGGCCACAAGCCACCAGGGCGCGCCCCTGGGGGGGCGCTCCCCTGGCTTGTGGCCCCCCCGTAGCTCCTCCAACCCTAACTCTCCGCCTATAAATTCAGAAATATTACCCCACTACCAAAGAGAGCCACGAAAATACTTTTCTGTCGCCGCAAGCCTCTGTTCCCGTGAGATCCCATCTTGGGGCCTTTTCCGGCGATCTGCCAGAGGGGGATTCGATCACGGAGGGCCTCTACATCAACACCATTGCCCTTCCGATGATGCGTGAGTAGTTTACCTCAGACCTTCGGGTCCATAGCTAGTAGCTAGATGGCTTCTTCTCTCTCTATGTTCTTCAATACCATGTTCTCCATGATCTTCATGGAGATCTATCCGATGTAATACTCTTTTGCGGTGTGTTTGTCGAGATCCGATGAATTGTGGGTTTATGATCAGATTATCTATGAATATTATTTGAATCTTCTCTAAATTCTTATATGCATGATTTCATATCTTTGTAAGTCTCTTCGAGTTATTGGTTTGGTTTGGCCAACTAGATTGGTAATTCTTGCAATGGGAGAAGTGCTTAGTTTTGGGTTCAATCTTGCGGTGTCCTCACCCAATGACAAAGTAGGGGTAGCGAGGCACGTATTTGTATTGTTGCCATCAAGGATAAAAAGATGGGGTTTTCAATATATTGCTTGAGTTTATCCCTCTACATCATGTCATCTTACTTAATGCGTTACTCTGTTCTTCATGAACTTAATACTCTAGATGCAGGCAGGAGTCGGTCGATGTGTGGAGTAATAGTAGTAGATGCAGAATCGTTTCGGACTACTTGATACGGATGTGATGCCTATATGCATAATCATTGCCTTGGATATCGTCATAACTATGCGCTTTTCTATCAATTGCTCGACCGTAATTTGTTCACCCACCGTATTATTTTCCTTCAAGAGAGAAGCCTCTAGTGAAACCTATGGCCCCCGGGTCTATTTTCCATATTATATTTTCAGATCTATAAACTAAAAAACACAAAAATACTTTGTTGCAATTTATTTACTTTTATTTTAATTATCGTTTTAGTAATCTTTTATATCTATCTCTATCAGATCTCATCCTTGCAAGTGACCGTGAAGGGATTGACAACCCCTTTATAGCGTTGGGTGCAAGTGTTTGATTGTTTGTGCAGGTGCATATATTGGGGCCTTGCTTGTACCTCCTACTGGATTGATACCTTGGTTCGCAAAACTGAGGGAAATACTTATCTACTTTTCTGCATCACCCTTTCCTCTTCAAGGGAAAACCAACGCAAGCTCAAGAAGTAGCAAGAAGGATTTCTGGTACCATTGCCGGGGAGGATACATAGCAAGTCAAGACAAGAACTCTCCCGTCAACTTGCCAATTTCTGGCGTGGTTGCCGGGGAGATCTACATCAAGCCTACCAAGTACCCATCACAAACTCATCTCTTGCATTTACATTATTTGCCATTTGCCTCTCGTTTTCCTCTCCCCCACTTCTAAAACGATTTTGAGAAAAAACCATAAAGATTTGTCTTTTTATTTGCCCTTCTTCCATTCGTATTTTCGTTAGCTTTCCGGTTGCTAGATTTCCCATATGGCTCGACCCAAGAGCTTTGATCCTTATT
Source organism: Elymus sibiricus (assembly GCA_039707655.1). Lineage (NCBI taxonomy): Eukaryota > Viridiplantae > Streptophyta > Magnoliopsida > Poales > Poaceae > Elymus > Elymus sibiricus. The sequence continues at coordinate 390,537,426 of CM077669.1, read as the reverse complement.
TTAGGAAATTGGAAGAGATTGAAAATAGTGCTAAAAGTTTCATGACTTTACAATATGAGTATAATAATCTCTTTAGAAACGAGCTTAAAGAACAAAAATCTTTGATGGAGTATATTAATAAAGAGCTTGATGATATGTCTAAGGAATTTTATGGTTTGAAATCTCAGTTTGCTCATCTTGAAAATCTAATAGGCCAAATTTCTGATACACAAGCTACTTTAGTGAATAAGATGGCCGCTAAACCGGAGACTTTGAATAGTGATGAAGATCTTAAAGTGATTGATGTGACTCCTATTGAATCTTTGCTTTCCAGTATAAATCTTGATAAAGATGGGGCTGGAGATAAGTCAACTTTAGTTAAAAGTCGTCTCAATGATTCGGAGTTTATAGATCTTAATGCTAAAATTGATAAAAGTGGGATTGAAGAGGTCAAAACTTTAAATAGCAATGAACCCACTCTTTTGGATTTCAAGGACTTTAATTATGATAATTGTTCTTTGACAGATTGTATTTCCTTGTTGCAATCCATGTTGAATTCTCCTCATGCTTATAATCAAAGTAAAGCTTTTACTAAACATATCGTTGATGCTATGATGAAATCCTTTGAAGAAAAACTTGAGTTAGAAGTTTCTATACCTAGAAAGCTTTATGATGAGTGGGAACCTACTATTAAGATTAAAATTAAAGATTATGAGTGCCATGATTTGTGTGATTTGGGTGCTAGCGTTTCCACTATTCCGAAAACTTTATGCGATGTGCTAGGTTTCCATGAACTTGATGATTGCTCTTTAAATTTGCATCAAGCGGATTCCACTATTAAGAAACCTATGGGAAGGATTAATGATGTTCTTATTGTTGCAAATAGGAATTATGTTCCCGTAGATTTCATTGTTCTTGATATAGATTGCAATCCTACATGTCCTATTATTCTTGGTAGACCTTTCCTTAGAACGATCGGTGCAATTATTGATATGAAAGAAGGAAACATTAGATTCTGATTTCTGTTAAGGAAAGGCATGGAACACTTCCCAAGAAAGAAAATTAAATTACCATATGAATCTATTATGAGAGCTACTTATGGATTGCATACCAAAGATGATAATACCTAGATCTATTGCGTTATGCCTAGCTAGGGGCGTTAAACAATAGCGCTTGTTGGGAGGCAACCCAATTTTATTTTTATGTTTTTGTTTTAGTTTCTGTTCTTGAATAAATTACACATTATTACCTCTGTAGTAATTGTGTTTTAGTGTTTTAATTAGTGTTTGAGCCAAGTAAGACCTTTGGGATGGTTTACGGTGATTGTTGATTTGATCTTGCTGAAAAACAGAAACTTTTGCGCTTGGTACAGGAATTTTATAAATTCACCAGAGCGTCGAATGAGTCTGAAATTTTTACACAAGATTGATATACAAATTTCCCAGATTGTCCTAATTGTTCAGAATTTTTGTAGTTACAGAAGTATTTGAAGTTTCCAGATTGCTACAGACTGTTCTGTTTTTGACAGATTCTGTTTTCTTTGTGTCGTTTGCTTATTTTGATGTATCTATGGGTTGTATCGGGGGGTATGAACCATGGAGAAGTTGTAATACAGTAGATATTACACCAATATTAAATAAAGAATGAGTTCACAACAGTACCTAAAGTGGTGATTTATTTTTCTTATACTAACGGATCTCACGAGTTTTCTGTTGAGTTTTGTGTTGTGAAGTTTTCAAGTTTTGGGTAAATATTTGATGGACTATGGAATAAGTAGCGGCAGGAGCCTAAGATTGGGGATGCCCAAGGCACCCCAAGGAATATTCAAGGATACCAAAAAGCCTAAGCTTGGGGATGCCCCGGAAGGCATCCCCTCTTTCGTCTTCAATCCATCGGTAAATTTACTTGAGGCTATATTTTTATTCACCACATGATATGTGTTTTGCTTGGAGCGTCTTGTATGATAAGAGTCTTTGCTTTTTAGTTTGCCACAATCATCCTTGCTGCACACATCTTTTGAGAGAGACACGCATGAATCGTGAATTTATTAGAATACTCTATGTGGTTCACTTATATCTTTTGAGCTAGGCAATTTTGCTCTAGTGCTTCACTTATATCTTTTTAGAGCACGGTGGTGTTTTATTTTATAGAAATAATTGAACTCTCGTACCTCACTTATATTATTTTTGAGAGTCTTTAAACAGCATGGTAATTGGTTTAGGTTATGAATTTAGTCCTATTATAATGGGCATCCAAGAGGGATATAATAAAAACTTTCATATAAAGTGCATTGAATACTATGAGAAGTTTGATTCCTTATGATTGTTTTGAGATATAAAGATGGTAATATTAGAGACATGCTAGTGAGTAATTGTGGATTGGTAGAAATACTTGTGTTAAAAGTTTGTGATTCCCGTAGCATGCACGTATGGTGAACCGTTATGTAACGAAGTCGGAGCATGATTTGTTTATTGATTGTCATCCTATTTTGTCACTTTCATATGCTAGTGGGAATTTTTCATTATATAACTTGGCTTGTATATTCCAATGATGGGCTTCCTCAAATTGCCCTAGGTCTTCGTAAGCAAGCGAGTCGGATGCACACCCACTTAGTTTCCTTTTTGAGTTTTCATACACTTATAGCTCTAGTGCATCCGTTGCATGGCAATCCCTACTCACTCACATTGATATCTATTGATGGGCATCTCCATAGCCCGTTGATACGCCTAGTTGATGTGAGACTATCTTCCCCTTTTCCTCACAATCTCCACCATATTCTATTCCACCTATAGTGCTATATCCATGGCTCACGCTCATGTATTGCGTGAAAGTTGAAAAGGTTTGAGAACATAAAAAGTGTGAAACAATTGCTTGACTTGTCATCGGGGTTGTGCATGATTTAAATACTTTGTGTGGGGAAGATGGAGCATAGCCAGACCTTATGATTTTGTAGGGATAACTTTCTTTGGCCATGTTATTTTGAAAAGACACGATTGCTTTGTTAGTATGCTTGAAGTATTATTGTTTTTATGTCAACATTAAACTTTTGTTTTGAATCTTATGGATCTGAACATTCATGCCACACTAAAGAATATTACATGGATAAATATGTTAGGTAGCATTCCACTTCAAAAATTCTGTTTTTATCATTTACCTACTCGAGGACGAGCAGGAATTAAGCTTGGGGATGCTGATACGTCTCCAATGTATCTATAATTTTTGATTGTTCCATGCTATTATATTATCTGTTTTGGATGTTTTATATGCATTAATATGCTATTTTATATTATTTTTGGGACTAACCTATTAACCTAGTGCCCAGTGCCAGTTTCTGTTTTTTCCTTGTTTTTGAGTATTGCAGAAAAGGAATATCAAACGGAGTCCAAACGGAATAAAATTCTACGCTGATTTTTCTTGGACCAGAAGGAACCCAGGAGGCTTCGAGAAGAGGCCAGAAGACCTACGGGTGGGCCACAAGCCACCAGGGCGCCCCCCTGGCTTGTGCCCCCCCCCCCCCCGTAGCTCCTCCAACCCTAACTCTTCGCCTATAAATTCAGAAATATTCCCCCAATACCAAAGAGAGCCACGAAAATACTTTTCTGCCGCCGCAAGCCTCTGTTCCCGTGAGATCCCATCTTGGGGCCTTTTCCGGCGATCTGCCAGAGGGGGATTCGATCACGGAGGGCCTCTACATCAACACCATTGCCCTTCCGATGATGCGTGAGTAGTTTACCTCAGACCTTCGGGTCCATAGCTAGTAGCTAGATGGCTTCTTCTCTCTCTATGTTCTTCAATACCATGTTCTCCATGATCTTCATGGAGATCTATCCGATGTAATACTCTTTTGCGGTGTGTTTGTCGAGATCCGATGAATTGTGGGTTTATGATCAGATTATCTATGAATATTATTTGAATCTTCTCTGAATTCTTATATGCATGATTTCATATCTTTGTAAGTCTCTTCGAGTTATTGGTTTGGTTTGGCCAACTAGATTGGTAATTCTTGCAATGGGAGAAGTGCTTAGTTTTGGGTTCAATCTTGCGGTGTCCTCACCCAGTGACAAAGTAGGGGTAGCGAGGCACGTATTTGTATTGTTGCCATCAAGGATAAAAAGATGGGGTTTTCAATATATTGCTTGAGTTTATCCCTCTACATCATGTCATCTTACTTAATGCGTTACTCTGTTCTTCATGAACTTAATACTCTAGATGCAGGCAGGAGTCGGTCGATGTGTGGAGTAATAGTAGTAGATGCAGAATCGTTTCGGTCTACTTGATACGGACGTGATGCCTATATGCATAATCATTGCCTTGGATATCGTCATAACTATGCGCTTTTCTATCAATTGCTCGACGGTAATTTGTTCACCCACCGTATTATTTTCCTTCAAGAGAGAAGCCTCTAGTGAAACCTATGGCCCCCGGGTCTATTTTCCATATTATATTTTCAGATCTATAAACTAAAAAACACAAAAATACTTTGCTGCAATTTATTTACTTTTATTTTAATTATCGTTTTAGTAATCTTTTATATCTATCTCTATCGGATCTCATCCTTGCAAGTGACCGTGAAGGGATTGACAACCCCTTTATAGCGTTGGGTGCAAGTGTTTGATTGTTTGTGCAGGTGCATATATTGGGGCCTTGCTTGTACCTCCTACTGGATTGATACCTTGGTTCGCAAAACTGAGGGAAATACTTATCTACTTTGCTGCATCACCCTTTCCTCTTCAAGGGAAAACCAACGCAAGCTCAAGAAGTAGCAAGAAGGATTTCTGGTACCATTGCCGGGGAGGATACATAGCAAGTCAAGACAAGAACTCTCCCGTCAACTTGCCAATTTCTGGCGTGGTTGCCGGGGAGATCTACATCAAGCCTACCAAGTACCCATCACAAACTCATCTCTTGCATTTACATTATTTGCCATTTGCCTCTCGTTTTCCTCTCCGCCACTTCTAAAACGATTTTCAGAAAAAACCATAAAGATTTGTCTTTTTATCTGCCCTTCTTCCGTTTGTCTTTTCGTTAGCTTTCCGGTTGCTAGATTTCCCATATGGCTCGACCCAAGAGCTTTGATCCTTATTTGCTCTGTTCCGGTCTTCGTGCCGATGAAACTTGCTAGCTATAGGTGTCTTCAATCATCAGTATGCGTGACCAGTATGCGTCTCCCGTTTGAAAGGGCGGCATCTATAAATATGCATGTCTTTGCATATTTATAACCGCCATCCTTTCGAATTGTCCAACGTTATCCATGGACAGCCCGAGTATGTGTAGATTGAGTTCGTTTTACCGTATGCTCTGCTCCGGATCCGATGCGGAATTTCGTCAGTGCCTCCCTGTTGTTCTCCGGGTACACATCCTCTCTGCTTATTGCCGAGACGTGTATCAGGAGAACAACGGGGGGTGCTGCCGAAATTCTGCGTCAGATCCGGAGCAGAGCATGGGAAAACGAACCCAATCTACACATACTTGGGTGGGATTAGGACCTATCTCTACCTATTAGCGTGTAGGTTGCATGGACGTAATAAAACCGACAAACTTGATTAACGGATGAATATAGATGATGAATTATATATATATTTTGTGTGTGTTTAGTAGGTAGGCAAGATGAGTGATCGTGCGTGGATGTACACCGGTCACCCTAGTCAGAAAGAAATGACCATTGAATGGTTAACAAAAACCAAGGGGTTTTTGAGCGCCGCATTTGCAAATGGCCAGGAAATAACCTGGTGCCCCTGTGTCCGGTGCGACAACCATAAAAAGTGGACACGGGATGAAATGGGTAAACACTTGCAGAAGTGGGGTTTTACGCCTGATTATACGGTGTGGAGATTTCATGGTGAGTCTGCCCAACGTGTCAGAGCTGAGGTCGTTCGTCGTCGCACCAACGAGCATGGTACCGGGATCGAAGACATGGTGCAAGACTTTGATGATGCTCGGGATTCGGACGATGAGATGGAGGAATCTGCAAAGGCCTTCTATGAAATGTCGGAGTCTTCAAAACGTCCTCTCCACGAGCACACTGAGCTTTGTCAGCTGGATGCCATCGCGCAAGTAATGGCTCTGAAGGCTCAGTTCAACCTAGGCAGAGAATGCTACGACGCGATGATGACGATATTTGGACGCTTTCTACCCAAAGGCCATGTATTGCCAGCAAACCTGTACCAGTCGGACAAAATCCTACGTGCGCTTAAGATGCCCTATGAGAAGATAGATGCCTGTGAGAATGGATGTGCCTTATTTAGGCTTGAGTATGCGGGCTTGAACTATTGTCCCATTTGCAAGTCTTCCAGGTATGTTGTGGTAGACAACGGTATGGGTGAGAAGAGTCAGACCAAAATCCCAGTTAATGTTCTTCGGTATATGCCAATCATACCAAGACTTCAACGTCTTTTCATGGTCGAAGAGACGGCCAGACAGATGACGTGGCATAAATTGGGCAAAAGAACCGAACTAGATGCAGATGGGAATCCGATGTTGGGACACACATCAGACGCTTTTGCGTGGAAGCACTTCGATGCATTAGATAAGGACAAAGCGGCAGATCCAAGGCATCCTCGAGTCGCCATCAGCACAGATGGGTTCCAAGTGTTTGGTATGACGGCAACCCAATACAGTTGCTGGCCTGTATTTGTCATTCCACTCAATCTCCCCCCCGGAGAGATTATGAAAAGAAAGAACATTTTCTTGACGTTGATAATTCCAGGGCCCAACTATCCGGGGAAGAATATGAATGTGTACATGCAGCCGCTTAAGGATGAATTGCAAGAAGCTTGGGATAATGGGATCAAGACATATGACGCCGCTACAAAACAAAACTTCAAAATGCATGTGTGGTACATGTACTCGACGCATGACTTGCCGGCGTATGCGCTATTCGTTGGCTGGTGTGTGCATGGAAGGTTCCCGTGCCCCACATGCAAGGCAGCTCTTCAACTCCCTTGGCTGCAGGCGGGTCGCAAGTATTCTTGCTTCGACTTGCATAGACAGTTCCTGGATCCTGGCCATAAGTTCAGAAAAGACAAGAAAAATTTCATGAAAGGTAGAGTTGTCAAAAACTCTGCACCACCTGCATTGACAGGCCAACAGACCCTGGATCAGATAAACACTCTCGAGCCTGATCCAGAGCGTCCAGAATATTTCAAAGGGCATAATTCGGAACACGCCTGGACTCACAAGATATGCTTGTGGGATCTGCCTTACTTTAAAGACCTCCTTTGCCCACACAACATCGACGTGATGCACACTGAAAAGAATATCACCGAGGCCCTTTTTGGTACATTGTTCGACATCGAGGGGAAGTCGAAGGATAATCCTAAGGCTAGAGTCGATCAGGAGGCTCTATGTGATAGACCGTTACAAAACATGCGACAACTGAAAGGAAACAAGAACTGGAGGAAGCCAAAGGCATGGTTCAATCTTGGAAGGCCAGCTATGAGGGAAATGATCTTGTGGGTGAAAATGCAGTTGATGTTCCCCAATGGGTATGCAGTGAATCTAAAGAAGGGAGCGAGTATTGACAAATTGAAAATATTTGGTCTCAAGAGTCATGATTGGCACATATGGCTTGAGCGGGTAATGCCGGTGATGTTGCGTGGCTTTATCCCTGGGGATGAATGGCTAGTACTGGCAGAGCTGAGCTATTTCTTCCGTGCTCTTTGTGCGAAAGAACTATCGCCTGACGTGCTAGACGAACTGCAAGAGTTGGCGCCGGAGTTGATCTGCAAGTTAGAAAAGATCTTTCCACCGGGATTCTTTAATCCAATGCAGCATTTGATTTTGCATCTCCCGACCGAGGCAAGATTGGGGGGCCCGTGGAAAATCGTTGGTGCTTCGCAACTGAGAGGATGCAGAAGACGCTTCGAGCAAAATGTAAAAATAAACATAGAATTGAAGCATCGATGGCCGAGGCATTCATTACCGAGGAGGCGGCAAACTTCGTGACAACACACTACAAAGCCAAGAATCGTCATTTGCATAATCCGAAGCCTCGGTACAATGATGGCGACCGTGAAAAAGGTCGATCCAACCTCAGTCTATTCAAAGGGAAGCTCGCACCAGCCGGTGCTTCGAAAGCAATAGCGTTGGATGTCGAAGAATGGCGGACCATTTCGTTGTATATCTTCAACAACCTAACAGAAGTGCGGCCGTACATCGAGTAAGTTCTCGGTACATTGTTTCGCAACTTCTAATTCCTTTGAAATGCTCTTATTCCCAGATATGTGATACAGTCGATACGTCGCCAAATTCTCGGATGGAGCGGTGATCCAAAAGGATTCCATCAAAGAGTATGAGCTTCTGGCAAAGCATGGAGGCGGCTATCCTGGTTTCATCTCTTGGTTCAAACAAACGGTAATTTCCATTAGACCATTTCATTTCTTCGTCTAGTTTGCGGCTAATGCAACAATACTTTCGTATTAAACTTGTAGGCTAATGCAGAGTCTATGGACTCTGAATTGAGACAAGTCGCTAATGGTTTTGACTATAAGGTCCGTTCATTTGACAAATACGACATCAACGGGTATCGCTTTCGTACTTTTGGCAAAGAGCTATCTATGGCCGACCGAAAGTCTACAAATTGTTGTGTCTCCGCTGTCGGCGAAGGAGGGGTCGAGTATTATGGAAGAGTTGAAGCAATTTATGAACTTACATTCTTTGGTGAAAACCCACCAAACGTCGTAGTCTTCAAATGTTATTGGTTCCAGCCAAAGGAGACTAGAAGGACTCATGAACATATAGGGCTAGTCGAAATCAAACAAAGCACCCATTTAGATGTTCCCGATGTCTATATTACGGCTCAACAGGCGACCCAAGTTTTCTATCTACCGTGGGCCTGCCAAACTGATCCAAATCTGAATGGTTGGGATGTCGTTTATGATGTGCCGCCACATTTTAGACCACCTCCCCTCAATGAAGATGATTATGAACCTCACATTAACCCAGACACATATGAAGGAGAATTCTTCCAAGAAACACGTGTTTCCAAAAAACGTTTCAAGAACCGCTCTACTTCACCCCAGAACATTGAGGTAGACAGCGACAGTGAATCCGACTTCACCCCTGAGCCGGAACAAGAAGAGACGGAAGAAGAAGAGGTTACTGCTGCGGATGACCTGTCAATGCTTGACCGATTACATAAAGGAGGCCTTCCACATGTTGATGCATTTATTGATGATGCTGATGAGCACGTCATTTATGATAGTGATGATGATTATGCATTTATTGATCCCGGAGCATATATAGACGATGAAGATTAATATTAGTAATGTCAGGTATTCAATTATTATTATGTACATATATATTATTAAACAGGCAGGCGGCGGAGAGGGAGAGGGACATGGAGGAGAGGACGGCTAGGCTGGTGGAGGAGGAGAGGAACCAGAACGACGCGTCTCACCGGGCCCTATACGAGCTCCTCGTGGTAAGTTTCTCCTGCATATTAGCCAAATCATGCACGTAATGTTCGTTTCATCACTAACTAATATGACTGACTCATGAAAACAAAATGTGCAGACCGTGTGCCAGAACAACGGTCAGACCCCTCCGCCGATGCCCCAGATTGGTATAGCGCCCACGGTGAGTTTCATTTGAATGGTCATTAGTTACTAGTATTCACATTTGAGTTGCATCATGCTAACGAGACATTGCAAATGATCTTTGGTGCAGCATGCCTCCCAACAAGCATCGACCGATCCTTCTGCGTCTGCCACAACCCCGACCGGTCCTTCTCCGTCTCACACTGGCGCAAGCCCGACCGGTCCTTCACCTCCGTGATGATGGTAAGTTTTCCCAAGTGTTTTGCTTAACAAATGCATACTTAGCTTAAGAAATGACCTACTTAGCTCCAAAATGACCTATACTTAGCTTATTTTCCTCGAAAATGACATAATAACCTTACTTAGCTCGAAAATGACATATTTTACCTAGGATAGCTATAAAATGACCTATACTTAGCATTTTTTCCTCCAAAATGACTTGATATGCTTAGTTAGCTAAAAAATGGCATAACTACCTAGGATAGCTCAATAATGATCTATACTTAGCTTAGCTAGTTCATTTATGGCATAATTAGCTCACTTAGGTAAAAAATGGCATAATAACCTTGGTTTAGCTCCAAAATGACCTATACTTAGCTTATTTTCCTCGAAAATGACATAATAACCTTACTTAGCTCCAAACTGACATACTTTACCTAGGATAGCTATAAATATGCTTAGTTAGCTCAAAAATGGCATAACTACCTAGGTTAGCTCAAAAATGGCATAACTACCTAGCTTAGCTCTAAAATGACCTACACTTAGCATTTTTACCCAGCTTAGCTAAAAAATGGCATTTTTACCTACCTTAGTTAGAAGAAGAAGAAGATAAAGAAGAGGAGAGGAGAAAAAGAAAGAGAAGAAAAATTCTTCTTCTTCTTCTTCTTCTTGTTCTTTTTCTTCTTCTTCTTCTAGCTAGTCTTCTTCTTCTTCTTCTTCTTCTTCTTCTTCTAACTTTCTTCTTTCCCAATTTGTAGATTTGCTTTAGATGAGGAAGCTTGCATTGATGGAGTCTACTCTTCTCCTTGTGCTTCCTTTTTGTTTTGATTTTGTACGATGAACTTTGTTGTTGGAAACTTGTTGTTGGATATGTTGTTGGATATGTTGTTGGAAACTTGTTGTTGGATATGTTGTTGGAAACTTGTTGTTGGATATGTTGTTGGAAACTTGTTGTTGGATATGTGTTGGTATGCTTGTTGAAAGTATTTTCAAATGTGTATATATATATATCTATGAAATTCTATGAAATTGAATGAATTTTTAGAAAAAACAGGGGCTATACAGGCTCTTTGCCGTCTGCTGGCAGACGGCAAAGAGCTTTGCCATGAGCCAGCAGACGGCAAAGCTACCACGTGGCACCTACATGTGCAACCTGGGGGGCACTGGGCTGGCCTATGTGGTTGCTTTGCCGTTTGCTGGCAGACGGCAAAGAACTTTGCATCTTTGCCGTCTGCCAGCAGACGGCATAGCGAGCCACGTGGCAGCTATCGGGGGGAACCTGGGCTGGCCTATTTGGCCACTTTGCCGTCTGCTAGCAGACAGCAAAGCACGCCGTTAACCCCTTAACGGACCTAAGCTGCCGCGTGTGCCGTCCATGCCCTTTGCCGTCTGCTGGCAGACGGCAAAGACCTTTGCATCTTTGCCGTCTGCCAGCAGACGGCAAAGTGCCCTTTACCGTGGCTTGTTCAGACGGATGTGGTGCCGTCTGCTGGCTGACGGCAAAGACCTTTGCCGTCCGCAATGCATGCCTTTGCCGTCAGCCATGGTAGACGGCAAAGATCCTGATTCCAGTAGTGAGTGACCGTGAAGGGATTGACAACCCCTTTATAGCGTTGGGTGCAAGTGTTTGATTGTTTGTGCAGGTGCATAGATTGGGGCCTTGCTTGTACCTCCTACTGGATTGATACCTTGGTTCTCAAAACTGAGGGAAATACTTATCTACTTTGCTGCATCACCCTTTCCTCTTCAAGGGAAAACCAACGCAAGCTCAAGAAGTAGCACCGGGCAGCCCGCGTCGCCCAAGTGGCACCTATGAGCAGCGGTGTTCCACGCCGCTCCGCTACTCCCGCAGCCAACGCTGCTACCGGGTGGGCTGCTTGCAGTAGGCAGGACCCACCGCTGCCACCCTCCGAGCGGCAAGGCGGCGGCATCGCAGCGCCGTCCCCCGTCCCCACCATGGCGTTGACCTCTCGTGCACGCCGCGGACCAGCGGGGACACCGACTGCGCTGCCCATGGCGCACGGACTGCTGAGTTACCACCCCGACGACGACAACTCCGAAGACTGGCTTAGCCGCGTCGCCGAGCCTGCCGACGCTGCTAGTGAAGCCCTGGCGCCTACCCGCTCGCTCCGTCCCCCGCCCTTCCAGGCGGGAGACGTGGCTCGCGGCGCGCCACCTCCTCCTTCCGTGCAGATGGCCGACCGCAAGCCCATGTGCGAAGCACGATGCCACGAACCACCACGTGGGGCGCCGGCGCGCGCGCAGGACGAGACGAGCTGCCAGATGATACCGCAGCCCCAGGGTGGAGCGCGCGCGCTTCCCCCGAAGTTCAACACGGCGAACGGGTGCGCTAAGGCCGAAGAAGGCCGCACCTCCCTCCGCATACTCCCGGGGGTGGACCGCGAGGACCAGAAGGCCGAGGCCAAGGAGGCAAAACGCAAGGGCCCCGCCGTGCTGGTAGCTACGCCCAGGGCGAAGCGTGGTCGCGGCCCGGAGGAACCCCTCAAGGGCCGCCGCCCGTTCTGCGTCTTCCACTACACCAACACCCACGACACCAGCAACTGCCTGGAGCTCAGGAAGCTCCGCGACGAGCGCTTCGGCCGCCGCCCCGAGCGCGGCAACCACGGTAGCGGCCGTGGGGAGGGCCATAGCGAGAACCGTTGGGACAACCGCGACTCACGGCGGGACTGGCAAGACCAACCTCGCGAGGATTGCCGGCGCAGCGAGCCTTGCGGCGATCCTCGGTGTGGTCATTCTCGGGAGGCCCGTCCTCCTCCGCTGCCACCGCCACCAAGGAAGAACGACAGCCTACCGGACGATTGGGCAGGGGGCTTTCAAGAGCCTCGTGCGATCACTTGCGTCCTGAGCAGCGCGCAGGCCCCGGCCCCCAACCGTGCCTTCACGCAGCTCCTGCCCAAGAGCCGCCTGGGGGCTGGAGCCCACGCCTCTAGCGCTGCAGGCCCCGTGCCTGCTGCCGGGGCGCCTTCCCTCTCCGCGTAGGAGGTAGCGTCCGGCACCTCCCTCAGGACGGGCTCGGGGGCTCCCCCTGGAGAGCTCCTGATCATATCGGCGCAACGGAGGAGGAGCCCGGACACCACCCGGGGGCATGCTTCGGTGCGCGACCCCGCAAGCAGGGGGCAAGGCACGAGGCGCCGGGAGCACGAGGGTCCGGTGCTCACAAGGGCGACGCGTAGCGGAGGACACAAGATGCATGTGCCCCGCGAGGCGCCGGGGCACCACAGGTCCTCAAGGCGTAAGGGAGCCGATCGAACCCTCCCGTGCGCAGCCGTCAGGTGATTCCAAGGGACGTTCCTACTAGACAATTCTCTGTATTTTGTATCATCCCAAGCAAGAGTTTTTCGGATACATAACAAATCCGGCTAACCCCCCACTCGAGATGGTATCATTTGTCTAAGCCTCGGGCTCTGGCGCGTCGTCACTACCGGGGGCTGGCGTGCCACGCACGACCGCCCCGCGATGGTTCCACATGGGGGCTGGGCACGACGTCTGTGTAGGACTTGTCCTCACGGTGAATCGTTGAAAAATCTAAGCACCCGGGCTTTGACCCACGGGCTAGCCACCCATGCGGATCATCTACCTTAGTGCCGCGCCCCCTCAGTGAACCATTGCGGGCAGAGGAACAGAAGGTGGCATGGCTCGCGGCGCCATGGAGCAGGCCGCAACGCCTCTCTTGTAGATGTGCCCTTACAGACACGCGGGGCGTGCCACGGCGCTCATGTTTGGGCTGTAGGGGCACGCAATCGGTGGACGATGTCTCCCATGCAGACGTGCCCTTACGGACACGCGGGGCATGCCACGGCGCCCATGTTTGGGCCGTAGGGGCACGCAATTGGTGATCATCGCCTCCCCTACGGGCGTGCCCTTACGGACACGCGGGGCCTGCCACGGCGCACATGTCTGGGCCATGGGGGCACACAACCGCATCCCTGTGGCCGTGCGATGTACCACGGCGCTCGTACACAGGCCGCAGGAGCGTAGCGCCGACTAGCGCGCTCCCGCACCGAAATGTGCGGGAGCATCTGAAGACCGGGTTAGGAGCTCCTGAGCCTTGTGCCTGGGGTACCCCCCCCCCCCAATTATCGCCGCCATGAAACACTCACGTAATAATGAGTTAGGGGTTGTACACGCTCCGGACCCCCCAAAGTGGAAGCCCATGACGAGTCGCGTCGTGGCCGCATAGGGAAGGGCTCCCGTCCACGCCCAAGTGGAGGACCCCACGCTCCGTGCTGGGGAGAAGACAAAACGCGTACGGGGGTCGCTCCCCCGGTCTAATATAGTGTTAGTGCCTGGGTCCGTCCCGACGACACCGGAAGATTCAGAGACCGAGCCCCGGCTCGTGAGCGTATCGCACGCAAAATACCCCACCAGGGTCTTGAGGCCAACCTTTCTCGCATAACGCCCAAATGCAGGCGGGCGTGCGCTTAACACTTGGGACAGGATAATTTCCTTGCAGGACCCCCATTTGCAGGCCTCTCAGCGCAAGCCTCGCTGGCAACGCACTTCCCGGAGCGGGTCACCCCAACTGCCCAAGAAGGGCCCTCAGGAGCCGCGCCTCGGGAGCCCTCGCGACACCGGCGCCTGAGCATGAAAGACACAACCCCTCCCGTTGCACTCACCGGGCCGGCACGGATGCTACCGAAAGGGAAAAACAACGCAGATGGGGGAGAATCGGGCTCTCACGACGCCGCCCTAGAGAGCCCGACGCGGCCGCCGCCCAGGCTTCACAAGCAAGGCCATCACGGAGGCATCAGCCCCACAGGGCGAGTACAGGCGTCAGGAGGAGCACGGGGGCTGCTGTTGTAAATATGCCCTAGAGGCAATAATAAATTGGTTATTATTATATTTCCTTGTTCATGATAATCGTTTATTATCCATGCTAGAATTGTATTGATCAAAAACTCAGATACATGTGTGGATACATAGACAACACTATGTCCCTAGTGAGCCTCTACTAGACTAGCTCGTTGATCAAAGATGGTCAAAGTTTCCTAGCCATAGACATGAGTTGTCATTTGATAATGGGATCACATCATTAGGAGAATAATGTGATGGACAAGACCCAAACTATAAACATAGCATATGATCGTGTCAGTTTATTGCTATAGTTTTCTGCATGTCAAGTATCTGTTCCTATGACCATGAGGTCATGCAACTCACTGACACCGGAGGAGTACCTTGTGTGTATCAAACATCACAACGTAACTGGGTGACTATAAAGGTGCTCTACAGGTATCTCCGAGCGTGCCTGTTGAGTTGGCATGGATCAAGACTGGGATTTGTTACTCCGTGTGACGGAGAGGTATCTCAGGGCCCACTCGGTAATACAACATCACAATGAGCCTTGCAAGCAAAGTGACTAAAGTGTTAGCCACGGGATCTTGTATTACGGAACGAGTAAAGAGACTTGCCGGTAACGAGATTGAACTAGGTATAGAGATACCGACGATCGAATCTCGGGCAAGTAACATACCGAAGAACAAAGGGAATAGCGTACGGGATTAACTGAATCCTTGACATAGAGGTTCAACCGATAAAGATCTTCGTAGAATATGTAGGAACCAATATGGGCATCCAGCTCCCGCCATTGGTTATTGACCGTAGAGGTGTCTCGGTCATGTCTACATAGTTCTCGAACCCGCAGGGTCTGCACACTTAAGGTTCGGTGACGTTTCGGTATAGTAGAGTTATGTATGGTGGTGACCAAAGGTTGTTCGGAGTCCTGGATGAGATCCCGGACATCACGAGGAGCTCCGGAATGGTCCGGAATTAAATATTTATATATGGGAAGTCATATTTTGGGTTCTGAAAAAAGTTCGGGTTTTTTCGGTATTGTACCGGGAAGCTTCCAGAAGGTTCCGGAGGTGTCCGGAAGTCCATAGAGGGTCCACATGGACTCTAAAGGGGGCGCACCAGCCCTACATGGGCCAGGCGCAGCAGCCCCACTTGGCCCATGCGGCTATCCCAAGTGATAAGATCAAATCCCTTTAAAATAGGAGATAAGAGGCATTACTTGGGAAAGAGGATTACTGTTCACGCGTGTACTGTTCACGCGTGTACTGTTCACGTGGAACTATTCCTCCTCCTTCAAGTTTCCTCGTCCTATAAATAGAGAGGGAGAGGGAAGTCAGAAATACCTGAAAAAAGCCACATGCTACCTCTCTCTCCCTCTAGATCTATTTCTCCTCTAGATCGGTTTCGGTAGTGCTTGGCGAAGCCCTGCCGGAGCAGCTCCACCACCTCCGTCACCACGCCGTCGTGCTGCCGGAGAACTCATCTACCTCTCCACCCTTGCTTGCTGGATCAAGGAGGTGGAGATCGTCATCGAGCTGTACGTGTGCTGAACGCGGAGGTGCCGTCCGTTCGGCGCTAGATCGGAAGGACCGTGATTGTATCGCGGGACGGATCGTGATTGGATCGCGGGACGGATCGTGATTGGATCGCGGGATGGCTTGCGATTTGGATCGCGAAGACGTGCGACTACATCAACCGCGTTTCTCAACGCTTCCCGCTTAGCGATCTACAAGGGTATGTAGATCCTCTCTCCCTCTCGTAGTTGCTCATCACTATGGATAGATCTTGCGTGTGCGTAGGAAATTTTTTGTTTCCCATGCAATGTTCCCCAACAGTGGTATCAGAGCTAGGTCTATGCGTAGATGAGATCTCTAGTAGAACACAAAGGAGTTTGTGGGCGTTGATATTCAGATTGCTTCCTTCCTTAGTCTTTTCTTGATTCAGCGGTATTGTGGGATGAAGAGGCCCGGACCAACCTTACTCGTACGCTTACGAGAGACCGGTTCCATCAACTGACATGTAACTTCGTTGCATAAAGATGGCTGGCGGGTGTCTGTCTCTCCTACGTTAGTTGGATCGGATTCGACAAAGGCGGTCCTTGAGAAGGTTGAATAGCAATTTGTGTATCACCGTTGTGGTTTTTGCGTAGGTAAGAATCGTTCTTGCTAGATACCCGTAGCAGCCACGTAAAACATGCAACAACAATTAGAGGACGTCTAACTTGTTTTTGCAGGGTATGTTGTGATGCGATATGGCCAATTACATGATGAGATATATGTGATGTATGAGATGATCATGTATTGTATAGAATATCACGACTTGCATGTCGATGAGTACGGCAACCGGCAGGAGCCATAGGGTTGTCTTTAATTATTTTCGCCGTTTTGCTTTACTTTATCGCTATGAGTTAGCAATAGTGGTGGAAGCAACAGTCGGCGCGACAACCTCATGGCGACACGTTGATGGAGATCAAGATGATGGATATCATGGTGTTATGCCGGTGACGATGGAGATCATGCTGGTGCTTTGGAGATGGAGATCAAAAGCACAAGTTCATGGCCATATCTTGTCACTTATGATTTGCATGTGATGTTAATCCTGTTATGCATCTTATTTTGCTTAGGACGACGGTAGCATTATAAGGTGATCCCTCACTAAAATTTCAAGATAAAATTGTGTTCTCCCCGAGTGTGCACCATTGCGAAAGTTCGTCGTTTCGAGACACCACGTGATGATCGGGTGTGATAGACTCTACTTTACATACAACAGGTGCAAGCCAGTGTTGCACATGCGGAACACTCGGGTTAAACTTGACGAGCCTAGCATGTACAGACATGGCCTCGGAACACAAGAGACCGAAAGGTCGAACATGAGTCATATAGTAGATATGATCAACATGAAGATGTTCACCATTGAAACCACCTCAACTCACGTGATGATCGGACTTGAGTTGGTGGATTTGGATCATGTGACACTCGAATGACCGGAGGGATGTCAATTTGAGTGGGTGTTTTTAAGTAATATGATTAACTAAACTCATTATCATGAACATAGTCAAACTATCTTTGCAAATTATGTTGTAGATTACTAGCTCGCACTGTAGCTCCCTTGAATTTTTTATATGTTCCTAGAGAAATAGAGTTGAAAGATGATGGTAGCAATAATGCGGACTGGGTCCGTGATCTGAGGATTGTCCTCATTGCTGCACAAAAGGCTTATGTCCTTAAAGCACCGCTTGGTGCGCCACCCCCTCTAGCGTCGTGTGTAGATGTTGTGAACATCTGACAGGCACGTTCCGATGACTACTTAATAGTTTAGTGCGTCATGCATTACGGCTTAGAATTGAGGCTCCAAAATGTTTTGAACGTCACGGAACATATGAGATGTTCTTGGGATCTCAGGCTCGTGCCCGTGTTGAGAGGTATGAGACCCCCACCAAGATTCTTTGCCTGCAAGATGGAGGAGAATAGCTCAATCGGTGAGCATGTGCTCAGATTGTCTGGGTGCTACAATCGCTTGAATCGAGTGGGAGTTGACCTTCTAGATAAGATAGTGATTGATATAGTTCTCCAAGTCACTGTCACTAAGCTACTAGAGCTTCGTGGTGAACTATAAAATGCCAGGGATGGAAATAATGATCCCTAAGCTATTCGCGATGCTTGACACCGCGAAGGTAGAAATCAAGAAGGAGCATCAAGTGTTGATGGTTAGTAAAACCACTAGTTTCGAGAAGGGCAAGGGCAAGGAGGGATACTTCATGGATGGCAAGCCAGTTGCTGCTCCAGTAAAGAAACCCAAGGTTGAACCCAAACCCGAGACTGAGTGCTTCTATTATGAGGAGAACGGTCGCTGAAGCGGAACTGCCCTAGATACTTGGTAGATAAGAAGGCTGGCAACGTCGACAGAAGTATATTTGATATACGTGTTATTGATGTGTACCTTACTAGTACTCCTAGTAGCACCTGGGTATTAGATACCGGTTCGGTTGCTAAATGTTAGTAACTCGAAATAAAAGCTACAGAATAAACGGAGGCTAGCTAAGGGTGAGGTGACGATGAGTGTTGGAAGTGTTTCCAAGGTTGATGTGATCACCATCGCACGCTCTCTCTACCTTCGGGATTAGTGATGAACCTAAATAAATGTTATTTGGTGTTTGCGTTGAGTATGAACGTGATTAGATCATGTTTATTGCAATACAGTTATTCATTTAAGTTAGAGAATAATGGTTATTCTGTTTACATGAATAAACCTTCAATGGTCATGCACCCAATGAGAATGGTTTATTGAATCTTGATCGTAGTGATACACATGTTCATAATATTGATGCCAAAAGATACAAAGTTAATAATGATAGTATCACATACTTGTGGCACTGCCGCTAAATGTCATATTGGTGTAAAACGCATGAAGAAACTCCATGCTGATGGATCTTTGGACTCATTCGATTGCGAATCAGTTGAGACATGCGGACCATGCCTCATGGGCAAGATGACTAAGACCCCGTTTTCCGGTATGGAAGAGCGGGCAAGTAACTTATTGGAAATGATACATGTTGATGTATTCGGTCCAATGAGTGTTGTAGCGTTCGGTGGATATCGTTATTTTCCTACCTTCACTGGTGATTTGAGTAGATATGGGGATATTTACTTAATGAAACACAAGTCTGAAACGTTTGAAAAGTTCAAACAAAATCAGAGTGAAGTTTGAGATCATCGTGACAAGGAGATAAAATGTCTACGATATGATCGTGGAGGTAAATACCTGAGTTACGAGTATTGGTATACAACTTAAGACAATGTGGAATTTGTTTCACAGCTCACGCCACCTGGAACACCATAGTATGATGGTGTGTCCGAACGTCGTAGTCGTGCTCTATTGGATATGGTGCGAACTATGATGTCTCTTATCGATTTGCCACTATCGTTTTGGGGTTATGCATTAAAGATAACTACATTCACTTTAAAAAGGGGCACCATCTAAGTCCGTTGAGATGACACCATATGAATTTTGGTTTGGCGGAAACCTAAGCTGTCATTTCTTAATGTTTGGAGCTCGAACCCAAAGCGGACAAATGCATCTTCATAGAATACCCTAACATAACAGTTGGGTAAACCTTCTATCTTAGATCCAAAGGGCAAAGTGTTTGTTGCTAAAAACGGGTCCTTTCTCGAGAAAGAGTTTCTCTCGAAAGAATTGAGTGGGAGGAAGATAGAACTTGATGAGGTTGTTGAACCTTTGTTTCAACCAGAGAGTAGCGCAGCGCAGAAAGTTGTTTCTGTGGAGCCTATGTTAGTTGAAGAGGAAGTTAATGATGATGATCATGAAGCTTCGGATCAAGTTGCTATCGAACCTCGTAGGTCGACAAGGTCGTGTACTGCTCCAGAGTGGTACGGCAACCCTGTCTTAGAGGTCATGTTGTTGGACGACGATGAACCTACGAGCTATGGAGAAGCGATGATGGGCCCGGATTCCAAGAAATGGTTAGAGGCCATGAAATTCGAGATGGGATCCATGTATGAAAACAAAGTATGGGCTTTGGAAGTATTACCTGAAGGGCGATAGGCCGTTCAGAACAAATGGATCTTTAAAAGGAAGACGGACGCGGACGGTAATGTCACCGTTTATAAAGCTCGACTTGTGGCAAAGGGTTTTTCACAAGTTCAAGGAGTTGACTACGATGAGACTTTCTCACCCGTAGCGATGCTAAAGTCTGTTGGAATTATGTTAGCAGTTGCTGCATTTTTCGATTATGAAATCTGGCAGATGGATGTCAAAACATCGTTTCCTTAACGGTATCCGTGAGGAAAGGTTGTATGTGATACAACCGGAAGGTTTTGTCAGTCCTAAGGATGCTAAAATGTATGCAAACTCCAGTGATCCTTCTATGGACTGGAGCAAGCATCTCGGAGTTGGAATATACGCTTTGATAAGGTGATCAAAGTTTTTGAGTCTATACAAAGTTTATGAGAAACTTGTATTTACAATAAAGTGAGTGGGAGCACTATAGAATTTCTGATAAGTATATGTGGTTGACATATTGTTGATCGGAAATGATGTAGAATTTCTGGAAAGCATAAAGGGATGTTTGAAAGGAGTTTTTCAAAGAAAACCTGGAATGTAGCTACTTAAATATTGGGCATCAAGATCTATAGATAGATCAAGACGTCTGATAAGACTTTCAATGAGTACATACCTTGACAAGATTTTGAAAGAGCTCAAAATGGATCAGTCAAAGAAAGAGTTCTTGCCTGATTTGTAAGGTGTGGAGTTGAGTGAGACTCAAAGCTCGACCACGGCAGAAGAAAGAGAAAGGACGAAGGTCGTCCCCTATGCCTTATCCATAGGCTCTGTATAGTATGACATGTTTTGTACCGCACCTGTGTGTGCCTTGCCATGAGTCTGTCAAGGGGTACAAGAGTGATCCAGGAGTGGATCACTGGACAGCGGTCAAGATTATCCTTAGTAACTAGAGGACTAAGGAAATATTTCTCGATTATGGAGGTGACAAAGAGTTCGTCGTAAAGGGTTACGTCGATGCAATCTTTAACACCTATCTGGATGACTCTAAGTAGCAATCCGGATACGTATAGTGGAGCAACCATTTGGAATAGCTCCAAGTGGAGCGAGGTAGCATCTGCAGTATGACATATAGATTTGCAAAGAACACATGAATCTGAATATTGCAGACCGTTGACTAAAGACCTGTCTCACATGCAGAGCATGATCGAACCCCAGAACTCATTGGGTGTTAGATTCATAACAATGTAAATCACATGGTGATGTGAACTAGATTATTGACTCTAGTGCAAGTGGGAGACTGTTGGAAATATGCCCCAGAGGCAACAATAAATTGGTTATTATTATATTTCCTTGTTCATGATAATCGTTTATTATCCATGCTAGAATTGTATTGATCGGAAACTCAGATACATGTGTGGATACATAGACAACACTATGTCCCTAGTGAGCCTCTACTAGACTAGCTCGTTGATCAAAGATGGTCAAGGTTTCCTGGCCATAGACATGAGTTGTCATTTGATAACGGGATCACATCATTAGGAGAATGATGTGATGGACAAGACCCAAACTATAAACATAGCATATGATCGTGTCAGTTTATTGCTATAGTTTTCTGCATGTCAAGTATCTGTTCCTATGACCATGAGGTCATGCAACTCACTGACACCGGAGGAGTACCTTGTGTGTATCAAACGTCGCAACGGAACTGGGTGACTATAAAGGTGCTCTACAGGTATCTCCGAGGGTGCCTGTTGAGTTGGCATGGATCAAGACTGGGATTTGTTACTCCGTGTGACGGAGAGGTATCTCAGGGCCCACTCGGTAATACAACATCACAATGAGCCTTGCAAGCAAAGTGACTAAAGTGTTAGCCACGGGATCTTGTATTACGGAACGAGTAAAGAGACTTGCCGGTAACGAGATTGAACTAGGTATAGAGATACCGACGATCGAATCTCGGGCAAGTAACATACCGAAGAACAAAGGGAACAGCGTACGGGATTAACTGAATCCTTGGCATAGAGGTTCAACCGATAAAGATCTTCGTAGAATATGTAGGAACCAATATGGGCATCCAGGTCCCACTATTGGTTATTGACCGTAGAGGTGTCTCGGTCATGTCTACATAGTTCTCGAACCCGCAGGGTCTGCACACTTAAGGTTCGGTGACGTTTCGGTATAGTAGAGTTATGTATGGTGGTGACCGAAGGTTGTTCGGAGTCCCGGATGAGATCCCGGATGTCACGAGGAGCACCGGAATGGTCCGGAGGTAAAGATTTATATATGGGAGGTCATATTTTGGGTTCCGAAAAAAGTTCGGGTTTTTTCGGTATTGTACCGGGAAGCTTCCAGAAGGTTCCGGAGGTGTCCGGAAGTCCATAGAGGGTCCACATGGACTCTAAAGGGGGCACACCAGCCCTACATGGTCCAGGTGCAGCAGCCCCACTTGGCCCATGCGGCTATCCCAAGTGATAAGATCAAATCCCTTTAAAATAGGAGATAAGAGGCATTACTTGGGAAAGAGGATTACTGTTCACGCGTGTACTGTTCACGCGGAACTATTCCTCCTCCTCCAAGTTTCCTCGTCCTATAAATAGAGAGGGAGAGGGAAGTCAGAAAAACCTAAAAAAAGCCACGTGCTGCCTCTCTCTCCCTCTAGATCTATTTCTCCTCTAGATCGGTTTCGGTAGTGCTTGGCGAAGCCCTGCCGGAGCAGCTCCACCACCACCGTCACCACGCTGTCGTGCTGCCAGAGAACTCATCTACATCTCCACCCTTGCTTGCTGGATCAAGGAGGTGGAGATCGTCATCGAGCTGTACGTGTACTGAACGCGGAGGTGCCGGCCGTTCGGCGCTAGATCGGAAGGACCGTGATTGTATCGCGGGACGAATCGTGATTGGATCGCAGGACGGATCGTGATTGGATCGCGGGATGGCTTGCAATTTGGATCGCGAAGACGTTTGACTACATCAACCGCGTTTCTCAACGCTTCCCGCTTAGCGATCTACAAGGGTATGTAGATCCTCTCTCCCTCTCGTAGATGCTCATCACTATGGATAGATCTTGCGTGTGCGTAGGAATTTTTTTGTTTCCCATGCAATGTTCCCCAACAGTGGTATCAGAGCTAGGTCTATGCGTAGATGAGATCTCTAGTAGAACACAAAGGAGTTTGTGGGCGTTGATATTCAGATTGCTTCCTTCCTTAGTCTTTTCTTGATTCAGCGGTATTGTGGGATGAAGAGGCCCGGACCAACCTTACTCGTATGCTTACGAGAGACCGGTTCCATCAACTGACATGTAACTTCGTTGCATAAAGATGGCTGGTGGGTGTCTGTCTCTCCTACGTTAGTTGGATCGGATTCGACAAAGGCGGTCCTTGAGAAGGCTGAATAGCAATTTGTGTATCACCGTTGTGGTTTTTGCGTAGGTAAGAATCGTTCTTGCTAGATACCCGTAGTAGCCACGTAAAACATGCAACAACAATCGTGATTGGATCGCGGGACGGCTTGCGATTTGGATCGCGAAGACGTTCGACTACATCAACCGCGTTTCTCAACGCTTCCTGCTTAGCGATCTACAAGGGTATGTAGATCCTCTCTCCCTCTCGTAGATGCTCATCACTATGGATAGATCTTGCGTGTGCGTAGGAAATTTTTTGTTTCCCATGCAACGTTCCCCAATAGCTTCCGCGCCGTGGCCTCCACCGCACGCTGGAAGAGAGGACCTCTAGAGCCGTCATCGCAGACCTCCATCAGCAGGGGCACCAGAGGCGCGCGAGGAAAACAAGAAACCACGCGAAGGAAACAAGGAAGCTCAAAGCACTACAGGCAACAACTACCCATAAGCAAAAGTATCATACAACGCATAACGCCCCACGGGGGCCAAATATTTCATGATGCAACAGGAATAAAAGAAAAGGAGCTCAGGCGGAGGAGGCGCTGCCCCCGTCGCGGCCCATGGAGGATTCGCCGCCGGAGCTGCCGCCCCCCTCGGACGTCGCTGCCGGGGCAAACCACTCGATCAGGGACTCCACGTGCTCGTGCACCTCGTCCCCGAGGGGCCTCCGGAGCTTCGCGGGCACTGGCTCCATCGCGCGGGAGAGGTCGAACGCGGGGACGTGGCGGCGCAAGTTGGAGAAGACGCGCATCAACGCATTGTCCAGGAGGTCACGCGCGCTGGATTCGACATCCTCATCCACCTGGGAGACGCCGGACTCAAGCACCTCCACCACCTTCTGGAAGAAGGTGAGGTAGCCCCCGTCGCCGTGCGCACACGGCAACGCGGGGGCTTCCCGGACGAATCGGTGGACCGCGCCGTCTGCGTGGTGGGCGATGTCCAGGTACAGCTTGGCGCGTTGCGCCTCCATCATCTTCGCATGCGCCGCATCGTCCTTGGCCGCCTGGACGGCGTTGGCGGCCTCCTCGACTTGGGCATGGAGGGATGCCAGCTCTGCCTTGGCATCCTCCTCGCCCCGCAGCGCGGCTTGAAGGGCGGCCTCGGCGCTCAGGAGCTGGGCCCTGAGGGCGTCCGCCTCGCCCTGGAGCGCGTCGAGCATACGCCTCTTGGGAGCGGGTTCCCTGAGGAAGGTCGGCAGTCAGGCTCGGCAAGACGGACATGACAAACAAGAAAAACGGAGGCGATGGCGCACTTACTCGTCGGTGGCGGCCCAGCGCCGACGCGCCTAGACCGGCCTCAAGGGTTGGCCTCCGCCGCCCTCCTGGGTCGGTCGCGGCGCTGAGGGCCCCGCTCGTGCTCCGGCGCCAGCAGCACCTCCCTTGGACGCCATCGGAAGGAGGAAGGACAGAGAAGGCGCTTTTCCGAGGAAGGAGAACGGGCAGCAATGGAAAGAGGCAAACTGGAAGGCAAGCAAGGACGGAACTGCCCCTCGGGTGCGGCGGGGTTATAAGCGCAACCGCAATCCCCGAGGCGTCGTGGGGAGCGGAGGCGACGTGAGCTCCTCGGGCGCCACGTGCCGTACACGGCTCATGGGCGGCTCTGCCTCGCCTCGCCTCAGTTCCCTGGCGTGTCACTTCGGTGTGGGCCCGGGGTGCCAAGAGAGCAGGAAGGGGGCGTCAGTCGAGGAAGAGCAATGATGATCAGCACAGCGCACAGGCTATGAATCGACACGACTCGGGGCAGTTCCCGAGGCCCAGCAGAGGAGGGGGAGACTAGCGGCCAACGAGGCGCCACGCGCCGGTCCCACAGGCGATTTGGGGCCGCGGCGCTTCGCCCATCGCTCCTTGCCTTCGTCTAGAAGCTAAGGCCGGCATGCCTTGGGCCCGGGGGCTATTGTCGGCGTTCTGGGACTGGGGGTACCCAGACCTGTCTGCCTGCGGCCCAGCGCGTGGCCCACCACGAAGGCTCGGTACGGCCCTGCAGCGAGCCCCCCCAAGTCAAGGCCCCCGTGAGAGCCCTCGCCTCGCGAGGAGGACAGCGTCAAGACCTCCGGAGGAGTGGCACCCCTCTAGGCCGCCTCCTGAGGAGCGGAGATTCCTATGCAAGCCCCCAGCCTCGTGAGGCCGGGGTGACGTGGGTTCTGACGACCAAGCCAGGCGGGCGCCAGCGGGCGCAGAGGGAGGACAGTTTCCTCTTTGGTGCAAAGGAGACAAGGACGTACGCGGGTTCCAAAGGAACCCCCCAAAGGTTTCCTTCTCGGTGCAAGAGGACCAAGACCACGAGCTTGGCAGGACGGATGTCATCGCCGAGCCCACCACTGCGTCACACCCAGAAGCTTTGCAGGCGAAGACCACCTTTAGTCAGGATAGGGTGTACTACTTGTCCCCTTTCAAATTTGGCCGTTGTGGGATCCCTTCCCGCCTGTTCGACGGGGAAGAGGACCGTGGCCCCTATAAATAGGGACAAGCTCCCATCGTAGAGAGGAAGGTTGAATCAGGTTGAGTTCATCGCCACCAAGAGCCCTCGTGAGGCCACCCAACCACTGTACTAGTTCATCCACAGCCTCCTCGAGAGGCCAATCCACCACAAAGCAGGAGTAGGGTTTTACACCGCAAGGTGGCCTGAACCTGGGCAAATCTCTGTGTCCATCTCCTTCCCCGCAAGAACCTACTCGACATAGCTAGGCCGTTGTAACACCCCAAAAATCGGCTTATCGATTTTTGTGCTGTTATTCCTTACTAGCTTTTCTCTCCCAAAATTTTTCCTCTGGAATCTGGCAAGTGACCATGTGAATCCAGACAATCCTCAACCTCTCAGTGTCTTCCCATGCTCTTGTGCCAGTCAACCCTCCGTCAGTAAACCCCGAATCTCATTCAAACCCTAGTTCCGAAATATTGGAACTGGAAATCCTGCCTTTGTGTTTACAAAGGAGCTATCATTTTCCTTGCTCTGTTGATCCTCCCAAAATTTCCAGAGACCCTCCTTCTCTCATAAACCCTAGATGTGAAAAAATATTGCTAAGTCATATGCAATATTTCTCATCTAGAATTAATTCCTTTTTCTGCCTTTCTGAGGAATTAAATCCAGGAAAATATCTATCCATCTCCGAAGGTCATGAAAACTTGTGGAGATATTCATTATGATCATATTGAGCTCTCATAAAAATATTGGCCATAATTAAATAGGGGAAATTGCATTTTTCTATTTAAAGCCAATATTTCAATTTGGGGCCTTTCCAAAGGAACTACCATTTTGGTAGCTAGGAAAAATCCCAAATAATTTGTGGAGCTCCTCATATCCATATCCTCTCCATTTCCATCAAAATATTAAGTTCCACAATTCAAAATTTGAGCACCACATCCTTTTGCAAATCCTGTCCAGATTTCCTGTTTGCAAAGGAAGTGCTTGATTCCTTGATCTCCTTGGGCTGAAATTTTGCAGGGTGATTCATTATGAGAAATTATCCTTGGACACCAAAAATCAGTCCATTCTATCTAGCCAATCTTCCTCAGCAAATTTGCCAAGTTTCTGTCCAGATCAAAGCACTATGAAGAAAGTATCATTTTTACTTATGAAAATGGTATGAAACTTTTACAGTGCATTCATATGCCTAAATCATTGGCCTCCTCCAAATTTGGGCCATTTTCATTTAGTCATTCATCCCCAGCTCCATCATTTCTGTTTCTGTCCAGTTTAGCACTTTACAAAGGAAGTATCATCTAGATTTATTCATTGGTGCTAAAGCTTTGCCAAGATGATGACCTTAGTAGATGATTGACCCCTGCCCAAGGCCAAGCCAAGAGGAGCACTGTGGTGGTCACACCACAGCACAAACACTTTGCTGTTGGCTTCTTGTTGAACAAGGAGAGGTCACACCAGAGCTCCAGTATCGTGCTTGAGGGGTCAAGTCAAACCAAGGAAGTGTGGAGAAGCTCCCAGACATGGTTTGGTTTCATATAGGGCGTGTCAACGCCGTGGCCACGGGGTGACCGCGGGCAGAGCGTGCCAAAATCGCGCCCTGTGCTCCGTACGCTTCGGGAGCTCGTCTCCAGCGAGCTCTGGATTGTCCGGAAGCGCCGGAGAGCCCCCCACCGCGTGCGCACACCCTCTGGAGTCCTCTACCCCTCGTCTTCTAGCTTCTAGCCGGCCCTATCGTCCTGTTGAGACGCGGCCACGGCGCCGCCGTCTCGGAGCTTCGGCCTCCACCGCGAAGCTTCCTCCCCGAGCCTATTTATAGCGTTCCCGAGCCCCTCCCGACGGGCAGTGAGCCCAGCCCCTTCCCCTCTGAGCCCCAGAGCTCCCTGCCCCTCCAATGGCCGAGCGCTGCCACCGATTCCCACGACCGATTCCGGTGCCCCGGCCCTTCCCCTCCTCTCCCTCCTCACCCTCGGCCTCCCCTAGGTGACTGCTCACCGCCACCCCCTCCAATTTTGGCCGGAGTCGCCGTGGCCGTCGCCGGCGTTGCGCTCCACCCCTGCTCTTTGCCTCGCCGAACCACCGCGTCCCCGGTCATCCTTGGCATCCGTGTTGTGCGGGGATGGATGCGGCTCTCTTCCCCGATCCCGCCGGTGGCCGGAACGACGGCAACGGTGGCCCGAATCGCCGGGACGGCCGCCTGCAGCCGCGCCTCCCCTCTGTCCCGCGGGCGAGCAGGAGGTTGGAGATGACGAGCTAGCCAGGCGGGCCCCTCCTCCTCTCGGCCCCGCAGGTCAGCTGCACAGAGGAGTCAACGGTCGGGCCCGCGGTTATAAGTGGAAGCGCACTCCAGTAAATGCGCTTTCAGTTAGAGAAAGCGTATTTCCTTCTACTGCGGCTAAGTCTGCGTTTTCCTTTTCAGAAAACGTATTTCAGCCGAGTACGCTTTCGGGTCAGCCCCCAGGAGCCTGTCTGTGAATATTTTATTTACAGATTGGTCCCTAAACTTCGTTTGGCTATATCTTCGCGACCGTAACCCCGATTGAGGTAAAACCAACGCCCACGTTTTCGTCTAGTCGAGCCCGTTCCAATGACATTATTTTCATAATGTGTTCGCATTGTGAAAATGACCATTTTGCCCTTGCCCTATATCTGGCCCCTTTGTGAGGAAACCTTTCCGGCAGATTTTCCCGGAGCTTTGTCGCACTTCTTCCCGACGTATTCATCAACCCTCAAGCAAGCCAACCTCTTACCATGAGCTCCGGACTTGCGTGATGACTTTGCTTGCACTCTATGTGTTTATTATATTACATCCGTACCACCGTTAGTCCGCATTTGCATACACCTGTTGTGCCACCCGTGTTAGATATTAGCACTACGGTTCATCTAAGGTTATGACTTGTTCTCATGCCATATTTTGCCATGCTAGTAATAATATTGCTAATGACGTAGTCTTGTTAGTACTATGGTTGATCCCATGCCGTGACTATCAGTATTATGATCTTGCCATACTATTGTTAAGTGATTGTTGGCAATTATAAATGTCGATGCAATGGTACGATGATGGATAAGTTGAGTTGGAGTAATACAATGAACCTAGCTGGTTGATCTTGAGTCACCTGTCCGGGCTTATCCGTGCAACCACATTTGCCGGTATGGGACGGCCTTGACTTGGTCTGATCGCGTGCTCTTTCACCGGTACCTCCAAAGAGGGAGGGTTATGCACGCGTGCTACCCTGATCAGGTAGGCGGTGATAACCCTGTGAGCCCAGTTGATTGTTTAGCCCGGGAGTCCCCGTTTGGGACAGTTTAGTTTGGCCACGACGGTGGCAGGTGTCATGAGGACACATGTGTCATGAGGACACAGGGGCCACCCAGGGCAGGACTCCGGGGGAGGATGAATGCCGGTGGTACGATGGAAGAGTCACGGGTCAGACAGGTTTCGTTGGAGCGACGTTGGTCCACCCGAATGGGATCACGAGGCCAGGTGCTTCATGGTGTGGGTAAAGTGCGCAACCTCGGCAGAGTGTAAAATCTATTCGAATAGCCGCGTCCACGGTATTGGACAGCCCGTCCAGACCTCACTAGGTGGTCAACCGTATTAATGATGATAATGATGGAAGAGCTCAGCTCGTGTAGACATCAGATGATGTCAGGAATATGATATGTTAGCCAAGGGATGGCTATATGATGAGTGACCGGATGATCACATGATCTGGATTAGACTTGGATCCGTTTCAGGTTGGATCATGAGTATGTCGAGGGTAGTGGGACAACCCAGAAGAGAGTAAGTTGGCATTCGATAA
Organism: Elymus sibiricus; assembly: GCA_039707655.1. Taxonomy (NCBI): domain Eukaryota; kingdom Viridiplantae; phylum Streptophyta; class Magnoliopsida; order Poales; family Poaceae; genus Elymus; species Elymus sibiricus. The sequence continues at coordinate 390,507,742 of CM077669.1, read as the reverse complement.
CAGTAAGCACTTTAAGTACCTAGTGTGATCAGTGCCATGCTATATTATGTAGTTGATATGCCTGATCCATGTCATGCTTGATCTATGCTATCTTGTTAATTCCATGCCATGTTTAGAATAAGTTCTTATATAGCATAGGGCTTGCTTTGTCATCTGCTTGTTTGGTTGCTATGTATTTGGTTGTCTTGCGAGTACATTCAAAGTACTCACCTGGCCTTGCACGTGGCCAGTTGCAGGAGAAGATCCGTCGTGCTAGATCGTAACCAAGCCAGTCCTGTGAGTTATGGAGCCTAGCCAGAGACGTCGTTGCTGCTGAACCAAGACCTCTGCTGCCATTTAGTTAGCCTTGGAGTTATGTAATATTGTTGTAAGCAATGGTATTGTAATACTCCATTATATTTAATAAAGCCATTTTGTGCCTGGAATTGCTGTATCATGTCTTTGACGTGCGCCAAGTCTTATCCAGGGGCTGGCGTGCGTCGGCCCTCTATCGGGGTGCCACAGCCATAGGGTGGCAAGTTGGGACTTTGAGCCAGTTAAGATCTTCGCACACGCCCCAGTGTTCGAACCTTGTTGGGTTTAGCGGAGCCCCGATTCCGACAGTTATATCTTACTTAGAGCTATATTTTTATTCGTCATATAATATGAGTTTTGCTTGGAGCATCATTTTATTTTGTTGTTCTCTGTTAGGTGTTATTTATAATCTTGTTTTTCAATAAAAAGTTCCAAGAATATCCTTAGGATGCTTGCATTGCATGTTTGATGTGTGCTGTGTAAAAATAGAAACTTTCTCTGTAGTGTTTGAATTTTCATATTTTACTGGAATGTGGAAAATTTCTGAAATTTTTACACAGTGTTTTCATATAAATTATTTAGCCTGTCCTAAATTGTCATGATTTTTTGAGTTACAGAAGTACACTGTTTTCATAAATTGCTACAGACTGTTCTGTTTGGACAGATTGCTGTCATAGTTTTGTTATCTACTTATCCTGTAGTTTCCATAGCCTATATTGGTAGATATAAATTGTGGAAACGATAGTAAACAGTAGATGATGTTTGGAAATTATTGTGAAACTTTTCTTGGCAGTACAAGAAGTGTGGACTTATTTTTATGTGTACTAACCTATCTCACGAGTTCTTTTTGAGTTTTGTGTGGATGAAGTTTTTGAGACTTAGGTGAAACCGGGATATGAGAGGATTGAACGAGATACAAAAGCTCAAGATTGGGGATGCCCAAGGCACCCCAAGTAAATATTTCAAGAAGTCTCAAGCATCTAAGCTTGGGGATGCTACGCATCCCACCTCTCTTCATCAAACAAATATCGGTTAGCCTATGTTGAGCGTAAAGTTTTTGCTTCTTCACATGATGTGTGCTATTCTTGGAATGTCATTTTATTTTGTTTTGCTTGCTGTTTGAATAAAATACTCAAATATGAAAATCTTTATTGAGAGAGAGAGAGAGAGTCCTCACATAGCTACTTAATTGTTTGACTACTAATTGATCTTCACTTATATCTTTTGAGAGTAGTTTGTCATTTACTCTTGTGCTTCACTTATATCCTATGAGTAAATTGTGAATGAATTGAATATCATAAATCTGAATTATTAATGTGCTTTATGCTTAGTAGTAGTTTCACATCTGGTTTATAAAGTAAAATCTATTGAAGTTTGACAATCATCAAATTGGTCATACAAGCAATTCATGAATGATTAGTATAAGAAAGAGAACTTTCACATACAAATATATTATCTTGGACATCTTCTATGATTGTGAGTACCCATTAATTATTTTCAAACTTGAGTAAATTAGTTGAAGTTGGACAAGGAAGACAACGTAATGAGTTATGGTTGTGTATATTTGCATAGAAGTTATATTGTTATGGATCCTCCAACATGTGGTGTTTGCTTAGGATCTTTTGCTAGCCAAAAATTCGTACTAAGTAGAGATACTACTTGTGCATCCAAAAACCTTTAAACCCAGTTTCTTGCCATGAGAGTCCACTATATCTACCTATATGCGGTATTACCCTGCCGTTCCAAGTAAATTTGCATGTGCCACCTCTAAAATTTCATATGAGCATCTGTTTTGTGTGCCTGGACCGCTCATGGAGCGACGGGGGGCGGTCAGTATCTTCCTTGTTAAGCGGGTTATTCTCATGATGAGTGTTTATTCACTCGTCCTTGCACGAGAGGGGTGGTAATAGGGATTCCCAGTCCCGAAATAAAAAAATGCATATAATTAAACAAAACTCCCCCAGGAATGTTGTTGGTATGGACGGTACCCGTGGATTCGGCTAGCCGTGGAATGTGTTTGTTGGTGGAGGGGGAGTAAACCTTTACTTTTACCGCTTGGGAACCGCCGCTAATGTGTTTATCATGGAAGATATTGATAACTCTTGGTCGTAACGTTGACAGGAAGGGTGCACCTCCCAAAATTATATTTATATCTGATTTAAGCTTTGAGCTCTGGCACCTTTGCAAATCCCTGCGTCCCTCTGCAAAGGGCCTATCTTTTACCTTTCAGTATTTACTTTTATGCAAGAGTCAATAGTATGCATTCTCATTTCAACCTCAATTATTCTCTAGTTGGCAAGCATTATGTGGTGGGGAAAGATCTAGGCACATATGGCCAGTCAAATATATTTGATCATGACTTATTATTGTTGACAATTATCTCTATGATAAATGAGTTGGGAGGCGAAACATTAATCCCCTATCTTTCTCTGTGTTCGATGGATCCCATTTGTTCTAAAAATATGCTTTGAGTACTAGCAATCATAGAAGACTATATGATGATTGAGTATGTGGAGCTCTTACTTAGACTTTGTTGAGAATAAGTTGAATTGCAATTGTTTGGTGACTAAGAACTAGGTTGTTAAGTTTCAAGAGAATTCATTGTTTGAACCATAACATGTGAATTGGTTGTTACTCTATCATGATGATTTTTATGAGAAAAAGTTGTTGGTTATGATCAAACTTATATATCATGCTAGCATTCACAATTCATAAATTAGTTCTTTTATCATTTACCTACTCAAGGACGAGCAGGAATTAAGCTTGGGGATGCTGATATGTCTCCAACGTATCGATAATTTATGAAGTATTCATGCCATGATTGCCTATGTTTACAATACTTTTATATGGTTTTGATATACTTTACATGATTTATTTAGAACTAACCCGGACTGACGCTGTTTTCAGCAGAACTACCGTGGTGGTGTTTTTAGTGCAGAAATCAAAGTTCTCCAAATGCAACAAAACTTTTTGACGATTTTTTTTGGAACAAAAGAGGCACTAGAAGCTTTGTTGGAGGGCCAGAAGAGCCACGAGGTGGGCACAACCCACCAGGGCACGCCAGGCCCCTCTGGCGCGCCCTGGTGTCTTGTGGTCCACTCGTGGCCCAACTTCGCGTGAAACCGACGCCCAAAAATCCTATATATTGAGAAACCTCTAGAAATAACCCTAGACGGGAAGTTCCGCCGCCGCAAAGCCTCTGTATCGGCAAAAAACCAACCTGGAGAGAAAACAGTATGCTGCCGGAGAGGGGAAATCATCTCCGGTGGCCATCTTCATCATCCCGGCGGAGGCCATGACGAGGAGGGAGTAGTCCACCCTCGTTGCTGAGGGTATGTACCAGTAGCTATGTGTTAAATCTCTCTCTCTCTCTCTCTCGTGTTCTTGAGATGTCACGATCTTGATGTATCACATGCTTTGTTAATATAGTTGGATCATATGGTGTGTTTCCCTCTCTATCTTGTTGTGATGAATTGAGTTTTCCCTTTGAGATTTTGTTATGTTGGATTGAATATGGGATTTGAGAACACTTGATATTTGTCTTGCATGTGGATACCCGTGGTGACAATGGGGTGTTCTATTGATTCACTTGATATATGTTTTGGTACTCAACTTGCGGATTCCCGAGGTGACATTGGGGTAATCTATGCATAGGGGTTGATACACGTTCTTGTCCTACTTTCTCCGGTAGAAATCTTGGGGCACTCTTTGAGGTTCTTTGTGTTGGATTGAGTATTATGAATCTGAAATTGTTTGATGCGTATCGTATAATTAACTCATGGATACTTGTGGTGACATTGGAGTATCTAGGTGACATTAGAGTTGGTTGATGCGTATCATATGGTGTTATTCTAGTACGAACTCTTAGATAGATCGAACGGAAAGGTTAACTTGATGTTATCTTAGTACGAACTCTTGAATAGATCAATCGGAAAAGATAACTTTAAGGTGGTTTCGTACCCTACAAACAATTTCTTCTTATGTTCTCCGCTAGATAAGAACTTTGGAGTGATTCTTCGTTGCACGTTGAGGGACGGCTATGTGATCCAATTATATTAGCATTGTTGAGAGATTGCATGACGGGGTTATTACCCCTGGGTATGACAAGGAGAGGGAGTTCCAGCCCCTTTCCGAAAAAACTATACGGCTGGCTGGCCCACGGCCGGCTGGTCAGTGGCCGGCTGCCTCCCTGGCCGGCTGGCCAGTGCCGGCTGGTCCGCGACCGACAGGGAGGGGCCGGCTGACCCCCTGGCCGGCTGGACCGCGGCCGGCTGAACAGGAGCCGGCCGTCTGGCCCCCGGCTAGGCACGCCTGGCCGCTACGCGACTAGCTCGCCCGTTGACCTCTGGACAGGCGGGTATCCGTCCCTTCCTACTGCGGCCGGGTACGCTGACGGGACGCGACCCCACGACGGACTCCGATGTAGCTATAGCGGCCGCTGACACACAGACGCGCATGGCTACAGTCCGGCAGACCGTACCGCTGACCGAGGACTGATTTGGACCCGGCGGAGCCACAGTACCTCTGCGCCGCCGTCCACTCCGTTACCTTCCCCGGCGTGGCTACAACGCTACCGGCCGTACCGCTGACTTCGGCCGGCTGGCGCAAGACGATGCCGGACGGGGCAGCCCGTGCCGCGGCAGGTGAGCGCGGGCCAATAGAAGAGCCGGCTGGCGGGCCCCAGCTAGCGATGGGACCGCGCAGCCGGCGGGCCCTACGGGTGACAAGACGACCCAGCCGGCGGGCCCCCTGGCCGGCTGGAGAGGCTGCCAGCCGGGTCCCCCCTTGTAATATCTTAAGAATACCGTACTCCGGGGGGTTGGCCTATAAAACCCCCCGAGGCCCCCATGCATCGGGGAAGGAACACACGCACGGAGGCGCTCATCCCTCTCTCACACCCACACATAGCAGGGGAAGAGGAGCCGGCTGCTCCCTCTTCCACCTCCAGACGAACAGCTCAAGGAGCACCATTGTAACATCTCTCCCCATCCAACTAGACCAGCAGGACTAGGGGTATTACCTCCCACGGAGGGCCCTGAACCTGGGTAGGTCGTGTGTCTATCACCGCTCATGCCTAATCCCGCTCCCGGAGCCCGTCGGCGTCCTTCGGCCCCAACCACACTCGATAAGCCACCCTATGGCATCTGTCGTGAGAAAACGACGACATTGCACTAGCGAAAGTACAGACCCTAGGCCTTGTTTCCAAGCATTAATATACCATTTTGCGCGCTGTTTTACACTTGTTACCTTGCTGTTTTTATATTTTCAGATTACAAAAACCTTTATCTACCATCCATATTGCACTTGTATCACCATCACTTCGCCGAACTAGTGCACCTATACAATTTGCCATTGTATTGGGTGTGTTGGGGACACAATCGATTTCTTGTATTTGATTGCAGGGTTGTTTGAGAGAGGCCATCTTCATCCTACACCTCCCACGGATTGATAAACCTTAGGTCATCCACTTGAGGGAAAACTGCTACTGTCCTACAAAACTCTGCGCTTGGAGGCCCAACAAAGTCTATGTCGTGGTTTTGTCACGGCAGATGTCCCCGTGAAAGGACTTAGGTTCGAGGCCATCGCTAAGGTGGTGAGCTCAAAGGGGTTGATCGGAATCGAGAGACAAGGGTTTACCCAGGTTCAGCCCTCGGAAAGAGGTAAAAGCCTACGTCCTACTTTGTGTTGTATTGATTGGGTATCGATTACAAGGGAGCGAGTTCGCTTGACCTAGCTATCGATGAGTTGTTTCGTGGCCTAAGCCGCCCAGGTAACCCGCCTTTATATACACAGGTTAAGGCCCTGGGCTTACAAGAGTCCGGGTCGGGTTATACTTGACAACCGACCTCACCTCTAACTACACATGCCTTGTCTAACAAGCCGCCACCGGCGGCTTACGCCACCGGGTTACATCTCGTCTTCTGGCTCTGGGCCAAGCCCATTGAGTAAGCCTGTACCAAACCTTGTTGTAAGCCGCCAACCCCATGACCCAGCCCCACCTGGGCGGGTCTCGTCACGGGGTTATATCCCCAACATTAGGCCCCTGATTGATTTGAACCGGTTCATGTCAATCTCCAAGTCTTCTGGTTGGCGAGCCTTGCCTTCTCTCATAATCTTCATGACCCGCCGAAAAATGGGCGATCGTCGCTTCTGACAAGCTTTCATGACCCGCCATGACGTCATCAGAAAAATCAAAAAAGATTCCCCTGACGTTAGAGCGGATCTTTTTTCATTAATATGACCAGCCCGAGAATCGAGGCGTCTTCTTAGTTTAATCATCATCGTGCTCCCTTGATTCCCGCACCGGACCGTTGTGAGACCATTATAGCCTTATAAATAAGCACGAGGGGCTATCACTTTCATTTTCCCCGCCGCCATCTTCTTCTTCTTCCTCTGGACCACCGAAGCTTGCTGCGGCGCTGAAGCTCGTCGTCTTCATCAACTCCGGCGGCTGCATCAACCTGAACGCGTCCAGAACATCGCCGCATCCACTCGCATCCTCCAGGTTTCGTTACCGCTCCCTGTTAGATCTGTACTTAATCCTTTAGATCTTCCCCGAGTTCGTCGAGTTTCTTCGGTGTTCGGCTCCGTTCATCAGAACGTTCTTCACTGATTAGATGGAAAGCACCTTCTCTAAAGTCTTACGACGCTGCCGAAATCACGCGGCCATCCGCTCCATAATCATGCCGCACTCATTGTAGATCTGCAGTTCGTTTTAATCTGCGCAGAGGCCGTCTGTTCTTCCACTGGTCCTTTTAGGGCTAGAATATTTTTCTTTTTCCCTCGCCCGTAGATCTTGAATCCATAGCCGTGGTTGCAGAATCTGTTTCTCAACACTTAGCAAATTTTCAATCTGCGCTGATAACCTTGACCCGCCGTAAAGCTGCCGGCTCACGCTGTCATACCGCAAATAGCTTCAGCGGCTCATAATTTTATATTGACCTGCCATACGCTGTCACCATTTCTAGTCATAGCGACCTTGGTCAGAATGTATTTTTAACCCGCCGAATATTCATGTCTTCCCGCAGCTTCCTAAGCCGCCACCATGTCTAAAACTCCGTCCACCTGCAACTGGGTAAAGTCTGGAGTGACCAAAGAGTCACTCAAAGAATTTGTCACCATGGGAGTTCTGCCGGCTCAGGATATTATCCACTGGCGGGTTCCAGGCAATGAGACTACCCCTAAACCCAAAGACGGGGAAGTCATTATATTCACAGATCATCTTCTTCGCGGCTTCTCCCCGCCCGGGTCTAAGTTTTTCCGAGACGTTTTGCACTCATTCAAACTGCACCCCCAAGACATTGGCCCGAATTTTGTCACCAATATGTGCCAATTTCAAACTTTCTATGAAGCCTACCTGCAAGAGGAACCATCTGTTGACCTCTTCAAGGAGTACTTTTACATTAACCGCCAAACAGAAATGGAGGACGGGTTAAGCCTCGAGCTTGGGGGCGTTACTCTTCAGAGACGGAGGGATGTGCTCTTCCCAGCAGCAACTCTGCCGAGTCACCCCAAGGAGTGGAACAAGACTTGGTTCTACTGCCAAGACACTTCACTAGAGGGGGAGAACCCACTGCCGGGTTATCGTCCCTACCGGCTTAGCACGGATACAGAGCTTCCAGACCGGATGTCAGCCGCCGGATGTGCTCAATATGCCTCCACTTTCTCAAAAGTCAGGGCCCTGTTGGCCAACGGGTTGACGGGTGTTGATCTGACCCGCTGCTGGGTTTCTTGGAGAATTCTGCCGTTGAGCCACCGCGGCGCCTTAATGTGCCAATACACTGGTAAAGTGGACGACCCTCAACGCATCAACCAGACCCCTTTGAAGGATCAGGATCTCAACACTATCGTCAAGTCTTTGCTGGGGGAATCACTAGCCGCCTGCAGCAAGACTAGCTTAAGTCCCTTCTCTGCACTTAACCCGGCTCCGGATGTAAGTCTTTTCATCCTAACCCTCATCCATTCTTTTAACTCCATACTTTATTAAACCTTTTCTGTCAATATGCTTTGTCCTGTGTAGGCCGACTCTTCATTCTGGAAGAAATTGTTGCCCCCTACTCTCAAGAAGAAAAACAAAGTCCCCAAGGCGACCAAATCCAAGGTGCCAACTCGCCGGAAGAGGCAGTCATCCGAAGATTTATTTGATTTCAATGACTCAGAGGTAGAACTTGACCCCCTTGGCCTTCTCTTTATGCAACTCCTTGACGGCGATTGCTTACAGGAAGAAGCTGAAACAAGCCATGCCGACGTTGCCGAGGTAACCATTGTCTCCTCTAACTCGGATCTTTCCCCAGTAAAGAGAGTACGGCGGGCTGTACGGAAGGTAAAGAGTTCCCGTCCTTTTGCTCACTTGAGTCATAACTTTCTTTTGAAGAAACAACAAGACAACAGCAGACGTCAGACCCGGAGCACCGGCTCTGGAGACCTTTTAGCCGGCATACCCAATGAGCCGGCCCCTCAGAAATAGCGCACCGAAGTACTTTCTTGTCTTGAACTTATTTTGTCTGTACGCTATCCTTGCAGCTTATCAGTTGTTTTAACAATGCTAACTTTTTTCAGGACTCGCCTCCTTCTTCTGGCGACTCAACTGCTTCAAAGTTGCCTCCCCTTATCATCAACCAGGGGTAAGTATTTCTATGTCCCACTCTTTGTATTAACAATCCATCTTTGCTCATTGATGTGTAATTTTTAACTTTGCCTCACAGGGCTCAAGCCAAACGAAGGAAAGTGGCCGGGTCATCCGCTGCTCCTGATGTTCCAGAGCCGGCAATTCCAAAGCCAAGCATCCCTGAAGCTCATGTTGAGCCTTCTAAAGCCGCCAAAGACACTCATGAAGAAGCCCCTCAGCACAATGAAACGGCGGATATGGATGTTGAGGCTCCTGAAGCCGATCTAGATTCTGCTCCTAAACCGCCCAGCCCCCGGCCGTCAACTGAAGATATGGCTTCTCATGAAGAAGTCACTGTCACCGGGGCGGCTTACAAACCTCCAGCTCCTTCACATGTGCTATCAAAGCATATCAATGAAGACGAGGCGACTCCCTCTAAAGAAGAAAAGACTCCATCTGATCTTTCAAATTTGGAGAAACTTACTGCCGATGAATTGCATGCCGGCTATCTGAGTCGTCTGTTTGCCAGCCGAGACATGGAGGCCAATTTGGTCGCCAAGATGAAGAAAAAATACGAGGTACTTTACTTCCCTTGCCTCTTCATGTATATACTTATGTAGCCCCCAAGAACCGGTTGATCTCTCAGAAGGTCAGCCGGGTCTTGCATTAATTTGGCAACTTTTGAAGAGTCATCAGTATGTGAAACATGGACTGAGAGCCAATCGTAGCCCCCAAGGGCCGGGTCATTATACCAATAATGAGCCGGCACTCAATCATAAATTAAGAGCCAATCGTAACCCCCAAGGCTGGGTCATTACCTAAGTAATGAGCTGGAACTCAATCATAAATTACGAACCAAGTGTAGCCCCCAAGGGCCGGGTCATTACCTAAGTAATGAGCCGGCACTCAATCATAGATTTAGAGCCAACTGTAGCCCCCAAAGGGCCGGGTTATTACCTAAGTAATGAGTCAGCACTCAATCATAGATTAAGAGCCAACTGTAGCCCCCAAGGGCCGGGTCATTACCTAAGTAATGAGCCGGCTCTATAAGAAAGAGCTGGGATACATTAGCCCCCAAGTGTCAAGTATATTGCTTGCAATCTGCTTGGGACTTGTAACCATTGTACCAAACTTTGACATAAACTGTGTGAGCCGGACTGGCGGCTTAAAACTGACAACCTTGTACTGTCATGACTTGTCCTGCGTAGGAATCTTTAAGTGCTGCCGAGTCTAATCTGATGGACTTGAAGAAAAGCTTATCTTTGCAACAAGACGCCCGAGCAGAGACGGAAGAAAAGTGGCGGCTCTGCTCCATAGATCTTGAGAAGATCAAAACAGAGTTCGAAACTTTCAAGCAGACTGCTGAATCAAGCCAAGCCGCCCTGACCAAGCGCGCTGAAGACGCAGAGGGCCGTCTCAAAGTGGTGACCGACGAGTTGAACACTCTGAAGGGCCAGATATCCCGTATGATTGGAGCTGTGTTTGGTAGGTCTTCTTAACCTTCAACTACATACAAATACTTGTCAATAATCTTCTCTGGCGACTTATAAGTTTTGACATGTTTGTAGGTGAACGGAGCCGCCAGCTGTCAGATAATAGCCTGTTGAAACTCAAAGCTTTATACTCTCTTTCTGAACAGCTCTATGCCGGGTCACTTTTCACTATTAAAGCCGTGATGACTGAAAGGGGTGTGCCAAAGTTTATGAAGGGCGTGCTAGAAGTCCTCTCCACCATCCCGCAGCAGATAGAAGAGCTGAAGAGATCAGCCGCCCGTAAGGGCGCAATAGCCGCTCTGAGCCGATCGCTGGCTTATGCCCCGACGCTTAACCCGGCTGAAATGATGGATGGCTTCCCTCAACTGAAGGATGATGACTCAGAGTTTACATAGGAAGATTACTCTCGTTGTCACAAGGCGTCCCATGTTCTGGCAAGCTGGCTGGCCGCAGAGGATGACCTGGCAGTATATCAGGCGGCTTATACTGAAGAGAACAAACGTGTTCGAGGGCCCACCTTCGAAGCCAAGAGCCTAATTCCTCAACGCCGTAAGCACCTCTTTGCTCCTGATGTTAACCCATCTCCGATCATGCACGATGAAGCCAAGTTTGAAGCTTTAACCAACTGCAATTGGGATGTGGACAACCTCCAGATCCAGGATATCGAAGACCCGGTGCAGGATGACCCGGCGGCGAGTTAGAGAAAAAATGTTGCATCATGTGAAGGGAACCCGGCCTTGTTTAATCCGTCGGGTTAGAAATTGCTGAAAAAACTTGAAGTCTGCAACTTTTGGGCATTTTGAACAGCCTTGTAATAGCAGTAGGAAAATATTTAACCGCCTGCTCTTGTGCTTTTGATGCACTGTTTTAAGCTTCTGCCGGCGACTTAGCAAATTCATCTGTGATATATAATCGTTTGACTGCTTTGACGCGCCGGGCGGGTTATACTCCCTGAGCAATGCCAAGCCGGAAACTGTCCAAAACTTAGAATCTTATCATGAGAGTACCTGCAAAAACAAGTAATTTGTATGTCTCATCCTATAAGCCGGCTTTAAAGGTGCGGTAGGACAAGATAACTCTTGTTTTTATGAAATTTTTTGTGTTGTTTCCGAAGAAACTAGGCGGAAAGCCTAAAGAAAACTTGTAAACCGGGTCTCACGTGACATAAATCCGTCGTTTAAACTTTAGCAAGTTCAGGGTCTTTAAAAGATTGACATTGCTAAAAGTACGAACGGGCCACCTAGCAGAGGGGTTACGGTAGACAAGACGAGTTTATCCTAGCTCACTGTAAGCCGGCTCTCTCGTGACAAAAGCCGCCGTTTAAACCTTGACAAGTTCAGGGTCTTTGTGCGAGAATAACTTATAAAAGTTCAGGGTCTCTTATCAAGAATAACTGTCAAGAGTTCGGCGGGTCACATGGCGGAGTAGCAAGTTGCAAACAGGCAGGTTTAACTCGAACATGGCATATAAAGCCTGGCCAAGAGGGTATGTTAGCTAAACCCATAGGGTTGGAAGCCCCCAAGTGACCTGATTAAGGATCAACTCCTTTGTATGACACTTTCAGTGCGGAGAAAATGGCAGAGGCCCCTAATCATGGGGATGCCAACTTTATTATATCATAAAAGATGGTATACACAATGACAGGAATATGTACATTGATGAGAGCCGGACTGGCGGCTTAAGTATAGTATGGCCGAAGGTGAGCAATATTCCACGGCCTCTTGGTCTCTTCACCAGAAGTGCGAGACTTGTCACTCTCCCGTATATCCATGAGATAATAGGAACCATTGTTGAGATTTCTGCTGATCACAAACGGTCCTTCCCAGGGAGGTGATAACTTATGCATATCTGACTGGTCTTGAATCAGCCGGAGTACTAAGTCACCTTCTTGGAACGTCCGGGTCTTGACCCTGCGGCTATGATAGCGACACACGTCTTGTTGATAAATCGCCGACCGAGCTGCTGCAAGATCCTGCTCTTCGTCCAAGGCATCCAAAGCATCCTGACGCGCCGCCTCGTTATCAGTTTCCACGTAAGCCTCCACTCCGGGCGAGTCATGATGAATATCACTGGGGAGAACAGCTTCGGCGCCATAAACCATGAAGAAAGGCGTATAACCTGTAGACCTGTTGGGGGTGGTTCTTATGCTCCAAAGAACAGATGGAAACTCCTCCACCCAACAGCCCGGCGTACGCTCCAAAGGAACCATGAGCCGGGGTTTTATACCTCTCAAAATTTCCTGGTTAGCACGCTCAGCTTCACCATTAGACTACGGGTGAGCCACCGAAGATACATCGAGACAGATATGCTCCTCATCACAGAACTCCTTCATAGCCCCCTTGGACAGGTTAGTGCCATTATCAGTGATGATACTATGAGGATAACCAAACCGAAAAATCAGCTTTTTGACGAACTGAACTGCTGTTGCCGCATCACACTTGCTGACCGGCTCAGCCTCGACCCATTTAGTAAACTTGTCAACCGCCACCAAGAGGTGGGTCTTTTTGTCCTTAGACCTCTTAAAAGGTCCTACCATATCAAGCCCCCAGACTGCAAACGGCCAGGTGATTGGAATCATCCGTAGCTCTTGAGCCGGCACATGAGCACGTCGCCCAAATTTTTGGCACCCGCCGCATTTAGTGACCAAATCCTCTGCATCTTTGTGAGCTGTTAACCAATAAAAACCGTGTCGAAAGGCCTTGGCCACCAATGATTTTGACCCGGCGTGATGACCACAATCGCCAGCATGGATTTCTTGCAAGATCTCACGGCCCTCATCTGGAGAAATGCAGCGCTGAAAGACACCAGTCACACCGCGCCGATGTAACTCGTCGTTGACACTAGTCATAGACTTAGACCGCCTTATGATCTGCCGTGCTAGAGTCTCATCTTGAGGTAACTCGCCGCGGGTCAGGTACGCTAGATAAGGCAACGTCCAATCAGGGATCACGCGAAGAACCGCCACCAATTGCCCTTCCGGGTCAGGTATAGCCAAATCCTCCTCCGACGGTAACTTGACCGATGGGTGATGCAACACGTCCAAGAACACATTAGGCGGCATAGGCTTATGCTGAGACCCCAGCCTTCATAACGCGTCAGCCGCCTCATTCTTCCGCCGGTCAATATGATCCACCTGATAACCTTTAAAGTGGCTAGCAATAACATCAACCGCCTGACGATAAGCCGCCATACGAGGGTCTTTAGAATCCCACTTGCCGGAGACTTGTTGAGCCACCAGATCTGAGTCGCCAAGACATCTAACCCGGCTCAAATTCATCTCCTTGGCCACACGGAGCCCGTGAAGCAAAGCCTCATATTCTGCTGCATTGTTAGTACAAGGAAACATTAGCCTCAAAACATAACAGAACTTGTCACCTCGTGGGGAAGTTAAAACAACTCCGGCCCCCGAGCCTTCCAATTGCCTGGAGCCATCAAAGTGAATCGTCCAATAGTTATTATCCGGCTTCTCTTCTGGTATTTGACATTCTGTCCAGTCATTGATAAAATCCACCAGGGCTTGAGATTTTATAGCCGTCCGTGGCACATACTTCAGATTAAGAGGCCCAAGCTCAATTGCCCACTTAGCAATCCTACCAGTAGCCTCTCTGTTTTGAATGATATCTCCCAAGGGAGCAGAGCTGACCACCGTAATTGGATGCCCAAGGAAATAATGCTTCAGCTTGCGATTGTCCATGAATACACCAAGCACCAGCTTCTGCCAATGTGGGTATCTCTGCTTGGATTCTGTCAACACCTCGCTGACATAATAAACCGGCCGCTGAACTGGGTACTCCTTACCCGCCTCCTTGCGCTCCACCACAACTGCAGCACTGACGGCCCTGTTGTTAGCCGCCACATATAAGAGCAGAGGCTCCTTTTCCACGGGCGCAGCCAGAACAGGCGGCTCAGCCAATTGCTTTTTGAGCGCCTCAAATACCTCATTAGCCGCATCACTCCAGACGAAATCGTCTGTCTTCTTCATCATCTGGTATAGAGGAATAGCTTTCTCACCCAGGCGGCTTATGAACCGGCTCAGTGCAGCAATACGACCCGCCAGGCGCTGAACATCATTAATACACGCCGGCTTAGACAAAGAAGTGATGGCTTTTATGTTGTCCGGGTTAGCCTCAATGCCACGCTCAGAGACCAAAAATCCCAAGAGCTTGCCTGCAGGGACACCGAACACGCATTTTGCCGGGTTAAGCATCATCTTGTAAACCCGCAAATTGTCAAAAGTTTCCTTCAAATCAGCCAGCAGAGTCTCCTTCTTCCTTGACTTGACCACAATATCATCCACATAAGCATGAACATTGCGCCCAATTTGCCCATGAAGACAGTTCTGCACACAGCGCTGATAAGTCGCCTGGGCACTCTTGGGCCCGAAAGGCATAGATACATAACAGAAAGCTCCAAAAGGCGTAATGAAAGACGTCTTCTCTTGGTCTTTGACTGCCATCTTGATCTGATGATAACCTGAATAAGCATCCAGGAAGCATAGACTCTCACAACCCGCCGTTGCATCAATGATTTGATCAATACGGGGGAGAGCAAACGGGTCAACCGGACACGCCTTGTTAAGATCTGTGTAATCCACACACATGCGCCACGTTCCGTTCTTCTTGAGTACCAACACCGGGTTAGCTAACCACTCCGGGTGAAAAACTTCAACGATGAACACTGCTGCCAAGAGCCAGGCCACCTCTTCCCCAATAGCCTTACGCCTCTCCTCATTGAAACGATGGAGGAACTGTTTGACCAGCTTAAACTTAGGATCCACATTAAGGTGGTGCTCAGCAAATTCTCTCGGTACACCCGGCATGTCAGAAGGCTTCCATGCAAAGATGTCCCGATTCTCACGGATGAATTCGATGAGCGCGCTTTCCTATTTGGGATCCATATTGGCCCCAATAGTGAATTGCTGTGATGAGTCGCTAGGAGTGAAATCCACCATCTTGGTATCTTCTGCCACAAACTTGAGGGGCGGCTCAGATTTCGTGCTAGGCTTCTTCAGCGGGGTCATATCTGCCGGGTCAACATTCTCCTTATAAAACTTGAGCTCCGCCTCAGCACAACTCGACTCTGCATATGCTGCATCACCTTCCTCACACTCAAGAGCAATCTTTCGATCACCATGCACAGTAATCGTTCCCTTTAACCCGGGCATCTTGAGCTGTAAGTAAACATAGCAAGGTCTAGCCATGAACTTGGCATAAGCCGGCCGTCCGAACAGAGCGTGGTACGGGCTCTTGATCTTGACCACCTCAAACCATAAAGATTCCACCCTATAGTTGAATTCATCACCAAAAGCTACCTCCAGAGAAATTTTTCCGACTGGATAAGCCGATTTTCCGGGCACCACTCCGTGAAAGACCGTTGAAGACAGCTTAAGGTCCTTATCAAGCAAGTTCATCCGGCGGAACGTGTCATAATACAGGATGTTGATGCTACTGCCACCATCCATAAGCACCTTAGTGAACACATAGCCTCCAACTTGGGGGGCCACTACCAAAGCTAACTGTCCCGGGTTATCCACACGCGGCGGGTGATCCTCCCTGCTCCAAGTTATGTCATACTCTGACCACCTTAAGTACTGAGGGAGAGCCGACATGACCGCATTAACCGCCCGCTTGCGCACCTTCCGATCTCGCTTGTCTAAGCTTGTTGTAAAAACATGATAATGGCCTCCATTAAGCTGCTTTGGATTACTCTGATATCCGGACTGGTTATTTTGTTGTTGACCTCCATTGCCAGACTGTTGATTATTACCTCCATGGTTTCCTTGGCCTTGATGGCCATAACCTGAGCCGCATGTACCGAAGCCAGACCCAGAAGGACCGGATCCTGACCCGCTGGATGGTCCACCGCCGCCGCCTTGATGCTGGTTAACGCTGTAATTTCAAAACTCCCGCATGATCCAACAATCCCTCCAAGCATGAGTGGACGGCTGATCAGGAAGACTATGTTTCGGGCAAGGAACACTCAACATCGCCTCCATGTCAACAGGCTTGCGTTTACCGAAAGGCGGTTTGCCGTTGCCCTTGCCACGGTTATTCCCAACACTGGTGTTGGCCACCAAATCTGACCCACCGTCCTGGTGCTTTCGCTTCCCGCCGTTGCCATTATTGTTTCCTCCCCCGTTCTGCTGTTGACTCTTGCCATTGTTATTCTTCTTACCCTTGGCCGATTTCTCATCATCGGAACCAGGGTCCTTCGTGCTATCCGAGTCCGCATACTTGGTGAGAGCCGCCATGAGTTCCCCCATATCCTGGCATGTGCGTTTGAGCCGGCCAAGCTTCTACTTCAGGGGCACAAAGTGGCAATTCTTCTCCAGAATCAGGACCGCTTGAGCCGCCGTAATGTTGTCAGAAGAGTGGATGATGGTTGAGACCCGCCGGACCCAATGATGAGCCGACTCGTCCTCGCGCTGCACGCAATGATCCAAGTCCACAATTGTCATGGGCTGCTTGCACGTTCCTTGGAAATTCTTGATAAACTTCGCCTTCAACTCGGTCCAGGAATTAATGGTATTGGGTGGTAAACCCTTCAACCACGTGCGAGCCGGCCCTTCCAGCATCATGATGAAATACTTGGCACATACTGCATCACTGACGTCTAACATCTCCATGGCTAGTTCATAGCTTTCGATCCAAGCTTCTAGAGGTAGATCAGCGGTATAGTTGGGCACCTTGCGAGGACCCTTGAAGTCCTTCGGCAGGCGCTCGTTTCGCAAAGCCGACACTAAGCACGGTACTCCCACAGCCCTGGAGGTTACTCCGGCTCCTACCGAAACGGAAGGTGCTACTGTGGGTTCTTGATAAGCCGCTGCAGCTGCCAATGCTACCGCCTCTCGCTGCGCTCTTGCTCGATCCACCAACGCCTGAGCATCAAGGGCTGGCTGATCAACTCGCGGCGGGTTTCAACGTCGCTCACTGCTAGAGACCGCCGGCGACTCTAGACGCCGGCTGTAGCTGCGGCTCGGGATGGGGGTTGAGTGCACGCGACTCCAGCTGTAAGTATATTTCTCCTGCTGGGCCACCGCTGTCTGTAAGTAACCAATGGCGTTCCGTACTTCCTCCGCGAAAGGCGTCCCATCAGGGATGGGGATCGTGCCAAGTTTGGTCGCCGCTGCTACCATGTTCTCCGCCGGGTTAGAATAATGACTGGGCGGCGTCGGAAAAGACTGTGGCGGGGTCTGGTTCCTGCGGGGCGGGTCTGGCTGCCGATGCTGAACCGCCGCCCTGCTCCCAGGTACTTCCGCCGTCCGGGTTACGGTCAGAGGTGCGTTCCGTCCCGCCCCTGGCGTGTTGAAAAGATTTCTGGCCTCATATTGATCCGGCAAACGGGATTGATGCCTCATCCGGTGAACCGCCGCTGCGGTCTGCTGCTCTAATTCAAGGCGAAAGGCGTCCGCTCTAAGGCGTTCCGACTCAGCATCCATCTGAACCTTCAATGCATTGATTTCCTCTTGGACTCCAGCCATCTGGTTCTTCAACCTCGCAATCTCCGTGTTACGGGCTGCTTGGTTTTTGACCATAACCTCGGTCCCCATCAGAGTTGTAAACTCATTCATCAGATCCAACAGAACTTGAGCCGGCGGCCTGCCAGATCCAGAGCCGGCCGCACCAGCAGTCGTGCTGCCGGGGGCCGGCGCCGATCCTGCCATGAAGACAGTGGCGCGGCTCGGCGGCTCACAGTATTCCGGCTCATGGTACTCCGGCCCAGGGTAATCCTCGATGTAGCCCCCAAGCCCGCCGTTGTGAAGCTGGTAGATTGATTTCGCCTCTCCGCTCAAAGATCCATCCTCTGAGCAGATGAGGGTTTCCTCCCATGACATGGAACCTTCAAGCTCCGTGCCTTGGGTAAAGCCGATGAAGACGTGCTTCCGACCCGGTTTAACTCGGGCGGGCTGCACGCGCCGGGCTGGCTCTATCAGGTCGGTGCTGATGTCCGGCCCAGGCTTAGATCCGTCGATCTTGCCGATGAAGACGTGAATTCCGCCGAAGGGGACCCGGTACCCGTACTCGATTGAGTCGGCCTCGGGGCCCCAGCCGGCATCGTCGATGTAGAGCTTGCCGCGGCGACTCTTAGTCATCCTGCCAACGGCATATCCCGCGATCCCTGTGAGAGAGCCCTTCGAGAACTCCACGCCACCGAGCGTCAGCCCCACGGTGGGCGCCAACTGTCGTGGTTTTGTCACGGCAGATGTCCCCGTGAAAGGACTTAGGTTCGAGGCCATCGCTAAGGTGGTGAGCTCAAAGGGGTTGATCGGAATCGAGAGACAAGGGTTTACCCAGGTTCAGCCCCTCGGAAAGAGGTAAAAGCCTACGTCCTGCTTTGTGTTGTATTGATTGGGTATCGATTACAAGGGAGCGAGTTCGCTTGACCTAGCTATCGATGAGTTGTTTCGTGGCCTAAGCCGCCCAGGTAACCCGCCTTTATATACACAGGTCAAGGCCCTGGGCTTACAAGAGTCTGGGCCGGGTTATACTTGACAACCGACCTCACCTCTAACTACACATGCCTTGTCTAACAAGCCGCCACCGGCGGCTTACGCCACCGGGTTACATCTTGTCTTCTGGCTCTAGGCCAGGCCCATTGAGTTAGCCTGTACCAAACCTTGTTGTAAGCCGCCAACCCCATGACCCGGCCCCACCTGGGCGGGTCTCGTCACGGGGTTACATCCCCAACAGTCCACAAGAATAAAGTTGCGTAGTAGACATCAACGTACGATAGCACCACCTATCGAAACCACGCCAGAAATCACCGTGTCGTCATTGCGTTTGATCATCTCCAAACTCTACCCCTTTACTTTCTTTCCTTGCATGTTGTTTATTATCCGTTGCCCATACTCTAGATATGCATGTTTGGATTGTATTGCTAGTCACTGAACTTGTGCTAAAATCTGCCTAAGTATCAAGAAAATTCAAAATTGCACCTTTTGCCTTGTTAGTATCTATCCCCCCTCTACACCAATCCTTTCGATCCTACAATTGATGTCAGAGCTTTGCTCTACATTGCTTTTGTTTAACCACCTCGGAGAAGGATGGATGCATATACTTTGAGGAGTGTTAGTTGTAGAGTGCCTATTCTCGATGGAGAGTGTTATTGCGCTTGAAAAGATGAAATGCTTGATATATTTGATGATTGCAACTTGAGCTAGTATATTCATAGTCCTTACAAACCTTCCATTGATTCCTTGCATATGACTCTCATTGATGAATTAAACATGCTTCGTAATCTAAGAGTCGTCAATCTAATCATTAAGGGTCTTCCTAATAGTATTCTCCGATGCATGAAAAACTTTGAATGTGCTTACACTTTGTGGAATGACTTAGAGAAACGATATCCAGATTACTCTCTTAAGAACCTTGATGAGATGCTAAATAAGACTATCGTGTTTCGAAAAGTCAAGTCCAATGATCCTAACTTTGATAAGTGCTTCTTTAAGCTTAGAGATCGCATGCATGCTAAAGGAGATATTGAAACTATTAGCATGATCATAATCAAGGCTATTAAAATTCATACTCTTGAACAATCTCATTCACATGTTACTAATGAACTTGTTAACCTAGGTGCTAATGACATTGATGAACATGACTATTATGATGAGAGTGAAGAATTTGATGAAGAATATGAGAAGGTTATGAGGAATCTCAGCCTCATGGAAAACTTCCAAAGAGATTACCTTTCTAGAGGAAAAGGGTGGATTCTTGATAGTGGGTGCACCAATCACATGATCGAAGACAAAGACATGTTTCATGAGCTTGCTAACAATGATGGTCCATGCAAGTATGTGACTTTTGGAGATAACTCCAAGGGTAATGTACTTGGCCTTGGTAAGGTGGCCATATCACATGATAGCTCTATTAACAATGTCATGCTTGTCGAATCTCTTGGTTACAATCTTCTTTCTGTATCTAGACATGCCGATTTTGGCGTCAATGTTCGATTACCAAAGTAGATTGTCAAGTCTTTCATAGAGATAATCATGACATGGTCTTTACTAGCATCCGTAGGGGTGATCTATACATTGTTGATTTCACTAAAAGATTCCAACCTCGTACATGTCTTATTGCAAAATCCTCTAAAGGTTGGTTATGGCATAGAAGGCTAGGACATGTTGGTATGCAAAATCTTGATAAGCTTATTAAAGGTGATCATATTCTTGGTATTAAATATGTTATCTTTGACAAAGATAGACTTTTATAGTGCTTGTTAGGCAAGAAAAACAAGTTGGAGGAAGCCATCCTGTAGATAACATCATGATTACGAGAAGACCACTTGAGCTACTTCACATGAATCTTTTGGATCCCAATGCTTACAAGAATCTTGATGGAAATTCTTTCGGTTTAGTTATAGTTGATGATTTCTCCAGATTTACGTGGGTGTTCTTTCTTCATTACAAATCGCAGGTTCAAAAGAACTTCAAGACCTTCGCTATAGGAAAGCCAAAAAATTAGTTTGAGGTGAAGATCAAGAAGTTTCAGAGTGACAACGGAATGGAGTTCAAGAACACGAACGTGGATACCTTTCTTGACAAGAAGGCATCTCACACAAGTTCTCGGCTACGTACACAGGGTGTTCTTTCTTGATTACAAATCGCTGGTTCAAAAGAACTTCAAGACCTTCGCTATAGGAATGCCAAAAATTAGTTTGAGGTGAATATCAAGAAGTTTCAGAGTGACAACGGAATGGAGTTCAAGAACACGAACGTGGATACCTTTCTTGACAAGAAGGCATCTCACATGAGTTCTCGGCTACATACACACCCCAACAAAATGGAGTTGTTGAGAGGAAGAACCGAATGCTTATAGAGATGGTGAGAATGATGCTTGATGAGTACAAGACACCAGAACACTTTTGGGAGGAAGCGATGGAAACGGCTTGCCATGCTACAAATAGGCTTTATCTTCACAAGATTCTTGGTAAAACGACATACAAGCTACTCACTGGTAACAAACCCCAAGTTTGGTACTTTCGAGTATTTGGCTCCAAGTGTTACATTCTTGATAAGCATCATCGTTCAAAATTTGCTCCCAAACCTCATGAAGGTTTTCTCCTTGGTTACGGTTTTAACTCTCACACCTACCGTGTCTACAAAAAGTACACTCGAAAAGCTGAAGAAACGGTAGATGTGAAGTTTGATGAGGCTAATGGTTCGCAAGTCAAACAATTTTCAATTGATGTAGGAGACAAAGAACCTTCGGAAGCAATTTAAGACTTGTCTATTAGCAAGATTTGCCCCATGGAGGTGAAGAGAGTACTTCATATATACAAGTGGAAGCTCCTACTTCACGTCAAGGTGAATCACAAAACGACACGGAGGCATCCACAAGTGGTACACGCCAATATGAAGGAAATGAGGAAGTGCAACAAGAAGATCCATCGCAACCCTCATCTCCACCACCTCAAGGAAGTGATAATGTCAACAAGAATGAAGAAGACCATGATGATGAGAAATCTCCACCACCACCCAAGCAAAAGCTTTCACGTGTTAGAGCAAGAGTTGAAAAGAATCATCCCGTTGACCAAACCTCGACGACATCAACTCTGAGAGAATCACTCGCTCTAAAACTCGTTTAGCTAACTTTTGTAAGCATTACTCATTCTTATCTAGTATTAAACCTATATAGGTAGAAGAAGATCTCGAGGACCCGAATTGGGTGAATTCTGTGCATGAAGAACTACATAACTTCGAGAGGAACCAAGTTTGGATGTTGGTTGATGATGACCCGGAAGGGCATAAGGCTATTGCAATTCACGGTAAGTAGAGTATGTCCATCCCACAGGGAGGAGTGGTTGCACTCGTAACTACCAACCCCGCAGCTACGTCGTCACATACGCGACTGCGTTCACACCAAGAATGTTATCTGGAAATAGTCTATTCGTCGGTTGCTAACGAAACGATAATAAGGGTGGTTTTGTCTAAATAACTAAGAAAATGTAGAAACGTAAATAAAAAACAAATAAAATAAAGGGGGTGACACTTGAGTAAAAGGCGTTCTCAAGGCATTCAGAATCATTACTACCCGCACGTCCTACGGATACTTAAGCCACTGTTCATGTAGTTATTTGTGGGCGGAGCCTGGTACATAACACGTTCTACACGGAGTAGACTTCGTGCCACGCACACCACCACCATTTCCTCCCCCTGTGGGTTATGGCAACGATGATTAAGGGTTTCCCCGTGGACGCGGCCATGCGGTTTCCGTTATTCCCCTTTCGAATTGGTAGAGATGGGATAGGTAGAGGGTACTACTGTCACTTTTTCTCCTCCACTTCCCTAGAGATTGCACATCACGTGCTTTCTCCTCTCTCTACTTCATCCAATAGTAATATCCTTGTGTCCAAAATTGGCAAATGTTGGATGGTGCACTTCACCCAACATCACGAAGAACATTAACAATACATGAAAAGGTTATTTCATATCATGCAAAATTATTCGGTGCTAGTACAAACTACAGTTCATCCTATTCCCCCAAAACTAGTAAGTCCCTCAGACATGTAGATGGAGTACATAGAGGATAGAGGCAAGTTACAATCCAACATGATGTTGGAGATGGAGGGGAGCATGATGGCGACGGGGATGGAGAGGGCACTGGCCCTCCGGCCAGTGCCGGGTGTAGGGGGCGCCTCCTCTCCTCCTCCTTCTTGTCTTGGTCCTCTCTCTATGGTGGAGTTGCTTCCATGGAGGTGTGGCGGCAGCTGATGGAACTTGTGGATGATTGAGATGGTATGAGGCAGCAACTAGGGTTGGATGCCTTCATATAGGAGTCCTCTGATACGTCTCCAACGTATTGGTAATTTATGAAGTATTCATGCCATATTCACCTATGTTTACAATACTTTTATATGGTTTTGATGCACTTTATATGATTTATTTAGAACTAACCCGGACTGACACTGTTTTCAGCAGAATTAACATGGTGTTGTTTTTTTGTGCAGAAAATAAAAGTTCTCGGAATCGCCCGAAACTTTTTTATGATTTTTTCTGGAGGAAATAAGAAATACCGGAGCGAAGAACCACCGGAGGGGAGCCACCTGTGGGCCACAAGCCAACAGGGTGCGCCCACCCCCCTGGGCGCGCCCTGATGGCTTGTGGGGCCCACGTGGCTCCGTTTGGCGTGTTTCCAACGCTGAAAAATCCTATATATACAGAAACCTCCGAAAGTTAACCTGGAACTTCCAATTCGCCGCCGCAACTCTATGTATCAATGAAAAACCCATCTGGAGCCTTTCTAGTACCCTGCCAGAGGGGAGAAATCATCTCCGGTGGCCATCTCCATCATCCCGACGGAGGCCATGACGTGGAGGAAGTAGTTCACCCTCGGGATTGAGGGTATGTACCAGTAGCTATGTGTTTAATCTCTCTCTCTCTCTCGTGTTCTTGAGATGGCACGATCTTGATGTATCACGGGCTTTGTTAATATAGTTGGATCATATGGTGTTCTTCCCTCTCTATCTTGTTGTGATGAATTGAATCTTTCCCTTTGAGATCTCATTATGTTGGATTGAATATTTGGTTTGAGAACACTTGATGTATGTCTTGCATGTGGATACCCGTGGTGACAATGGGGTATTCTATTGATTCACTTGATATATGTTATGGCATCAACTTGTGGATTCCGGTGACCTTGGGGATCTATGCATAGGGGTTGATTGCACGTTTTCATACTACTTTCTCCGATGAAATCTTGGGGTTCTCCTTGAAGTTCTTTGTGTTGGATTGAATATGATAGATCTGAAATTGTTTGATGCATGTTGCATAATTTTCCCACGGATACTTGAGGTGGCATTGGAGTATCTAGGTGACATTAGGGTTGATTGATATGTATCACTGGTGTTTTTAGTACGAACTCTAGGGCTGTTTGTGACACTTATAGGAATAGCTCAAAAGATTGATCGGAAATAATAACTTTGAGGTGGTTCTACTGCCTACACCAATTTCATCTTATTGTTCTCCGTTTGATAGGAACTTTGGAGTGATTCTTTGTTGCACGTTGAGGGATGGTTATATGATTCAACTATGTTAGCATTGTTGGGAGATTGCACTAGTGAAAGTATGAACCCTAGGCCTTGTTTCCAAGCATTTATATACCGTTTTGCTCGTTGTTTTCTACTTGTTACCTTGATGTGTTTATATTTTCAGATTACAAAACCTATATCTACCATTCATATTGCACTTGTATCACCATCTCTTCGCCGAACTAGTGCACCTATACAATTTACCATTGTATTGGGTGTGTTGGGGACACAAGAGATTTCTTGTATTTGATTGCAGGGTTGCTTGAGAGAGACCATCTTCATCCTACACCTCCCACGGATTGATAAACCTTAGGTCGTCCACTTGATGGAAAATTGCTACTGTCCTACAAAACTCTATACTTGAAGGCCCACCAACGTCTACAGAAATAAAGTTGCATACTAGACATCATCATCCTCGGGTCTCCTCCATTGATCTAGCCTCCGCCCTTTCATCCAAGGGCTCAAGGGGAGCCAAATCCACGTCCTAAACTAGACTTGGTCGTCAAAAATCTCGTAGGGAAAAATGGAGATGAAATCGGAGAAAATTTTGGAAACTATGGCCAATTTTCGTGGTTGTCTGAAGCTCAAACGGACGTCTCCAGTCGTATGGAAGGTCGTCTTTCACTCCGGACTTCGGGAACTGCTTTGTATTTTGGTAGCCATTTCTTCATACGAACTCCAATTTTGACGTTCTTGGGCTCGTTGGATTGCTAGCGAAAAGCCCGATGTGTCAGTGGCCTTGGATATTTATTTTTGACATTCGATAAATGTCAAATCATCAAACTCTCCATAGGGCCTTGATCTGGTGCCTGCAACTTCTCCGGTTTGACCCAAGCTTGATTCTTTTGATGTCCCAAGTCCATCACTACTAGGGAAAAAGCTTATAGACAATCGCTTACCAGTAGTGCGCTTTATTGACCCACGCTACTGCTATTTACTAGTAGCGCGCTATATTAACCCATGCTACTAGTAAATATTACTAGTAGCGAGTGGTGAGAAATAACACGCAATTAGTAAATATTCTTGACCGTGCCCTGCGGACAGACCATAGCAACAGCGTGGGTGGGTTGTAAACCTGGGCTACTGCTAAGTGGATAGCTGTAGCGCCGGTGAGACACCGTGCGCTACCAGACCACCCCCCCCCCCCGATCCATTCCCACCGCACGAACCGGGTCCACTCCCACACCCACCCACCATCGTGCCCCTGCTAGTCACCATCTTCTCTGCCGACCTTTCTTCCACCTCCTCTCCTCTCCTCTGCCGCTGGGATCCCCTCCCCATTCTTCTTCGATAGCTGTCGTCCACGTCTCTCCCTCTCTCCGATCCATGACGGGATCCTCCGCCGTGTACAAGTCCTGCAGGCCGCACGCGCTTGCAACCTTCCTCCACCATGTCTCTCCCTCTCTCCGATCCATGACGGGATCCTCCGCCGTGTACATGTTCGTTCTTTTGTTCTTAAAAACCACCATATTCCCTACTGTAGTGGCAACAAGTGAATTTGTTATACGTGATCAATGATATTTTGGGGTTTATTTTGGTGGGGTGCTAATCTGCCTGTGCTTGGTTAACCGAAACTTCTACAGTCTCAGAACAGTTTACTGAAAGTGTTGCCATGTGAAAAAACAATAAACTGAAACTGTTAAGTGTTCGGAATTGTCTGCACCTGTTGTAATCTGTTATTGGGAAAATAACTCGCTATGGAACTTAAAACTCCCAATCAGTTGACTCATCTCTTTTCAGCCCAAAGAGAGAAGATGGTGAGATATCCGTTTGACTTAGCCCATTAGAACTTCATGCACCTGAGCTATTTGCAGAAGGAGGGGAGCTGGCCTTCTTCACGTCTCGGGGCAGTGTCTTCCTTGGATTCAACAAGGAGGGGACCCGCCCTTCTTCACATCTCGTGCAACAAGTATGGACCAGCCTGTGGTTTTTACTATTAATTCATGTGCATTTGCTAAAACGAAAGAAAATACCCTACTGGATTTGGACGAGGATGCGAACTAATAAGTTTTTACATTCCTGACGTGGGCGCAGGGGTGATCGACGTGGACTACCATAGCCCGGTGGGTGTCATGCTCTTCAACCACTCGAAGGCGGACTTCGCCGTGAAGCCCGGAAACTGCATCATGCAGATGATCATCCAGGTGATTGCGATGTTAGAGGTCACCGAGGTGGAGGACCTTGACACCACCGTCCGGCGGGAGGGAGGGTTCGGGTCCACCGGCGTTAGAACTCCGAGCCTTGGTAGATACATTTAGAGAAGTGGTCTAGTTGTTTGGGTCTGATGTTAAATGGGATCTCATGATCTCTTTGAGTGGAGATTTTCAATGTTGCATCCATGAATGCTGGCTAAGATGGTTACGTGACCTTAGTTTATTTTGCACTAGACGTGTGTTAGAACTCCGAGCCTTGGTAGATACATTTAGAGAAGTGGTCTGGTTGTTTGGGTCTGATGTTAAATGGGATCTCATGATCTCTTTGAGTGGAGATTTTCAATGTTGCCTCCATGAATGCTGGCTAAGATGGTTACGTGACCTTAGTTTATTTTGATTTCCATCCATGAATATTGCATCTGCCATTTTTTTTAATTTCTAACTAGTTAGCTGTAGCGTGGGGGTGAAATGGTGCGTTACTAGTACTTAGGATAGTAGTAGGGTGGGTAGGATAGTAGTGGCATGGGTGGCACTGCGCTACTGCTAACTTTTTAGCTGTAGCACGGGGTAAAAAACGAGCTACTGCTAAAATTTAAAAAACGAGCTACTGCTAAAATTTAGCTGTAGCGTCATAGCAGTAGCGCGGGTTCCCGCGCTACTGGTATGCAAAAAACCAACGCTACTGGTAGTGTTTTTCCTAGTAGTGCATGAACACGTCAACACACCTACAAAGACCACAAAACATAGGAAACTTATAAAAACTAAATAAAAATAAAAAGTGTGCAACGAACTTGGTAAAATAAGTAAATACCGAGAATTGTGCATTGGAGACATGAATAAGTGCTAGATGGATATGATATGAGGGATTTTGGCACTAGAATATACTCTAAAAAGTATGCATAAAATCTGCTCATCAACATCCCCAAGCTTAAACCTTGCTCGTCCTTGATCAAAAAGGTTGATAAACCAAAGTTATCCATCTAGCTCATCAATCACATTATTACCAATAGGCGTGTCCTTGTCTTCTCCGCAAACTATAAGCATGAAGGATCATATTTGTGCAAGGTAGCACATGATCAACTAAGTAACATATATACATTATGATAACCAAACCAGTTGAGCTTCAATAAAAATTTCTATGCCCCTTGTCAAAGTTAACATTCTCAACTCAAGGCTCTCAGGCACTTACTTAAATTATTGTTTTTTGAAACTTTTATTGTGAGGTTAAATTATTGTTTTCTGAAACTTTTATTGTGAGGTGACGGGATCATGCTTAGGTTTCGCAGTGGCTTAAGTTCGAGTACTATGGACCAATATATTGTCTCTTTCGAGCTCTTACGATCAATACTCATTTCTTACCACATACATACTCACTCAAGAGAAAGCCGGATAATATTCGCCGCAGTGTTGCCACTGCGAACGTTAACAAACTCATAGCCAAAATACGAGCCAAAACTCTGGTGGATCGTTCATTGGCCATCGGAGTTCTCAGCATAACATCAAGAATGGTGATGAAGCCACATTTACACACGTACACGTGCATATAGTAGCAAGGCCATGGCACCAGCGAGAAGAAGAAGCGCTATGCAAAAATGCAACACAAAGTTTGGCATAATCTCATTTACCTTTCAACTAAGTTTCTCTGGAAAACTTTATTCGCAAGGGCTATTGAGTCTATTATATCAAACACCATGGGGTTAAGCTACTCCATGACTCTTTCTTTTAAAACAATTCTAACAAGTATCAAAAAATTATTCAACCATATCATCCTTTTCTTTCGTAAAAGTAGAGATTGTGACAATGCCTTTCAGAGGATCACAAGATTGCTCCCAATCTAAGAAAAAACTTGAACAAAGTTCATAAAAACATTTACTTGGCAATATGGGGCCTAACTTGAGCATGTGATTTCCTTATGCAAATACTTAGCAATCATACTTAAGAGAGAATGTCAAACAGTGGGACACATGATTGCATAGTATTTATCAGATGAAGATCATTGCAAAAAACTCTACACGTGCAAAAACAACTTCCACAGGCTTAGAACTTTGCAAGAACTAATCTCAATAAAATCATGAAACGAAAAGAGAAAGTACAAATTATTAATTGAGAGTATGGAAAGTGGTTACCTCCCAAGCTTAAATGTAAGCAAGGGTAATGGAACTTTTACCGTTGCGGTGCAAATAACCTCTCCTTTAAAATGGACATGGACCTACGCTTCATCAAACGTTTTTGATATGGTCCGGTAGAACCGGGCACTTGTAGTTGGAGACTTTGTTGAATCAAAGTGACCGAGTGGCTTGTGAGGGTTTTCATATGGTTAGCACCATACTGTATGTATCACCACACTAGGTCCAAACTTCTGCGAAAATAACACACAAGATAAAAAACACGTCTCGGTATACCCAACCGGGCAAAAGAAAGAAAAGATAACATGAAGAACTACAAAGTTTATTGGTTCAGAGGCTTCAAAGGTAAATAATAATTATCAGAGTGCAAACGGAGGTTAAAATATAACACACTAACCTTGGCTCGAAGAAATAAACAAAATGAGTATTTTCTGACCTTCATACGAGCGCTCGTACGGTCCGCCGTCTTTTGATCTATTGTGGTACATGATGTTGGTAACCAACCAAACGAGCGCTCGTGCTCGTATAAAACACCGTCTTGCAATCTGGATCTTCAGTAGCTTTCTTCTCGAACGTCATAAGAGCACCCATACGAGCGCATGCCCCCATATGATACGTCGTCGTTGGGTCTGTTTCCTCGGGTTTTCTATGTTGGTGCCTCCCTCGCTCGATATGTCCGTGCATACGACCACGAGTGGTCGTATAAAACGTCGTATTTTGCCATGTTTCCTCTAGAACTTCCTTTTCTTCGAAAATTTCTGCGGGGTTAGCTCCAACACTTGTACTAGGCATATATTAAGAAGATCCAACAGTGCAATTGTACCACGTATAAAATTTTGAGGAGACGAAAAATTTCACCTAGTGAAGACTTAAACCAAATCAACTTTAATAGCAATTCATGCAAAGTGGCAATGCAACAATATGAATGCAAACTAAATTATAAACACCCAAAGCTAATAATGACTCCTACTTACTTGTGGGCTACCTCCCGATTTTCTTTAGAGCCATATAGCTAGGCTTCGATGCTCCATAAATCCACCCGGATCCCAAGGGATATCGACCCGGTGTGTAGTTAGACTTGCCTCCGACCACTATTTAGATCATCTCATGGCAGAGTGTGGTCGGAGTTGTCCCCTCTTGCAGTGCATCGACGTCGTGTATGTGAAGAGGTCCTCGCTCTCAAGCGGGAACCGATGCACCAAGCTGGGTATACATGTCTCCTCGTTCTTCTGCAAGGCCATTGTTAGAGACTTATGATTAAATTTAGAGATAGTACCTTGGCTATCGTTGCAAGGTAACACTTCATAAAATTCTTCTTGTGGAGCGGATATTTCAACACTCCCTATAGGTTTCCCCTGATTAAAAAATTGTCCAAAGAAGCATAGTTGGACATTAGCATCGATAAATCAAGAGTTTATTCTTCCTCCAGTTCGGCATTAGATATAACATGATAATTATCATCCTCAACTTGAGGGTGACATTCTCTACATGGGAAGTTTGTTAGCATCAAATTCATTCAAAGTAGAGTTATCACTATACTCTTGTTCCTGTATATTGGAGGGTTCTTTTATCGTGAACTCCTATTCTTCGTAATTTTCTTCTTCTTCTTCTTCTTCTTCTTCTTCTTATTATTATTATTATTATTATTATTATTATTATTCTAAATGATGCTCTTGACAATACTCGTATATGGAGTATATTTTATCATACATCCATTCAATTATGGCATCATTGTTGTGTGCTCGAGCAACGTCTTGGATCTCAGCAAATAATATACCTGCAATTTTGCTTATTACATAGAATAGGGATTCCTCGGTGACATATGTCATATTATTATTGTAATTTGAAATCACTTGATCATAAGCATTCGTGCATTGAAAGTCAATGTGCTCGCGAGAACCACAACATAAGCAACGACTTTGATGCAAAGAACACACCATACCTGCACATTCGTCTACGAATAAATGTAGTTATTTAATATCCATGGAAGTTATATCTTTTCCAAGAGTTTCTTCATCAAAGAACATATAAATAATATGCAAAAGGTGATGGGGAAGGTTACTCTCGTGGGTGGAAGATGAGGGTGGCTGATCAATCCGTTTCTCCTCTTCATTTTCCTTGGTGTTCCCTTCCTCTAGGCACTCTTCATCCAAGATAGATGGTTCTTTGGCATCCCCACTTGTTTGCTGCAAGTTAGTTTGAAAAATATTTAATTCATGTTCCCTTATCCTTTATTGCAGCTTGTCATCAACATAGGGGGCTGCTTGCTCATCATGAAGTACATCGTTTTCTTTATCATTTTGTGAGTCCTACAAAAGGCTAGTCTCTCCCAAGGCGGTTGCGATCCGCTCTGGTCCATTCTTCACCTTTACAATATCACAAAAATTATCCAAGAAAAAGCAATGAATAGGGTGCACCTTCTGATAAATGGTTTCTAGAAAAATGCGCTTTACCCTCGTATTACTTATTATATGAAGAATTTCACTGGCACCAACAAGAAGCACTAGTTGTATGATTTCCATACTAGCATGACATCTAGTATTGGATCGATACTATACTCACATTAATAATTTAGGCGCTCTTCGGATTGGCATTCTTCACATGGTAGAGGGTATGCAACACATATCATTGATGAATAGTTATTCACCAATTTCAACCATTCTTTTATCTTAGCTTCTTTTTCTTCTGCTTTTTTTATGATAGCCAATCACTTGTTATTTTCATAGACCCTATTCCACTCCTGCAAAATATCTTCAATGGACATCTCAGATCAGTATTTTTTTCTTTTTGATAAAAGGAAAAACTGAATGGTAAATAACAACTAACAAAATAAACTATGTGTGAGCGGGAAGTAATAACCGAGTGCTTTCGCTCCCCGGCAACGACGCAAGAAAAGCTTGATGACCTACAAGGGCACATGGCTATTGAAATTCGCGGTAAATAGAGTATGTAGATCCCATAGGGAGCGGTGGTTGCACTGGTAACTACCAACCCCGCAGCAGCGTCGAAACACACACGGACGTTCACACCCAGAACGTTATCTGGAAATAGTCTATTCGTCGGTTGCAAATGAAATAATAATAAGGGTGGTTTTGTCTAAATAACTAAACAAAGGTAGAAACGTAAATAAAACATCAAAGAAAATAAAGGGGGCGACGCTTGAGTAAAAGGCGTTCTCGAGGTATTTGGAATCATTACTACCCGCACGTCCTATGGATACTTAAGCCACTTTTCATGTAGTTATTTGTGGACGAAGCCTGGTACAGAATATGTTCTACTCGGAGTAGACTTCGTGCCACGCACGCCACCACCGTTTCCTCCCCCCTGTGGGTTATGGCAACAATGATTAAGGGTTTCCCCATGGACGCGGCCATGCAGTCTTTGTTATCCCCCTATCGAATTGGTAGAGATGGGATAGGTAGAGGATACTACTGTCACTTTTTCTCCTCCACTTCCCTGGAGATTGAGTTATCACTTGATTTCTCCTCTCTCTACTTCATCCAATAGTAATATCCCGGTGTCCAAAATTGGCAAATATTGGATGGTTCACTTCACCCAACATCACGAAGAACATTAACAATACATGAAAAAGGTTATTTCATATCACACAAAATTCTTCGGTGCTAGTACAAAGTAGAGTTCATCCTCTTCCCCAAGAACTAGTAATTCACTCAAACATGTAGCTGGAGTATATAGAGGATAGAGGCAAGTTACAAGCCAACATGATGTTGGAGATGGAGGGGAGCATGATGGCGATAGAGATGGAGAGGGCATCGGCCCTCCAGTCGGCACCGATTGTAGGGGCGCCTCCTATCCTCCTTCTTCTTGTCTTGTCCCTCTCTCTATGCTGGAGTTCCTGCCATGGAGGTATGGCAGAAGCTGATGGAACTTTTGGATGATGGAGATGGTATGAGGCGGCGGCTAGGGTTGGAGGCCTTCATATAGGAGTCCTCCTCGGGTCTCCTTCGTTGATCTAGCCTCCTCCCTTTCATCCAATGGCTCAAGGGGAGCCAAATGCACGTCCCAAACAAGCCTTGGTCGTCAAGGATCTCGTAGGGGAAAACGGGGTGAAATCGGAGAAAATTTTGGAAAGTTCTGGCCAATTTTCGTGGTTGTGTGAAGCTCAAACGGCTGCTCAAACGAGCGGCTTCGATCGTATGGAAGGCCGTCTTTCACTCCGGACTTCAGGAGCTGCTTTGTATTTTAGTTGCCATTTCTTCATACGAACTCCGACTTTGATGTGCTTGGGCTCGTTGGATTGATAGCGAAAATCCCGATGTGTAAGTGGCCTTGGATATTCATTTTGGACAATTTGATAAATGCCAAATCATCAAACTCTCCAAAGGGCCTTGATCTAGTACCTGGAACTTCTCCGGTTTGTCCCCAAGATTGATTCTTTTGATTTCCCAAGTCCATGAACATATCAACACACCTAAAAAGACCACAAAACAAAGGAAAACTAATAAAAACTAAATAAAAATAAAAAGTGTGCAACGAACTTGGTAAAACAAGTAAATATCAAAAACTATGCTTTGGAGACATGAATAAGTGCTTAGATGGATATGACATGAGGGATTTTGGCACTATAATATACTCTAAAAAGTATGTATAAAATCGATTCATCGGTTGAGAAGACCAAAGATGAGCAAAACATCGTTGGAACCAAATGGTTGTTTCACAACAAGCAAGACGAAGATGGAAAATTTGTACGCAACAAGGCTACACTCAAGTAGAAGGTATGGATTATGGTGAGGCCTATGGCCCCGTTACTAGACTTGAGTTCATTCACATTCGTCTTGCCTATGCTAATCACTATGACATCACACTTTACCGAATGGACAATAAAAGTGCTTTCTTAAATGGTGAAATTGAGGAGGAAGTCTTTATTAAAAAACCTCCTGGATATTTAATCCTAAGAAACTGAACCATGTTTATAAACTTCACAAAGCTCTTTATGGTCTTAAACAAGCTCCTAGATCTTGGTGCAAATGATTGACGAAGTTTCTCATTGAAAAAGGTTTTGGATTGGGAAAATTGATGCAACCTTATTCACTAAAAGAGTTAATGGTGAACTATTTGTGTCCCAAATATATGTGGGTGATATCATATTTGGATCCACTAACCCTTATTTTAGTGAAAAGTTTGGAAGGTTGATGTTGGAGAAGTATGAGATGTCCATGATGTGTGAACTCAAGTTCTTCCTTGGTTTGCAAATCAAGCAAACAAGAAAGAATACCTTTGTTTCTCAAACAAAGTATATCAAGGACTTGTTTAAGAAGTTCAAGATGTAATAGAGTAAAGGTATGAAAACAACCATGCCTACTAGTGGACATGTTGACCTCACTAAGAAGGACAAACCGGTTGATCAAAAGGTTTATCGATCAATGATTAGCTCATTACTATATCTTTGTGCCTCCCATCCCGACATTATGCTTAGTGTGTGCATGTGTGCATGATACCAAGCGACGCCTAAAGAATGTCACTTAAAGACTATGAAAAGAATTGTGAGATACTTTTTACGTACACCAAACATTTGGTACCCCAAAGGATCATATTTTGATCTTGCTGGCTACTTCGATTTGGACTATGACGATGAAAAGATTGATAGAATATCCACTTCGAGTACTTGTCAATTTCTTCGGAGATCTCATACGTCTTGGTGCTCCAAGAAATAAAACTTGGTATCTCTATTTATCACCAAAGCGAAATACATTGTCGCCGGCTCATGTTGTGCTTAATTGCTATGGATGACTAAAACTCTTAGAGATTATGGGATACATGTGAAACATGTTCCATTGCTTTGTGACAATGAGAGTGTTATTAAGATTGCACACAATCTCATTCGACATTCTCATACAAAGCATATTGATGTACGTCACCATTTTATTCGTCATCATGTTGCTAAAGGTGACATTAACCTTAAGCATGTTTGTACCGACAAACAAGTGGCAGATATCTTCACTAAACTTCTTGATGAGAAGATATTTTGTCACTTGAGGAGTGAGTTAAACATTATTGATGCTTCCAATGTGAACTGGAAACTCACTTGGATGCATGCAAGGCATGAGCTCTCTTGACTAATCCTTGATATTTCTCTTATGATGATCATCTTATATCTTCAACATACTACTTCCTTGTATTGCATCTAACCCCATGTAGATACTTGGACAAGTTACATTTCACAATATTACTCCAAATTCCTATCTTGAGCAATCTCACATGAACCAAGTATAAAAATTCTAGTTGTTGTGATCAAGGAAGAAGACAACAAGACCAAACATATCTGTTGTCAATATTTGATATAAATCTTCATTCTTGTCAATTTGGATATACATGTTGTTCCTTGCGTGACTAACCCATGTAGGAAGGTGAACTTCAAAGATCAATGGATTGCTCCCAACTCATGATGAGAATCATCACACTTGAGCATCCATAACAAGTTAAACTACATGACCACCTCAACGACAAAATCCCAATGTAAGTCTTCACACCCTAGAGAAGTTTTCCTCCAAGTCATGAGTCAAAGCACCCCAAAAAAATGTGAATACATTAAAATGCTTAAATGAAAAATGGCAATCATGTTTTAAGCTTAATGATGAGTATGACCTATGATCAAGTCAATATACTCAAATATAGGTGACCTGGTCGTTGACACTATCTTAATTGAAGTTTTTGCATTTTCCGTTCTTACCATGTGGTTTGTCCATTCTTATTTGTTCTTGTTTTATATCTTCGATTTTAAATAAAAAAACTTCCTCTCTATTTTCTTTATTCATGTCAATCCATTGGAAATCTTATCTAAATTTCTTGCAAGTACTTCTAAGACCTTATTGCAAAGTGATCTGAGTTTGACAAATCCTTATTTTTGTCATGAAGTCAGTCCCTCCGATTCAAATACCATCGATGCCACCGGGTCTACAAGCAAGTTCACCGGTTCCACCGAGTGAGCTGGCTTGGAACCACCAATGTGATCAAACAGTGACTCCAAGTTACCTTAGACTCACTAGATGATGCTACTCAGAGCTACCGAAGAGCACTAGAAAAAGAACTATTTGCCAAAAATATTTATTTTTCCTTTTCCATCTCCACTCAATGATTCTTTCCCCTCTATTGCATTTATACAATCATCTAGGCTAGGTGTGCTCTGATACGTCTTGATACATCTCCAACGTATCGATAATTTATGAAGTATTCGTGACATATTTAGCCAAGTTCTACATGGTTTTGGTATGATTTAAATGAAACCAACCCGGACTGACGATGTTTTTAGCAGAACTACCATGGTATTATTATTGTGCAGAAATAAAAGTTCCCGGGTTGGGCTGAAACTTTTTGGTGATTTTTTTGGAACAAAAGAGACCCCCGAAGCTTCATGGAAGGACCAAACGAAGTCCAGGGGAGCGACGAGCTAGGGGGCATGCTCTGGGGGTTGGGAGTGTGCCCATAGCTCGTGGGCCCCTCGGGCACCCCCCTGGCGTGAAACCAACGCCAAAAATTCCTATAAATATAGAAAACTCCAGAACGAAACCTAGAACTTCTGCTCCGCCGCCGCAAGCCTCGTCACCAGAGAAATCTCATCCGGAGCCCTTTTTGGTGTCCTGCCGAAGGGGGAAATCATCACCGAAGGCCATCTTCATCATCCCGGCGGTCTCCATGGCGAGGAGGGAGTAGTTCACCCATGTGGATGAGGGTATGTACCAGTAGCTATGTGTTTGATCTCTCTCTCTCTCTCTCTCTCGTGTTCCTGAGTTGACATGATCTTGATGTATCAAGAGCTTTGTTAATATAGTTGGATCATATGGTGTTCTTCCCTCTCTATCTTGTTGTGATGAATTGAGTCTTTCCCTTTGAGGTTTCATTATGTCGGATTGAATACTTTGGATTTGAGAACACTTGATATATGTCTTGCATGTGGATACCCGTTGTTACAATGGGTATGCTATTGAGTCACTTGATGTATGTTTTGGCAATCAAATTGCGGATCCCCGTGGTGACATTGGGGGTGATCTAGGCACATAGGTTGATGCATGTTCTCGTCCTACTTTCCTCGATAGAATCTTTGGGGTACTCTTTGAAGTTCTTTGTGTTGGATTGAATAGGATGAATCTGAAATTGTTTGATGCATGCCGAATAATTAACTCATGGATACTTGTGGTGACATTGGAGTATCTAGGTGACATTAGAGTTGATTGATGTGTATCATATGGTGTTATTCTAGTACGGACTCTAGGGCTGTTTGTGGCACTTATAGGGATTTCTCAATAGATTGATCGAAACGATAACTTTGAGGTGGTTTTACTACCTACAACAATTTCATCTCATGTTCTCCGCTAGATAGGAACTTTGGAGTGATTCTTTGTCGCATGTTAAGGGATGGTTATATGATTCAATTATGTTACACTACTACAGAATGGTCCAAACACGACACATCAATCAGAGACCCTTCGACGAAAATGTTTGCGATCCATCAATCGCAAACGGTATAGTTCAAGCTCCGCCGCCAATGACGAAAACCGTGCGCGATGAAGAATGAGCAAATACGGTCCAAAAAATAGTTGCGTGTGTGATGCGTTGCATACAGTTTGTTCTTATGAATTGGTTGTGATTATGGAAGATAACAGAAACGGTTAACAAACTATATACGTGTGCGTAGTGCGGCATACAGTTCACTCGGACAAACTGTTTGCGCTGATCCAGCAGAACACAAACGAGTTAGCCTATGAAGGCGTGTGTGATACCTGGCAAACAGTTCATTCATCAGAATTGTGTGGGAAGACCAATAATAACCCAAATGATTCATCCTGACAAAGGTGTGTGTTGTGGGTACCCGGCAAACAATTCATTCAGACCTGTGTGGCAAGACCAGCAATAACCCAGACGATTCATCCTGACAACCTGTGTGTGTTGTGGACACACGGTTGCTGCTAATAATTGTATGAGATGTGATTTGCTCTGTTTGCACAACATCTATATGCTCTTTCTACAGAACACCAACATTATTGTTGCATAACCAACTTGAACATACAGTTACATAAGTGACTACACAACACATGTACATTCATCAATATAAATTTACAAGAAGTAGACGATCACCAAATCATACTGTTCTTCTGACGACGGTTGCCGACACTGCTCTGCTTGTGGCTATCCCTCGCCGTCTGTAGGAAGGAGGCACTTCCTCATGTCAATGATCCTCCTGTACATCTCGTAGTTGGTGTACGCGTCCTTGGCCGCGTACTTGATGTGTTCTTCATCCAGTTCGTTCACCCAGGCCGTGTGCCAGGCAGTCTTGTCCTTGTGGCACTCAGCCTTCATGTCTCTGTAGTAGGGGTCGATGATGGCCGCGGTGAGGTCAACCAGGGAGTCCTTCTGCTTCTTCTTCTCGCCGCCCTAGACCCTGTAATGACCTTGGATGTTGACAAACTTCTGGCAGGACAAGCCCGAAGTCTTGAGCACCTTTAGATCGTTGGTGGTGTCCACCGTTGCGAACCTATAGTTGGGGCTGTTGACAAACCTGGCGAAATGCTCGCAAGGCCTTGTGGCCAGGCAGTAGTGGTAGACGAGCACGTGATGGCGCACACACAACTGGGCGACGGCAACCTTCTGATCATGCCCGGCACGACCGCCGGTGTACTCGTGGTCGAAGCCGACCACTTTGTACTTGTCATCCTCAGCAAGCAGCTGCTCCAACGTGTTAATGGAGTTCACCACCACGACCGAGTCGTTGGTGTACACCACCGAGAGGTCCGTCTTCCTGATGTGTGTGCCACTTTGACAATAGTGGCGAACTGCCGCTCGGCGCCGGCAGCCGACATTGGATCCGCACGGGAAGGTTGAAGCGATGAAGAGATGTGCATCCTCTCTGTATTATTTGCCATCATGGGTGTGCTCCTTGGGTTGTGTGGCGCGATCGGAACATGGAAGAGACGAAGGTAAATGGCCGCATCAACCGCATGGCAGTTTTTGCAGCGCTTAACTACATGGTGGCACCGGGAGCGGCGCAACCGCTTGCATATGGCTCCCCGAATGTGCCTGATCGTTCGCGTGTGGACGCCGGAAGAGCGGGCGTGCACGGACGCGAGCACAGCGCGCCGAGGCCGCATCAACCACCTCATGCGTACATTCATTCGCGACGGTGCGTACAGAACGACCGTTTGCTTTGTAATAAAACGCAAACAGTTTTTTATTATTAACCGTCTGCGTACTTGTCATTTCTCCCACCTCCGTCCCGTCTTGTCACCACGTTGCCGCACGAGGATTGCAGTGCACGCTTCGGGAGCGCACAACGTTTCTTTTGGGCTTCCCGTTCCCGCGCAACCGCGCTGGAACGCGCGCAAGCTTCCAGTTCCCGCGCAACCACGCTGGAACGCTCGCAAGCTTCCAGTTCCCACGCAGGAACGCGCGCAAGCTTCCCGCCCGGCTCGCCTTGGCCGCCTACTTTATAAACCCTCACGGCCGGCCTCTCCACATCGCATTCATCCCCTCCCTGCCTGTAGCTTCCCAAGTTTGCTTCTCCCACAATCGCCAATGCCACCTATCCATCGTCGTCGCTCCGCCACTCCGCCAGTGGGCAGCTCCAGCTGGGAGGCTGCACCACGTCAGCGGCACAGTACCTATAAGCGTGAAGTGCGTGTGGCGTCCTTATTGGCTGTGCGCACAGCACCCACCACACGTTCCTCCACATTTGCCCGAAGGCAGCTGATGCCGGCGACCGCCGTCGCCCCCACCCCATCGCCGGCTGCCGTTTTCGCCACCCCACTAGCTGCCTCCTTGGCCGCCACCACACCAGCGTCCGCCTTGGCAGCCACCCCACGGTCAGCCACCGGGGCCATCACCCGCTCCGCCACCGAAGGCGCCGCCGAAGCACAGCCGCTCGGCTTTTGCGTCTGTGGCCTAGCGCGCTACATCAACTTCATACATGAGGAGGAGGAGCGCCAGGTCGAGCATGCACTGAGGCTCACCGCCGCCGTGGCTGCAGCAGACGCCGCAGCTATGGCACGGAATGAGGAGATCTATGCCGAGTCCCGCCGCTTCGAGGAGGCGCGTCAGGAGCGGCGGAGGGCAGCGGCGGCAGCCGACGAAGTCGACTCCTCCAGCTCGTCGGTAGGCTTCTCCTCCTCTGCCTCTTACTGAACGCGCTCGGCAGAGGAGAAGGCTGCTGGCAGGAGCACGAAGCCCCTCCGGAGTAGTATTTAGGGGCTATTTTGTTCAGTTCATCTTACTATAGATATGGTTGAACTGTACCACGTACTTTAAATTAGCTAGTATATATAGTTAAACTAGCTATTTCAGTACGTGGTTGGCAACAAATGGGGAAAAGTTTGTTCGATTCAGCTGTTGAGTTGAACTATTTTGTACAAAGACCAATGCTTGATCTATGAATGAAATCCATGTTTACTGAATTTCAGTTGCAAAATTGCACCGTAATAGTGATTTTGTTCCTGCAAAATTGGACAAATCTCAGTGTTTCCAATTTGACAAATGAAAATTTACCCAATATGACAGATTCGAATCTTACCTGACTCTTGCTGCCAATGCATCGATCGGTGCTTACATGGGGTGCTTAGTGTATTAAATGTCTTAGCAACTCAAGTCCACAATGCATTGTTGCTAAGGCCCCTTCATTTAATGACTTAGCAACTAAACTCTTGCATGCATTGGTGAGTTCCTTCACTTAAGTGTTTTGCCAAGGTTTGTTCATGTGGTCACCAAACTCATATCTCTCCTTAATTACCTTCCAACATCAGATTTTTTTGCATACATGGCAACCTCAGCAGTTAGCAACAGTAGAAGTTGTAGCATCGGGAAGGGCACGCGGGTCATCATTCACAACCGTTTGCGATGACGCAATGAAAAAATTCCTTCGCGCCAGATTTTCCCTTGGCTTAGTAGGGAAGGAACAATTGCCCTCCGTTTGCATACGGGTATTCAGTCTGAAACGTCTTTGACGACTGGCAAAGGACACGCCACCCCGATGAGCGTGCGCAGGACACTGCTCGCACACCACCCGTCTACTCAAACACCTGTCCGCACGCTACCTCCTTGCCAATACACATAGCGACACGTGGCCCGCACGTAAATGGTCTATAGAACATCCACGAATTATAAATAATACGCCCGTTTGCGATGGTAACGTGACAGATTTTTGTTCCAAAATGCCTTTGTTGGCTATTAATAATGCTTACTCTTTCTCTCAAAGTGGACACTAAAAATAGCACAACATATTTAAGCTTTATATGATGAGGCCCTGCCCAACATAGACCTTGTGACTGTAGTTCATGTTTAAATTATGTACATTAAATGCACATAAAACTCAATTAATGTATAAAAAAGCCATACAAACCGTTAATAATTTAATATGTTTGCAGTACACACCTATTGCTTTATGTTGTTTCTAGGAAAAAATCAAGGAGAGAAGAGGCATCAGATGTCGTTTTTCACCGCAGATGTGGCATGCATATATATATGTTCCCTAACAGAACCACTGGACGTAGCTTATTGTGTGAGAACCTCATGTTTGTAAGAGGCTTGTGACAAAACATGGCCAACTTGGTATTTTTTTACCACGGCATATGTGTGCCTTCACATGACACCATTCCAAGTTTCATGAATTTCTGATAGAGTTTTGGATTTATGAGAATTTGGAAACAAAGTTTCTCGATATTTGTGGCCGAGCCAACATGCTTAGATGTTTGAAATTCGTTCTCATTTCTTGCATGTGACCTAACACATGCATCCAAGGATGCATATATGATTTTTCAACCCATTTTGCTGCCCCGGACCTTGTGATTGTAGATCAAATTTGAATTATGCACATTAAATAATGCATCGAAAACTCAATTAATGTATTTAAAAGCCAGACGATCCCTTAATTTAATCATATTTTTGCACTTCGCACGTACATGTCTATGTTGTTTATATAAAGAAAATCAAGGAGAGAAGAGGCATCCGATGTCTTTTCGCTCGAATATGTGACATGCATATATAATGTTCCCTATCGAAACCACAAAGCTTCTTGTGAGGAGCTCCGATTTGTAAGGGGGTTGTGCAAGAACATGTCCAAATTCGACAATTTTTTTACCACGGCATGTGTGTGCCCTTGTCACGACACCATGCCAAGTTTCATGAATTTCTGACGTGTTTTGGATTTACGGGAATTTGAAAACCAAGCATCTCAATGTTTGCGGCCGAGGAAACAGTCAATGAGATGTTAGAAATCCATTCCCATTTCTTGCGTGGGACCTAAACATGCATCCAGGGAAAGGCATATATTTTTCCAACCTATTTTTCATGTGTTGGACCTTGTGATTGTAGGTCAAATTTGAATTATGCACATTAAACGACTAGAAAACTCAATTAATGTGTTAAACAGGTCTCACGAACCCTAGAAAAAAATCCACAATTTAGCATGACTGTCAGAAAGTTGCTCTATGGTGACTCCAGAAATAAATACAAGGCCAAAAGAGACAACATATGTTGTTTCGCACATAAAATGTGAACTTTCTCTATCGGAACACACGACATTCTTGTGAGAACCTTCGGTTTGTAAGAGGCTTTGTGCCAAGACTTGTCCAAAATTGGGCAATTTTTTTACCACAACAAACACACACAGGGCAATTGATGGCACCATGCCCAAATTTCATGAATTTCTGTCGAGGTTTGTATTTACATAAATTTAAAAACTAAGTTTCCCGATGTTTGCGGTCGAGCCAAGACGATGATGATATGTTTGAAATTCATTCCCATTTATTGTGTGGGACCTAATTAAACATGCAACCAGGGAAACATATATGGTCTTTCGACATATTTTCATGAGCTGGACCGTGCAGTGATTGTAGTTCAAATTTGAATTATATATGCACATTGAATGCCTAGAAAACTCAATTAATGTACTTAAAAGGCCAAACGAACTCTGTAAGATTCCATTGTTTCGCACGACACATTCACGTTGCTCTATGGAGACTCTAGAAATAAATTCAAGGCGAGAAGCGACATCGGATGTTTTTTCGCACATAAAATGTGAACTGTCCCTACCGGAACCACACAACTTCTTGTGAGAATCTTCGGTTTGTAAGAGGTTTGTGCCAAAACTTGTCCGGAACTAGGCATTGGTTTTACCACAACACACATGCGCCATGACATCACACCATGCCAAGTTTCATGAATTTCTCACGATATTTGGATTTACTGGAATTTGAAAACACGGCTTCTCAAAGTCTACGGCCGAGCCAAAATACCGTGATGTTTGGAATTCGTTTAATTTCCATTTCTTGCATGGGACCAAAACATGTATCCAGTGACAAATAGTTGATTTTCAACCCATTCAGGTGCACTCTAGCTAGTATGTGCTTAATTAACTGCAGTTCAAATTTGAACTATGCATATGAAATGCCTAAAAAACTCTTTAAATGTTTTAAAGGGCCTAAACAACCTTGAATTATTCCATATTTAACACACAGTCCTATAGTTGCAAGTTCACTGCAGATAAATGTTATTGCCATCCAAACACCTTCAATTGCCAATGTATCTTCATTTTTCGTCTCAAAGCAGTTTGAAAATCAAATACATCGCAAACAGTTCTTGATCATGAAACGTGTGTGATCTGGTATCAAAATATCTTGGGTCAATCCTCATATATGGCTTATGCCGAAAGCTTCAGTCCACCGCCGGCGCGTCAACCACATAGTCACACTTGTTCCCCAAGACCACTATACTGTTCAAGCGTCACCGGTGAAAGATGGGGACGTGGATCCGCGTCGTGAGGGCAACTTCGGCGACCCACTCCGGCCCGAGCGCGGCTGCATCAGCCATGAACGCGCTCACAACATCCTTGAGCGCGGCCGCACTCTCCGACAGGGCGGTTGTGGCCGCCGAAAGGGCAGCTGCCGCATCTGAGATGGCGGCAGCAACATCCGCGACCGGGATAGCAAATGGCGAGAACGGCACAGCAACTGTCCGTTCCTCGGAGGCCGCCATAACCCTGATGGCGGCTGCCCACGCCTATGCCGATGCCGCCCACGCCCAGCTCGTGTCGGTCACCGCACAAATAGCAGCGGCCTTCTCCGACAACGGTCGACAACCTACGTCCGAAGAGTTGGCAATCGCCGAGAGCGCTCGGGCAGCCGTCCAATCGTCGGTAGCCTCCCTTGCCAAGATGGAGGCCGTCAATGCCCGGACCGCGGCCGCCCACGCCAAACTCGTGGCGGCCTTTTCCAAAGAGATGGTGGACGCGGACGGCGAGATGCTTAGAAAGTATGTGGCGATGGATGCCATGGAGCCCCTTCCCCTGGAGGTCGTCGAGCGCGAGCTGGTCATGGAGGATGCGGCGGAGATCGGCGAGCGTCAGGCAGAACATTAGTCGTTGTTTAGAGCGCTGGTCTTTTGTTAGAGTAATGTTTAGGTCAACCAGCTCTGTTTAATTGCTCGATTAAGTAAGCGCGGGCTGTGGTGTAGGATCTTTTGTGCAATACCCAAATTAGCAATTGATGTTAAATTATGCGACGACGTGGATGACCACTGTAACCAGGGAAATTTGGACCAAAAATTTGCCGCCATATCCCCATTCCATCTTCCAATTGAAAATGAAATTGAAGTTCATCACACACACTTTTTTGGAATGAACCGTGTGCAATTTAGTACCCAATCTTACGTCCGAAGATTGGAGACAAACATTTGCACGTCCAAGTTCATCACACATGGGGTATATCACAGGCTTTGTTTGTGATGTGTTGATATCGAGAACTATTCTGAAAAATTTGCATGTTCAAGTTCATCACACACGGTGTATAACACAGGCTTCGTTTGTGATGTTTTGATATCGCACATGGTTCGGAATAAGGGACTCTTTCGGATGGTGCTTTCCGCGCCAGTTTTTCGCTGCACCGAATGAAAATTTTGGGCTTCTGTGGAAATATCTACCTCCCTCACCCCCCGGTACCAATCAAAAGACACATTTCCCTCTTTTCCTCTAC
Organism: Elymus sibiricus; assembly: GCA_039707655.1. Taxonomy (NCBI): domain Eukaryota; kingdom Viridiplantae; phylum Streptophyta; class Magnoliopsida; order Poales; family Poaceae; genus Elymus; species Elymus sibiricus. The sequence continues at coordinate 390,463,072 of CM077669.1, read as the reverse complement.
CTTTCCTAGTTCAAACCTTCATTGCTTGCTTGCAGCGCCGCCTCCTCGTCGGCGACGCTCCTTCCTGTTGCTCGGCCTTGTCCATCTAGTCAGGTAATCGACACCTCCCCAATACCCCCTCACCCCTCCTCCTCCATCCCACATGGCCTGACCGCCGGCGCGACACCTTCCACCCAAATCACCGCCCCATCCTCCAAATAATCGCTGCCGAAAGCCATGGTGCATGTAGTATAGCCAGGATCTCAAAGAGCATTTGGCCGCGGAGAAGCAAATCGCTGCTGCACGCGTAGATGAGGCAGCTATGGCTTCCATGCGCGGCGACCCCCAGATCTTGGAGGAGCACCTCGCCGTCGAGGCCACCGTTGATGTCTCGCGGGCTGACGCCGCCACGCGGTTGGCTGCTATAAACGACAGCTCGTGGTCTTTTCTTGAGGGCACCGCCGGTGCGTTCGACGAAGACTTCAATGTGTTTTCTCAGCGTGCACGTGCTTACCTCAACTCCAGAGCCGGCATGTTGGTACCGGGGCAGGATCAGGCCACTCACCACTACGAGGGGTGCACCCACGGTGTGGAGGCCTCGCCCTCTTCCTAGTTGACGGAGCCCATCATCATCGATATCTCCGACGATGAGGAATAGCTTCTTTTTCTTAGCTTTATCACTACGAACCTATGTTCACCTAGCTACGCCGGTTAAGCACATTTCATTTAGCTATATCGTGTGCCGCTACTGCCTTTCATTTAGAAATTCTAGTGAAATGTCCAATGTAATGCTACTGCAACCTGAACTTCTAGTATGTTCTATTGTGCAATGTGGTGCTTAGTTAACTGTTTTGTTCATTTGTTGTGGTGATCACTTAACTATTTAATTCAATTCTGAAATGTGATGTACGATTGTTGTTGGTACAATTTTGTATTGTTATGCATGTGACGAATAAATCGAATTTAGATGTACTAAATACATGTGCAACATATAGAATTGCTACATTTCCTAGTTCTTAGATAACTGGATTTTCAATGTGGCTCGATCTAATCTGTTGGATCCGCAATGTGTTTATTTACCATTAACATATTTCAGTGATAGTATGCCAAATATCACTTGTAACCTGATCAATATTTGTCTTAAATATGTTGCAGGGGGAACCAATGGGGGACACTGAAGTTTACCATCGAGGTTTGCACATCCATAGTCGTTTGGCTAATAGCACATTACTGTGCAATTGCAGAAACCATTGTAATATGAATGTTTTTATTAATAATTTGTTCTTGCACATGTAGGTCCTGCTGTAAGAGGTTTAGACCCACTGTTCGACCCTTTTTGCATGTGGGGAAATGAGGTGTCCTTGAATATCAGTCAAATCAAGAAACTCAGAAAGATTGTTAAGATAAAGAAACTAGCTACGAAAAACAACAAGATGTTTGTCTGCACAATGAAAAAGACATCAGTCAACTATAGGATGGTACCATCTCTTTCACCTTGTCCTTTTCCATTTGCGCCATTTCAAATTTTAGAAAAGATATTTATGCGTATGTTTGTTTTCAGTCCTTCTCAAGGCAGTTCATCGATGATTACGTCTCAAACCACATGTATGATCAAGAGGTGATGAAGGTATTCATACAGCACCCACGGTATAATCTTGAAGTCTTCCTTAAGAGGACGAAGGATGGGCGGGCAATCATCCACAGGCACTGGCCTAAAGTTGCCAGGACCTTCAACATCATTGAAGGCTCAGTATTCGCATTCCGCTTTAACAGTTTTCTAGATGAGATTCATCTGTCTATTTACCGTCTATCATGATACTTAATTTCCAAAGGTTTTAGATGTTGCATTTGAAACTTTGTCTTGTTGTGCAATTGGGTAGCTAGGCAGTATATGCCTATATGTTGTTGTACCCTGATGTAATTCAATTATGAAATCCTGGTTGCCGTACTACGAATAAGAAATATATTCTGTGGTTGATATGAAATGTTAATTTTGATTACTAAATGGATTATAAATAATTGATCAATCAGGCTGATTATTGGGGATCCCATTGCAGACGGTTTCTAAGACAACACCGTGGGCGATGACCTGAACAAACCCACACTGTTTCTAGAAAGTTGGCGTGTTGGATGGTTGAGCAATCACACACGAATTCTGGTCGATAACTGTGTGCTTTAGGACACCCAATCACAAACGTTTTCACATAGCTAGTGTGTGTGATGGGCAGACCAATGCCAAACAATTTCTTCTAGACACCGTGAGTGATGTTTTGCGTAACGCAAACGACAGAATTATAACTATCATGTGTGATGACGACACCTATCACAAACGATGTGATGCAGAAAATTGTGTGTGATCTGCAATACGAACGAAAACGTACCCTTGGGATTCCCTGTGTGGGATGCTAAGCTCATCTCACACGTCTTCCCCCATATGTCTGTTTGTGATGGTCCTTCCAATCGCAAACGATATGTTTTTGTCCATCGTGTGCGACCAGGTGCAGGCATCGCCGACGGGTTTTGCCTGTCGTGTGGGATAGGGCCCCCTATCGCCCACACATGCAAGGTGACGGTTTAAGACTACGTCACGGAAAGGGGTTAAAAACCATTTGTATAGCACGCGGCTGCACTAGTGTTAGCACTGTTGAGAGATTGCATTAGTGAAAGTATGAACCCTAGGCCTTGTTTGCAAGCATTTATACAACGTTCTCTCGCTATTTGCCACTTGTTACCTTGCTATTTTTATTATTTCAGATTAGAAAACCTATATCTACTATCCATATTGCACTTGTATCACCATCTCTTCACCGAACTAGTGCACCTATACAATTTACCACTGTATTGGTATGTTGGGGACACAAGAGATTGTTTGTATTTGATTGCAGGGTTGTTTGAGAGAGACCATCTTCCTCCTACACCTACCACGTATTGATAAACCTTTGAAAGCACAACTTCTCCCTAGGTGGTTTTGGTAATTAACAACAACATATAGTTCATTGAACTAGTGAGCCTATCAAGTATATTTAAGGAAAGTTCAATGAATGGGTTGGCTAAGATTATGAGATGGATCCCCTAGATGCAATGAACACAAGTTGGCAAGAGCTTCAAGTTCAAGACCCTACATTTTCTTTTATGTGAGAAATCACAATTGAGTCCATAGGAAAAATCAATACTATTAAAAGGGGATGGTGTATTGATAATGATCTGGTTGCTCAAGTGCTTAGAGATTTGCCACCAAAAGCCTCAACCAAACTCTCACAAAAATATTATGTCCAAAACCAAAATGCCAAAATCGGTGCCACCAAGTTTTCCATATCGGCCCCATCGAGTTTGCCAAGACAGAATCCAGAGCCAAAACCCTAGCATCTTGGTACCACCGAGACTTGGTTCGGTTCAGCCGAAAAGTGGTTGCCAACTCTCTGTAATTGAAGTGTTAAACTTCGAAATTCCCGAGTTTTTCATCTTGGTGCCACCGAGTTTTGGATCTGCGCTAGGTCACCAGAATCGGTCTCACCGAGTTGTTCCTATCGTTCTCATAGAGAACCCGAAAGTTACAACCTTTTCCACTAGTCGGTGTAACCGAGTTTTTACTTCGGTTCCACCGAGTTGGGAAATAATGCTGTAATAGTTGTATTTTTGGAGAAGGCTATTTATACCCCTCCACCCCCTCTTATTCATAGAGAGAGCACTCAGAACAAGCCAACACTTCCACCATTCATTTTCTGAGAGAGAACCACCTACTCATGTGTCGAGATCAAGATCTCCCATTCCCACCATATGAACCTTGATTTCTAGCCTCCCAGGTTTCTTTCCACCCAATCACCTTCTTCCACCAAGCCAAATCCTGTGAGAGAGTGATTGAGTGTTGAGGAGATTAGCTTTTCAAGCACAAGAGCAAGGAGTTCATCATATATACACCGTCTATTACCTTTTGGAGAGTGGTGTCTCCTAGATTGGTTAGGTGTTGCTTGGGAGCCTCTGAATCATGTAGAGTTGAACCAAGAAGTTTGTAAGGGCAAGGAGATCGCCTACTTCGTGAAGATCTACCCCGAGTGAGGCTACTCCTTCGTGGACGTAAGCCATGGTTGAATAGGCAAGGTTGCTTCTTCGTGGACCCTTCATGGGTGGAGCCCTCTATGGACTCGCACAACTGTTACCCTTCGTGGGTTGAAGCCTCCATCAATGTGGACATACGATAGCACCACCTATCGGAACCACGGGAAAAATCTTTGTGTCCCTATTGCGTTTGATCTTCCTATCCCTACCTTTACTTACACTTGCATGTCTTCACTTTTCGCTGCTATACTCGTAGATTTGCATGTGTAGGGTGTGCTAGACTTGCTAGAATTGCTAAAACTTGCCAACCTATAAAATTGGCAAAATGTTAGTTTTTAATTTGATTAAGTATTCTAATCACCCCCTCTAGACATACTTTGGATCCTACAAGTGGTATCAGAGCTTTGGTCTCCATTGCATTAGGAGAGTATGGCATCTAGTGAGGGAAATTACCACCATAGAGGTCCATATTTTGATGGTACAAACTTTGCTAGTTATAAACATAAAATGAAACTGCATATTCTTGGTCATAACCCAGCCATTTGGGTTGTTGTTCGTGTTGGATTGCAAGGTGAATTCTTTGGTGATGGAAAATGATACTTGTGATCTACGTTGGGTTTTCCGTGAAGAGGAACGGGTAATTGCAGCACAAACTGGGTAAGTATTTCCATCAGTTATGAAACCAAGGTTTATCGAACCAATAGGAATATCAATCCTCAACCGTCTTCAGCGGCTGCACACAAATGAACAAACGACTTGCACCCAACGTGGGCAAGAGGGTTGTCAATCCCCTTGATCTCGTTATTTGCAAGCAAATGAGTTATGTAGATAATTTTTGATAAATATAAATTACAAAATAAATAAAAAGTAAATAAAGGCAGCAAGGTAATGGTAGCGTCTGTAAATATATAAGTGAATAGACCCGGGGGGCATAGTTTTCCCTAGCGGCATCTCTCATGTAGGCAGCATACGGTGGGTAACAAATTACTTTTGGGCAATTGATAGAAAAGCGGATAGTTATGCGATTTTCACGGCAATGATCATGTGTATATAGGCATCACTTCCATAAACAAATAGCCCGACTCCTGCCTGCACCTATTACTATTACTCCACTCATCGACCGCTATCCAACATGCATCTAGAGTATTAAGTAAAACAGAGTAATGCATGGAGAACGATGACATGATGTAGACAAAGTAAACTCAAGCAATATGAATAAACCCCATCGTGTTATCCTTAGTAGCAACAACACAAAGACGCATCTTGTCCCCTACTTTGTCACTGGGATATAGAAACTCGTCAGGTTGAACCTACCACAACGCACCACTCCCACCGATGAAATATCAATCTACTTGGCCAAAGCACATCAATAGATCGGAGGGCATTACAAAGCTATAATGATCATGCAATTAAGAGACAATATATATCAGAGGCATCTCAATTACTTTTCATGAATAATCTGAACATAAACCCACAATTCATCGTATCCCAACAAACACACCGCACAATAGGATTACATCGGATAGATCAAAGCGAAGATGCGATGACCATTGTATTGAAGATCAAGAGATAGGGAGATTGCCATCTATGTACTAGCTTTTGGCCCATAGGTCTGTGGTGAACTACTCACACATCATCATGAGGGTAGCAAGGTTGATGAAGAGGTCCTCCATGATCGATCCCCCCTCCGGTAGGGTGCCGGAACGAAGCTCTAGATGGCCTTGCGACGGAACAGAGACTTGCGGTGGCGGAAAAAGGGTTTCGGGACTGCTTCTGGTTTTTTTGCAATATTAGAGAATTTATAGGCCAGAGAGGGGCGTCAGGAGGAAGCCGAGGGGGTTACCAAATATCAGGGCGCGGCCCCCCAGGGCGCGCCCTGATGTGTGGTGGGGCCCTAGTGCGCCTCCTGGCCTCCTTCCGAAGCTTCCAAGTCTTCTTATGGTCTAGAAAAAATCATCAAAAAGTTTCGTGGCAATTGGACTTCGTTTGGTAATGTAAACCCGAAAAGTAAAAAACATGCAGAAAACAACAATTGGCACTAGGTCAATAGGTTAGTGCTCAAAAATATTATAAATTGGTAAATAATGACCCAAAAAGTATCCTAGAATGATAATATATCAGCATGGAACAATCAAAAATTATAGATACGTTGGAGACGTATCAAGTATCCCCAAGCTTAATTCATGCTCGTCCTCGAGTAGGTAAATGATAAAAATAGAATTTTTGATGTGACATGCTATCCATTATGTAATCTTATTCAGGTATGCTGATTGAGAAAAGATGAATTAACAAATATTAACTCAACAATATTCAAAGTGTAAGAAACAAAATCATTAATCCTTAAAAGTATACGATCCTTAAGAAATGTTTACCCCCACATTCATCTTATTATATTAGCAAGGCATGGCTCCATCTTCACCACATTAATACAAATGTTAAGCACCACGGTGTGCAAGTCAGGAAATTGGATCGTACTTTTTCAATATGCATCAACTTTTTGTTCTTCACGCAATAGATGAGCGTGAGCCATTGGACATAGCATTTAGGTGGAATAGAGTATGGTCATAGATATCAAAAGGGTAAAAAGGTGGAGAAGATAGTCTCACATTAACTAGGCGTACCAACGGGCAATGGAGATGCCCATCGATAGATATCAATGCGAGGAGTAGGGATGGCCATGCAAATGATGCACTAGAGCTATAAGTGTATGAAAGCTCAAATGAAGCTAAGTGGGGTGTGCATCCAACTTGCTTGCTCATGAAGATCTCGGGCATTTGAGGAAGCCCGTCATAGGAATATACAAGCCAAGTTTGTAATGGTGAGTAGGTAATTCCCACTAGCATATGGAAGTGACATATCATGAGACTCTCTACATGAAGAGCATGGTGCCACTTTGAGGCACAAGTGTGGTAAAAGATAGTAGCAAAGTCCCTTCTCTCATTTTCTCTCATCATTTTTTGGATGGTGGGCTCATTTGGCCTCCCCCATCTTTATTTTTCGTCCGGAGTCTCATCTCGACTTGTGGGAGAATCATAGTCGACATCATTCTTTCCTCACCGGGACAATGCTCTAATAATGTTGATCATCACACTTTTATTTTACTTACAACTCAATATGGAGAACTAATATGAAGATATGACTCTGTATGAATGCCTCTGGCAGTGTACCAGGATGTGCAATGATCTAGTGTGACATGTATAAAAAATATGATGAACGGTGGCTTTGCCACAAATACTATGTCAACTCTATATGATCATGCAAAGCAATATGACGATGAACAAACTAGTCATGTGAAGTGACGATGGAATTTGCATGGCAATATATCTCGGAATGGCTATGGAAATGCCATGATAGGTAGGTATGGTGGCTGTTTTGAGGAAGATATAATAAGGCTTATGTGCAACAGAGCGTATCATGTCACGGGGTTTGGATGCATCGGCAAAAGTTGCACCGATCCTCGAGGTGAGAATGGGCAATGCACGGTACCGGAGAGGCTAGCAATTATGAGAAGGTGAGATTGCGTATGTCCATGGTTTCACATTAGTCATAAAGAACTCATATACTTATCGCAAAGTTTTATTAGTTTATCATAGATCAAAGTACTACTCGCATGCCCCGAGGGAAGAGGTTGGTAGGAGTGAACCATCGCGCGCTTCCGACCCGAAACAACACTAGGATTTCAACGAGGAATAGAAATGCTCACACATCATCACCATGCCTCTTTAATTTTTTTAGATGAACAAAAAGGTCAACCTTTCTTAATATTGACACTTCTACGGGTCAACAATTGTGAACTCACAACTATTTCATATTACCACTTTAATATCATTGACCCACAATTTCTCTATATGTGCTACATGATGGTTTTGATTATCACTCATTTAATACCTAATATTTTTGGACTAGTCTTATGACCCATGCAAATTAACGTCACTATTTATTAACTATCAAACAAATATAAGTGAAGAACGAGAGTGAAATCATTTCTATAAAATATAAGTGAAGTACTAGATCAACTGCTAAGCTCAAAAGATATAAGTGAAGCACATCGAGTATTCTAACAAATTATGATAAAGGTGTGCCTCTCTTAAATATCTCTTAAATAAGTGTGTCCAGCAAACAATGATTGTGGCAAACTCAAAGTAAAAGCAAAACAAAAACAAACGACGCTCCAAGCAAAACTCATATCATGTGACGAAAAAATATAGCTTCAAGTGACATACCGATGGATTGAGATGAAAGAGGGGATGCCTTCCGGGGCATCCCCAAGCTTAGACGCTTGAGTCTCCTTTAAAATATTACCTTGGGGTGCCTTGGGCATCCCCAAGCTTAGGCTCTTGCTACTCCTTATTCTGTGGTCCATCATAATAACACCCAATACTTGAAAACTTCTTACCGGTTGGAGCCCTTTCGGTATGCCATTGAGAATAATTTGTCATAATATTGTCCAAAAGTTTTGTGGTCTCTCCTAAGGTCACATCCATAAAGGTACCACCTACAGCAGAATCTAGAAGATTTCTAGACACAAAGTTTAGTCCAGCATAGAAGTTTTGGATAATCATCCACAAGTTTAAACCATGAGTTGGAAAATTTCTTATCATCAATTTCATTCTCTCCCAAGCTTGCGCAACATGCTCTTGATCTTGCTGTTCAAAATTCATTATTTGATTTCTAAGGGAGATGATCTTAGCAGGAGGAAAATACTTGGCAATAAAAGCATCTTTACACTTATCCCATGTTCCAATACTATTATGAGGTAAAGATGAAAACCAAGCTTTAGCTTTATCTCTTAGTGAAAAGGAAATAATTTTAATTTCACAACATCATTATCCATATCCTTTTTCTTTTGCATGTCACATAATTCAACAAAGGTATTAAGATGTGACGCGGGATCCTCATTAGGACTTCCCGAAAATTGATCTTTCATGACAAGATTCAACAATGCAGCATTAATATCAAAAGCTTCCGCACTAGTAGCGGGTGGTATAGGAGTACTAATAAAATCTTTATTACTAGTATTTGAGAAGTCACACAATTTAGTAGTATATTGAGACATGGTGACCGAACAAGCAAAGTAACAAGCAAGACAAGTAAACTAGCAAGCAAAGAAGTAAACTAGTAACAAGCAAACATAAATATTTTTGTATTTTTGATTTTTATGAGACAAGCTAAATATAACAACAAATAAAAAGAAGAATAAGTGAATGAAAATTTGTGTGAAGTTACTTGATAGTTGATGATGATATTCCCCGGCAACGGCGCTAGAAATCCTTCGCGATACTTGTGATCTGCGTTGGGTTTTCCGTGAAGAGGAACGGGTAATTGCAGCACAAACTGGGTAAGTTTATCCCTCAGTTATGAAACCAAGGTTTATCGAACCAATAGGAATATCAATCTACAACCGTCTTCAGCGGCTGCACACAAATGAACAAACGACTTGCACCCAACGCGGGCAAGAGGGTTGTCAATCCCCTTGATCTCGTTATTTGCAAGCAAATGAGTTGTGTAGATAATTGTTGATAAATATAAATTGCAAAATAAATAAAAAGTAAATAAAGGCAGCGAGGTAATAGTAGCGTTTGTAAATATATAAGTGAATAGACCCGGGGGCCATAGTTTTCCCTAGCGGCATCTCTCATGTAGGCAGCATACGGTGGGTAACAAATTACTGTTGGGCAATTGATAGAAAAGCGAATAGTTATGCGATTTTCACAGCAATGATCATGTGTATATAGGCATCACGTCCATAAAAAAATAGGATGATACCTACCTGCACCTATTACTATTACTCCACTCATCGACCTCTATCTAGCATGCATCTAGAGTATTAAGTTAAACAGAGTAATGCATGGAGAACGATGACATGATGTAGACAAAGTAAACTCAAGCAACATGAATAAACCCCATCGTGTTATCCTTAGTAGCAACAACACAAATACGCATCTTGTCCCCTACTTTTTCTCTGGGATATAGAAACTCATCAGGTTGAACCTACCACAACGCACCACTCCCACCGATGAAATATCAATCTACTTGGCCAAAGCACATCAATAGATCGGAGAGCATTACGAAGCTATAATGATCATGCAATTAAGAGACAATATATATCAGAGGCATATCAAATAATTTTCATGAATAATCTGAACATAAACCCACAATTCATCGGATCCCAACAAACACACCGCACAATAGGATTACATTGGATAGATCAAAGCGAAGATGTGATGACCATTGTATTGAAGATCAAGAGATAGAGAGATTGCCATCTAGGTACTAGCTATGGACCCATAGGTCTATGGTGAACTACTCACACATCATCATGAGGGCAGCAAGGTTGATGAAGAGGCCCTCCGTGATCGATCCCCCCTCCGGCAGGGTGCCGGAATGGAGCTCCAGATGGCCTCGCAACGGAACAGAGACTTGCGGTGGCGGAAAAAGGGTTTCGGGGCTGCTTCTATTTTTTTTTTTTGCAATATTAGAGAATTTATAGGCCAGAGAGGGGCGTCGGGAGGCAGCCGAGGGGGCCACCACATATCAGGGCGCGCCCCCCCAGGGCGCGCCCTGATGTGTGGTGGGGCCCTCGTGCGCCTCCCAGCCTCCTTCCGAAGCTTCCAGGTCTTCTTATGGTCCGGAAAAAATCATCAAAAAGTTTTGTGGCAATTGAACTTTGTTTGGTAATGTAAACCTGAAAAGTAAAAAATATGCAGAAAACAACAACTGGCACTAGGTACTAGGTCAATAGGTTAGTGCTCAAAAATATTATAAATTGGTAAATAATGACCCAAAAAGTATCCTAGAATGATAATATATCAGCATGGAACAATCAAAAATTATAGATACGTTGGAGACGTATCAGAAAATAACCGGATCGTGAAGCGACAATAGAAGAACTAAAGATGTTGCAATACAGTGCTCAAGCATGCAACATTCTATTCAACTGCTAATGCCCTGAAGAATTCAACAAGATAAGTCGTCTTGAGAATGCATAGGAAATTTGGGATACTTCTGTTGAGATGCACAAAGGAACCGAATCTGCCAGGGAATCTAAGTTGGATGTGCTTCAGAGTCAACTTGACAAGTTCAAGATGAAGGATGGTGAAGGAGTCGCGGAAATGTACTCTAGGCTTGCTCTCATCAGAAATGAGATGCCGGCTTAGTAAGTGAAGAGATGACTGACAAATTCATCATCGAGAAGATACTTAGAGCCTTAGATGGAAAGAATGACACCGTGTGCACATTGATCCAAATGATGCCAAACTACAAAGATCCCAAGCCCACGGAAGTCATTGGAAGGATTGTTGCTCATGAAATGTCACTCAAGGACAAAGAGGACCTTCACAACAAGTCAAGCGGTGCATACAAATCCACAAGTGACACTCCCACAACTACAAGTGGAAACCTTGTTACCAATGAAGAGATAAGCCTAATGGTCAATAAGTTCTACAAGTTCTACAAGAATAGAGGCAAAGAAAAAAGCTCCAACTCAAGATACGAAGATAAGCGTTCTTCTAGTCATGACCGGAATTGCTACAATTGTGGAAGACCCGGACACTTCTCAAATGAGTGCACGTCTCCTTCCAAAAGGAGAGATGAGTCACCAAGAAGAAGAAGCTCAAGATACGAGTCACCTCGAAGAGAGAGAAGGAGTAGAGAAGATCGATATGAACGAAGACCCTACTAGAGAAGCAAGAACTCGGAGAGAAAGAACAAGTACACCAAGAGCTACACAAGAAGAAGACATCAAGCTCACGTTGACGAACGGGTTTCCGGCTCCGAGTCCGACAACCAATCCTAGAGAAGTTACCACTTCGACTTTGACTATAGTCCAGATGAAGGTGTTGCCGGACTAGCACTCATATCCTCCAACTCCCATGATTTATTTGATTCACCAAATGAAGGGATTGGAAATTGCTTCATGGATAAAGGCCCAAAGGTATCACACCCCGAATATATTGACTTTAGTAGTGATGAGGATGACTTGCTAGGAGATGATGATTTACTCTTTGATAAAACTAGTGATATTAGTCAAAATGAACTCGATAATAATCATGCTGCTAGTCAAGATGAATCGTTTGATGATGCTAAGAAGGAGATTGAGCGTTAACAAAAGAACTAAACACTCTTAAGTTGGCTCATGAATATACTCAAGAAGATCATAGAGAGCTCCTAAGAACTCATGAGAAGCTACACTTCGAGAAGCTAAATTTAGAGCAAGAGCATGAGTTTCTTAAAGCTGTCAATGATGATCTTCGAAAGGAGAGTTCTTCTTATCTTGCCAAATGGCTACTCTTGTCCACTTTTATGCCTCAAGTTAAATCTCCAAACTAGTAACAAGAGTAAGAAAGGTTCTTCATCTAGTAACAACAACACTAATGCTAAATCCAATGATATTGTTTCTAGTACTTCTATTGATTCCACTAATGATTCTCTTAGCCAAGTTACACTTGAGCAAGAAAACAATTTATTGAAAGGAATTATAGAGGAAGGTGTCTACAAAAGTCTTGCCGGAAGTAAGAAATTTGAGGAGATTGTACGCAAGCAAGGATGGCACCGGAAGAATCAAGGTGATGGTTTTGAACGAAAGTTCAATGTCAATGGAGTTGAATGGGAAGAAGATCAATACCCCAAGAGGAAGTTTGTTCCTCAACAAGAGAAGTATGATCATACACTCTTCAAAGGAACACAAGCTCAAGATGATCTTCCACCACAAGACCACAAGTTAAAGGGGAAGGACAAGCTTCAAGAGGAGATTGACTTCATTTGAAGAACCACATCTAGCCATGGTCAAGTGGGTTCCCAAGGCCACTACTAGCTCTACTTCATCAAGTGCTAGTTCAACTCCAAGGATCCCCATCAAGGTGTTGTGGGTCCCAAAGAATAAGAACTAGAAAGTTCTTGAGGGGTGACTCCGCTAACAAACTACACTCATATTCATATGCTGGCAAGGACTTTTGCAATCAACTCCAACTTTATGCACTAGTTCAAGGAGTCACAAAACCCCTTGTCGGTAAGCAAGGGACAAGGTACTTAATGCATCAATGGACATCATACCATGAACACTTCACTCCATGTCCATATATATCCTTGTATTTGTTCCTTGTGTGGGACTAACCCATGTAGGTGTGAAGAGTACCGAAACAAAAGGGATTGCTCCCAATTCTAGATGATCTTCATCAACAATGAGCATCCACTACTACAACATCTACATGAAGTCTTCAACGATAAAACCCAAGGTTAGTTCATCCCTCTTAGGGGGGATCTCACATCTAGGGGGAGCTTTGCTCTAAGACTTGAGCTAAAGCATCTCTAAGGATGTGAACACATTAAAGCTTTATGTAAAAGTGGTAAACCCACTTGTGCTTAAACGATGGGTATGACCTATGATCAAGTATTCTTTCTTGGCTCCTAAGTCAATATACTCATATAAACATGACTATGTCATCGACAATTGCTTGGTAGATACTAGAGTGGTTTTGCATGTTTGACATATTTCATTTGACATCTTATTGTGTGAGCATGTTGGTATGCATAATTTTCTCATTCGAGGACATCAAATTGTAGTTCATTTGGGATTTATTTTTCTAGTCAATTGGATGTACAAGAATGCCTAAGAACCCCATCTAGCTATCTATTATATCATGTCTCAAATTCTATTCATTCTTAATCACAAAATTTGAACAAGCACTTTTCGGACCCTCCGGGTAAGGAGCACTCGGAGCCACCGATTCGACCAGGGCTGACTTCCAAAACCTCCTAAGTATTTTTTGGTGTGACCAACTTCTATACACTCGGAGCCACCGAAAACATTTTGGTTGATCAGGTTTTCCTATCTCAGTACCACCGACTTGGAAATCTCGGCGCCACCGAGTTCCTTTGTCAACTGACAGTTATGAACTTCGGAGCCACTGATATTTCCGGCTCGGTGTCACCGACAGCTAATGGGTATATATATATATATATATATCGCTCGATGGACTTTGAAAATTTCTTCAAACCATCCACTCCCGTGCCCCTTTGCTGTCGTCGCTCCTGTCTACAGACGTTCGCCTTCGTCTCCAGCGCGCCCTCTCTGTAGGATTCCGTCGCCGTCAATGGCAATCGACCCCGCCATTGCCATCGTAGAGAGGTTCCGCCAAGTTAGGGTAAACCTCGATCCCTTTTGCGCTCCTTTATCCGATTCATGAACATTATGTCTAGCCCTACTTCTTGCCAAGTATGCAATGTTCCATCCTCTCAAAATCTGATTAGAATAGGTTGAACGAAAAAATAGGGTTAGGTCTCCACGATAAGCAATCTCGGAGTCGCCGAGTTGAAACAACTGGGTGCCACCGATGTGGTTTCGGCCACAACACATGGGCTTCTCGGTGAAACCGAAGAGTTCCAGTTGGTGTCAGCGAAGTGCGATTTAGGGTTTTCTGTGACTAGCTTCGGAAAGACCAAATCACATATCGGTGAAACCAAAATGGTGTGACCAAGTCTCTGTTGTTGCCTCGGAATTTCCGAAATCTGAAACTCGGTGGAACCGATTTGCATATTGTGAAAACCTAAAACTAAAACTTTGAGTTCAAAACTTGCAAAATCTCTGTATTTTGAGATGCTCATCTATTCCTGTCATCTATATCTAATTCTCAAGGGTCGGTTGTTGATGTCTACTATGAAACTTTATTCTTGTAGACTCGTGTTGGGCCTCCAAGCGCAGAGTTTTGTAGGACAATAGCAATTTTCCCTCAAGTGGATGACCTAAGGTTTATCAATCCGTGGGAGGTGTAGGATGAAGATGGTCTCTCAAACAACCCTGCAATCAAATACAAGAAATATCTTGTATCCCCAACACACCCAATACAATGGCAAATTGTATAGGTGAAATAGTTCGGCGAAGAGATGGTCATACAAGTGCAATATGGATGATAGATATAGGTTTTTGTAATCTGAAAATATAAAAACAGCAAGGTAGCAAGTGTAAAACAGCGAGCAAAACAGTGCATATATGCTTGGAAATAAGGCCTAGGGTTCATACTTTCACTAGTGCAATCTCCTAACAATGCTAACATACTTGAATCATATGATCATCCCTCAACGTGCAACAAAGAATCACTCCAAAGTTCCTATCTAGCGGAGAACAATAAGATGAAATTGGTGTAGGTAGTAGAACCACCTCAAAGTTATTCTTTCCGATCAATCTATTGGGCTATTCCTATAAGTGTCACAAACAGCCCTAGAGTTCCTACTAGAATAACTCCAATGATACATATCAATCAACCCTAATGTCACCTAGATACTCCAATGTCACCTCAAGTATCCGTGGGTAAATTATGCGACATGCATCAAAAAAATTCAGATCTATCATATTCAATCCAACACAAAGAACTTCAAGGAGCACCCCAAGATTTCTATCGAAGAACGTGGTATGAAAACGTGCAGTCAACCCCTATGCATAGATCCCCTAGGTCACCGGAATCCGCAAGTTGATGCCTCAACATATATCAAGTGAATAAATAGAATACCCCAATGTCACTACGGGTATCCCACGCAAGACATACATCAAGTGTTCTCAACCCATAATATTCAATCCAACATAACGAGATCTCAAAGGTAAAGATTCAATTCATCACAACAAGGTAGCAAGGGAATAACATCATATGATCCGACTATATTAACAAAGCCCGTGATACATCAAGATCATGCCATCTCAAGAACACGAGAGAGAGAGAGAGAGAGAGAGAGAGAGAGACAGAGATTGAACACATAGCTACTGGTACATACCCTCAGCCCTGAGGGTGGACTACTCCCTCCTCGTCATGGCCTCCGCCGGGATGATGAAGATGGCCACCGGAGATGATCTACCCTCTCCGGCAGGGTACTGGAACGCCTCCAGATTGGTTTTTCGTCGATACAGAGAGTTGTGGCGGCGGAACGAGGAGTCTCCCTTTATTTCTGGGGTGTCTGGTATTTATTGGATTTTTCAGCGTTGGAATCACGCCAAACGGAGCCACATGGGCCCCACCACATATCTCACCGTGCCGCTAGGGGGCGCGGCCTGTTGCGTGGTGTCCCACTGGCACACCCCCTCCGGCAGGTCTTCGCTCCAATGTTGATTATTTTCTCCAGAAAAAATCACAAAAAAGTTTCGGGCGATTCCGAGAACTTTCATTTTCTGCACAAAAACAACACCACGGTAATTCTGCTAAAAACAGCGTCAGTCCGGGTTAGTTCTAAATAAATCATATAAAGTGCATCAAAACCATATAAAAGTATTGTAAACATAGGTGAATATGGCATGAATACTTCATAAATTATCGATACGTTGGAGACGTATCAGCATCCCCAAGCTTAATTCCTGCTCGTCCTCGAGTAGGTAAATGATAAAAGAAATAATTTATGAAGTGTGAATGCTAGCTTAGTGAATAGTTTTGATCATTGATAATTTCAGTCACTTTTCTAGCATCATAACCAGCAACAGTTTCTCAGAAAAATTATCATGATAGAGTAGTAATCAATTCACATGTCATGGTTCAAACAATGCATTCTATTGAAACTTAACGATCTATGTTCTTGGTCACCAAACAATTTCAATACATCATCAAGTCTAAGTAAGAGCTCCACATACTCAATTATCATATAGTCTTTTATGACTGCTAATACTCAAGGCATATTTTTAGAACAAACAACATCCATCGAACACAGAGAAAGATAGGGGATTGATGTTTCGCCTCCCAACACACTTATCATAAAGATAATTGTCCACAATAATGAATCATGATCAAATATATTTGAGTGGATATATATGTTTGGGTCTTTCCCCGCCACATGGTGATTGCCAACTAATAGATTGAGGTTGGAATAAGAAGCTGACTCAACATGAAAGTAAATAGATTGTCCCTTCGCAGAGGGAAGCATGGATTTGCATATGTGCCAGACCTCATTGTTTAAAACAGAGATGAATATGTAATTTTGAGTGGTGTACCTTTCCTGTCAACGTCACAACAGAGTATTCAATATCTTCCATGCTAATCACATTATTGGCGGTTCCCAAATAGAATTTAAAATTTTACTCCCCCTCCACCATTCAAACACATTCCATGGCTGGCCGAATCCACGGTTGCCCTCCAAACAATCAACATTCTAGGGGGAGTTTTGTTTACTTATTTTTGTATTATGCAGAACTGGGAATCCTTTTTACCAGCCTCTCTCGTGCAATGACAAGTGAATAAACACTCATCTTGAGAATAACTCGCTTAGTATGGAAGATAATGACCGCCCCGTCGCTCCATGAGCGGTACGAGCACACAAAACGGATGTTTATTTGAATGTTTAGAGGTGGCACATGCAAATTTACTTGGAATGGCAGTGAAATACCATATATAGGTAGGTATGGTGGACTCTCATGGAAGAAACTTGGCTCAAGGATTTGGATGCACAAGTAGTATCTCTACTTAGTACGAAGTTTTCGCTAGCAAAAGGTTCTAAACAAGCACCACATGTTGGAGGATCCATAACAATATAACTTCTATGCAAATATACCCAAACATAACCATTACATTGTCTTCCTTGTCCAACTACAACTATTTTATCAAGGTTGAAACAATCATAAAAGGTGTCCAAGATAATATATTTATATGTGAAAGTTCTCTTTCTTATACTAATCATTCATAAATTGCTTGTATGACCAATTTGATGATTGTCAAACTTCAATAGATTTTACTTTATAAACCAGATGTGAAGCTACTACTAAGCATAAAGCACATTGATAATTTCATATTTATGATATTCAATTCATTCACAATTTACTCTCCGGATATAAGTGAAGCACACGAGTAAACCTCAAACTACTCTCAAAAGATATAAGTGAAGATCAATGAGTAGGTAAACAATCAAGTAGCTATGTGAGGGCTCTCTCTCTCAATAAATATTTTCAGATCTGAGTATTTTATTTAAACAGCAATCAAAAGAAAAATAACACTCCAAGAATAGCACATATCATGTGGACAAATAAAAATTTAGGCTCAACATAGGCTAATCGATAATTGTTGATGAAGAGAGGTGGGATGCGTAGCATCCCCAAGCTTAGATGCTTGAGACTTATTGAAATATTTACTTGGGGTTCCTTGGGAACCCCCAAGCTTGAGCTTTTGTATCTCGTTCAATCCTCTTATATGACGGTTTCACCTATTCTCAAAAACTTCATCCACAAAAACTTGAAAATAACTTGTGAGATAGGTTAGTACACATAAAAACAAATCAACACTTCATGTACTGCCAAGACAAGTTGCACAATAATTTTCAAACATCATCTACTGTTTACTATCGTTTCCACAATTTATATCTACCAATATAGGCTATGGAAACTATAGGATAAGTAGATAACAAAACTATGAAAGCAATCTGTCCAAACAAAACAGTCTGTAGCAATTTATGAAAGCAGTGTACTTATGTAACTCAAAGAATTATGAAAATTTAGGAAGGGCTAAATAATTTATATGAAAATACTGTGTAAAAATTTCAGAAACTTTCCACATTCCGGTAAAATATGAAAATTCAATCACTACAGCAAAAGTTTCTGTTTTTACACAGCACATATCAAAACATGCAATGGAGGCATCTTAAGGCAATTCTTGGAACTTTTTATTGAAAAATAAGATTATAAGTAACATCTAACAGAAATTAAAAATATATAATGATGCTCCAAGCAAAGCACATATTATGTGACGAATAAAAATATAGCTCTAAGTAAGATATACCGATAATGTTGAAGACGAAAGAGGGGATGCCTTCCGGGGCATCCCCAAGCTTAGGCGCTTGAGTGTTCCTTGGATATTACCTTGGGGGTGACTTGGGTATCCCCAAGCTTATGTTCCTGTCACTCCTTATTCTCCTCATATCGGTGTCTCACCCAAAACTTGAAAACTTCAATCACACAAAACTTAACGGAACTTCGCGAGATGGGTTAGTATAATAAATAAAGATCATTCACTTAGGTATTGTCAAGACAAGATTCATAATTTTTATCATGTAATACCTACTGTATTATACCATTCACATAATTTATATCACTTAATATAAGCTATGGGTCACTAAAACAAGCAAACTATGCATGCAAAACAGAATCTGTCAAAAACAGAACAGTCTGTGAAGATCTGTAGTATAACCATACTTATCTGTCTCTAAAAATTCTGAAAAATTAGGAAAACATATAGAATTTGCATATAAATTCTTTGTAAAAATTTC
The DNA here is from genome assembly GCA_039707655.1 of Elymus sibiricus. NCBI lineage: Eukaryota > Viridiplantae > Streptophyta > Magnoliopsida > Poales > Poaceae > Elymus > Elymus sibiricus. The sequence goes on along the minus strand of CM077669.1, from coordinate 390,443,812 downwards.
AGAATTTTTTGACGCTCCAGTAAAATAAGAGAAATTCTTTACTGGAGGCAAAAGTTTCTGTTTTTGCACAGAATATAATCAACAAGTATCCATACTATCCCAAAGGCCTTACTTGGCACATTATTGAAATAAAAGACACAAAACATGATTACTACATTAGCTTATGTTGGGTTCTACCGTAGGTGCATTGCATGCAAATTAAAAATTTCCTACGCATAGAACAACCAAGAACATGCTACGGAGTGGATCACAGATTGTTACCACTAGATGCGCAATGCCGTGCAGCGGAAGTAGAGTTTGGGCAGCGCGTCCGTGAGGTCCGTCTCCTCCTCGTCTGATCTCCCTCGAACAGCCGGTCCGATCTCCCTCGAACTGCCGGTCACCGGATCCCATGTACAGTTTCACCGAAGCGGCGCAAGTGCACCGCCTCTAATGGTATCCGCGCGTGCAGGAGGAACACCGTGCGGCGGACTGCTAGGTCCGATCACACAGTTCGGTGGCGAGTGGAGGTGGCTAGTTGCAACACATGCAAAGCCCTAATGACGATGCCGAAGCGATCAACCCGATGGGTGTGCCGCACCTCCACTATATATAGGCATCCGTCGCGGGCTCAACTCTTGGGTCTCGCACGGATCCTAAAGCTCACGTGTTCCTTCCCTTAAGCGTGCGACCCCTTAGGTTCTCATTCACTTGGTCGCGAGTCAGATCACATCCGACTCGACTACTCGGTAGCGGCCTCTAGCAAAGCGTGCCGACTCCAAGTGTCCGATGAAGCTGGTAAGGCGAACCTGTACATCACACTTCTGTTCCCTTCGCCACACGATATATGTTGTCATGCTCAAGGCGGCATGGTCATCCTTGTTGCAGTATGACCTCTTTCTCGTTTCGGTGAATCCGACCAACACTTCGGATTATCTCATAATCCTCATCGCATGGCCATGCTTATCCAGGTCGGATCACCCGAGGGACCCAGAGTATATCTCTCCTGATCGGAGGGGCAAATCCCATCTTGCTCAACCATGTCCCGCAGCATGGGTCAGGACAAGCCCGAAACCCACCTTTATAGCTACCCAGTTACGGAGTAGCGTTTGGTCGGCCCAAAGTAGGTCTATCACCATCTCGAGTACATGCGTCAGCTCAGGTCTTAGGACATAGAACATATGTTGTACTAGAGACTCATAGATGACCTATCGCTGCGTCTCATAGTTGGGTCCGTCCAACTTAGACCTTATCTCGACTCGGATCCGACTACGTCAAATCTGACCAGATCTTTCTGAGTCCATATTATCCAGCTAGCATCCAATGCTACATGGCCAGTGAGACCGGACCATCCACCGTATAATATTCTACTCTAACTGGCTGAGCGTCCACACAGCCTTTACGATTAGGGACTATTTAGGACAGTCATCATACAATGCATAGTCTCACAAACAAGTCACGTACTTGTTAATACACATCATTGATAAAGTCCAAGGACGATCTTTATTCATAAACACATAGGAAATATCATTATACATGATTGCCTCTAGGGCATATCTCCAACAACTTAATCATGTGAGCACACAAAAACAGAAAGTAAAAGTGTTGGGTTGCCTCCCAACAAGCGCTTTTCTTTAATGCCTTTTAGCTAGGCATGATGATTTCAATGATGCTCACATAGGAATAGTAATTGAAACATGCAAGAGAGCATCATGAATCTAATGACAAGCACATTTAAGTCTAACCCACTTCCTATGCATAGGTATTTTGTGAGCAAACAATTTATGGGAGCAAGAATCAACTAGCATAGGAACGCAAATCAAGCATATCTTCAAAATTTTGAACACATAGAGAGGAAACTTGATATTATTGCAATTCCTACAAGCATAAGTTCCTCCCTCATAATAGTTTTCAGTAGCATCATGAAGGAATTCCACAATATAACTATCACATAAAGCATCCTTTTCATAATCTACAAGCATAGAAAGTTTATTACTCTCCATATAAGCAATTTCCTTCTCATTCATTGTGGTGGGAGCAAACTCAACAAAATATCTATCATGAGACACTTGATTGGCATAACCATATTGAATATTAAAATCATGATGACAAGTTTCATAGTTATAATTATTCCTTATAGCATACATGTCATCATCATAATCATCATATATAGGAGGCATGCCATCATCATAAGAAATTTGCTCATCAAAACTTGGGTGACTAAAAATATCATCTTCATCAAACATAGCATCCCCAAGCTTGTGGCTTTGCATATCATTAGCATCATGGATATTCAGAGAATTCATACTAGCAATTGCTATCATTCTTTTCATTCAAGGAACTGTCATGAATCACTATAAATTTCACAATTTTTAGATTCATGATTTTCAAGCAAGACCTCATAAAGATAATCTAGTGAACTTTGACTAGCAATTGTTCCAACATAATCGGGTCTTTTGAAAATATTAGCAAGTGGGTGAGGATCCATTTATATTTATTTTGTAGTTTTCTTGTATAAAACCAAACTAGTGAAAAACAAGAAACTAAAAGATTTAATTGCAAGATCTAAAGATATACCTTCAAGCACTCACCTCCTCGGCAACGGCGCCAGAAAAGAGCTTGATGTCTACTACGCAACTTTATTCTTGTAGACTCGTGTTGGGCCTCCAAGCGTAGAGTTTAGTAGGACAGTAGCTATCAATCCGTGGGAGGTGTAGGATGAAGATGGTCTCTCTCAAACAACCCTGCGATCAAATACAAGAAATCTCTTGTGTCCCCAACACACCCAATACAATGGCAAATTGTATAGGTGCACTAGTTCGGCGAAGAGATGGTTATACAAGTGCAATATGGATGATAGATATAGGTTTTTGTAATTTGAAAATACAAAAACGGCAAGGTAGCAAGTGTAAAACAACGAGCAAAATGGTGCATAAATGCTTGGAAATAAGGCCTAGGGTTCATACTTTCACTAGTGCAATCTCCCAACAATGCTAACAAAGTTGAATCATATGATCATCCCTCAACGTGCAACAAAGAATCACTCCAAACTTCCTATCTAGCGGAGAACAATAAGATGAAATTGGTGTAGGTAGTAGAACCACCTCAAAGTTATTCTTTCCGATCAATCTATTGGGCTATTCCTATAAGTGTCACAAACATCCCTAGAGTTCCTACTAGAATAACGCCAATGATACAAACCAATCAACCCTAATGTCACCTAGATACTCCAATGTCACCTCAAGTATCCGTGGGTAAATTATGCGACATGCATCAAACAATTTAAGATCTATCATATTCAATCCAACACAAAGAACTTCAAGGAGCACCCCAAGATTTCTATCGGAGAACGTGGTATGAAAACGTGCAATCAACCCCTATGCATAGATCCCCTAGGTCACCGGAATCCGCAAGTTGATGCTTCAACATATATCAAGTGAATCAATAGAATACCCCAATGTCACTACGGGTATCCCACGCAAGACGTACATCAAGTGTTCTCAACCCATAATATTCAATCCAACATAACAAGATCTCAAAGGTAAAGATTCAATTCATCACAACAAAGTAGCAAGGGAATAACATCATATGATCCGACTATATTAAGAAAGCCCGTGATACATCAAGATCGTGCCATCTCAAGAACACGAGAGAGAGAGAGAGAGAGAGAGAGAGAGAGAGAGATTGAACACATAGCTACTGGTACATACCCTTAGCCCTGAGGGTGGACTACTCCCTCCTCGTCATGGCCTCCGCCGAGATGATGAAGATGGCCACCGGAGATGATCTACCCTCTCCGGCAGGGTACTGGAACGCCTCCAGATTGGTTTTTCGTCAATATAGAGAGTTGCGATGGCGGAACAAGGAGTCTCCCTTTATTTCCGGGGTTTCTAGTATTTATGGGATTTTAAGCATTGGAATCACGCCAAACAGAGCCACGTGGGCCCCACCACATATCTCACCGTGCCACTAGGGGGGCGGCCTATTGTGTGGTGCCCACTGGCACACCCCCTCCGGCATGTCTTCGCTCCAATGTTGCTTATTTCCTCCAGAAAATATCACAAAAAAGTTTCAGGCGATTCCGAGAACTTTCATTTTCTGCACAAAAACAACACCACGTTAATTCCGCTGAAAACAACGTCAGTCCGGGTTAGTTCTAAATAAATCATATAAAGTGCATCAAAACCATATAAAAGTATTGTAAACATAGGTGAATATGGCATGAATACTTCATAAATTATCGATACGTTGGAGACGTATGAGTTGTTAGCATGCCAGGGTCAAATGACAGTCAGAATCGTTTCAATGAGCCAAGTGTAGACTTGGAGGCAGGCACTAGTCCTGAGGCCAGTTCAGAAGACCCAGGACACGTAGTTCTCATGGCTTACACAAGGCAACCAGAAGGACAAGAAAGAAAAAGAATTCTGATGAGGAGGATGAAGATTTTGTTCTAGATGAGGTCACCTCCAAGAGAAACCCTGCCAGGAAAGAGTATGCAAGTACCCAGAAGGAGAGAGTGGTTGCAAGAAAGGTCCCTAAGTCTGTTGCTGCAAAGAGGCATATGTCTCTAGAGAACCCCATTGAATCAACCAGGACCAAGTCTATGGCAAAGAAGTCTGGGAAGAAGAAGGAAATGAAGAGGACTATACATGTGGTGGGAAGACCTACTTCCATGTTTGAAGATCCTTTGGAAGAACAAGAAGAGGAGGAACCAGCTACAAACCCACCTCCTCCTAAGTAGAGGAATCTTATGGCTGATGCAATGCCAAGCAAACCAGCTACCAAGGCCAAGCCTAAAGCAACCAAGGCTAAGCAAGCTGGACCCAAGCCCAAGAAAACCATAAGAGATATATCTGATGCTGAGAAGAACAAGAGCCAAGTGCCACCTCTTGATGAGGAAGATGATGATATAGTTGTGCTGAGAAAGCTCAGGCCTGTCGGGACCCCAATCCTAAGTCATATGATTCCAGCTTGTAACATATCACATCACTTTGTGGCCTCACGCACGGTAATCCCTACGGCTGCCACCTTACCTTGGTCGGGACCGTTTGCGTCTTTTGGCTCACATATATGATTATGTCGCTAGCAATCATATGCCAGAGAACCCGGGTCGACATGACTAGTCATAGAACCCAAGTAACACATCCGTACATGAACAGGCATACGTAACCCAACAATGCAGGTGTCGGTCATCAGTGTGTGTAGATGAGTCATAGCAAGCTACATGGACTCCATTACACAGTGAGACATTTCTGTCATCAACTGCGTGTAGACGAGTAATAGCAGGCTACATGGACTCCATTACACTGCAAGACATTTCCCTGTAGGGACAGACACAACAACAAAGAAAGATACACGCCGGTCAATCAATGTATCCGGAGCAGTAGCAAGCTACTATGGCTCAGTGGAAGCACAAAGAGACATTTTCCTGTAAAGAGGGCTACTAAAGGCACACAACTAGGTGTCAAATCCCACACATACCAATGCACATCACACGTACGCACAACATGCACGATATGCGTAGATACAACATGGCATCACAACACAACTCCATGACTCAAAGTGTTTATTAAAGACTCATAAGAGCCAACATAGTGTCATATTACAAACAGGGGTCACATGACCCAACACTCAAGTCATACAAGCATCAAGCGGAAGCAAGGCATGTCTAGGTACAGACATCTACTAAAGTGGTTGGAGGAGCCTGAAAAGCTACAGTGACCCTACCAAAGGAGCCAGACCTCTGTCCGAGGTTCCCAAGCTAATCCGGTCAACATCGAACTTCATGTCGCAAGAATCACTAACGAGACTGACGTCTCCTCTGCAAAAACATAAATTAAGCAACCGTGAGTACAAAGGTACTCAGCAAGACTTACATCAGAACTATCTACATATGCATCATTATCAATAAAGGGGGTTGTGGAGTTTATTGCAGCAAGCCAGCTCTAACTCTTGGCTAACCTGTACTACGACTACGAGTACTTTCTTTGAGGTGGGATATCACACACGAGTCCACATATTCACCAAATCAATACACCACTATGGATCCACTCCCATCTCCCTACGAGAAGGCCATCCATAGCACTCACGCTTATCTTGCGCATTTTAGAGTATCCATTTCAAGTTATCTATGAACCACATACATTTTCCAAGTAATCCATATCCGAGGACGCGGCTATTCGAACAGATTGATAACCATGCAGGGGTGTACTTCTTCACACATGCTCCCGCAACTTATCGTCACGTAAAAAGGCACCTCGGCAACCTTCAAGCAGAAGCCCAGTGAGGGAGTTCGCCACGACCGTTAACCACACAAGACCCTAGGCTAGGTTTATCACCTATTTGAGACTGAACCCGCAAGGAAGTCCGGCCAAAGTTTCCTCTACGGCCTCAAACGATGTGCGTAGGGTTCCACAACCCACCGTTCGGCTGCCACTTGGTACACCGTGCCACTGTGCATCTACCGCATCGAAGCCCACCCCGTCGGGCAGCGCCAAGCACGGCTGCCAGCACTTTTCCTACAAATACCAGAAACTAGTTGCAACTCCTGTACAGAGATCTAGGCGATTAATAAGTCGAGCGGGGTCATATTTCAGGGCCCAACGTGTGGTAGTAGTTGTCTTGGATCACATACATAGAACTCAGTTCTTAAGGACAGTCCCAATAAGACAACCCGCCGTGTACTCCTACATGGCCCCTCATCGGTACCTTTACCAAATCGTGTTCACACACTTAGCTCTCACACAATAGGACATGAACACATCCATTCCGATTCATCGTCCAGATGGATCAGACCCGACACGACACGACTCTAAGCATAGCAGGCAACGTAAGTAAGCAAGCATGGAGGAGTAGGCACATCAAGGCTCAAGCAGTTGCTACTCATGCTAAGTGGTTTCAAGTATTTACTATGACAAAGACAAGTCATGCAAAGGAATGGGTTCAACTACCGAGAACATGTAACAGTTGAATCGTGATTGTCCTAATGCAATAAAAGAGAGCAGGAGCGAGAGAGTGGGTTTATATCACTATGCTCAAGGGGGGTTGCTTGCCTGACAGTTCTAAAGATAGTACTTCTCTTCATCAGTGTCAACGATCATAACGTCGGAACTATCGTCCACCGAGAAGGAACATCACCGACAAACAAAAAGGAACACATTCAATGGAATGCAACAAACATGATGTATGACATGACATGTTAAGGTACTGAATTGACCTAATGTAGTAGCTAGTCATATTAATTGAAGTGGAATTCAAACCTAGTTCACATTCCATCTCCAAATGTTATTTCAAAAATTGTCCTAATCATGAAATGTCCTAGTTAGTGATGTTAACTTGTTCAAACATGCATGATCATGGCATAAACATATTCATTAAATTTTATTGATCATTTTTCATATATAACTTATTTGCATCCGAGTTATAGATTATTTTCTATGAATTTTAGAAGTTTTAAACATTTTCTGGAATTTTCAGAATTATTTAGAATTAGATTTAATCCAGAAAATGGTTTATTGCGTGAGCACTATGTCAGGCTGACGTCAGCAGGTCAACAAGCTGGTCCAAGTCAAACCTGACGAGTGGGACCCACTGGTCAGTGACACATTTCTTAACATGGCTTATTTAGACTAACTAAGCTAATTAACACGCACTAGGGCCCACTGTCAGTGACTTGTGTATTAAACTAAACGGTGATTAGAATAACTACAAAATTAACCTAATTAAGCCAGGGCTAGCCCACATGTCTGTGACTCATATGGGTCAAACCTCGGTCAACCGGGGTCAACCTCGCCGGAGTTGACCCGCGGCTCGTCGCCGGCGTAGCCAGAGACGGCGGAGGGCATCGGAAATGGCCCTCCGGTGACTAAAGCAACAACGAAGAGCATCTACGTGACGCTCGCGCTCGTCCACATCCAACGGAACAAGCAACACTGCTCGGGGTGGACTAAAATGACGACGGCGATGACTCGTGTGGCGGCCGGAGTCAGGCGACCACGAGTGCGACGCCACATGGCACGGCAGGGCGGGTTAGGGAGCTTGTTCGCCTCCTGGAGGCATGCTGATCACAACAACAAGCCTGGATGCGAGCTTTGCTAGCCATGGGCATGACGGTGACAAGCACGGCGGCGACGAGCTCTCGGCCACGATGGCCGACGCGGCTAGAGGACGAAATCAGCGGCGTTGCTAGGGGGGAAAGCAAGAGGAGCTCACAGCGATTCGAATGACACCGTCGGTGAGATCCGGGAGGGGCTGCTTGCTGTGAATCGAACAGAGGTGACCGTCGGGTCTAGAGGTTGAAGACGATGGCGTGGAAGCGATGGAGGGCCTCCGGCGAAGCTTGGCTCGGCGGAGCTGTAGAGGAGGTCGTGGCGGAGCTTCTGGACAGCACGGAGGAGCAAGGGGAAGGCATTGGTCGCGTGTTTCACGGTGGCGAGCTCGCGATGGCCTTGGCCATGGAGATGCAGGGGAGAGGGAGAGGCAAGGGGAAGGAATGGCGAGGAGGAGGGGATCCAGATGGCAGTGACGTGGCTTGAGACTGCGTCGGTATTTCCCCAAAGAGGAAGGGATGATGCAGCACAGCGACAGTAAGTATTTCCCTCAATTATGAAACCAAGGTTATAGAACCAATAGGAGGATCACCACCACCCAATAAGCAGCACCTGCACACAAATAACAAATACTTGCAACCCGACGCGAAAGAAAGGTTGTCAATCTCTCTACAGTAAGAAGATAGATTAGGTCGTGATAGATAGGAGAGATAGATCTCTCAAGAACACAAAATAAAAAGAGCAAATAAAAAGTGCAGCAATATATTTTTGGATTTTTGGTTTAGTAGATCTGAAAACAAAGAGGCAAAAAGATAGATTGGAAAGCAATATGTTGGAAAAGTAGACCCGGGGGCCGTAGGATTCACTAGTGGCTTCTCTCATGAGTATAGCACACGCTGAGTGAACAAATTATTGTTGGGCAATTGATAGAAGATCAAATAATCATGACGATATCCAAGGCGATGATCATTATATAGGCATCACGTCCAAGATAAGTAGACCGACTCCTGCCTGCATCTACCACTATTACTCCACACGTCGACCGCTATCCAGCATGCATCTAGTTTATTAAGTTCATGGGAAAACGGAGTAATGCAATAAGAACGATGACATGATGTAGACAAGATCTATTCATGTAGGAATAGACTCCATCTTGCTATCCTTAATGGCAACGATACATGCGTGCCTTGCTGCCCCTTCTGTCACTAGGAAAGGACACCGCAAGATCGAACCCATCACAAAGCACCTCTTCCCATGGCAAGAAAAATCGATCTAGTTGGCCTAACTAAACCAAAGATTCGAAGAAGAAATATGAGGCTATAAGTAATCATGCATATAAGAGATCAAAGAAGACTCAAATAATATTCATGGATAGAAACTGGTCATGAACTCAAAATTCATCGGATCCCAACAAACACACCGCAAAAGTTTACATCAAATAGATCTCCAAGAGACCATTGTAATGAGAATCAAAAGCGAGAGAGGAAGCCATCTAGCTACTGCCTACGGACCCGTAGGTCTATGGTGGACTACTCACGCATCATCGGAGAGGCACCTATGAAGAAGATGGACCCCTCCGTGATGGTGTTTAGATTGGATCTCGAGGTTCTGAAACTTGCGGCGGCTAGAATTGTGTTACGTCGATTCCCCTAGAGTTTTCTGAATATTTGGGAATTTATAGGCGTCAGAGGCGGTGGAGAGGGGCCCCGTGGAGGGCACAACCCACCAGGGCACGCCGAGGCCCCCCTGGCACGCCCATGTGGGTTGTGGCCTCCACAGCCCACCTCTCTGGTACTTCTTTGGCCCACTGGGTGTCTTCTGGTCCAGAAAAAATCTCCAAAAAGTTTCGTCGCGATTGGACTCCGTTTGGTACTGATATTCTGCGAAGTAAAAAATAAGCAAAAACAGCAACTGGCACTTTGGCACTATGTCAATAGGTTATTCCCAAAAAATGATATAAAGTTGTTATAAAATGATTGTAAAACATTCAAGAATGATAATATAACAGCATGGAACAAGCAAAAAATTATAGATACATTGGAGACGTATCAGCATCCCCAAGCTTAATTCCTACTCGTCCTCGAGTAGGTAAATGATAAAAACAGAATTTTTGATGTGGAATGCTGCCTACCATGTTCTTCTCATATTCTTTTCTTTTGTATAGCATGGACATTTGGACTTGTAGATGATTCAAAGCAATAGTCTAGTTTTAACATAATGACTTCAATAATCAAGCATGCCAACAAGCAACCATGTCTTTCAAAATATCAACACTAAAGAAAGTTATCCCTAGCCCATCATGCTCAATCATTGATCCATTCATGAAACACACTCAAATATTAGCTATACCCAATGCTCAAGTACGATCATAGTGCCCCCTAGTTGGTGCTTTATAAGAGAAGATGGAGACTAAAGTAAAAATAAAAATTGCATGAAGTAAATAGATAGGCCCTTCGCAAAGGGAAGTAGGGATTTGTAGAGGTGCCAGAGCTCAAGGTTTAAATTAGCTAAGACACCTGCCGTCGTGGAGGCCTCGGGTGCACGTCGTGCCCTGCTTCCCCTCTGCCTACTGGCCAGAGGAGGAAGACAGTGCTGCCCCTAGTGGGCTGGGCTGGGCCAGGTGAGCGCCAGGTAGTTCTCCCCTTTTAATTTCTATTTTCTATTATTTGCTCTCTGTTTTATAATGTTTGGGCAAAAACCCTAAAGACAAAAACCCTATAATTTATTCTGGGGTGTAAGTATATTATTGCTAAGGCCCATAATAAGTTTCAACATTTTTGGAGAAACTAAAATATTTATAGTCATTTAGTTATCATTTTCAGATGCATTTCTGATTTATTTAAAATGACAAAAGAGTTTTTTAAAAGTTCATCACCTCTGGTATGTTGTTTCCAACATTTATCAGAAATGGTGAACATTTTTAAGGCCATTTTGGGTTCACTGGAAATCTTAGCTAATTGAATTTGTTTGAATAATGGAATGCTAGGGTTTTGACAATCCCCATTTCAAGTTCATTTAAATTTAAACATGATGAGATGATGATTAATGCAATGACAAGCAATGGCTAGCTAGGGTTGTGATAACTCACCCCCACTAAACAAGAATCTCGTCCCGAGATTCAGGCGTAGGGTAAGAGGTCAAAGGGGACACTAGCTGTCATGATCTTCATGATCCGATTGCCTTTCTCGAAGATGTTGATTCATTACATCATGTTGATATTGACATCCTTTCCTTTGGGATCTTCATCCAGCAAAACGAAAAAAGGAATGGAAAACTCTACATGAATAGATGTTCACGAAGATCGAGCAACTCATGATCAACTCACAGAATGAGACGAGGGATCGCCTCTTGAGATGAGACACAAAACACATATCAGAAGCGACGGAACGAAGTAGACAACAGAGGTTCAATTTGGTAGGCAACAAGTCCATTCTAAAAACAGATGGTACATGGTTTTCAAAGTAGCAAGGAAATAATTGCCATGATCCCATAACGGGGCACCTTAGGGAGGGTGACTCGTAGAATTATCCCTTAAGTGGCAAAAGGAATTACTTTTGATACAGAGATCATTGAATCTCTTCGTACCAGGCTAAGGCAATTCACAAGCGACCATTTGAAGGAATTCGAAAGAAATGGCATACTCAGCTCCGAAAGGGAAGTAGGGTTATAGAAAAAACTTGGTCAACGGAAGGCACATTCCAATTGATACCGAGGGTATAACCCAGCGTCTGAGCGTGCTCTCAAGAACTTGAGTATTCCCACATTCATCAGGGTTCTTACCAAAATCCATGCCAAGGATCCTGGCAGCTCATCATACTACCATGATGAATAACGATGGAGGATGCAGATGCAAAGGAAGATAACACTTTCTCAGATTTCACCTTAGCTATGCCAAGGGAGCGAAATCTGGATGATCGACCGAGAGACATTTAGCACTCCGCTTCTAATGTTCTCCTTGATGTACTAGCATAACTCAATTATAGATAATGCTTGATATCTAGCACATCAAGTAAAAGGTCGGACTTCGGGATCTCAAAGGGTCCATGAGGAAAAACTTCTAGAATAAATCATATGAAATCCTCATGGGAAAGTGGCTAAGGTTGCTGATATAAGATATTATAACAATAGGTCTTCCGGCTAGGCGTGTTAGCCATGACATCACCTTACCGGGTTACACTGAGACCAATATTATAATTCTTGGGAAATGTTCCAACCAACATGTCTGCCTGAGATTCAGATCTGGTTGGTGATAGGATGTTTCAGACTCAGCATGTCTGAAAAGAAAGTTTGCAACACAAATCGACGAGATGGCGTTGCGGAATTCTCGGGAGATGAACTACGGAAGCCAACTCCAAAACATGAGCTGGATTGCAAGACCCACGTGAACACAGTGTCCAAGACAATTGTGGTCATATGGAGATCTTACAACAAAACACTACCGAGTTCTGGATGGAACCATCATTGGGGTAACGAAGTATTGTGCACGTCCGTCTGATCTCTTCAGGATTAACACTTAACTTATTTTCCTTGAACAAATCAATCAGTGGCTTGGTGTGCTAGGGATACATATGACATCGAGGCATCCAACCTATCAAACCATAGCATACTTCGCACATGCATGAATGACTTGGGATTATTCCAGAGGAAGCAAAACAAACTTTTCTTCAATTCATGGCGGCAACTTGCATCAAATGCACTTGAACTTTAGAGAAAGTCACTTTGTACACCAAGGCATACACTCCATGAGCTAACACGAAGGTAATTCTTTACTAAAGTTTCCAACACTAGCTTTAGATTCATCATGAATCATGGAGAGGATAAACAATGTTGTCGATTGGCTCAACAACAGTTACTCGAGGTTTCCATGAAGATGGAAGTCCATAACTATGTGAACAAGATGATAACATTGGTCAGACCAAAAGATATAACGGTGTATGCTCCAGGAGACATCCACGAGTAAGACAACATTACGACAATCGTTGCTTCTGATTTTGATTTGACGATAGCCCATACTCAAATAAAAAATTTGTACAAGACAATAGATGCAACAATTGATCACGAAAATCAATTGATGACGATACCATCCTTCTTTAACACACACTCACACACACACACACAAGATATCCCTTTAGTGTGAACTAAGTTAGTCAAAACTTTTATCTTCCAACTCTTTAAGTTGTTGTTTAGCTCAACCAACTAGCTCAGGGGTATCCAACACAGAGTCTCGGAAAAGGGGTGGTTTATAGAAAAACCAACTTGATCACGAACTCAACATAACGATCAGGGGACAACCTGGTAATACTTCCGAGAAGATATTCAGAAAATCACGAACCGCCGATATGTTATTGAGCTCGAAAACAATCTCGCTTTTTAGGGCAAGATGACATGATCAAAAGAGCGAGGAATTTACACAATCCTAACTCATTGATCGAAGAGTGCACCAAGAAAGATGGACTTGGTAGCACGATCAATCCTAGCATGGTGATTCAATAACCAACACAGTAAGAATGAGATTATCGTCCATTAACTTTCAAGCAATAGGTTTGCTCGAAGTATTAATTTCACGCATCACCATTCACTTGTCGGTATTCCGGTTACAACCAACATGGATACCGAGGAATGAATGATGACGGAGAGAAGTATCACTATATCAAGAGTTCATAAAAGGTTGTGCAATTCTCATGATACTCTTGACATAAAGAGGGAAATACATCAAGGTAGAACAAAACAAAAGTGAAGTGGCATTTTGATCTGTGGAATACAACTGCTTTGACCCAATCCTAGAAATGGATAAGGTACTGCGGTTTGTTTCTCCTAGGCATTCTGAAATAGAATGACTTGACAGACCAAAAGAGTGAAATGCATCGATGAACATGAATGCACAACTACTCTTGATTGTCGAATGAGAGATAAAGATCGGAATACAACTGAAGAGGGGCAACTCAAGAGCACATGATTTTTCTAAGTTGTAGATGCATAGGTTAGCACGTCGAACAAGTTCAACATAAATATTCTGGATAACCCATGCAGAAAGGCAGAGTTGGCAGAGTCACAACTATGGAATGGAGAACTCATCAAAAGCACTCTTGTTGTGATCTTCAGTTCACAAGGAACTTCTGCCATAAAGGTTCATGGTACTGGAAGAATGATATACCACGAACCTCGAAAACTATAACAAGGTTACTAATATCCTAAAGGAACGAGCAAACACTATAAACATGAGTGAGCAGAATGATCCTTGGGTTCAAGAACCCAGATATAAAATACCTATTATCTGAATAACATCACATGATGCTTTCGATAATGAGGGCCAAAATTATCACACCGGAACACGGAACAAATCTAGATTATTGGGTGGTTCCCTAGGATAACATGGTTCCCTAACACTTCAACAAATACGTCGAGGTAATAGAGTACCTCCAAAAAATAATTAGTGTGCTTTGTTTGGACCAAAAGACATCGGGAACAGGGGGAAGGAATTTGCAATTGCATCAGATTTTTATAAACCTTGGATAACTCGAACAACATAATGGTTGTACAGGCATGAAATATGAGGCAACCTGCATGAAAACTAACAACATAACACTGAATTCTTAAGGAGGCATCGATCCAGTAAGACATCAACTTTCCTACAAGTCTACAGCATAGTAACTCGTCATCCTGATAGATAGATGAGAAGCCTAATTCTTAACCCCCGTAGAATAAAGAAGAGGGTGCCTCAGAATTAGAATGACACGAGGAAAGGAGTAAAATAATCTTATGTTCCCTTCCACAATCAATTCCCTTATATAACTAAAGCAGTTCTCGACACAACATCGACCAGTTTGGCTTAGTAATCCTACAGGTAGTCAAGCTCTGATACCAACGCTGTCGGGACCCCGATCCTAAGTCATATGATTCCAGCTTGTAACATATCACATCACTTTGTGGCCTCACGCACGATAATCCCAACGGCTTCCACCTTACCTTGGCCAGGACCGTTTGCGTCTTTTGGCTCACGTATATGATTATGTCGCTAGCAATCATACGCCAGAGAACCCGGGTAGACATGACTAGTCATAGAACCCAAGTAACACATTCGTACAGGAACATGCATACGTAACCCAACAATGCAGGTGTCAATCATCAGCGTGTGTAGACGAGTCATAGCAAGCTACATGGACTCCATTACACCATGAGACAATTCTATCATCAACTGCATGTAGATGAGTCATAGCAGGCTACATGGACTCCATTACACTGTGAGACATTTCCCTGTAGGGACAGATACAACAACAAAGAAAGATACATGACGGTCAATTAATGTTTCCGGAGTAGTAGCAAGCTACCATGGCTTAGTGGAAGCACAAATAGGCATTTCCCTGTAAAGAGGGCTACTAAAGGCACACAACTAGGCGTCGAATCCCACACATACCAATGCACGTCACACGTACGCACAACATGCACGATATGCGTAGATACAACATGGAATCACAACACAACTCTACGACTCAAAGTGTTTATTAAACACTCATAAGAGCCAACATGGTGTGATATTACAAACAGGGGTCACATGACCCAACACTCAAGTCATACAATCATCAAGCGGAAACAAGGCATGTCTGGGTATAGACATCTACTAAAGTGGCTGAAGGAGCCTGAAAAGCTACAACGACCCGACCAAAGGAGCCAGACCTCTGTCTGGGGTTCCCAAGCTAATCCGGTCAACACCGAACTTCATGTCGTAAGAATCACTAACGAGACTGACGTCTCCTCTGCAAAAACATAAATTAAGCAACCGTGAGTACAAAGGTACTCAACAAGACTTACACCAGAACTATCTACATATGCATCATTATCAATAAAGGGGGTTGTGGAGTTTATTGCAGCAAGCCAACTCTGACTCATGGCTAACCTGTACTACGACTACGAGTACTTTCTTTGAGGTGGGATATCACACACGAGTCCACATATTCACCAAATCAATACACCACTATGGATCCACTCCCGTCTCCCTACGAGAAGGCCATCCATAGCACTCATGCTTATCTTGCGCATTTTAGAGTATCCATTTCAAGTTATCTATGAACCACATACATTTTCCAAGTAATCCATATCCGAGGACGCGGCTATTCGAACAGATTGATAATCCTGCAGGGGTGTACTTCTTCACACATGCTCCTGCCACTTATCACCATGTGCACGTAAAAAGGCACCTCGGCAACCTTCAAGCGGAAGCCCAGCGAGGGAGTTGGCCACGACCGTTAACCACACAAGACCCTAGTATAGGTTTATCGCCTATTTGAGACTGAACCCGCAAGGAAGTCCGGCCGAAGTTTCCTCTACGGTCTCAAACAATGTGCACAGGGTTCCACAACCCCACCGTTCGGGTGCCACTTGGTACACCGTGCCACTGTGCATCTACCGCATCGAAGCCCACCCCGTCGGGCAGCGCTAATCACGACCGCCAACACTTTTCTACAAACACCAGAAATTAGTTGCAACTCCTAGACTGAGATCTAGGCGATTAATAAGTCGAGCAAGGTCATATTTCAGGGCCCAACGTGTGGTAGTAGCTGTCTTGGATCACATACACAAAACTCAGTTCTTAAGGACGGTCCCAATGAGACAACCCGCCATGTACTCCTACATGGCCCCTCATCGCTACCTTTACCAAATCGTGTTCACACACTTAGCTCTCACACAGTAGGACATGAACACATCCATTTCGATTCATCGCCCAGATGGATCAGACCCGACACGACACGACTATAAGCATAGCAGGCACAGTAAGTAAGCAAGCATGGATGAGTAGGCACATCAAGGCTCAAGCAGTTGCTACTCATGCTAAGTGGTTTCAACTATTTACTGTGACAAAGACAGGTCATGCAAAGGAATGGGTTCAACTACCTAGAACATGTAACAATTGAATCGTGATTGTCCTAATGCAATAAAAGAGAGCAGGAGTGAGAGAGTGGGTTTATATCAGTATGCTCAAGGGGGTTGCTTGCATGACAGTTCTGAAGATAGTACTTCTCTTCATCAGTGTCAACGGCCATAACGTCGGAACCATCGTCTACCGAGAAGGAACATCACCGACAAACAAAAAGGAACACATTCAATGTAATGCAACAAACATGATGTATGATATGCCATGTTAAGGTACTGAATTGACCTAATATAGTAGCTAGTCATATTAATTGAAGTGGAATTCAAACCTAGTTCACATTCCATCTCCAAATGTTATTTCAAAAATTGTCCTAATCATGAAATGTCCTAGTTGGTGATGTTAAATTGTTCAAACATGCATGATCATGGCATAAACAGATTCATTGGATTTTTCTGCTCATTTTTCATATATAACTATATAACTTATTTGCATCCAAGTTATAGATTATTTTCTATGAATTTTAGAAGTTTTAAACATTTTCTGGAATTTTCAGAATTATTTGGAATTAGATTTAATCCAGAAAATGGTTTATTGCGTTAGCACTATGTCAGGCTGACGTCAGCAGGCCAACAGGCTGGTCCAGGTCAAACCTGACGAGTGGGACGCACTAGTCAGTGACATATTTGTTAACAGGGCTTATTTAGATTAACTAAGCTAATTAATAGGCACTAGGGCCCACTGTCAGTGACTTGTGTATTAAACTAAACGATGATTAGAATAACTACAAAATTAACCTAATTAAGCCAGGGCTAGTCCACATGTCTGTGACTCATATGGGTCAAACCTCGGTCAACCGAGGTCAACCTCGCCGGAGTTGACCCACGGCTCGTCGCCGACGTAGCCAGAGACGGCGGAGGGCAGTGGAAATGGCCCTCCGGTGACCAAAACGACGGCGGAGAGCATCTACGTGACGCTCGCGCTCGTTCGCATCCAACGAAACAAGCGGCACTGCCCGGGGTGGACTAAAATGACGATGACGACGACTCGTGTGGTGGCCGGAGTCGGGTGACCACGAGTCCGACGCCACAGGGCATGACAGGGCGGGTTAGGGAGCTCGTTCACCTCCTGGAGGCATGCTGATCATAACAACAAGCTTGGATGCAAGCTTTGCTAGCTGGGCACGACGGTGACAAGCATGGCGGCGACGACCTCTCGGCCATGATGGCCGATGCGGCTAGAGGACGAAATCAGCGGCGTTGCTAGGGGCGAAAGCAAGAGGAGCTCACGGCGATTCAAATGATGCCGTCGGTGAGCTCCGGGAGGGGCAACTTGCTGTGAATCGAACGGAGGCGACCGTTGGGTCCAGAGGTTGAAGAAGATGGCATGGAAGCGATGTAGGGCCTGTAGCAAAGCTTGGCTCGGTGGAGCTGTAGAGGAGGTCGTGACGGAGCTTCTGGACAGCACGGAGGAGCGAGGGGAAGGCATTGGTCGCGGGTTTCACGGTGGCGAGCTCGTGATGGCCTCGGCCATGGCAATGCAAGCGCAAGGGAGAGGCAAGGGGGAGGAATGGCGAGGAGGAGGGGATCCATACGGCAGCTGGGGTCTCATCCCCGTCGCCTCGCTGGGCTGGGGAGGCAGGCAGGCACCTGCCGGCGTGGAGGCCTCGGGCGCACACCGTGCCCTGCTTCTCCTCTTCCTATTGGCAAGAGGAGGAAGACAGTGTTGCCCCTAGTGGGCTGGGCTGGGCCAGGTGAGCTCCAGGTATTTCTCTCCTTTTAATTTCTATTTTCTATTATTTGCTCTCTGTTTTATAATATTTGGGAAAAAAACCTTAAGACAAAAACCATGTAATTTATTCTGGGGTGTAAGTATATTATTGCTAAGCCCCATAATAAGTTTCAGCATTTTTGGAGAAACTAAAATATTTATAGTCATTTAGTTATCATTTTCAGATGCATTTCTGATTTATTTAAAATGACAAAAGTTGTTTAAAAGTTCATCACCTCTGGTATGTTGTTTCCAACATTTATCAGAAATGGTGAACAATTTTTAAGGCCATTTTGGGTTCATTGGAAATCTTAGCTAATTGAATTTGTTTGAATAATGGAGTGCTAGGGTTTTGACAATCCCCATTTCAAGTTCATTTGAATTTAAACATGATGACATGATGATTAATGCAATGACAAGGAATGGCTAGCTAGGGCTGTGACAAGGCCCCATCTTCTAGAGCACAATGATGATCATCATGTTCCTGTGTCACACCGTGTGTTTTGTGCCACATCACTATGTTAATAAAGCTTAAAAATTAGGACCAACAAAAACTTTTTGTGAATCGATGTGATGCTTGAACTAATTGCTATTGCTTGCTTGATTGAGTGTGTCCCTAATTCACAAATCTCTCATACTCTCAAAACTCATCTCCTTGATCCAAATCTTTTCCCAATGATCATGACATGTGTATAGGAGATAAAACTATTTTTATACAAAAATATTTTGGCCAAAAAGCATTTATTCTATTTAGGTTTTCAAAAACCCCTGAATTGAGGTTTGAACTACAAGTCCTCAAATTAGGGTGAATATTCTCTCCCAAATATTTTATTTGAAGCCTATTATATATTAGACTTCCCAAAACCACAAAAATATATTTTAAAAGTTAATTTTGTATTTTATTTAAATGCCTTTATAAGGCAAAAAATGGTCCTTTATAGGAAAAAAATTAGTTTTATGTTTCAAAAATATTTGAAAAGATTTAGGGAAACTAAGTGGACATATATGGTCCATATATAGCAGTTTCCAAACATGGTCATGTTCAAAATATTGGACAAAACCCTCCAAAACACTTTCTGCCTATTTCAAGTATTTGAAATATTTCTAAAATAAATATTGTCAAATAAATCCAGGAAAATTCCAGCAAGTCACATATACCTCATATGATGAGTTTGCCAAGTTTCATCTCAATCCAAATAGATTTCGTTCACAAAAGTGTCCCAAAACCCTCTCTGTCTAGATTGAAATTTGATCAACTTTACATTGCCAAGTATATCCTATTGATCTCAAACTTTGTGGACATCCTCTAATACCCTAATGATGCATCTACACCAAGTGGAGTATCAAGGAGAACATGGTAGCTTAATTAGATCTAAGCAAATCTATTTTTGTTGATTTCTAGGGTTTTGCAAATGTTGCATTAGCAAGTTTTTCCAAATGAGCTACAAATTTGTATGCATGGCTATTTGGTCCTAAATGTCATCCCTGTTAAATCTCATGTCAAGGAGATCAACCTAACTAGCTCAAAACTACATCAAACACCTGCTGGTAGAATCTAGAAATCACTATTTTGAGCCCTTATACTATTCTCCTTGAGTTGAACTTTTTACCACATCATCTACTAGTACTCTTCTACCCCCAGAAAATTCTCATGGCCTCAACTCAAATTGGTGGGTGAAAACCCCTTTCCCCGCTCTGGACAGCAGTTTTCCCCCTCTCTCTCAACTTTCGTTCTCTTCCAAGGAACCTCCAGAGCATCCCATGCTCCCCTACATTGTTTACACCCCACCTACACCCGTGGACACTAGTGGTCGCGCCCAAAATGCCAAAGGCATGCAATGGCATGCCATTTGGGCACGCTACAGTGCGCCATCGCACTGTAGCCAGCCTATCCCGAGGCCCCGACCACCTAGGGCGTTGGGAAAGTTGTCCCTGGCAACCGTCTTGGCGCCCGTGGCAAGACGACCGGTCGCCCCCCTCCTTCCTCACACCTCCCATGCCCTATGTCCGAGCACCGTTGATCTCCCCTGCTCTCTGTCCACGCGAGGGACCCGCCTCGAGCTCGCTCTCCTCCTTCTTCCCCTCCCAGAGCCCTGCGCTAGCCCCACGAACACTATAGACGAGCCCCTGCTCTTCCCCGTGGCCGCCACGGCCATCCCCTCGGGCACCCGTGAGCTCCTCTCACGGTGCGCCGTGGCCCCGCCTAGAAAGGCCACTCCACGCTCTCCTCTCCTTCCCTATTGCTCTTCTGCACACCCAATCGGACTCCTGCATCTCCCAAACCGCCCCCGGGAGCCCCGGTGCTCGGAATCGAGCCAAGCGCCGCCGCATCGTGTCGCCGGCATCCGTGTGGTATGGACCTCCCTGACCGCTCATTTTTTTCTTCTCTGGAACCGCCACGGCATGCTGACCCATTCCCCTCTCCTCTCCGCATATTTTGCAGTGTGTGGTCGCTGGGTCGACCTCCCGAAGCGCCGTCGGCGAACTGAGCCTCTCCGCCGACTGCCACAGCCACCCACCAATGCGCGATAACCCCCTGAGCATGTCGATCCCAACACCGCCTCGAACGGCCGTCGGGACCCTCGCCGGTGAGCTCTTGACCCCCTGGTCGCGAGGTGGGAGATGATAGGCGGACCTCGCCTGTCATGCTCTCGCCCCTCTCTCTGGCCGCTGGGACCGCCCTATCGGGTTTAAACCCCGGCCGGCACGCGCGCCTGACTTGCTGGGCCGTTTCGGCTCTGGGCCGGCCCAACTAGAGGCTCCTCTGGCCCAACCATTCTTTGGCTATTCTCTTTTTCCATTTTTCAAAATTCTTGCAAAAATTGCACATAATATAATATAACTACAAATGCCATGATTTAAATTTCTATATTCTCCTAAAAATGCCACCTACTATTTGACACCACTTCCATATTTTTCCACCACAATTTTCTGTGTCGCTCAAATTTAAATTCAAATCTGAACTATGATAACCTCACTTTGTAAAATCCCTAGAACACTCATTTTAAGTCCAAATGAGTTGATTCAAAATTTCTCATGCTCTGTATGTCATGCTCTATTTATCTAAAAATGGTGAACATTTTTCCTAGGTACATATTTTGTTGGATCTAAGAAATGGTCCATTTCTTCATAGGACTCAACTTGGGAAATTCCTAAAGTGATCATACAGTAAAACCAACTCCCTCCGATTTCTAAAATCATGTTTGAATTAATGAGTGCCTTCACTCATTTTCGAAAAAAATCTGGGGATTCCCTGTAGATCCCCATTCCCTTTTGATTCCATCCTAATAAAATCCCTAGTGCTTCAAATCCAGTAGGACTACCTTGGTAACTTTTCATGTAACCATAGGTGTCCTAGAAAAAAATGAAATTCCTATTTTAGGACATTTTTATTTTCTGCCTTGTTGTGTTCTTATTATGGTTGTTTACGACATTAGTTGACAAAGTAGACGGAGTATTTTGAGAAGATCGGAAGCTTTCGAAGACCACGAAAACTTTGCTGAGCTAGGAAAGCAACCCTTTGACCATGTTGATGAAACTACTTTATGCATGGCATTTTAGCACTTTATTTTGTTGCATTTGAAAGCATGTTGATGATGTGGTGACAACCTTGCTAGGTTGGTCTCCTATGCACTTCTCGTTGATACTTGCATTGTGCATGACTCTATTTTTTCGTTGAGAGTTATGCGGGTGGGAAGTAGATAGGATGCTATGTAGTTGCTACGCAAGTGGGACGGAGATATGCATAGAGATGGAAACAAAAGTGTTTTCAAAGACTTTTCAAAAACCCATCAGGTGCCACTAATGCCCGAGAGAGATGTTGTGCTAGGTAACCACTTGAGAGAGAAGTGGTGTACCGAGGCAAGTTGTGTGTGTGGTTTCAAAAAAGGATTAGATTTAAGATTTGTTGACCGTTACCAACCTTACATGTATGACCACAATACCCCTTATGGGACGAGGCTTTGTTGATTACTTTGGTCGATGCTAGCAGAGAGCCCGCATTACTAGTGGCGGGAGAGCCTGAGTTACTCTCTCGATACGAGGTCGTGCCTAGAAGGACAACTATGACTGTTTTCACAGACACCGGGCACACCTTGTGTCCCCTCTTGGATGGTACTTGTGATGTACATCATGAGGACGTGGGCCAATGAGTGGACTCTTTTGTTTAGTGTTGTCAAGGGAAAGGCATTGTTCAGGTGCTTACCTCGGGTATGTAATATACCGCGAGTCACGGATGACACGGAAGTTCCCCGAGTCTTGTGGGTAAAGTGTGCAACCTCTGCAGAGTGTATAACTATTTGAATAGCCATGTCCACGGTTAAGGACAGTTGGGTGCTGCTGCTTAAACTATGTCCATATGTTTTCACAAAACTTGGTGTGTGTGTGTGACAAAGAGATAATTGAGCTAAGTCGGATGACTTGATGAGATGATTAAACTGAAGTTGTTCATACTCTGTTTATATTGATATATGTAACCTCATGATGCATGATTTTACAAATGTTAGGACATGGTATTGCACTCAAAACTAGCTTTCCGCAAAACTACCTGCTTAGTGATAAACCATTCATGATTACCTTCTTCCAAACATGGGTTGCTTGCGAGCACATTCAAAAGTACTCATTGGCTTGTCCCTAGTTATTTAATTGGCCAGGCATGAAAGAACAGGTTATGATGAAGAGTGCCTTGGTGACGAACATGCGAGCTAGGACGCTTCCCAGTCAGAATGCCTGTAGGGTTAAGGCAGATGGCCTGGGTCTGCGCTATCGTTGAAGATTTCCGTTGCGAGGTATTTTGGCCTTCATGGCCCTATCTATAATGACTTGGCCATAATGGTCACATTTGTGTAAGACAATATGTAATGGATGTAAGACTCTTGTTATTCAGTTTCTGTGTGTTCTGTGAGCATTGATCTCTGGGATCACTGTACACGTGCATTCGGTGACTTCGACTTATGAGTCGGGGTCCCACATGCGGAGAACATGAAGGAGAGGAAGTACCAAGGGCTGAGGAAGTGGAGATCTGCTGACCCCTACTCCATCAGGAGAAGAACTGTTGTTGACACTCGTTTTCACACCAAGGAAAAACAAGATTTCTATGAGACTGTGTTGCTTGACAAGAACCCATCAGTGAGTGACATGAGGTTTGTTGACTAAAAGTACATCAAGGCCAATGAGGACTACTTTCCCCATGTCCAGGAGAGCTTCAGGCTGATGGTCATTGATGAGTTCATTGGGAGAGAGTTGACTGCATGGAATGATGAGCTCATCATGTAATTCTACTCCACATCACACTTCTATTCGGATGGTAGTATAGTCTGGATGACTGAAGGTAAAGTGTATGAGTGGGCTGCCATCTTAGGAGTCCCAAGATGGAGGATGGAGATCTTGATGTGTGCTCAGAGTCCAAGATGAATCACAACTCCATGGCCAACATGTATATTTCCATTCCTCGGGAGTATGTGAAGACACATAAGTTTGGTTCTATATATTTTCTGCTTGCTGGCCTACCTACCTCCAACACCATATTGAGGCACACCTTGTTGCCCAAATTAGGATATGATAAGATGATCCATGGTTACTCCATTAACATGCTGCATCACGTTGACAGACACACCAGGACCAGAGTGATGGATCTCATTGTTGAGACCATCAAGACGACTGCTGACCAGAAGAGGTCATGTGGATATGCACCATACATTCAGATGCTTATCAACTCCAAGCTTGGAAAGAATGTATATCTACTTGATCGTCCTCACCTGCCACTCTAGCCAGATTTTGAGGATAATGTTGTGATGATGGATCCATATCATCCCACTTCATCTACAGCTCACGCAGCTATGGAGACTGAGGCTAAGGCAGAGGCAGCTAGAGGCGCTAGTGCTCTTGTGGTTAAGACAAAGGCTGACCAAACGGCCTATCTTATTGCTGCCACTCAGAACATGGAGAAGGATATTGCAAATATTATCAAGAATCAAGAGAGCTTAGAGCGGATCGTGGAGACAAAGTTTCATTCTTTGGATGTCAAAGTGACAGAACTTGCAACAACTATTAAGACTCTCAAGAAGGAGGTTGACGGAGTTGAGATCCCAAGATCAGATGATGATGAGCCTACACTTCTAGTGACTACTCAGTTCAGGACTTGGGCCAGATCTTCTGCAGTTCCAACTCCACAGACGAGACCCTTAGTGTCTGCACCAACTGCTGCCCCTTCAGTTCCTTCAACACCTCCAGTTTCTACCCTCTAGCTCAGAAGACCTCCGCAGAAGCATTTGCCGACGCTCTTCTTTCGGCTCCTTTGACGACCACCAGAGTAGCTTCATCGCCACGTGGAGGAGATCATACCCAGAGCAACGTTTAGCTCTGTACTATTTGAACTTTTTGGTAATTTGTTGCCAAAGGGGGAGAATAGGTATAGATCATAGGGCTTCGAGAGAGAGAGAGTGTTGCTTTTTGGAGTTCTCTTGGTCGTTGATACATTTGGTTTTATCTTTTGCTCATTTTTGTGACTTAAACTATGTCGTGTTTGATCATACACTCAATGGTTGATGCTACTATGTCATATATTTACATCTATCATGATCATTCACTTCTATGCTTGGTGATGTGTGCATTGCATTTTACTCAAATCTTTTATGCGCTCCACCAAGATGTATGTGACATGGAAGAGTAAACCATGATCCTAACCAATTGTGCATGTGCATTCAAATGCAAATTTAAAATAATGCACAAATTTAGGGGGAGATCTTGCTTATCACATACTTCTCAAAGCGAGGATACTACGCATTGCTTATATCTTTTGTTGAAGCTTTGATCTATATGTTGACATCAATTACCCAAAAGGGGGAGATTGAAAGCACAACTTCTCCCTAGGTGGTTTTGGTAATTAACAACGACATATAGTTCATTGAACTAATGAGCCTATCAAGTATATTTCAGGAAAGTTCAATGAATGGGTTGGCTAAGATTATGAGATGGATCCCTAGATGCAATGAACACAAGTTGGCAAGAGCTTCAAGCTTCAAGACTCTACATTTTATTTTATGTGAGAAATCACAATTGAGTCCATAGGACAAGCCAATACTATTAAAAGGGGATGAGGTGTTGATAATGATCTGGTTGCTCAAGTGCTTAGAGATTTGCCACCAAAAGCCTCAGCCAAACTCTCACAAATATATTTTGTCCAAAACAAAAATGCCAAAATCGGTTCCACCAAGTTTTCCATATCGGCCCCATCGAGTTTGCCAAGACAGAACCCAGAGCCAAAACCCTAGAATCCCGGTACCACCGAGACTTGGTTCGGTTCAGCCGAAAAGTGGTTGCAATCTCTCTGTAATCGAAGTGTTAAACTCGGAATTCCCAAGTTTTGCATTTTGGTGCCACTAAGTTTTAGATCTGCCCTAGGTCGCCCGAATCGGTCTCACCGAGTTGTTCCTATCGGTCTCACCGAGAACCCAAAAGTTGCAGCCTTTTGCACTAGTCGGTGTAACCGAGTTTTTACTTCAGTTCCACCGAGTTGGGCAATAATGTTGTAACGGTTGGATTTTTGGAGAAGGCTATTTATACCCCTCCACCCCTCTCATTCGTAGAGAGATGGTACTTGTGATCTGTGTTGGGTTTTCTGCGAAGAAGAGCGGGTGATGCAACTAAGTATAGGTAAGTATTTCCCTCGGTGAGAACCAAGGTTATCGAACCAATAGGAGTAGCACGCAACCCACGTCTTCAGCGACTGCACACAAAGAAGCAAACTCTTGCACCCAACGCGGGAAAGAGGGTAGTCAATCCCCTTGGACTTGTTATTTGCAAGCAAATGAAGTGTGTAGATGATAGTTGAATAATGTAAATTGCAAAATAAGTAAAATAAAAATAAATGGTAGCAAGGTACTAATATCTTTTGTAAATATATAAGTGGATAGACCGGGGGGCGTAATTTTCCCTAGTGGCTGATACGTCTCCAACGTATCTATAATTTTTGCTTGTTCCATGGTGTTATATTATCATTCTTGGATGTTTTACAATCATTTTATTACAACTTTATATCATTTTTTGGGACTAACCTATTGACATAGTGCCAAAGTGCCAGTTGCTATTTTTGCTTGTTTTTTACTTCGCAGGAAATCAGTACCAAACAGAGATGAAACGCTGCGGGGATTTTTGTGGTTTTTTTACGGACCAGAAGAAACCAGATGGGCCAAAGAATACCAGAAGAGGGGGCCCAGGGTTGCTAGCACCCACATGGGCATGCCAGAGTCCCCCTGGCCCTGGTGGGTGCTGGGCCACTCCGGCACCCCCTCAACCGACTATCGTGCCTATAAATTCCCTGGAAATCCAAAAACCCTAGAAGAGTCGTCGAAACACAATTCCAGCCGCCGCAAGTTCCAAAACCGCGAGATCCAATCTAAACACCATCACGGAGGGGTTCATCTTCTTCATAGGTGCCTCCCCGATGATGCGTGAGTAGTCCACCATAGACCTACGGGTCCGTAGGCAGTAGCTAGATGGCTTCTTCTCTCTCTCTTATGATTCTCAACACAATGGTCTCTTGGAGATCTATTTGATGTAAACTTTTGCGGTGTGTTTGTTGGGATCCGATGAATTTTGAGTTCATGATCAGTTTCTATCCATGAATATTATTTTAGTCTTCTTTGATCTCTTATATGCATGATTACTTATAGCCTCGTATTTCTTCTTCGAATCTTTGGTTTAGTTAGGCCAACTAGATCGATTTTCTTGCCATGGGAAGAGGTGCTTTGTGATGGGTTCGATCTTGCGGTGTTCTTTCCTAGTGACAGAAGGGGCAGCAAGACACGCATGTATCGTTGCTATTAAGGATAACAAGATGGGGTCTATTCCTACATGAATAGATCTTGTCTACATCATGACATCGCTCTTATTGCATTACTCCGTTTTTCCATGAACTTAATACACTAGATGCATGCTGGATAGCGGTCGATGTGTGGAGTAATAGAGGTAGATGCAGGCAGGAGTCGGTTTACCTATCTTGGACGTGATGCCTATATAATGATCATCGCCTTGGATATTGTCATGACTATTCGATTTTCTATCAATTGCCCAACAGTAATTTGTTCACCCACCGTGCACTATACTCATGAGAGAAGCCACTAGTGAACCCAACGGCCCCCGGGTCTACTTTTCCTATCAATATTGCTTTCCGATCTACGTTTTTTCCAATCTTTGTTTTCAGATCTACAAAACCAAAAACCCAAAAATACCTTGCTGCATATTTACTCTTTTTATTTGTGTTCTTGAGAGATCTATCTATCACTACCTAATCTATCTTATTACCGTAGAGAGATTGACAACCTCTCTTTCGCGTCGGGTTGCAAGTATTTGTTGTTTGTGTGCAGGTGCTGCTTATTGGGTGTTGGTGATCCTCCTACTGGTTCGATAACCTTGGTTTCATAACTGAGGGAAATACTTACCGTCGCTGTGCTGCATCATCCCTTCCTCTTTGGGGAAATACCGACGCAGCCCAAGCCACGTCAAAGGAATTTTTGGCGCCGTTGCCGGGGAGGAAGTAGTCTCTTCTACGTGCCTATTGTAGGCGCCGAGGGACTCCACCATCATCTACCAGGTTCCTAATCACAAATCTCATCTCCTTGCAATTACATTATTTGCCATTTGCCTCTCGTTTTCCTCTCTCCCACTTCACCAATTTGCCGTTTTCTTCGCCCTCTTTTTCGTTCGCCCTTTTTCTAGTCAGATCTCGTGTTTGCTTGTCACCATGAGTGATTTTGGTTTGGCATAAACAGATGACGGCAGGACTCCTAAAATTGGACGTCCTGCCAATCTTGATTCTAAAACTTTCGTTTTGGGGCAAGGGAACGTTATAGGAAAAGAAACTATTCTAGAGTTTTTTAATTGCGCTGGGAATTTGACTCTCGATGATACCCCTATTCTGAAAAAACTAAATCCTATGCGGAAGCTATCTCGGTGTTAGTTCTAAAACTTGAAAATAGATTTATTCGTACCCATCCTACCTTGCAAAGATTGGTTTATGAGCTACCCGTCATTAAGAATCCTAAGGCTAAGAAGTTAGCTACCCTTGTTCTCTTGCATGAATTTGATCATATAGTACGGGAAGCTAGCGAGATCTTTGACTTTTATGGTATGAGCCGTGAAAAACCGGTGATAGGAGAAATCCTTTACAATAGTGATTACATGATGAGATATTTTCTTGGAAATAATCAAATTCTTTATGAGAATCTCAAAAAGGAAGTCCCCGTTTTAGATATGATCCAACATGTTTTCAATGATATGAACCAACAATATTCATGGATCGTGGCCGGTAATCAAAGGGGTTACGTAGAGGGACAATTTGATAGTGCTAAGGTTGCCATGGATGATGTGTTTCAAGTTTTATTTGCAAAACCTCTTGACCAAAGGTCCTCATCCAAAACCAAAGATGAAAATACTTGAATCTATCAAATATGCCTAGCTAGGGGCGTAAAACGATAGCGCTTGTTGGGAGGCAACCCAATGAATAAATAAAATTTTGCTTTTTCCTTTCTGTTTTTGAGTGTTGACAAAATTATGCCTATGTTATGATTGTGTTTTTATGGTTTATTTAGTGTTTGTGCCAAGTAGAACCGTTAGGATGATTCATAGGATGAGTAGAAGTGATGCTGAATCTGAAACAGAAACTTTGCGTCCAGTATATGAATTTTCATTTTTTTTTCTGGAACGTGATCTTGAGCTGAAATTTTAATACAGTGTTGCTCTACAAATTCCTTACGTTGTCCTAATTTTTCAGAATTTTAAGAGTTACAGAAGTATGGGTATGGTACAGATTACTACAGACTGTTCTGTTTGAGACAGATTCTGTTTTTGTTGCATTGTGTGCTTGTTTTGATGAATCTATGGTTTGTATTGAGGGGTATAAGACATGGTAAAGTTAAAATACAGTAGGTATAATGCAATTATAAAATTTGAATGGGTTTACAACAGTACCTAAAGTAGTGATTTGCTTTCTTATACTAACGGATCTCACGAAGATTTTGTTGAGTTTTGTGTGATTGAAGTTTTCAAGTTTTGGATGCGATCACGATGGATGAAGGAATAAGGAGTAGCAAGAACCTAAGCTTGGGGATGCTACCGCACCCCCAATATATATCCAAAGAGTAACAAGCAACTAATCTTGGGGATGCCCCCATGAATAGATCTTGTCTACATCATGGCATCGTTCTTATTGCATTACTCCGTTTTTCCATGAACTTAATACACTAGATGCATGCTGGATAGCAGTCGATGTGTGGAGTAATAGAGGTAGATGCAGGCAGGAGTCGGTTTACCTATCTTGGACGTGATGCCTATATAATGATCATCGCCTTGGATATCGTCATGACTATTCGATTTTCTATCAATTGCCCAACAGTAATTTGTTCAGCCACCGTGCGCTATACTCATGAGAGAAGCCACTAGTGAACCCTACGGCCCCCGGGTCTACTTTTCCTATCATATTGCTTTCCGATCTACGTTTTTTGCAATCTTTGTTTTCAGATCTACAAAACCAAAAACCCAAAAATACCTTGCTGCATATTTACTCTTTTTATTTGTGTTCTTGAGAGATCTATCTCTCCTATCTATCACTACCTAATCTATCTTATTACCGTAGAGAGATTGACAACCTCTCTTTCGCGTCGGCTTGCAAGTATTTGTTGTTTGTGTGCAGGTGCTGCTTATTGGGTGTTGGTGATCCTCCTACTGGTTCGATAACCTTGGTTTCATAACTGAGGGAAATACTTACCATCGCTGTGCTGCATCATCCCTTCCTCTTTGGGGAAATACCGATGCAGTCCAAGCCACGTCAGTGGCATATCTCATGTAGTAGGCATACGGTGGGTAAACAAATTATTGTTGGGCAATTGATAGAAAAGCGCATAGTTATGCAATATTTATTCACGGCAATGATCATGTGTATATATGCATCACATCCATAATCAAATAGGCCGACTCCTGCCTGCACCTACTACTATTACTCCACGTCGAGAGCGCTTCTATGCTTTCCTCTCTAAGTATTACGTTCATGCCAAACAGAGTAATGCTTGGAGAACGATGACATGATGTAGACAAAGAAAACTCAATCAGTATGAATTAACCCCATCGTTTTTTCCTTATTGGCAACAGTACAAAGACGTGTCTTGTCCATTTTTGTCACTCGGATATAGAGCACCGTGATACGTCTCCATCGTATCTATAAATTTTGATTGGTTCATGCCACTATTCTACAATTTCCATATACATTTGGCAACATTTTATATTATTTTTGGGACTAACTAACTTATCCAGTGCCCAGTGCCAGTTCCTGTTTTTTGTGTGTTTTTTGTTTCGCAGAAATTCCATATCAAACGAAGTCCAAACGCAATAAAAATTTACGGAGATTTTTTTGGAATATATGTGAATGTTAGGAAGAAGAATCAACACAACACGGTGCCCGAGGGCCCCAGCACGCAACAGGGCGCGACCAGGGGGGTGGCGGCGCCCGGTTGCCTCCTAGTCACCCCTCAAGTCGGTCGGGCCCCTACTTTCTCCGCAAGAAATATATTTTCGCGATAAAAATCCCCTCAAAATTTCAGCCCGATCGGAGTTACGGATCTCCAGATATTTAAGAAATGGTGAATGCCCAGAAAACAGTCGCGAAAACAGAAGAGAGACAGAGAGATAGATCCAATCTCGGAGGGGCTCCTGCCCTACGGGAGCCATGGCGGCCATGGACCAGAGGGGAAACTCTCCTCCCACCTAGGGAGGAGTCCAAGGAAGAATAAGAAGGAGGGGGGCTCTCTCCCCCTCTCTCCCCGTGGCACCGGAGCGCCGCCGAGGGAACCATCGTGACGACGATCTACACCAACAACTTCGCCGCCGTCATCACCACCACCATCACCTTCCCTCATCTATCTACAGCGGTCCACTCTCCCGCATCCCGCTGTACCCCCTACTTGAACATGGTGCTTAATGCTATTTATTATTATCCAATGATGTGTGGCTATCCTATGATGTTTGAGTAGTTCCTTTTTGTCCTATGAGTTGCTTGATGATCTTGATTGGTTTGAGTTGCGTGGTTTATTTTGGTGCTATCCTAAGGTGCCTTCCGTGAGGCGCACATGTGAAGGATTCACACTGGAGGGTGTTGCAATATGTTTATGATTCGCTTATAGTGGGTTGGTAAGTGACTGAAACACAAACCTGAGTAAGGGGATTGTTGCGCATGGGAGTAAAGAGGACTTGATGTTTAATGTTATGGTTGGGTTTACCTTAATGATTTCTAGTAGTTGCGGATGCTTGCTAGAGGTCCAATCATAAGTGCATATGATCCAAGTACGGAAAGTATGTTAGCGTATGCCTCTCCCTCATATAAAACTGCAATAATGATTACCGATCTTGTTATCAATTGCCTAGGACAATCTCGCAAATCCTATCACCACTTTTACACACTCGCTATATTTAGTTTATTGTTCTTTTATTAAAACATCACCTAACTTTTATTTCCACGTTCTTTATTACCTTGCAAAACTATCCATTACATCTACAAAGTACTTCTAGTTTTATTCCCGCAAAGTAGTTTCATACTTGTTCTAGGTAAAGTAAGCGTTAGCGTGCGTAGAGTTGTATCGGTGGTTGATAGAACTTGAGGAGAATATTAATTCTATGTTTAGCTCCACGTTGGGATCAACATTCTTACTTATCGAAAAAGGCTACAAACGATCCCCTATACTTGTGGGTTATAAAGACCTTTTTCTGGCGCTATTGCCGGGGAGCAATAGCGTAGCGGTTGATATTCTCGTGTGTGCTTGTTTGCTTTATCACTAAGTAATTTTATTTTCTGTTATTAGTTGTTTTATATGTTTATTTATGGGTAGTAAACGCAAAATACCAAAAAAATTAGATGTACTTGCTAACCCAGTGGATGAGGAACCACCCAAAATGTACCGTACTGCTAAAGCTTTTTACTTGGATCATCTACGATCCCTTTGTGCTCGTGCTGAAAAGCCAACTATCTTAGTTCAGGGAAAATCATTAAATGAGCATACTTATTATGTGATACACCGCTTGTCTCAAAAAGGGAAACTCTTGTGGCATCAAATTAATACTTTGTGTTGCTATGCTTGGAATTTATGTGAATTACATGATTTCACTTGTTGTTCCGAAGACACTAAAAAACACCTTCCCTATCAATGTGTGTTTAATGATAATGAAATATTATCTTCTTATGCTAAGGATGCCTATTGTTATTATGATGTTGAACAAATTGAAGAATTTGTTGCTTTTAAGGGTGCTTATGAAATTGCTACTTTGATTGAAACGTATGATGCTACTCTTTACAAATCGTAAAAAATTTCCGTACTTAAATATTGCTATGTAAACTATGCCTTGCTTATGTTAAAGAATTCATTGAAACAATGTCTGCTGCCTTGGAAGAGACTAATATTTTGCAGGAATCTATGGAAGAAGAAATTGCTGAAACTGTGAGCTCATTAGATGAAAAAGATGAGGAGGAGAGCGAAGAACAAAAGGAGGAAGAGCGGATTGATCACCCATTCCCACCTTCTAATGAGAGTAACTCTTCAACCCATACATTGTTTAATTTCCCTTCGTGCTTACCGAAGGATGAATGCTATGATCCCTTGGATTCGTTTGAAATATCCCTTTTTGATGAACTTGATGCTTGCTATGCTTGTGGCCATGATGTCAATATGAATTATGCTTATGGAGATGAACTTGATATAGTTCCTTATGTTAAGCATGAAATTTTTGCTATTGCACCCACACACGGTAGTCCTATTATCTTTTTGAATTCTCCCAACTACACTATATCGGAGAAGTTTGCACTTATTAAGGATTATATTGATGGGTTGTGTTTTACTATCACACATGATGATTTTGATGAATATAACATGCATGTGCTTGCTGCTCCTACTTGCAATTATTATGAGAGAGGAACCAAATCTTCACCTCTCTATGTTTTCAATATAATAAAATTGCAAGAAACCACTTATGCTATGTATTGGCCTTTACTTTGTGTGAATGAATTGTTCTTTTATGACATGCCAATGCATAGGAAGAGAGTTAGACTTCGTTGTTACATGATATATGTTGCTTTGTGCTCACTACTTAATAAAAAATCACTGTTAATTAAAATTGGGTTTGATATACCTTGGGATCCGGGTGGATCAATTACTTGAGCACTATATGCCTAGCTTAATGGCTTTAAAGAAAGTGCTGCCAGGGAGACAACCCGGAGGTTTTAGAGAGTCATTTATTTATGTTGTGTGCTTTTAAAATATATTTTTTTAAAAGTGGGGAACGTAAAACCATTTCAAAAAGAAAAGTGAAAGTGAGAAGGACAAGCATCGTTGAAGTGGGGACGTCCTTGAACTTTTGTTCATGCCCATGGAAACTTTGTGAATCTTGATTACAGAAACTTTTCAACAAAAATAATTATCCCCTTGTATAAATCCATTGTATTATAAAAATAATGTGCCAAGAATTACCTTTAGGATGTTTAAATTGCTTGTTTGATATGTGTTGTGTAAAAACAGAAACCTTTGCTATAGTGTTTGAATTTTCATATTTTACTGGAGCATGCAAAAATTCTGAATTTTTTACACAGTACTTTTATGCAATTTTTTTATCACGTACTAATTTTTCAGAATTATTTGATTTAGGTAAGTATAGGTTTCATCTGCATCTTTGCAGACTGTCCTATTTTTCACAGATTGCTGTTATAGTTGCTTTGACTGCTTATGTTTGAGTTCTTGTTGAGCCCCATTGACTTGGGAGACATATAATTGTGATAGCATACAGTAGGTAATGTTGGATTTTAATTATACAATAATGTGATGGCAAGACATGATGGGTTTGGTGTTATATGTACTAACCTTTCTAATGAAAGTTCCGTTAAGTTTTGTGTGGATGAAGTGTTCGAAGATCAAGGAGGTATCGATATGGGAAGAATATGGAGAGGCAAGAGTTCAAGCTTGGGGATGCCCAAGGCACCCGAAGTAAATATTCAAGGAGACTCAAGCGTCTAGGCTTGGGGATGCCCCGGAAGGCATCCCATCTTTCTTCTTCAACAATTATCGGTATGTCTCGGTTTTTATTTTGTTCACATGATATGCATAAATTCTTGGAGCGTCGTGTGCCTTTTATTTTCCTTTTATAAATGCACCATGCTGGTATGGGAAATTCCATGGTTGATTTATAGAATGCTCTTTGCACTTCACTTATATCTTTTGAGTATGACTTTATAGAATGCTTCATGTGCTTCACTTATACCATTTGAAGTTGGATGCCTGTTTCTCTACATATAGAAAACCGTTATCTGTAGAATGCTCTTTTGATTCACTTATATTTATTAGAGCATGTCCAGGTCTTTTGTAGAAAGAATTAAACTCTCGTTCTTCACTTATACCTATTTAGAGAGTCAACAGGAATTGGTCATTTACATGGCTAGTCATGAAATCCTACATAAAACTTGTAGACCATTGAATATGATATGTTTGATTCCCTGCAATAGTTTTGCGATATTAAGATGGTAATATGTGGGGGTACTAGTGAATGATTGTGGATTAGTAAGAATATTGGTGTTAAGGTTTGTGATTCCCGAAGCATGCACGTATAGTCTCTAGTTATGCGATGAAGTTGGAGCATAATTTATCCTTGATTGAAATCCTTTGTACTGTTGAATCGGGGGACGCGCGATGGTTAACTCCTCCCAACCTCCTCCCTAGGAGCATGCGAGTACTACTTTGATTTGTGATAAAACTAATAAAACTTTGCAATAAGTATATGAGTTCTTTATGACTAATGTGAATCCATGGATATACGCACTCTCACCTCCACATATTTGCTAGCCTCTTTGGTACCGTGCATTGGCCATTCTCACCTCGAGGATTGGTGCAAACTTTGCCGGTGCATCAAAACCCCGTGACATGATACGCTCTATTGCACATAAGCCACCTTATATCCTCCTCAAAACAACCACCATACCTACCTATTATGGCATTTCCATAGCCATTCCGTGATATATTGCCATGCAACTTCCGCCGTCACATCATATGACTTGTACACCCATTGTCATATTGCCTTGCATGATCGTAAGATAGCTAGCGTGATATTTCCATGGCTTGTCCGTTTTTTGATATCTTTCGCTACGCTAGATCATTGCACATCCTGGTACGCTGCCAGAGGCATTCATATAGAGTCATATTGTTCAGTAGTTTTTCATATCGAGTTGTAAGTAAATAGAAGTGTGATGCTATTCATTAGGGCACTGTCTCAGTGAGGAAAGGATGATGGAGACAATGATTCCCCCACAAGTTGGGATGAGACTCCGGACGAAAAAAAGAAAGAAAAGAAAAGAAAAGAGAAAAAAAAAGAAAGAAAAAGAAAAAGGAAAAAAAGAAAAAAAAAGAAAAAAAAATAAAATGAGAGAAAAGAGAGAAGGGACAGTGGTACTGCCTCTTTTTCCACACTTGTGCCTCAAAGTGGCACCATGTTTTCATATAGAGAGTCTCATGTTTTGTCACTTCCATATGCTAGTGGGAATTTTTCATTATAGAACTTGGCTTGTATATTCCGATGACGGGCTTCCTCAAATGCCCGAGGTCTTCATGAGCAAGCTAGTTGGATGCACACCCACTTGGCTTCATTCGAGCTTTCATACACTTATAACTCTAGTGCATCTGTTGCATGGCAATCCCTACTCCTCGCATTGATATCTATTGATGGGCTTCTCCATAGCTCGTTGATACACCTAGTTGATGCGAGACTTTCTTCTTCACTTTTTACCCATTTTATATCTACCACCATATTCTATTCCACTCTAATGCTATGTCCATGGTTCACGCTCATGTATTGTATGAAGAATAAAAAGTTGATGCGCATTGATAAAGTACGATCCAATTGCTTGGTTTGACACCGGGGTGCTCCTGATTTATACTTTATGCTAGGAAGACCAAGCATGACAGGCTATATGATTTTGTAGGGATAACATTCTTTAGCATTGTTATTTTGAAAGGACATGATTGTTTGCCAGTAAACCTGAGTATCGATGTCTTTATGTCAAATGATAGACTATTGCCTTGAATCACTTGTATCTTAATATTCATGCCATTATTAGACATTCGTTCAAGATTATGTTAGGTAGCATTCCACATAAAAAATTATCTTTTAATCATTTACCTACTCGAGGACGAGCAGGAATTAAGCTTGGGAATGCTGATACGTCTCCATCGTATCTATAATTTTTGAGTGTTTCATGCCAATATTATACAACTTCCATATACTTTTGGCAACATTTTATATTATTTTTCGGACTAACTTACTTATCCAGTGCCCAGTGCCAGTTCCTGTTTTTTTTTGTGTTTTTTTTGTTTCACAGAAATTCCATATCAAACGAAGTCCAAACGCGATAAAAAATTACGGAGATTTTTTTTGGAAAATATGTGAATTTTCGGAAGAAGAATCAACGCAACACGGTGCCCGAGGGCCCCAACACGCAACAGGGCGCGACCAGGGGGGTGGTCGTGCCCGGTCGCCTCCTGGTCACCCCTTAAGTCGGTTGGGGCCCTACTTTCGCCGCAAGAAAGATATTTTCGCGATAAAAATCCCCTCAAAATTTCAGCCTGATCGGAGTTACGGATCTCTGGATATTTAAGAAACAGTGAAGGGCCAGAAAATAGTCGCGAAAACAGAAGAGAGACAGAGAGATAGAACCAATCTCGGAGGGGCTCCTTCCCTCCGGAGCTATGGCGGCCATGGACCAAAGGGGAAATTCTCCTCCCACCTAGGGAGGAGGCCAAGGAAGAAGAATAAGGAGGGGGGGCTCTCTCCCCCTCTCTCCCGGTGGCGCCGGAGCGCCGTCGGGGCAACCATCGTGACGGCGATCTACACCAACAACTTCGTTGCCGTCATCACCACCACCATCACCTTCCCTCATCTATCTACAACGGTCCACTCTCCCGCATCCCCCTGTACCCCCTACTTGAACATGGTGCTTAATGCTATATATTATTATCCAATGATGTGTGGCTATCCTATGATGTTTGAGTAGTTCCTTTTTGTCCTATTGGTTGATTGATGATCTTGATTGGTTTGAGTTGCGTGGTTTATTTTGGTGCTGTCCTAAGGTGCCTTCCGTGATGCGCACACGTGAAGGATTCACACTAGAGGGTGTTGCAATATGTTTATGATTCGTTTATAGTGGGTTTGTGAGTGACTGAAACACAAACCCGAGTAAGGGGATTGTTGCGTATGGGAGTAAAGAGGACTTGATGTTTAATTCTATGGTTGGGTTTACCTTAATTAGTTATAGTAGTTGCGGATGCTTGCTAGAGGTCCAATCATAAGTGCATATGATCCAAGTACGAAAAGTATGTTAGCGTATGCCTCTCCCTTATATAAAACTGCAATAATGATTATCGATCTTGTTATCAATTGCCTAGGACAATCTCGCAAATCCTATCACCACTTTTCCACACTCGCTATATTTATTTTATTGTTCTTTTATTAAAACAACACCCAACTTTTATTTCCACGTTCTTTATTACCTTGCAAAACTATCCATTACATCTACAAAGTACTTCTAGTTTTATTCTCGCAAAGTAGTTTCATACTTGTTCTAGGTAAAGTAAGCGTTAGCGTGCGTAGAGTTGTATCGGTGGTCGATAGAACTTGAGAGAATATTAAGTCTACGTTTAGCTCCTCATTGGGTTCGACACTCATACTTATCGAAAAAGGCTACAATCGACCCCCTATACTTGTGGGTTATCACACCGCCAGATTGAACCCACTACAACGCACCCCTCTCACTGAAGAAATATCAATCTAGTTGGGCAAACTATTTCAATAGATCAGAGAGATTTACGAAGCTATAATAATCATGCAAATAAGAATCATAATAGAATTCAGAGAAGACTCAAATCTTTTTCATGAATAATCTGAACATAGACCCACAATTCATCGGATCCCAACAAACGCACCGCACAAAGTGATTACATCGAAGAGATCACCGTGACGATGCGGTGAACTTTGTATTGAAGATCAAGAGAGAGAGAGAGAGAGAGAGAGAGAGAGATAGCCATCTAGGTACTAACTACGTACCCGTAGGTCTGTAGGGAACTACTCACACATCACCATGGGAGCAGCAAGGTTGATGTAGAGGCCCTCCGTGATTGATCCCCCCTCCGGCAGGGCACCGGAACAGGGCTCCAGAGGGGCACACAGCGGAACAGAGACTTGCGGCGGCGAAAAAAGTGTTTAGGGAGGCTCTCTAGGGTTTTGGGGAAATATTAGAATTTATAGGCCAGAGAGGGGCGTCGGGAGACGCCAGGGGGAGCCAACACACAACAGGGCACGACCCCCCTGGGCGCGCCCTGATGTGTGCTGCCTCCCTCGTGCAGCTTCCGGTCTCCTCCCGAAGCTTCCAGGTCTTCTTTTGGTCCAGAAAAAATCATAAAAAAGTTTCGTGGCAATTGGACTTCGTTTGGTAATGTAAACCCGAAAAGTAAAAAACATGCAGAAAACAGTAACTGGCACTAGGCACTGGGTTAATAGGTTAGTGCTAAAAAATAATATGAATTGGTAAATAAATATCCAAAAAGCATCCTAGAATGATAATATTATAGCATGGAACAATAAAAAATTATAGATACGTTGGAGACGTATCAGCATCCCCAAGCTTAATTCTTGCTCGTCCTCGAGTAGGTAAATGATAAAAACAGAATTTTTGATGTGACATGCTACCCAACATGTAATCTATTGTAGGTATGATCATTGAGAAACGATGAATTAATAAACATCAACATAGTAATATTCATAAACATAAGTAACATAATCATCAAGTTTCAAAATATATGATCCTTAAATAATGTTCACCCCCTATTCATTTTACCATATTAGCATGGCATGGCTCCGTCTTCACCACATAAATACAATTGTCAAGCACCTATCAAGTCAAGCAATTGGACCGTACTTTTTAACACGCTTCAGCTTTTTATTACTCACGCGATATATGAGTGTGAACCATGGATATAGCATAAAGGTGGAATAGAATATGGTGGTAGGTTTCAAAGGGGTAAAAGTGGACAAGAAAGTGTCGCATCAACTAGGCTTATCAACGGGCTATGGAGATGCCCATCAATAGATATCAATGCGAGGAGTACGGATTGCCATGCAACGGATGCACTAGAGCTATAAGTGTATGAAAGCTTCAACTTGCTTGCTCATGAAGACCTCAGGCATTTGAGGAAGCCCGTCATCAGAATATACAAGCCAACTTCTGTCGGAGTCTGGGACCTGCGTCCTAGATCGTCTCCAAGAACGAGGTTCAAACACCGGGGGGCTTGGCTTGCAACCTGCAACACGACGGCAAACACGGCACGGTTGATGGCGAACTTACTCTACCTCACAAGAAGCGATGGGGACACATGAGCTACCCAGGTTCAGGCCACCGTGCGGTGTAAAACCCTACTCCTGCTTGTGATTTGGTTGCCTTCAAAAGGAAGGAGCTTGAGGCTCCAGTACACGGTGGTTGGGGGAGAGAATGGCTCGATCCCTTACATGGACGTGGCCCTTCCCCCTTTGTAGTGCCTTGGTCCTCTTCCCCGAAAATATCGGTAGGAAAGGGCGGCCACAGGGCGGCAATTCAAAGGGGGACAGGAGCCAGGACTATCCTGACTAAAGGTGGTCTTCGCCTGATAAAGTAGTCTTCGTGACGCGGTCGTGGGCTTGGCGATGACCACTGTCCTGCAGCACCGATCCGTTCTGATCTTCTTTCACTGAAATGGAAACCTTTTGGGGAACTTGCTTTTGGGGAGGCGTCGTCCGCTGCTCCCTTATCATCGAAGAGGTAACCTAGCCTCCGTCCTGCCCCGCCGTCCACAGCCTGGCAGCGGGGCGTCGCCCACGTGATGGACATGGGGATCTGCAGCTAGCTCCACACACCAAGCCTCGCGAGGCCGCCCCCGCGAGGGGGGCCTCGCGAGGCAGCCTGACGCGTTGTAGCCTTGGTGGAGCCTGAGCTGGCGACATGGGTCCAGGAGCGACGTGCCCCCATGGTGGCAGCCTCCCCTAAGGCAGGGCCGCCTCCTTAGGCCGGCCCACACGTCACCGTCCGGGCCAGCGGCAGACGGGCCGTGGTACCCTAGTTCCCACTGGGCCGATAGTAGCCCCCGGGCCCGCGGTGCGCACGTGCCGCGGGTGAAGCATGAAATTGTGCGGGTCAAAGCGTCATGGGCCCTGACGAACTGCCGGGCCGGGATGGGACGAGACGTTCCCACTCCCCCACGACGCCCCGGGAACCGCGTGCCCGTCTAGAAAACTGCTGCGCGCGCCGGGCGAAACCATCATTGCTTGCCTTCCTTCGCACACCTCCTTTGCCTAGCGCTCCTCCTTCCTTACTCGAGCGCCGCTCGCCGCCTTCTCTTCGCCTTCCTTCCCGTCTCCTCCGCCGCTGCTCATCGCCATGGCACCGAAAAGGAGCGCCGACATCGCCGGAGTGCAGGCGGAGCCCGCGCTGCTGCCTTCGTCCCCTAGGAGTGGGGGTAGCCAACGCCCCAGGTCCCTCCCGACGCCAAGGCGCTAGGCCGCCGCCGACGAGTAAGTCCATCAACTTCCCCTCTTGCCTATCACTGCTCGCCGCCCGATGAGAGTAGCGGACTGAACTTCTGACCTCCACAGGGAGCCTGGGCGCAAGAGGCAGTGGGCCGCCTCGTCTGCGGCACCTTCGCTGGTGTGACTCGTCGGGGAGGTCTATGCTCCGCGCGTCGACCCGGCCCCAGAGGGATACGGTGCCGGAGACGCCCACCGGAGGGCCGCGATGAGCCCCCGGCACGTGGCTGGCGACGCTACCCCGGCCAAGGGTAAAGGCCCCGCGGAGGAGGAGACCTTCGCTGGATCCTCGCGTGCGGCCGCCCCTGGGGGCGGCGCCGGGGCGCCCCGGTGCCTGGCCCTGTAGGGGGCCAGGAGTGGCACCATGGCCCTGCGCGGGGCCTTCGGGAACGCTCGCGCCACGCTCGACGCACTTGAGGCCAACCTTCGGGCGGAGATCGAGCAACGCTTGCCAGCCGAGTCCCGCAGCCGCGGGACGGAGGAGCAGGTCGTCCTCCGTGAGCAGGAGCTTTGGGCGTGAGAGGACGCCGCCGCCGCGAGCGAGCAGCAATACGCTGCCCGCGAGAGGGAACTGGCCCAAAGGGAGGAGGCCATCGCCGACCGAGAGGCCGACGTGGCCCTCCTGGAGCGAGAGGCAGGTCGGACCGCCTCCGACCAGGAGGTGGAGCGAGAGTGCCTCCTGACCCTGGAAGGCCAGGTCCTTGCCGATGGGGCCGCCTTCGAGGCGGCGCGTGCCTCGGCGCAGGCCCAGCTCGAGAGTTGGGAGGTCGCAGTCACCGCCGAGGCCGAGACGAGGGTTGCCAGGGAGCGGGAGGCCGCCCTAGAGGAGTATCGTGGCAGGCTGGCGCAGCAGGAAGCCCGCTTCCAGCTCAAGCGCGACGAGCTCCAGAAGGAGGCCGAAGAGCTCAAGGCCCAACTCGAGGACGCCGAGCGCGACCTCCAGGCCGCCCTGGAGGGCAAAGGGGATGTTGAGGCGGAGTTGGCGTCGCTCCAGGCGCAGGTCGGCGAGGTCGCCGAGGCCGTGCAGAGGGCCCATGATGACGAGACGCAGGCGCGAGTGATGGAATCGCAGCGCGCCAATGGTGCGCTTGGTCGCTTCGTCGAGGACGTCCGTACGCTGCTGCGCACGCACTCCAACGGGGGCTACCTCGACTTCTTCACCAAGGTGGTGGAGACGTTGGAGGCCGGGGCCTCCAAGGTGGACGAAGCCATCGAGGGGGGGCGCCCACGACCTCCTGGACTGCGCCGCGACGCGCGTCTTCTCCAACCTTCGCCGCCACGACCCCGCCTTCGACCTCTCCCTCACGGTGGAGCCTGTGCCTGCAGAGCTCCACGGTCCGCTCAGGGATGAGGTGCGCGGGCACGTGGACTCCCTGGTCGAGCCCTCCGAAGAGGGCGGCATCCTTGGAGGGGACCTTCCTGGCAACGACGACGAGGGCGGCGCCTCCTCCGTTTGAACAGTTATCTTTTCTTTCCTGCTGCATTGTAAATCACCCGGCCCCGTGGGGGCGTAAAGACATTCGTATTTTGCTTTAAGTACTCGATGCCCGACGACGAGGACGACACCATGATGGAGATGGTCTCCGATGACACCGCCCCATCTCCCGCGCCTCCTCTGCACTCCGGCTACACCATGACGCAGGCGCACTGCAACGCCGCCATGGCGGAGGGGCAGCCTGCGTCGGCTCCTACGTCGGGCGCTGGAGCAACATGGACTCGCGTTGGGTCAGATCGACAGCGAGTGCGCGAGCCAGGAGGCCCTGGCGGCCATGGCCGCGACGAACCCGAACTTCATCGTGTAGCAGCATGCCATCTACGATGCCATCCGCGCTCAAGCCGCCACTCGCCAAGAAGCGGCCACCGCGGAGGCGCAGTTGTAGGCGATCGCGGAGGAGAACAACGCCAACTGCGCCTCCTACGCGCCGCCGACAAACCATCAGGCGGCCCGGTGAGACAACGACAGCCAAGGAGCCACCATTTCCATCGTGAACCTCACGTCCACTGGCAACGGACAGGGCTCGGACTCCTCCGAGGATGAGTAGGGCATGGGAGGCGGCGGTGCCTTGTGTCCCTTGTGGGCCAGTCCGTCTCCCGTGGTCTACACTTCGTCGCCGGAGACCGCACCTTCACTTCATCGGTCTTATCGCCGGTGTTCATGGTGACGGCGGTTGGGAGGACGACACGGGCTTGGACGCCGGGCGTCGCCGCCGTAGGATAGGTTTAGGCGCAGGTCTTTTTTTGTTCTAAATGTTCGAAATGTAATGAAATCCGTCATGTTTGCATGAAATTCGTTGTGTTTTGCATGAAATCGAGCCGTGTTTGCACAAATTTCGTCCGGTTGGTTTGTGTTGTTGGATGGATGCATGCGGCTACAGTTGGATGTCGCCTTCCCGCATCCGTACTGCCTGTCTGCGGACGGACGCGGGAGGAAATTTGCAGGTTGCCTTTAGAGATGCCCTAAGGTGGCAAAGATTGTTTGGCCTCAATGAATTCATTCTAATCAACCATCTTTGCAAATTTATGTGCAAAATATGCCCCGCTGAAAAACAAACTGTTACAGTTTGCGCTATTCAAAGTGCATCAGAGATGCTCTACACATTCGATGATTAAAGTCACA
Organism: Elymus sibiricus; assembly: GCA_039707655.1. Taxonomy (NCBI): domain Eukaryota; kingdom Viridiplantae; phylum Streptophyta; class Magnoliopsida; order Poales; family Poaceae; genus Elymus; species Elymus sibiricus. Next base: position 390,399,906 of record CM077669.1, on the reverse strand, counting down.
AAACAATATGCTTCAGCCATACAACTGCTGCAAAACAGTTCAAGAACATTAACGGAAGAGATGAAATATTGGCCATCCTTTCTGGGTTTTGGCACAGGAACCGCCATCGGTGTATGTGTATCTGTATCCATATCTTATACAGTACTACAAAACTTTGTCATATACCGCAGCAAAAAAAAACATGGTGAAACTATCTCAGGCTACCAGAAACTCCCTGAAAAGCAGCCGGCAAACTGCATTTGGAAGAGCACTTTGGCCGTGGTCTAGAATTTACGGAGATATGTTTCTTAATACATGCCACAATTCAATACTTTCAAAATGTCATTATGAGAACACAATAAAACTGTGGGGTTAATTAATTACGGTACTCTAAAACTAGGCTGTTCGTGCGATCAGCGATTTTGGTGAACACTACCATCGATGCTCCTTTTCCAATGAAAATACATGTGCACGCATCTTGAACTGGGTCCAATTCTCACGGTAGGATTATCATATGCATCTCCACCTCGAAGTAGTTCCTGTGGCGTTGTCATATGTGCATCGCTTCACTACTTGATTTTCTAGCTTAAAGATGACGCCGTATCAAATTCCCGATCCTCATGTGGAGTCTTTATTTGGAGCTGGAGCTGTAGGCGGTGCCGTTGGTGGGCGAGCCAAATCTAAGTTTTGCATCTCACTTGCGAGCAGCGCCCTTCTTTCTTTCAAGAAGTTGAGACGGTTTGTCAGCTTAGCTAATGCAGTTGGTGGTCCACCCCCAGGTTCCTGAAAAAAGTAACATGCATATATAGTTGCATAAATTCAGTAAAAATGAAAAAGAGGGGCAGTAGTAGCACCCACAAACTTATACTCCCTCCGTCCCAAAATTCTTGTCTTGAATTTGCCTAGATATGGATGTATCTAGTCACGTTTTAGTATCTATATGCATTCATATCTAGAAAAATCTAAGACAAGAATTTTGGGACAGAGGGAGTATCAAACAAGGGCTTAAGAAACGAGGGTTTATGGCAGCAAAAAATAACATATCTATGTCCCAAGGCATAAAGATTACCTCTGTCCTAATACTTGAAAAGGCATTCGGTCCTTGAAGCCTGTTTAGGCTATTTGAGTTCTGCCTCAACAATCTTTGAGCACCTGGACAAAACAAATCATTTTGAACTACTAAGATTGTTGTTATTAACTTTTGCTTCCTTGGGCACAGTTACTCTAATGATATCAAGTATAATTACTGATATTACCAACTAGACCTGTATTGTACTGATAGTTAGTACTCAGTTGCAGCTTCTGGTGAGCTGGCTTACCTGTTGAAGAAGATGAATTCTGTGCGGCTTGCCTTCTCAGTTGTTCAACAATATCCGCCTGAAATGAATCAATTCTTTTATTGAATAGTGGAACTAAAATGGAAGAACTTAAAAGCACAACCAGGTTGTGTTTCCATCCAGTTATCCTTAACTTCAATGAGCCTGGGCCCTTTGCCACTTAATCTACTACTGTATTTGTAAAGTATTGAAATATGCAAGATAACAAGGGCATTTACTTCTTTTGTCATAATTGTTACTGGGCACCTCAGACATTTTAGGTTCTTATTGTATATCAGGAAAATTCTAACTCACATGACTAGCTTGCTTATACAGTTTGAACAGCATATATGTTTACCAGTCCAGGTAGTATCAGGAATAACATTAGACCATTCAGAGCAAGGTAACAGCAGAGTAGCAGTCCCGGTCCCAGACAGGACATTTCTAGCAAACTGAAGGAAAAGCCTTGGACTTTCGCACTCGTATGGTCTTACCATGCCTGCACTGGGTAACATTCGAGATAAAGAATTGGGCCCAACAGCTGATGATGCTTCGGTTGATGAGCTGATTTCTGGAGAAAGTCCAGCATTTTGTTTCTCTCTGGAGAAAAGTAGCCACTTCAGTACAAGTCTATTTCAAGTATACTCCTTTCCATGATTAAGAGCTCTAAATAGACAGAACAAAATACTAAGAAAGGATCTAACAAGAAAGCCTTACTACTCCAACTAAAAAAAAGCCTTACTCGGCAAGCTTGTCTAGGAGCCGTTTGTTGCATGATTCACATAGTGGGGTGGTGCTCAGCTGGGCCTGGCTGCTGAGTTGTCCGCGGAGATCACAAGCCTTTTGCTTCAAGTTCATAACATCAGTTTCAGCAGCAGCAACTTCCTCAAGATCAGCCTTGGTCTGTTTTTAATAGAAGAAAAATTTCAAAATGGTGAAAAGAATTTAAGCTTTAACGAAATATAAACACCGAGTACCTTGCTGTCTATTGACGACGGGAGGGACACCTGCCCTCTTCGCATATTCATCAGCCCAGACTCCAATGAGGCCCTCAAACTTCTCTCCTTGTGCAGCTGATCTCGCAAAGTTTCCACCTGTTGAATGCACAAGCTATTCTTGTTGAATAGAAAATGCAATACTTACTCTAAAAACGTACCAAAACAACTCCACGAGCTCAAGAGTACTATATAGTCATGAGTTACAATTTGCTGTACCAAACAATCGCCTACCTTGAGGGCTCATAGACTGGTGGTCACCATTAACTGAAAGTCCCAGTAAGGTACCCATTGTATAATAAGTTGTATCATCTAATTTGTGATGAATAAATGAGAACGACAAAGTGGCATTTAAAGGTTTTAGTAGAATTATCCAGTTTGGGCCGCCTAGCTAGTGGAGTCCAGGTCATAATATATCATTGTTACATGATAGATAATTGCTTAGCATTATCATGATTGCAAGAAACATTGACATTATTTAAAAGGAGGAAAAAAAGGAAAAACAATTGATGCCTCATCGTGCTTAATGGTGCAAATTGTAGCAAGTATGAAAGTTACATGGCCACATGGGGCTGTCCGGGTAAGTACTCTTAGCTCGTAGCGAGTTACTAAAACATCTTAAGATAGAACCAGTCAAACATAATCCACAAAACAAAATGCAGCAGAAACTCGTATGTTTCAACAAAATCTCAAGGAGTTTTTTCTGATAACTAATAAAGTTTGACTGTCAAACTGAGCCAGAACTGGTAGCTTGGTTGCCTTTGCTATGATATAGGACAGTGTCTTAAAGATAAAGAACATTTCTGAGATGGAGAAGTATGAGCAGCAAGGCACACAAATGCTGTTTTCTGTAACAGCTAATGAAGCATTTAAAAGGGGAAAAGGTGGAGGAACATGAGTTTGATGTAGTGCTGCATGTCAGATGCTTCAGCAGCAAGAATTAATGGCACATCTGAAGGAATGACGCAATCAAACCTTGAGTAAAGTGCAGAGAATCCATTTGTTGACTCCAAAATGTGAGTACCATCACCAAACTTAATGTGGCTCTTGGTGCTGTGGTCACATTTCTTGGCTTAAGATGTTTGGATGGTACTTGTGCTTATAACTGCTAGCGTAATATTCCTGCTTCACATAGTTTCTGATACTTTTCCACATCTATTGCAAGTTTTCTTTCGTTGATGGTATCATGATCCCTTAATGTGACAAGCGACCTAGGTGTTCTCTTTCTGGAAAGAAAATAAAAACCTTGAGTTTGAGCTCTTACTTCTTTTTCGAGTGCTAAACGGCGTTCATGTAATGCTCCTTTTCGCTTTTCCAGACTTGTCTGGAGGTTTTTATTTTCTTTGACCTGAAAAATACAAACATCATTTCAGATGAAAGAATTCGATGTTACATAACTTTGTGTGGTCCTAGGGGAAAAGGATGAACCTCCTTTGAAACTTTAGATTGGAGATCGGCCTTGTTGTTCTCGAGCTTCTCAATAAGAGCCCTAATACATAAGCTCAATTAGAATATCAATAACTCAAAAATAGCAACAGTGTAAATTATAAATATTATGGGAAAATAATACTCCAGAAAGTATGTGCATGCACGGGTGAGTGCATATATTCCAGAAAGTACTTGTTCATCTCGGAAGAAACTAAAAAGGAATCATAGCAACATGTATAACTTGTGCGCCTACAAAACGTTTTGCAAAATATGATTAAATGTGTGCTATGTAAAGAAAATGAAAGATGCAATTTTTCTTTTGGACTTTTGCGGCTATAACCTTTTGTTTTTTGTTGTACTGTGCACGTTGATCATATTTTTTGCACAATTATAGGTTTACATCTTGTAACATGATAGCACATCTACAATTTGGGGATCTTTTCTAGTGTGCAAGTATGCAATTCAAAACCATGTGCACTCTCTGAATCCATACAAGAAAAATTCCACACCATTATGCAAACCTCAATCTCGATGGCAATTTTTAGAAGGTACAAATATTGCAGATGCAAATGATAAATGCTTCTCCTGTTATACAATGACGTTCCAGGACTGACCATGGAAAATGTGCAAATACCTTTTGCAGTTTACAAATCGTCATAGTTGTGCATTAGCTTTTCAAGTGCACACATTACAGCATGTGTATATGCCTTTTGCAGTTCACAAATGCTCATATTTGCACTTTCATGTTCTCGCATTACAGCACGTTTGTACGTCCTTGACCGTTTCACATATTTTTAAAAAGCAAGTACATGTTTCCAAAAAGAGTTGCGCAAAATCTGCACTTGACATCCTATATTTTGTTCACTTGATGAAATGCACTAGTGCATTTTGAAAAGAAATGTGGCAAATTCAAGGATATACAACATGTGCTATAATGTGTGCACTTTAAAAATTCATGCACAAATATAACCATTTAAGAGCTACATAAAGATACAAGACCTGGAGGACGAATATAACGATTACGAGCGATTAGAACTCTTATGGATTTCGTCATTGTAGCATCGTTTATTCGTAGGAATGAAGCAAAGGAAATCATAGGGAAATTTACTTTTGACGCCATTCCAAAGGAAAAACATAGGAAATTTAGCATCCACTATGACCTCATGTTTTATTCCTACGCGTAGGATCAAGGTAAAGCACAGTGATGGGATCAATCAAGTTAGTGTTGGAACATCATTAGTAGGACTCCTGTATTTTTACGATTCAAACAAGTCATGTAAAACTTTTCCAGTGTTTTACAATCCTCTGTTCTACACATGCATTCCTATTGCGTTCCCGCATTTTCCCTATTCCTGTGCTGTTATAATCCTATGAATAAAGAGTCCCATATGTATAGATGTTTTATAGAATGTCATACATGTGTGATTTTTTTCCAGCTGCATTTTGGAATTATTTTATGTCTTCAATAAATGCACATTCAAATGAGCATTAGAGGAGCATATAGCCGGCTACTTACTCATCATCACTGCAGCCCTCAACGTCCTCTGTTGACAGGTCCTTTCTTGCCTGTAAATACATTACTCGTCAAACTTTATGATTATCGTGGTAGCATTGACATGCAGAACTATGCAGATAACAACTGAACTTACTGAAGTACGGCCCCATAATGTCCTTTTGCCCCTATTAGCTGAGCTGCTTGACTTCATAAATTTTGCTCTCGAAGATGATGAATGGGATTTTGCTATATGATCTGTGGATGCATTTGATTCTTTGTCCTCCCTTGACAAACCACGTTCTGATTTTCCCACTTTCATCTGAGGTTGAACAACCCATCATTGTCAGTACATGCAGTGCCAGAGATATTGTTTTTAATATATTGAGCAAGATGAATTGTAAGGGAGACAAAGAATTTTACAAGTGCATTAAATCAGAGCATAAAGCCATAGTTTTGGCCAATTTGTGTGTTTGAAGCACATGAGTTAGCTATTTGAGGCTTCATGCAAAGGGGCCTTAAAGTGTAGTATGTTTTTTCCTTGAACACACCCAAATGCGTGTCATTTTGTATTAGAAGACTTGCATTTTGATGCACTGATAGAAACAAGAGTTTTTACAAGCCCTCAGAAGGGCACTTTAAGTTTTAAGCTTTAAGCTATGTAAGAAATTCACATTAAGTTTTAAGCTATGTTGGAAACGCTGAATCAACTGTTGACTTCTTATCAGCATGCACCTGATGAAACCGTGGGCAAGTCAAATATGAAAGCATAATCTATTCATCTTTATGACTACTTGGTTCGACCACCAAAATACTAGCCTTTAAACAGAATACTCATTTACCAGATTCAGAAAGAAACTTCAGTGACAAGTTGCGCATTGAGAAGACACTATCGGATGAGCGAACATATTCAATGTATGATTTCACCATAAAATTTGACTGGAAAAAGTGAAATTAATTTTGATAAGGAGATCAACTATCACATTTTCAAGGGAAGATCATCCATAGTCTCTTTCATTGAATATAAGCTGACTTATCCGCTCCTTTTTTTCCAAGGAAACATGCTTTTTGCAGGAACTTCTGACACCAGCACTCAGAATGCCCCATCTACAATGTTTGAAATTTGTACTATTGCTGTCAGTTAGCATACCTTGTCACGTTTGGCATTGATTCTACTATTGCCATCACATTCACTGCCGCCAGAAGAGTGTTCGGTATTATCATCCAAATCTTCTTCAATGTCATCTTCACCAGAATCATAAGAACCATCCTCATCATGGTTTTCATTATCCGTGGAATATTCCTTGTCAACATCACCGTCGTCAGACTCAGTATAAGCTTCCGAAGAACCTTCTTCTATGTCCTATATAGGTAACTGTTGAATTAGTATTCAGACATAACTTCAAGCAGAACCCAATACAAAAAGAAAATAAATAAATAAGAACATGACAAGGGAAGAAAGAGCATACATCAAATATCTGATCATATTCATCAAGCATAATGATAACAATAGCTTGAGCATGGTTGGCGGCAGCGGCAGCTTGAAGCAGCTGGAAAGAACCATCCCCAGCCATACTGAAGTCTTTATCAATTTCACATTCACCAAGAAGAAGAGGACGAAGAAGGAGTGGTGCCATACAAGCCGCCAAAGCGGAACTAGACATCCTGTTCACAGCTTTGTGTGATCCAACGATCATCATCATCTTAAGGATCCTAAAAGAAAACCGATGAGTCTGGTATCCATTGGTGGAATTTGATGTTATTCTTGCTGTGCAGGCTAAATTTAACTCATCATCAAACCATTAGAATAGTATAAACGGATGAGGACGTATTCTTACAGAATGACAATCCAAGACATAACACTTTTGGTGACAAAATTTGAAACAAAAGCATCCTAGGTAAATACCTCTGCAGTAATTGCCGATTTGGTTCAGGGAAAACTTCATATACAACCTTATTTATAGCATCAAGTCTTTTTGTTTTTTCCATTCCTGCACCATCACTTGTCTTTATCAGTTTATGATTCCAAACAAATAAAAATGTTCTGAGGGCATATGGTGCTGATTTTTTGGTACATACTTCATGAAAGATAGTTATTGCGATTATACATCAGTTTTTTTAGGATCAGGAATGCATTATTGTTCTTCAATAATAAATTCTGAGCCAGTCTTACGGTAAGCTGTAACCAGCGCAGTGCAACATGCTGCAGGAACTGGCGAAGCTGGCATCTCTCGGAGAATACACTGTAGTTTGGAGCAAAACAAATGTTACAAAAAATATGTAAACATAGTATATTCCTTGTGACATCAGAGTTAACGTTGCCAAATAAACACCTTAATACAGTCACCAATAACATGCCCATCCTCTTCTGCGGAGAACTCTTTCTTTCCTACAAAAATCAGTTAAAGATGCAGCTTTAAACAGTATGCATATGCCAACGCAAGTGAACCAGCAGGCATAAAATTCTCAGAGGTTATCCAAAATAGTTGTATCTTCAAAAGAAGATCTTTGTGAAAGTGCAGGGCAAAGAAAAAAAATGTCCTCTAAAGATTCAATTAAACAATGGTAAAACTCCTGCGACACTAAATTGCCAAACATCTTAAATAAGAACAAAAAAGTTAGAACAGAGGAAATCACCCTTTTCATAATCACGAAATCTGCGTTTGACTTCTTCAACATCAGCAGATTGACGGAGGATTCCTTCTACCTTGCAACCTACAAACACAGTGTTTTTCTGCTCGTTACTGAACAGCAAGATTTTTAAATGTCATGTTTCTGCATGATTGCTTTCAATGCGCACCAGGTAAATATGAGTATAAAACTAAACCTAACGCAGGGTCGGTGTGGATAGTGTACTGATATTACACAATAAGGGAAAAACACTTACCATAATCTTCAATGAACCTCAAGGCCTTCTCCAGGAAAGCTGGACTACCATCAGCCTCTACAAGTGCAAACTGTGCAGGTCTCCCAATAACAGATGATTTATCCTCCGCTGCAAACGAAACAATAGAATTTGCTTATTCCAGTGCAACATAGGCACACACAGATGTGGGAAAGAAAAATAAATTAGACATTATACATTTGACTCAACAAATGAATGGCAATAAATATTATGGCATCTGACACTGGCATACAAAATAAACCTACTCAGATCCGCATAATGCAGTTTTTTCTGTAACAGAAGAATCCAGCTGAGTATATTAATGAACAATAGAAGGAATAAGGATCTTCACGTAAGTAGTGATTGCCCATGCCCTGATCAAGTGCATGCAGGAACGAAGCAAGAAAATAAATCCGTATGGGGTCATCATAACTATGTTGTGTCTATTACAGTGGGGTGCAGTGTTAGTGTAGGACTAGAAACATGACATCCAAAATGGAATTTATCCTACAAACTTCATTTTTTCAGTGCCCCTGAATTTCTCAACCATTAACATGTTTAGGAAGTGATTAAGTTTTTTTTTCAAGTAGTGAACGATGAAGTTGAACACCAAACTGGAAGTCTGGAACATACTTTGCCAGATATTTGAAATGAAACGAAAACAGGTGTGATCAAACAATAAGAATGAAGTCTGAAAAATTTGACATGAAGAATTTCATAAATACAGCCAGAATGTGACTTGTCTATTTTTATATAAAAACCATTAGCCCAAAATACCACAAAAGCTTAGATGTTAGCCCAGCTTGTGCAGGTTTGATGAAAGTTAACATAGCTTACACTGTTCAGTTGAAGCTTCAGAAGATTCTGTTGCATCACTGTTAAATATTGGATTTTGCCCCACTGTACTCGCTACACTTGGTGCCTGCGCTAAAGCACTCTCTAATGCACTTCTCCACTCATTGAGTTCTTCCGTAGTTTCTGCCTGCTTGGAGAAAAATCAAACCATTAAATTCCTAAACAGTGCCACACAGGTATGATAATAGTATTGAATATTAATCGAACAATTGCCCCTCCCTAGCACAACCAGGGTTGCCAGGTTCCACTGCTCCAGTCCCACGGCCACCCCTGTTGCCCCGCTATTTGCTGATCCTCAAGAATAATACTAAGAAATGCCAATCGTCCCAATGGGAACACAAAGATCAGTATGACAGGAATTCTGAAAGATATGAAACCAACCTTCAGAGTAAAAGTACGCCCTTCGCGGCCATCAGGAAATAACACTGTTAAAAGTTTCCTGTCTTCTTTGACTACAACACTGAAACATTTATCAAAATTATATGTTTATTGGATAGCATTAAAGGAAATCCCCCTTCCAGCAAAATTTCAATTATGCATACCTTCCGGAGTTATTCAAGTCGATTCCACCAAGTGTAACAACTGGTTCATTTCCTCTGGGAGGTCCATTCTGAAAATAAAGCAGAGCATAGGAGCAATTGACATGTTTAGAGGCCTAATACTAATATTTATAGTTGCCCATAAATGTTACGAAGAATCCTAAAAGAACCATGTATGCTTCAGAAGTAGTACTTGTTCCGTAATCATGTTCACCCCTTAAAAAATGGTGACACCAACAGTCAACAATATCCTTGCCATTACTATTTGCTTTCTGTCACTTCTGGTATCCAATTAATAGTATGGAAAGAGAATTTAGATCCTACTTCACATTCAGGTTCACTCCTTAAATTGTGCAAGTATCACTATTTGTATTAGGACTATGACCTAGACCAAAGTAGGCACTAATTTGTTGGGATACCTGAGCAATAAGATGCCATTAGCTGATATAACTTGCCTTTCACCTTTCATGTATTTTACATGGTGTCAGCTAGCATACTATCATGTGTACTTTAATTATGACCTTACTCTACCTTAACAAGCAGATCAGATAACAAGGTATACAGAGTGATTAAGTCTCTAGACTTCTGATTCTTTCCTCAAAGCATTTTGCTAAATACTTCAGGTTATATATAAAATTTTCGTCAGCTGCACTCATGTACTCCATTAAATGTATTTGCAGAAAAATTACTACATTATAGTTTCTAGTACTAATACAACATCAGCACAGAAAAAGACTCGCACGAACTTGCATGTGCTCTTATGTAGTACCACACCCATCAGTTCTACAACAAGAAATGGCAGATTGGTAGCTTCCCTAGGGCCGCACGCATTTTCTAGTGGTATCGATTAACCGATGGTACAAATAGGAAGTTGCATATAAGTGGTGTTGTAAACAACGAGATAAGTATACTTGACGCTCTATTTTCAATCACTGGTGGAAACTTGGGATCATGATCTTGGAGGTACTGTGGAACAAGGCTGGCAACTCCAGGGGTGGGATAGCGTAGCGGCCAGCTAGGAGAAGCGAGTGAGAGAATAGAGAAATGGATGTGAAACTATTTCATTGCTTAATTAACATAACACCACTGGGTCCTCTACATATAAATATAACCCAATTCCAATCTAAGGAACAAACCATATCGTATTTCCAATTGGCTATGGCTCAGATTAAAAGAACCCATTTACTTATAGATACTATAGGGATCTTGTCCTTAATTGGTTGCACTGGCTAGAGCTAGCGCCAGTTGCTGGCCTTCTTGGGCCATGCGGCACACATAGGGAATTCCCCACATAGCAATCATGGTAATAGAAATTTCATGGAAAATAAATAAGGTTCAAGCATTTGCCACAAGAATTAAATAACCCAATTGAGAGAGTCAACTAGCAGATTTACAATTAATGATGTGCAGACCTTTAGTCTACTTTGTTACAATAAAGTTTGTGTTAAGCTTGGAGAACGAAGCAAGTCAATCATAGGAGCTTTACGAGTGAATAGCTGATTCAAAGAAACACATCAAAGTACTGCAATGTATCTTACAGGGTCACTTCTGAAGAACACTAATGATGCCCTTGTAAGAATAAACCAGCGCTTTTTCCATGTTGTCCAACCAATCCCTGTTATGTATCACAAATAATCAAATATGAAGAATAGCATGGCTACAAATATTTAGGATTTAAATTAAAGTAAAGGTGATCAAAATGTAAGAAAATGACAGTTTGGGTAGCAATACAATTCCACATGCAAAATATGGAGTTATAAATAGAAACATTCTGATCCACTTAATTAAACCGCAACAGAATTTCCTTGACAATTTCAGTAAAAATCATCAACCATGTCTGTTGACTTGACTTTGTTCTTCATTGGGCTTAAAGGTATCATCATTGTGAAGCAATTAGATTAGCCTACAGACCAGGCATTTTACAGAAGTGCACGTTACTCTATGCCCAACTTTTAAGCATATGATTTTATGGGGAAGCAAGCCCTATAATGCCCCCAGGCCATCAGAGAAATAAATAGATAGTATGTTGTTAGATTTTTAGTATTCAGTACAAGAGCGACTAGGTTGAACCATAGCGAGTTCTAACTTAATGTGCCAGTAAAAATGATTATACTTTGCAAAATACAGTCCAGCAAACTGGCTAATATCCTACCTGCTAGAATATGATAACAGTAATACAAGTAACGTCTAACGGCCATCGTGTTTGTAAAAGCTCCATGATAAATGATATGATTAACATTGTCATAATTGTGTGACTTCAGGCAACATGTTTTGTTGTTCTTCTGTGCTTCAATCATATTGATTATAGTATCCCATTGGAAGGACAAAACATTCCTATTAATAGATAGTTGAACTGGAGGGCTTCTGACTGTAGTCCTTACCACAAACATCTTGTTTAGATGTAACGTCTAGCAGGTAAAGAGAGGGAGAAATATATATCTAGCCATGCTAAACCACAATTTAACCATCCGAACATACCTTTAGATGAAAGCAGTAAATGTCCACTCTTAAGAACCTGCAAACAGATATACAAAATTGACACCATCATTCTGAGTTAATAGCATGATTTTGAAATAGCAGTTTAAAGACTCCCATCCTGATCATGCTCATAGACTTATAGTAAATATGAAGTTGCAGCTATGTGTAGCAGTCACACTGCTTATATAAACATCTATAGAGAAACATTCTGCCAAATCTTAAGGTCATTTGGAGAACAGTGTGAAATAAACTTTGAGTGCAAGTTGATCCAACAAACCTGGCAGTTAGGACATGAAGTTGGTGGACTATCACCGGTTTCACCAGTCTGGGAGTTCGGGTCTCCCTCTCCACATCGGCATATCTTGAACTGACCTGCATTGTCTGAAGGCTGCGAAGATGATACCTATCAGAAGGATGAAACGAAGTGGAGTAAGTACTTAGCATAAAGCAACAAACAAGTGGTAACAAGGCAGGTAGAACTTGGGATTAACTAAAACGAGCAAACTTTTACATGCGCAGATTTATGTGCACATAGTATGAACTGAATCAACAATAGAGGATCTTAACAACAGAACATTTGTCTTTTGTTATTGATAAAGGTGCTATGGAAGCACTATATATTCATATCGACGGTTACCGTTCCTTGACAAAATTTAGAAATCTCCCTTAGTCTCTTTCTTATCTTTATTGCTTCCTCTTGTACTAAAATACTTTTCTTTAAAACACTTCGCCTTAAGGAAGCCATAAGTACTAAGTGTCAACACCAACCAGTAGAACCAAAAGTCCAAACTGATGGAGAAGGTTGGGCAATCCACATATACTTCAACACCCCCTCTCACATGTGGTTTGAGAAGGCCTAAACGTGGACAAAAGGAGGGCAGGGCAAGCAAAAAAAAATATTACAAAAGCCGAGACTTGAACCCAAGACCTCTTGTGCCTAATACCATATTAAGTTTCATGCACGAACTAGTAGAACCAAAAGTCCGAACTGATGGAAAAATTTGGGCAATCCCCCATATACTTGAACAAATATGCAGGCTAGCTAGGCACCATATCGTTCAAGTGACATAAAGGTAATTATTTTATTTTAGAAAAATAACAACACATTTTTTTTTGAGGTAGTCAAAAGGTAGTCCCTGTTAAGCTTCATGCACTAGCCAACTCAAGCAAAAGTCTGAACTGATGGAAAGGGCTAGGCAATCCACATATGCACTTCAACACCCCCTCTCACGTGTGACGGGGAAAGTCAGCACGTGGATAGACTCAGAGGTATGGCTCAAGAGGCTTATACGTGGACAAAGGGGGGCGGCAACAATTTTTGGATAAATCGCGAAAGCCAGGATTTGAACTCAAGACCTTAGTCTTTGATACCATGTTAAGCTTCATGCACTAGCCAACGCAACCAAAAGTCCGAACTGATGACAAGGGCTAGGCAATCCACATATACTCTTCAACAGTCCCTACGTAAATTTCATTAAAAACACAAGATAGGATTTAACTTGATTTCTGGAATCCAGATAACGCATTTTTGTGTCTATAAATGATAATATTTTATGCCTATCAACGGTCTAGTGACTCTTAACAACAAAAGTACAGTGAGACTACATCATAGAATCTACGCATTAGAAACACATCTACAAAGAATAATTGTTCTATTGCCAGTAAAGGAGAAGCAAAGAAGCGGCACGGTGGAGCCACATCAACTCCTCAAAAGTCTACAATACCAGCCCAAAAACGTTTGAAAATATTGTAAGTCTGCTTGTACAGCTCCACTCTGTAAATGTTTCTTGTTTTAATAGAATTTTACTGTTAGCGCCCCCCTATTGTCAGCCTTCTTACTTTATTCACAACCCAAATGTCATGAACCATAATTTCATTTCATTTGGTATGTCTTTCACTGGAATGCATATTGAAGATTTTTTTTGTTAGTCAAGTACACTAGATAAACCAAAGTGATCTTCATGTGGTCAACCACTCACTGATCAACCAAAGTGAGCTATTCGTCTCAAATTTTATTGCAAAACAATTATATTGGTCTAGTATCTTCTGGAAGAAAATTAAAATCAACTGATAAAGTGACTAAACAGTCGGGTCCAATGAATACTTTGCTGAAATGCTAGAACGGATAAGGAACATGGAGAAGATATAAAAATAATAATGCTATAATTGAATCATATGACAATCTTACTGGCTGGTAAGGAATCCTGAACTCTGAAGCTGACATTGTCTTCTCAAAATAGCTGACTTATGAACAACTCAGGATGATCTGTCCCACCAACGAGTTGATGTTTCTCAAGCGGCTGATGCAATGTACAGTGTTACTTGTAATAAATCCATGAGGCTTGTTAATTATAATTATAAAATAAATAGCATTATATAGCACCATAATTCAAAAGGAATCGCTAATTTGTCGAGTTTCTGGATAAAGACGTCTCTCTATTCAGAGTTACAGTTAAATGTATTCCTTTTGATTCTACTCATCCTATATACCCAAATAGTCCATTCCCCCTACGAAAATCCCTTTTGGAGGCCGAGCTCCAATGAGGCCGTTTTTTCAAAAATTCAAAATTCATCAAAATCCATATTTTTACATTTCAAAAAATTCTGAAAAAATATATAGATATACATGGAGGTATAATGCACAAGTATGTAAATTTTCAGGACGAAATACGTTGAAATGAGGGTTGTGCAAAAAAGACAAATCTGGGGCTTTTTAACACATGATACAATTCACCCTCCCAGGCTATGAATTTGTCTTTTTTGTACAGATCGCATTTCAAGGTATTTCATCCTGAAATTTTACACATATACGCATAACATCCTTGTTTACTTGTACAAAAAAAATTCAGATTTTTTTGAAACTGAAAAGTTTGAATTTTGAATTTTTCAAAATATAGGCCTCCATGGAGGCCGAGAGCCAAAACGCCTCACTCATTCCCACTACCTCTATTATCTTAACATGCACATGCCGCCTCATCAAAGGCCCACCACAACATGCATGAGAAAAAAAATCCATTATTAGTTGATCCCATGCACACATCCCACCTCACCACACATCAGTGGCGGAGACAGGGGGGACCAGCAGGGGCCTGCCCCCCCCCCCCCTAACATCCTAGATTTGCTACTAAATTGCTAATTAGCACCACAGAATCAGTGATTATTTGCTGCTTAGAACACATTTTTCTATGGTTTGGCCCTCCCCAAGCTATTATCACATCACTTGGCCCCCCTAATCGAAGTTTTCTGGCTCCGCCACTGCCACACATGCCACCTCATCAAAGGTCCACTCAACATGGATGGGAATTTTTTTTCCGTTGTATTAGGCCACTTATATTAGATATATGTTTCGACTACACAATAATCAAATACAATATATAATATGTGCTTTAGTTTTAGTTCATATATTCTTAATTCAACTACTCATGTTTCATACAATCAAATCACTCAAAATATATTGCAATCGATTCCCGCAACAATGTGCGGGGTACTATCTGATTAACTTAAATTTGTGCATGCCGATTACATTGCCCAATCCCTTCCTTAAATACTAGTTCAATCCATGTACAAGTCATACAGCCATCATCGTCAGGTAAGCCAAGAGAAAATGTGGTAGCTATTCCGAAATATGGCGTGTGCCCAGGAACCTGAAGGCGGTGGTTGGCAAGAATATGGATGTACCAGTATAGAAACTGAAGCACAGAAACTTTTTAATTTCTCTTCAAGAGTTGGAGTTGGTTTCCGCATCCACCATAAGTATCAGCTTGAGATATCAAAGCCATTGGCTGGACCTGGGGCGTTATACAGCACAAGCAAAATCACGAAACAGAAGTAAGATTTGATATACCATGGAGACAATCATACAATGTATACAAGTTTGATGCTGCTAAATAAGACGAACTATTACTGTCGGCAGGTGTCCTGCAAGCAGTGCAAGATTATTCAGACAAAGATGCACATGCACAAATGGCAGGAGGTACTTCCTTCGTTCCTAAATATTTGTCTTTTTGGAGATTCAACTATGGACTACATACAAAGCAAAATGAATGAATCTACACTCTAAATTATGTCCATATACATCCGTATGTAGTTCACAGTGAAATCTCTAAAAAGACAAATATTTAGGAACGGGGGGAGTACATGCCAATGAGCAAAATACAAGGCATGCAAGGTGCACAGCCGGCTGACAGGACTGAAGCCTGAAAGCAAACCTCCTCCATGCACCGGGAGCAGAGAAACGACAGCGCATTGTCAAAAAGAAAAAGGAAATGAAAAGAGAGAGAGAGGCAGAATCAGGCCGATTTTATCGGCGAGCATCGTACGCACATCAAATGCGTGGATTCAGGTAGACAAGAGACCGGTTCGGATGAACAAATCGATTTGAACATTTGCATTTTTCACAAGTCAGACATCTGAAATCACAGGAGGGAGGGCGACAATCGTCCCAGCACGGCGCAGCTGCGAAACCAAACGGGGAGCGGATCTAGAGGGATCGCGGAGCGGGGCAATGCGGCCCCTCTGTCTAGAAATTTGAGCATTCGCCCGAACAGAAAAGAAATGCAGCGACGAAGGAGGAGCGTCGACGGAGGCGGCAATGCGGGGGGGCTCACCTGCGGCCGGAGCGCGATCGGGAAACCAATCTCACAGCGGCGGGCACGCCATCGATCCCACCTCCACCTCCACCTCCACCTCCTCCCCCCTTATCTCTCTCCCCCTCCCGTTCTATTTTTCTCCCGTCTCCTCCCTCTCGCCCGCACTTTCTCCGGGGACTTGTTTTGGAACGGGAGCGGGCGCCCAACGAAATAGACGTGTCACTGCAGGGTGGGGCCTTATCCCGCCGGGGCCCACATGCCAGGGCGTCGCCCCGGTCCCATCCCTTTCCGCCGCTCCTTTCCCCGGGCGAGACGCGGGGCGCGCGGACGGGGTCAAGCGATCCGGGCCGTCCGCTCAAGGGCCGGGGGACACGTGGCGGAGGATGACGGGACGCCGAGAGA
The DNA here is from genome assembly GCA_039707655.1 of Elymus sibiricus. Classification (NCBI taxonomy): domain Eukaryota; kingdom Viridiplantae; phylum Streptophyta; class Magnoliopsida; order Poales; family Poaceae; genus Elymus; species Elymus sibiricus. The sequence continues at coordinate 390,382,949 of CM077669.1, read as the reverse complement.
GGATGCTTCGGCTCTGCTCTGCGCGGTGCGGGCGGGCGGAGGGGTGGGAGGCATGTCGTTAACGGGAGGACAGGCTCTGCCGCGGGGCCCACGGGCAGCAGTATCTAGTACTACTCTACTAGTAGACTAGTAGTAGGCCCTTGTGCTTGGAAATTTTGTTTTCTTGTTCCTTTTGTCCTTGGGCGTGGAGCCCGCCCTGACCCGGATGCCACGCTCTTTCCGTCCGTGCTCGTGTCCTCTGCGCATGTCATCGATCACCAATGATCAATCTACTAGGATTCTCGAATGATTTCATTTCAGAGAAAAAAAGCATCATGATTTGTTGGGAAACGAGCGAGCTGCCCCAGCCAACCAGACACGGTTGTGTATGTTAGAGCAACTCCAATAGGGCGACCTATTTTATCCGCCTGAGTCCGTTTGGGTCGAACCCAAAACGCGTCCGCGTCGACGCATTTCTGGCCCAAATTTGCGGCCGAAATGCGTCGGCACGGACGCGAAGCGGACGCCACGCGCGCCTTCTCGGTGTCCGCCGCGTCCCCACCTGGCGGTCGTCCAACTACCCAGCGGCCAGTTTGGTCAGCTTAATTTATGACGACCGTCCATCTCGGGCCCACGCGTCAGCGACGACGACCGTCCTTTTTTAAGCCGACCGTGCGGCGGGGCCGTCCTCATCCGCTTCCAGAAGAGCTCTCGTCCCCATCTCGCTCCCCCGTTGGCGGCAAACCCTAGCCACCCTAGCCAACTCCAATGGGGCTCTTCTCCGGCAAAGGCAAAGGCAAGGCCCCCGCCACCCCTGAGCTCCCTCCGCCGGCGCCAGCTCGCCGGCAGCAGCAGCGCGTCAACGTGCCAGTGCACCGGCGGAGTGGCACTGGCAGAACCGGGTGCCTCTCCCGTACCCCGACGTCACCCTGCCGCACGACTGGCATCTGGATCCGGAGAGGATCCCAGTGCCGGCGGCGCCGCGGTCGGCTAGGGCGCACGAGGAGGAGGTGCGGCGCCGGCGGGCGCAGCTGACGCCGCATACGCCTTCGACTCACCCAACTGGGCTCGATGGTTCGCCTTCTAGCACGAGGAGGCCAGGCGGCACGGCGTCCGCGAAGTCGGCCGCAGGTCGCCGCCGACCCCCCTCGTCGTCCGCGACGAGGACCAGGAGGCGGAGGCGGCCTACCAGGCGGCCTTGGCGGCCGTCCTCCGGGAGAGCGAGGAGGAGGAGCGTCGCAGGGAGGAAGAGGAGGAGGCGGCGTACCAGGCGGCCATGGCCCTCTCCGCGGGGGGACGACTGCGTCGTGCCGCCGGTGGCCCCGCCTTCCCCCGTCAAGGCTGAGCCGGAGCCGACCCCCATCGAGGGCTACAAGTGGACCCGCGTCGTTCGCGAGTGGGTCAGCGCTCCGCCGGTCTGGATGGGGGCGACGGCGGAGGAGGAGGCGGAGCACCTTGAGGAATGGCGCCGGCGATGGCTCGATGAGGAGTGCCGCCACGGCGAATACCTCGAGAAGCTCGAGCGCGACGCCGAGGAGGAGCAGCGCGAGGCCGAGGCACGCCGGGCCCAGGAAGCGGCGGCAACGGCATAGCCCGCGTCCAACATCAACGCCCTCTGGAACACGGCGTTCCCCTGGGCCGGCCCTGCGCCGACGCTCGTCGACCTCACCGGCCCCGACGACGACGAGGAGGACGCCTAGGGCCCTCGTAGTTATGTTTTTTTTAATGTTTATGTGGACGCGTGGACTATCGTCGGCCTTCGTGGCCGGCTTTAATGTTTAATTAATGTTTTTCTTTATTTTTTAAATGTATGCATTTTAATTTTTTTCGCCCGCCGTCAAAATGGGTCGGGCCAGCGTTGGGCGCACGAGCCGACCCAAACGTGAAAGCGGACGTTGATGTCCGCCGGGCCGACCTAAACGGACAAAAAGCGGACAAATCCGCCGTCCGTTTGGGTCGGCCCGTTGGAGTTGCTCTTACTCCCTCCTATTCTTATTACCTGTCGCTCAAACGGACATAACTAGATCGAAAGAGTATTATTATTAGCCCATCAATCGTGAGATTATTAAGAATTGATGGCTTCTGATGGCCTTGGATGTTGGCGCCGGCACATACCTGGCAGCGATGCTCTACAGGATCCAAGGCAATGGCAGAGATACCGATCGTGGAGTCCTAGATAAGCCAACTCCTGCTATCTCCATACGAGCCATGTGCGAGAGAACCCGAACCCTCTTCACGGTCGCACAGTACTCAAACAAGACCCACATACAGACAGTCCACCCGTGAGAAACACAGGCGATGCAAGATATCATCTACCCGTACATACATGCGTGACAAATAGCACGGGCAGGGACGTCGATGGCCCACCCAGCAACCAAACCCAAGCCCAAGACCAAGGGTGTATAATTCCCTCATCAGGATCATGCCAGATGCAGCAACGGCAACACACGTTCCGTTAGGGTGTATATACAGAGCGCACTGATCTGTCGCATAAAACTCATGCTGTTGGAACAGCGGTACACAGTCCTGCTTTGTCGATGTCATTGACAAGTCGCAGCTGACAAAGTGTTTCTGATCTCAGCTGTCGCCGCTTGGTTCATCGTCCTCGTCGAGGTTGATGCCGGAGATGCTCATCTTCCCCGTGTTTACTGCAGTGCAAAGGTAGAACGAGTAAGCTAACAGGACAGACATCAGGAATCCACACACAGTAGTTATAGAGCAGACTAGCTAGCAGATGGAAATACTGGGCCAGCCTATTGGTGCTCAGTAACTCAATATCCATGCTTACTAATGCCATCCACTGGTTCTCAAAAATAAAAAGGAAAGAAAACTAATGCGAGCCACTATAGATAGATTCGTGATAAAGGCTTATTGTTTATTCATGCAGAAATTTTAGTACTCCATGCTTACCAACTGCATCCAGTCCGCAAAGATTTGGCATATACTTGCTAATATGTTCTTCAGCGGCTTTATCGGCCTTCAGCGTCTCGCATTCGAAAGAGACCAAGACCTTTTTATTCCCATGTTTCTTTTGAACCAACCCAACAATGTCATCTTCCCATCTGCAAAAGACATTATTTGCATAAGGAGAACACTTAACAGCATTATAAACAGCATCAGGAGCACTAGCCTTCACCCAGTAGTGAAACTATCTTTCATTAAGCAACATATGTGCTATGTACATATAGTACATAGCCCATGCAGCACCAAGTTAAGAAGAGGATCCACATAATCTCTCAATTAGGTTGTTTTATCATTTAAACTTGCAAGAGCCCAACAATTAGATAGTTTCTCACTTAAACTATGATGAGTCCATATATGGTAAGATTGAGAGTTTAACTCTAGATCTGACTTGTGGATCAAGTCGTCCTAAATAATACTAGAACGGTAATGTACTCTCTGACGTAAGCAAGAAAATAGACGAATAGTTTGTCTACTTTGCCTCCCGGGGCGACAGCCCCTCTTGTACCTCTCCTCAAAACCCAAGTTCACAAAAATACACCTGAGAGTTGAACATGAAATCAACAACACAATGAAACATCATATCTAACAGCCTAAGGCTACTTTGTTCAAAGAAAAGAAGATTGAACACCTCATAAGTTGGCCTTCACAGAAAAAAAGGGGAGGGACTTTAATTTATATACAGTAAAGAGAGACTAAAGCATTAACTCAATAAAGGACTAAATAGTTTAGTTTGTGTCTATTCATGCCACGCCTGATTTATGGCTGCTTAGTGGCATGATGAAGAAGTAAACTTGTCGCCATGCCGGTCATGACTCATGATACATTTGACAATACCAAACCATCTAGATTGCACACCCTGAACATTTATAGATCATGGCAAAGAGATACTACAGAGGTATGCAACTCCGTGCCAGTGAGGCAAGGTAATTTTCACAGTATCACAAAATAAGACAATGATAAATCAAATTGTATTTTGCCCTTAATTAATTACTTGAGAATAGAGATACAGAAAATAGCGTACAAGGACCAACAATCCAATATACCTGTTTCATCAGATTATTCCCATTTATTTAATATAAATGCACTTACTGAAAAGATAATCCATCACAACAATTTCAGATAGTATAATGCTTTCAAAAACACAGTTATGGTACAGTGTATTGATATAGCCTGAGAAAAGAAATGATGTACATGTATCTATATTCAGATTTCATATAAATCAACAGCACTTCCAGCTAAAATCGATGGGCATGAGCATCAGCACATCACGCCACACCATTTTTGCAAACAGTAAATTCAACAACATTATATTTAGTTCTGACGAAATCCACCCATGAGAGAAGACTTACCCATGCAAATGGTCAATGTTTTGTAATCGAGCAGCATCATGTCCCCTGCATTCCACCACAACCACCTTCTCTGTCTTCCTCTGTCATATGAGCATAGGTTAACCTCTACCACACAGACTACAAATTATAAGAATAAGAGATAAATGAGTTTTTAGGATATCTGTAGGTAGCTTCTGATAGATCCAAGATAAGCCGAGATAGTATCATTTTAGAAAGGAAGGTAAGCTAAGATAGTAAGATAATCTGTCGGTAGAATAAATGCTTGGTGGAGAAGAACATAACACATGTCTGACCTTAAAATTAATGATGGAGAGCTTTATAAGGCGGTAATCATCTCCTCGGCTACATTCCCTCTCGCATGGTATCGCTTACATGATAGAAAAGAAAAAGGACACGGCAATATAAGCTAAAGTTATCTTCTCTTATGTGTGATAAAAACTAAAGAGTAAAGACAAAGATGTGCACAATTGTAAAAGACAATGGGTGCCGAATAGAAGCACATAAATTCACCTTGTACAATCAAGATCATATCATATCAACTATGCATCATTCTTCAGATAGCACAAGAACAAAAGCACCGACTTCCTAATGTAACAGGTTACGGCATAGTATTACATAGCACAGGAATACTGTTATGCTAGCAATATAGCAGAACTCAGAGTTTCAGATCGAAATAAAGATAAACTTCTATACAGATAAACCCTAATAATACGTCGCTATCACTTGTGCTGGACAAAGGGGGGTTTTGCTGGGAACACAAACGATTCAAACGAGATGCAGTTGGAGCCCAACCACACAATGCTCGCGTCTAGAAATTAGGGGTCAATCGATAAACAAGTAGTACAAGGGTGAACGAAGAAAGATGTGTACGGGTGCCCTGGAGGCCGTAGCAGGCGGAGTCCGGGAGGCGGATGAAGTGGCCGGAGATGGCGCCAGAGGGCAGCAGCGCGATGGACGCGACGCCCTCCATCTTCTCTCCGGTATCTCCCTCCTCGACCTGCGCCCCAGCAACCTCCGCCTCCGCCGCCGCCGGCGGCGGCTGAGGGTCGCCATTCGCCTGCGAGTCCGACAGAGAGCCCATCGTTCACACCGCGCCGAAGAGCAGAATGCGCCTCTTAGGAGCGAAAGCGGAAAATAGCCGATTTTATGCACATAACCCCCGCCAATCGTAATTTTCTTCGGCACAGATCCCTGAGACCTTGCTGGGCCAAGGGGTACCGCACAAAATAAACTTCATATCAAGGGGTGTATTTGCTAATTTCCATAGCAAACATCGATTTGGGTTACGCGGCCCTCCCAAAATCCCCAAAGCCCTCGGCCCTGAGGAAATCCCCAAAGCCAGATTTCTTCTCCAGCCCTCATCGCACGAGAGGCGGCATCCATGGCGGCGGCGGCGGGCCCAGCCAAGACGGAGGTGATGTCCCTCTTCCGCGCCTTCCACCGCACGGCGAGGCAGTTCTCCGACTACAACATCCGCGAGTACACGCGACGCCGCGCGGCGGACGCCTTCCGCGAGAACCGCGCCCTCGCCGACGCGCCGGCCGCGGCGGCGGCTTTCGCGGACGGGAAGCAGCAGCTGGAGGTGGCCAAGAGGCAGGTGCTGGTGTACTCTCTGTACGCGCCCAAGGCCAAGAGCGTTGTGGAGATGAAGATTCAGTGAGCGGCGCGAGAGAGAGGTTTCACGCCCGCCATCTCCTCCTTTTCCTCCTTTCGGGTTTTATGTACTGTTATAGTAGGGTTATGGCGGTCTGACGCTAATAGAAATTCTGCTGTTACTATGTTCGCTGGATAATTGCCATGATACGATGGTTGCTATTGTTCAATAAGTTCGCGAATTAATGATCATGGTACTATGTGTTTCACATACCGATTTTACATGTAAAACTACCTGATTGTGGCTTTAGAATTATCGTATGGCCTTGCCCTGGTGTTCTTGCAGCGGTGCTAGCTTTGGCTATTGCATCCCACTAGCATTTGTGCGCTACTCCATACTTGTCGTGCTGACCAATGTGTTTAATTGTTAAGGGTGTATTGAAGTAGTGTTACTCATCAACTGAATGTTGAAATGGCGCATCCTCGGTTACAAAGCCAAAACCAGATTAGGGTTTGCATGACATGGGCTGTTCTGAGAAACAGAATAGACTGGCTATGCGCCGAGTAGTGTTTACCAAAATGTCCTGATCCGTGCAAGAAAAGGATAAGAATGCAAGACATGAGTCATAATCTATACAACTTATTACTACCTCCATTGCAAAATATAAGACGTTTTGGTAGGCTAGCTTAGCCTACCAAAATGTCATGTATTTTAGAACGGAGGTGGTCCTTATTAGTTCAATGACACAAACTGTATATGGCATATAGCCAGTAAAACTACAAAAGAAAAATCATGGATCTATTCTTGGCTAGCTGAAGACATGCAAGGTACTATAAAACTTAGTATCGAATGCAGAGGGGGTCTTGCCATACTATCACAATATGGTGAAGCATTGCCACACTGAGACAACAATATGGGGTAAATATGAATCTTACCAAGAATGCGGAGAGCACACATTGAAGCATCATTTTATTAATTTAATGGTTGCTCCTTGATTGCCAATCAGGCTGCCAGCTTGGGAAGCTGGCACAAGTAGCTGTGTTGGCCCTGCAGAACCAGCACCTTGACCATCTGTTATTCTTTTATGTACTCTGCACAAACCATCAACAGCTGGAGGAACCAGTTCATCTGCCCCATCCTTTGCTGAAATAATTACCTTTTAACAGGAAAACAGTGTCAATACAGGAAACTTAAGTAGTACAATACTCCCTCCGTTCCATAATGTAGTGCGTCCTTGGTTTTCGAGCTTGAACTTTGACCATAAATTTAACCAAAGAGACCGATTGTGGCGGGGGCAAAAACTATACCACTGAATTCGTAGGAATTCAGTGGTATAGTTTTTGCTCCCGCCGCAATCGGTCTCGTTGGTCAAATTCATGGTCAAACTTAGATTTCGGGAAGCGCGGACGCACTACATTGTGGAACGGAGGGAGTATGCACGAGCATTGAGGAGACAAGAGAATACAACATTGCAAGGATAGAACATATATTTATACCCTACACTAGTTTTGTGAAATGACCACAATGCTTACACCTACTACTACCCCAAGACCAATAATAACTGAAATGATGCATACTGGTAAACAAACTGAAAGGCATCCACATGGTACACCTAACACATTGGATTCGGCCTAGGCAAGAACAACTTATGATCAGCTGGGCAGGTTTAAGAATATCAGTACTTCCCTATATTAGCACAATTTATCCTAGATGTGTTAATTAGGGCATGTTTGGTTCATTTCTGTGCTGAACTCTGGAATGTGATGCTCTTGTTGGTAATATTTATGTTACATCTCTCAGCAACAAAACAAGTAAAATAAAACTGAAGATTAAGGTAATCACAATGCCAAACAATGTGCTTACATTGTGATTCCATAACTTCAGAGTTGTAAATGATATATCTGATGCTTAAGTGAGCTATATAGAACTCTAAAATATTAAATATTGTATATTCTTTCATTGCTGTTGAAGGGCATGCAGCTGTATATTTGATTTTAAAGATATAATTTTCTGAAAGAACCATCTAGGGTTTAATGAAAAAGTTAGGATTACGTCTTTTCACACTATTTTAGCCCCGTAAAATTTTGCCAACTGATTTCCTTTTGGGCAAAAAATCAAACAGTTCATGGAATTACGAGCCAATATGTGGAACTTCTTGACAGTCATCTTCATCCAATACTCAAAAGACTTGAAATCGTATTTGCAGCAGACGAGCACAAAAGCAAACTCTGTTAACCATGACTGTTCGTCTATTTTGGATACTCCTACAACAAAATGGGATTTGACTTGAGACCTTAGACTGCAGTGAGAGCCTGGAAATATAAGTTTCTTACGGTTATCATCACCATTAAGTTTTCCACAAAGTCATTCCACAGATAGTCTGTTCTTTTTTTAGTTTTACAGACTCTATACTTGTGCAGAAACTTCTATGAATAGTGCCAGGAACATCAATCTATCGTATGTTGCCCTGTTTTTATATACAATTGCATATGCCCACGAATTTGATTTTGATTTGCATTTGTACATACAGCTACCGAACTGACCAAATCCAAAATCACCCACAAGTTTTATGAATAGACTTGAAAGCTTGCTAGGATTTTGACAGTTATACATATAATCAATTGCCCTTTTCTAGAGAAGTACTAGTGATCTAAACACTCTTATATTAGATTACAGAGGGAGTATTTTAGATTGCAACAATTACTTTATCCATGTAAAAATCCAAAATTATCAAAAGCTGCTTCTGGACTAAATTAAGTCTTAGTTAGGACTTCACTTAATTAGACAAAGCAACATCAAAATATTCTTTTGCTCCTTTCTGGTTGCTGCAACAAAAGCATACAGTCAATCAATATTATTGCATAACTTTTCATGAACAATAAGATATAATATTTTTGATGCCCCGGTCTTCCCAACTGTAAGCCTTCCATCTGATTTAGCAGTGATAGTGGATCGTAACTGAATGGAGCACTGTAACCGCCAGATTCATCAGTGTAAGTAATATTTTAGAGCCACTTATACCAAAACCCTGGCCCTGTGTTAACGTGGAATAGTTCCTGAAATACTTCTTGTGTCCGTATTGGTATGGCAAGTAGATGCTGGTGGGTAGCTGAAGATCAGGTTTGTGGATAGACATTGACAAAATCTGATCTTCAGGCCTTCCATTCTGCACGGGGAGCATCGCAGCATGCAATGCGGGCCTTTGCAGGGCTTTTTCTTGCCATGATCTTTGCACCGCACCTTCACTGTCTTATTTCCGCTTTCATATCTGCGCCCCTGTGCATTTTTGTCGGGCCAAGTTTGACCGTCTTCAGTTTTTGTTTGGTTTGCTAGCTATTATACCTGGTCCACATAATGTTTACAAAAATACTTGCACAGCCTAACATTAAAGATAGGTTGGATAACATAGTGTTATGGTGGTAACTGTGAAGCAACATCACCAAATCAAGGTGATGAACGGTGATGACCAAGCAGAGTACAGGTGTCCATGAGGTCCATGACTGTTAAGCAGTGAGGTTTTATTGTAGCATTAGCCACTAGGGGTCAGCCATGAGATGCAGCCGACTGACATTTCTTTTAGATGATACAGTTGACTGGACTAGTTGGATATTGACATATTGTTAGATAGTCTGAAAGTACACAAGCATGTGTGTATTCATGACTATTCACAATTTGGTGGGTGCACATGTACAAATGCCATTGTCATGCCTATATGGTTACATGTTTGATAGCTGGATGCAGAGGAAGGTCATCTCCTCGATTCTCATGCGCAGCCGAGTCGCCACCACCTTCGGTTACGCCGGCCTATAACCTCATCGTCTGATCCATCAGAGTTGGTAGCGATGTACACATTCCCGTCGCTCTCCAGCCCAGGTGTATTTGTTCCGTGTGAGCGAGGATGGTCGTTGCCCGACTCTGAACTTTCATCCATGTCATCCTGGCATGACATTTCGCCAAGGAGCTCCTGACTGTCTGGAACGCTGTTGTTGCCTTCCTCGGTTGCTTCTTGGAGCTCAAACAAGTCCACCAAAATATCGTTGACGTCCTCCGTTGCTTCTGGGAGCTCAGAGAAGTCGACCAGGATGTTGTTGTCGGCGGCGATCTCTTTGGTCACTTTCTTCTTCAGCTCCATGCCTGTTGTGTTTCCAGACAGCTTCCAGACCAACTGCAATGGCAACACAAACAACACCTGTGAGCTCCCGCCTGCAGTTCCTCTGTCCATTTTACATTGCGAATCAGTGAGACCCGCCAGAAATGATCAAATGTACCAAGAGTTCTTACTATGGGGTCGACGATGCCAGTGCCCTCCTTGGCCGCAACAGCAAAGTCGCCGCCGAACTTGTCTGCTAGGATGGCACGGGCAAAGAGCAGCTCCTGCAGGTCGCCGCACCACCCGGCGGCGAATATGACGCTGGCCGCTGCTTCCCTCAGCTCCTCACCGCACTCCCTACAGCCCAAACAAAGTAGCCATGTTCATGGGACTATGAACACAGAGAACCAAAGATGAGAACAGAGATCAGGTCAGCTGTGATGAGGCAGGCGACATACTGTGGCTTGTCTAGCTGCTCAGCCTGCTCGATGAGGCGCTTGCAGTAGAGCTCTATGATGCCGAACGCCTCCAGCATGTTGTCCTCCTGGATAACCTGCTCGGCCTGCGCGCAGATACACCAGCATCAGTAAGCCTGCATCGATCGAAAGGTGCCACGTCTCGCTTCGTGTCGTCGGCACGCACGCGGTGGAGGGCGCGGTCGAGGTGGCCGAGGACGAGGAGCTGGCTGACATCGCTGCGGGCAATGGACCTGCGAGCCAGGCGCGGCCGGCGGGTGACGGCGATGCGGGAGACGGCGAACCCGAGGAGGGACTTGAGCTTGGCTGTCTGCTTGGAGGTCTTCCGGAGGAATCCCATGGCTGTCTGGATGACGTCCCCCGCGCGCGGTGGGGTGTTGGCTTTGCCGTTCCGTTACACTTATTTTGGGACGGAGGGAGTATTCGGCTGCATTGCCAGTTGCCTAGAGCAGACGGCGTTTGGATGCTGATCTTGGCTGCATTGCTGGTGCTTTGCGTGGAGAGGAGGAGGGAGATGATCAGATGGGTTGCTTGTGGACTGATGCGCAAGTCCGCCTTGGAGGGACAAGAATTCGTACGCTCGTGTGTTTGTGTTTTCAGTTCCTGTAGTAGGATTTAACATGCCGTGACATCCAATTTACTCCATATGTTTTCGCTAATACTATAAATATTTTAAAAATATTGCGAGCAAAAGAGACCCTCGTTGGTTACACCGACTCGGGAGTGTATTTTGCACAGGCAAGAGTGAGTACTTGACTTTGCCTAAAATTCCTTAAAATCATAATATGTGCATCATGTTATATGTAACACGGGCACGTACAGAACAGATTCAAGCAAATATAGGATCAAGTATACCCTGCACAAAGAACGAAATGTGAAGCCCAACAGTTATCCTTTTTTGCACATGATAATTTTGATCATGTTTATGCATGAGTTTTTTTGGGCGCACTAGTTTTAACACACACGTCGCATTATGTATGTCTGACGTTTCCCTGCCTTTTTAGTGTTGTTTTTCATTTAATTGAGAGGAGTAAAAGAATGCATGATCAAGGTGAATATAACTAATATCACAACCCCCCGCAAAAACAAAAAAAAACTAATATCACAACAGAAGAAAAACTAAAAGCTATTGGAAGGATGGGAAGGGGAGGGGGCAATATACTTATAGAGCAAGCTACCTAGAAGGAAGAAACAGAGCTTGACAATCACAGATTTCATCGATTCAACGCATATGGAGAGGACCTTCAACTTCGATGATCATATAATCAAAGCAAGGGCAGACGCCTTGAGCATAGGTTGCCTGGTTGCCACCCGACAACACCCCTCACAAAGTGGGGGAAGGGTGTCGAATGTGAACGTGTTGATCAAGATGTTTTTAACTTGTCAAGATTCATCCTTCCAACCGAACGCAACTACCAAATTAGATGTGAAAGAACTTTCAAATTTGATAAGTGTAAGAGTGAACTACAGTTGTGTGATTGTGTCTCATAGCCGACGCGGGTTCGAGCCTCGGCTCGGACGCTGTGTCTCACATTCTCCTCTTAATTTAAAAACCGTAGGGGCTTCTTCCCCTACGGGTCTAGTTTTAAAGAGTGAAATATAGTTGTCTTCCCTTCTCTTGTACACAAAGTGAGCCATAGTTCTCCATGACCATCCTCCGATACTAATTTTGAACCTACACACAGTTACATTTTGGGCCAGATGCAGAGCAAGGAGTTTGTCTCCTCGTGCGCACTGAAGCTATCGCCATCTTCGGCTTCAGCGGCCTATCATCCGATCCATCAGAGCTGAAAATGCTTGAGGCATTGTCGTTGTCACTCTAGTCCAAAGGCATTTATCCTGTCAAAAGCGACGACGGCCATCGCCTGGCTCTGGACTTGCACCCATGAGTCCAACACGACAATCTCCTGACCGTGCCGAACATCGCCGCCATTGCTTATGGGGACTTGGACAGATCAACCGAGATGTTGTTCTCCGCGGCGATCTCTTTGATCACCTTCTTCTTCAGGCTAATGCTTGTCGTGTCTCCGGATAACTTCCACACCAGCTGCAATGGCAACACAAGCCATGCATGTGACTGTTACCTTTCCTCCACAACTCCAAATCAATGGGCGCCTAGAAATGAAGACTATAACTGTTACCATCGGGTCGACGACCGCGGTGCCCACCTTGGCGTCGGCAGTGAAATCGTCACCGAACTTGTCCGTGAGGATCTTCCGGGCAGCCTGCAGCTCCGGCAGGTCGCTGCACCTCTTGGCGGCGAATACGATGCCGGCAGCAGCTTCCTTCACCTCCTCACTGCATTCCCTGCATGACCCAAACATATTAACATTGAAGTGAGCACCTACAAGCCAGAGACCAGGCTGTGAAAGAGGAGACAAAAAGGAGAAGAAATTTCTGGGTGTGATCGGGAGACGTACTTGGGCTTGTCTAGCTGAGCAGCTTTCTCGACGAGGCACTTGCAATAGAGCTCTATGATGCCGAGCGCCTCCAACCTGTTGTCTTCCTTTATGACCTGCTCTACCTGCGCAGAGAAAAAGGCTAGCATCAGTAAAAAAGAAAATGCAAGATCTCTAGAAGAATAACATGTTCAGATGCTTGGAGGCCATAGCTAGGCACGCACCCGCATGGTTTTCGCTTTCGGTGAGATTGAAATCTCACTGAATTTCATTAATTTCAGTAGACACTGAAATATAACGTTTCGGCCAAAATATTTTAGCAATTTCAGTACTACACTAGAAATTAAAAAAAAATCATTTTTTTTCAAAAAATTCAAATATTTAATTAAATCCAAGTGAATATTTCGGCCCTTTGGCCGAAATGCAAACTGAAATGACTGAATTTCACTGAATTTCAGTGATTTCGGTTGGTGCTGAAATTTTGTCTAAACTGAAATTGAAAACCATGCGCACCCGCCGGAGAGCGCGGTCGGTTTGGCCGAGGGAGAGGAGCTGGCAGACGTCGCCAGAGGCAATGGACTTGCGAGCAAGGCGCGGCTTGCGGGCGATGGCGACACGCGAGACCGTGAGCTCGAGAAGGGACTTGAGCTTGCCGGTCTGCTTGGAGAACTTCCTGAAGAATCCCATGGCTGGTGATCTGCTCTTGCCGGGGTTCCTTGGGGTGTTTGAGGTTTTAACAGGACCAACGATGCGCCGACCGGCGGTCGGCGGCGGTATCGTTGGTCCTTCGCATGGATGGGTGGTAGGGGGAGGAGGAGCTGAGTTCTTCGGAGGAAGAAAGGTTTTCTAGGGCAGTGTTTGTCTGTTTTTGGAAGTCTAATTTTGGTGCACAGGCTGTTAGTTCAGTTATAAAACGAACTTCTTTCATATTTGGAATATGACGGCTGGACGTGCACATAATAGGGAGCAGAACGTGTAAGGAATTCCTATTAACAAGGGTGTGTCCCCCTGCTTGATCCTTTACAGTTCGTTTGGCACCGAGGTTTTCATTTCATTTCATGGAAATGAAATGAAAATATATTCCTGCGAAGAATCCATTTGGTGGGATTTAGTTTCCAAATCCAATTTTCCTGTTTGGCTGCCATATGGATTTCTGAAATGAAACGAATGCCATATGTTGTTTGGCTGCCAGTTTACACTACAAATAATCAACATGCACATCTCAGTCTGTCCATTCAGCACATTTACATTGTGCGTTTTCTAAATGATCAAGATCAAAATCTGAACAACATCGGTTTCACGCATTCAAATATGTCAAATATATTCATCTCAAGTGCATATAAGAATAGTGGCAAGATCTTCGAAGGACCATTAAAGGCTAAAACTTGTACTTGTCGAAAACCAAGATCTTCGAAGTTTCAAAGCTTGTAATAAGAAGGAACACAAAAGAGTACAGTGTGTCATCACAGATGCATTACAACCATAAAAAAAAAATCTTTGCATCCAAGAGGCTTGAACTTGCATCAGGACCACTCTAGTCAGACACCATCTATTGCGTGGCCTCACATCTCCACCGTTCAGCAGCCTCCATCTATTGCTCATGACGGTGCAGGGGGTGCTTCCTTGGCCATCCGGATACCCGCAACCTAGCGGCTGCCCCGCACCGGCGGCGGCGGCCTCTGCGGCTCCATCGCACACCGCCCTGCCAGCCACCTCCCAGTTCGTCGTGAAGCTGCGGTCGCCGCCGTACGTCGTCCCCCAAGGCTCCCTGGGCAAGTTGCTGGCTTTCGCAAGGCCCGCCGCGTTCGCGAGGCTCCCTGTGACGCCTCCTCCGACCTCGCCCCGTCGTCTCCGCCGCCACGCTGGCCGTGGCTGCATTGGCCTCCCGCAAGGCTGACCTGGCCATAGGTGGGCAGATGGCCGGCACGGGCGCCACCCCTGTTCCCCTTTCTAGCGTCTCCTCCGGCCAGCTGCCGCCGTCCCCGGCGTCAACGCCTTCATCCCTATAGGGGCCAGATCGGGCGGATCCACCACCGGCAGCTACCCTAGCCAAAGAGAATGTTGCTCCGTTGCTGTTGGTATCGATCGACGCGGCGACCTCTCCCGTGTGTCCTGGTTGGGGGGACTAGCTTGGATGCTTTAGAAGCAAGGGGATGCCCGCTGATCCCATGTGTTGCTCGCCAACAACTCGTGGGGAAATGTTGGGAAATTGGCACCTCGTCACCGAGCGCCGCCGTTCACAATCTTCAAAGGCCTTTCATCGGCCCGCTTCCAATGCTCGGCTGGCTCCTTCGACGTGGCTCAAGGATCGATGCTTGCGGTGCTCTAGTTCTTCTTCTTTGGGACCCACATCAACTTGATGGGGATCCTTGGAGTTGAATTAGCACTTGTTGAAGTAGAGCTTGTAGTAGCTTTGGGAACCCACTAGATCATGGCTTGGGATTCTTCTTCAAATGATTCAGTATCCTCTTGAAGCTTGTCCTTGCCCTTGAGCTTGTGGTATTGTGGTGGAAGGTCATCTTGGTATTTTGTTCCCTTGGGGAGAGTAGGATCATACTTCTCCTTTTGAGGAACAAACTTCGTCTTGAGGTATTGACCTTCTTCCCATTCAACTTCATTGGCGTTGAAGTAGCCAATGCGTTGGTTCTTCCGGTGCCATCCTTGCTTGCGCACAATCTCCTCAAATTGCTTACTTCCCGCAAGACTCTTGTAGACACATTTTTCTATAATTCCTTTCAATAAATCATTTTCTTGCTCAAGTGTAACTTGGCTAAGAGAATCATTAGTGGAATCAATAGAACTACTAGAAGCAACATCATTGGATTTAACATTTGCATTGTTGCTACTAGATGAAGAACCTTTCTTGCCTTTGTTACTAGTTTGCTTAGATTGAAGTTGTGGAACAAATGTAGACAAGAGTAGTCGTTTGGCAAGATAAGAAGAACTCTTCTTGCGAAGATCGTCATTGATGGCTTTAAGAAACTCATGCTCTTGCTCTAAATTTAGCTTCTCGAAGCGTAGCTTCTCATGAGTTCTTAGAAGCTCGCTATAATCTTCTTGA
The DNA here is from genome assembly GCA_039707655.1 of Elymus sibiricus. NCBI lineage: Eukaryota > Viridiplantae > Streptophyta > Magnoliopsida > Poales > Poaceae > Elymus > Elymus sibiricus. The sequence goes on along the minus strand of CM077669.1, from coordinate 390,367,037 downwards.
GTAGATTCATGAGCTAACTTAAGAGTGTTTAGTTCATTAGTTAGACGCTCTATCTCCTTCTTATCATCATCACACGACTTATCTTGACTAGCATGATTATTATCAAATTCATTTTGACTAACATCACTAGTTTTATCAAAGAGCAAGTCATCATCTCCTAGTAAGTCATCCTCATCACTGTTAATGTCAATGTATTCGAGGTGTGATACCTTGGGACCTTTAGCCATGAAGCAACTTCCACTTCCTTCATTTGGTGAATCAAATATGTCATAGGAATTAGAGGATACGAGTGTGAATCCGGCAACACCTTCATCTTGACTATAGTCGGAGTTGGAGTGGTAGCTTCTCTCGGATTGGTTGTCAGAATCGGAGCCGGAAACCCATTCATCAACATGAGCTTGATGTCTACTTCTTGTGTAGCCCTTGGTGTACTTGTCCTTCTTCTTCGAGTCCTTGCTTCTCCGTGAGGGTCTTCGTTCATAGCGATCTTCTCTACTCTGTCTCTCTCTACGAGGTGACTCATCTCTTGAGCTTCTTCTTCTAGGTGACTCTTCTCTTCTTTTCTGGGGGGCCGTGCACTCATTGGAATAGTGTCCGGGCCATCCACAATTGTAACAATTTCGGTCACGGCTAGAGGAACGCTTCTCTTCATGTCTTGAGTTGGAGCTTCTCTCTTTGCCTCTACTCTTGTAGAATTTGTTGATCTTCTTGACCATGAGGCTCATCTGTTCATTGGTAACAAGGTTGTCACTTGAAGTAGCAGGATTATCACTTGTAGCTTTGTATGCGTCGCTTGACTTGGCATGAAGCTCTTGTCCTTGAGTGACATTTCATGATCAACAATACTTCCAATGACTTCAGTGGGCATGAGATCTTTGTAGTTTCGCATTATTTGGATCAATGTGCACACGGTGTCGTACTTTCCATCCAAGGCTCTAAGGATCTTCTTGATGATGAATTTTCGGTCATCTCTTCACTTCCTAAGCCGACAATTTCATTTGTGATGAGAGCAAGCCTAGAGTACATTTCCGCGACTCCTTCACCATCCTTCATCTTGAACTTGTCAAGTTGACTTTGTAGCACATCCAACTTAGATTCCCTGACGGATTCGGTACCTTCATGCATATCAACCAAAGTATCCCAAACTTTCTTTGCATTCTCAAGATGGCTTATCTTGTTGAACTCTTCGGGGCATAAGCTGTTGAATAGAATGTCGCATGCTTGAGCGTTGTATTGCAACATCTTCCATTCTTCTGCGGTCGCTTCATGATCCGGTTCCTTTCCATCACCAAAGAATTCACCTTGCAATCCAACACAAACAACAACCCAAACGGCGGGGTTATGACCAAGAATATGCAATTTTCATTTTGTGCTTCCAACTAGCAAAGTCTGTAGCATCAAAATATGGACCTCTACGATGATAATTTCCCTCACTAGACGCCATACTCTCCTAGGTTGTGAAACCAATGCAATGGAGACCAAGGCTCTGATACCACTTGTAGGATCCAAAGTATGTCTAGAGGGGGGTGATTAGACTACTTGACCAAATTAAAATCTAGCCTTTTTAGATGTTGGAAAGTTTTAGCAATTATATCAAGTCAAGCACACCCTACACATGCAAGTCTAAGAGTATAGCAGCCGAAAGTAAATACATGCACATATAAGTAGAGAAAAGGGATAGGAGGATCAAACGAAATTAGAGACACGAAGATTTTTCCCGTGGTTCCGATAGGTGGTGCTATCGTACGTCCACATTGATGGAGACTTCAACCCACGGAGGGTAGCGGTCGCGAGAGTCCACGGAGGGCTCCACCCATAAGGGTCCACAAAGTAGCAACCTCGTCTATTCCATCACAGCTTACGTCCATGAAGGACTAGCCTCACTCGGGGTAGATCTTCAGAAAGTAGGCAATCTCCTTGCCCTTACAAACTTCTTGGTTCAACTCCACACACGAAGACGGAAGCTCTCAAGCGACAACCAATCTAGGAGACACCACTCTCCAAAAGGTAATATATGTGGTAAGAATGATGAACTCCTTGCTCTTATGCTTCAAAAGATAGTCTCCTCAACACACAATCACTCTCTCACAGATTTGGCTTGGTAGAAGAGGTTGATTGGGTGGAAAGCAACTTGGGGAAGCAAGAAATCAAGATTCATATGGTTGGAGTGGAAGATCTTGATCTCAACACATGAGTAGGTGGTTCTCTCTCAGGAAATGGATGGGACAAGTGTTGGTATGTTTTGAGTGCTTCCTCTGCGAGTGAGAGGCAGGTGGAGGGGTATATATAGGCATCTCCAAAAATCCAACCATTACAACATTATTGCCCAACTCAGTGAAACCGAAGCAAAAAAACTCGGTTGCACCGACTAGTGCAAAATGTGGCACCTTTTGGCGTTTCGGTGAGACCGATATATAAATTTTGGTGGGTCCGATTTGGCTAACCTAGGCAGTTACCAAAACTCGGTGAGACCGATTCCTAAAACTCGGAAATTCCGATTCTTAGAAATGGGTTAACCGAAAATTGGTCACTGATTTTGCTTTCACCAAAATGGAACTTGGTGTCAACGAGACCTTAGGGTTTGGCTTAGGATCTATCGAGGGTGAAACTCGGTAGGGCCGATTTGGAAACATTGGTGGTACCGAATTTGAGTGGTAGGGTTTGGATAGAGTATTTTGTGGGAGAATTTCATGGGTGTTTTTTGTGGCTAACTCTAAGCACTTGAGCAACCAAATCATCATAGATACCTCATCCTCTTTTAATAGTATTGGCTTTCCTATGGACTCAAGTGTGATTTCTCACAAAATACAAAATGTAGAGTCTTGAAGCTTGTTGCCAATAGATGTTGCTTGCATCTAGGGGATCTCCATACAATCCTTTGTCAATCCACTCATTGAACTTTACCTGCGATATACTTGGTAGAATCATTAGTCCAATGAAATATATGTTGTTATTAATTACCAAAACCACCTAGGGAGAAGTTGTACTTTCAGAATCCTAAGTCCCTGAAGCGCTCATGGCTCCCGAAATTTCCGTAAGAAGCATCGCATAGTTCGACCTGCCCCGAGCAAACACCCCTACAACGAGGTCTACTATGAGTTGTCTTCAGGGGAGGACGATGAATCCACAACTCAAGAAGAGGCCATGAAGGGAGATGGAGGAGGAACCAAGAAATCCGGAGGAGACTACTCTGGGTCCATATTCGAGGATTTGAAAAGGGGAGACATTTTCTATGCTCTTTATCCCGATCTCACTTTACCGTATATTAATGCACTAAAAGCCATTGATACGATCTGCGCTCAAAACACGGCCCTTACCCAAGAAGTTATTGATTTGGAAAGGCAGAATCAGGCTCTTTGTGAAATTATCAGGAAGATGCGATTTATATCAGCTTGGAAGGAAAAGAACATCAAGCCTACCACTTCATCACCACCCTCACCGAAGAAAGAAACTTGAGTACAAGGGTATGGGCACCACCCTTGTCTTGCTCCAAGCTTGGGGGAGGTGCCCCGGTATCGTATCACCATCACCTTTGTGACCATTATCTATCTTAGTTCGTTCCCTAGTTATTATATGATTTAGATGAATAAAAGTTTTAGTATGATCTAGTTTTGAGTGTTTGCTTTGTGAGCTATCCATCTATGTAATTGAGGGTGAGAGTTATATAGTAAAGAGTAGTTTGAGCTTGTTCCCCTTAACTTCCTGCATTAATCCTAGCAATAAAATAATAAAAAGATCATATGCTAATCCCATGGGACGTGATGACTTATAGGATCCGGAGTATGTCTACAGGGGGGGTGATTAGACTACTTGACCAAATTAAAAAATCTAGTCTTTTCCCAATTTTAGATGTTGGCAAGTTTTAGCAATTTTATCAAGTCAAGCACACCCTACTAAAGGGATCGATAGAAGAGACGTCTAGAGGGGGGGTGAATAGACTACTTGCAAAAATTAAAACCTAACCTTTTCCCAAGTTAATTGGTGGGCAGTTTTAGCAATTATAACAAGTCTAATGCACCCTACACATGCTAGTCAACAAGTATGGCAGCGGAAAGTAAGACAAGCACATGTAAGAGATAGTAGAGATAGGAAGATCAAACACAATTTGGAGACGCGAGGATTTTTCCCGTGGTTCCGATAGGTGGCGCTATCGTACATCCATGTTTATGGAGTCTTCAACCCACGGAGGGTAATGGTCGCGACAGTCCATGGAGGGCTCCACCCATAAGGGTCCACGAAGTAGCAACCTTGACTATTCCATAACGGCTTCCGTCCATGAAGGACTGGCCTCACTATGGGTAGATCTTCACGAAGTAGGCGATCTCCTTGCCCGTAAAACTTCTTGGTTCAACTCCACAACACGAAGTAGGAGGCTCCCAAGCAACACCTAACCAATCTAGGAGGCACCATCCTCCAAAAGGTAATAGGCTTGATAGTGATGATGAACTCCTTGCTCTTGTGCTTCAAGATGATAGACTCCTCAACACTCAATCACTCTCTCACAGATTTGGCTTGGTGGAAGAGATTGATTTGGTAGAAAGCAACTTGGGGAGGCTGGAAATCAAGATCCATATGGTTGGAGTGGATGATATTGATCTCAACACAAGGGTAGGTGGCTCTCTCTCAGAAATTTGGATATGGGAAGTGGGAAACTGTTCTGAGTGCTTCTCTTGCGAGTGGGATGTGGTGGAGGGGTGTATATAGGCATCTCCAAAAATCCAACCGTTACAACATTATTGCCCAACTCGGTGAAAACGAAGTAAAACTAGGTGGCACCGACTTGTTCAAAGTGTGGCAACTTTAGGCTTTTCGGTGGAACCGATATATAAATCTCGGTGGTACCGATATGGGTCACCTAGGCAGATTTCAAATCTCGGTGGTACCAATTCTCAAAACTCGGTGGTAACAATTCTTGAAAATGGCTAACCAGAAAGTTGGTCCAAAGCTCGGTGAGACCAATTCTCAAAATCGGTGGTACCGATTCTTGAAAATGGCTAACCAGAAAGTTGGTCCAAATCTCGGTGAGACCGATTCTCAAAACTCGGTGGTACCGATTCTTGAAAGTAGGATACCCGAAAGTTGGTCACTGTTTTCGGTGGCACCGAATGGAATGTTGGTAGTACCGAGATGTGGGTTTTGGCTAGGGTTTCTGTCTGGGCTTTTGAATCAGTGTAGCCGATATGGAAATGTTGGTGGAACCGATTTTGAGTGGTAGGCTCTATGACAAAATATTTTTGTGGGAGAGCTTGTGGGTGTTTTTGGTGACTAGCACTTGTGCACGTGGAGCAATTTGTTCACCAACAATACCTTACCCCCTTTTAATAGTATTGGCTTTCCTATGGACTCAAAGTGATTTCTCACAAAGTAAAAAGAGAGTCTTCTAGCTTGAAGCTTTGCCAATCCTATTTCTTCTTCTTCTTCTTGTTCTTGGGGAATCTCCTCACACCCTTTTGCCAACACATCTTCCTCTATGGACTTTTATCTGAAATACACTAGGTAAAAATGTTAATCCAAGAGACAATGTATGTTGTCATGAATTATCAAAACCACCAAGGGAGCATATATGCTTTCAATCTCCCCCTTTTTGGTAATTGATGACAACATACAATCAAAGCTTCAAATAAAGATATGCAAAGATATAATGAAGACTTTGAGAGACACATGACTAAAACTTGCTCCCCCTAAATGTGTGCAATCCCTTTAAAGGATAGTTGCTTTGGAATGCATGGACTCACATGTAATAGGAGGGATAAGATGAGTCATGTGTATCTTGGCTATATGCATCAAATATATATGAATGAGTTGTATCCTTGTTCAAGACTTCACTCTTGCAAACAGTATGTGCAAGAGGCAAGAGATCTTCTTGATCAAGGATATGATGCATACACTTACCTTGAGTTCTTGAGCATTCTAGTAGTAGAAACACACTTGAGAAAACAATGTTAGGAAACACAAGAGTATTCTACCAATCAAAAAGCAATAGAACTCAATAGTACCAAGATGTGGAGAACATATAGAAGATAGTATTCCTTAAGATTGATATGTCTCCAACAACATTTAGAACTTTCTCCCCTGAATGTGAAATAGTAGGTCATCCTCTCCACCTGAATCTTAGCATTTAGATATTTGGTGTAGGTAGGGTGAGACAAGTCTAACATGAGTAGTCAAATGGAATAAACATATTTTCTCACTCCTGAAATGATAGAACAAGATTAGGCATGCTCTCTCTCCTTTGGGAAACAACGAAACTTCTCCCCCTACTTTGGTATTCTCCCCTTGTCTATGTAAGCATAGGCTTTGATATTCTCCCCCTTGATTGTTTCTCCCCCTTTGCATTGAAGCATGTATCTCCCCCTTTAGCATTTGAAGCTTTGGTATTTCTCCTCCTTTGGCATTAATTTCCAAAAAGGTCCATACACAGGGTCATACACAGGGATCATGGAGTCAGAAGGGATCCTTGAGAACAAGGGTCATAGAATGTAGGGTTCATGGAACAATGAGAATCATAGAGGATATTTAAAAATGGAGGGAACATAGAATAGAATTTCTCCCTCTTTCTCTAATCTGAGAGCTTGTAAGACTTCTCCTCCTTTGAGTTAGGGATCCTAGAATAAATGTTCTCCCCCCTTTTTATATCAAAGGGATCACTGAAGAAATAAGGATTTGCTAATATGAACACAAATCATAGAAGAAATCAAATTGGTGGCTCCGAGACAAACGAGTCGGTGGAACCGAATTGTGGTCATGCAGCTTATCTGCTAAATCGGTGAAACCGAGTGGTTTGAGTCGGAGACTCCGAGGAGTGAACAGAAACTTGGCAATGTTTTAGAAACTTGCAAATAAGTTTGGAAAACTTGTATTAAAATGTCAAAAAGGATCTTCAAAGGAAATACAAAAGACTTTACAAAGAAATATCAACTAGAGAAGATTTGAGTGGTTCCAAGAAATCTTGCAAATATAGGATGAACCACACTAGAAGCTTCATCTAGATGATGGTCGGTGACTAGGTCACCTATATTAGAGTATATTGACTTGGGAGCCAAGCAAGAATACTTGATCATAGGTCATACTCATCGTTAAGCTCAAAATGAGGTTACCATTTTTCGATTAAGCATTTTAATGTTTTCATATCACTTGAGTTGCTTTATCTCATGACTTGGAGTAAAGCTTTTTCAAGGATATGAGTACATACCTTTGAGTGATGTAGATGATGTAGCATGTAGAAGAACTTGTTGTGGATGCTCGATGTTGACGAAGATCATCTTGAGTTGGGAGCAATCCTTGTTTGGTTTGGTTCTCTTTTCACCTACATGGGTTAGTCATGCAAGGAAGAACAAGATATATCCATTTGACATGATATCAATTGAGAATTAGCAAATGTGATCACATCAAATATATGTCAAGGATATGGTTGAGTTGTCTTCTTCCTTCCATCAACGATAAGGGTTGTGGATACTTGGTCATGACAAGATTGCTTGTGATAAGAGTGGATGGCAATCTTGTGGAATGAAGTTCTTCCAAGTACCTACAAAATATTAGTTGCAATACAAGGGAGCATATATTTCCATGGTATAAGATAGCATGTCAAGTGTATCATGAAAGTATCATGTAATCGTGAGTCTAGCTGAAGTTTGAAGCATCAAGGATGTTCAACTCACTCCTCAAGTGACAAAACACTTTGTCATCAAGTGGCTTAGTAAAGATATCAGCCAATTGTTTTTTAGTACGAACATGCTTGAGATTGATATCTCGTTTGGCAACATGATCACGAATGAAATGATGTCTAACTTGAATATGCTTAGTTTGAGAATGTTGCACGGGATTATGAGCAATTTTGATTGCGCTCTCATTGTCACATAACAATGGTACGTGTCTCACATGTATGCCATAGTCCTTAAGAGTTTGAGTCATCCATAGCAATTGAGCACAACATGATCCAGCGGCAATGTATTCCGCTTCGGCAGTAGATAGAGATACCGAGTTTTGTTTCTTGGAGGACCAAAACACAAGAGATCTACCAAGAAATTGACAAGTACCCGAGGTGGATTTTCTATCAACCTTGTCTCCGGCATAGTCCGAGTCAGAATATCCAACAAGGTTAAAAGAAGATTGATGACCCACAAGTATAGGGGATCAATCGTAGTCCTTTCGATAAGTAAGAGTGTCGAATCCAACGAGCAGCAGAAGGAAATGACAAGCGGTTTTCAGCAAGGTAATCTCTGCAAGCACTGAAATTGTAGGTAACAGATAGTTTGATAGCAAGGTAATTTGTAACGAGCAAGTAACGATAACGGTAAACAAAGCGCATCAAGGTAGCCCAATCCTTTTGAGGCAAAGGACAGGCTAGAACAATCACTAGTAATAGGCAAAGTGTTCTTGAGGGTACACGGGAATTTCGTCTAGTCACTTTTATCATGTTGGTTTGATCCGTGTTCGCTACTTTGATAATTTGATACGTGGGTGGACCGGTGCTAAGGTGCTGTTCTTACTTGAACTAACAACCTACTTATGATTAACCCCCTCGCAAGCATCCGCAGCTACGAGAAAAGTATTAAGACAAAGTCTAACCATAGCATTAAACATGTGGATCCAAATCAGCCCCTTACGAAGTAGCGCATAAACTAGTGTTTCAGCTTCTGTCACTCTTGCAACCCATCATCTAATAACTACTCCACAATGCATTCCCTTAGTCCCATGAATGGTGAAGTGTCATGTAGTCAACATTCACATGACACCACTAAGGGAATCACAACATACATATCATCAAAATATCGAACACATATCAAATTCACATGATTACTTGCAACATGACTTCTCCCGTGACCTCAAGAACAAAGGTAACTACTCACAAATAATAATCATGCTCAAGATCAGAGGAGTAATGAATAGCATAATGGATCTGAACATATAATCTTCCACCAAATAAACCATATAGTAATCAACTACACAAGGTAATCAACACTACTAGTCACCCACAGGTACCAATCTGAGGTTCCGGTACAAAGATTGAACACAAGAGATGAACTAGGGTTTGAGAGGAGATGGTGATGTTGAAGATGTTGATGAAGATTGGCCTCCCAAAGATGAGAGGGGTGTTGGTGATGACGATAGCTTCGATTTCCCCCTCCGGGAGGGAAGTTCCCCCGGCGGAATCGCTCCGCCGGAGGGCAAAAGTGCTCCTGCCCAAGTTCCGCCTCGAGGCGGCGGCGCTTCGTCCCGAAAGTCCTCCTCTTGATTTTTTTAGGTTTTTTGGGAATATATACCAGAAGATGGGCTCCGGAGGTGGGCAGGGTGAGCACCACCCACCAGGCTGCGGCAGGGGGTGCCTGGTGCGCCCTGGTGGGTGCTCCTCACCAGGTGCCCCCCCTCCGGTAGATTTTTGCTCCAGTATTTTTTAATAATTCCAAAAATAATCTCCGTGAAGTTTCAGCTTCATTGGAGTTGTGCAGAATAGGTATCTCTGACGTGCTTTTCTTGGGTCCAGAATTCCAGCTGCCAGTATTCTCCCTCTTTGTGTAAACCTTGCATATTATGAGAGAAAAGGCATTAGAATCACTCCCCAAAGCATTATTATTCAACAAAACAAATTAAATAACAGTAGGAAATCATGATGCAAAATGGACGTATCAACTCCCCCAAGCTTAGACCTCACTTGTCCTAAAGCGAAAGCCGATATTGAAAAGCATGTCCACATGGTTTGAGAGAGAGGTGTCGATAAAAACAAAATACGGACATAGAAGCATCATGCTTATTAACATAACAGCAACAAACTCTAACATAGGAACTTATTTCAATATATTTTTATCATAAAGCTTCTCATGCCCAAGTAACAATTCATCACAACATAGAAGTATGAAGCATAAAACTTATTGGAAACCAACAAACTATGTTCTCAGTCAACTTTGCAACTAGAATTCATCATATTTTCAGGAAGGGTCTCATGTCGGAGCCTTTTGGCAAGTCCACATATTCAACTATCATTTAGTCTTCTATGATTGCTAACGCTCACGGCATACCCATGAACAAAAAGTTTCAACCGGACACATAGGAAGATAGGGGCTTATAGTTTTGCCTCCCAACTCACTCACCTCAGGGGTGATGTCAACAATAATAACTCATGCCCACCCATATACAACTGGATATATGTGCCTAGATCTTTCCTCACCACATGATGCTTGCACAGGAAAAAGTAAAAAGGAATAGAGAAGAATACTTTGACTCTTGCATAAAAGTAAAAGATAGACCCTTCGCAGAGGGAAGCATAGGTTGTCATGCGCTTATTGGTTTGTATGCCCAATACCTTAATGTAAAAGAACGTCACGCTATATTGCCCCCTATGATAGCAACCTTTATTATGCAGTCTGTCACTTTTATTACTTTGCCATCATAAGTTCGTATAACGCTTAATTTTCTCTTACACTAATCGATCAAAACACTTTTAGAAGCAATTTTTATTGCCTTGTTGCACCGATGACAACTTACTTGAAGGATCTTTCTCGATCCATAGGTAGGTATGGTGGACACTCAAGGAAAGAGTTTGGGTTTGGGTTTTTGGATGCACAAGTAGTATCTCTACTTAGTGCGGAATTTTTGGCTAGCAAAGATATTGAGCAAGCACCACATGTTGAGGGATCTATGACAATATAACTTCTATGTGGATATTGATAACCCACAAGTGTAGGGGATCATTTGTAGCCTTTTTCGATAAGTAAGAGTGTCGAACCCAACGAGGAGCTAAAGGTAGAACAAATTTTCCCTCAAGTTCTATCGACCACCGATACAACTCTACGCACACTTTAACGTTTGCTTTACCTAGAACAAGTATGAAACTATTTTGTAGGTGATAGGATATTTTGCACGAATAAAACTAGGAGTACTTAGCGGGAAATAAAACTACGAGTAAAAAAGCAAGATAACAAAAGTTAGTTGTTTAGTAGAAAGCTTTTGTCAATCAAGAAGGTTATTTGTCCCTAGGGAATTGATAACTAGACCGGTAATCATTCTTGCAATTTTACATGAGGGAGAGGCATGAGCTAACATACTTTCTCTACTTGGATCATATGCACTTATGATTGGAACTCTAGCAAGCATCCGCAACTACTAAAGATCATTAAGGTAAAACCCAACCATAGCATTAAGTATCAAGTCCTCTTTACTCCCATATGCAACAACCCACCTACTCGGGTTTATGCTTCTGTAACTCAAGCAACCCACCATAGGCAAATCATGAACACATTGCAACACCCTACAGCGAGGATCGCTCACGTTTGTGCGAGACGGAGGGCACCGTAGGACAGCACCATAATCAAATATACAATCATACCAACCATGATCATCAATTTGCCCATAGGACAAAGCGGATCTACTCAAACATCATAGGATAGCCATATATCATTGGGAAATAGTATATGGAGTTGAGCACCATGTTTAAGTAGAGATTACAGCAGGGAGAAGGGGAGTTACACCGCTACATAGAGGGGGAGAGAGTTGGTGTTGAAGGCGGCGAAGTTGTTGGAGTAGATCGCCGTCACGATGCTTGCCCCGGCGGCGTTCCGGCGCCACCGGGAGAGAGGGGGAGAGAGCCCCGCTCCTCCTTCTTCTTCCTTGGCCTCCCCCCTAGATGGGAGGAGAGTTCCCCCTCTGGTCCATGGCGGCGGAGGGGCAGGATCCCCTCCTAGATTGGATCTCCCTCTCTGTTCTCTTTTGTTTCGCGTTGCCGTTTTCTGGCCGAAAACCGTTTCTTATATTCCCGGAGATCCGTAACTCCGATCGGGCTGAAATTTTGAGGGGATTTTTATCCAAAAATTAGCTTCCTTGCGCCCGAAGGAGGGATCCAACCGATGTACGAGGTGGGCAGCACCCACCAGGCCGCGGTTGGCCCCCCTGGCCGCGCCCTGATGTATCGTGGGGACTGTGGGCCTCCGTTTGCATTGATTCCACTTCTCACAATACACAAATATTCCAAAAAAAATCTCCGTAAATTTTTATCGTGTTTGGACTCGGTTTGATATGGATATTCCGCGAAACAAAAAACATGCAACAAACAGGAACTGGCACTAGGCACTGGATCAATAGGTTAGTCCAATAAATCATATAAAATGTTGCCAAAAATATGTGAAAGTTGTATAATATTGGCAAGAAACAATCAAAAATTATAGATACGACGGAGACGTATCAGCATCCCTAAGCTTAATTCCTGCTCGTCCTCGAGTAGGTAAATGATAAAAAGGATAATTTTTGATGTGGAATGCTACCTAGCATAATCTTGATCGTATATCTAATCATGGCATGAATATTAAGACACAAGTGATTCAAAGCAATAGTCTAGTTTTGACATAAAGACATTAATACTCAGGCATCCCAACAAACAATCATGTCTTTCAAAATATCAAGGCTAAAGAACGCTATCCCTGCAAAATCATATAGCCTTGTCATGCTCTGTCTTCTTAACACAAAGTATAAATCATGTACTACCCCGGTGTCAGCCAAGCAATTGGTTCATACTTTTTAACGCGCTTCAGCATTTTCAACTCTCACGCAATACATGAGCGCAAGCCATGGATATAGCACTATGGGTGGAATAGAATGCGGTGGTAGGTTTCAAAGGGGTAAAAGTGGAGAAGAAAGTCTTGCATCAACTCAGCGTATCAACGGGCTATGGAGATGCCCATCAATAAATATCAATGCGAGGAGTAGGGATTGCCATGCAACGAATGCACTAAGAGCTATAAGTGTATGAAAGCTCAATATGAAACTAAGTGGGTACGCATCTAACTCTATATGAAAAATTCCCACTAGTATATGAAAGTGACAACACAGGAGACTCTCTATATGAAAAACATGGTGCTACTTTGAAGCACAAGTGTGGAATTAGCATGCCCCTTCTACTTCTTTCAAATTTGTTTCTTTCTTTTCCTTTTTTTTCTTTTCTTTTTCTTTTCTTTTTTTCTTTTTTTTTCTTTTTTTTCTTTCTTTGCCCGAAGCCTCATCCCGACTTGTGGGGGAATCATAGTTTCCATCATCCTTTCATCACTAGGGCATGCTCTAATAATGAATAATGATGATCATCACACTTCTATTTACTTACAACTCAATACTACAACGATAGTAGAACAAAGTATGACCCTATATGAATGCAATGATCTAGTGTAGCAAAGATATCAAAAAACGGACAAGCCATGAAAACATCATGCTAGCTATCTTACGATCATGTAATGCAATATGACAATGAATGCTCAAGTCACAAAAACGGAGGCGGTGGAAGTTGCATGGCAATATATCTCAGAATGGCTATGGTAATGCCATAATAGGTAGGTATGGTGGCTGTTTTGAGGAAGATATAATAAGGCTTATGTGTGATAGAGCGTATCATATCACGGGGTTTGGATGCACCGGCGAAGTTTGCACCGACTCTCGAGGTGAGAAAGGGCAATGCACGGTACCGTAGAGGCTAGCAAATTGCGGAAAGGTAAGAGTGCGTATAATCCATGGACTCACATTAGTCATAAAGAACTCACATACTTATTGCAAAAGTTTTATTAGCTCTCTCGAAGCAAAGTATTACTACGCATGCTCCTAGGGGGGAGGTTGGTAGGAGTTAACCATCGCGCGCCCCCGACCTTCACACAAAGACAGACAATCAAGGATAAATTGTGCTCCAACTTCCTAGCATAACGGGAGACTATACGTGCATGCTTCGGGAATCACAAACCTTAACACCAATATCTTACTAAACACGATCATCCACTAGTACCACCCACATATTATCATCTCTATATCGCAAAACTATTGCAAGGAATCAAACATGTCATATTCAGTGATCCCTAAGTTTTATGTAGGATTTTATGACTAACATGTGAATGACCAATTCTTGTTGACTCTCTAAATAGATATAAGTGAAGCAAGAGAGTTTAATTCTTTCTACAAAAGACCATGCTCTAATAAATATATGTGAAGCAAAAGAGCATTCTTCAAATAACGGTTTTTCTATGTGAAGAGAAACAGGCAATCCAAACTTCAAATGATATAATGAAGCACATGAAGCATTCTATAAAACCATACTCAAAAGATATAAGTGAAGTGCAATGAGCATTCTATAAATAAACCATGGACTATCTCATACCATCATGGTGCATAAAATAAAAGTGAAAACTAAACACAAAAGATGCTCCAAGATTTGCACATATCACATGAATGAAACGAATCCGAAAACATACCGATACTTGTTGAAGAAAGATGGGATGCCTTTTGGGGCATCCCCAAGCTTAGACGCTTGAGTCTCCTTGGATATTTACTTGGGGTGCCTTGGGCATCCCCAAGCTTGAACTCTTGCCTCTCCTTCTTCTCCTCATATCGAGACCTTCTCGATCTTCAAACACTTCATCCACACAAAACTTAACAGAAGACTGGTAAGATCCGCTAGTGTAATAAAGCAAAATACTACTCTAAGTACTGTTGCAAACCAATTCATATTTTATATTTTCATTATCCCTGCTGTATTATAACTTTTCTATGGCTTACACCACCGATAAAATCGATAGTTTCATCAAAACAAGCAAAACAATGCATCAAAAACAGAATCTGTCTTAAACAGGACAGTCTGTAGTAATCTGAACTTTGACCATTCTTATTTAACTCCAACAATTCTGAAAAATTAGGAAAAAATTTAAAAATTGTATAGCAATACTTTGTAAAAAATTCCGAAACTTTTGACGTTCCAGTAAAAAATGAAAATTCACGCACTACAGCCAAAGTTTCTGTTTTTACACCGCACATACCAACAAGCAATCTAATCATCCTAAAGGCAAATCTTGGCACATTATTTTTATAATACAATGGATTTGTACAAGCGGATAATTATATTTGTTGGAAAAGTTTCCGTGATTCAAGATTCACAAAGTTTCCATTGGCATGAACAAAAGTTCAAGGACGTCCCCCACTTCAACGATGCTCATCATCTCTTCTGACTTTCACCTTTCCTTTTGTGAAGTTTTAGGTTCCCCTCTATATTTTTTTGTTTTTAAACTTTATAAAAGCACACAACAGAATAAAATGACTCTCTAAAACTTCCGGGTTGTCTCCCTGGCAGCGCTTTCTTTAAATCCATTAAGCTAGGCATAAAGTGCTCAAGTAATGGATCCACCCGGATCCCAAGGTATATCAAAGCCAATTTTAATTAGCAATGATTTGTAATTTAGTAGTGAGCACTGATAACCCACAAGTATAGGGGATCAATTGTAGCCTTTCTCGATAAGTAAGAGTGTCGAACCCAACGAGGAGCTAAAGGTAGAACAAATATTCCCTCAAGTTCTATCGACCACCGATACAACTCTACGCACGCTTAACGTTCGCTTTACCTAGAACAAGTATGAAACTAGAAGTACTTTGTAGGTGTGATAGGATAGGTTTGCAATATAATAAAGAGTATGTAAATAAAAACTAGGGGCTGTTTAGATAAAGAAACAACTAAGTTAGTTTTAGTAGAGAGCTTTTTGTCACAAGAAAGTTATTTGTCCCTAGGCAATCGATAACTAGACCGGTAATCATTATTGCAATTTTATATGAGGGAGAGGCATAAGCTAACATACTTTCTCTACTTGGATCATATGCACTTATGATTGGAACTCTAGCAAGCATCTGCAACTACTAAAGATCATTAAGGTAAAACCCAACCATAGCATTATAAGGTATCAAGTCCTCTTTATTCCCATACGCAAACAACCTACTTACTCGGGTCTGTGCTTCTATCACTCACGCCACCCACCATAAGCGAATCATGAACATATTGCAAACCCTACAGCGGGGATCCCTCACGCTTGCGTGACACGGAGAGCACCATAGGACAGCACCAATAATAAAACATGCAACTCAAACCAATCATGATCATCAATCAACCCATAGGACAAAACGGATCTACTCAAACATCATAGGATAGCCATACATCATTGGGAAATAATATATAGCGTTGAGCACCATGTTTAAGTAGAGATTACAACGGGGAGAAGAGGTGTTGAACCGCTGCATAGAGGGGGAGAGAGTTGGTGATGACGGCGGAGAAGTTGTTGGTGTAGATCGCCGTCACGATGATGGCCCCGGCGGCGTTCCGGCGCCACCGGGAGAGAGGGGGGGAGAGCCCCCCTCCTTCTTATTATTCCTTGTCCTTCCCCCTAGATGGGAGAAGGGTTTCCCCTCTGGTCCATGGCCTCCATGGCGGCGGAGGGGCGAGAGCCCCTCCGAGATTGGATCTCTCTCTCTATTTCCTTCTGTTTCTGCGTTCCAGATTCTGGCCTTTCATCGTTTCTTATATTCCCGGAGATCCGTAACTCCGATTGGGCTGAAATTTTAAAACGATTTTTATCCGGATATTAGCTTTCTTGCGGCGAAAGAAGGGTACCAACCGCCTTACGGGGTGGCCACAAGCCAGCCTGGCGCGCCCTACCCCCCAGGGCGCGCCCCTATGGCTTGTGGGCCCCTCGGGCACCGCCTTCTGTTGATTCCACTTCCCAAAATTCACATATATTCCAAAAAAAATCTCCGTAAGTTTTTATCCTGTTTGGACTTCGTTTGATATGGATTTTCTGCGAAACAAAAAAACATGCAACAAACAGGAACTGGCACTGGGCACTGGATCAATATGTTAGTCCCAAAAATAGTATAAAAAGTTGCCAAAAGTATATGAAAGTTGTAGAATATTGGCATGAAACAATCAAAAATTATAGATACGACGGAGACGTATCAGCATCCCCAAGCTTAATTCCTGCTCGTCCTCGAGTAGGTAAATGATAAAAAAGATAATTTTTGATGTGGAATGCTACCTAGCATAATCTTGATCATATAATCTAATCATGGCATGAATATTAAGACACAAGTGATTCAAAGCAATAGTCTATCATTTGACATTAAGACAATAATACTTCAAGCATACTAATAAAGCAATCATGTCTTCTCAAAATATCATGGCTAAAAGAAAGTTATCCCTACAAAATCATATAGTCTGGCTATGCTCCATCTTCATCACACGAAGTATTTAATCATGCACAACCCCGGTTTTAGCCAAGCAATTGTTTCATACTCTAGTATTCTCAAACTTTTTCAACTTTCACGCAATACATGAGCGTGAGCCATGGATATAGCACTATAGGTGGAATAGAATATGGTGGTTGTGGAGAAGACAAAAATAAGGAGATAGTCTCACATCAACTAGGCGTATCAACGGGCTATGGAGATGCCCATCAATAGATATTAATGTGAGTGAGTAGGGATTGCCATGCAACGGATGCACTAGAGCTATAAGTATATGAAAGCTCAAAAGAAACTAAGTGGGTGTGCATCCAACTTGCTTGCTCACGAAGACCTAGGGCAATTTGAGGAAGCCCATCATTGGAATATGCAAGCCAAGTTCTATAATGAAAAACTCCCACTAGTATATGAAAATGACAATATAGGAGACTCTCTATCATGAAGATCATGGTGCTACTTTGAAGCACAAGCGTGGAAAAAGGAATAGTAGCATTGCCCCTTCTCTCTTTTCTCTCATTTTTTTTTGTTTTTTTGTTTGGTGGGCTTCTTTGGCCTCCTTTTTTTATTTGGGCTTCTTTGGCCTCTTTTATTTATTTGTAAAGTCCGGAGACTCATCCCAACTTGTGAGGGAATCATAGCTTCCATCATCCTTTCCTCACATGGGACAATGCTCTAATAATGATGATCATCACACTTTTATTACTTACAACTCAAGAATTACAACTCGATACTAGAAAAAAATATGACTCTATATGAATGCCTCCGGCGATGTACCGGGATGTGCAATGATCTAGCGTAGCAAATGACATCAAAAAATGGACAAGCCATGAAAACATCATGCTAGCTATCTTACGATCATGCAAAGCAATATGACAATGATGGTGCGTGTCAGAATAAACGGAATGGTGGAAGTTGCATGGCAATATATCTCGGAATGGCTATGGAAATGCCATAATAGGTAGGTATGGTGGCTTTTTTGAGGAAGGATATATGGTGGGTGTAATGCACCGGCGAAAGTTGCACGGTACTAGAGAGGCTAGCAATGGTGGAAGGATGAGAGTGCGTATAATCCATGGACTCAACATTAGTCATAAAGAACTCACATACTTATTGCAAAAATCTATTAGCTATCGAAACAAAGTATTAGACGCATGCCCCTAGGGTAGAGGTTGGTAGGAGTTAACCATCGCGCGCTCCCGACCTCCACACAAAGGATGACAATCAATAAATAAATCATGCTCCGACTTCTTCACATAACGGTTCACCATACGTGCATGCTACGGGAATCACAAACTTTAATACAAATATTTCTACCAATCCACAATTACTCACTAGCATGTCTCTAGTATCACCATCTTTATATCGCAAAACTATTGCAAGGAATCAAACATATCATATTCAGTGATCTACAAGTTTTATGTAGGATTTTATGACTAACCATGTGAATGACCAACTCCTGTTAACTCTCTAAATAGATATAAGTGAAGCATGAGAGTTTAATTCTTTCTACAAAATATATGCCCACGATCTAACAAATATAAGTGAAGCAAAAGATCATTCTACAAATGGCGGTTTTCTATGTGTAGAGAAACAGGCAATCCAAACTTCAAATGATATAAGTGAAGCACATGAAGCATTCTATAAAGCCATACTCAAAAGATATAAGTGAGGTGCAAAGAGCCTTCTATAAATCAACCAAGGACTTTCTCATACCAGCATGGTGCATTATTAAAAGAAAAATGAAAAACACACGACGCTCCAAGATTTACGCATATCATGTGACAAATAAAAATATAGCTCCAAGTAAAATTACCGATGGTTATTAGAAGAAAGAGGGGATGCCTTCCGGGGCATCCCCAAGCTTAGTTTCTTGGGAGTCCTTGAATATTACCTTGGGGTGCCTCGGGCATCCCCAAGCTTAGTCTCTTTCCACTCCTTATTCCTTCATCCATCGTGATCTCACCCAAAACTTGAAAACTTCAATCACACAAAACTTAACAAAACCCTCGTGATATCCGTTAGTATAATAAAGCAAATTACCACTTTAAGTACTGTTTCCAACCAATTCATATTTTGTTTTTGCATTGTAGCTACTGTAATATAACTTTTCCATGGCTTATACCACCGATACAATCGATAGTTTCATCAAAACGAGCAAAACAATGCATCAAAAACAGAATCTGTCAAAAACAGGACAGTCAGTAGTAATCTTAACATTCACCATACTTCTGTAACTCTAAAAATTCTGAAAAATTAGGAAAAAATAAAAAATATGCATAGCAGTACTTTGTAAAAATTTCAGAAACTTTTGACATTCCAGTAAAAAAATTAAATTCACGCACTACAGCCAAAGGTTCTGTTTTTGCACTGCACACACCAAACATGCAATCTAATCATCCTAAAGGCAAATCTTGGCACATTATTTTTATAATACAATGGATTTAT
The DNA here is from genome assembly GCA_039707655.1 of Elymus sibiricus. NCBI lineage: Eukaryota > Viridiplantae > Streptophyta > Magnoliopsida > Poales > Poaceae > Elymus > Elymus sibiricus. The sequence continues at coordinate 390,347,573 of CM077669.1, read as the reverse complement.
ACAAGGAGATAATTATTTTTGTTGAAAAGTTTCTGTAATTAAGATTCACAAGGTTTCCATGGGCATGAACAAAGTTCAAGGCTAGCTCCCATTTTCACAATGCTCGTCCCTCTCACTTTCACTTTTCTTTTTGAAAAGTTTTAGGTTCCCCTCTTTATTTTTTTGTTTTTAAACTATATAAAAGCACACAATAGAATAAAATGACTCTCTAAAACTTCCGGGTTGTCTCCCTGGCAGCGTTTTCTTTAAAGCCATTAAGCTAGGCATATAGTGCTCAAGTAATGGATCCACCCGGATCCCAAGGTATATCAAAGCCAATTTTAATTAGCAATGATTTGTAATTTAGTAGTGAGAAATAAGTAACATATATCATGCAACAACGAAGTCTAACTCTCTTCCTATGCATCGGCATGTCATAAAAGAACAATTCATGCACACAAAGTAAAGGCCAATACATAGCGTAAGCAGTTTCTTGCAATTTTATCATATTGGAAACATAGAGAGGTGGAGATGTAGTTCCTCTCTCATAATAATTGCAAGTAGGAGCAGCAAGCACATGCATATTATATCTATCAAAATCATCATGTGCAATAGTAGAACGCAACCCATCAATATAATCCTTAATAAGCGCAAACTTCTCCGATATAGTGTAGTTTGGAGAATTTAAAAAGATAATAGGACTATCATGTGTGGGTGCAATAGCAACGATTTCATGCTTAACATAAGGAACTATAGCAAGTTCATCTTCATAAGCATAATTCATATTGGCATCATGGCCACAAGAATAGCAAGCATCAAGTTCATCAAAAAGGGATATTTCAAAAGAATCCAAGGGATCATAGCAATCATCATAGCATTCATCCTTCGGTATGTGCGAAGGGAAATTAAACAATGTATGAGTTGAAGAGTTACTCTCATTAGAAGGTGGGCACGGGTAGCTAATCCGCTCTTTCTCCTTTTGTTCTTCGCTCTCCTCCTCATCTTTTTCATCCAATGAGCTCTCAGTGTCATCAATTTCTTCTTCCATAGATTCCTGCAAAATATTAGTCTCTTCTTGGATAGCGGAGAATTTCTCAATAAATTGATCAATATGGGCATTATATTCGTAATTGGCATAACAATAATGAAGCATGTCCAAATTTTGAGATTGGTAAACAGCATCATCATAATCTTCATACTTTTCAAACAAAGCTTCAATTTCATAAGCACCCTTAAAAGCAACAAACTCTTCTATCTGTTCCACATCATAGTAATCATATATACCATTAGCATAAGAAGCCAAGGTTTCATTATCATTAAATTTACATGAAAAGGGAAGGTGTTTAGCCTTCATCCTAGAGCAACAAGTAATATCATATCTCAAGCATAGATTCCAACGATACCATTTCAACATATGAATTTGATCCCATAACAGTTTCCCTTTTTGAGTCAAGCGATAATCCCTAAAGTATTCACGTTGATCCAACGTGTATCCCATTATATAATTGAATGGGGTTTTCTTAGGATTATTAAAGTAGTGCATAATATCTTTCACATAATGAGCATCGAGGGTTTTAGGAGGTTCCCCATCTCCATGAGTAGCAAGTACACCTAATTTTTTTGGTATTTCGTGTTCCATATGCATAACTAAAGATAGAGAACAACTTAGAACAGCAAATAAAATCTACTTAGTGATAAAGCAAACAAGCACACACGAGAATATTCACCCCACGCTATTGCTCCCCGGCAACGGCGCCAGAAAAAGGTCTTGATAACCCACAAGTATAGGGGATCAATTGTAGCCTTTCTCAATAAGTAAGAGTGTCGAACCCAATGAGGAGCTAAAGGTAGAACAAATATTCCCTCAAGTTCTATCGACCACCGATACAACTCTACGCACGCTTAACGTTCGCTTTACCTAGAACAAGTATGAAACTAGAAGTACTTTGTAGGTGTGATAGGATAGGTTTGCAAGATAATAAAGAGTATGTAAATAAAAACTAGGGGCTGTTTAGATAAAGAAACAACTAAGTTAGTTTTAGTAGAGAGCTTTTTGTCACAGGAAAGTTATTTGTCCCTAGGCAATCGATAACTAGATCGGTAATCATTATTGCAATTTTATATGAGGGAGAGGCATAAGCTAACATACTTTCTCTACTTGGATCATATGCACTTATGATTGAAACTCTAGCAAGCATCTGCAACTACTAAAGATCATTAAGGTAAAACTCAACCATAGCATTATAAGGTATCAAGTCCTCTTTATTCCCATACGCAAACAACCTACTTACTCGGGTCTGTGCTTCTATCACTCACGCCACCCACCATAAGCGAATCATGAACATATTGCAAACCCTACAGCGGGGATCCCTCACGCTTGCGCGACACGGAGAGCACCATAGGACAGCACCAATAATAAAACATGCAACTCAAACCAATCATGATCATCAATCAACCCATAGGACAAAACGGATCTACTCAAACATCATAGGATAGCCATACATCATTGGGAAATAATATATAGCGTTGAGCACCATGTTTAAGTAGAGATTACAGCGGGGAGAAGAGGTGTTGAACCGCTGCATAGAGGGGGAGAGAGTTGGTGATGACGGCGGCGAAGTTGTTGGTGTAGATCGCCGTCACGATGATGGCCCCGGCGGCGTTCCGGCGCCACCGGGAGAGAGGGGGAGAGAGCCTCCCTCCTTCTTATTCTTCCTTGTCCTTCCCCCTAGATGGGAGAAGGGTTTCCCCTCTGGTCCATGGCCTCCATGGCGGCGAAGGGGCGAGAGACCCTCCGAGATTGGATCTCTCTCTCTGTTTCCTTCTGTTTCTGCATTCCAGATTCTGGCCTTTCACGTTTCTTATATTCCCGGAGATCCGTAACTCCAATTGGGCTGAAATTTTAACACGATTTTTATCCGGATATTAACTTTCTTGCGGCGAAAGAAGGGCACCAACCGCCTTATGGGGTGGCCACAAGCCAGCCTGGCGTGCCCTACCCCCCAGGGCGCGCCCCTATGGCTTGTGGGCCCCTCGGGCACCGCCTTCTGTTGATTCCACTTCCCAAAATTCACATATATTCTAAAAAAATCTCCGTAAGTTTTTATCCCTTTTGGACTTCGTTTGATATGGATTTTCTGCGAAACAAAAAAACATGCAACAAACAGGAACTGGCACTGGGCACTGGATCAATATGTTAGTCCCAAAAATAGTATAAAAAGTTGCCAAAAGTATATGAAAGTTGTAGAATATTGGCATGAAACAATCAAAAATTATAGATACGACGGAGACGTATCAAGCACAAAGTGATATGTATCATGTGACAACGAAGTCTAACTCTCTTCATATGCATTGGCATGTCATAAAAGAACAATTCATGCACATCAAGTAAAGGCCAATACATAGCATAAGTAGTTTCTTGCAATTTTATCGTATTGGAAACATAGAGAGATGAAGATTTGGTTCCTCTCTCATAATAATTGCAAGTAGGAGCAGCAAGCACATGCATATTATATTCATCAAAATCATCATGTGTAGTAGCAAAACGCAACCCATCAATGTAATCCTTAATAAGAGCAAACTTCTCTGATATAGTGTAGTTGGGAGAATTCAAAATGATAATAGGACTATCTTGTGTGGGTGCAATAGCAACAATTTCATGCTTAACATAAGGAAGTATAGCAAGTTCATATTCATAAGCATAATTCATATTGTCATCATGGCCACAAGCATAGCAAGCATCAAGTTCATCAAAAAGGGATATTTCAAAAGAATCCAAGGGATCATAGCAATCATCATAGCATTCATCCTTCGGTATGCACGAAGGGAAATTAAATAATGTATGAGTTTAAGAGTTACTCTCATTAGAAGGTGGGCACGGGTAGCTAATCCGCTCTTCCTCCTTTTGTTCTTCGCTCTCCTCCTCATCTTTTTCATCTAATGAGCTCACAGTTTCAGCAATTTCTTCTTCCATAGATTCCTGCAAAATATTAGTATCTCCCAAGGCAGCGGTCATCCTTTCAATAAATTCAATAATATCAGCATTGCAATCATAATTCTCATAGCAATATTTAAGTATGGATAAAATTTCAGATTCGTAAGGAACATCATCATCATACTTTTCAAGCAAAGAAGCAATTCATAAGCACCTTTAAACGCAAAAAATTCTTCTATTCGTTCCACATCATAATAATCATAAATACCTTTAGCATATGATGCCAAGGTTTCATTAACATTAAATTTGCATTGAAAGGGAAGGTGTCGAGCTTCTATATTAGAGCAACAAGTAAAGTCACATCTCGAGCATGCATCCCAAGCAAACCATTCCAGTATTCTAATTTGATCCCATAAGTGTTTCCCTTTTTGAGATAAGCGATAATCCCTAAAGTACTCACGTTGATCCAATGTGTATCCCATTATAAAGTTCCTTGAGGATTTCTTGGGATTGTCGAAGGAGTAATTAACGTGTTTCACATAACTAGCATCGAGGGTTTTAGGAGGTTTCCCATCTCCATGAGTAGCAAGTACCACTAATTTTTTTGGTGTTTCGTGTTCCATATCCATAACTAAAGATATAAAACAACTAATAAGAGAAAATAAAATTACTTAGTGATAAAGCAAACAAGCACACACGAGAATATTCACCCCACGCTATTGCTCCCCGGCAATGGCGCCAGAAAAAGGTCTTGATAACCCACAAGTGTAGGGGATCGTTTGTAGCCTTTTTCTATAAGTAAGAGTGTCGAACCCAATGAGGAGCTAAAGGTAGAACAAATATTCCCTCAAGTTCTATCGACCACCGATACAACTCTACACACACTTTAACGTTTGCTTTACCTAGAACAAGTATGAAACTATTTTGTAGGTGATAGGATAGTTTGCACGAATAAAACTAGAAGTACTTAGCGGGAAATAAAACTACGAGTAAAAAAGCAAGATAATAAAAGTTAGTTGTTTAGTAGAAAGCTTTTGTCAATCAAGAAGGTTATTTGTCCCTAGGAAATTGATAACTAGACCGGTAATCATTCTTGCAATTTTACATGAGGGAGAGGCATTAGCTAACATACTTTCTCTACTTGGATCATATGCACTTATGATTGGAACTCTAGAAAGCATCCGCAACTACTAAAGATCATTAAGGTAAACCCAACCATAGCATTAAGTATCAAGTCCTCTTTACTCCCATATGCAACAACCCACCTACTCGGGTTTATGCTTCTGTCACTCAAGCAACCCACCATAGGCAAATCATGAACACATTGCAACACCCTACAGCGAGGATCCCTCACGTTTGCGCGAGACAGAGGGCACCGTAGGACAGCACCATAATAAAATATACAATCATACCAACCACGATCATCAATTAGCCCATAGGACAAAGCGGATCTACTCAAACATCATAGGATAGCCATATATAATTGGGAAATAGTATATGGAGTTGAGCACCATGTTTAAGTAGAGATTACAGCGGGGAGAAGGGGAGTTACACCACTGCATAGAGGGGGAGAGAGTTGGTGTTGACGGCGGCGAAGTTGTTGGAGTAGATGACCGTCACGATGCTTGCCCCAACGGCGTTCCGGCGCCACCGGGAGAGAGGGGGAGAGAGCCCCACCTTCTTATTCTTCCTTGGCCTCCCCCCTAGATGGGAGGAGAGTTCCCCCTCTGGTCCATGGCCGCCATGGCGGCGGAGGGGCAGGATCCCCTCCTAGATTGGATCGCCCTCTCTGTTCTCTTCTGTTTCGCGTTCCCGTTTTCTGGCCGAAAAACGTTTCTTATATTCCCGGAGATCCGTAACTCCGATCGGGCTGAAAATTTTGAGGGGATTTTTATCCAAAAATTAGCTTCCTTGCGCCTGAAGGAGAGCTCCAACCGACGTACGAGGTGGGCAGCACCCACCAGGCCGCGGTTAGGCCCCCTGGTCGCGCCCTGATGTATCGTGGGGGTTGTGGGCCTCCGTTTGCGTTGATTCCACTTCTCGAAATTAACAAATATTCCAAAAAAAAATCTCCGTAAATTTTTATCGCGTTTGGACTTCGTTTGATATGGATATTCTACGAAACAAAAAACATGCAACAAATAGGAACTGGCACTGGGCACTGGATCAATAGGTTAGTCCAATAAATCATATAAACTGTTGCCAAAAATATGTGAAAGTTGTATGATATTGGCAAGAAACAATCAAAAATTATAGATACGATGGAGACGTATCAGATATGAACAAACATAAATCATTACGTTGTCTTCCTTGTCCAACGTCAACAATTTTGACATATAATATTTGATGGGGGCTCACAATCATAAAAGATGTCCAAGATAGTGTATTTGCATGTGAATCTTCTCTTCCCTAATTAATTATTTCATGAATTGCATCATTGACCAATGCTATGTTTGTCAATCTCCAATAAATTTTACTACTTATACTTTTCCTTATGTGATGTCATTACTCAACATAAGATTAGCATATGATTCTTTTCATTTATTTGTCTTTCTTTTATTTGATTGCAACAAGAAAGTAGAGAAGCAAAAACTCAAACTAAACTTTATTATATAACTTTCACTCAATTACATATATAGGTAGGCCACAAAACTAACACACGAAAATAGATCACGCTAAACTTTTATTCGACTAAGGCAAAGGGAAACTAAAGATAAAACTAGAATAGGTAAAGGTGAATAAACGTGGTGGTGATACGATACCGGGGAACCTCCCCCAAGCTTGGCTCAAGCCAAGGGGAGTCCCCATACCCATGTACTCAAGTCTCCTTCGGTGGTGGTGATGAAGAAGGTGGAGGTGTTGATGTAGCAAGCTTGTCCTCCAGCTTCCAGGTTAGGGGCTCCCCATCAAAGGTTGATGCGAGAGTCCCCTGAGTCCTGCAAGTGGCAGCTAAACTCATACCTTTAAATCTTGCTTCATATTCGAAGACTTGGTTTTGAAGATCATAAACTTGGCTCTGCAGAAAATTAATTTGCTCGTTGAGGGTGGAGATGATGTCCTTCACAGACCGGCCATCCACCGTCTGATCATGGGTGAATCCCATGATCATGGAGTGATTGGCACTAAGTCCATGCTCCACCATCTTCTGGCACTTGAAGATTTCCTGCTCCACCGCTTCAAGCCTAGCCTCCATGCTCCCGGTCTTCTTAGGTCCTTGAACATCGCGGATGTGGAGCACCCCCTCACGCATCTCAATGGCTTGAGGGTGCTTCATCACCTCCGGCAAATACGGGTTGATGACCTTCTCGAAGAACTTGTCCTTGGAGGAGCTTGGTGGAGCCATGGAAATCTAGATCTAACGAGAAAACAGCAAGAAACAAGAACACTGGATTTTTCTGCGATGCGGTCGTCAAAACAGTCGGGGGTATATATAGAGAATTTTTATTCTTGGGAAACAAGTATTTGGAAGGAAAACGGAGTCGGGAAGGCATCCGAGGTGGACAGCACCCACCAGGGCGCGCCCAGGAGTGCCTGGCGCGCCCTGGTGTATCGTGCTCACCTCGATCACCTTCCGGTTTATTTTTTTATTCCTAAAATTTCAAAATATTCCAAAACTGACAGAAAATATTTTTGCGGATTTTTCGGAGTCCGTTTACTTACCATATCGCGTACCTCCTATTTTTAAGTATTCTGGAGTGTTCCGGAAGGTTTCTTTTATGTGTTCCTCCGGTGTCATGGTTTGGATAACATTGTTTTCAACGTTAATAGGCGTACTTGATATATAATGCTTAATTCTTTGGCCATTGACCACCTTAGGGTTAGTACCTTCGGCGTTATTAATCTTGATAGCTCCAGAACGATAAACCTCTTCAATAATATATGGTCCTTCCCATTTGGAGAGAAGCTTTCCTGCAAAGACTCTTAAACGAGAGTTGAACAAAAGAACATAATCTCCTATTTTGAATTCCCACTTTTGGATTCTTTTGTCATGCCATCTTTTTACTTTTTCTTTGAATAACTTGGCATTTTCATACGCTTGGGTTCTCCATTCATCTAGTGAGCTAATATCAAATGGCCTCTTCTCACCGGCAAGTTTGAAATCATAATTGAGTTCTTTAATTGCCCAAAATGCTTTGTGTTCTAGTTCTAGAGGCAAAGGACAAGCCTTTCCATATGCCATTTTATATGGAGACATACCCATATGATTTTTATAAGCTGTTCTATAGGCCCAAAGTGCATCATCTAATTTCTTAGACCAATTCTTACGAGACCTATTGACGGTTTTTTGTAATATTAATTTTATTTCTCTATTGCTAAGTTCTACTTGACCACTAGATTGAGGATGATAGGGTGATGCAATTCTATGGTTAACATCATATTTAGCAAGCATCTTACGGAAAGCACCATGAATAAAGTGTGAACCACCATCGGTCATTAAATATCTAGGGACTCCAAACCTCGGAAAGATAACCTCTTTAAGCATTTTAATGGAGGTGTGGTGATCAGCACTACTAGTTGGAATAGCTTCTACCCACTTAGTGACATAATCAACCGCAACTAAAATATGAGTGTACCCGTTAGAGGAATGAAAAGGCCCCATGTAATCAAAACCCCACACGTCAAATGGTTCAACAACAAGTGAATAATTCATAGGCATTTCTTGACGCTTACCGATATTACCAATTCTTTGACATTCATCACAAGACAAGACAAACTTACGAGCATCTTTGAAGAGAGTAGGCCAATAAAAACCAGGTTGCAATACCTTATGAGCAGTTCTATCTCCCGCATGATGTCCTCCATAAGCTTCGGAATGACATTTCCGTAGGATTTGTTCCTGTTCATGCTCAGGTACACAACGCGTAATAATACCATCTACTCCTTCTTTATAAAGATGTGGGTCATCCCAAAAGTAATGTCTCAAGTCATAGAATTTTTTTCTCTTTTGTTGGTATGTGAAACTAGGTGGTATATATTTAGCAACCATGTAATTAGCATAATCAGCATACCAAGGTGTGTTGTGTGAGACACTTATTGCAGCTAGTTGTTCGTTAGGGAAACTATCATCAATAGGTAGTGGGTCATCAAGAATATTTTCTAACCTAGACAAGTTATCAGCTACGGGGTTCTCAGCTCCTTTCCTATCAACGATATGTAAGTCAAATTCTTGAAGCAAGAGAACCCACCTAATGAGTCTAGGTTTAGCATCTTTCTTTTCCATAAGATATTTTATAGCAGCATGATCGGTGTGAACAATAACTTTGGAGTCAACAATATAGGATCTAAATTTATCACAAGCAAACACAACTGCTAAAAATTCTTTTTCAGTAGTGGCATAATTTCGTTGGGCACTATCTAGAGTTTTACTAGCGTAATGGATAACATTCAATTTCTTATCAACTCTTTGTCCTAGGACAGCACCAACAACATAATCACTAGCATCACACATAATTTCAAAAGGCAAGTTCCAATCAGGTGGTTGAACGATAGGTGTAGAGGTTAAGGCTTTCTTGAGTGTTTCAAAGGCTTCCACACAATCATCATCAAAAACAAAAGGAATATCCTTTTGCAAAAGATTAGTAAGAGGCCTAGAAATTTTAGAGAAGTCTTTAATGAACCTCCTATAAAAACCAGCATGGCCAAGGAAACTTCGAATACCTTTAATATCTTTAGGACATGGCATTTTCTCAATTGCATCAACCTTAGCTTTATCCACCTCAATACCTCGGTCAGATATTTTATGCCCCAAGACAATACCTTCATTAACCATAAAGTGCCACTTCTCCCAATTCAAGACAAGATTAGTTTGTTCACATCTCTGCAAAACTCGATCAAGGTTGCTTAAGCAATCATCAAAAGAAGTTCCGTAAACGGAAAAATCATCCATGAAAACCTCCACAATTTTTTCACAAAAGTTAGAGAATATAGCAGTCATACATCTTTGGAAGGTAGCAGGTGCATTGCATAAACCAAAAGGCATACGTCTATAAGCATAAGTTCCAAAAGGGCAAGTAAAGGTGGTTTTCTCTTGATCGGATTGTGACACAGGTATTTGAGAGAAACCAGAATATCCATCTAGGAAGCAAAAGTGTGTGTGCTTAGATAGTCTCTCTAGCATTTGATCAATGAAAGGCAAAGGGTAATGATCTTTTCTTGTAGCTTTATTTAATTTTCTAAAATCAATTACCATTCTATAGCCAGCAACAACTCTTTGTGGAATGAGTTCATTCTTATCATTAGGAACAACGGTAATACCTCCTTTCTTTGGGACACAATGAATGGGACTTACCCATCTACTATCAGCTATGGGATAGATTATACCTGCTTCCAGAAGCTTTAATATTTCAGTTCTTACCACTTCTTTCATCTTAGGGTTCAATCGCCGTTGGTGATCAACAACGGGTTTAGCATATGGTTCCATATTGATCTTGTGCTGACATAGAATGGGACTAATGCCCTTAAGATCATCAAGAGTATATCCAATAGTAGCCCGGTGCTTCCTTAGAACTTTCAATAATCTTTCTTCTTCATGTTCTGAAAGGTTAGCACTAATAATAACAGGATATATCTTTTTCTCATCAAGATAAGCATACTTCAAAGTGTCGGGCAATTGTTTCAATTCAAACACGGGATCACCTTTAGGTGGAGGAGGACCTCCAAGAGTTTCAATAGGAAAATTGTGTTTCAAGAGAGGTTGTTGTTCGAAGAAAATTTGATCTATTTCATTTCTTTCACGCATGTGCATATCATTTTCATGGTCGAGCAAATATTGTTCTAAGGGATCAATAGGAGGCACAACAATAGAAGCAAGACCAATTATTTCATCTTCACTAGGTAACGCTTTATCACGAGGTTGTCTACTAAACTTGGAAAAATTAAACTCATGAGACACATTACCAAAACTGACACCGACAGTTTGTTTTTCACAATCTATCTTAGCATTGACGGTGCTAAAGAAAGGTCTACCAAAGATAATGGGACAGAAGTCATCTTGTGGGGAACCAAGGACTAGAAAATCAGTAGGGTATTTTACTTTCCCACACAAGACTTCAACATCTCTAACAATCCCAAGTTGTGTGATAGTATCTCTATTAGCAAGTTTAATAGTAACATCAATATCTTCCATTTCAGCAGGTGCTATTTCATTCATAATTTCTTGGTATAAGGTAAAAGGGATAGCACTCACACTAGCACCTAAATCACATAAACCATGGTAGCAATGATCTACTATTTTAACTGAGACAACGGGCCTTCTATAGGTCTATGTTTATCTTTCTTATCAGGCTTAGCAATTCTAGCAGCTTCATCACAAAGGTAAATGACATGCCCATCAATATTTTCTTCCAAGAGATCTTTAACCATAGCAACACTAGGTTCTACTTTAATTTGCTCAGGGGGTTTAGGTGCTCTTATATTACTCTTATGAACCACGGTTGATACCTTAGCTTATTCCTTTATCCTAACAGGGAAAGGTGGCTTTTCAATATAAGCAGTAGGCACAACTGGATCAACATTGTAAAAGATGGTTTCTTCCTTAGCTATGACCGGTTCTTTAATTTCTTGTTTAACAGGGGGATGATATTTAAACCACTTCTCCTTAGGGAGATCAACGTGAGTAGCAAATGCTTCGTAGAAAGAGGCTACTATCTCAGAGTCAAGTCCATATTTAGTGCTAAACTTGTGGAAAGTATCGGTACTCATAAAAGATTTAACACAATCAAATTCAAGCTTTATACATGACTCATTACCTTCGTTGAGTTCCCAATCTTCAGAGTTGCGTTTAATTCTTTCCAAGAGATCCCACTTAAAATCAATAGTCTTCTTCATATAAGAACCAGCACAAGAAGTATCGAGCATGGATTGATCATTATGAGAAAGCCGAGCATAAAGATTCTGAATGATAACTTCCCTCGGAATGTCATGATTGGGGCATGAATATAACATTGACTTAAGCCTCCCCAAGCTAGAGCGATACTTTCTCCTTCACGACGCCAAAAATTATATATATAATTTCGATCACGATGAACTAGATGCATAGGATAAATTTTTTGATGGAATTCCAATTGCAAACGATTCCAGTTCCATGATCCAAGATCATCACATAGCCTATACCATGTCAATGCTTTTCCCTCCAAAGATAAAGGGAAAACCTTCTTCTTAACTTCATCTCCGGGTAAACTTGCAAGCTTAAATAATCCACATATTTCGTTCACATATAAAAGATGCATATCAGGATGTTCAGTTCCATCTCCTGCATAAGGTTTAGCAAGCAAGTGTTCTACCATACCCGAAGGAATTTCATAAGCAACATTTTCAGTAGGTGATGTAGGTTGAGGGGTAACTAATTGTGGTTCCGGTCGAGGTGAAGATACCCCGAACAAACCCCTCAAAGGATTGTTCTCCATAGTAGCAAGTAGCAATAAATTTCAGCACGTAGTATAAGTTTTTCCTTACCAATTTCCACTTACCAAGAGCGCTTCACTCCCCGGCAACGGTGCCAGAAAAGAGTCTTGATGACCCACAAGTATAAGGGATCAATCGTAGTCCTTTAGATAAGTAAGAGTGTCGAACCCAACGAGGAGTAGAAGGAAATGACAAGCGGTTTTCAGCAAGGTAATCTCTGCAAGTACTGAAATTGTAGGTAACAGATAGTTTGATAGCAAGGTAATTTGTAACGAGCAAGTAACGATAACGGTAAACAAAGTGCAGCAAGGTAGACCAATCCTTTTGAGGCAAAGGACATGCCAGAACAATCACTAGTAATAGGCAAAGTGTTCTTGAGGGTACACGGAAATTTTGTCTAGTCACTTTTATCATGTTGGTTTGATTCATGTTCGCTACTTTGATAATTTGATATGTGGGTGGACCGGTGCTAAGGTGATGTTCTTACTTGAACTAACAACCTACTTATGATTAACCCCCTCGCAAGCATCCGCAACTACGAGAAAAGTATTAAGACAAAGTCTAACCATAACATTAAACATGTGGATCCAAATCAGCCCCTTACGAAGTAGCGCATAAACTAGGGTTTAAGCTTCTGTCACTCTAGCAACCCATCATCTAATAACTACTCCACAATGCATTCCCTTAGGCCCATGAATGGTGAAGTGTCATGTAGTCGACGTTCACATGACACCACTAAGGGAATCACAACATGCATATCATCAAAATATCGAACACATATCAAATTCACATGATTACTCGCAACATGACTTCTCCCGTGCCCTCAAGAACAAAGGTAACTACTCACAAATAATAATCATGCTCAAGATCAGAGGAGTAATGAATAGCATAATGGATCTGAACATATAATCTTCCACCAAATAAACCATATAGTAATCAACTACACAAGGTAATCAACACTACTAGTCACCCACAGGTACCAATCTGAGGTTCCGGTACAAAGATTGAACACAAGAGATGAACTAGGGTTTGAGAGGAGATGGTGATGTTGAAGATGTTGATGAAGATTGGCCTCCCAAAGATGAGAGGGGTGTTGGTGATGACGATAGCTTCGATTTCCCCCTCCGGGAGGGAAGTTCCCCCGGCGGAATCGCTCCGCCGGAGGGCAAAAGTGCTCCTGCCCAAGTTCCGCCTCGAGGCGGCGGCGCTTCGTCCCGAAAGTCCTCCTCTTGATTATTTTAGGTTTTTTGGGAATATATACCAGAAGATGGGCTCCGGAGGTGGGTCAGGGTGAGCACCACCCACCAGGCCGCGCCAGGGGGTGCCTGGCGCCCTGGTGGGTGCTCCTCACCAGGTGGCCCCCCTCCGGTAGATTTTTGCTCCAGTATTTTTTATTAATTCCAAAAATAATCTCCGTAAAGTTTCAGCTTCATTGGAGTTGTGCAGAATAGGTATCTTTGACGTGCTTTTCTTGGGTCCAGAATTCCAGCTGCCTGCATTCTCCCTCTTTGTGTAAACCTTGCATATTATGAGAGAAAAGGCATTAGAATCACTCCCCAAAGCATTATTATTCAACAAAACAAAGTAAATAATAGTAGGAAATCATGATGCAAATTGGACGTATCAAAGATCCCTTGGGATACCATATGCCAAAGTTTGGTGTATGTATCAAGTATCTCACAATTCTTTTCACGGCCTTAAGATGACACTCTTTAGGAGCAGCTTGATATCTAGCACACATCACTACTGCGGGATGCTGCTAACAAGACACTGCAATCAGAGACCCTTCAACGAAACTGTGTGCGATGCATGAATCGCAAACATTATAGTTCAACCTCCGTCGCTAATGGCATGAACTGTGTGCGAAGGCGGATCCATCAAATACGATTCAGAAAGTCATTGCGTGTGCGATCTACGGCAGACAGTTTGTTGGACCATTTGTGATTAGATAAGATAACAGAAACGGTTACACAGATCCAGATGTGTGCGATAGTGGGCACACAGTTCATCACTACAAACTGTGTGCGATAATATAGCAGAACACAAACGATTCAGTATAACAAGATGTGTGCGAAGTATGGCATACAGTTCACTCGAATAAACTGTGTGCGCTGATACAGCAGAACACAAACGATTCGGCATAACAAGATGTGTGCGATATACAGCAAACAGGTGAGTAATGAGAATCGTGTGCGAGCACCAGATATAACACAGACGATTGGTGCGTATAACCTGTGTGTGTTGTGGGGAAACGTTTGCTGGTATACAACTGTCAGCCATTGATGAAATCATCACCGACGGGTTTCGTAGTTTTGTCCGTGTGTACTATGATTTGCTCTGTCTGCACAACATGTATGCTGCCTACACAAATGGTTGCACAGATCAAGATGTGTGCGGCAGACGGCATACCGTGTGCTCGGATGAAATGTGCGAGCCAAAATAACACAAACAATTGGGCGTAACAAGATGTGTGTGATGCCCAGCAAACAGGTCAGTAATCTAAATTGTGTGGAAAGACAGAAAATAACGCAGACAGATAATAACACAGACGATTCGTGGTAATAAGCACCTGATTCAGAAAGTGATAGCACAAATTATCGTTCGCACTCCTACATAATCGACTAAAGAACATAATAGCGACATTACATATCAGCAAGGTTCAGAAAACAGCAAAATGGAAACAACTACTCGTCGTCGTTGTTGCGGGGCTGGCCTGTTGGTTCGCCTTAGTAGAAATATCTTCTGCACTCATGCAACATCCTCTCTATGGAAGTAGGATCTGCTTTCGGGTTGGCATTGACCATGTTCTTGAACGCTTCATAGGTCTGGAGTTTCCTCTGCTCATACCCCATCATGGTAGCTCCGGTATCATGGAAAATCCCGTCCACGGTGAACTGCATGCGTACGGCCCTCTTACGACGGAGATATTCAAAGCGGTCGTAAACAACATAGTCAAGAGCTGCGCGCTGTGCTAGAGCGGTAGGAGACCGTAGTAAGGAGGTTGCTGCCCTTACCGAGGCCAAATCCACGCGAGGCGGCAAGGCAACGGCGGACTGGTCGGCACATGATGCTCTTCCGAAGGCCACAGCCGCGCGTTCCGCGTACAGAACCGCGCTTGCCAGCAACCGATCTGATATAACATCCAGCTCTTCCTCTTTATCCGCCAAGGCCTCCGGACCCTCAGCAGCGAAGAGTGGTGAGGATAGTGGGGAGAAGAAGAGACAGATTTGGGGGGTGTGAGAGGGAAAAGAGACGGTGGAGAGCGAAGAGTGGTGATATTAATTTATGACCCTATACACGATTGCATACAGTTGCTATATGTGTTCCGTGTGCAATTATGTGTGCACGGAAAAGAACTCAAGAAGTGTGAAAATGCTTCCCGTGCAAACGCACGCGCCAGCCACAGCGGTAAATTATAAAATCCCCAACCCCCTTGGCAGCAGCTAGCTATAAATAACCACAGCGATGGTCGGCGGCGGCGAGTCAATGATCCCCTGGCTAGTTGCCACACACACCATCAAACCCCCAATGGCCGACGACAGGATGGAGTTGGGCGACGGCGGAATCGAGGCTGCGTGCGCGATGGTTGGCTTGAGGATCCACGGCCATGCCGCTACCTCTCCCGACGACGGCCAGAGGAGGCAGGAATCACGACATGAGCAAGCCAAGAAGTTAGCCACGGTCATCTTGAAAGCAGCTAGCGATCGCCAGTGGGCGATATTGCGGGCTCGGCGCAGAGTGCGCTGGATGGTGCGAGCGGCGGAGCAGGAACCGCGACGCCGCAAGGACAACTGTGTCAGTGGCCGACGCACGAGGCGCAGGCTTATGTCCGAGATGGAGGAGGACGCAACTCTGGACGCCGGGGGAGGACAAGCGGCCGTTGCTGCAGAATTGGCGATGGTCAGGGTCTCGTCGGCCGCCGTCCTCGAGGCTGACCCTTCCTCGGTCGATCAAGGTGTAGGTCATCGACTTGGCGACCTCCTATCCTCCTGAGCCAAGGAATGACACGTTATCGATGGACGATGGCAGCTGTGCGTGCTGGGTCGGTGTTAGGAGCAGTAGCACTTTTGTGCGCGCGAAGTTCTTATGTATTATATTGATGTAAAATTAATAGCGAGCTAATGTTTTGTAAATTACTCCGCCAACTATGCATTGTACCAATTTGAGCATGTAAATGCTCGATTGAATTGCTAATGCCTGATTTGTGCTTGCACTGTGGACACTACGGTTGCGTTCGTCGGCGGCAGCCGGCTGCGACAGGCACTCGTCAAGATCGCTGATTTGGTCGAGCCGAGGTCGAGAACGAGCAAGTATACAACAATGCGAATGAGGAAGAAGGGGGAGAGGGTCGGGGACTCGCGGTAGAGGGTCCTCGTAGGAAACGGTTCGTAAACATGAACCGTGTGTGATTACTGCCATTAAAGAATCTAGTGCATGTACGAACTAAAATCCCAACTACAGTACACGGGTGTGACGGGAGAAGTTTGGATTGCCGTTCGATCGCGGTGCATCCTACGGTGCGCATGTGCGATCCGTGTGGCTGGTGTTCTGGCCAATCAGAACACACCGCAGAATGGGGTAAACGCACACGGCATTCGCAAAGTAACTGTTTGCCCAAACAAATCTCAAAGTTTCAAGGGAAACCCATATTTCCTTGGTCCTTTATCCATTATTATTTTTCTACTATCAACATACCCACTGCAATTCAACGTGTCCAAAATTCACATTCTTTCAGGCTCGTTTACCATATTTAGTCTTTTTTGTGTACTTTTCTAGGCATTTACTGCTTATAATTCAATTTCGAATGTTTTATACATGAAAAAGGTGTTCAAAACATGTTATCTCGTGTGGTGCCCAGGCATGACCTCAATATGATTCGGTAGAAAATTGAGGAGGTATGGATAATGTCGTGATAGACTCTTCATAAACCGGACCATCACCTATGGAGTTTCATGGTTCGGGGAGCGAAATCACCATGTTTTCAAGGGGAACCCATATTTCCTTGGTCCTTTCAACTAGATTTATATTATACGATCAACATACCCACTAGAATGCACCATGTCCAGATTTCACAATTTCCACGCTCATTTATCGTATTTGGTCCCTTTTGTGTACTCTCTAGGTCATTTGTGTTTATAATTCAGGTTAGAACGTTGTGTACATGAAAAGGCGTTCAAAAAGGACTCAAAAATTCGTAATTGTGTCGTTGGATAAGTTTTCATGTATTTTATAGGAAACTAATACAATTTTAGAGGATATGTGTGGGGAGAGGCAACCAGAGATGTGTCGTTTAATTTATTTGTTTTGGAACTGTAGAAAAAATGGAAAACATGCCTGAAGCACATGTTATCTCGTGTGGTTCCCGGGCATGACCTCAATATGATTCGGTACAAATTTGAGGAGGTATGAATAATGTCGTGATAGACACTCTTCATAAACCGGACCATCACCTATGGAGTTTCATGGTTCGGGGAGCGAAAATTGCCATGTTTTCAAGGGGAACCCATACTTTTTCCTTGGTCCTTTCAACTAGATTTATTTTATACGATCAACATACGCACTAGAATGCACCATGTCCAAATTTCACAATTTTCAGGCCCGTTTATCGTATTTGGTCCCATTTTATGTACTTTGTAGCTCATGTGTGCTTATAATTCAGGTTAGAATGTTCTGTACATGAAAATGCGTTCAAAAAGGACTCGAAAATTCGTAATTGTGTCGTTGAATAAGTTTGCATGTATTTTATAGGAAACTAATACAATTTTAAAGCATATGTGTGGGAAGAGGCAACCAGAGATATTTCGTTTATTTATTTTGTAACTCTAGAAAAATGGAAAGCATGCCTGAAGAACATGTTATCTCGTGTGGTGCCCGAGCATGATGACCTCAATATGATTCGGTAAAAAATTGAGGAGGTATGGATAATGTCGTGATAGACACTCTTCAACCGGACCATCACCTATGGAGTTTCATGGTTCGGGAGCGAAAATCGCCATGTTTTCAAGGGGAACCCATATTTTTTCTTGTTCCTTTGAAATAGATTTATTTTACACGATCAACATGCCCACTAGAATGCATCATGTCCAAATTTCACAATGTTCATGCTCGTTTATTGTATTTGGTCCCTTTTGTGTACTTTCTAGGTCCTTTGTGCTTATAATTCAGGTTAGAACGTTTTGCACATGAAAAGGCGTTCAAAAAGGACTAGAAAATTCGCAATTATGTCGTTGAATAAGTTTTCATGTATTTAATAGGAAATTGATACAGTTTTAAAGGATATATATATGTGTGGGAAGAGGCAACCATAGATGTGTCGTTTATTTATTTTGTAACTCTAGAAAAATGGAAAACATGCTTGAAGAACATGTTATCTCATGTGGTGCCCGGGCATGACCTCAATATGATTCGGTAAAATTTTGAGGAGGTATGCATAATGTCGTGATAGACACTCTTCATAAACCGGACCATCACCTATGGAGTTTCATGGTCCGGGAGCGAAAATCCCCATGTTTTCAAGGGGAACCCATATTGTTCCTTGGTCCTTTCAACTAGATTTTATACGATCAACATGCCCACTAGAATGCACCATGTCCAAATTTCACAATATTCATGCCCGTTCATCGTATTTGGTCCCTTTTGTGTACTTTCTAGGTCATTTGTGCTTATAATTCAGGTTAGAACGTTCTGTACATGAAAATGCGTTCAAAAAGGACTCGAAAATTCGTAATTGTGTCGTTGGATAAGTTTTCATATATTTTGTAGGAAACTAATACAATTTTAAAGGATATGTGTGGGAAGAGGCAACCAGAGATGTGTCGTTTATTTATTTTGCATCTCTAGAAAAATGGAAAACATGCTTGAAGAACATGTTATCTCGTGTGGTGCCCGGGCATGACCACAATATGATTCGGTAAAAAATTGAGGAGGTATGGATAATGTTGTGATAGACACTCTTTATAAACCGGATCATCACCTATGGAGTTTCATGGTTCCGGGAGCGAAAATCGCCATGTTTTCAAAGGGAACCCATATTTTCTTGGTCCTTTCAACTTGATTTATTTTCTACGATCAACATACCCACTAGAATGCACCATGTCTAAATTTCACAATTTTCAGGCTCGTTTATCGTATTTAGTCCTTTTTGTGTATTTTCTAGGCCTTTTATGTTTTTAATACATCTTTAATGGCAAACGTTTTCTTACAACAAACCGTTTGCAAAGCGTCCGATGGCACGAGAGAGAGAAGACTTGAATTTTTTTCGACGCGGGATCACCAATTTTCTCTTTTATCACACACGGGTATTTGATGCGCTTCGTCTGCGTTGCGTGTTCCCCCCGTAAGGTTCGAGTTTCGCCGCCAAATTTTCAATAGGCGCGCGATTTCAGTAGTTATTCTTCCCACCCCATATCAACCCATAACATTTCCCCCCTATATCCCCACCGCCCCCCTCTCCCCCCGCTCTAACTGCAGCCCAAACCGCCGCCGCCGCCGCAACCAAATCTACGTTCTGCACCAGTCTCGCTCGTCGATCTAGTGAGGTAACCTCCTATCTCCATCTCCGCCCCAGCCCGATAGCTCAGATGGAGCATGTGAACCACCCTCACGCCTCCACATCCCCACCCCCTATCGCCAAGCATCCCCATGTAAGCCCAACCGCATATCACGCGGAGGTCAAGGAGCTGGTCATGGCGGTCGATGACGCGGTGAACGCTATGCGTGCCGACCCAGAGGAACACCTCGCCGCCGACGCCACCAACGTGGTGCGGGCTCTGGCCTTGATGAAGTCCCCAAGCAATTACCCCCCCGGGACCTACCAAGTATGAACTGTCCAATTCATTTTTACGAATACCAGTATAGCAATGTTTAACCGTGTCAATTTCATTTTCAACAGTACATGTTTAGATTGCCATGTTAAGTTTCCGTTGTTCATTTCAGTTATGCGCACTGTGTTGTTCAAGTATGAACTGTCCAGTTCAATTTTACCAATACCAGTTACAAACTTACAATGCCTATGCTAGGTTGCTGTTAAGCCTGCTGTAGTGATCAGTTATATCCATTATTTACGCTGTCCATTCGGTACCGTGCTACTCTTCGCAAAGAAGATATCACTGGAGATGATGTCCTTCAATTACCATTATATATTTTTGGTGCATGTTAACCCTGTTGTAGTTGACATGCCTTTCCTTGTACCTACGCAGTTCCATAATGCACGACGATGTTGTTTACCGTTGAGGTTAGTCACATCCCAATATCTTATAGTACTTTACATCATTTGTTCAGTTGCAGTTTAGCTTCTAACATTTACTTGTTGCTTGTAGGTACATATGTTAGCGGTACTGATCCACGCTGCGACCAGCAGGAACACCTAGCCACCGACTTTGTGCGGGCTCTGGCCGAGTTGAAGTACCCCAGCAACTACACCTCGGGATTTACCAAGTATGAACTGGCTCATGATGTTTAAATGTGTCAATTTCTGTTTCACTGGTACAAGTTTTAATGACTATGTAAGGTTGTCTGAACTCTGAAGTTAAGACATCCAGTTTAATTTCACCAATACCTGTCCCTTTGTTACCGTGCTACTCCTCGCAATGAAAATATCACCAGAGATATTGTCGTTTAGTTAACATTTGCTATTTTTGGTGGATATTAACCCTGTTGTATTTAACACGCCTTTCTATGCGCTTATGTAGGGCTACGATGCGCGATGCTGTTGTTTACCATCGAGGTTAGTCACCTCCCATTTTCTTATAATATTTTACATCATCTGTGCAATTGCATCTTGTGTTCTAACATTGATTTGTTGCTTGTAGGTACATATATCAGCGGTACTGATTCACGCTTCGACCCCCTTTGCATATGGGGCAATGAGATAACCATGAACAAGCATCAAGTGAGGAAACTAAGAAAAATTGTTAGGCAGAAGAGACATCTGATTGGAATTAAACTCTTTATTTATACTTTATCCAAGACATCAGTGAGCTTTAGGATGGTAAGTAATTTGTTGCCTTCTTTTCCAGCCCAGAACAAGTTACTCTATTAGACATGAATACCTGAAAGTTGTCTCTTTTCAGTGGTTTCCAAAGGAATTTACTCAAAATTACCTAGCAAACTACCTGACCGATGTGGAGGCAACGAAGGTTATAGTATATAATTCATGCTACCATGATAACGGTCTAGAAGTCTTCCTGAAGGCGGTGAAGGATGGACGGGCGATCATCACAAGGGGTTGGACAAAAGTTGTGCGCACCTTTGGCATGGAGGAGGGCACATTATGGGTATTCCGCTTCTTCAACACCATCGACAGCCAAAAGCATTTACAATTCTCTCTTCACCTTTACCGCCTCTAGTACTATATATTTTGGTTCATCATATTTAATCTTCTACCAAACTATGTAACCATGGAACATGTACTGAGCTTTTGATTTATGCATTGGCTGTTGAACCATTGTAATAAGGGTATGTATTGATGGATGTGAAATCCACATTTCATAATTAAAAATTTGAAATTTCCAAATCTAATAATAAATTAACGAAAATAAGCTATTAGGTACTAAATTACAACGCACATAGCTAGAACGATTAAACCGTGTGCGATGGTGTCATATGTCACACACGATTGTTTGAATAATAGTGTGTGTGATTATCAGCTTTACAACACATGGTCGCATATTTTGCGCGTGTGGGATGCGCGCACTGTCACACACGCGTTTGCATGCCATAACTGTGTGTGCTTGCCGTTAATAGCACAAACGGTTACGAACCTGCGTGTGTGTGTAATGTAGGACGATCAAGAGACGGTTGACATACGTTTCGCGTGTGTGATCCGAAAAAGTATCGCACACGAATATATCTATGCCATCGTCTCGGATGTGTGCTTGACCACAAATGTAGCATCAAAGTGTGGCATGTGGGATAGGCTATGACTTCGCATACGTTTACGTTAGGCAAATCGTCAGCAGGCGCTCGCACCATCGCAGACGATGTTTCCGTGTCGTGTGGGATGGACCCCCCCCCCTATTGCCCACACATGCAAGGCGACGGTTTTGTACTACGTCGCGGAAAGGGGTTAAAAACCGTTTGTATAGCACCTAACGGTACCAGTGCATGCAAACACTAAGCATGATATCGGGACGGGAGGCACATAGATATAACAATGAACCAATCATAGATCGATAAACCTATTGATCAACCGGCTCGTCCTCCTTGGTAAGATCAACATGTCCACTAGTAGGCATAGGAGTTTTCATACCTTTACACTCTTGCATGTTGAACTTCTTGATCAAGTCCTTGGTATACTTGGTTTGAGAGATGAAAGTTCCTTCTCTCGTTTGCTTGATTTGCAAACCAAGGAAAAATTTCAGCTCACACATCATGGACATCTCATACTTCTCGGACATCAACCTTCCAAATTTCTCACTAAATTGTGGGTTAGTAGATCCAAAGATAATATCATCCACATAGATTTGGCACACAAATAGTTCACCATTAACTCTTTTAGTGAATAAGGTTGCGTCAATTTTACCAATCTCAAAACCCTTTTCAATGAGAAACTTCGTTAAGCATTTATACCAAGCACGTGGAGCTTGCTTAAGTCCATAAAGAGCTTTACGAAGCTTGTAGACGTGATTAGGTTTCTTAGGGTTCACAAAACCAGGGGGTTGCTTAACATAGACCTCTTCTTCAATTTCACCATTTAAAAATGCACTTTTAATATTCATTTGATAAAGCGTGATATCATGGTGATTAGCATAAGCAAGAAGAATACAGATAGCTTCAAGTCTAGAAACAGGTGCATAGGTCTCACCATAGTCCATACCTTCGACTTGGGTGTAGCCTTGAGCTATGAGACGCGCCTTGTTGCATACGACTTGACCATCTTCATCTTGTTTGTTCCGAAACACCCATTTGGTTCCGATGATGTTTTGCTCGTCCTTGGGCTTCTCCACAAGTGTCCACACTTCGTTCCTCTTGAAGTTGTGTAGTTCCTCGTGCATAGCGTTCACCCAATCTGGATCCTGAAGAGCTTCTTCTACCTTCAAGGGCTCAATACTAGAGATGAATGAATAATGCTCACAAAAATTAGCTAGTCGAGTTTTAGAGCGAGTTATCCTCCCGGTTTGTATGTCACCGAAGATTTGATTTAGCGGATGGTTTTTGTCCACTCTTACTCGAACTCGGGTTAGCTTTTGCTTGTTGGATGGTGGAGCTTCTTCATCATCATCTTCTTCTTCATCGTTGTTGAGGGTGTCGTTGCCTTGAGGTGGTGGTGAAGGTGGTTGTGGTGGATCATCATGATCAACTTCTTCCTCCTCTTCATCTTGTCATGTATCGCTTGTGGATGCCTCCATGTCATGTTGAGGTTCACCTTGACGTGAAGTAGGGGCTTCCACTTGAGTTGACGAAGTACTTTCCTTCACCTCCATGGGACGAATCTTGCCGATGGACAAGTCTTGGATAGCTTCCGAAGGTTCCTTATCTCCTACATCATTTGGCAATTGCTCGACTTGCGAACCATTAGATTCATCAAACTTCACATCTACCATCTCTTCAAATTTTAGAGTGAAGTTATTGTAGACACGGTAAGTGTGAGAGTTTGATCCGTAACCGAGTAGGAAACCTTCATGAGATTTAGGAGAAAATTTTGAACGACGATGCTTATCAAGAATGTAACACTTGGAGCCGAATACCCGAAAGTATCCAACTTGGGGTTTGTTACCGGTGAGTAGCTCGTATGCCGTTTTATCGAGAAGCTTGTGAAGATAGAGTCGGTTTGTGGCATGACAAGATGTTTCCACGGCTTCCGCCCAAAAGTGTCTTGGCGTCTTGTATTCGTCGAGCATCGTTCTTGCCATCTCAATAAGAGTTCGGTTCTTCCTATCAACAACTCCATTTTGTTGAGGCGTGTACGTAGCCGAGAACTCATGTAGAATCCCTTCTTCGTCAAGAAAGGTGTCTACATTTGTGTTCTTGAACTCCGATCCGTTGTCGCTCCGAACTTTCTTGATCTTCACTTCAAACTGATTTTGGGCTTTGCGAGCGAAGTTCTTGAAGATCTTTTGTACCTGCGACTTATCATCGAGAAAGAATACTCACGTAAATCTTGAAAAATCATCAACTATAACTAGACCAAAGGAATTTCCACCGAGGCTCTTGTAAGCATTGGTACCAAAAAGATCCATGTGAAGCAACTCGAGTGGTCTCCTAGTAGTCATGATATTCTTTACGGGATGACTTCCACCTACTTGTTTTCCGGCTTGACAAGCACTACAAAGTCTATCTTTGTCAAAGATAACATCTTTAACACCAAGTATATGATCACCTTTGATAAGCTTGTCGAGATTGTGCATACCAACATGTCCTAGTCTTCTATGCCAAAGCCAACCTTTAGAAGATTTTGCAATAAGACAAGTACGAGGTTTGAATCTTTTAGTGAAATCAACAATGTATAGATCACCTCTACGGAAACCGATAAAGACCATGTTATGATTATCTTGACGAAACATTTGGCAATCTACTTTGGTAAATAGCACATTAAAACCGAAGTCGGCAAGTCTAGATACGGAAAGAAGATTGTAGCCAAGGGATTGAACAAGCATGACGTTTTGAATAGAGCTATCATGGGATATGGCCACCTTACCAAGACCAAGTACCTTACCCTTGGAGTTGTCTCCAAAATTTACATACCTTCGCGGTCCATGGTTTGGTGTGATCTCTTCAAACATGTCTCTATCTTCGGTCATATAATCGGTGCATCCACTGTCGAGAATCCACTCTTTTCCTTCGGACATGTAATCCTTGAAGTTTGCCATGAGACTTAGATTCTTCATTGTCTTCTCATACTCGATGTCGAACAACTCATCTTCATCATAGTAGCCATGTTCCACGTTGTCATCATCAAGTGGGAAATCCTCGTCATAAACAAGAGATTCGTGAGAGTTATGATCATGACAATGTTCATGGTTATGAATGTGAATGGCTTCTACAACGATGTTTTTGATAGTTATGACATCTCCTTTAGCACGCATGAGGTCTCTAAGCTCAAATAGATAATCATCAAACTTAGGATCACTAGGCATCATTTTTTGAAAGGCAATAGTTTTATGAAGAATTTCATCAAGATTACTCAATGAATAATTTGGATATCGTTTCTCCAAATCATTCCACAAAGTATAAGCACATTCAAAATTCTTCATTTGATTAAGCACAATTCTAGGCAATCCTCTAATAACAAGATTAACAGTTCTAAGATTGCATAGCATATCAATTTCCTCTTCGTGTGTGGGATGTAAAGGATCAATGGGAGGTACATAGGGGTTCTTAACATGCTTTCTCAAATGGAATTCATTGAATAACTCAAGCATCTCATATTTCCATTGACTATAGTACTCCCCATCGAGAACGGGCACTCTACAACTAATACTCCCCAAACTAGACGTATCCATCTTCCTCCACGGTGATGAAACCGAAGCTATGGAGACCAATGCTCTGATACCAATTGAAGGGATCTATAGACGAGACGTCTAAAGGGGGGGTGAATAGACTACTTGCAAGAATTAAAACCTAACCTTTTCCCAAGTTAATTGGTGGGCAGTTTTAGCAATTATAACAAGTCTAATGCACCCTACACATGCTAGTGAACAAGTATGGCAGTGGAAAGAAAGACAAGCACATGTAAGAGAGAGTAGAGATAGGAAGATCAAACGCAATTTGGAGACGCAAGGATTTTTCCCGTGGTTCTGATAGGTGGCGCTATCGTACATCCACGTTTATGGAGTCTTCAACCCAAGGAGGGTAATGGTCGCGAGAGTCCACAGAGGGCTCCACCCATAAGGGTCCACGAAGTAGCAACCTTGACTATTCCATAACGGCTTCCGTCCACGAAGGACTAGCCTCACTATGGGTAGATCTTCACGAAGTAGGCGATCTCCTTGCCCGTACAAACTTCTTGGTTCAACTCCACAACATGAAGTAGGAGGCTCCCAAGCAACACCTAACCAATCTAGGAGGCACCACCCTCCAAAAGATAATAGGCTTGATAGTGATGATGAACTCCTTGCTCTTGTGCTTCAAGATGATAGACTCCTCAACACTCAATCACTCTCTCACAGATTTGGCTTGGTGGAAGAGATTGATTTGGTGGAAAGCAACTTTGGGAGGCTAGAAATCAAGATCCATATGGTTGGAGTGGATGATCTTGATCTCAACACAAGGGTAGGTGGCTCTCTCTCAGAAATTTGGATATGGGAAGTGGGAAATTGTTCTGAGTGCTTCTCTTGCGAGTGGGATGTGGTGGAGGGGTATATATAGGCATCTCCAAAAATCCAACCGTTACAACATTATTGCCCAACTCGGTGAAACCGAAGTAAAACTCGGTGGCACCAACTTGTTCAAAATGTGGCAACTTTAGGCTTTTCAGTGGAACCGATATATAAATCTCGGTGGTACCGATATGGGTCACCTAGGCCGATTTCAAATCTCGGTGGTACCAATTCTCAAAACTCGGTGGTAACAATTCTTGAAAATGGCTAACCAGAAAGTTGGTCACAAACTCGGTGAGACCAATTCTCAAAATCCGTGGTACCGATTCTTGAAAATGGCAAACCAGAAAGTTGGTCCAAATCTCGGTGAGACCGATTCCCAAAACTCGGTGGTACCGATTCTTGAAAGTAGGATACCCGAAAGTTGGTCACTGTTTTCGGTGGCACCGAATGGAATGTTGGTAGTACCGAGATGTGGGTTTTGGCTAGGGTTTCTGTCTGGGCTTTTGACTCGGTGTAGCCGATATGGAAATGTTGGTGGCACCGATTTTGAGTGGTAGGCTCTATGACAGAATATTTTTATGGGAGAGTTTGTGGGTGTTTTTGGTGACTAGCACTTGTGCACGTGGAGCAATTTGTTCACCAACAATACCTTACCCCCTTTTAATAGTATTGGCTTTCCTATGGATTCAAAGTGATTTCTCACAAAGTAAAAAGAGAGTCTTCTAGCTTGAAGCTTTGCCAATCCTATTTCTTCTTCTTCTTCTTGTTCTTGGGGAATCTCCTCATACCCTTTTGCCAACACATCTTTCTCTATGGACTTTTATCTGAAATACACTAAGTAGAAATGTTAGTCCAAGAGACAATGTATAGTGCGCAGGAAAACTATTCTCTCAAGATGGTTGATGAACGAAAGTATCCGCGTACTGGAGAAATGAAAGGATCTTCTGTATTTTTGTTTCTAGACATCATTGTTGTACTTGAACTTTCTTAAAATGTACTCCCTCCATCCCATAATATAAGAGCGTTTTTGGCACTACACTAATGTAAAAAACGCTCTTATATTATGGGACGGAGGGAGTACAACATATTTAAAATACAATATAATATGTATTTTTATTTATTTATTTTTTCTGAAATTTTCAAAAATCTGTCGTACAAAGACTGCAAAGGGTGGGCAACAAAACTCTTGTTGGTACTCCAATAAACTAGTATGCACATAAAAATCAGTTTGTAAAAATGGCATAAACACACTCCCACTAACCACACCACGAAAAATCAAATGATATAAGCCTACAACAGTGGCTCCAGTTCAAGTGACCATCATGGCAGCGTGCGGAAACTGCGGGCGATCGGGCGGAAACTGCGAGCGACCGGGCAGTATCCTTTGTGCTCTGTGTTCTGGATAAACTAGTAAGCTTGCACGTGCAACGCACGTCTTAACTTCATCACATAATTATCAAAAGAGTTGTATGGTTTTACATACTTTTACATCTGCAAATATTTCACTACAAATAGTGTTTGTTTGGGTGGAAGAAAAATTAATCACATGGACAAATGAAGAAGGTGTACAAAATATGAAAGATCAACGGAAATCTCTACTACTTTGAGGTGCACTCCATATGTTGTGTCATGCACACTACTGGTGGAAGAAGATCATACTATATAGGGCAAAGATAAAATAAGCTGAAAAATCAATTGTATGAATTACCTACTTGTGTGTCGTTGATTTTTGTTTCACTCCTTCTATGCATGTTAGCTTCTCTCCAATCTGATTTATTGAACACCGTTTTCAAGGGAAAACATGGAAATCTCTAAATAGTTTGTAAATTACCATTGCCATAGGGACTCCACAATCCAGCTATCTTGTTCCCGCATTAGTGGCACCAAAGTATAATGCTTGGATGTCTGTTCCAATAGACGCCCTCACCTAGAAACTACAAGTTGTTCCAAATATCTGTTCGGCTTCTTAGCTGGACTCATAGAAGATTGCACAATGTTTTGTTTTTTCATAAAACAAAATCTACCTCGTTAGGTGCAACCTTTTAAGATTTTTGACAGCTAAGCACATGGGTGAACATAGGCATAAAAATAAACATAAGCAACTGATTTTTTTAACTTGCATTACAGTATGCAAGAATATTGATGATGTTGTCCCCAAAGAGGTCTAGGATACCCTGATTATGTCAAATATCACGTATCCATTTTGATGAATTATGGATGTGCCAAATTCTTAAATCAAACAATATATGTTAATTTGGAACTATTTGATATTACCATCCCTCTTCCATTGTTCACAAGTCTATGGTTAACTACAAGTTGGAGCTTCAAGTAAAGCAAATGGTTAACTTAATTCTTCAGTCGACGACTATGTGCATACATGAAGGAATCATCCCTTCCTCCCCCTACTGGTCAACACCTTGACCCACTCGTTCTTGGCGCAAGCATCCGATCCCTAATCTCCAACCTGGTAGACATTTCTGGTCAGCAGATGGTTTGATGGAATACTTCCACAGCTACTTAGAATCAGACTAAAAGGCATGCTTACCGTGTCAGCGTATATGACACATGCAACGCCTCATCCAGCACTGACGATTGCATGGAAAATATCATAGCAGAAAACATATGTTTTTCTAAGTCTATACTAAAAGGGGATGCATATACACTTATCTTGGCTTGATCACCTACACAATCAGATCTTGCTACTGGACATTGGTAGTCTCATATGCTTCCCATTGACCATCATGCATTGTGTGAATTACCACTGCCCTAGGCAATCCACAGTTCAGTTATCCTGCTTGTGAAGATCTGATATTGCTCAGCATATCATTCATATATATAGCTGCGTAATCGTGAAGTAAAAGTAGAGAGAAATATTATACAGAATCTGGCGACCCTAATCAGATAGAGACACGCAAGAACAATTTAAAAAGACAACAAAAGATTTTAATGAACAAAATCTTATGCTTACATATCAATACATGAAAGAAATAACTACATGGTCGCAAATTTTCATTAGGAAATTGTCGATTGTGTTCTTTTGTTAATTCAGGGGATAATGGAGACTAACAACAGAGTCAAACTACAGCAGGCTTGTAGCATGCATTATGATTTAACGGATGCACTAGAGCTATAAGTGTATGAAAGCTCAAAAAGAAACTAAGTGGGTGTGCATCCAACTCGCTTGCTCACGAAGACCTAGGGCAATTTGAGGAAGCCCATCATTGGAATATACAAGCCAAGTTCTATAATGAAAAATTCCCACTAGTATATGAAAGTGTCAATATAGGAGACTCTCTATCATGAAGATCATGATGCTACTTTGAAGCACAAGTGTGGAAAAAGGAATAGTAGCATTGCCCCTTCTCTCTTTTCTCTCATTTTTTTGTTTTCTTTTTTTTTTGTTTTTTTAGATGGGCTTCTTTGGCCTCTTTTATTTTTTGTAAAGTCTGGAGACTCATCCCAACTTGTGAGGGAATCATAGCTTCCATCATCCTTTCCTCACATGGGACAATGCTCTAATAATGATGATCATCACACTTTTATTTACTTACAACTCAAGAATTACAACTCGATACTTAGAACAAAATATGACTCTATATGAATGCCTCCGGCGGTGTACCGGGATGTGCAATGACTCAAGAGTGACATGTATAAAAAATATGAACGGTGGCTTTGCCACAAATACGATGTCAACTACATGATCATGCAAAGCAATATGACAATGATGATGCGTGTCATAAACGGAACGGTGGAAGTTGCATGGCAATATATCTCGGAATGGCTATGGAAATGGCATAATAGGTAGGTATGGTGGCTGTTTTGAGGAAGGTATATGGTGGGTTTAATGCACCGGCGAAAGTTGCGCGGTACTTAGAGAGGCTAGCAAGGGTGGAAGGGTGAGAGTGTGTATAATCCATGGACTCAACATTAGTCATAAAGAACTCACATACTTATTGCAAAAGTCTATTAGTTATCAAAACAAAGTACTACACGCATGCTCCTAGGGGAAGGGTTGGTAGGAGTTAACCATCGCGCGATCCCGACCTCCACACAAAGGAGGGCAATCAATAAATAAATCATGCTCCGACTTCGTCACATAACGGTTCACCATACGTGCATGCTATGGGAATCACAACCTTTAACACAAGTATTTCTACCAATCCACAATTACTCACTAGCATGTCTCTAATATTACCATCTTTATATCTCAAAACAATCATAAGGAATCAAACTTCTCATAGTATTCAATGCACTTTATATGAAAGTTTTTATTATATCCCTCTTCGATGCCCATTATATTAGGACTAAATTCATAACCTAAGCAAGTTACCATGCTATTTAGAGACTCTCAAAATAATATAAGTGAAGCATGAGAGTTCAACAATTTCTATAAAATGAGACCACCGCTGTGCTCTACAAAGATATAAGT
Organism: Elymus sibiricus; assembly: GCA_039707655.1. Classification (NCBI taxonomy): domain Eukaryota; kingdom Viridiplantae; phylum Streptophyta; class Magnoliopsida; order Poales; family Poaceae; genus Elymus; species Elymus sibiricus. The sequence goes on along the minus strand of CM077669.1, from coordinate 390,316,567 downwards.
GAAGCACTAGAGCAAAAGACAAACTACTCCAAAAAGATATAAGTGAAGATCAATGAGTACCCAACAATTAAATAACTATGTGAAGACTCTCTTATCTAAGAATTTCAGATCTTAAGTATTTAATTCAACAGCAAGCAAAAGAAAAATAGCACTCCAAGAATAGCACGCATCATGTGAACGAATAAAAATTTAGGCTCAACATAGGCTAACCGATAATTGTTGATGAAGAGAGGTGGGATGCGTAGCATCCCCAAGCTTAGATGCTTGAGACTTCTTGAAATATTTACTTGGGGTGCCTTGGGCATCCCCAAGCTTGAGCTTTTGTATCTCGTTCAATCCTCTCATATCACGGTTTCACCTATTCTCAAAAACTTCATCCACACAAAACTCGAAAAGAACTCGTGAGATAGGTTAGTACACATAATAATAAATCAACTCTTTATGTGCTGCCAAGACAAGTTGCATAATAATTTCAAACATCATCAACATTTTACTATCATCTCCACAATTTATATCTACCAATATAGGCTATGGAAACTATAGGATAAGTAGATAACAAAACTATGACAGCAATCTGTCCAAACAGAACAGTCTGTAGAAATTTATGAAAACAGTGTACTTCTGTAACTCAAAAAATTATGAAACTTTAGGGCATGCTAAATAATTTATATGAAAATACTTTGTAAAAATTTCAGAAACGTTCCACGTTCCAGTAAAATATGAAAATTCAAACACTACAGCAAAAGTTTCTGTTTTTACACAGCACACATCAAAACATGCAATGCAAGCATCCTAAGACAATTCTTGGAACTTTTTATTGAAAAAAAAGATTATGAATAACACCTAACATAAAATAACAAAATATAATGATGATCCAAGCAAAGCACATATTATGTGACGAATAAAAATATAGCTCTAAGTAAGATATACCGATAATGTTGAAGACGAAAGAGGGGATGCCTTCCGGGGCATCCCCAAGCTTAGGCGCTTGAGTCTTCCATGGATATTACCTTGGGGTTCCTTGGGCATCCCCAAGATTAGGTTCTTGTCACTCCTTATTCTCCTCATATCGGTATCTCACCCAAAACTTGAAAACTTCAATCACACAAAACTTAACGGAACTTTGTGAGAAGGGTTAGTGTAATAAAGATAGATCATTCACTTAGGTACTGTCAAGACAAGATTCATAATGGTTCCCACATCATACCTACTGTATTATATCATTCCCATAATTTATATCACTCAATATAAGCTATAGAAACACTAAAACAAGTAAACTATGCATGCAAAACAGAATCTGTCAAAAACAGAACAGTCTGTGAAGATCTGTAGCGTAACCATACTTCCCTGTCTCTAAAAATTCTGAAAAATTAGGACAATCTAGGAAATTTGTATATCAATCATGTGTCAAAAATTCAGATCAAAATCACGTTCCAGTGAATTTATAAAATTCCTGGACTGAGATAAAAAGTTTCTGTTTTTGCACAGAATCAAGTCAACTATCATCCACACTATCCCAAAGGCTTTACTTGGCACTTTATTGAAAAAAAAGCTATAAAACATGATTATACAGTAGCTTAATCATGTGGACACACAAAAACAGTAGGTATAAATATTGGGTTGTCTCCCAACAAGCGCTTTTGTTTAATGCCTTTTTAGCTAGGCATGATGATTTCAATGATGCTCACATAAAAGATAAGAATTGAAACATAACAGGAGCATCATGAAGCATATGACTAGCACATTTAAGTCTAACCCACTTCCTATGCATAGGGATTTCGTGAGCAAACAATTTATGGGAACAAGAATCAACTAGCATAGGAAGGCAAAACAAGCATGACTTCAAAACTTTCAACACATAGAGAGGAAACTTGATATTATTGCAATATGTAGAAGCATAAGATCCTCTCTCATAATAATTTTCAGTAGCATCATGAACGAATTCAACAATATAACCATCACATAAAATCATTATCTTCATGATCCACAAGCATAGAATTTTTTTCCTCCACATAAGCAATTTTCTTCTCATTCATAATAGTGGGAGCAAACTCAACAAAATAAATATCATGAGATACTTGATTGACATAACCACTTTGAATATTAAAATCATGATGACAAGTTTCATGGTTACTATCAATCTTTATAGCATACATGTCATCATCATAATCATCATAGATAGTAGGCATGTCATTATCATAACAAATTTGCTCATCAAAACTTGGGGGACTAAAAATATCATCTTCATCAAACATAGCATCCCCAAGCTTGTGGCTTTGCATATCATTAGCATCATGGATATTCAGAGAATTCATACTAGCAATATTGCAATCATGCTCATCATTCAAGGAATTTTCATTAAGTATTTTCATAAATTCTTCCTCTACCAATTGAGCACAATTTTCCAAACCATCATTTTCATGAAAGACATTAAAAAGACGAACCAATTGATGCAACCTAAACTCCATTTTTTGTAGTTTTCTTTTATAAAACCAAACTAGTGATAAACAAGAAACTAAAAGATTTAATTGCAAGATCTAAAGATATACCTTCAAGCACTCACCTCCCCGGCAACGGCGCCAGAAAAGAGCTTGATGTCTACTACACAACCTTCTTCTTGTAGACTCGTGTTGGGCCTCCAAGCGCAGAGTTTTGTAGGACAGTAGCAAATTTCCCTCAAGTGGATGACCTAAGGTTTATCAATCCGTGGGAGGCGTAGGATGAAGATGGTCTCTCTCAAACAACCCTGCAACCAAATAACAAAGAGTCTCTTGTGTCCCCAACACACCCAATACAATGGTAAGTTGTATAGGTGCACTAGTTCGGCGAAGAGATGGTGATACAAGTGTAATATGGATGGTAGATATAGGTTTTTGTAATCTGAAAATATAAAAATAGCACAGTAACTAATGATAAAAGTGAGCACAAACGGTATTGCAATGCTTAGCAACAAGGCCTAGGGTTCATACTTTCACTAGTGCAAGTTCTCTCAACAATACTGATATAGTTGAATCATATGTAAATCCCTCACGTGCGACAAAGAGTTCACTCCAAAGTCACAAATAGCGGAGAACAAATGAAGAAATTATTGTAGGGTACGAAACCACCTCAAAGTTATCTTTTCCGATCAATCTTATGAGCTATCCCTATAAGTGTCACGAACAGCCCTAGAGTTCGTACTAAAATAACACCTTAAGATACACATCAACCAAAACCCTAATGTCACCTAGATACTCCAATGTCACCACGAGTACCCATGGGCTTGATTATACGATATGCATCACACAATTTCAGATTCATCATGTTCAATCCAACACAAAGAACTTCAAAGAGTGCCCCAAAGTTTCTACCGGAGAGTCAAGACGAAAACGTGTGCCAACCCCTATGCATAGATTCACAAGGTCACGGAACCCGCAAGTTGATCACCAAAACATACATCAAGTGGATCAATAGAACATCCCATTGTCACCACGGATATCCCATCACAAGACATACATCAAGTGTTCTCAAATCCTTAAAGACTCAATCCGATAAGTAAACTTCAAAGGGAAAACTCAATTCATCACAAGAAGATAGAGAGGGGAAAACTCCATATGATTCATCTATATTAATAAAGCTCGCGGTACATCAAGATCGTGCCATCTCAAGAACACGAGAGAGAGAGAGAGATCAAACACATAGCTACTGGTACATACCCTCAGCCCCGAGGGTGAACTACTCCCTCCTCGTCATGGAGACCGCCGGGATGATGAAGATGGCCTCCGGTGATGGTTTCCCCCTCCGGCAGGGTGCCGGAACGGGCTCCTGATTGGTTTTTCGTGGCTACAGAGTCTTGCGGCGGCGGAACTCCCGATCTAGGTTTCTTTCCGGGGGATACGGGATTTATAGGAGTACTTGGCGCTGGAATCAAGTCAGGGGGACTCCCGAGGGGCCCACAAGCCAGGGGGCGCGCCCTAGGGGGGGCGCCCCCTAGGCTTGTGGCTGCCTCGGGACTCCTCTCCGATATCTTTTTGCACCAGTATTTTTTATATTTTCCAAAAATATTCTCCGTAAATTTTTATTCCGTTTGGACTCCGTTTGATATTCCTTTTCTGCGAAGCTCAAAAACAAGGAAAAAACAGAAACTGGCACTGGGCTCTAGGTTAATAGGTTAGTCCCAAAAATAATATAAAATAGCATATTAATGCATATAAAACATCCAAAACCGATAATATAATAGCGTGGAACAATCAAAAATTATAGATACGTTGGAGACGTATCAGGAAGAAGATCATACTCTATAGGGCAAAGATAAAATAAGCTGAAAAATCAATTGTATGAATTACCTACTTGTGTGTCGTTGATTTTTGTTTCACTCCTTCTATGCATGTTAGCTTCTCTCCAATCTGATTTATTGAACACCGTTTTCAAGGGAAAACATGGAAATCTCTAAATAGTTTGTAAATTACCATTGCCCTAGGGACTCCACAATCCAGCTATCTTGTTCCTGCATTAGTGGCACCAAAGTATAATGCTTGGATGTCTGTTCCAATAGACGCCCTCACCTAGAAACTGCAAGTTGTTCCAAATTTCTATTCGGCTTCTTAGCTGGACTCATAGAAAATTGCACAATGTTTTGTTTTTTCATAAAACAAAATCTACCTCGTTAGGTGCAACCTTTTAAGATTTTTGGCAGCTAAGCACATGGGTGAACATAGGCATAAAAATAGACATAAGCAACTGATTTTTTTAACTTGCATTACAGTATGCAAGAATATTGATGATGTTGTCCCCAAAGAGGTCTGGATACCCTGATTATGTCAAAAATCACGTATCCGTTTTGATGAATTGTGGATGTGCCAAATTCTTAAATCAAACAATATATGTTAATTTGGAACTATTTGATATTACCATCCCTCTTCCATTGTTCACAAGTCTATGGTTAACTACAAGTTGGAGCTTCAAGTAAAGCAAATGGTTAACTTAATTCTTCAGTCGACGACTATGTGCATACATGAAGGAATCATCCCTTCCTCCCCCTACTGGTCAACACCTTGACCCACTCGTTCTTGTGTTGGGGAACGGAGCATGAATTTCAAAAAAATTCCTACGCTCACGAAAGATCTATCCATGGAGATGCATCGCTACGAGAGGGGAGAGTGTGTGTACGTACCCTCGTAGACCGTTAGCGGAAGCGTCTCACAACGCGGTTGATGTAGTCGAACAATCCTTCGAGCTCCACCGATCGAGTACCGAACGTACGGCACCTCCAAGTTCTACACACGTGCAGCACGGTGACGTTCCTCGCCTTCTTGATCCAGCAAGACGTCGAGGTAGTAGATGAGTTCCGTCAGCACGACGGCGTGGCGACGGTGACGGTGAAGTGATTCCGGCAGGGCTTCGCCTAAGCTCTCCGAAAATATGACCGGGGTGTAAAACTGTGGAGGGGGGGCGCCGCACACGGCTGAAACAATTGTGTGTCTCCAAGGGGTGCCCCTCCTCCGTATATAAAGGAGGGAGGGAGGAGGCCGGCCCCCTAGGGGTGCGCCAAGTGTGGGGAGTCCTACTAGGACTCCTTAGTCCTAGTAGGATTCCACCTCCCATACGGAGTAGGAAAGGGGGAAGGGAGAGGGAAAGGAAAGAGGGGGCTGCGCCCCCTCCCCTAGTCCAATTCGGTTTGGGCAAGGGGGGGCGCGCGCCTCCTCACGTGGCCTGCCTCTCCTTTTCCCGTATGGCCCAATAAGGCCCATTACTTCTCCCGGTGAATTCCCGTAACTCCCCGGTACTCCGAAAAATACCCGAATCAATCGGAACCTTCCGACGTCCGAATATAGCCTTCCAATATATGAATCTTTACCTCTCGACCATTTCGAGACTCCTCGTAATGTCCGTGATCTCATCCGGGACTCCGAACAAACTTCGGTCACCAATCACATAACTCATATAATACTATATCATCATCGAACCTTAAGTGTGCGGACCCTACGGGTTCGGGAATGATGTAGACATGACCGAGACGACTCTCCGGTCAATAACCAACAGCGGAACCTGGATGCTCATATTGGTTCCTACATATTCCACGAAGATCTTTATCGGTGAACCTCATATGACAACATACGTTGTTCCCTTTGTCCGGCGGTATGTTACTTGCCCGAGATTCGATCGTCGGTATCCAATACCTAGTTCAATCTCGTTACTGGCAAGTCTCTTTACTCGTTCCGTAATACATCATCTTGCAACTAACTCTTTAGTCACGGTGCTTGCAAGGCTTCTGTGATGCTGTATTACCGAGAGGGCCCAGAGATACCTCTCCGATAGTCGGAGTGACAAATCCCAATCTCGATCCATGCCAACTCAACAAACACTTTCGGAGATACCTGTAGTGCACCTTTATAATCACCCAGTAACGTTGTGACGTTTGATACACCCAAAGTATTCCTACGGTATCCGGGAGTTGCATGATCGCATGGTCAGAGGAACGTGTATTTGACATAGTGAAAGCAATAGCAATAAACTGAACGATCATTTGCTATGCTAACAGTTGGGTCATGTCCATCACATCATTCTCCTAATGATGTGATCCCGTTATCAAATGACAACTCATGTCCATGGTCAGGAAACCTTGACCATCTTTTGATCAACGAGCTAGTCTAGTAGAGGCATACTAGGGACATAGTATTTGTCTATTATCCACACATGTATTTAGTTTCCGGTCAATACAATTCTAGCATGAATAATAAACTATTATCATGAACGGGGAAATATGATAATAACTAATTTATTATTGCCTCTAGGGCATATTTCCAACAGTCTCCCACTTGCACTAGAGTCAATAATCTAGATTACATCTCCATGTAATTAACACTTAATCAGTTCTAAAGCTGATCATGTTTTGCTTGTGAAAGAGGTTTTAGTCAACGGGTCTGCAATATTCAGATCCGTGTGTTCTTGGCAAATCTCTATGTTATATGTAGATGCTGCTACCACACTCTGTTTGGAGCTACTCCAAAAGATTTCCCCACTATACTTATCCGGTCTGAGACTCATAGTCTTTCGGATCAGTGTTTAAAGCTTGCATCGACGTAACCCCTTACGACGAACTCTTTATCATCTCTATTCCTGAGAAATTCTTCCTTAGTCATCTTAAGGATAATTTGACCGCTGTCCAGTGATCTACTCCTGGATCACTTTGGTACCTCTTTTGCCAGACACATGGCAAGGCACACAGCTTGGCATACTTTATAGAACCTACGGCCGAGGCATAGGGGATAACCTTCATCCATTCTATTTATTTTGCCGTGGTCGAGATTTGAGTCTTACTCAACTTCACACCTTTCACCACAGTCAAGAACTCCTTCTTTGACTGATTCATTTTGAACTTCTTCAAAATCTTGTCAAGGTATATGTTTTGTGAAAGTCATATGAGGCGTCTCAATCTATCTCTATAGATTTTGATGCCTAACATGTAAACAACCTTTACCTAGATCTTCAAGTCTTACTCCACTTCACACCAGCCAAGAACTTATTTCTTTTGACTTGATCCATTTTGAACTTCTTCAAAATCTCATCAAGGTGTGTGAAAATCTTTTATCAGGTGTCTTGATCTATCTCTATAGATCTCGATGCCCAAACCGTGGATAACTCAAAAATAGGTTTTTTTATTGAAAAACTCCTTTCAATTAATTCTTTATGCTTTCTAGAAATTCTACATCATTTCCAATCACATATACTTATTAGAAATGTTATAGATCTCCCACTCACTTTGTTGTAAATACAAGTTTCTCCATAAACTTGCATAAACCCAAACGCTTTGATCACTTCATCAAAGCGAGTATTCCAGCTCCGAGATGCTTGCACCAGTCCATAGATGGATCACTGGAGCTTGCATACTTTGTTAGCATCTTTAGGATCGACAAAACCTTCCGGTTGCATCATATACAATTCTTCCTTAAGGAATCTATTAAGGAATGCCGTTTTGACGTCCATTTGCCAGATTTCATAATCATAAAATGCGGCAATTGCTAACATAATTCTGACAGACTTTAGCATCGCTACGGGTGAGAAAGTCTCATCGTAGTCAACTCCTTGAACTTGTCGATAACCTTTAGCAACAAGTCGTGCTTTATAGACGGTGACATTACCATCAGCGTCCGTCTTCTTCTTAAAGATCCATTTATTTTTAATAGCTCGCCGTTCATCGGGCAAGTCTACCAAAGTCCACACTTTGTTCTCATACATGGATCTAATCTCGGATTTCATGGCCTCAAGCCATTTGTCAGAATCCGGGCTCGCCATCGTTTCTTCATAGTTCGTAGGTTCACCATTGTCTAACAACATGACCTCCAAGACAGGATTGCCGTACCAATCTGGTGCGGAGCGTGTCCTGGTTGACCTACGAGGTTCTGTAGCAACTTGATCCGAAGCTTCATGATCATCATCATCTACTTCCTCTCTGGTCTGTGTCGGTGTCACAGAAATTTCTTTCTGTGGCGTACTACTATCCAGAGGAGGTACAATTACCTCATCAAGTTCTACTTTCCTCCCACTCACTTCTTTCGAGAGAAACTCCTTCTCTAGAAAGGATCCATTCTTAGCAACGAATACTTTGCCTTCGGATCTGTGGTAGAAGGTGTACCCAATGGTCTCCTTTGGGTATCCTATGAAGACGCACTTATCCGCTTTGGGTTCGAGCTTATCTGGCTAAAGCCTTTTGACATAAGCATTGCATCCCCAAACTTTCAGAAACGACAGCTTAGGTTTCTTGCCAAACCACAGTTCATACGGTGTCGTCTCAATGGATTTAGACGGTGCCCTATTTAAAGTGAATGCAACTGTCATTAATGCATAACCCCAAAATGATAGTGGAAAATCGGTAAGAGACATCATAGAACGCACCATATCTAATAGAGTACGATTACGACGTTCGGACACACCATTACGCTGTGGTGTTCCAGGTGGCGTGAGCTGTGAAACAATTCCACATTGTCTTAAGTGATTGCCAAACTTGTAACTCAAATATTCTCCTCCACGATCAGATCGTAAGAACTTTATTTTCTTGTTACGATGGTCCTCTACTTCACTTTGAAATTCTTTGAACTTTTCAAATGTTTCAGATTTATGCTTCATCAAGTAGACATAGCCATATCTACTCAAATCATCTGTGAACCTGAGAACATAACGATATCCACCGCGCGCCTCAACACTCATCGGACCGCATACATCGGTATGTATTATTTCTAATAAGTTGGTTGCTCGCTCCATTGTTCCGAAGAATGGAGTTTTAGTCATCTTGCCAATAAGGCACGGTTCACATGTCTCAAATGATTCATAATCAAGAGATTCCAAAAACCCATCTGCATGGAGTTTCTTCATGTGTTTAACACTGATATGACCTAAGCGGCAGTGCCACAAATATGTGGTACTATCATTATCTTTTGGCATTTGTGTTATGAACATGTGTATTACTACGATCAAGATTCAATAAACCTTTCATTTTAAGTGCATGATCATCAATGATATTATCCAAATAAATAGAATAACAATTATTCTCTGAAATTGAATAACCGTTTTGCAATAAACACTATCAGATATAATGTTCATGCTTAACGCAAGCACCAAATAACAATTATTTAGGTTCATCACTAATCCTGAAGGTAGAGAGAGCGTGGCGATGGTGATCGCATCAACCTTGGAGACACTTCCAATGCACATCGTCACCTCGTTCTTTAGCTAGCCCTCGTTTATTCCGAAGCTCCATGTTTCAAGTTGCAAGCAATTGAACAAGTATCAAATACCCAGGTGCTCCTACGAGTACTAGTAAGGTACACATCAATAACATGTATATCAAATATCTTTGTTGACATTACCAGTCTTATTATCTGCCAGTTACTTTGGGGAAGTTCCGCTCCTTGTGACATTTCCCTTTGCAATGGGAGCACTAAGTCTCGGGTTTGGTTCAGCCTTGGGTTTCTTTGCGTGAGCGGCAACTATTTTACCGTTCTTCTTGAAGTTCCCTTTTCTTTCCCTTGCCCTTCTTGAAACTAGTGGTCTTATTAACCATCAACACTTGATGCTCCCTTTTTTGATTTCTACATCCGCAGATTGTAGCATCGCGAATAGCTTAAGGATCTTCTATCCCTTGCATGTTTATAGTTCATCACGAAGATCCAGTAGCTTAGTGAATAGTGACTAGAGAACTCTATCAATCACCACTTTATTCGGAAGTCTAACTCCCATTTGATTCAAGTGTTTGAAGTACTCAGACATTCTGAGTACATGCTCACTAACGGAGCTGTTCTCCTCCATCTTGTAGCTATAGAACTTTGTCGAAGGTGTCATACCTCTCGACCCGGGTGTGAGCTTGAAAAACAAATTTTCAGCTCTTGGAACATCTCATATGCTCCGTGTTCCTCAAAACATATTTGGAGCTCCGGTTCTAAGCCGTAAAGTATGGCGCACTGAACTATCAAGTAGTCATCTTTTCTTGTCTGCCAGACGTTCATAACGTCCTCAGACGAAGCCGTAGGGGTATTTCACTGAGCGGTGCATTAAGGACATAAGCCTTCTGTGCAGCAGTGAGGACAATCCTCAGATCACGGACCTAGTCCGCATAGTTGCTTCCATCAACTTTCAACTTCGTTTTCTCTAGGAACATAATAAAAACAAGGGAACTACAGCGCGGTCTATTGATCTACAACATAAATTTGCTAAGACAAGTAAGACTATGTTCATGATAATTGAAGTTCAATTAATCAAATTACTTAAGAACTCCCACTTAGATTAACATCCCTCAAGTTGTCTAAGTGTAACATGATCCACATCAACTAAACCACGTCCGATCATCACGTGAGGTGGATTAGTTATCAATGGTGAACATCTTTCATGTTGATCATATCTACTATATGACTCATGTTCGACCTTTCGGTCTCTTGTGTTCCGAGGCCATGTCTGTACATGCTAGGCTCGTCAAGTTTAACCCAAGTATTCTGCGTGTGTAAAACTGGCTTACACCCGTTGTATGCGAATGAAAGAATCCATCACACCCGATCATCACGTGGTGTTTAGAAGCGTCGAACCTTCGCAACGGTGCATACTAGGGGAGAACACTTATCTTGAAATTTAGTGAAGGGATCATCTTATAATGCTACCGTCGTCCTAAGCAAAAAAAGATGCATAAAAGGATTAACATCACATGCAATTCAATATATGTGACATGATATGGCCATCATCGTCTTGTGCTTTTGATCTCCATCAGCAAAGCACCGTCATGATCTCCATCGTCACCGGGTTGACACCTTGATCTCCATCGTAGCGTCGTGACACCTTGATCTCCATCGTAGCGTCGTGACACCTTGATCTCCATCATAGCGTCGTGGTCGTCTCGCCAATTATTGCTATTACTACTACTACTGCTAACTCATAGCGGTAAAGCAAAGCAATTACATAGCGTTGGCATTGCATACAATAAAGAGACAACCATAAGGCTCCTGCCAGTTGCCTGATAATTTACAAAACATGATCATCTCATACAACAACTTATATCACATCATGTCTTGGCCATATCACATCACCAGCATACCCTGCAAAAACAAGTTAGACGTCCTCTACTTTGTAGTTGCAAGTTTTACGTGGCTGCTACGGGTTTGCAAGAACCGTTCTTACCTACGCAAAACCACAACGTGGTGTAGTGATTGCTTTTTGATCTTCTAAAAGAACCCTCTTCATTGAAACCGATTCAACTAAAGTGAGAGAGACAGACACCCGCCAATCACCTTTATGCAACGAGTGCACGTAGCGGTGAAACCTGTCTCGCGTAAGCGTACGCGTAATGTCGGTCCGGGCCGCTTCATCTCACAATACCGCTGAATCAAGTAACAACTAGTAACGGCAAGCAATATGTATACACCCACGCCCACAACTCACTTGTGTTCTACTCGTGCAAATCACATCTACGCATAGACCTGGCTCGGATGCCACTGTTGGGGAACGGAGCATGAATTTCAAAAAAATTCCTACGCTCACGCAAGATCTATCCATGGAGATGCATCGCTACGAGAGGGGAGAGTGTGTCTACGTACCCTCGTAGACCGTTAGCGGAAGCGTCTCACAACGCGGTTGATGTAGTCGAACAATCCTTCGAGCTCCACCGATCGAGTACCGAACGTACGGCACCTCCGAGTTCTACACACGTGCAGCACGGTGACGTTCCTCGCCTTCTTGATCCAGCAAGACGTCAAGGTAGTAGATGAGTTCCGTCAGCACGACGGCGTGGCGACGGTGACGGTGAAGTGATTCCGGCAGGGCTTCGCCTAAGCTCTCCGAAAATATGACCGGGGTGTAAAACTGTGGAGGGGGGCGCCGCACACGGCTGAAACAATTGTGTGTCTCCAAGGGGTGCCCCTCCTCCGTATATAAAGGAGGGAGGGAGGAGGCTGGCCCCCTAGGGGTGCGCCAAGTGTGGGGAGTCCTACTAGGACTCCTTAGTCCTAGTAGGATTCCACCTCCCATACGGAGTAGGAAAGGGGGAAGGGAGAGGGAAAGGAAAGAGGGGGCTGCGCCCCCTCCCCTAGTCCAATTCAGTTTGGGCAAGGGGGGGCGCGCGCCTCCTCACGTGGCCTGCCTCTCCTTTTCCCGTATGGCCCAATAAGGCCCATTACTTCTCCCGGTGAATTCCCGTAACTCCCCGGTACTCCGAAAAATACCCGAATCACTCGGAACCATTCCGACGTCCGAATATAGCCTTCCAATATATGAATCTTTACCTCTCGACCATTTCGAGACTCCTCGTCATGTCAGTGATCTCATCCGGGACTCCGAACAAACTTCGGTCACCAATCACATAACTCATATAATACTATATCGTCATCGAACCTTAAGTGTGCGGACCCTACGGGTTCGGGAATGATGTAGACATGACTGAGACGACTCTCCGGTCAATAACCAACAGCGGAACCTGGATGCTCATATTGGTTCCTACATATTCCACGAAGATCTTTATCGGTGAACCTCATATGACAACATACGTTGTTCCCTTTGTCCGGCGGTATGTTACTTGCCCGAGATTCGATCGTCGGTATCCAATACCTAGTTCAATCTCGTTACTGGCAAGTCTCTTTACTCGTTCCGTAATACATCATCTTGCAACTAACTCTTTAGTCACGGTGCTTGCAAGGCTTCTGTGATGCTGTATTACCGAGAGGGCCCAGAGATACCTCTCCGATAGTCGGAGTGACAAATCCCAATCTCGATCCATGCCAACTCAACATACACTTTCGGAGATACCTGTAGTGCACCTTTATAATCACCCAGTAACGTTGTGACGTTTGATACACCCAAAGTATTCCTACGGTATCCGGGAGTTGCATGATCTCATGGTCAGAGGAACGTGTATTTGACATAGTGAAAGCAATAGCAATAAACTGAACGATCATTTGCTATGCTAACGGTTGGGTCATGTCCATCACATCATTCTCCTAATGATGTGATCCCGTTATCAAATGACAACTCATGTCCATGGTCAGGAAACCTTGACCATCTTTTGATCAACGAGCTAGTCTAGTAGAGGCATACTAGGGACATAGTATTTGTCTATTATCCACACATGTATTTAGTTTCCGGTCAATACAATTCTAGCATGAATAATAAACTATTATCATGAACGGGGAAATATGATAATAACTAATTTATTATTGCCTCTAGGGCATATTTCCAACATCTTGACGCAAGCATCCGATCCCTAATCTCCAACCTGGTAGACATTTCTGGTCAGCAGATGGTTTGATGGAATACTTCCACGGCTACTTAGAATCAGACTAAAAGGCATGCTTACCGTGTCAGCGTATATGACACATGCAACGCCTGATCCAGCACTGACGATTGCATGGAAAATATCATAGCAGACAACATATGTTTTTCTAAGTCTATACTAAAAGGGGATGCATATACACTTATCTTGGCTTGATCACCTACACAATCAGATCTTGCTACTGGACATTGGTAGTCTCATATGCTTCCCATTGACCATCATGCATTGTGTGAATTACCACTGCCCTAGGCAATCCACATGAATTACCACTGCCCTAGGCAATCCACAGTTCAGTTATCCTGCTTGTGAAGATCTGATATTGCTCAGCATATCATTCATATATATAGCTGCGTAATCATGAAGTAAAAGTAGAGAGAAATATTATACAAAATATGGCGACCCTAATCAGATAGAGACATGCAAGAACAATTTAAAAAGACAACGAAAGATTTTAATGAACAAAATCTTATGCTTACATATCAATACATGAAAGAAATAACTACATGGTCACAAATTTTCATTAGGAAATTGTCGATTGTGTTCTTTTGTTAATTCATGGGATAATGGAGACTAACAACAGAGTCAAACTACAGCAGGCTTGTAGCATGCATTATGATTTAACAGAGACAATCAACAGAGCCAAACTAATGGTCATTAATCTCAAACCGGCATGGAGTTAGTGGCATGGGACTCCATGCCGCCACGCCGCGGGCACACACGTGGCCTCGTTCGCTGGCTCTTCACGGGGCCTCGTTTGCCGGCTCTAGACAAGAATGGTTACTTAGCAAGGTTCACCAAGAAAGAATATAGAGCAAGAACAAAATCTACTACTTACATAATGTAACGCCAATCCTCTTTTATATGGATATATAGTAACGCCAATCTGCTACTTACATAATGTTGCATGGTAATATTTTGACAGAGCCTCCAACTTGGTCAGTTTAGCCTTCAACAAAGCTAGTTCCACTATAAGTAAAGATATTCTAAGATAGCATAAAATTACGGAACAACATCATGTCTAGATGAAACTTGGACTACACGGGTCATGTGCCCACTTAACTATGCTTGGTGAACCACAAATATTCCCCAACAAACTGGACGACATAATCCTAATGGTGAACTCAAAACATGTATTGAAGATAAACATAGTTATTTGATAGGAAAAGGTTAAAATGTTCTGAGAAGTATTATATAATACGTAATACCAATGAAGGCAGCAAACAAAAGAGATAGTTAAAACCAAAATATGTCAAGCTGGCAGTTGTGTCCTTGATCATTATGAAGAGTACACCTTTGTCCCCTACAAAAAAACAAATCAGACCTACATATATATGTCCAATTGTCATATATCTCCAGAGCAAAACAAACAAAATGAAAGAACTGCTTTACCTTTTTACTGTGAAGGCTGCATATTCGTACATTTTCGACTATCGTCACTAAAAAGTTAACACATGAGAGACAATAATCCTAATAAGATAAAACAATGCATTATCAATTTGATTTTTTGCTGCACAATTTCAACAGTACAGTCTAATAGCAGAGGGTAACACAAAAGGAACGTTTACCTCTTGTCTCATGTCCTTGCTGACGCCTTTGACATTTTCAAAATCTTCCTCCAGCCTTCCATTTGACTGTACTTCTGAAATCATCATGCTGCAAAAAGAAACACCAATTTCAGCAAGCCAAAATGTTCATTTCTTCTATATATTACCAAACTATACAATTTGTAAGTTAGGTCTCAAAAGTTCGGCGAGCCAAAAGTTTATTCCAATCAAGTTTTTTATTGGATATCATATATCACTTGGACGCGCAAGTCCAGCAATGGATTTGCATTGTCCATCCTATAATACGTTCCAGATCTACATCAAGTAGTTCATGTCTTGCTATCGTGTAGTAATTTGCATCTATTAAGTAGGATTAGTTCTCACTTTTATCTATTGCAAGAACACACATCTTGTTATCTAAAAATTGCAGCAGAACAACATGTGCAAGACTAAATGTTAGTGGATAACTGAAGTGCGAAGAAGAGTGTAAATCAACAAAGAGAACAGTGAACAATGCTGTCTCTAGCTATGGATTTTTTGAGGCACAATCTGGACATGAACTACAGAATCAGTGGGAACACAATAAAATTTAAGCTTCTGTAGAATCAGTGGTGACAAAACTAAATCAATAAGTATTAGGGGTGCAAGCCACAGAATGGTTGGCAAAAGTTTTCTTTTGAAAAAAACGATACATACTCAAAGCGAATATTTGGTGAAGCCAACAGCACCATGCAAGTCACGTGGTTATGTTACTTGCGAAGCCATATTATAGATAGGAACACATGACAGCCGAGGTCCTTGGCTCCTTACTTGAGCATGTGTGAGGAATACATAGCACATAGTCTTTATGTCTTGGTCAGCAGTACTGCAGAAAAAAGTAGCACCAATATAGTCCAACCAACATGTTCCTCGTGTTGAGCAATTGGCACCAAGTAAGCATCTGTTGCACTACCATACTGAAGGCACAATTCCTGAGGCTGTTCGTGATTATCGTGCGCAAAATTGGCAATATAAGGACTGTCCAGTGAAGCTTGCTCCCTACACTGTACACTGAAAGAGAATACTTAGATTTCTACTAATGAACATTCTGGAACATTGGATATGTTAGCAAAATCAAAATGATCAAAATTATCCAAAAGAAGGTAATTTTTACTATCAAAGTAATGATACACACCATGGAAGTTAGTGGAAAAGGTACTCATCGGCCTAATGTGTAAGTAGATCAATACACATCTAGAGCAAAACTATTGTGTTCAAACACCAGAAATCATATAGCATCCCGAATATCATATTGAGACCAATAAAGTATACTGACCTTAGTTAGTAGCATTGTTCACTTGATAACAGCCTTAATCTTCCCATATGCGGTTGCCTTCCCAAGTATAAGGGTGAGATCAAGAACTGAAACATTGACAGTGCGAACATGGAAACCAATTCCAGTCAATTTTCCTTTAAGTTCTAGGAGTACCTTACAAACGGCATGCAAGAAATAAAGTTGTTAAAATACCCATATAAAACTACAAATGAAAAGGCAATCTTAATGCAAACTAATAAAGTGATCATATGATATACAAATGCAAGATTCATAAAATTCAAACAGATTAATGCTGACATCATATTACAGTACTGTACACAAATTACAAAAAAAGCAAACTGGATCGTACTAACCTTTGCGACAACAGTACTGTTAGGAATGATTTTGAAGCTAGAAGCCCTTCCACCTCTCCAGTTGTTACTCAAGAGACCATCAACAGTCTTCTGGGTTGCTATAAATTCAAATTTCATCCACATATAACCTCACAAAGATAGACGCACCAAGTGTTTGCTCAAAACCTAAAACCAGTGTAATGCTTACCCATCATGGCATGAACAATTTTCATCAAACCCTCAACGATGCGAAACCTTTCATTGATAACCACAAATAAATTATGGATTTTTTTGCATTGGCATAATTCAGGTCGAGCAACAAAAGCAGGTTGCTGGGGTAGTTTATTTTCTTCTTCTTTGCCCCCCTCTGTTCTTTGAAGTTTGCATGTAATAGTTGATGTAAACAACCATCCAAAAGCCTTTTGGTTTGGCTTCTAAATTTAAATATCTAGGGGCATCCACTCCCTACTGTTCCTAAAAACCAAAAAGAGGCAAATTATCAACATATGATTCAAATCACAAACGATTTATTTGAACAACACAAAATTGTGACAACAAGCACCTTATCAAGAGAAGCAAGAAGTTAGTGGTGCAGCTAGCATTGGAGACAATGTTGATGTCAGAATTCTCCTCCTGATTAACATCACATACAAACATGGGAACGTCTCTTGTAAAATAACGCTCGTAGCAGAAGTGATGACTTTCTTGGCACCACCCTGTAAATGGAACACATAAAACTACGAATGCATCTATGCACATGAATGGTTCATGGTACTCTCAAATTGATATCACCTTAGTTAATATGAGTTCCAACCTTGTCCTTATCAATCAAAACAACGGTGGGATCAAGAACGTACTCAGCACCAATGTCATCCTCAGGGTATCTACATCAGAATTTTGAGTAATTGGTATGTATAGTTTTTACAACGAAATCAACTACATAGCCCCCCAATTGAACGGTAACGAACCTTCAGCCAAACACGGTAACCTCCTTCTCACCGAAGAGCAGGACCTTGAACTTGAAGTCCCTCGCCTTAACATCGTGATTCTTGGTGGGCGCTGGTGATGATACATGAGCGGCGGACCAGGTCAAGGTCCTCATAGAGGCCCTCATCGAACTCAAGGTCTGCGTGTTGTCGGAGTACAAGTCCACTAAAGCAGCGGAGTGGTGGTGGCAAAGGCAGAGTCGAGTAGGTTGTAAAGGGGCGGAGCGACGGTGGTGTACACGTGGCAGCGTTACGGCGACCGGCGATCGATCCAGGTGAAGTGGCGGCGTGCGTTGGTGAAGCAGCCCACGGGGTCGATGGCAGGCAGCGGGCTCCGACAGTTGTGTGAGGATGGGAGAGCAAGTGGGCTCAACAGGCGAGGCGGCGCCGCATCCCGGTGGAGTGGTTGCAGACTTGTAGTAGGCAGCGGGCGGCGCGGTCGCGGGGCTGGTGGCGGGGCGCGCGGGCGCGGTGGTAGGGAGATGGGGTGGGTAGGCACAATGCTGGCGGGGTGCACGGCGCGGTGGCGGGGCCGGCGGGGCGGGGCGGCGCGGTGGTGGGAAGGCGCGGTGGCCGGGAGGCGGGGCAGCACAGTGGCGGGGCGGCGCGGTGGTCGGGAGGTGGGGAGGCACAGTGGCAGGGAGGCGGGGCGGCATGGTGACGGGGAGGGGCCGGCGGGGCACGGAGGCGGGGTGGGGAGACGTGAGGCTGGGTAGTTTTAGGAAGGAAGGTTGGGTGTGGTTAGTGTCGGCGTCCTGGGAACGGGGGTACCCAGACTTGCCTGCCTGCGGCCCAGGGCGTGGCCCACCTCGACGACCAAGTACGTGTTGGAAATATGCCCTAGAGGCAATAATAAAATGGTTATTATTATATTTCCTTGTTCATGATAATCGTTTATTATCCATGCTATAATTGTATTGATTGGAACCTCAAATACATGTGTGGATACATAGACAACAAAGTGTCCCTAGTAAGCCTCTACTAGACTAGCTCGTTGATCAAAGATGGTTAAGGTTTCCTAGCCATAGACATGAGATGTCATTTGATAACGGGATCACATCATTAGGAGAATGATGTGATGGACAAGACCCAAACAATGAACGTAGCATATGATCGTGTCAGTTTATTGCTATAGTTTTCAGCATGTCAAGTATCTGTTCCTATGACCATGAGATCATGCAACTCACTGACACCGGAGGAATACCTTGTGTGTATCAAACGTCGCAACGTAACTGGGTGACTATAAAGATACTCTACAGGTATCTCTGAGGGTGTCTGTTGAGCTGGCATGGATTGAGACTGGGATTTATTACTCCGTGTGACGGAGAGGTATCTCAGGGCCCACTCGGTAATACAACATCACAATAAGCCTTGCAAGCAAAGTGACTAAAGAGTTAGCCACGGGATCTTGTATTACGGAACGAGTAAAGAGACTTGCCGGTAACGAGATTGAACTAGGTATAGAGATACCGACGATCGAATCTCGGGCAAGTAACATACCGATAAACAAAGGGAACATCATACGGGATTGACTGAATCCTTGACATAGAGGTTCAACCGATAAAGATCTTCGTAGAATATGTAGGAACCAATATGGGCATCCATGTCCCGCTATTGGTTATTGACCGTAGAGGTGTCTCGGTCATGTCTACATAGTTCTCGAACCCGCAGGGTCTGCACACTTAACGTTCGGTGACGTTTCGGTAGTATTGAGATATATGTGTTGGTGACCGAAGGTTGTTCGGAGTCCCGGATGAGATCCCGGACGTCACGAGGAGCTCCAGGATGGTCCGGAGGTAAAGATTTATATATAGGAAAGTGGTATTTGGGTTCCGGAAAAGTTTCGGGTATTTCTGGTAGTGTACTGGGAGTGACGAATGGGTTCCGGGGGTCCACCGGGTGGGGCCCACCCACCCTGGGGGCCACATGGGCCCAAGAGGTTGCTCACCAGCCCCTAATGGGCTGGGGAACCAACCCCATAAGGGCCCATATGCCCAAGAGGAAAAAAGGTGGAGATAGGAAGGAATAGGACTCCTTCCTAATATGAATCCACTTCCTAGTAGGAAGTGGATTGGACTCCTCCTTGCCCTGGTTCGGCCGACCCCTAGGGGAAACCCTAGGGAGGCTTGCTCCTCCCTCTCCCTCCTATATATACTAGAGGAATAGAGCCCCAAAACACACGGCCACGTGCTAGTTCTCTATTCTCTAGTTCCTCCACCAAATAGATTCCGGTAGTGCTTAGGCGAAGCCCTGCCGGGATAACTCCACTATCACCACCACCACGTCATCGTGCTGCTGGAGATCTCATCTACCTCTCCGCCCCCTCTTGCTGGATCAAAAAGGCGGAGATCGTCATCGAGCTGTACGTGTGCTGAACGCGGAGGTGCCGTCCGTTCGGTGCTAGATTGGGACGGATCGTGATTGGATCGTGGGACGGCTTGCGATTTGGATCGCGAAGACATTCGACTACATCAACCGCGTTTCTTAACGCTTCCCGCTTAGCGATCTACAAGGGTACGTAGATCCACTCTCTCCCTCGTAGATGCTCATCACCATCGATAGATCTTGCGTGTGCGTAGGAAATTTTTTGTTTCCCATGCAACGTTCCCCAATAGTGGCATCATGAGCTAGGTCTATGCGTAGATGAGATCACGAGTAGAACACAAAGGAGTTTGTGAAAGTTGATGCTCAGATTGCTTCCTCCCTTGGTCTTTTCTTGATTCAGCGGTATTGTGGGATGAAGCGGCCCGGACCAACCTTACTCGTACGCTTACGAGAGACCGGTTCCATCAACTGACATGTGACTTTGTTGCATAAAGATGGCTTGCGGGTGTCTGTCTCTCCCACTTTAGTTGGATCGGATTCGACAAAGGCGGTCCTTGAGAAGGTTGAATAGCAATTTGTGTATCACCGTTGTGGTTTTGCGTAGGTAAGAATCGTTCTTGCTAGATACCCATAGCAGCCACGTAAAACATGCAACAACAATTAGAGGACGTCTAACTTGTTTTTGCAGGGTATGTTGTGATATGATATTGCCAATGACATGATGAGATATATGTGATGTATGAGATGATCATGTTATGTATAGATAATCACGACTTGCATGTCGATGGGTACGGCAACCGGCAGGAGCCATAGGGTTGTCTTTAATTTATTTTCGCCGTTTTGCTTTACTTTATCGCTATGAGTTAGAAATAGTTGTAGAAGTAATAGTTGGCGCGACAACCTCATGGCGACACGTTGATGGAGATCAAGATGATGGAGATCATGGTGTCATGCCGGTGACGATGGAGATCATGCCGGTGCTTTGGAGATGGAGATCAAAGGCACAAGTTCATGGCCATATCATGTCACTTATGATTTGCATGTGATGTTAATTTTATGCATCTTATTTTGCTTAGGACGACGGTAGCATTATAAGGTGATCCCTCACTAAAATTTCAAGATAAAATTGTGTTCTCACCGAGTGTGCACCGTTGCGAAAGTTCGTCGTTTCGAGACACCACGTGATGATCGGGTGTGATAGACTCTACGTTCACATACAACGGGTGCAAGCCAGTGTTGCACGTGCGGAACACTCGGGTTAAACTTGACGAGCCTCTCATGTATAGACATGGCCTCGGAACACAAGAGACCGAAAGGTCGAGCATGAGTCATATAGTAGATATGATCAACATGAAGATGTTCACCATTGAAACCACCTCATCTCACATGATGATCGGACTTGGGTTGGTGAATTTGGATCATGTGACACTCGAATGACCAGAGGGATGTCAATTTGAGTGGGAGTTATTTAGTAATATGATTAATTGAACTCATTATCATGAACATAGTCAAAATGTCTTTGCAAATTATGTTGTAGATCACTAGCTCGCGTTGTAGCTCCCCTGTGTTTTTATACGTTCCTAGAGAAAATAGAGTTGAAAGATGATGGTAGCAATAATTTGGATCAGGCGCCCTCCGCGGGTGCCAGCACCCTCCCGGAGTAGGGGAATGTCCCGGACGCTCTCCCCAAGCCGGGCATGGGGGCTTCCATAGAGGGAGTACCAGGTCAGGTTGATTCAAGCAGGGGAGAAGGGGGGGCGTCCCGGGAAGCACGGGGGTGTGACGCAGCCGCCGCCCCCACGAACAAGCAGCACACAGCCAAGCCCAGGGCCACAGGAGCGACTGCCTGGGGGGAATGGCAGGATACGAGCAGCGTGGGCCACCCGCGGCAACGGGAGCGCCGGCGCGGCCCTCCGGGAGGCAGGGCCTCGTGAGGCCCTCAAGCCGCGGTCCGGCAGGCGCCACGACGCCTCATGAGGTGACTTCACCGACACAACACCTCTACGGCTGCGCTGAGTGCATTGTGCTCATGTTTGGGCCGCGGGAGCGCAATCCCGCGGCTACGCGGGGAGCAATGCACTCAGGTTTGGGCTGTAGAGGCGCGCAACCGCGTAGAAATGCGCGGGATGGCTCTTAATCGAGTTGGGAGCACCTGGGCCATGCACCTGGGGGCTTGCCCATCTTTGGCCGTGACACTCTCACGTAATAATGAGTGGGTTGTATACGCCCGGAGCCCCCCGAGGACGCGGAGGGGTTCCCTCCCATGCCCAAGTGGAAGCCCCATGCTCCGCGCTGGCGGACAACACTGTCCTCTAATGACTATGCCCACGCAACGTGGATGCCCTACGCTCCGCGCTGGGGGAAGACGAAGGCGAAGACTAGCCTAGGTGCCGGACACGGCTGTTGCTTGCTTCCTTTTGTGTTCGTATTGCCACTCTTTGAAATGAAATTTGACGATTTCGTAACTCTATTTGAAAAGGGGCGGGAATTTTCCTCTCTTCGCGATTTCTTTTTTTTTTGGTCTTGAAGTCTCTTTTTCTTTGAATTGGCACCTTGCCGGGGCCCACGCACTTTGGCCTCCCATAGTGGCCCCCAGAGAAGGCCGGCAAGGACCTGTTGCCTCAGGAACGCTCATCTTTTAATAGTCGACTCCCGCTCGGAGGCTCCGGCCGCGGCACGGCACGACATCACGGAACCTCGGGAGGCTCAGGCGCCTCCCGGTGCGGCAACCGGCGGAAAGGTATGGGAGCCGCTTGAGCGTCAAGGGGGACTCCTGAGCAACGCGCCTCAGGAGCCACACTGGTCACGTAGCTCCACGCCCCTTGGTCTCGTCCTGGTGATCCAGACGCCCCAATGGTGGCCGAGGCCTCGCCCCTTTGGTCTCGTCCTGGTGATCCGGATGCCCCAACGGCGGTCGAGGTCTGCTCGGGATCGGGCCCCGCCGACGCAGAGCGCCGCTTGAGCGTCAAGGGGGGGATCCCGAGCAACGCGCCTCGGGAACCTCACCGATCACGTAGCTCCGCGCCCCTTGGTCTCGTCCTGGTGATCCGGACGCCCCAATGGTGGCCGAGGCCTCGCCCGTTTGGTCTCGTCCTGGTGATCCGGACGCCCCAACGGCGGTCGAGGTCTGCTCGGGATCGGGCCCCGTCAACGCAGAGTGCCGTAAGGGCTCCCGGATCATCCCGCACGCAAGGAAGAAGCCCTCCCTGATGGGAACCTCGACCTCTCTGGACGCCCAAGCAACACCTCGTGGCGCTCAAGCTCGCCACGACCCAATAAGCTAAGTACACCCACCTAGTAGAGCAAAGACTTTTTTATCAAATCATAGCCCGAATGTCGGGCGAGAGGTGTGTGCGCTAACGTGATAATGCAGGCACTACGGTCCGCCACGTATCCCCATCAGGGTTCCTGTGGTCCCAGGAACAAGGAAGGGCAACGCAAGGGAAGGACACAAGGAGACATCCGCATTCAAGGAAGAGCAATGATGGCCAGGGAGTGATACGTCTCCAACGTATCTATAATTTATGAAGTATTCATGCCATGTTTAAAATAATTTTATATGATTTTGGTATGATTTTATTAGAACTAACCCGGACTGACGCTGTTTTCAGCAGAACTACCATGGTGTCATTTTTTGTGCAGAAATAAAAGTTCTCGGAATGGGCTGAAAATTTACGGTGATTTTTTATGGACCAAAAGAGACCCCCGAAGCACCGGAGCTAGGCCAGGAAGTGATCGAGGAGGTCACAAGCCAGGGGGGCACGCCCCCCCCCCCCTAGGGCGCGCCCCCCTATCTTGTCGCCGCCTCGTGGCCCCCCTTGACTTGTTTCCGACGCCAAAAATTCTTATAAACACAGAAACCTCCAGAAACAAACCTAGATCGGGAGTTCCACCGCCGCAAGCCTCTGTAGCCACGAAAAACCAATCGGGAGCCCGTTCCGGCACCCTGCCGGAGGGGGAAACCATCACCGGAGGCCATCTTCATCATCCCGGCGGTCTCCATGACGAGGAGGGAGTAGTTCACCCTCGGGGCTGAGGGTATGTACCAGTAGATATGTGTTTGATCTCTCTCTCTCTCTCGTGTTCTTGAGATGGCACGATCTTGATGTACCGCGAGCTTTATTAATATAGATGAATCATATGGAGTTTTCTCCTCTCTATCTTCTTGTGATGAATTGAGTTTTCCCTTTGAAGTTTTCTTATTGGATTGAGTCTTTAAGGATTTGAGAACACTTGATGTATGTCTTGCGATGGGATATCCGTGGTGACAATGGGATGTTCTATTGATCCACCTGATGTATGTTTTGGTGATCAACTTGCGGGTTCCGTGACCTTGGGAATCTATACATAGGGGTTGGCACACGTTTTCGTCTTGACTCTCCGGTAGAAACTTTGGGGCACTCTTTGAAGTTCTTTGTGTTGGATTGAACATGATGAATCTGAAATTGTGTGATGCATATCGTATAATCAAGCCCATGGGTACTCGTGGTGACATTGGAGTATCTAGGTGACATTAGGGTTTTGGTTGATGTGTGTCTTAAGGTGTTATTTTAGTACGAACTCTAGGGCTGTTCGTGACACTTATAGGGATAGCTCATAAGATTGATCGGAACAGATAACTTTGAGGTGGTTTCGTACCCTACAATAATTTCTTCGTTAGTTCTCCACTATTTGTGACTTTGGAGTGAACTCTTTGTCGCACGAGAGGGACTTACATATGATTCAACTATGTTAGTATTGTTGAGATATTGCACTAGTGAAAGTATGAACCCTAGGCCTTGTTTCTAAGCATTGCAATACCGTTTGTATTCACTTTTATCATTAGTTACCTTGCTGTTTTTATATTTTCAGATTACAAAAACCTATATCTACCATCCATATTACACTTGTATCACCATCTCTTCGCCGAACTAGTGCACCTATACAATTTACCATTGTATTGGGTGTGTTGGGGACACAAGAGCCTCTTTGTTATTTGGTTGCAGGGTTGTTTGAGAGAGACCATCTTCATCCTATGCCTCCCACGGATTGATAAACCTTAGGTCATCCACTTGAGGGAAGTTTGCTACTGTCCTACAAAACTCTGCGCTTGGAGGCCCAACACGAGTCTACAAGAAGAAGGTTGCGTAGTAGACATCAAGCTCTTTTCTGGCGCCGTTGCCGGGGAGGTGAGTGCTTGAAGGTATATCTTTAGATATTGCAATTGAATATTTTAGTTTCTTGTTTTATCACTAGTTTAGTCTATAAAAGAAAACTACACAAAAAATGGAATTGAGGTTGCCTCATATACTTCATCTTTATAATGTCTTTCGTGAAAATGATGGAAAGGAAAATTGTGCCAAAGTGTTAGAAGAAGAAGTCAATAAAATGTTTCGCACTAAATCTTTGAGTGATGAGCATGATTGCAATGTTGTTAGTATTAATTCCTTGAATATTCATGATGCTAATGATATGCAAAGCTACAAGCTTGGGGATGCTATGTTTGATGAAGATGATATGTTTAGTCCCCCAAGTTTTGATGAGCAAATTTATTATGATGAAAGCATGACTCCTATTTATGATGATTATTGTGTTGACATGTATGCTATAAAGAATAATGATAACCATGAAACTTGTCATCATGATTTTAATTTTCAATTGGATTATGCTTCACATGATAGTTATTTTGTTGAGTTTGCTCCCACTATTATGAATGAGAAGAAAATTGCTTATGTGGAGAGTGACAAATTTTCTATGCTTGTGGATCATGAAGATAATGCTTTATGTGATAGTTATGTTGTGAAATTCCTTCATGATGCTACTGAAAATTATTATGAGGGAGGAACATATGCTTGTAGGAATTGCAATAATATCAAGTTTCCTCTCTATGTGTTGAAAGTTTTGAAGTTATGCTTGTTTTACCTTCCTATGCTAGTTGATTCTTGCTCCCATAAATTGTTTGCTCACAAAATCCCTATGCATAGGAAGTGGGTTAGACTTAAATGTGCTTGTCATGAGATTCATGATGCTCTTTTGCATGTTTCAATTATTATTCCTATGTGAGCATCATTGAAATCATCATGCCTAGCTAATAGGCATTCAAGAAAAGCGTTTGTTGGGAGACAACCCAACACTTTTACTTTCTGTTTTTGTGTGTTCACATGATTAAGCTACTGTATTAATCATGTTTTGTGTCTTTTATTTCAATAAAGTGCCAAGTAAAGCCTTTGGAATGACTCACAAGATGAGTAGAATTGACGCTGAACCAAAACAGAAACTTTTGACTCCAGTACAGGAATTTTCATTTTTTTTACTGGAGCGTGATAATGATCTGAAATTTTTACATATTCTTTATATACAAATTCTTCAGGTTGTATTAATTTTTAAGAATTTTTAGAGACAGGGAAGTATGGTTACACTACAGATCTTCACAGACTGTTCTGTTTTTGACAGATTCTGTTTTGCATGCATAGTTTGCTTGTTTTAGTGTTCCCATAGATTATATTGAGTGATATAAATTATGGGAATGATATAATACAGTAGGTATCATGTGGGAATAATTATGAATCTTGTCTTGACAGTACCTAAGTGAATGATTTATCTTTATTACACTAACCCTTCTCACGAAGTTCCGTTAAGTTTTGTGTGATTGAAGTTTTCAAGTTTTGGGTGAGACACGGATATGAGGAGAATAAGGAGTGACAAGAACCTAAGCTTGGGGATTCCCAAGGCACCCCCAAGGTAATATCCAAGGAATACTCAAGCGCCTAAGCTTGGGGATGCCCCAGAAGGCATCCCCTCTTTCGTCTTCAACACTATCGGTATATCTTACTTGGAGCTATAATTTTATTCGTCACATAATATGTGCTTTGCTTGGATCGTCATTATATTTTGTTATTTTCTGTTAGGTGTTATTTATAATCTTGTTTTTCAATAAAAAGTTCCAAGAATGGTCTTTAGGATGCTTGCATTGCATGTTTGATGTGTGCTGTGTAAAAAACAGAAACTTTTGCTGTAGTGTTTGAATTTTCATATTTTACTGGAACGTGGAAAGTTTCTGAAATTTTTACACAGTGTTGTCATATAAATTCCTTAGCATGTACTAAATTTTCATAATTTTTTGAGTTACATAAGTACACTGGTTTAATAAATTGCTACAGACTGTTCTGATTAGAGAGATTGCTGTCATAGTTTTGTTATCTACTTATCCTATAGTTTCCATAGCCTATATTGGTAGATATAAATTGTGGAAATGATAGTATACAGTACCTAATGTTTGAAAATTATTGTGCAACTTGTCTTGGCAGTACATGAAGTGTTGATTTATTCTTATGTGTACTAACCTATCTCACGAGTTCTTTTCGAGTTTTGTGTGGATGAAGTTTTTGAGAATAGGTGAAGCCATGATATGAGAGGATTGAACGATATACAAACGCTCAAGCTTGGGGATGCCCAAGGCACCCCAAGTAAATATTTCAAGAAGTCTCAAGCATCTAAGCTTGGGGATGCTACGCATCCCGCCTCTCTTCGTCAACTATCGGTTAGCCTATGTTGAGCCTAAATTTTTATTCGTTCACATGATGCGTGCTATTCTTGGAGTGTTATTTTTCTTTTGCTTGCTGTTTAAATAAAATACTCAGATCTGAAAATCTTTATTGAGAGAGATTCCTCACATAGCTACTTAATTGTTGGCTACTCATTGATCTTCACTTATATCCTTCGAGAGTAGTTTGATGTTTACTCTTGTGCTTCACTTATATCCTATGAGTAAATGGTTGAATGAATTGAATATCATAAATCTGAAATTAAATATGTTGTATATACTTATCCCATGGGGAGTAATGACTTCACACATAATAAGTATAGGTGGTAAAATTTATTGAAAGTTAGCAAACACCGCATTGGTCACTTGAACAATTCATGAAAAAATATTGAAGGAAGAGAGTTTCCACATATAAATATACTATCTTGGACATCTTCTATGATTGTGAGCTCATTAATTATTTTCAAACTTGAGTAAATTAGTTGAAGTTGGACAAGGAAGACAACGTAATGAGTTATGGTTGGGTATATTTGCATAGAAGTTATATTGTTTTGGATCCTCTAACATGTGGTGCTTGTTTAGAACCTTTTGCTAGCCAAAACTTCGTACTAAGTAGAGATACTACTTGTGCATTCAAACCCTTGAGCCAAGTTTCTTCCATGAGAGTCCACCATACCTACCTATATGCGGTATTTACCTGCCGTTCCAAGTAAATTTGCATGTGCCAAACTCTAAACCTTCAAATAATATTCTATTTTGTATGCCCGAATCGCTCATGTAGCGACTGGGGGCGGTCAGTATCTTCCATGCTAGGTGGGTTATTCTCACGATATGTGTTGATTCACTATCATTCACGAGAAAGTGGCTGGTATTCGGGATGCCCAGTTCCATGCTCAAAAATCAAATCAAAATATAATGAAACAAAACTCCCCCAGGATTGTTGTTTGTATGGACGGTACCCGTGGATTCGGCTCGCCGTGGAATGTGTTTGATTGGTGGAGGGGGAGTAAAAACTTTATCATTCTGTTTGGGAACCGCCTATAATGTATCTAGCATGGAAGATGGTGAAATCTCTTGGTTGTTATGTTGACAATGAAAGCATACCTCCCAAAATTATATTCATCTCTGTTTTAAACAATGAGCTCTGGCACATATGCAAATCCCTGCTTACCTCTGCGAAGGGCCAATCTATTTACTTTCATGTTATTTACTATTCATGTTGAGTCAACTTCTTATTCCAACCTCAATCTATTAGTTGGCAAGCATCATGTGGCGGGGAAAGATCCAAACATATATATCCGGTCAAATATATTTGATCATGAATTATTATTGTTGACAATTATCTATATGATAAATAAGTTGGGAGGCGAAACATTAAGCCCCTATCTTTCTCTGTGTTCGATGGATGCTATTTGTTCTAAAAATATGCTTTGAGTGTCAATAATCATGGAAGACTATATGATAGTTGAGTATGTGAAATTTGCTAAACCAAAGCTCTTACATAGACCCTTCCTGAAAATAAGATGAATTGCAATTGTTCGATGACTAGGAATATGGTTTGTTAGTTTTCAAGAAACCTTCTAGTCTATACTTTAACATGTGAATAGCTTGTTACTTGATCATGAGAAGTTTTATCAGATGAGCTACTGTTTATGGTTTATATTGATGCTAGAAAAAATGAATGGAATCATCATTTATCAAACTTGTGCACTTGCTAGCATTCACACTTCATAAATTATTTCTTTTATCATTTACCTACTCGAGGACGAGCAGGAATTAAGCTTGGGGATGCAGATACGTCTCCAACGTATCTATAATTTATGAAGTATTCATGCCATGTTTACAATAATTTTATATGATTTTGGTATGATTTTATTAGAACTACCATGGTGTCGTTTTTTGTACAGAAATAAAAGTTCTCGGAATGGGATGAAAATTTACGGTGATTTTTTATGGACCAAAAGAGACCCCCGAAGCACCGGAGCTGGGCCAGGAAGTGACCGAGGAGGTCACAAGCCAGGGGGCGCCCCCCCCTAGGGCGCGCCCCCCTGTCTTGTCGCCGCCTCGTGGCCCCCCTTGACTTGTTTCCAACGCCAAAAATTCTTATAAATACAGAAACCTCCAGAACCAAACCTAGATCGGGAGTTCCGCCGCCGCAAGCCTCTGTATCCATGAAAAGCCAATCGGGAGCCCGTTCCGGCACCCTGCCGGAGGGGGAAACCATCACCGGAGGCCATCTTCATCATCCCGGCGGTCTCCATGATGAGGAGGGAGTAGTTCACCCTCGGGGCTGAGGGTATGTACCAGTAGCTATGTGTTTGATCTCTCTCTCTCGTGTTCTTGAGATGGCACGATCTTGATGTACCGCGAGCTTTATTAATATAGATGAATCATATGGAGTTTTCTCCTCTCTATCTTCTTGTGATGAATTGAGTTTTCCCTTTGAAGTTTTCTTATCGGATTGAGTCTTTAAGGATTTGAGAACACTTGATGTATGTCTTGCGATGGGATATCCGTGGTGACAATGGGATGTTCTATTGATCCACCTGATGTATGTTTTGGTGATCAACTTGCGGGTTCCGTGACCTTGGGAATCTATGCATAGGGGTTGGCACACGTTTTCGTCTTGACTCTCCGGTAGAAACTTTGGGGCACTCTTTGAAGTTCTTTGTGTTGGATTGAACATGATGAATCTGAAATTGTGTGATGCATATCGTATAATCAAGCCCATGGGTACTCGTGGTGACATTGGAGTATCTAGGTGACATTAGGGTTTTGGTTGATGTGTGTCTTAAGGTGTTATTTTAGTACGAACTCTAGGGCTGTTCGTGACACTTATAGGGATAGCTCATAAGATTGATCGGAAAAGATAACTTTGAGGTGGTTTCGTACCCTACAATAATTTCTTCGTTAGTTCTCCGCTATTTGTGACTTTGGAGTGAACTCTTTGTCGCACGAGAGGGACTTACATATGATTCAACTATGTTAGTATTGTTGAGAGATTGCACTAGTGAAAGTATGAACCCTAGGCCTTGTTTCTAAGCATTGCAATACCGTTTGTATTCACTTTTATCATTAGTTACCTTGCTGTTTTTATATTTTCAGATTACAAAAACCTATATCTACCATCCATATTACACTTGTATCACCATCTCTTCACCGAACTAGTGCACCTATACAATTTACCATTGTATTGGGTGTGTTGGGGACACAAGAGACTCTTTGTTATTTGGTTGCAGGGTTGTTTGAGAGAGACCATCTTCATCCTACGCCTCCCACGGATTGATAAACCTTAGGTCATCCACTTGAGGGAAATTTGCTACTGTCCTACAAAACTCTGCGCTTGGAGGCCCAACACGAGTCTACAAGAAGAAGGTTGCGTAGTAGACATCAGGGAGGCGCGCAGGCCTCGCGTTAGCTTGACTCAGGGCGGTTCCCGATGTCTTCGGGGAGCCGAGACGCCCGCGTCTCATTGTGCACCACGCGTCAAGTTGGGCCCGCAGGCGGTTGGGGCCCATGGCGCTTTGGGCCATCCTCCGTGGCTTCGCCCAGAAGCTGGCTCGAGCGCGCCTCGGGCCCAGGGGCTACTATCGGCATCCTGGGAACGGGGGTACCCAGACTTGCCTGCCTGCGGCCCAGGGCGTGGCCCACCTCGACGACCAAGTACGGCCCAGCGCGGCCCCACTCCACACAAGGCCCTCGCGAGACCCCGAGCTCGCGAGGGAGACAACGCCAAGACCCGCAGGGGAACATGCCTCCCCAGGCCTTCTCCCGAGCGGCGGAGATCTCTATGTAACGCCCAGCCTCGAGAGGCCAAGGATGACGCAAGGCGGGCCAGGCGGGCACCAGCGCGCCAGAGAAGACAGCTTCCTCTTTCGTGCAAAGGAGGCAGGGGCGCACGCAGGTTCCCAAAGCGCCCCCCAAAGGTTTCCCTTCTGGTGCAACAAGACCAAGACCCCGAGCCCCGCAGGACGGACGTCATCGCCGAGCCCACCTCTGCATCACCACAGACTGCTTTGCAGGCGAAGACCACCTTTCGTCAAGATAGGATGTACCTCTTGTCGCCTTTCGAATTTGGCCGTTGTGGGATCCCTTCCCGCCATGGCGATAAGGGAAGAGGACCCAGGCCGCTATAAATAGAGGCTAAGCTGCTCGGTAGAAGCAGAGATCCGAGACCACCGCAAACGCACTCGCGAAGCAACTCACCACTGTACTAGTTCATCCGCAAACCTCCTCGTGAAGCAATCCACCAAAAGCAGGCGTAGGGTTTACGCTTCGTAGCGGCCCGAACCTGGGTAAACTCTCGTGTGCTATCTTCTTCCTCGCCATCGAGCGGGGTCACCGCGTTGTGAGCTTGGAGGGGTGAAGCTGTTGGGGATCTTCGCACACGCCCCTGGGTTCGAACTTCATAGGGTTTTGCGGAGCCCGAAATCCGACAGTTAGCGATCGTGAGATTTAGGAGCCATAGTAATTACAGATTTGCTGAAACTCAGCTAGCTGAGATTCAAGTTTGGTCGCATTCACCGTCTCGGCCGTTCGATCGCTTCGCGCCGCGATTCGTGCATTTTGGCCTTCTTTTGTGTTTCAGCGGCCCGTTATCTGTTTTTGTGTGTAGTGGGCCTTTTTGTCTGCTAGCCCGCGAGCTGTTTAGTCCGTCGGGCCATTTTTTTCTTATGTTATCCTTAAGCCGAAGCGTCGGCTGCTCGTTCCCCATTTTCTTCCGTTGCGTCGACCACCACATCGCGTCTGTTCGCTGGTAGGAGGACTGCGTCAGTTTCGCTGAAAGGAGAGCTGAAAGGGGGAGAGAAGTCAGCTGCTCCGCACGCCACCTTTTCAAGTTAACATTCTATTCAGGTAGCTTGTTTTTATCCCCCGTTTTGTGATTCATTTCTTGTTCTCGTAAAGTTTTTTTCTAGGGTATGTGCAGATGTATAGAATGGGAGGTTTTCTTTTTGGGATTGATGTAGATTTCTGTCTTATAGGATGGGATGTGGAGGGAGATTCAAGGAGTTGATTCATCTGTTTTCTCACTGGTGTTGCTGTAGTGTTTGGTCAAGAGAATTTGTGAGGTTTGTTATGGAGGGGATACCGTTTGTTTTCTTATTGTTGGAAAGCAGCAGAAGATTTTTTTGTGATGTGTACCTTTATCATTTTTTTCTGTAGGATTTGTAGATGGGGGGTGGTAGTGCATTTTTGTCCCATTGTTCAGGCATCTTGGGTTTTGCTAGTGTAGATTAGTTAATTTTTCTGTAGTAGGTGTTGTAGGTTCTGTTTTACATTTACATGTATGCATGGTCTATTTTTTTGGTTAGTAGATGTATTGGTTATAGGGATCGGCCGCCTCTACTTCTTTCTTATTAGATCTTTAGGGGAGAACGAGGAAGAGTTTTCTTTACGGCCTTGTTATCTGTTATATCGTTTTTTCTTTGCCTATCAGTTTGTCTAGCTTCAAATTCAGGTGTTGGTTTGCAAGGATTTGAGGTGCAGTTCAACATATAAGACAGTTACTTGGATTTTGTTCTGGGTCCGAATCTACTTTGAATTCTGAATGATGACTTTAGCTTGTCTCGTAGCCTTGTTAGGTGCTGTCTCCTTTCAGAGAGATAAGGCAGCGTTTACTTGCGACAGTCAAATGTTTTCATTTCTATAAACATGATGAGCAAGTGGGTGGGATGGCTTCTCTACGGGATAATCTTAACCTAGTGAGTTAGGATAATATGGCTAAATAGTTAAACAAAAGGGTAGTTCAGCTTCAGCTTTCTTTCTGTTATGCAATTTTGGATTCCAATAATTAAAAACAAATATGTGGAATCTTGTCTTTTTTTCAATTATGTGAGGATCTATGTTATTTTTCTTTTTCTGATTTTGTTGGTCTGAGTATCCAGTGTTATTTTGAGTGGTTTGTCGTTGTAGTAGGTTGGTACTGTTTTTTTTGCTATATATGATAGTTTAATTGGATTTGAGAGATTGTAGGTTGATGTTCTCTAGGATACATTTTCTCCAATTTTTTGTTAATTTGGTTAGCTGAAGTGGTGTGAGCGTTTGCAATGAGGAAAGGAATTTTTTTGTGTCAAGTGGAACCACACATGCTCTTCTTTCAGTAGGGGGGGGGGGGTTCACTAATGGGGAAATGACTACTCTATTTTCTGTTTGATGCTCACTGAAGTGGCAACATATGGACTATAATGATACTTTGTAGCTAGTTTTTTTCTGATTGTTTGGTCTCGAGTGCCAGTGTGATTTTTGAGTGGTTTTCCTTGCAGTAGGTTGGCTCTGCCTTGTTTTATTTTGCTATATACGATACATTAATTTGTACGAGGGGTGAATAATTCAAATAGCGTATAAATCATAGTTAATGTGAAGTACTGATCTTCCAGGAACTTTAACATTTTGGTGACCTTTTTGGTCTTTTTTTAGTTAAATGATTTTATTTCTTCTTACCAGTCTCATAAAAAGCACTAATCTGTTTTTTGTTTTGTACTTAACATTTTCGTTTTTGTTTTTTATTATATACAGTGTGTGATTGTAGAAGGTACTGTTTTATCTGTCAGCTGCATCTTACTAGTCTCCAAAAAGCAATAGTGATATTTACTTCTTCTTCTTCTGAAATTTGTATGATAGGATGGTTTGCCCTGTGTGCCATTGTTTATGTGATGACGACACTGCAGAGAGTTGGGGAATTTTTGTGAACAATGCTGCTGAGACCTTCACAGTAAGTTTTTTAGTTTCCATTCCATGATTTTTTCAATTGTTTGTATTTTGTTCTTTTTTCTTTTCTAGGTTTACTAAACATTTTCCTTCCTTTTTTTTGATTTTTTTTGTCCTTTTCTCTCAGAGCTTACCTTGCTCTGTGAGGGACAACCTGATGCAAATAAATGGAGGGTTCTTGAATTTCAAAGCACACGGGCGCATGTATTCGCTCGATGTGTTTAGAGGGCACAATACCACAGTGATGGGTGGTGATGACTGGGTAAAGTTCATTGCTGACTACAATCTTGGGCATGGTGAGCTTGTTGTTTTCAACGCATCTCAGCGCATGGTTAAGGCGTATATGCTACGGTAATTGTCCGTCTGCGGGAAACTATGAGGAGCCACCTGAGGTCATTGTTGTTGATGAGGATGAAGGCGGTGATGGTGTTGTCCCAGAGGAGGAGGTGCTAAATGATGAACACACGGAAGGAGGCCACCCAGATATTGTTTGCAGCAGGAATGTCGTGTTGAGTGAAGCAGAAGCATCGAGGCTGGATGTTGTGCTTACCATCAAGAACGGCTTCATTGGACCGCCTTTTGTGCACCGCCTCACAGAGACAAATGTCAAAAGCATGGTAAGTGTTTTGTACACCTCCAAGTAAATATTTTTTTGTTTTTAGGTGTCTAAAAATGATTTTTTGTGTGTGTTATTTTTCCTTAGAAAATTCCGAAGAAAGTGGCTGAAACATTGAACATGCCTTCTAGTGGTGTTGTTGGCATTTGCCTCGGAGCTGGGCTGTGCACCAAACTTGCTTACAAAACAGACATTGACGGACGTATGGTGTTAAGCAAAGGTTGGGGTGCATTTGCATCCCAGAACAAGTTTCAAGTAGGTGAAGCTATTGCCTGCAGATTCATAGACAACAATGTAGGAGGCTTGAACATGATTTGTGTTGTTGATCTCTTGAAGTTGCTAGTAGAATAAAAGGAGGGGCACTAGAACATCAGAAGCTAGTACTTTACTCTATCTATATAGTCATGTAGCAATAACCAGGACACAAACTAGTATGTTATTTTTGTGTGTGTGCATGTGTTTTGTAATCAGCTATCTCCCAGTGATCAGCACACAACTCCCAGGTTTATGTGTCATATGCGGGGGGTGTTTTCGAAATAATGAAGGCAGACTTTATATGTGTTATATGTTATGTGGAGTTGGTGTATGTGTTATATGTGTCAATTGTGATATACGTGTTATATGTTATGTGGAGTTGGTATCTTTTTTCAAATTTATCTTTTGTTTGTTTTTTGTATTTTTTTCGCTTTTTTTGTTTTGCAAACTTATGTGTGGGTGACTTCGTTGCGCGCTTTGGCGAGGTGAATGCTCAGCAGATTGGTCATGGCGGCAAAAAAAGTATGTGTTGAAGGATATGAGGCAAAATTATTTTTTGGCCCTAGATGTAGTTAGTTCACACATGGGCGGACAATCACACCCACACTTTTTTTGAGTTTTTTTCCTCAAACCCTCTAAGTTTAATAAAGAGATATTTTTTATAGAGAGGTCTGGTTGTGATCAAAATGAATCGCAAAAGGAGCAAAATGGGTTTTCTACGTCTTTTTTAACATCACTTTTTTTTGCAAATGCATGTTTTTATTGGGTCTATGCCCCAAGTATATTTTTTTAAAGTCAAAAGAATCGCGGCGGCCAATACAATTTTGTGGTAATATTTTTTTTTGCATGTTTTATTGAAACTAAGTATCTGTTTCATTTTTTGTAGTTGACTCATCCTCCCTAGTTCACATTTTTTGTTTGTTTGATTTTTTTCTAATTCTAATTTGTTATTAAAAGAAGTCTAAAAATAACAGCATGCCCAAATTGTAAACTACATGCATGTCATTTGTTGCAAGCAATTTTTTTCTGAGGCAGGCCACAACTTTTTGCGATTTGTAATGGAGGTTTGTAAGTTAGGCGCAACTCCAGTTTTCCTAACTCAAGCCGGAACTAACAGTTTCCCAAGGTGGTTTTTGATGGTTGCATGCCCCCCCCGGTCATTTGTCACCACTGTTTTTTTTTCCTATATGGAGGTTGCAACTACTCGCAAACAAGTTTTTCCAAGGCATGCCACAACTGCAAGTTTTCCAAGTCAAGCCGCAACTGCAAGTTTTCCTGGGTAGTCCGAAACTGCAAGGATATGAGGCATGCCGCAACTGCAAGTTTTTCTAGGCAGGCCGCAACTGCAAGTTTTTCCTAGGCAGGCCGCAACTTCAAGTTTTCATACACAGGCCGCAACTGCAAGTTTTCCTAGGCAGGCCGTAACTGCAAGTTTTCCTAACAGAAGTTGCAACTGCAAGTTTTCACAGGCAGGACGCAACTGCAAGTTTTCCTAGGCAGGCCGCATCCACAAATTTTCTAACAGAAGTTGCAACTGCAAGTTTTCACAGGCAGGCCGCAACTGCAAGTTTTCCTAGACAGGAAAGCCACAACTGCAAGTTTTTGCAGGCAGTCCACAACTGCAAGTTTTCACAGGCAGGCACGCAACTGCAAGTTTCCTAGCCAGGCCGCAACTGCAAGTTTTCACAGGCAGGCACGCAACTGCAAGTTTCCTAGCCAGGCCGCAACTGCAAGTTTTCCTAGGCAGGCCGCAACTGCAAGTTTTCATAGGCCTGTCGGACGCAACTGCAAGTTTTTCTAGGAAGGCCGCAACTGCAAGTTTTCCTAGGGAGGCCGTAACTGCAAGTTTTCACAGGCAGGCCGCAACTACAAGTTTTTCTAGGGCAGGCCGCAACTGCAAGTTTTCCTAGGCAGGCCGGCTGCAACTACAAGTTTTTCTAGGGCAGGCCGCAACTGCAAGTTTTCCAAGGCAACTGCAAGTTTTCTAAGGCAGGCCGCAACCGCAAGTTTTCTAAGGCAGGCCGCAACCGCAAGTTTTCTAAGGGAGGCCGCAACCGCAAGTTTTCTAACGGATGTCGCAACCCGCAAATTTTCTAACAGAAGTCGCAACCCGCAAGTTTTCTAACAGAAGTTGCAACTGCAAGTTTTCCAAGGGAGGCCGCAACCGGAAGTTTTCTAAGGCAGGCCGCAACCGCAAGTTTTCTAACGTAGGCCACAACCGCAAGTTTCCTAAGGCAGGCCACAACCCGCAAGTTTTCTAACAGTAGTTACAACTGCAGGTTTTCCAAGGGAGGCCGCAACCCGCAAATTTTCTAACGGAAATTGCAACTGCAAGTTTTCCGAGGCAGGACGCAACTGCAAGTTTTCTAAGGGAGGCAACAACTGCAAGTTTTCTAATGGATGCCGCAACCGCAAGTTTTCTAACAGAAGTTGCAACTACAAGTTTTCCGAGGCAGGACGCAACCGCAACTTTTCTAAGGCAGCCCGCAACCGCAAGTTTTCTAACGGATGCCGCAACCCGGAAATTTTCTAGGGAGGCCGCAACTACAAGTTTTCCAAGGGAGGCCGCAACCGCAAGTTTTCCAAGGGAGTCCGCAACCGCAAGTTTTCTAACGGACGCCGCAACCCGCAAGTTTTCTAGCGGAAGTTGCAACTGCAAGTTTTCCAAGGGAGGCCGCAACTGCAAGTTTTCCAAGGGAGGCCGCAATCGCAAGTTTTCCAAGGGAGTCCGCAACCGCAAGTTTTCTAAGGATGCCGCAACCCGCAAATTTTCTAACGGAGGCCGCAACCGCAAGTTTTCCGAGGCAGGCCGCAACCGCAAGTTTTCCAAGGGAGTCCGCAATCGCAAGTTTTCTAACGGATGCCGCAACCCGCAAGTTTTCCAAGGGAGGCCGCAACCGCAAGTTTTCCAAGGGAGTCCGCAACCGCAAGTTTTCTAAGGATGCCGCAACCCGCAAGTTTTCTAACGGAGGCCGCAACCGTAAGTTTTCCGAGGCAGGCCGCAACCGCAAGTTTTCCAAGGGAGTCCGCAATCGCAAGTTTTCTAACGGATGCCGCAACCCGCAAGTTTTCCAAGGGAGGCCGCAACCGCACATTTTTCGAGGCAGGCCGCAACCGCAAGTTTTCCAAGGGAGTCCGCAACCGCAAGTTTTCTAACGGATGCCGCAACCCGCAAGTTTTCTAACGGAAGTTGCAACTGCAAGTTTTCCGAGGCAGGACGCAACCGCAAGTTTTCCAAGGGAGGCTGCAACCGCAAGTTTTCTAAGGCAGGCCGCAACCGCAAGTTTTCTAACGGATGCCGCAACCCGCAAGTTTTCTAACGGAAGTTGCAACTGCACGTTTTCCGAGGCAGGACGCAACCGCAAGTTTTCCAAGGGAGGCCGCAACCGCAAGTATTCTAAGGCAGGCCGCAACCGCAAGTTTTCTAACGGATGCCGCAACCCGCAAGTTTTCTAACGGAAGTTGCAATCGCACATTTTCCGAGGCATGCCGCAACCGCAAGTTTTCTAAGGGAGTCCGCAACCGCAAGTTTTCTAAGGCAGGCCGCAACCGCAAGTTTTCTAACGGATGCCGCAACCCGCAAGTTTTCTAACGGAAGTTGCAACTGCACGTTTTCCGAGGCAGGACGCAACCGCAAGTTTTCCAAGGAAGGCCGCAACCGCAAGTTTTCTAAGGCAGGCCGCAACCGCAAGTTTTCTAACGGATGCCGCAACCCGCAAGTTTTCTAACGGAAGTTGCAACTGCACGTTTTTCGAGGCAGGACGCAACCGCAAGTTTTCCAAGGGAGGCCGCAACCGCAAGTTTTCTAAGGCAGGCCGCAAACCCCAAAATTTAAAGTTTTTATGAGGAGTATGTCTTTCGGAACGCAATTGCAACTTTGTCTTCAGGAATGGGCTGTTGTTCTTTTGCTTGAGATAATGTTGTCGCCGAGATGTAATGGTATTCATCAGGAGTTTGTCTCCACCCAGGCGTTGTCATCGGTGGAGTTTTTTTCTTAATGTATGACGGAATTGCGAGTGTCATTTTCCTAGCATTCTTTTTTTTCGTATAGTTATTTTATTTTAATTTTTAGTTATTCTTGTTTTTTAATTTTCGTGTAGTCCTAGTATTTTTTTAAATACTCACTTTAACTGTTTTTTATAATTAGTGCAACTCCGTTGCCATTTGTATGTTTTTTTTAATTTCCTTACTGTCCTTGAATTTTTTTATTTTCCTCCTATTTTTTTAAAATTTCCAAATCAACCTTGGATTTTTAATCTAGTTCAAATATTTTCATTACAATTTTTTGTTTTTTTTGAAATTTTATTCCAATTTTTAATTTTGCAAACACAACACTTTTTTAAATAAGGGTATTTCAAAAAAAAATTGCTTGTTAAATTCAAAATCCTTCTTTCTTCTCTTAGAGGAGTGGCGAGCAAAAGGCCTGTGCTCTGTTTTTTTTTAGTTGTTGGTTTTTTCAACTTAAGACAAAAGGGACGTTACTGTTTCAAAAATGGAACAGAGAGAGGGGAGAACTGCTCGAAGTAGAGAGCTGCTCGTCTACGCCGCCTACGGCGACATGGATAAGCACGGCGGCGAGGCTGCTGGCGGCGCGCTTCCCCCGCAGGTAAGGCTCGTACCTCCGGCGGATTCATCCAACGCCCTCGCCCTCGTGTTCTAGCCGCGACGCGCGCGTGGCCCCGTTTATTTTTCTGGTGGCGCTCCCCACGTTGATTTTGGGGAATTTTTCGCCTAGGGTTTCCGTCTGGTGGTCGATTCAACAACCTCGGGTACTTGTAGGTGGCTTTTGAGCTAGAGATCGTGTGGATTTAGTAGCAGCAAGTTTAGAGAGGTGGTGAGCTTGTGAGCTGCTTATTTTGACCGATGCAGAGCGAGGCGGAGGAGCAATTCCTGACGGCGAAGTATGACTATGCATGTTTTCCAGTCCAACTAGTTGTTTAAATTGTTGCTGGGAGGCACGAATTTGATGGATGGCTTAGGAATTTCTAGAGGAAATATGTGGCTGAATTTTGTGGCTGAATCTGCAGTACTCTCTGCATGTTATGCTACTCTTTTGTATGTATGTCTTATTTTCCCACTGCCTGAAGGAACAGTTGATAAAAAATTTGCATATGTGTGTGGGTGACTTCAACTGCTGTTGATCCTAAATCTGCAATGCATGGCTAGATGAAGATTTTCCTTCCTTTTGTAGGAGTAGCACTTGATGATATCTCTGCTGTCTGTCTGTAATTAATCTTCTAATATCACACTGTTTGCGAGATTGACTGACTGACACTGTGAGTGTTTCTGTTTCTATGCTGTAATAACTTCTATGGTTATATCCATCCATCCACTCTCTTTTGTTGCTCATATATGAACTTTTCAATATGAATCTGTTGTGTATTATACTACTTATTTGTCAGTAAATCGAATTCAAACCGTATCTGGTTGACTTTTGTTGGCATGTATGAATCATGCATACATTTTTTATCTCAACTCGTAAAATGATGCTGTTATTTTGTTTCATCAAATATTTAGTCATGTATTTGTTTGTTGTGTATCTTATGACAGACCATGATTGTTCCTACTAAGACGATTCCACTGATAGAGTGCATCTCTAGCATGTTTTCATTGCATTGCTTCATTCTTATATTTATACAATATAATTGATCAACACCAGCAATCCATTAGGAAACATGACCATTGTTTTTTGATAGCAAAGAGAAGCATGTTGCTAGAAATTTCAGGAGGAAATGCACTGTTGCATCTCTTTTTGAGTTTGTATGTGTTTTGAGTAATTCAGCTAGAAATTTCAAGAGGGAATATGTGGCTGAATATGTGACTAGAAATATGCTTGACTAATTCACGTGTTTGTTTCTGTGAAAGCGAGGTTTGCCAAGGGGGTTGGAGGAAGATGGCAAAGTACAGACAATGTCTGTGGCTGCTACTTATTTTAGTTTACTGTTCGTAGTTTGGGCTGTGGTGTGTTTTCAGTTACGTCGCAGTTCGTGCGGCTCAATTCTTCTGATGGTATGAATTGTATGAATCAGTTGTTGTTTTAGGTGTTGTGTGTTTAATGCAGAGATTGTATGAATCAGTTGTTGTTTTAGGTGTTGTGTGTTTAATGCAGAGATTTCAAGCATAATTTTTATTCACCTGAATTATGTATGTTATTATTTTTTACGTATCTGTAATACGGACGAGTGTTAAAGCATGCTACAAAATTATATCTGTATTTGTTTTAAGTATGTGATTTAAAGCACTGCCCAAGGGTTTTTCCTTTTTTTGATTTTTGTGTCTGTTTCTTTTTATGTCATAATTGTATGCAGCATGCTGGAATTAACGGAATCAGTGGAACAATGTTCGAAGGACCAAGTAATGCAAACGATGAAGTTGAAAATGAGGAAGAGCATCCTGAAATACACATTGATCTAACTGAGACTGAAGTGTCTGATGGTCTACTTTGCGAGGGTGTGATAAATATGGTAATCTCATTTTTTGTTTTATGTTTTTCATGTTGTTCATGCTTTGTTGATTGATTATTTTTTTACTCTTTTAATTTATGTTCTGTGTGTTTTATTTGCTATGGCATTAGCATATGATTTCATTCATATACTGATGTGTTCACTATACGACTTCTAATCTGTGCCTTAATGTGCACTTTTTGCAGTTAAGGAAAAGTGTTGAAAGGAAACAAAATCGAAAAATTATTCGGAAGGAAACAAAGAAGGTATTTAGCATATTATTTCCCTTGCAAAATTTAAAAAACAGTTATGTATGAGTTATTCAGTTTTTTCTGTACCGTTGATGCAGTTATTATTTTTTTGCAAAAAATTAAGATGAATGCATTAAAAAATCATTCGAGTCAGTTCATATGATTTATAACTAGATCATATCTATTTCCTGTAGTTTTTTATCCCTGTGTTTTTTCATTTTTCTCCTGGTTTGTTGTCTTTGTGTGTAAGCAGAGGAGTAGAAGTACTAAAGAGCCAGCACTCAAAGCCCATGGTGATGGTGCAACAAAGGCATACAGCAGGTGTAGCGTGTCATACTTTGTTGAAGTTGTCAAGTCAACAACCAAGAGCTCAAAGAAAGTAGAATTGGTCAGGGGGATCGGCTTCGGTTTCATGCTTGAGTTAGATGACTGTGTTGTTCCAAGACCATTTGCGCAATGGATAGCTGATAATGTTTCTATCAAGGATGAACGAATTGTCCTCAACAATAAGGGCATAACACTGACTGCTCAGTCTGTTTTCCATGTTCTTGGGATACCAGCAGGTGAAAACATTATCAGCATGAATGATGATGGAGGAAAGGCTGATTTTCTTGCATTGTTTGGTCTGTCAGAAGTCCCAACAATCAAGTACTTTGGAAACAAGATTATCGGAGATGAGGAGCTGTCAGATGAAGATTTCATTCGTTGTTTTATGGTTGTTCTA
Organism: Elymus sibiricus; assembly: GCA_039707655.1. Taxonomy (NCBI): domain Eukaryota; kingdom Viridiplantae; phylum Streptophyta; class Magnoliopsida; order Poales; family Poaceae; genus Elymus; species Elymus sibiricus. Next base: position 390,273,763 of record CM077669.1, on the reverse strand, counting down.
CTCGCAACCTTCCTGTGCCCAACATCAAACACAAAACCGAGTACGAAGTATATGGCAGCACTTATTGATGTCAGCAAGATCAAAGGTTTGAATTGGTGCAAATCCATGCATGCATGGTTGATGCAGGCAATCAGCAAGTATCAAAAGGAAAAGCTCAAACAAGACAAGATATCAATAACACTGGGTGGATGCATTTTTCATCTTGCGGTATATAATTTTTATTATTTTTTCCAATTCCTGCTTTAGTTGTACTGTTTCTCATGTATGTATTTAGTTCCTCATGTCTTTTTCTCCTTTAACCATATGTCATAATGACGATTTTGATCGTTTTTTTGTTTGTTTTGTGGCGATGAAGGTCCGATGCCTCGATTTTATTGATTTTGGGAGCATACAACTACAGTCTACATTGCCAAGACTTTGTGTATGGAAAGGGAATCTAATAAAACATTTTAGTGAAATGCTTGTTGACATAAATGGAGCATATACAACTTTCAAAGTACGAGGCTCGGGTTTTTGTTTTGTTTGTTCGTTTTATACATGCTCATCAAAGAAAACTTGGCATGATTCTACTTCCATTTTTGCTATATACGTGTAAATGAATCTATGCGTATTCTTTTTTTGACAGGTTAAAAATGAGTCTGAAACTTGTTATGGAAAAGAAATACATGAATGGGCTAGCACTGATAAAAACTCATACCTGAGGGATGCAATTGAAAGAACAGTTGGCAATTCGTTTAGTGTGGAGGTGTGTTTTTTCTCTGACTTTCTTCAGTGTTTTGTGTTTTTTTTTGTTCTGTGTTTCAACCTGCTGACTAATCTTTCTTATGCTTCCCTTAAAAAAACAGGTTAAAGAAGATATATATAAAACATATCATCATTTCATGAAAGATGAAGGATGAAACACTTGTTCAAAAGTGAAGGAGTTGATAGTAGAAACACTAAAAATAGTGATGTCAGCCAATATTGGTTCTGAGAAAACACTAAAGGTTGACTCAAGCAACAATGACTACATCTCAGCAAATGCTAATCTTGATTCAGAGGCAACTGTTAAAGTGAATTCAAATGGAGAACCTGAAGTTATTGGTATTGGTTTTTCTTTTTATATTCTGCAAATTTTGTTGTTTGTCTCCTATTTTTAATATGCTTGTTATCCTTCTTTTTAGCAACCGCTTACACAAGTTATCTACTCTGTTTTACATTCCTGGCAGAAGCAGATATAATGTTTAGGAAGAAGAGGAAGGTAGCAGAAGAAGTAGAAAGGTCAAGACACAGGGATAGAAATTTAAGCCAGCAGACATGTGACTCTGTAGGAACGCATAGCAAGGCACATCAACACTTAGTAGGGGATGAACGAAATGCAGATTTAGGATCAACTATCCCTGAGTTTGTAAGTTGATTTTTGTTTTTATAGTATATACATTGTTCTTGTGTTTGCCTTGAACAATAAAACTTGCGTTAACCTTTTCTCCCTTTTGACAGGAACAAGGCAAAAGAGTGGAAGAGTCAAAACAAACAAGCAAAGCTATTCCGCGAGAAGGCAATTTTATGCATTTGAAAGCCGGTAGCACAGCAAGTTTTGATTATATGCTTTGTAATCAAAAATTTGCGTCTACTTCCTTCCAACAGCAAGGTCAAGGTGCAACAACAAGCACACCCTCATTTTCTGGTTTCAAAAAACATTCCAGCTCTCGTAAGGTATTTTTCATTGGGAATTTTGACTATTCTTTTTTTTGACCTATTTACTGTGTTGTCTGTCTCTTTTTGTTCTTTCTAACTATGCCTACCCACTGTTTGTTCAGGGAAAACAAAGCAATGAGCAACTGTTAGGGAGAAAAATCAACATAGATATTACTGAAGTTTTCCTGCCAATTATATTTGGTTGTCAATCGTATTTAATCATCAGTTCTATCATCTTTTTCTTTCCTCTTTTCCTATGTTGTTATTTATGTATATCCTTTTTTGTGATATGTGTTTTTTCTCTGCTTATGTACTTGAAGAAATAGATCACACGCAGACTACACAAACACCCTGGGCTAATTATCTGGATGAAGCTAGAAAAAACTACTTTTTCTACGGCGACGATATACCAACGCTACGGCTTTTTGAAAACCATGATGACTGTGGGAATGAAATCAAAGAGCCCGAGCTTTGGCGTCCTTTGCAAATGGACTCAGATTCGTACGAAAGAAAGATTGAGGTCAACAAATTTTTCTGAAAAACTTTTTCCCTAGTTTTTTGTTGCTATTAGATATTGTTTTTCATTCTATTGCTTTTGGGTTTAGATATTGTTTTTTGTTGCTATTAGATATTGTTTTTTGTTGCTATTAGATATTGTTTTTCATTCTATATCAACTTTCTGTAAAAAAAATCATACATCGAAGCAGGCTGCCAAGAAGAATGGTCCTGTTAACAGAAATGAAGGAGTGGACAATTCCAAAACAAAAAAAGAAGGAGAAGGGTGCAAAAGCACGAAGGTAGTGATACGTGTCATCAATTTCTCCCAGTTTTTCTTTTTTTAGTATTTCATTGCAGCAAAGTAGAAATATATTATAAATTATTCAAATAAGAGTAATAGCTCTTTTTTAAAAATTGCAGTTTGAGGATGATTTCAGTAGCATGGAGAAGGAGTTTCCTGGTTGTTGTGCACAGCCACATCAAAGCCAAAGCTACACTTGCAAATCACCAAGGACTTTAACTGCAGTAAGACCAGATGGAAGCATTATAGACCTGGTCAGCAGCAGTCATTCTTTTTCTTTTTTTTGTCCCTGATATATGAAATGATTTTTGTTTTTTCGGCATTTTTTTGCTTGGTTATTCCGTTAGAGATACTGAATTTTCTCCTGTTAATGAACAGACATCACCAAAGGCAGACGGTTTGTTTCAATGGAACCGAGAGCAAACGTGTTACTCACCAACAAGGCTGAACAACAATTTCTCCATACAGAGTAAATCACATGGATCATACATTGATTTATCTCCAAGAGCAAAGGTCCCTATCTTTTTTGTTTTGTTCAAACAGTTCTAGAATTATTGTGTTAACTGTCTTATACCTTTTTTGGGGGCATCAGGGTTCTCCTAGTCATATCATAATAGGCAGAAGATTGTTCCATGACACGGAAAATAAAGTGTACACACCAGATGGCACTAAACAAAAACCAATAAGCTTCGTAGACAGTCCAATTGTAAGTTAAATGTTTTCTTCCAAGCAAGTATGCCATGCATTTTTTTTGTTTCATTTTTGTTATCCCATTTTTTGTATATATACAATGCCATGCCTGTCATTTTCATTCATCAGTCAAAATAAATTTTGCAGGCCTCGCCAGAGGTGGAAATACTGGGGGAAAAGTCTCTGCAAGATAACTGCTTAAACATGCTGGGAAGCTCAGATGAACACTACAACACACGCCTATTGTTAGGCAGCACAAGCAGCTGAAGGGGTAAAGAAAACGTGCCACCCAAAAGAATTGTTCAGCCAAGTAGGTACCTCTGCTCTCCTTATGACAACCAAGACAGGGGATCAATCATGAGCCATGAATTGGAAATCTACGACAATATCATGATATTAAGTGCTCATCCAAATTACAAGGGGTATTTTCTTCCCCTTAATTTATTTTTTATTTGTTTGTTATGTCTTCATTTAGCATTCATTCTCATTTGTTGATGTTTCCTTTTGCGTAACTGATTCAGTTTTTTCATTTTTTGTGTTCTTTTCTCGCACCCTTCTTTCCTCAATATGTGTACACAACACACAGGAAATGGGTTGTTGAGATTGACAACTGCAGGGTATCTTTAGAACAACTGGGGAACTCATTCAGAGATAAAGGATGGGTAGAGTCATACGTGGTAAATGTGTTATGCAGGAAACTTTTCAGGGACAACCACCCAAGAGTATCTCAAAGGCACTTCTTCTTTCATACTGCTGGCGTAAGTTTCATTGTTTTTCAGGATATCATTTTTTCAGTTGTTTCATACTTTTTTCATCTGTTCTCTTTTTTTGCCTAGAGGGGTTGACGTTTTGTTTTTTCTTTTATTCATGAAAGGAATACTTTCTTGAAAAGTGGAAGAATGAAGCTTCAAGAATAATGTGGAAGGACAAATTAATAAAGAGCTTTATTGGAGCTGGGAAAGCAAAAGATTTGCAGCTGTGCAACGAAGTTTGTGTCTTGCCCCACTACCCCGCCCTATTTTCTCTATATATTGTGTGCACATATGTCTTCAAAATTTTCACCTTATTTTGTTTCTCCTGTTTATTTTTAGCTATTCTTTCCAACATTACATGATTCACACTGGTTTGTTTTCATGGTGGACCTGTGTGCAAGGAAATACATTTTCCTCGATTCCAAATATGACAGAGATAGCACGTACCACAGGACTATAAAGCATATGATGGTAACATGTCATAACAATTCACACAAAACTGCATATACAGATTTCTACACCGTAATAAAAATGTTTTTTTGACCAATGCAGATTGAAATTTCAAACGAGCTTGGAATGATGCCGGTCTAAGGAACATGGGATTCAGACACTTTGAAACTGCATATCCAAACTTACCTAAGCAGGACGGGGAGTAAGTTGCATATCAATTGTCATCATTTTTCTTTTTTTGCGTTAGCTGTATGTTTTTTTACTTATCATTTTATTTTTTTATGTCTTCGCTTTTTTCCCTTAAAACAGTGATGCGTGCGGGATTTTTGTATTGAAGTGGTTAGAGAATTGGCGTTCTAGGAATGCACTGCAAACTGTTTTCAGGCAAGAAAATGTGAAAGATGCCCGCATCAGGCTTGCTGTTGATATATTGTTCAGCGTGCACAACGTTAAAGATAATGAGAAGAAGCTTATAAAGGATTTATAAAGCGTTTAATGAAGGTTGATGTTTTGATGGCTGCTATTTTTTTTTATTTTTTTCTTCTTACTGATGTAGCTACCTTTGTTTCCCTGTGTAACTTTTGTTTTTTGTGTTTGTTTTTTCAGATGAATCAACAATGGACATACAAATGAAAACAATACAATACAATACAATTTCAACAGCAAGTCCATATACATGCCTCACGTGAATGACAAAGAATTTGGGTGATAAGTCAAAGCTAAGAAATGTCCGGTTATGTAGTCAAGTTTTGGATCAGTCGTTTCTTTTTCTTTTTTATGTTCGGGATTTTGCATTCCCATGTATTGTTAAGGCTACAATGTACTGGGTACTATGAGGAGATTATTGTTGTAATGACTATCCAGCTACTCTTCATTACTTTTATCAACTGTTATTTTATTTTTCTCGGTATTTTTTTCAAATTCATTATATACAATGTGAAAAGCACTGGTGTTTTTTTGTGTTTTTTTACAGGATGAAGTTTTTTTCATCCTTTTCTATTTTTTAGCATACAACTTGTGTTTTTTTATAGGTGGTCCATTATAAGTTTTTTTTTGTGAAGAGGTGTATGCTTTCTTAAAAAAACTTTAAGGTTTATCAACATCATTTATAGGTATGACATCATGAATTCTAGTTTTTGTGGAATTAAGTTTTTGTATGTACATGAACTTTCATTCTCTTTTTAAATATGTGTAGGAATTATTTTCAAAAGAGGCAAACTATAAAGAGGGGGAAATCAAACTTGAACAGAGGAAAATCAGGAGCAGCAGAAGAAACCATTCAAAGTATTCTTAAGTGTTAGTTCTTCTCTCTTTTCCTATTTTTGTCTCTCGCATGCAGCAACAACTGAATGGTAAATTTATTACAATGTTTTTGCATCTCATCCCGTCTTTTCAAAAAATTTATTGTTCCTAGCTAGCAGCGATACATGTAGTACCATTGACTTCAACTAGACCAACCAATCTTTTTGTCCTGCCGTTGTTGTTGTTGTTTTCTGTCTTGCGCTTCTTTTTCTGCCGGCCGCGATGGGTAGATTCACTATTCTTTGCTGGTGTGGTCAATGATGCTGCTTGTTGGGTTATGTGTCTTCCCCTTCTTCGCCCGTCCGTCTGATGGTTTACTCTTCTTTCACGTTGTGGTTGATGTTGTTAACAACACAATAGAGCAAACATTAGTATGGGGAGTGGGTGGCAGCGGAAATAAAAATCTTAATATTGTAAGAAAGAAAAATTAGGTCACCCAAAGCACGCTTTCGACCACTTTTCTGTCGCTGTATGTTCCCAGCACTATCACTTTGAACTGTGCAAGTAGCTATGTTATGGGTTTCAGAACCACAACGACTACAATGAATCTTCTGCTTGGCAAGCAAAGTTTCCATGAACGTTTTGTATCGTCATGTTTGTGGGCGCCCTTTTGAGACAGCAACATCAGGATCTTGTAGATTGTCGCCATAACCATCAGGATGTGGTCCTCTGCGGTTATCTTCTGAATTTGTCTTCCCAACAAGTGTTTCAGCTGCTTCAGCGGCCTCATCTTCTCTAGTCATCTCATCCAATCTTTGTTGTATCCTCTCACTCTCTCCAACAACGTATAGGTATTTTCTATTTGTTGAAGCTCCATCAGAGGCCATGTCATTGAACCTGTTGTTTAAAAGAGTGTACCTCAAGTGTTGACTGCCAACTGTTAGCTCAGCAGGCACATTGAACCTTCTGTCCCTTATATCTTTAGTATCTTTTGGTCTCCATCTGTCTATGTAGTACTTTTCAGGAAGTTTTGACATGTTTAGATGAGAAAGAACCCTCAAGACATGGCTGCACACAATCCCGTCTTTCAAGAATTTACCACATATGCAACTGAAATCCTGTTGTTGCATGTTGACTTCAACAACAAATATCCTTTGTCTGAAATCCTTTGCAACTAGCATTCTGTTTTGTATACTTCATATCTCACATTCTTCACAATTTCTTCAAGATGCAAATTGACCACAAACTTCAATTGCTGTTGAAACCTATAGAAGATCTTCCGGTTGTACATAGCTGCTGCCTGAAATTCAAGTTCACTATGAGACCAGAAAGTTGGCTTCGTTGTTCTTGTTATTGAGTCATGTTCTCTTTCGTTATCTTGAATATTTTGAGATATCCTTTGATATTCTTCCAAGAAGCATATCACACTATGTGTTGATGTTATGTTGTCCTTGAAAATAGCATTTGTTCCTTCACTCCTAGCAGTAGAGTGAATGAACGGGAAGAAATTGTGCTTGAAGTAGACAGGAACAAATCTCCTCCTCTTCTTCCACATAGTGTTGAAATAGCTGATATGTTGGATACCATATTTCTGAACCATATCTAGCCACAACATTTCAAATTCAGCTTTTGTAAGTGAGTTGTGTATGATGTCACTGAAATCAGCATGTAAGTTTTCCTTTGTTGCAAAAGTTCTAGGACACTTCTCCTCGGCTTTCTTTTTTATATGGAAAAGACACCGCCTGTGAACAGAGTTGGGAAAAACCATAGGGATTGTTGATTTCATGCCCGCATCTTCGTCTGTTATGATTGTGGCTGGAGTTTTGCCTCCCATGCAGTGAACGAAAGTCTCGAACAACCATTTGAATGTGTCACTTGATTCATTCTCAATGATAGAACAAGCAAACAAGCAGTTCTGACTATGACCTGTGATGCCAACAAATGGAGCGAATGGTAGGTTGTATCTGTTTGTCCTGAATGTTGTGTCAAAACCGAGGCAATCACCGTACAAGTCATACATTTTTCTTGCATAGCCATCAGCCCAGAAAATACACAATACTTTGCTTGCGTCGTCGGACACCCTTTCTGTCTTGAATGCATAATAAAACCTTGGATCTTCTACCTGCTTTTTCCTGAAGTAAGTCAGTACTTGCATCATGTCATTTTGGTTAGTTTCTTTCCCAATCGCTGTCCTCACATTGCTAACATGTTTCTTAGTGTAAGGAGTGTTGCCACCTCTCAAGAAGCTAAGGATGGTCATTATTTTCCTTGTAGGTAGCTTCGCAGCATTGAACGTACGGATAAGATGCGTCTCCTCTTCTGTCATGTGATTATGGGAACGCAGGTATTTTGACTCTGTATGAGGACTTAACTCATGGTTATGCTCAAGGTTGATTGTTGTAACAACCCATTTGTCACCTTTCTTTGAGATCATTAGCTGAGCTTTGCATCCTGTAATCTCAATAGTGTTTGTTCTCTTCTTTCTGGTATTCTCTCGAGGCACTTGTCCTGTTTTCGCTTGTCTAGTTTCTCGTCGTTTCCTCAGCCTTGATTCCTTTTCTTCCTCTTCAATTCTACGCCCAGCCCTGTTGCACTTGAAAGTGATTCTTGTTGGTGCATTTCCTCCTTCCTTTTTTGCACAAAAGGTTGCTGCCTTCTTTACGGAGAAACCACATATGGCTGCATATTCGTTGTAAAATCCATAAGCTGCATCTTGGTTGTCAAAAGCCATGTCAACATGAGGTACATGATGACTACGGACTTCCTGGCTGCAACTATGAGCATTAGTTATGCTTTCATTTTCAAGGAATATGAGAATGTCATCTTGTGTAAGTTCTTCTGGTTGCATCTCATTGTTATCTTGTTGTTCGCCAATATCAGCAGGCATAGCAGTTCTTTGATTTTATCCAATGCCAAGCTCATCTTGTGAATCACTGCACCTTTCAGCTTCATTGTGCAAGTCATGTAAAGGCTGGTTGTGTTCATTCTCAGGTGCATCAGTTCCCCAGTCCAAATCTTGCAGTCCTTCTATTGTTGTGTTGTCAGCAAACATGTAATCATCTTGACTCTGTTCATTTTCACTTTTGCGCAAAACATGCCATGTTTGTTCAGTCGGTCTGTGCATGTGATCATCTGTTGTCTCTCTTCCGTACCGGCCAGTTATCATGAACATGTCAGTCTGCATGCATTTTCGTTCAAGAACTTAAAATTATCGGTGAGGTCTTCCTTTTGGTGTATCAGTTTTTTCTAAATGATTTTTTGTTTTTGTTTTTCAGCAAGATCATGTCCAGAAGTTACCTCAGTACGAATTAGGCGATCCCCCTGTTATTGAGACGACAAATATTTTGCTCCCTGACAGAGGTAGAAAGACAATATTTTTTATTCTCTGACCTAGTATTATATGTATTTGCAGGTTTTTGAAAACAAAGTTAGTTCAAACCTCTTGTTCAGCAGCGAGCATCAACTGCATGTATGACATTGTTGCATTCTTCGGGTCATTCGTGAGGTGAAATTCCTGTCAAAAATTTGAGAAAGGTATTGTTGTTTATGCACAATCATCTATCAATATTCACTTTTTCAACAAGTTTTCAATTATTTTGTTGGCACTCACAGTTTGTTCAAAGAGCGTTGTGTTTGTTCTATTGTTTGTTGAGGCCTCATCATTCAGACTCATCTGCAAAAATATCCGCAATAAAATTTCAAGTTTAGTACACAAGTAACAAACAGACAAATGGAGGAATTATACTCAGGTACAGTATGACACATCAGTGCAGGTATTCTGTTTTTCTTTTCATTTGTTACCTGGGGTACAGAGTTGTTGCTCATGTCAAACATAGAGGAAGTTGTCTGGATGTGGTGCACTTCATTGTAGTTAGAAGCAACAGCACCATCTTGATGCATACCCCATATTCATGTGTTTTCTCAGGCCCTGTTCTTGTCTGACCATAGTAAAAGCAAAGTTGGTGTTGTTTTTATTCAGACAAGTACATCCAGTTTATCAAGTTTTCCAGAAATATTATGGAGGTTTCTCTTTTGCTCAAAAGAAAACTGACCTGGTTGCCAAACAGATAGGCTTCATATTTCTCAATAATATCTGTAGTGTCAGGAGGAAATAGATTTGGGTCAGACAACTTTTTTTGTTAACACTTGGCCTGGTTGCTAATCACATTAGTTGGTTAATACTTTTTTGTCTTTTTTTCCTCTTTTTTCCTAGCTAACATTCTGTTCTGTTTTTTTCCAGGAGGGAACAATTGAAGGTAGAAAAGAAGCTACATGCACAGTTGTGGTTCACTAATTCTATTGGGGGAAGAAGGAAAAAACTAGGGACAGAAGAGAATTCAAACAAGGGACAATACTTACCCTGGTGAGTCTTGTGCGCCCCTTGAGTAGTTCCCGATTCTCCATCCATTTTTATGATTTGAAGTTTGATGCCCTCCTCTGTTCTTGTCCCTAAAAGCTTTTGCTTTTGTTTTTGTCCCCCAAATTCTGAATTTTGGTAGAACAAGGTTTTCTCCTCTGCAGATTTTACTGACCTAGGACATAGATCTAGGACACTGGCTTTGGGTGGCGGCAGGGCTATGAGGTGTGGGGAGTGGTGGATGGCAGGAGGAAGAAGAGGGTTGAGGCAGTCGGCTGGAAAGGTTGGGGGTGTAGGGTTTTCCCCCTTGGGGCACGTGGGTTCAGGTGCCAGGGGGTTTGACTACTTTGTCTGAGTCAGTTTTTCGGAGAACCCAGAACAAAGCCCAACACAGAAAAAGCCCAATAAAATCTATAACTGAGCAAAAAGCCCAACAGGAGTGGATGGAACAATTGGCCTCCAAACATTTTTTTTCCGGAAAAATAACTGAAAACGGGCCGGTATAACAACAACAGGTGAAAACAGATAACAGGCTAGGAGAAAAAAGATAACGGGCTGGGGAGAAAACAGATAACGGGCTGGGATAACTAGCGATGACATCATCCGACGTCAGGTGATTGAGACCACACTAAAACTCATCTAGCTGAGCTCCAGACGCTCCCCTAGTAATTAAGTGGTTTGCCGTGTTAAACATAAAATGATTGCTGACCCTTAAATGATGGTAATAAACGTTTCAGATTGTTTGGATCTGTCTACTCTCTTTCTTTCTGTAATAGTTAATAGATACGTGCATTGCGATAGAAGCAATTTTTTAACCCGTCTCCATATTTTGTAACCGTAAGAACACACGCACTCAAAACTCCTTCCCATTGCAAGTGCAAGAGAAAACAATCAAAAATTACTCACATAGCCACATGTCAACGAACCTCACTTTCTCTGTACAAAAATATTCAGCATCGCATCGTACCCCACGCCAGATTTCCCAAGGCAGGAAACCACCGCCGTGCCGGGCTGCCGGCGACGCAACGCCTCCGCCCCCCTGCGTCCCATTTTCCAGTCGAGCTCCAACTCTGAAGTCTGAACTGACGAATGTACTGCACCAAACTGGTACCATCTCATCTCATCTCCTGGTGCGCACCGAGATGGCCCTCCTGTCCGGCGTCAGGGGCGCGCGCCCCGGCCCGGGCGCGGCGGCGGCGGGGCCGTACACCTGCTCCTGGAGCACCCGCGCGTCCGTGCCCATCCTGCGCACCTCCTCGTGCCGCGCGATGTGCTCGTTGCCGCCCTCCAGCGCCGACGCGATCCTCGCGTACGGCGCGCGGGCCACGAACGCCGAGCTCTCGTACGCCTCGCCGTTGCCGCCTGCGCCGGCAGCGGGGCCCCTCCTGTACGGAGGGGCTCTGTACTGGCCGACCTGCTCCGTGGCCTCGCGGCGCGCGCCGCCCCCGCGGGCGTGCTCCGAGCCGTACCTCCTGTGGGTCGGCTGCGCGTCTTCCGAGCCGTTGGGCACGCTGTCCTGGAACTCCGCGCGCCGCGCGCCGTGCGTCTTGCCGTTGCCGCCGACGCCATCGAAGCCCATTGTCGAGGCCGTTCTCCCGTAGGGAGGCCGGCGCAGCTGCGGGGTCCAGACGAGGTCCTCCACCACGTCGTCGTCCTCATCGTCGCTCCGGTCGAACACAATGCTCTTCCCCTTCGGCGGTGACGGTGCGTCCCGTGCTGGTGGGTCCGACCATACCGAGGACACCGTGCTCTTGTCGCTCCACGACGGCGACGGCGACGGAGACGGAGGCTTCTGGGGCCTCCCCGGCGGCCGCGTCTCCCGCTCGGTTGCTCCAGAGCTCTGCAAAGGATGGACCCTCTCGTGCCCGCCTCTCGGTCCCTTCCCCTGGGACTCCGTCCGGGACAGCTCCACGGCCGCGCGGGCGGCCATGGCGGCGAACGACGCCGACTCGAAGGCTGCCTCCGCCGCCATCCTGACATCGTCATACCTCTTGTTGGATTCCCTCGACGCCTTCTCTTCTGCTCTAGGCTGACCAAGGTTCGGCCGCCTCATGTCATCATCGGCAAGCCTCTGTCTCCTCATGTTATCACCGGAAGTTTCGGTCTTGACCTCAAACTGTTCGACAGATTTCCCAGCCGGCACCGGCACCGGCACCGGCACGTTCTTGGCTTGTTCACTCTGCTTGCTCTGCATTCCAAATCACATTACAGCCATAGCATTACGCGAACTGACACATGAGTCATGAGTGAAGATCACAAAACTCGCATGAACAAGATGAGTCGTGCAGGCTGCAACCAACCTGACGAACCGCTCCTGGGCTGTCGGGGAAGTCGAGCAAGATGTCGTTCTCGGCGGCGATCTCCCTGGCCAACCTCCTCTGCTGCTCCGCGCTCGCCTTCTCGCCAGATAGCTTCTGCACTAACTGCAACGGCAACAACCCTCTTAAATTCCGGCGACGGTTGGCGAGGCGGCACGTGAAGCAGCTGGAGCGCAGCTGGAGCAGACGGACCTACCGTGGGATTGACGACGACCTGGGAGCCCTCCTTGGCCGCCCTCTCGAATTCCCGGCCGAACTTGCTCGCCAGGATGGGGCGCACGTCCAGCAGCTCCGGCAGCTCGCCGCACCGCGCCGACGCGAAGATCAGCCCCGCCGCCGCCGCCTTGATGTCCTCGCCGCACTCCCTGAATGTCATCGAATAATCAACAGGTTAGAATCTCACGCCATGCGTACTCGACGAGGAGTTCAGGGGAGAAACCAAGAGAGCAGGATCATGGAGAGGAGCCCAAGTACTTTGGCTTCTCCAGCTGGGCGGAGTGCTCGACGAGGATCTTGCAGTACTGCTCGATGATGTCCAGCGCCTCCAGCATGCTGTCCTCCTCGATGACCTGCTCCGCCTGCGCAGCAGCACACAATATTCGTCGTCAGTATCACCACACGCACGAACATCTGTAATTCTGTATGGCGGAGATGCGACTGCGTACCCGGACGAGGGCGCGGTCGAGGTGGCCAATGGAGAGGAGCTGCGCGACGTCGCCGCGCGCAATGGAGCGGCGGCCGAGGCGGGGCCGGCGGGCGACGGCGAGGCGCGCGACGGCGATCTTGACGAGGGACTTGAGCTTGGCGGTCTGCTTGGAGGTGCTCCTGGTGAAGAACCCCATGGCCTGCTAGTACTTGCTAGTTCGCGTCGGCGCTGCGCTGGACGACCGATGGCGATGGGCGATGGATCGTCTCTTTCTCTCCCCTCGCTTCCTTATATCGCCGGGACCAATGGCGAAGACGAAGCCGAGGGGGCGATTGATCGTTTCTTGTGGACTACGGAGTCTGGACTGTGATGTGCTGTGTGGTCTTGTGTTTTGGGAATAGGGTTGGATCCGAAGTCCTGCCCCAGCACGAGCTCAGAGTAACTGCACCCCGTGGACGAACGTGCGTGCTATACGGGCGGGCCTGGTCAAACGAACTGATGAAAAAGTTACTGGGAAAGCACCTGCAGAGAATATCGAAAGGGGTTGCCCGGGAACCCGAAAATCGAAGGAGATCGTGGTCACAAGTTAGTATTACCGCAGCCAATTCGTATGGACCCTGCTGCTCCACGCACGTAGACGTAGCAGTGGCCAACTTGGGCGGGGAAAATACATGTTCGTATGTCCACATCTCGCCTGCTGATTTTCAGAGTTTACTTTGGCAAGTCTCTTGATGATTTTGATTTGGCCATTGGAGGAGCAAATGAACCTTCTTGGCGTGGCGTGGCGTCGATTATTTTCGGCTGCAAAAGGTCCAACCAACCAACCACTTGCCTTGTTCCATCCCATAGAACGCCACCGTGGCAACCAGCGTCTACGGGTGATGCCTTGCTTACCAGCGCCACCGTGACATCGTCTCCGCCCCCCGGGTGATGCCTTGCTTACCACTCCAGCCCTGAATTAGTCTCGGATTGTTTATCCAGGATCGTTCGTTCGTTCCGCAGCGATCCCGTGCTGTCGTGGGTCCATGGGACAGAGTGTAAAGCGGGACACTCCGAGCATGTCGCCCGCGCGCCGCGAGCAAGACACGGACACGGACCGAGCGGCGCAGCAAACACGGGCTACTCAATGGAGTCTGGTTAAATGGTTGTCGACGAGTATTGTAATCACGTTTGTTGGTGGCGCACTTGTCGGAAATTAGTTGTTCCTTTGGGATGCAAGTCGCTGTCTTTGAGATCCAAAACCAAAAGCAACCCCGCTGTTTATAGCAACAGCTAACAACGGGCCCTTGCTCTTTTTACAATCAACCGCATCTTAAACTACCGAATTTTTCATAGTATAGGTTCTGTCTACCTGTCTATATCTATGCTCCGAGACTCGGAGTGGAATGTTTGGCTAGTCTCACTTGTAGCTTTGACACATCCAAAATGGCGTTCATCCGACGCAGCGCCGATGCTCTCTGCTCTGCTTAAGCCTTAAGTTTCATTCCAGCATCTGCCCAAGCGAAAAAAGGTTTTATTCCAGCACGATACCGCCGGGGCTTTGTGTATGCCTCTCGGCAAAAGGAAGATGGTTGAGCATTTGGCCCCACTTTACAGCTACGTGCCTACAACCATGGTGACAAGGTTGGTATATGGAGGAGTATAAAAAACAGCGAGGTTATTTATTTAAGGAATAATTTTGATGTCCGGCAAGCAAAGCATCATCACCCATGCGGATCAACAGTCGCTAGCCCACCTAGCTTAGTCACTGAACGCTGGTGCATTATTGGAACTTTGGAAGAGCCTAGCTCGATGCTATTTTCCTGTACGACGTCGTGTAAGATCTGCCGGTTGTTATCGACACGTCGCGACGAGGTGGTGGAGTGCTGTGTGCTCTCTCTTCGTCACGGAATCCTCCACTTGGATTCCTTGACTTGGGTCCGCCGTCAGCTATCCTCGTAGGATAGGATCAACTCGAATACGAAAAAACAGGCTACTAGGTGACATGAAAAGGACCGGCAATGAAGTGAAAGTGGCATATCTTTCTCCGTAGTTCTACTTTTATTAGGCCAATGTGAGGATGGTGGTTAGCTCTATGGAAAAAGACGCGTATACGCTGGGTACCTCCACGTACGTAACCAATGGAAACTTCTCTTAGCCACATCACATCAAATCCATTACCGAGAGAAAAAGAAAACCAGTCGAGGTACTACTACACAACAAGTAGCGTGCAGAAAAGATTACTAGTACCAGTCAGTGATCTTCTGGATGTTTGTTTACGTAGACGAACACGTAAACGTCAAATAAACCGGCCGCTGATCAGACCGCTCCACCAGGACGCGACACACGTAGCGACTGATCGGACTGAGGTGGGGCCTCGGCAGTAGTCTTGTAAAAACAGCACACACATGTACTCAGTAGCGGAGCTAGAATCAGATCACGTCCCAGGCAGGTTGTATGGCTACAGTGTAATACAGTGTGCTACAGTGACCATTTTGCTACAATCAACGAAGAAAATCGTCACCACGCCCCAGGCCAAGGCCCTGGCTGCCTGGGGCCTGGATCCGCCTCTATGATGTACTCGTAGGTAGCAACATGATGAGTGCTAGTATATTAGCACATGTTATCGCCGATCCATGCATGCAGGGTGGTTAATCGAGCACGGAGAGAACGAAGGCGTGATACATCTTGCGATTATTATGGTCGAAAAGGGACCGGGTCGCTTTTGATGGCGACAAGGGAAGCCGGACTAGTGTTGTCGAAAGCAAAACAGGGCAGAGGCGAACCAATATGGTTGGATAGTTAGAGGGACTGTGGTATTCTTAGTCCATCGGAGTTCAAATCATTATGTTCGCATTTATTTCTGAATGCATGATCACATTTTCCTTTATCGGTCCGTAATGCATGATCACATGTCTCATTTCTTTGTACGGATTAAATCTATATGAAAGATTTATTTCTGAAAACCGTCCTTAATGCATGATCACATTTTCCTTTATCGGTCCGTAACGACACCCCATTCCGTACATGACATGAATAAATGCATGATCACTTGCTCGTTTCTTTGTACGGATTAAATCTATATGAAAGCCGTGTTGAAATAGAATACATGTGGAATCTTGAACTGCGTTTTAGTAGGCTAAGACCATATTTGTTTGAATCGTAGCTACAAATTCTCAGATTATAGATTTTTTTTATAAATTAAAAGTTTGTGGTATTTTTTCTTCAGTTGCAACGCACAGACATTTTTGCTAGTTATGAATAAAAAAAATGCATAAACGTCCGCATCCGCACTGCGTTTTGTTGCTATTGTTATGATTTCTCAAGGTTTTTGCTGTCTTTTGACGCTGACCCCGATCTGGCTGAAACGGCGGGTGGTGATGGTTGAGCTGAGGATAAGCTCCAAGCTTGTTCTCCTTATCCGTGGCCGATGGGTTTTGGATGATATGATGGATGCACCACTTGCGACTGGAACACACGACGCATCAAAATTGGCCTGTCGTTCTTGCTACTCTTTTATTTGCTCTGTTTACTATTCTTTTACCACTACTAGTTATATCTACTCTAGCTTGACCTGATCAATCGAGCCGGTCACGGAAACTAACAATACTACAACGTGCAGGCAACCTACACGTACCCGTAGCGGTAGGTAACCAGCAGCAGTCGCTCGCTACCCGAGGTCATCTAGTCTCTTGAACCTGGACAGTGGGCAGCACAATAATTAGCAAGTTCATTTTGCTAATTGCATCGTCCATGGCTAAATGCATGCCGAGTCCAACTATAGATGTCTAGTGGTGCACGTATGCCGGTAATGAAAAGTAATGCTAAATGTTTAACCACTATTAGTACTAGCTCTCTTTTCTTGTGCAACTTGTATCGCAAGGAAAACGCCCAGTTGCTTTAACCGTGCCCGGATAAAAGCTGATGGTCCAAGAGTCAGATAACCATGCATCAAGAAACACTTTTCCCGGACGTGTACACTTACGTGGGGGTTGCACCGGATCAGACGCATGCGCTGTGCTGTTCGTGATGCTACCAACGGGCAATTTACTAGGAGAGGTTGGTGCCAAAGTGCCGAGCTTGGCAGCATGCTCTCGTCAATTAGCCCCACCTACCTGATTTTGTTTTGCCGGCGATTTTCGTCGCTGTTGGTGAACCGTGAACGGATTGGATCGCTTGTCCATGGGTTTTGCAAAAGTCCATCCAAGTCCAAGAGTCTCGGCCTCTCGGGGGCGATAGTGTGAAGGCACGCAAGCAGCCCCGCCAAGTCCATATAGATTTAGGGCCTCTTTGATTCAGGATTCCCAAAATGCAGGAATATGAAAATATAGAAATAGAGTGTCGTGTCCTTTTTTATCCTACAAGATTTTGATAGCACAAAAAAACAAAGGAATTCTATGAATAGGTTTGAGTGGATGGAAATTTTCTTCCAAAATGTAGTACAAATGAATCCTATGAAATTTTTTCAAAGGATTTCAATCCTACGAATCGAACGACCATCGTAGGAAAAAATCCTAAGAATCCAAATCCTCCAAAAATCCAATGAGATTCCTTTGTATCAAAGGAGCCCTTAGCTTCAAAGAAAATAAGAAAACTTTCGATTTATTTATCATCCATCATTTTTTTTTTGAAACGGAGGCAAAAGTTTTGCCTCATCAATTAATTAAGAAGAAGATAATTGTCCAGTTAATTTATAGAAAACCGGGCGAAAACCAATACAAACGAAGCACAATCTAACTACTCACGTGGCATGAAACACCACAACCGCTCAGACGACCCCGCCAGTCTCTTGGAATACACAACATCCACAAAACCTGACATTGCTACTACGCCAAAAGACCCCCGACAAGAACACCTCAACACAAGACATTTGACACCTCTCAACCCACAGCCACAACAATCCAAGAGGATGGGCCGAGAGATTGAAGGTCATCTATCAAGCAGCCACAGACGCCTTGCCTGTGGCGCCACTCTTTCCTTTGCCTACATTCTTTTGTTTGCCCCTTATTGGCGTCCCTGTCAAGAGGCAAGCAATCGACCTGCCCAAACCAGGTCTAGCAGTCTCCACACTGGCGAGCAAGTCACACAGTTCCTTCGCAAAGAGAGCATTTGGGTTTGGAGTAGGTTCCAACACACTTGGCTCCATGTTCATGTCACTCAGTCATCACCTGCTCGATGGTCGCAGACGAGGGAAGGACAACAACATCTGAAACTCCATGCTCCATGACACCGAGAGGTAGGCTGCCTGACGCCTCACACCTAATGGACTTGGGCGTGCGAGAGACTACAACATCCAAATCACCACACTCCTCGAGATCAAGTATTTGACTAGATCTCCTGAGGTGATGTTGGCGATAATGCCACAATCGAGATCTTGGGAGGGTCTACCTTCAGTTGTTCGATGAACAGAGGCAAAACCGGAGCCCCACACAGGTCTTGAAGCTCAGGCATGATCTGTAGCACCGGAGTCACAGCCACATCAGTGTCCAGTCCCTCAGAGGCTTACGACGATGAGTTGGTTCTAGCATGAGGGGAGAAATGACCATGGAGTCTGACTCCCCTCTGAAGCTCGAAGCTGACCTCAGGCACAACCAAAGGGCACGACACATGAGCAGTCTGCAACACAGGTGGCGCCAGGGAGAGACTGCCCAGTGCAACCTCAGCTCACTCCAAGAAGCTCTCCATCCGCAGCATCCAACCCTGCATGGAGTCAACGAGATCACGCAGAGGCTGGACCGTCTTATCAAGCCAGAAGGAAACCATGCCAAGGAGCTTAGAGCGCAACAGCTCGACTTGCCCCTCCAGGGCAGACCGCACCAGTATATCCGTCGAGGCCACAGAGCCGGCAGGAGCAGAAACAATCGATGCCCAAAAATCACGACAAGACGTCTTGAAAGGGAGCTGGGCCTGACAGGGAGGCGGGGCAACGGTGCCACATTAGTGCTTCCCAGTAAGCTAAGGGGGCGCCAAGCATTGCAACACCCGCGCACTCGATGACCATTTTGCAGGCACCGAGAACACCTAAACGGATTTCTGCAATCCACCGCACTATGTCCATGATAGAGACACCTGCAACATGTGCTGTGAAGCCAAGCCGGGACCGGACCGGGAGCCCATGCAAGGGCTGGCGACGTCGGGCGTCGCATGCTGCCCCGCGACAGCACCTCCTGCCAACCTCCGCATGTATCCATGATGACCCACAAGTATAGGGGATCTATCATAGTCCTTTCGATAAGTAAGAGTGTCGAACCCAACGAGGAGCAGAAGGAAATAACAAGCGGTTTTCAGTAAGGTATTCTCTGCAAGCACTGAAATTATCGGTAACAGATAGTTTTGTGATAAGATAATTCGTAACGGGTAGCAAGTAACAAATGTAGCAAAGGTGTAGCAAGGTGGCCCAATCCTTTTTGTAGCAAAGGACAAGCCTGGACAAACTCTTATATAAAGCAAAGCGCTCCCGAGGACACATGGGAATTTCTGTCAAGGTAGTTTTCATCATGCTCATATGATTCGCGTTCGTTACTTTGATAATTTGATATGTGGGTGGACTGGTGCTTGGGTGCTGCCCTTACTTGGACAAGCCTCCCACTTATGATTAACCTCTCTCGCAAGCATCCGCAACTACGAAAGAAGAATTAAGATAAATCTAACCATAGCATGAAACATATGGATCCAAATCAGCCCCTTACGAAGCAACGCATAAACTAGGGTTTAAGCTTCTGTCACTCTAGCAACCCATCATCTACTTATTACTTCCCAATGCCTTCCCCTAGGCCCAAATAATGGTGAAGTGTCATGTAGTCGACGTTCACATAACACCACTAGAGGAGAGACAACATACATCTCATCAAAATATCGAACGAATACCAAATTCACATGATTACTTATAACAAGACTTATCCCATGTGAGGGAGTCCTGGTTTAAAGGGTCCTCGGATAGCCGACCTGTTTCTCATGGGCCGGACTATGTGGGCCACTGGATAAGCATTGGGTGATCAAGGGCCCCGTCACCAAGGTGGAAGTTTCAAGGAGCCATGGCGTGTCCTCCAAGTTGTCGACAGTAGATAGGCATGTTTTTCCCTTCGACGTGTAACCGACCATGTGTGAACCCTAGGTACCCTCGGCGTCTATATAAGCCGGAGGGTTTTAGGTTGTAGGCCAACAGAACTCATCTAGGGTTTTAGTCATACGATCTCGAGGTAGATCAACTATGTAACCCTTATACCATCAATATAATCAAGCAGGACGTAGGGTATTACCTCCATAGGAGGGCCCGAACCTGGGTAAACATCGTCTCCCACTTCTCCTGTTACCATCGATTCTAGTTTCACAGCTCGGGACCCCCTACCCGAGATCCGCCGGTTTTGACACCGACATTGGTGCTTTCATTGAGAGTTCCGCTGTGATCGCCAGAAGGAATCGATGGCTCGCCTTGTCACAAGCAGCGAGATCTGCACCCAGGGGACTCTCGCCCCGGATCAGATCCTCGCGAGCGGCGACATCTCGTCGCACGCTTACCCGATCGGCCGCCCATGCCAGATCGGAAACTTTCCCCCCGATCAAGGAATCAGGTTCGGAACCCTAGAGTTCGTCGCTGATTCATGGGGAGAACTCATCTTGGTGGAACCCTTGACCCCTACAGAGGAGCCCGCAGATCCCGACGCCTCGACGCCGAAGACATCGGGCCCCGCCTCCGATGATGAGGTTGTTATTCCCGGGCCGTATGGACCGCCCAATCCTGTCGTTGTGACCGGATCTACCATGGTTGAACAGAATCCGGGACCGCTCTCGCGTGACTCCGGAACTGCGACGCCGCATACCGACCCCACTCGCTTCAGCGACACGCATCCTACCATCGCCTCTTTTCTCAACGAGTTATTTGATCGGATGGAGACCATGCGTATGGCCGATGACCAGATCCCGGTCTATGACCGGCTCAGGCTTAAACCCGACGATAGGGAGATTCACATCCCCATGGTCACTCACCTTGTCGCCACCGTCGAGTGTCCGGCCGGGGGCTCGTCCCCCCAGCGACCAGAATTAAAAACGGTTTATACCCCAGTCTCCAATCACCGAGACCTTGCCTGCAGCCCAGACTCTGGAGTTCGCTCCGAAAACAGGTCGTCACCGGTCCCTGATCTATCGCACAGTTCGGAGTCCGTGATTCCGAACCCCCACCGTGGCGTGGAATCAAATTTTTTCCCACCCACCTCCCAAACCGATCACTCAAGCATCGCAGCAGAGCCCAAGTCTTCGGACTTGCGGGACATTAAGCAGTTATCAGGAGAGTCGGTTCATCATTACTGGGCTAGACTCCTCCTCGCTAGAAACATAGTACGAGGCCTCAGTGATCAAGAGATAATGGCAACCTTCATTCGCAATTGCCATGACAAAGGGATTCTCAATGCCCTGGCGCTGCGGCACATTCGTGACTTCACCGAGCTGTCAGTTTTGGTACAGAAGTATTGTGCCATGGAAAGCGCTTGGCAAGCCGAGCGGCTGTTTTCGGAACCAACCTTTATCGAATACCCTAGAGGAGATCGGCCAAAGAGGATACCTCCGAAGCGGCTAGCCAAACTTGAGCCCGCCAAAAAGAGAAACAGGCCCCTTTCAGGGGTCAGTACCATCCTGGATGGACTACTAGATAAACCTTGCCCTATACACTCCGTATTGCTGAACACAGCTCCGACTCACAGCCTTAGAGCTTGCTGGGTCGTCAGGCAGGTCGCAAAAAGCGGTGAAGCCATTCTTGAGGCACCACCGCCGAACAGGCACTCCACATCGCCACCAGAATATAACGCCGAAGTCCTGACGATCTACGAAACGTTCCCTTCAAGGAACAGGAGGAAAAGAGCTCTTAAAGAACTCGAGCAGATATATCATGTGGCAGCAACAAGTGCATGGGCAGACATACCCATTACCTTCGAAGATACTGACCGACCAGCCATTCTTCCCGGTCATTCACCGGCCGCCCTAGTCCTGAACCCCATCATCGATGGCTTCAGGTTACACAAGGTGCTAATGGACGGCGGCAGTGGTTTAAACCTGATCTACGAAGATACCCTAGAAAAAATGTAGTTCGACCGATCTCGCATCGAGCATAGCAACACGACTTTCCGGGGAATCATCCCGGGGAAAGAGGCGCGCTGTTCAGGATGTATCGTCCTGGACGTAGTGTTCGGCACGCCCGAAAACTACCGATCCGAAGAACTCCTCTTCCATATCGTGCCCTTCCCCAGTGGCTACCACGCCCTGTTGGGACGTGGCGCCTTCACAAAATTCCAGGCCATACCACATTACGGGTATATGAAACTTAAGATTCCAGGACCAAACGGGGTGATCACAACCGCCAGTGATCCGAATATAGCCCTTCGGGCCGAAAACAAAACAGCAGCGCTTGCCCTCGAGGCTCTAGCTGAGACCTTTGCCGCAGAAGAGCTGACCGCACTTCGGTCAACGGTAGACAAGGACGATGTGATCCTCAGCAAAAGGCCCAAACCCACGTCCTTTAAACCGGCAAAGGAAATTGTCAAATTTCAGGTGCACCCGACGGACCCCAACAAGACAGCGTCCATCGGAGCTCAGCTCGATCCCATAGTGGACGAAGCGCTGCGAACATTCTTACGAGAAAACTGGGACATCTTCGCCTGGCACCCTTCTGATATGCCCGGCATCCCACGGCGGCTGGCAGAACATAGTCTGAACATCATCGCAGGTTTTAAGCCCATCAAGCAGACTCTGTGCCGCTTTTCCGAGCCCAAACGACAAGCCATGGGTGAAGAATTAGCTAAACTGCTAGAGGCCGGATTCATTCGGGAGATTAAGCACCCCGAATGGTTGGCAAACTTGGTTATGGTACCAAAGAAAGATAAATCCTGGCGGTTGTGCGTCGACTTTAAAGACCTTAACAAGGCCTGCCCTAAGGACCCTTTCCCCCTACCACGCATAGACCAGATTATAGACGCCACAGCCGGACACGACTCGTTGTGTTTCCTCGATGCTTATTCCGGATACCATCAGATTAAAATGAAGGAATCCGATCAAGCGGAAACCGCATTCATCACCCCTTACGGGCCATTCTGCTTCAACATGATGCCCTTCGGGCTAAAAAACATTGGGGCTACATACCAGCGCATGATCCAGACTTGTCTTGCAAAACAAGTCGGTAAAACAGTCGAGGCATACGTGGACGACGTGGTAATCAAAACCAAACACGTCAGCCATTTGATCGACGACCTAAGGCAAACCTTTGCCAGCCTACGCGAGTATGATATACGACTCAATCCGGAGAAATGCGTATTCGGAGTTCCCGCTGGTAAATTGCTCGGATTCATCGTCTCCCATAGAGGAATAGAAGCGAATCCGGCTAAAATCCGCGCCCTATCGGAACTTGCAATTCCCACAGAGCTAAAGCATGTCCAGAGGTTGGCTGGTTGCGTGGCGGCACTAAGCCGCTTTATCTCCCGCCTCGGTGAAAAGGCTTTACCGCTCTACAAATTGCTGAAACGGACCAAGAATTTCGAATGGACCGATGAAGCAAAGGCTGCGTTAGAAGAAATTAAGACACTCCTGGCAAGCAACCCCATACTCACAGCACCAGGCGCGGGTGAGCCCATGTTATTATACATATCGGCCACCAACCAAGTCGTTAGCGCAGTGCTCGTCGTCGAACGAGAGGAGGAGGGACACAAATTCCGGATACAAAAGCCGGTATATTACGTGTCAGAAGTACTAACGCAATGCAAGTCCAGATACCCGCACTACCAGAAGATAGCCTATACAGTATTCATGGCATCACGGAAACTAAGACACTACTTTCAAGAGTGTTCGGTCACGGTGGCATCCGAAGTACCCCTGACGATATAATCAACAACAGGGACGCCACCGGCCGCATAGCTAAATGGGCCATTGAGCTCCTTCCTTTTGAAATTATCTACAAGCCATGACGAGCTATTAAGTCTCAGGTGCTGGCAGATTTTCTCGCCGAATGGACAGAGGCCGAGCTCCCTAGGGAATATAGTACATACTCCCATTGGAGGATGTACTTCGATGGATCCAAAACTTTGGCCGGACTGGGGGCTGGAGTTGTTCTCACATCCCCCACAGGCGACAACGTTCGATACGTGTTGCAGATCATGTATGCCGACTCCAACAATGCAGCCGAATACGAAGCCCTCCTACACGGTCTTCGAATGGCAGCATCAATGGGCATACGCCGGCTGGAGGTACGGGGAGACTCCAACCTGGCCATCTCCCAAATCAACGGCGACTTTGACGCCAAAAACCCGAAGATGGCGGCATACAGAAACGATGTCCTCAAGATATCCGCACGGTTCGAGGGGCTGGAATTTCACCACGTCGCTAGAGACGACAACCAAGCTGCCGATATACTGGCTCGCATGGGGGCCAAACGCGACCCTGTCCCACAAAACACTTTCCTGGAACGGCTCTTTAAGCCATCCGTAGTTTGGCAGGACGATCATAAGGGCGCCGCTCTGACCAGCACAGACGAGGTTGTTCCCCCTATAAATGAACCAGACGATCAAATCATCGGCGGTTCCGTAATGGACGAAACGCCCTCGGCTCACGAGGTCATGGCAGTAATCGCGCCATGGACCGAGCCCTTCCTCGCCTACCTTCTTCGCAAAGAACTCCCCGACGATCAGACGGAGGCGCGGCGCATAGTTCGGCGCTCCAAAGCCTACAAGGTACACGAGGGTGAGTTATACAAGAAGAGCACCACCGGAATATTACAGCGGTGCATATCTGAGGAAGAAGGGCGACAGCTTTTAGCCGAAGTCCACGCAGGGATGGGTGGTCATCACGCCGCAGCAAGAGCCTTAGTAAGCAAGGCCTTCCGGGCTGGGTTTTTCTGGCCCACAGCTCGGGCGGACGCCGAGTCACTTGTCAAATGTTGCGTGGGGTGTCAACTTTTTGCAAATCAAAGTCACATGCCCCCAACAGCTCTTCGGACTATTCCGATTACCTGGCCCTTCGCGGTCTGGGGGCTAGATATGGTCGGACCACTTAAAGGGGGGACCAAGAAGAATAAATACCTACTGGTCACGGTGGACAAGTTCACCAAATGGATAGAGGCAAAACCTGTCAAATCAGCCAAGTCCGGACCAGTAATCGATTTTATATCCGGCGTGGTACACCGTTACGGAATTCCGCACAGTATAATAACGGACAATGGATCCAATTTTACGGCCCAAGAGGTCAAAGACTGGTGCGCAAAGATGGGCATCAAGCTCGATTACGCATCGGTTTATCATCCGCAGACCAATGGACAAGTCGAACGAGCAAACGGCCTCATTATGAGCGGCATTAAGCCATGTTTGGTCCGGTCTCTTCATGAGTCCGGCTGTCATTGGGTTGAGGAGCTCGACTCCGTTCTATGGGGCCTGCGCACCACCCCGAATAGATCAACGGGATACACTCCGTTCTTCATGGTCTATGGGGCAGAAGCAGTCCTCCCTTGCGACATTATTCATGACGCGCCAAGGGTGCGCACGTACGAGGAAAGGGAGGCCGAGTTAGATCGGC
Source organism: Elymus sibiricus (assembly GCA_039707655.1). NCBI lineage: Eukaryota > Viridiplantae > Streptophyta > Magnoliopsida > Poales > Poaceae > Elymus > Elymus sibiricus. Next base: position 390,248,307 of record CM077669.1, on the reverse strand, counting down.
AAGACGACTTGGACGCCTTGGAAGAGGAGCGCGACATAGCTCGGGCCCGTTCTACCTTTGATCAACAGCAGGCCCGACATTACCAGAGCAGGGAGGTCAGGGCACAAGCATACAACGTGGGCGAACTCGTCCTACGGCTCCCGGAGAAGCAGACGCATAAACTCAAGCCCAAATGGGAAGGCCCCTTCATAATTGATGAAGTACTCGTAGGAGGGGCTTACCGTCTTCGGAACCCGCCGGACAACTGCCTTGAACCAAACCCATGGAACGCAGCTCGTCTTCGGCGCTTCTATGGCTAGACCGGTGTCGTCATACTCTTTACCCTCCTCTTTTCTTTCTTTTCTTTGTAGTTTCTTTTCCCTCCCACCTTGATTTTTGGCAGGTTTGAATTCTTTCCTTTTCTTCCCAACTCTATGTTTGGCTCAACCGATCTTGTACTAAGATTTTCGGCCTACACCCTTAAGTGTTAAATCTGAACACAGCACCTGGGGGCTTCTTTCCGAAGCCAATGCTTTTATATTATAAGCACTTATTCACATTTATTGTGTACACATGTTTCCCTAGTCGTTTTCAAGCCATCATATGCATAAATTCGAACTAAGACTTTGCCAAGCTGGGTTGCCTCGCTCCTGTGGTTACCCTCTACGTTCCCGATTGTTCGGCTAGAGGGTAAAGGGAGCACCTCTGCTATTGTTACGACCGGGTCATCCGGATACGTACCTCAGACGGGTGAAGCCAAAAGCTAGCTATCTTCAGCAGACAATTGATCGGCTACGACGGAATCAACTAATAAGACTATGGTCGTCATGACCATTACTCGGGCTTCTTCTCTTACGAAAGCCCTTAGTCGCATACTAACAGTATACGGCCTTCTACCTACGATTTACGTAGCACCCTGAAGAAAGGTATCGATAGAGGTACTATTTTCTTCGGAAGATGTTTCTTACGCTAAGCAGTAATATAACATATCTCCCTGTGTGCTTTCTGTCTGTTCGCACCACATGGCCGGATTGCCTGGTTCCCCGAACATAATTCACTCCCCTCAGGTGATAATTTCCAAGGAACACTCCCAAGCTCTTAGCGCGGGAGGCCGAAGCCGATGGCCGGTTAAGACAAAGTTTACAACACAGACGGAGCAATTCCTCGATTATTAGTACATAGTTACATATAATCATACATTTGGCTGCCAATCGAGATTGTCGATTATGGTGTCCAGGGAGCAATCTTCTTGTGAGAGACGGGCGGCAGGCATCACTTGGTCATATACCAGGTGGAGCGGCACTTCTTGTCCATCTGACCCTATTGGCCCAACCTGAGCCATTCGCTCGGGGTTAAGTCCGGTATAGCGGGTCTTGATCATCGCCCACGCCTCTCGTGCTTCCTCCCGACAAGCCGATGTCTTCCACAGCTCGAACCTACTTTGGGCTCCCTTGAACCGATCGACTAGTTCGGTCATCCCCTCCGGAGGTTGCTCAGCGGGCCACAATGCTCTCACCATGCTCTTCATGGCCTTTCGAGCCCGCTCATGAACGGCGGACAGCTCCTTCAGAAGGCTTCCCTAGTAGGATCCGACCTCTTCTTCCGGTCGCCCAGAAAGGAGACCTGTACATGAGTCACGGCATGTGTGTTATGCTTCATTCATAGGAAATACCTTCTGATGTTAGAATCACACTTACCGAACATGCCCCTCTGTAATTTCTGGTTCTCTCCTTGGGCCTGGGCCAATTGGGTCTTTAAGCTCTCAATTTCTTCGGCCTGCTGTTTGTTCTCCTCCTTCAGGCGGTTCTTCTCTTCAAGGTGTCGTTGCAAAACACGACAGCCAGCCTCTTGCTGGGACTCGGCATATCGCTGAGATTCTCGGGCTACATCCAAATCTCTTTGTAATTGCCCTATTGATTCAGCTGCTACACAGTACCCTCGCGTCAGCTTGGGAATATACTAAGATCAGCAGAACAGATATACTCACCATGTGCCTCCCGAGTAAAGCTCTTCACTTGCTCTAATTCGGCCTTTACAGATTCCACCTGTGTTCGGCTGGCTTCCAGTTCCTTGGCCAGTTGCTCGCTCTGTTGCTTCGAGGCCTGCATTAGCAATAAAACAATACAAGGATCCTTAATTCGGTCGTGCCGACCAATTTAAGGCTCGGGGGCTACTGGGTTTACACGAGTGTTCGGATTCTAACAACCGACTACTCACCTACAGGCTGGACGATATCAATTTCATGGCCTCCCCGAGCCCAGCTCGGGTTGCTCCGATGTGTGCGTCCGCCGTGCGCAGAGCACTGAACTCTTGTTCGGAGAAGGCTGGGTGACGCAGGGCTTCTTGCCGCCGCCGATGATGCATAGCGCTTCCAACCTCGGATTTGGTGACGGATATGGCGTCACCGGAATCAGCTGGGGCTGGATTGATGGTGGGAACCCCCGTAGCAGGTTCAGCATGAGCGGAAGGCCTGGAATCTTGAGCACCGCAGGACATCCTGGCGACGTCCTCGGCGGGGGACGACCGAACTCTTTGCCTGAATATTTTGACATGAGGTCTCTTGTGAGGCTTTATCAATCATGATAATAAATCAAACAGTCGAGCAAAATACCTTTGAGATGAACTTATAGACGGGCTCGCCCCCGCGACCGGCTCGTTTGTCAGACCCTTGTTGTTTTCCGGCCTGGGCACTGCCGCCGTTGCCGATGTATGTCGCGCGGATCTACGGTGCTTGGGAGTAGGAGCCGTCGCAGTTGGGTCGTTGGAGGATACTTGCCTTTTGCGGGACGGATTTTTCTTCTTCTTGCTGGTCGCAGGGGAAGGAAAGGATCCAGGGTAATCGGCTATGATAGCCACCTTGGTGCCGTCAAGACCCTCCTGGTAGAAAACCCCATCTTCGGGCTCGATTGACAGATCTGGGTCATCATGAAAACCCGGATCATCATCACGGGAATAGTCCTCGGGCTGGGGGGCCGGACAGTTAACTGTCTCGATGAAGCTCCTCCATTCCTGTTCACATAAATTTAAATGCTTCGGTCAAAAAGGGACAAATTGAAAACCCGAATTGTGGTCACGGGGTTGAAAGGCGCACCCATTCGATGGGATTGTGGCTTGAGTATCCCTCCTTGGTCGACCGCCGAATAAAATCTTCTTGCTCCCCTTTGTATAGGTCGGCAAGAGCGGCGGCCAGTGCTGTTTGATCGCCAGGGCCCAGTCTTCGGGAGCGAGTAGTGTCGCTTGTCCCGTTGTAGCGCCACAAGGGGTGTATCCTCTATTGAAGGGGCTGGACGCACCGGGTGATGGCAGCGGCCATGACGTCAATCATGGTCAGCTTGTGATGGGCTAGTACCCTCACACGGGCTGCTAAGTGCTGCACTTCAACGTTGTCCTCTTGGGACAGGCTCTTCGGGCGCCAGTTGTACCTTTTCTTCAAAGGGGCGTCGGAATACTCGGGTAAACCCCTCCGAGATGGATCGAATAGGGGGACGTCCTCGATGTAGAACCATTCCGAAGACCATTCTTCGGACTCCTTCGGCGTCCCCACGGGATATCCTGTCCCCGCTATGCGGCATACTTAGGCTCCACCGACCTCAAAAATTGTCTTGTCTCGAGTGCGAGGGACGAGGCAGAAGTACTTCCTCCAGAATTCGAAGTGTGCCTCGCAGCCCAGGAACATCTCACAAAGGGCGACGAAACCCGAGATGTGCAGAATAGACCCTGGGGTGAGGTGGTGGAGCTGGATTCCATAAAACACCAGTAACCCTCTCAAGAACGGATGAATGGGAAACCCGAGACCCCGCAGGAGGAAGGGCACAAAACATACACGCTCCCCCTTTTGTGGATGGGGGAAATTCTCCGCGAGGGACTCGCCGTTGAATGAAGACAAACCGGCACGGACAACTGCCAGATCCGAGGAGGGAAGGTACCCTTGGGCCTCGAGGTCACGTAGCCGAAGGAGGGACACGGAGCAGCTTGTCCAATCCCCGGGGCGGGAGCCGTAAGGGTGCGAGGAAGAACTGGGGGCGCTCGCCATGTTTTTGTGGGGATCTTTCGCTGGAAGCTTTTTCCGATGGGGAAGAAGAAGATGTGGCTTGGACCACGATTCAGTTTGTTTAAATGGGCGGTACCTCCTTTGTGAGAGGGGTAGTCTTGTAAAAAGCTACTGAACCACTCGTCTCCCCACGATGCGTTAAAATCAAGAAACGCTATTACGATGGACCCGGCAAGCCCGTGACGTTTGGGATTTCACCGATGACAGGATGGTTGCCGAACTAGAAGGAATGAAGGGACTCGCCTCGCAAGCCGAAGACTTCGGCGCACAAGATTGATCGGATATACCTCGGCGTTGGAGGCTAGTCCGGGGGCTACTGAGGGAGTCCTGGTTTAAGGGGTCCTCGAATAGCCGACCTGTTTCTCATGGGCCGGACTATGTGGGCCACTGGATAAGCATTGGGTGATCAAGGGCCCCATCGCCAAGGTGGAAGTTTCAAGGAGCCATGGCGTGTCCTCCAAGTTGTCGATAGTAGATAGGCATGTTTTTCCCTTCGACGTGTAACCGACCATGTGTGAACCCTAGGTACCCTCGGCGTCTATATAAGCCGGAGGGTTTTAGGTTGTAGGCCAACAGAACTCATCTAGGGTTTTAGTCATACGATCTCGAGGTAGATCAACTCTGTAACCCTTATACCATCAATATAATCAATCAGGACGTAGAGTATTACCTCCATAGGAGGGCCCGAACCTGGGTAAACATCGTCTCCCACTTCTCCTGTTACCATCGATTCTAGTCTCACAGCTCGGGACCCCCTACCCGAGATCCGCCGATTTTGACACCGACACCATGTCCTCAGGAACAAACATAACTACTCACAAAGCATATTCATGTTCATAATCAGAGGAGTATTAATTATCATTAAGGATCTAAACATATGATCTTCCACCAAGTAAACCAACTAGCATCAACTACAAGGAGTAATCAACACTACTAGCAACCCACATGTACCAATCTGAGGTTTTGAGACAAAGATCGGATACAAGAGATGAACTAGGGTTTGGAGAGGAGACGGTGCTGGTGAAGATGTTGATGGAGATTGACCCCCTCTCGATGAGAGGATCGCTGGTGATGACGATGGCTTCGATTTCCCCCTTCGGGAGGGAAGTTTCCCCGGTAGAACAGCTCCGCCGGAGCCCTAGATTGGTTCTGCCCAAGTTCCGCCTCGAGACGGCGGCGCTTCGTCCCGAAAGCTCTCTTATGATTTTTTCCAGGTCAAAACCGTCCATATAGCAGAAGATGGGCACCGAAGGGCCACCAGGGGGCCCACAAGCCATAGGGGCACGCCCCCCAGGCTTGTGGCCTCCTGGTGGGTCCCCTCTGGTATTTCTTTCGCCCAATATTTTTTATATATTCCAAAATAATTCTCCGTAACTTTTCAGGACTTTTGGAGTTGTGCAGAATAGGTCTCTCATATTTGCTCCTTTTCCAGTCCAGAATTCCAGCTGCCGACATTCTCCCTCTTCATGTAAACCTTGTAAAATAAGAGAGAAAAGGCATAAATATTGTACCATAATGTGTAATAACAGCCCATAATGTAATAAATATCAATATAAAAGCATGATGCAAAATGGACGTATCAACTCCCCCAAGCTTAGACCTCGCTTGTCCTCAAGCGAAAGCCGAGATCGATAAATATGTCCACATGTTTAGAGATAGAGGTGTCGATAAAATAAAATACGGACATGAGAGCATCATGATCATCTTAAGAACAACAATACTTATTGATATATAATTTCTTATACTAGAGTAACAATTCATTCACAAGGTAAAGTATGAGTCAAGAACTCTATTGAGAACCAACAAACTATGATCACAGTCATTGAAGCAATTGCAATTTATCATAACATCGAAAAGAGTCAATATAAGAGCTTGTAAAGCAAATCCACATACTCAATCATCTTTTAGTCTTTCATAATTGCTAACACTCACACGGTACTTATGAGGTCAAAGCTTCAATTGGACACAGAGAAAGATAGGGGCTTATAGTTTTGCCTCCCAACTATTTACCTCAAGGGTAATGTCAACAGAAATAACTCATGATCACCCACATCCGAGTGGATATATGTGTCTAGATCATTCCCCAACACATGACGCTTGCCAAGAGAGAAAGGCGAAATATAGGAAGTGGTGAAGATCACCATGACTCTTGCATAAAGGTAAGTACTAAAGAGTAAAAGTAACAGATAGCCCCTTCGCAGAGGGAAGCAGAGGTTGTCATGCGCTTTTATAGTTGGATGCGCAATCTCTTAATGCAAAAGAATGTCACTTTATATTGCCGCTTGTGATAAAGAACTTTATTATGCAGTCTGTCGCGTTTATTTCTTCCATATCATAGGTTCGTATAAAGTTTATTTTCCTCACACTAATAGATCATACATATTTAGAGAGCAATTTTTTATTGCTTGCACCGATGACAACTTACTTGAAGGATCTTACTCAATCCATAGGTAGGTATGGTGGACTCTCATGGCAAAACTGGGTTGAGGGTGTTTGGATGCACAAGTAGTATCTCTACTTGGTGCGGAAGTTTTGGCTGATATGGGGTGGAAGTAAGCGTCACATGTTAAAGGATCTATAACCATATAACTTCTATTCGGAAATAAGCAAACATAACCCATTATGTTGTCTTCCTTGTCCAACATCAACTTCTTAGCATATAATATTTTAATGAGTGCTCACAATCATAAAAGATGTCCAAGATAATATATTTATATGTGAACCTCTCTTTCTTTATTACTTCCTTTTAATTGCAACAATGACCAATCGCTATGTTTGTCAACTCACAACAAATTTCAATCGACATACTTCTTATATGTGAAGTCATCACTCCCCATAAGATCATCATATATACTCTTTGCTTTTATTCTATTCTTCTTTTTATTTCTTTTTCTCAAGATCATAGCAAGCAAGCAAAGCCCTCAACTCAAAACTACTTTTTATTATATAACTCTCGGACTCGATTACATAGGGGGAACATAAAGCAAAACTCAAAGCTAGATCACACTAAAAACTTTATTCTACTAGATCAAGATATAACCAAAAGGATCGAACTAAGAAAAACGATAAAAGTAAAAGATGTGATGGTGATACCATACCGGGGCACCTCTCCCAAGCTTGGCACAAGCCAAGGGGAGTGCCCGTACCCATGTGTTTAGTTGTATTTCTTCGGAGGTGGTGATGTTGGAGTTGTTGATGAGGTTGGAGGCTTGTCCTCCCTCTTCCAAGGCATAGGCTCACCATCGTAAAAAGATGAACGAGTCTCCGGGATCCTCAAATCTGCAGCCAAACTCATTTTCTTAAATATGTATTCATACTCACAGTTTTGGTTTTGCAGGTCATAGATCTGGGCTTGGAGATGCTCGATTTTCTCGTAAAGCTTGAAGATGTCCTCCCCGATGTCCTTGGCATCCAGCTTGTGCTTATGGGTAAACTCCGCGATCATCATGTGATTGGCATTGAGTCCATGTTCCACCATCCCTTGGCACTTGAAGACTTGCTGCTCCATTGCTTCGAGCCTTGTCTCCACGCTTCTGGTCTTCTTTGGCCCCTCAACATCACGGATGTGCAGCACCCCCTCACGCATCTCAATGGTTTGAGGGTGTCGCAGCACCTCCGCAAGGTAAGGGTTGATGACCTTCTCGAAGAACTTGTCCTTCGAAGCACTTGGGGACGTCATGGCGATCTAAATCTGTCCGGGAAACAACTCAAAACAAAAAAGGAGATATTGTTGTGATACGAAGGTCAAAACCTTTGGGAGATTATATAATGAATTTTTACCGACCTAAAGGAGTATACCACAAGAAAACGGAGTCCGGATGGTACACGGGGTGGCCACAAGCCACAGGGGCGCGCCCAGGGGGGTAGGGCGCGCCCCCCTGGCTTGTCGCCTCCTCGTGCACTTTTTGGACTACTTTAAATTTTCCTAATTTATTAAATATTCCAAGACGGAGAAAAATTGCTATTGGAAAAGTTTTGGAATTGGTTTGCTTACCGTGCCACATACTTATTCCTTTTCGGAGTCTGAAACGTTCTGGTAGGTCTCCCTAATGTACTCCTCCGGAGTTATGGTATTGATAATATTGGTTTCAACATTTATGGGAGTACCTGAGATATAATGTTTGATTCTTTGCCCGTTTACCACCTTTGGGTTAGTGCCTTCGGCGTTGTTGATCTTGATGGCACCGGAACGATATACTTCCTCGACAATGTAAGGCCCTTCCCATTTAGAGAGAAGTTTTCCTGCAAAAAATCTTAAACGAGAATTGTATAGCAAGACATGGTCACCTACATTGAATTCACGCTTTTGTATCCTTTTATCATGCCATCTCTTAACCTTTTCTTTAAACAACTTGGCATTCTCATAGGCTTGGGTTCTCCATTCATCAAGTGAGCTAATATCAAATAACCTCTTCTCACCAGCAAGTTTGAAATCATAGTTGAGCTCTTTGATTGCCCAATAAGCTTTATGTTCTAGTTCTAGAGGTAAGTGACATGCTTTACCATAAACCATTTTATACGGAGACATACCCATAGGGTTTTTGTAAGCAGTTCTATAAGCCCATAATGCATCATCAAGTTTCTTAGACCAATTCTTTCTAGATCTATTAACAGTCTTTTGCAAGATCAATTTAATTTCTCTATTGCTTAATTCTACTTGACCATTAGACTGAGGATGATATGGAGATGCAATTCTATGATTAACATCATACTTAGCAAGCAATTTACGGAAAGCACCATGAATAAAGTGTGAACCACCATCAGTCATTAAATATCTAGGGACTCCAAATCTAGGGAAAATAACTTCTTTAAGCATTTTAATAGAAGTGTTATGATCAGCACTACTAGTTGGAATAGCTTCTACCCACTTAGTAACATAATCAACAGCAACTAGAATATGGGTATACCCGTTGGACTTTGGAAAAGGTCCCATATAATCAAAACCCCAAACATCAAATGGTTCAATAACAAGTGAGTAATTCATAGGCATTTCCTGACGTCTACTAATATTACCAATTCTTTGACATTCATCACAAGACAAGACAAACTTACGAGCATCCTCGAAGAGAGTAGGCCAATAAAAACCAGATTGTAATACCTTGTGTGCAGTTCTATCTCCAGCGTGGTGTCCTCCGTAGGCCTCGGAGTGACACTTGTGTAGGATATGTTCCTGTTCATGCTTAGGTACACAACGTCTAATAACACCATCTACTCCTTTATAAAGGTGTGGATCATCCCAAAAGTAATGTCTTAAATCATAGAAGAACTTTTTCTTTTGTTGGTATGTGAAACTAGGTGGTATAAATTTAGCAACAATGTAATTAGCATAATCAGCATACCATGGAGCATTACGTGAAGCATTTATGACAGCTAATTGTTCATCAGGAAAGCTATCATCAATAGGTAGTGGGTCATCAAGAACATTTTCTAACCTAGACAAGTTGTCTGCTACGGGGTTCTCAGCACCCTTTCTATCAATAATATGCAAATCAAATTCTTGTAGCAGAAGAACCCATCTAATAAGTCTAGGTTTAGCATCTTTCTTTTCCATAAGATATTTAATAGCAGCATGATCAGTGTGAACAGTTACTTTGGAATCAACAATATAAGGTCTGAACTTATCACAAGCAAACACAACTGCTAAAAATTCCTTTTCAGTGGTAGCATAGTTTTTTTGAGCATTGTCTAGAGTTTTACTAGCATAATGGATACCATTTAATTTCTTATCAACTCTTTGTCCTAGAACAGCACCAACGGCATAATCACTAGCATCACACATAATTTCAAAGGGTAGGTTCCAATCAGGTGGTTGAACAACAGGTGCAGAAATCAAGGTTTTCTTAAGAATTTCAAATGCTTCTACACAATCATCATCAAAAACGAATGGAACATCTTTTTGCAAGAGATTAGTGAGAGGCCTAGAAATTTTAGAGAAGTCTTTAATAAATCTCCTATAAAAACCAACATGACCAAGGAAACTTCTTATACCTTTGATATCCGTGGGACACGGCATTTTTTCAATAGCATCAACTTTAGCTTTATCCACCTCAATACCTCTTTCGGAGATTTTGTGTCCCAAGACAATACCCTCATTAACCATAATGTGGCACTTCTCCCAATTCAAGACAAGATTAGTTCTTCACATCTCTGCAAAACTCGATCAAGGTTGCTCAAGCAATCATCAAAAGAAGTTCCATAAACGGAGAAATCATCCATGAAAACCTCAACAATCTTTTCACAAAAGTCAGAGAATATAGCAGTCATACATCTTTGAAAGGTAGCAGGTGCATTGCATAAACCAAAAGGCATACGTCTATAAGCAAAGGTACCGAAATGACAAGTAAAAGTGGTCTTCTCTTGGTCCTCTTTTGACACAGGTATTTGAGAAAAACCAGAATAACCATCTAGAAAGCAAAAGTGTGTGTGTTTGGATAGTCTTTCTAGCATTTGATCAATAAAAGGTAGAGGGTAATGATCTTTCCTAGTAGCTTTATTTAATTTCCTAAACTCAATTACCATTCTATATCCTGTAACAATTCTTTGCAGGATCAATTCATTTTTATCATTAGGAACAACGGTAATACCTCCCTTCTTAGGGACACAATGAACGGGACTAACCCATCTACTGTCATCAATAGGATAAATTATACCTGCCTCCAGAAGCTTTAATATTTCATTTCTTACCACTTCTTTCATTTTAGGATTTAACCGTCGTTGGTGATCAACAACTGGTTTAGCATCAGGCTCCATATTAATTTTATGCTTACATAGAGTGGGACTAATGCCCTTAAGATCATCAAGAGTATATCCAATAGCAGCATGGTGCTTCTTCAGAGTTTTCAATAATCTCTTTTCTTCATGCTCTGAAAGGTTAGCACTAATAATAACAGGATATATCTTCTTTTCATCAAGATAGGCATATTCAGAGTATCCGGTAATTGTTTAAGCTCAAACACGGGATCACCCTTGGGTGGAGGGGGATCCCCAAGTATTTCAACAGGCAAGTTGTGTTTCAAAATAGGATGCTGATCAAAGAAAATCTTATCTATTTCATTCCTTTCATTCATATGCATATCGTTTTCATGGTCTAGCAAATATTGTTCTAAGGGATCAGTAGGAGGCACATCAATAGAAGCAAGACCAATAATTTCATCCTTACTAGGCAATTCTTTATCATGGGGTTGTCTACAAAATTTAGAGAAATTAAACTCATGGGACACATCCCCAAAACTTACAGTAACAGTTTCTTTCTCACAATCTATCTTAGCATTAACAGTATTCAAGAAAGGCCTACCAAATATAATGGGACAAAAATCATCTTGCGGGGAACCAAGAACAAGAAAATCAGTAGGATATTTTATTTTCCCACACAAGACTTCAACATCTCTAACAATCCCAACTGGTGCTATAGTATCTCTATTAGCAAGCTTAATGGTAACATCAATTTCTTCTAATTCAGCTGGTGCAATATCATTCATAATTTCTTGATATAAGGTAAAGGGAATTGCACTCACACTAGCACCCACATCACATAAGCCATGATAACAATGATCTCCTATTTTAACAGAAACAACAGGCATGCCAACTATAGGTCTATGTTTATCTTTAGTATCAGGTCTAGCAATTCTAGCAGCTTCATCACAGAAATGAATAACATGCCCATCTATATTATCGACCAAGAGATCTTTGACCATGGCAATACATGGTTCAAATTTAATTTGTTCAGGGGGTGTAGGTGTTCTAGTATAACTCTTACGAACCACAGTTGAAGATTTAGCATCTTCCTTTATTCTAACAGGGAAAGGTGGTTTCTCAATATAAGCAGCAGGAATAACAGGATCAACATTATAAGTAATAGTTTCTTCTTCAACTTTAATAGGTTCAACTATTTTCACTTCAATGGGAGGATGATATTTAAACCACTTCTCCTTAGGGAGATCAAAATGAGTAGCAAACGATTCACAGAAAGAAGCTACTATCTCAGAGTCAAGTCCATATTTAGTGCTAAATTCACGAAAAGCATCGGTGTCTATAAAGGATTTAACACAATCAAACTTAAGGTTTATACCTGACTCCTTACCTTCGTCGAGTTCCCAATCTTCAGAGTTGCGTTTAATTCTTTCCAATAAATCCCATTTGAATTCAATATCTTTCTTCATAAAGGAACCAGTACAAGAAGTATCGAGCATGGATTGATCATTACGAGAAAGCCGAGCATAAAAATTCTGAATAATAATTTCTCTTGAGAGCTCATGATTGGGGCATGAATATAACATTGACTTAAGCCTCCCCCAAGCTTGAGCGATACTTTCTCCTTCACGAGGCCAAAAATTATAAATATAATTCCGATCACGATGAACCAGATGCATAGGATAAAACTTCTGATGAAATTCCAATTTCAATCGGTTGTAGTTCCATAATCCAATATCATCACATAGCCTATACCATGTCAATGCCTTATCCTTCAAAGATAAAGGAAATACCTTCTTCTTGACATCATCCTCGGGCAAACCTGCAAGCTTAAATAATCCACAAACTTCATCCACATAGATTAGATGCAAATCAGGATGTAGTGTTCCATCTCCTGCATAAGGATTAGCTAGCAGTTTCTCTATCATACCCGAAGGAATTTCATAATAAATATTTTTAGTAGGTTCAGTAGGTTGAGGAGCAACTCTTTGTGCTTCCGGTCGAGGTGAAGATACCCCGAACAAGCCCCTCAAAGGATTATTTTCATAGTAACAAGTGACAGTAAATTTCGGCACACTATATAAATTTTTCCTTACCAAATTCCACTCACCAAAGGCGCTTCACTCCCCGACAACGGTGCCAGAAAAGAGTCTTGATGACCCACAAGTATAGGGGATCTATCATAGTCCTTTCGATAAGTAAGAGTGTCGAACCCAACGAGGAGCAGAAGGAAATGACAAGCGGTTTTCAGTAAGGTATTCTCTCCAAGCACTGAAATTATCGGTAACAGATAGTTTTGTGATAAGATAATTCGTAACGGGTAGCAAGTAACAAATGTAGCAAAGGTGCAGCAAGGTGGCCCAATCCTTTTTGTAGCAAAGGACAAGCCTGGACAAACTCTTATATCAAGCAAAGCGCTCCCGAGGACACATGGGAATTTCTGTCAAGGTAGTTTTCATCATGCTCATATGATTCACATTCGTTACTTTGATAATTTGATATGTGGGTGGACCAGTGCTTGGGTGCTGCCCTTACTTGGACAAGCCTCCCACTTATGATTAACCTCTCTCGCAAGCATCCGCAACTACGAAAGAAGAATTAAGATAAATCTAACCATAGCATGAAACATATGGATCCAAATCAGCCCCTTACGAAGCAACGCATAAACTAGGGTTTAAGCTTCTGTCACTCTAGCAACCCATCATCTACTTATTACTTCCCAATGCCTTCCCCTAGGCCCAAATAATGGTGAAGTGTCATGTAGTCGACGTTCACATAACACCACTAGAGGAGAGACAACATACATCTCATCAAAATATCGAACGAATACCAAATTCACATGATTACTTATAACAAGACTTATCACATGTCCTCAGGAACAAACATAACTACTCACAAAGCATATTCATGTTCATAATCAGAGGAGTATTAATTATCATTAAGGATCTGAACATATGATCTTCCCCCAAGTAAACCAACTAGCATCAACTACAAGGTGTAATCAACACTACTAGCAACCCACAGGTACCAATCTGAGGTTTTGAGACAAAGATCGGATACAAGAGATGAACTAGGGTTTGGAGAGGAGACGGTGCTGGTGAAGATGTTGATGGAGATTGACCCCCTCTCGATGAGAGGATCGCTGGTGATGACGATGGCTTCGATTTCCCCCTCCGGGAGGGAAGTTTCCCTGGTAGAACAGTTCTGCCCAAGTTCCGCCTCGAGACGGCGGCGCTTCGTCCCGAAAGCTCTCTTATGATTTTTTCCAGGTCAAAACCCTCTATATAGCAGAAGATGGGCACCGGAGGGCTGCCAGGGGGCCCACAAACCACAGGGGCGCGCCCCCCAGGCTTGTGGCCTCCTGGTGGGTCCCCTCTGGTATTTCTTTCGCCCAATATTTTTTATATATTCCAAAATAATTCTCCGTAACTTTTCAGGACTTTTGGAGTTGTGCAGAATAGGTCTCTCATATTTGCTCCTTTTCCAGTCCAGAATTCCAGCTGCCGGCATTCTCCCTCTTCATGTAAACCTTGTAAAATAAGAGAGAAAAGGCATAAATATTGTACCATAATGTGTAATAACAACCCATAATGCAATAAATATCAATATAAAAGCATGATGCAAAATGGACGTATCAATCCACCTCAGATACCAGGCCCAACCGAGCAATCGGAATGGAGGATTTGGTAGCCGAACGTGGTGTCCGCGGGACTAGCTCATCGTCATCCTCATCTTCTTCATTGTCGGGAGGGAGCTCCACAAAATAGGTGGCTCCGTGTCGAGGCCCGATGTAGTGCCAGTAGGAGTCGGGGATGGTGCGACATCAACAGGAGTGAGGACGACGAAGCGGCACCGGCAGGAGATCGGGGTTGCATGTCGACAACAGCAGTTGACAGCATCGGCGCGACGCCAACAGGAGTCGTGGAAGGTGCAACGCCAACAGGAGCCGTGGACGAGGGGCGCCCAAGCAATGGCGGCGGGGGGGCCCCAAGCCCACCATCCACATGGCCAGGGTCACGCGGGGTTGGTGCAACGCACACACCATAAAGGTTGGACATCGCGGCGACGCCGGCTGGGGGAGGCCGAGAGCACGATAGGGAGTGCATGCCTGCATGCCTCGTCGGTGATGCATCCCCAACAGGCCTTGGGGGACATCCAGCGCTGGCCAAACGGCCACCAGCGACCGGGGCGGCCTTGCGGGAGGCAAGGAGCAGCCATGGCGAGCGCGGCGGCGGCAGCCGAGGCAGCCAACGGATCCGGAGTTGATGACGCGGACGCGAGCGCCACGGGCAGTGCAGCGAAAGCTCGGAGGGAAGAAGAAATGCAGTCGAGAGAGGACGCAGAGAGCACCCCGGATCTGGTCTTTGCGGAAGAAATGGCTGCCGGAGGGAGTAGATAAGTGTGGAGCCGCCGGCCGGGGGCACAGGGTCGCGAGAGCCATGGCTGTTCCTCCCTCTCTCTCTGTTACGGTAGAAATATTCAGTGAACAAAAATAAGAGAAGTTGGGTTATCATCAATCATGATAGTACAACGAATACCCAAAATAATAAAAAATACATCTTGATCCGGAGACCATCTAGCGACGATTACGAACACTCAAGCGAGCCGAATGCGCGTCGTCGTCATCGCTCTCCCTCGCCTGAGCCAAACAAAACTTGTTATAGAGAAAGTTGAGAGGACGTCATGCTAAGGCCCCATAGGACCAACGCAACAAAACAACAACCATCGCTGACGAAGATAAGCGTAAATCGAGAGGAACCAACATGTAAAGACATGAACACAGACGAACGAAGACCGTATCCGAGCAAATCCACCCAAGACAACCATGACTAAACCCCGTGAGATCCGCCGAAGACACACACCCACACGCCCACCAACGATGCTAGACGCACCATAAAAAATTACATACTGCATTACATGTGGAGCCCCATAAATTACACCATACAGAATAAGTGTAATATTTGGAATTTGGGAACCGAATACATGTAGACCTGTGTTGCAAAACTTATCAAGTAGTATCATTTTTCTCGTGGTTTACCTGTGCAAAAAAGTGTTTTTTTAATAAGTCCTTAGATTTATACTAAAAGACTTCCAACAATACAAAACATTTCATAAAACACGGAAATGACAAACCACGTCCTCAGATTGTCAAACAAACCCAATCTTCAACACGATTCTCTTTCTTTCGACCGATCGTTTTGTAACTCTAGCTCGCCTACACCGCTGTGGTAAATGAGCCGGCCCAAGAAAGTAGATGGTTCATTTGCTTTCTTTCGACCGTTAGTTTGTTTTGATTTTTGCTTTTTTATATATTTCAAAATAAGCTAAATATAAACTTATATTTAGAATGTTTATGAAGTGTTAAAAAATAAGCAACTTTTTTAGATTTGTAATTAAGATGCCATCAACAAATACGTGTATTGGAAGAAGAAGAAAGACCAATTTTTAGGGCACCCGTTTTCGGTCTATTATAAATGCAGAAATAAAAAATCTGGTGACCAAACCCATCACTCTTCACTCTGAAAACCAGTTTCAGGGCACCGGTTGAAGATGTACGCGTCTATATGGCGCTTATTTTATTTTTTGAGAAAATTATATAGCGCCTGCTGCAAGCTATAACTCCAGCTCGCTCTGTTCGCTTTCTTTCAACCGTTCGTTTGTTTTGATTTTTACCCTTTTCTCTTATACTTTTATTCATATTTAAAAAGAAGCTAAATATTCATTTATGTTTAGATGTTTATGCAGTGTTAAAAATGTTGATGGCATTCAAAACAATACGCCTTAACAAATATTCACGCATTTCAAAAGATGTTCATGATTTTTTTTAAATGGTTATACAATGTAAAAAGTATTTTTGCACAATTCAAAAAATCCATATCATTAAAAAAATACGTGACATTTTTTCAAATAGTCACACATTTTAAAAATATGTTTGTGACATTTTTTTTAAATGTATACAGTGTAAAAATCGTCCCCCTAGATAAAAAATGGTTTGTATCATTAAGAAAAACAATTAACCTGTATTTTAAATATGTTTAACATGAATTCATAAAAACATAGAAAGGCATGTATTTGAAAAAATGTTAAATTATTTAATAAATGTTTAACATATATTTATTTTGTAGATGTATATGAAAAATATATAATGTGTATGAAAAGAAGTATACATCAAAACATATATTTAAAAAAAAAATAACGATATATTTTAAAAATATTTAATGCGTATAAAAATGGTTCCTGATGTATTAAAAAATTATACAATGTTTTGAGAAAAAAACTCAAAGAAAACTAGAAAAAGAAACCAAAGAAACCCCAAAACCATTTTTTAAACGGTCATAAGGACGATTGAAAACCAAAAAACGAAAGTGCAAATGTGTATAAAAACATACACATAAAAAGAAAACAAACAAAACCATAGAAAACGGTGAAAATAGAAAAAGGAACGAAAATTCAATAAAAACCAATGAAATCTGTAAAAAAAAACATAGGAAAAGACAAGAAAATGAAATACCCAATGAAAATTGGATCAGACCAGACAATTAGACAACAAAAGAAGAAATAAAACCGGACGTGTCAATGAACCAAGCAACGACCGAGCGAGCGAGAGCCGAGCAACGACCTGATTTGTGGGTCGGACCAATTGAGCAGATGCGAGAGGCGGGTGCGTGCGATATATAGCTCCGGTGGTTGAAGATGCTCTAGCACTTCTGTAATACTCCTTTCGTACTGAAATATAAGACGTTTTTGCGGTTCAAAAACATCTTATATTTGGTACAGAGCAAGTCTACATACATACTGTGAAAACCAGTAAGTTGCCCTAAAACAATGAAAAACAGTAAGTGGATGGGCCCGATATAGTTTGGCTTTGTGGAGCCTAATCCAACAACACAAAAGCCCTTGCCCCGAATCTCTTCCACGTTCTCCCTTCGGCGAATAACCGTAAGAATAAAGTGGACGATTTATTTGGTTGGAACACACTGATTCTGTATTGAAAAGGGCCAAACGGCCAACCAGGTATGCAGTTCTACGTCTTGTGCCATGTAGTTATCAAAGTATTTGACGCCATTTATCACCTTAATCCTATCACATGATATATTATTAACAATGTATTTGATGCCATTTATTACCTTAATCCCACCATATGACAGTTTTATTTTCTGGACAGGGAACAAGAGATAGCACTGCTTATACAGGATATCTTGCAAGCCTTGCAATTTTTATTGACATATTTTATAAATTGGTTATAGGTAATTGCAATTTTCACCGACATATTCTAAAGATATTTGGATTGCACTCTTGATGTTATATATTTAGAGTAATGTCCACCCAGCATGCTAAAGCAATTTCTCTGGTGCTAAATCAATCTCAAATAAATGTTACCAATGTGTCAAAAAATTCTGATTATGTTCTTTTAAGTTTCTTCTGTATATGATTGCTATCCCCATTTATAAACTGTTGAGGACCTCTTTGATTCATAGGATTTTGAAAACGTAGGAATACGAGAAGTATGGGGTTGAAGTGGCATGCCCACTTGAATCCTATAGGATCAGCAATGAGTGTTTGATGCCATAGGAAAGACAAAGGAATTGTAAAAAGAGGTGGGCCTCTTTGATTCGCAGGATTCTTAAAACGCAGGAATAGGAAAAACGTAAGAATAGAGTGTCGTGTCCTTTTCTACCCTACAGGATTTGAAAGTGTGTTTGATAGCACAGGAAAAACAAAGGAATTCTATAAAGAGGTTTGAGTGGATGGAAATTTTCCTCCAAAATGTAGTACAAATGAATCCTATGGAAAAGTTCCAAAGGATTTCAATCCTACGAATCAAACGATCATCGTAGGAAAAAATCCTAAGGATCCAAATCCTCCAATAATCCAATAAAATTCTTTTGTATCAAAGGAGCCATGAAGTGGATGTTAGATTTCCTATGAAATGTAGTGATTCCATAGGAAAAATTCCTATGGGATCCAATCCTATGAATCAAATGACCAACGTAGGAAAAATTCCTAAGGATTTCAATCCTGCAGTAATCCTATAGAATTCCTTTGAATCAAAGAGGCCCTGACACTCTGCTGAAAGCACATTTGCTCCCTTGATGGTTTTGGTAATTAATAACAACATATATGTCATTGAACTAATGTTTCCACTAAGCATATTTCAGGAAAAGTTCAATGATAGGGATGGCAAAAGGATTGTGGAGATACCCCAAGATGCAAGGAAATGGATTGGCAAAGCTTCAAGCAAGAGGACTCTACGTTTTACTTTGTGAGAAATCACTTCGAGTCCATAGGAAAGCCAATACTATTAAAAGGGGGTAAGGTATTGTTGGTGAACAAGATGCTCCACGTGTACAAGAGATAGTCACCAAAAACACCCACAAGCTCTTCCACAAAAGTCTGTCCAAAGTCAAATATCCAAAATCGGTGCAACCAACAATTCCCACTCGGTGCCACCGATTCCAAACTCAGACAGACCCACGCCAAACCCTAGCACATCGGTGCAACCGATTCCACTTCGGTGCCACCGAGTTTAGGTTGCTAGCTTTCTATTACCTCGATTCACAAAATCGGTACCACCGAGTTTTCTGGATCGGCGTCACCGAGTTGCGCGATCTGACCGTTGGTCGCCTAATCGGTACCACCGAGATTTATATATCGGTCTCACCGAGATTCAAAAGTTACTGCCTTTTGATCACTTCGGTACCACCGAGATTCACACATCGGTGTCACCGAGTTGGTCACTTTAGGTGTAACGGTTGGATTTTTGGGGATGCCTATATATACCCCTTCACCACCACCCACTCGCTAGAGAAGCACTCAGAACTATTCCATACTTGCCCCATCCAATTTTCTGAGAGAGAGCCACCTACTCATGTGTTGAGATCAAGCTATTCCATTCCTACCATATGAATCTTGATCTCTAGCCTCCCCAAGTTGCTTGCCACCATATCAATCTCTTCTACCAAGCCAAATATGTGAGAGAGTGATTGTGTGTTGAGGAGTCTATCATCTTGAAGCACAAGAGCAAGGAGCTCATCGTCATTACCGAGCCTATTACCTTTTGGAGGGTGGTGCCTCCTAGATTGGTTAGGTGTCGCTTGGGAGCCTCCTACTTCGTGTTGTGGAGTTGAACCAAGAAGTTTGTACGGGCAAGGAGATCGCCTACTTCGTGAAGATTTACCCATAGTGAGGCTAGTCCTTCGTGGACGGAAGCCGTTATGGAATAGTCAAGGTTGCTACTTCGTGGACCCTTATGGGTGGAGCCCTCCGTGGACTCTCGCGACCGTTACCCTCCGTGGGTTGAAGACTCCATAAACGTGGACGTACGATAGCACCACCTATTGGAACCACGGGAAAAATCTTCGTGTCTACAAATTGCGTTTGATCTTCCTCCCTACCCTCTACTATACATGCTTGTTGTTACTTTCCGCTGCTATACTTTTAGACATGCATGTGTAGGGTGTGCTTGACTTGCTATCATCGCTAAAATCTGCCAACACTTAAAATTGGGAAAAGGTAGAATTTTTATTTGGTCAAGTAGTCTAATCACCCCCCCCCCCCTAGACATACTTTCGGTCCTACATCTGCCCTATTACATGACAATGGAAGACTTCTCTTTTTGATTTACCCGGGCCCAAAGAAGCGTAAGCACGTAGAGGAACTGGTGGTGGTCCACCTTGATGCCACAAATGGACTGCCATATTTCATCGATGTGCTGGACTAGATGATATTTGATGATTTGAACCATGCACGGGTAGGGTTTCCATAACACTATCTATCATCTAAGCAATGGCTGAAAATATTTATTGAAGCATTAGATCATTCAGAAAAGTATTTTCAGATTTTATTTATTTTGTATTTCAGATGTCGATATTTTATTTTATGTAATTTTGGAAAAAAAATACACATGTTTTACTTGCAAAAAATTGATGCAGCTTATGTTCTGGAACATAGGTAGTATTTGTCAAGACGTGCGTTGCACGTGCACGTTTAATAGTACTCTGAAAAACAGTAAGTGGACGGGCCCGATCCAGTTGGGCTTTGTGGAATCTACTCCAATAACCCAAAAGCCCGTGCCCCGAATCTCTTCCACGTTCTCCCTTGGGCGACCAAAAGAAGGGGAGGAAAACCGATAGCCTTCCTGTCAATGGCCGCCTCCCCCTTCCAGGGCGCTAGGGTTTAACTCCAGCTTCTCCTAGATCTCTCTCGCTGCCCCTCTCCTCGATCAGGCACCGCAGTACCTGATAGCCTGATGGGGTACCTGCAGGAGGCCAGGGAGAATCACGTCAAGAAGAAGGTCGAGGAAGGTGAGTCAAACACCCACGCGTCTAGTTCTTCGCGATTCGGAATACTAAGAAATGCAGAGCTCGTCCCAGTCCTCTAGTAGATGTGAAATCGGGCGGTGCGTGAACCCCGCTGGCGTTTCCTCTTGAAATTGCAACGCAATCTGAGCGGAATAATGCGTAGCGGTAGTTGGCTCGTTGCAGTTTCACCGAACCAGGGAGGGAGGCTCTGGCTATGAATCTTAGTTAAGGGAGGCGTTGTTATGCGTAGTGGTAGCTGGCTGCTTGAAGTGGTCTGCAGGAAGCTGGATTGATCTGAAATTTGGGTACCCTGTCTGCTACAGTAGAATCTGATAGTTTATTTATCTGAAAGAGCTAGTAACATTACAAAGGTTCTCATTCTTATTTATCTGAAAGAGCTACTTTTGCCCACTTTGTTTCACTTTTCAGCTTTGCGCAGCAAAATGAAACAAAAGGCCCTCAAGGAATGTGATGTGCTGTGTTCAAAATATGCCGAATGTGCTCGAGGAAGAACTTTCTCTGTGGTTTGGACATGCCGCAAGCAAGCGAAAGAGTTGAATAACTGTCTTCATCAATTGTAAGTGATCATTATGTGTCTGTTATAAACTGTTGTTTTTCGACAAATCTTGCAAGTTATATCTTGATTCTTGTTTAAACCTCATTTATTAAGGTAGAGTCTCACTCGTACAAATATAAAATTTCTGCTTTAAAGACCCCAATATTGCTCCGTAAAAATAAATATTCCGTAGAAACATCGTGCTTGTAGATTAATCACAGAAACTAATAACCTGGCTTTATTCATTATTCAGCAGAAGAATAACGTTAAAGATATCTATATATTGTACAGACAATGAGACGATGTGAATAAGTCTAATGAATTAGTTCATGCCTGTCAGATTTTCCTGATTCTAACAGCTCATATACTACGTAGACACTAGATTTTTCCATCACCGACAAAAGTATGTCTCCTTTTATATTTAAGTTCTTCATATAGCATAGCTCTAGTCGTCGATTTGGGTTTAGAAGCTGTCTTGTTGGCAACTGTTGCTATTTTTGACCAAGTTCATTTGGAATTTATAGAGCCATGTTCGTTGTAGGTTCTGATTTATAGTCCGAAGTTCTGACTCTGCCAGGAACTTGCGCCTGTTCTTTAGAATGGCGCCTGAACAGAGTGTAAAACCATTGGACAAGATCAAAGAATGTGATTTACTTGTCAGTTGTCACCAAATGGTAACTTTCCATTTGGGGAACCTAGTGCTGAAGCATGTTTGATGTTCAATGCATTTGCCTGAATCTTGAGAAGTGCATTTATGCTATTAGTCACTGTTCCAAATATCGCTCAGTTAATTGCTGATATGGTCAAGTAACTTCTATTTGTACCCCTCCCGATACGAAAACATGCTATTCGAGCCATTAACTGGTAGGTCTAGTTAATTTGCCTGACAAGCCGGTTTATCTGCCGTCAGGCCGAATTATCGGCTGGGCCAATTGACTGCTAGGTATTTTGTAGCCCAAAACTGCCCTGTTCCCTCCCTACTTTTTTATGTGCAGGTTTATGGCTTTCCAGATCATCTGCAACATCATCAGAACATCAAGGCACAAAAGTAGGATTGCATATAGCCTAGGATATATAGATATGGCCTTAGTTCACCTGCCGATAAATGGGTTACCAATAAATTCAGTTAAATGGCTGATTCGCCGATTAATCCCTACTCAGCACCCGACCGATATGGTACTAGTTACTGATATCCTGAACATTGCTATTAGTTATTACATTGTGTCTCTTTCTAAGTGACAAACGCAACCGAAATCAGTTATGGGCTGAGCCATGGAATTTGGTTCCAACTGATTGTAAGATGATTTACCATTACCTTTTTTTCTCTATCCTTGAAGTGGCATGTTGCATACTAACATTGGCATGGCAGATACCTCATTTATGTATAATTCACCAATGTGCTTTGGTATGTTGGCAGCACCAATGATGCAATACTGGAAGATATGAAGAAGGCTTACATGGACGAGCAAGAGAGCAAGGAGAAAAACCAATAATCTTTATGCACGGATAAATTGAAAGTCATGGTTCTCCATGCCTGTACGTACCCTGCTGCTTCCGGAATTCGGCAGTTGCTTTCTGGTCATCTTAGTTGATTGAGGCTGAATTCCTAGAGACCTTTTGTGAACATTTGGGTTTGTCCAGATGCATGACCTGGTATGATCTCTAGGAATCAATGTACTACTTTTATTGACTTGCAAGTTGTGTCTGATAGCATTATCCTCCAATAACTGGTTTAGCTGGCCTAAGTGTTCAGTTTGACCTTCAGAAGGTAATTAAGTACTGAATCATTCACGAAAAATACATTTTCAAGCTTTGGGCTAAAAAACTGGCGACTTCTCTGTTTTTTAGCCCAAAGCTTGAAAACATAATGCCAGAAAGTTGCCTTGGGTTTCTGTTGAATATGCAATATACGGTACCTTCTGGACGCACTCGGTTGTTCAGTGTTTTTCTTTTTCTTTTTTGACAAAGCTGACCCTCTTATGAATGTTTAGCCAAAAAATGACCCTAGTCTGAAACTTTAACCAAATATAGCTCTTCTGCTCAGCGTGACCCATTCCAGCGCTAAACTTGGCTAGATTAGCAACATGCATCTTGGTTTAGAGAAAAACTTGGCAATATCGCAAACAGTGACGATTTGGGGTCAAGTCCAAGGACCTTGGAGCTGACCTATTTTCCATTCTAGCGGTAGTTTTGGTGCTGAGCTCTCAAACTGAGCGTCACAGTGAGTAGCTTTGATCCTCGAATCGCTGTTTCGTTAGCAAAATCGGTAGGTTTTTCTGCCCACCAAGATGTTGCATGGTGCTGATTTAGAAGTTGAGCGTCGGAATGGGTGGTGCAAAGCAAGAGTCATTTTGTTAATCTTTTGCAGTAGGATCATCTTTAACTAAACTTTTAGAAAAGGGTTAGTTTTGTCAATTTTCCCTCATTTTCACCCAAATAGATTTCATAAAGATGTAGAGAGTGTGATCGTGCTCCCCGATGTCTATGTATATTGTTTGGCTTGTTGTTATAGCATCTGGAAACTTTGGACATACACACAGTAAAGAAAAGACAAAACATTCAGTTTATAGGATTCATCTCTTCAACTGTGCAAAATTTGTGTAAAGCATCCGAACTTCCCAAGATCCATGTTGTGGGAAGTGCCGACGCCTTTTGTTATCAATTTCGTCTGAAACTGCTCGTCACTCGCACATGATCACGACGGAAAGAGCGTTTTCAGCTGCTGGGTGGGGTTTGCCAACCAGGCACAGTACAGCCAGGCGGCCGCGGCGACAGCGGCCGCCGAGAGCACGGCAACGGCACCAAAACGCGAGACGTCCTTGGCGGCCACCGCCACCGCCATCATCCCGAGCTCCGCGAGGCTGGCGACGGCGATCTCCATGGCGCCGATCAGCTTGGCCTTCCCCATGGGGCTCCCGGTCTGCACCACCTGCAGCCCGATCAGGCTGTAGGCCATGTGCCCCAGCCTCGACACCACCTGCATGCTCAAACCACATTAGTCTACCAAAAATATTCGATCAAAGCACACGTTGCAGTTCTCACGGCGGAATGGAAATGCTCTCGTCGGACGGACTTACGATCAGGCCGAGGAAGGCGAAGAGGGCGCCGCGCCGTGAGATGGATCCGGTCAGATAGACCAGGACGGCGGCGCCGAGGAGCGCGCTCTGGGCGAGCAACCCGGCCGCTCCAGCATTGAGGATGCCGAGCTCCTTGACAAGGCTCGGCGTCATGAACGTCGCGAGGATCCCCATCAGCGCCGACGAGCCGCCGAAAACGCCCAGGACCAACGGGCTCACTCCTGCCAACAACGCACGAACAGGCAGCAGCGTGAGCTCTGTGATCTCTGGAACACCAGCATGCATGGCCAAGCAGTGGCGCAGACGCACGCACCGTGATGGATCAGGAACGTGGTCATCAGAGCGCCGGGGGCGAGCGCGACGTTGAAGCAGACGAGCACGTAGGCGAGGCTCGCCGGGAGGACGGGCTGGCTGATGTACTCGCTCCACCCGCGTCTGATGGTGGCCACAGCATCTCTCACTGTTGACATGACATGAAAGTTTACCGCGTCTTCTAGCAGGCTTCCAGCTGAATGTCTGTCTCGCCTATCCTTCGGATGTCGAAAGTTGAAGCAGCATGTAGGCCTCCTCTGTCTTCACAGTGATCGAAGACTCCGTCGGCGAGTCGGTTCATCGCGCCTCCAAGAAAAAACTTCAAAAGCATTTAGGCAATTTTTGAGGAACTTAACAGTGAACGCTTTACTGCTTTGCATTGCCTGAGACGAGGAGAAAGATGGTGCTGGTACTAGCATCGTATGCATCATACATGAACAGGCAGAGCAGAGAGCGATATGAGGCAGGAGAGCTTGATGCAGGTCAGCGGGTCGTTCTTGGAGAGCAGGAATGCAAAGACTGACGCGCCCGCCGTCTGCGCAAGAAAACCATACACTGATCCTTCTTTCAAAACAAAACCATATACTACTACTGATTACACAATGTAGAATGCAGAGTTGAAGCGGTCGGAGATGCCAGACCTCGCAGATCAGATCGACTCTGCTGAGCGTAGCATTCGCCTGCGCGAGCGCGATCCGCCTGCCTTCCCCTGCGAGCTTCAGCCACACATTCAAACGGTCTTCAGATGAGAAAAATCCCCCAAATTCATAAGGTTTTGACGCGCGAGCTAGCATTCCCACATTCATAGAGGCTCACCTGCACAACGAAGTCATGCTCGGCGATGATGCCGAGCGACACACGGGAGAGGCTGTCGACGGCCGTGGACGCCACCAGCACGGCGAACCACGGCCGCAGGAGAAGCTCCGGCGCGGTGGATGCCCTTGGGATGGTGAAGGCATACGTGATCACTGCCGCCGACACCAAATGTGCTGCGGTCTGACACGTCGAGGACACGCGGGTGACAAGAAAGCAAAGAATTCCGGCAGCAGAGAAGCATGAGCACTAAAAATTCTCGAAAATTGTTCAGAGAATCACCTGAATTACAGTCAGAGAGCAGTACGTGGGAATCAGAGGGAGCGAGCTCACGAGGCTCCCGACCAATGGACCTGCGACGAACACCACGAGCTGCGCATCGAATTCAGGCACTTGAGTCAGGAACTAATGTGAGCAGGGGAGCTTGATCAGATCATGCACCTTCGTGAAGAACCCAAGAAGCGCGACCGGGAGGAGGCTCTGATGCAGCGTGGCGACTGCGGCAGGCCAGGTGAAATTCCAGAGGTGCTCGGTCGCGTTCCCGGCGAGGCAGGCCCCGTATAGAGCTTTCGCCGGTAAGTAGACACAGATGAGGTGCTCAGAATCGTTGCTTGCTTGTGGTAATCTACATTATTGTTAGAAATAATTTTGTGGTCTACCCCCTATTCCTCTGTGCTTATCCGTGGTGTCGCTCACAATTCGCATATCTGAGGTTAGGTGGTAGGGACTTTCTTATACTGTTTTTTCAAAAAGTCAATCTCTTATACAGATAAGATTCCTAGTCTTTCAACTAGTTTTTCGGGATAGACTCCAGATCAAACTATCAACCACGATCATATTTGTCTGTTAACGGATCCTACCCGTCATGTCCCCGGAGCACACGTTTGTGAGCAACGCGTCATAATATAGTGTAAATTTTTTTAATTATGTAGATTAACATTAGGCCTGTAATCTAACTATACGATCTAGCTCCTTCCGATTATCACTGTACCCGGTTAGTCTTTTCAATATAAATAGTATATTGTATTCCACTGATAATCGACCAGCTTCCTTAAGCATATAACTTAAAGTACTTTCCAACAAGTGATAATTCCATGATAATCATGTAAAGTAATTCCATGCATAAATACATGTGTAATTCCATAATGAGGTATTTCGAATATTAGCAATTCCTATTAATTTGAATATAGTTGCAGGACACATAATTCCAACAATTATGAGTATTACCAGTATACTAAGTACCTTTCATGGCGGCTGGGTGAGCAGGGGTTGATTCCAAGTGGCCCTCTGCGCCGTTTCCCTTCCGCGGAGCCTGGATTTTCATATCAAGAATTCAAGATTACGGTACACCAGTGGGCAAATGGTGAGCTCTGTGAAGATGAGGCAGCCAGGAAGAAATGAGAAGAGTTTTGATGGAAGAGTGGCGGCGATCACCGGCACGGTGGCGAGGAGAGGCAATGGCGCGGACTCATCCTTGAGTATGGTCAGCTCGGTTCGTTGGATATTTGACGAGGACAGATTCACGAAGGGAGGGCCGCCATCTTGGTATCCTACGGCGGAGGCACCCTCGCGGCTGTACTCTGCCAGGCTCGTACCGGAGCTCGCGCCGGCGTGGGAGCTTCCGGCGAACCGGGTTTTTGACCTCAAACTGCGAAACACGCCACAGTCAGCAAGCCTGAAGAAACGGGAGGAGCACCCAGAAGCAGGGGGGTACCTCCGCGGCGGCGTGGCTCGGCAGCCCGGGCTCCGAGTGAAGGCTGCTGGTGCCGGTTTGCGGTGCGAAGTGGAGGAGGCGGAGGATGAAGGCGAGAAAACCTTGGACATGGAGACGGAGGCAGGCATGGCTGGCCGCCTGCGTCGTCGTCGTCCAGTGCAGGCGCCGGCGCGCGGCGCGCGCGGGAGTTGAATGAAACGGATAAGGTGGCTGTCCGGGCCGTGGGGATATGCCTGCGCAAGGCTTTTGGGCCTCGCTGGCAATAATCATCTGTCCGGGCCAAGCTTTTCTGCGGCCCGGTAAAGATACTCTTCGCAGGTAAAGATACTCCTACCGCTCAAAAAAAAAAAGGTAAAGATACTCCTGTCAACTAAACTTGCCATCTCGTGGCAAATAAAATTGCCAGTTCGGGACGAAATGTTAAAATCCGAATGTTCGGGATTTATCATTACCGTTTTTTTTTTTTGCTTGGGTGCTCACCGCCAGCCCGTCATCGGTTGGTCGTCAACGGGTTGCTTGTCCGTGGTTGGTGACCTCCTCCTTTC
The DNA here is from genome assembly GCA_039707655.1 of Elymus sibiricus. Classification (NCBI taxonomy): domain Eukaryota; kingdom Viridiplantae; phylum Streptophyta; class Magnoliopsida; order Poales; family Poaceae; genus Elymus; species Elymus sibiricus. The sequence continues at coordinate 390,220,269 of CM077669.1, read as the reverse complement.
AGCAATGGAGGATGGTGATGGTCTTTGACTAGAGCCCGCCGTTGTGTAGTGCAAGCAGCACTGATTCTTGATTTGACGCTCTGGTTGTTGGACATAAAATTGTTTCCAGATTCGACGTGACACATACCATAGCCAGTCCTTTGTATAGGATAGAACAGAAAAAAAAAGAGTCACTCGTGTTTTACTGTTGTGTGCTCTAAGTGAACATTATTTAGAACACACTGGCCAGGCCAAGAACATGCATCGCACCCCTTCAAAAACAAAAACAAAAAACAAAACAAACAAAAAATGCGCGCACCGCAGGTGACTCCAGAACTGTCCGTGAAGCCGAAGAAGACCGGCCCAGGACGTAACAAACTAGCAATACGATCAAGCCAACGGTTCGAGTCCGACATTATTTCTCCGAAACTTGGGAATTTCGCCCCATCTCAAATTTCCCATCCAAAGTTGGAGCATTTGTGACTATGATCTTTTCCTTGGCGCATGCACTGCATCTAGTAGTAAGGTGGTCCATTTGGAGCTGGCTGTCTTTTGTGGTCAAGTGGAAGGATAGCCTGCTGATTCATTTCACTAGGCCACTGGCCGCCCATCCTATCAATCAACCCTACTAAAGCTTCCGTGCTCGTACCACTAGGTAGGGCAACCTTTTTTTTTTTTAGAAAAACACACGCTCGTGTCCGGTGTACGTAGTGGGCACATTGACGCTGCCGTGTGGCACGGCGAGTGCCACGTTTGCCGTGTGGGAAGAAAAAAAATGAAAAAATCTTCTAGTATTTCATCGTGCATGCATAATGCATTCATATCATGCAATACTGCGTAGGGCGTGGCGTTGGATGCATCAGTGAGCGAGCCCACGCAAGGCTGGAGCAGCGTCCCCAGTTATCCGGTGCACATGCGCGACCTGCACCTCCACGACCTCTGGAGACGATGGCGCGCGCGGGCCGGGGGATTGAAACCGAGTGCGGGGATGGATAGGGCGCGGTTGGGCGACAACCCGGGCCCGTCGCGCCTAGGCACACCGAGCACGCAAACGCGAGCATCCCGTGGATAACATCAATGCCGTGCCGCCAATGATTTTCGCCATTAATGGCTGCCTCGTTGCCGCAAGTGGAAGGTCGATTCAGGATTGGACTTTCTAGTTGAGTCTTTTGGGTGTGATCGGAGGACGATCTCCCCTACCCTGGTGTAGCCATATAGAGTAGGGATTAGCACCCCTTTTGTTGATCATTCATGGCTTAGCTCGCTAACTTATTTGGAGCACCTTGCTTAGCCGAGTGGTAACGACGAACTGATCAATAGCACTTGACGGAAGCCAACACTTTTGCTGGTTGCGATCACTCAGTTGGAGGGACCTTTGACGGTGCCGTGCGCACTTGTTACCGCACCTACAACTAGAAACAAGCTGGGAGCGTCGCGGTTTCCGTCCAGAAGCGCGATTTCAGAAAGTTGTGACGTGGCCACGCAAAGCGGATTGCCACGACCGACTTGGGTTGGGCCACCTCGCAACATCTTTAACGAGACGGTGGGTCTTGACGAAAGGAAAACGAAGAGAGCGTAGGTACGTACGCGCTGCGCTGGCGCCACTCTGGTCTTGGTGTGGTGGCTCTGCCGTTCTTGGTTGGTGCACCGGCCCAAGTTAGGAGGAGGAGGAGGAGCCGGTGATCGATGCGCGTATAGCCTTTTCGATACGCGCCTAGTCTTTTTCTGTGTGCCGATGGTGCGCGTTGCGTTGCGTGCCTTTCTCCGATGCGACGCGGAGCTGCTAAAAAAGAGAGACACGGGAACGGGCGGCGAGCGGAAAGAAAGAAAGCGGCTGGGTCAAGCTCGTGTATGGTGTGGCGCTCGTGCGTGTGCGGGTCGCCGGAACTCCGAGACGTCGCCGTCGACGTGCCGACGGCGGTGACCATATGGATAGGAGTAGGACGCATGCATCCCGTGTCCGCGTGAGCGTTGATATGTTGGGATTTTTTGATAGAACCACATATGCCATGTGGTCCGTGTCCGCGTGAGCGTTGATATGTTGGGATTTTTTGATAGAACCACATATGCCATGTGGTCCGTGTCCGCGTGAGCTGTTTGTATGACCGTGGTGTTGATTGGATGGAGGGTTGGAGAATGAGGAGCGAAGCTTGATTTGGACTTTGGAGGGGCGTCAACTCAACGTTAGGCCGGTTCCTACTCTACCTTAAAAATAGTTTACCCAGGGCTATATAGGAAATAAAATACATGGGTTCAGATCGATGGATGCGTTAGTTCACTTTGTTTATCACAGGGGTAGGAGGACTGTCATTAAGCTGTGAAGTGGATGTATTGAAAATGGGGAAATGGTACTTTTAAGGGACTGGCTAGGGATAAGTCGCATGAGAAAATAATTTGGGCTAGTCGATTTTGTCTAATCGACTTGCACAAGTTCGGATCAGTCGTTTACCCTGACTTTTTTTGGATCAGTCTTTATCAGCCATGGACGTCCAGGTTGCCCTCCATCGTATACTCAACGTGCTTTGGTGTTTGCAGCCAACCGAAGGTGAAAAATTGAGCGGTGACACTACGAGTGAATTACAAAAAACCATCATATTTAAAGTTGTCACGTAGATTTGCCACCACATTCCTAGCGCGTCCCAAAAATCTATCACTTTCGTAGTTAATTTTCTCAATAAACACAAATGGCCGATTTGAAGCCGTTAACCACGATTTCTGACAGGACTGGCCCACATGTCAGTTGCCACTTCGGACGAGTGTAACGGTGACTGGGCTGACGGTCGTTAGCGTCGCTAGGTCAGCCCGCGCTCTCTCTGTCCCCCCTCCCGATTCATTTCCCCCGCATTCTCCTTCTCTCTCTCGAGCGAGCCATGGCGGCAACGACGGCTAAAGCTAGCGGTGAGGGCGATACAGTAGGCGGTGGAGGAGGGACAGGAGGCGATGGTGACGGCTTCTCTGAGGTGGACAACCGGCTCGGCGGCAGTAGCTTGCCGACTCAGCTAGCTGCTTCGCCGGAGCGGGCACATCCCCCCCCCTTCGCCGTTGGAGTTTGATATCGAGCGGCGGGCGGCGACGGCGTTGGCCCACCAGATAAGGGCTTCCGACGTCGGCCACAGTCATGAGTGGGCTTCAGGTTTCAGATGCGTCTGGTAAGTGTTTTTGCCTCTCTCTCTCTCTCTCTCTCTCTCTCTCTCTCCCTCTCCCTCTCTCTTTGTTGCATTTTAGGTTTTCTCTGATTTAGGTTTAGTGATTGTCGTGGGAATGTCCCTGACAATAGAACTAGGGGTACGAATGGAGGGGCGAAGTCTAGCTGCGGCTCAGGTGTTTCACTTGGATGTGTACGAGTTCAGGCCCCACTCGGAAGTGGTAAAAGCCCTACGTCTCGAGCCCGGGGGCTGGTTTGTTTTGCTTATGTGGGAGTATGAGAATACAAGTGTCGGAACCTTGCTACGGCGTCCGGTGGTGGCTTATATAGAGTGCGCCACCACCAGCCGAGCGCCGCATTGAATGTTAGTTAAAGCTACGTTACAGAAACTGCCGCTTTAACTAATGCGTTACTGGTAACGCATGACTGATCAATCCCAGAGGACGTCTCTTCATATTACTCAACGCTACGTCTCCTGGACCGTTGAGTTCTTGTCGACCGAGTGTAGATGTAGCCATCCGAGTGCGTCTTCAGGTGCGTCCGAGTGACTCCTCAGGTCTGACCGAGTGCACCTCTATTTCTGAACTTTGATACCGATGTGGGACCATTGGTAGGCCCCAGATGTCAGGTCTGTGACCCTACCCAGGATAGACATCCTCATTAGTAGCCCCCGAATCCATGAGGTTTTATTAGTCGAGTGATCGACACTCGGAAGCATCGACGATCTTTCGGAAAAGTTCGAGAGACGATCATGTCGTTCCTCACTCGGCCTCAAACCAAGATGGATTCAGGATCAATGTCTTCGATGAAAATTATCTTGTAGTTTAATCCGAGTGGCCAGCTGGTGTGAACCATTCACTCGGTTCGAAAGAGGGTGTCATCAGGGCACTCGCGGTGCGGCCTCATTTGAACACGGAGAAATTTCCGCGCGTTCGAAATCGCCAAAATTGCGTGTGGGCGCGCGGCGAAACGGTCATGTCCCGATAATTTGGGGTAATGGGCACGACGCCTCGATAACCGCACCGGGAATTACGCCACGCGTCCATGAGGCCCTGTACAGTAGATCCGCGGATCTCGCTCCGTTCGCAGATTGACGGCCAGAGATCGCGCCGGATCCTCGATATAAATAATGGGGAGTACTGTTGGGGCGAGAACAGATCTCATCTTCCCCTTGTCCTTCGTCTTCTCCGACGCCCACCTACACACCTTCTTCCTTTCCCTCGTTGAAGGCGGCTCCGAGCTCATCGGTGAAGATGCGCACGGCGTCCGCGACCGCGAAGGTCGAGCGGGCGAAGAAGAGCTCACGCGCTTCCTCTTCCAGCCCCGGAGCGCCGGCCGGATGGACGCAGGGCGAGTGGCTGCCGTCGCGGGTGACCAAGGCCCGGATGCTGGAGTTGGAGGGTCAAGGACTCGTGCCTGAGGGAAGCTGGTGGCTTCCGGGAGCAGGCGAGGACGAGCCATCACCGAAGGGAGACGAGCGCGTGCTCTTGGTGACTCACCTCGAGCGAGGTTTCTCTCTCCCGCCCCATCCTTTCTTGGGTTTCTTCGGTGCTCAACTTCACCATCTCCCACCCAATGCTGTCGTCTATCTAGCCGCTTTCATTTCCTTGTGCGAAAACTTCTTGGGCTGTCACCCTCATTGGGGTTTGTTTAAACATCTTTTCACTTGCCGAGTGATGACCGTGAAAAAACCCACTCGGTCGAGAGACAAAACCAATGTGGCCCAGCTGTGCGGGGGACTCGGAATCCAACTGCGGGGCAAGGTTTGTTTCCCGCAGATGACATTTCCTGACTCGGTAAAGGGGTGGCAGGAGAACTGGTTCTACTGCCACGACATCCCAGTCGGTGAGGGTCAGTCGGGACTTCCCCCATATTCTTCCGAGCGCATTCGGCCAGTTCCCCGATTGACCGTGACCAAAGAGGAGAAGACCGAAGTAGACATCTTAGTGATAGCGTTGGTGGCTCTAGTGCAAAAAGGCGTTAACGGCCTCGACCTGTTAGAGGTTTTCCTCCAGAGGAGGATCCAGCCGCTGCAAGCCAGAGGTCACCCCATGTGGGAATACTCTGGACCGGATGATCCCACTCGAACTCACCCGGAGGAGCTCAAGGAGGATGAGGTGGAGGCTAAGATCAAGGCGATCACCCCAGCGCGCGACAACCCCAGGGGGAGCAGGCAGGTGGCCCCACTCTCATTAGAGAATCCGGCGAATGAGGTAAATTCCGAAGGTTTATCAACCGAGTGATATTTGCATATTTGTTGTAGTTGATCCGACTGACCCTTTTCTCCATTCGACAGGCCTTCACGCAAATGATCAGCCAGGTGTCACTCGTGGATAGGGGTCCGGTCGATGTTGCCAGCGACACCGACCATCCAGATGACTCGGCCGAAGTAGGAGAGGCCGAAGCAGGAGAGTATGAAGCGCCGAATGACGACGAGGGCGCCGAGGAAGACGAGGAGGAAAGCTCGGAGGAAGGAGACGAAGTGGAGTCGTCGCGTTCGGAAGACAAAGCACCCGAATCCCGTTCCAAATCGCGCCATGACTCGGGAATCCGCGGTGGTGGTCCCAAAGGATCAAAAGCCGCCAAACCGACTGGGTCTGCCCTTCCGACCCGTGCTTTGAAGCGCGGGCGTGGAGAGCTTGTCTCTTCTCCTGAGAAGACGGCAACGCAGCCCAAAGTTGCCACAACCAAACCTTGGAAGGCGGTCTTCGTCCCGACGATTAAGATGGCCATCCCAATGGCCTCAGCGTAAGTGTTTTCATTCCAATGGTTGTTGTCTATTCTGATCCGAGTGATCAATTATCCAAGTGTTTCCTTTGTAGAGCTGACACTTCGACTGCATCGTCCGATCCTCAAACCCTGGAGAAAGAGCGGGCCGACGCAGATGTTGCATCTTCGAAAGGTAAGCTCCAATCTCACTCGGTAATTATAAGCAATTTCCGAATGTTTATTCATCTTCGACTGTCTTGAACACTTGCAGCGCCGCATGAAGTGATCGACCTTGATGCAAACGACAAGGTTGACCCGGCGAACTCTCCAGCCAACGCGGACATTGTGATGCAGGAGACATCGCTTGCCGATACTTTGGTGCCCACACAAGAGGTCGGCTCGGGAGCCGGGGCAGCACTCGGTACCGATACTTCATCTCACTCGTTGACTCCTTCTGCGCCCAATATCTTTGCGCGACACCATGTCCCGGAGGACCAAGTGGGAGCAAGCAAAGAGGCGCTGATCCAGCTGGAGATAATGAGCGACCGACTGAAGACGGCGTACGATGCAAGTGAGGCTCTGAAGAAGAATGTCCGAGTAAGTACTCTTGTAAGTACCCTCCGTAGTCAAAAAAATTATGTTTCTGTCTTGTAAGGATTCGTATCCGAGTTCGAGTACACCGGCTGGGTGTGTTTGAGTTCCAGTGGGGGCGCGCTGAGCGCACCCACTGGGTGTAGTCCCCGAGACTGCCGTCGACTGGAGCAGTCGGCGGGAGTCTTAAAGTCCGAATGAATGTAGTGTTCAATCCATCCGTTTTGTTTTTGATTTTCCAGTGGGGGCGCGCTGAGCGCACCCACTGGGTGTAGTCCCCGAGGCTACCGTCGACTGAAGCAGTCGGCGGGAGTCTTAGAGTTCGAGTCAAAATATTGACCAATATCCTTTGCTTTAAATCTCGTTTGCAGTCTGTTTGTGAGCTCGGAAGCCACTACAAAACTCTAGAGAAGGAGGTGTTGGACCTGCGCGTTAGTCTTGAGGCCGAGAAGACCAAGAACACCCGATTGGAGGAGGAGAAAAAGGCACTTGAAGGTATGTTCTTCCTGCCCGACTGTAATAATAGCTTTTCCCTTCTCCATCCGACTGAATATGCTTCATCAAATTTTCGTAGAGAAAATCGTGAACTTGTACAACGGCTGAAGAATTCTATTTCTTTAGAAACTGTTGAAAGGATCGATACGGTTGACTAGAGGGAGGGTGAATAGGCAACTACCAATTTTTAACTTTTCTTTAACAAATTAGAGTTAGCAACAAAATAGGTTGTCTAGATATGCAACTAGGTGAGCAACCTATATGATGCTAACAATTACAACACAAGCAAGCAAAGGATACAATACAAGTATATCAAGCACAATGTAAAGGTAAGAGATAACCACAAGTGGAGCCGGTGAAGACGAGGGTGTGTTACCGAAGTTCCTTCCCTTTGAGAGGAAGTACGTCTCCGTTGGAGCGGTGTGGAGGCACAATGCTCCCCAAGAAGCCACTAAGGCCACCGTATTCTCCTCACGCCCTCACACAATGCGAGGTGCCGTGATTCCACTAGTGGTGCCCTTGAAGGCGGCAACCGAACCTTTACAAACAAGGTTGGGGCAATCTCCACAACTTAATTGGAGGCTCCCAACACAACCACGGAGCTTCACCACAATGGAATGTGGCTCCGAGGTGACCTCAACCGTCTAGGGTGCTCAAACACCCAAGAGTAACAAGATCCGCAAGGGATTAGTGGGGGGGAATCAAATATCTCTTGGTGGAAGTGTAGATCGGGGCCCTCTCCTCCAAACCCTAGCAAATCAACAAGGTCTATTGGCTAGGGAGAGAGATCGGGCACTTTTGAGCTTTGGGGCAACAATGGAGCAAAGAGAGGAAAGAGGTAAGTCAACTTGGGGAAGAAGACCCTCTATTTATAAGTGGGGGAAATCCAACCGTTATCTGCCCCCAGCCCGCACACAAGCGGTACTACCGCTCCTCGGAGCGGTACTACCGCTTGGGCGGTAGTTCCCTACTGTCACACGCAGGCATAGAAGCACAGGAGCGGTAGTGCCGCAACAAGCGGTACTACCGCTCAACTTCAGCGGCACAACCGCTAAGGATTGCGCAGGACAGAGGAAACAGAGGTAGTGGGGTAGCACTGGAACGGCAGTACCGCAACAAGCGGTACTACCGCCCCACTACCGCTTAGGGAAAAATAACACCAGAAGAAAACACGGTAGTGCAGCGGTAGTAGGGGGCGGTAGTACCGTGTCAAGAGGTACTACCGCTTTACTACCGCTTAGCTGAAAACAATACCAGAGAGGTTTCTCCAAGCGGTAGTGGCAACGGTAGTAGGGGCCGGTAGTACCGCACCAAGCGGTACTACCGCTCTACTACCGCTCTACTACCGCTTAGCGGAAAACAGCACCAGAGGGGTTTCTCCAAGCGGTAGTGTTGCGGAAGACCACAGCGGCAGTACCGCTCTAAGCGGTACTACCGTGGTACCGAGCGGTACTACCGCTTGGGTGCATTCAAATAGCCCAAAGATAACAGAGGGATGCTCCAAGTTGCGGGAAGGTTATGTGGGTGCAAATGGGTTGTGTACGTGTTGATTCCACCCATACCTTCCAACGCGGACCCCCTCTTAATAGTACGGGTTTCCTACGACTCAAATCCACCGAAAAAGAAATCGTCGGAAAAACACCGTCTTCACTCTTTACCATCGACGGGAACAAACCATCTCGTGCCACCTAATGAAATCTGAAATGCTCAAAGCACACGGTTAGTCCGCAAACGCATTGTCATCAATCACCAAAACCATTAGAGAGAAATATGCCCTAACAATCTCCCCCTTTTTGGTGGATTGATGACAACACCCGATTTGCACAGGGGATATTTAAATAATACAATGCAAACCGAAACTCTACAAAATATAGACGGGCTCCCCCTAGATGTGTGCACTATTTAGATTTGCTTTTGGAATGCAAAGCACACACACATAGGATCAACACTCCCCCCTATATTTTATAGACAAGGCAATACTTGCAACATACATAATACGAACACTTAGCATAGATGCAAGTATGAGCATGAGAGCATGAAGATAAAAGGGCAACAACATAATCATAGCTCCACATACTAGGATAACGATATAATGACATAATAAGATAGAATAGAGATAAGCGTATGTCTCACACCATACAAGCATAGTCTCCAAGTCTCACACGAAAGCAAATAAGATAAAAGAGTTCACAAGCGGGAAATCGAGGCAAATAAAACGAGCTTGTGACTCGGCAACCCATGCAAATCCCCGGTCCTAAACTCTCCCCCCCTTTGACATCGAGACGCCAAAAAGGCAAAGAGTGACTAAACAACCCGAGGTGGTAGCCCTACTTCGCATCCTCGTCCATGGAGTCCTCGGTCCCATCCTCATCACTGCCATCCCCTGACTCCTCAACAATCTCCTCATCACCCTGGCCCCTAGCAGCAGCAGACGGAGCAGAAGTGCCAGCATCATCCTCCGAGTCAGTCCACGTGCCGTGCTCAGAAATCCACCTATCCTCAGGCGTGATGGTCTTCTCTGAACCGCTGGGAGCATCAATCTCCATCTTCCTCATCATCGCAATCTGACGGCGGCGATCAAGCTTCTCCTTAACATGAGCCTGGTACAAGCGGTGCTGAATGTCGGACTGGAAGCAGAACAACTTCTTGACCTTCCGCTTGAGCTTGGCAGCCCAAGATGGCTGCTCTGAAGGTGGAATATACTCAGGTTCATCAGACTCTCCGGACTCAGCACCCGGAATCTCAACCTCGGGAACTGAACCCCAGTGCTCCTTCTGCCTCAGCTTGGTAATATCATGAGAAGACATAGGACCGGTCTCAAGCCTCTCCTCAGGAAACAGCCTGTGCCAAGTGTCCACAATTAGCTTGAAGATCATAGGAGCATAAATGGGAACCTTCCGGCCATAGGCTGCCGAGCGAAGCTCACTCCACATAACATGAGACACGTCCAGCACACAAGACTTGCCCTTCTCCTTCTGACACATGACCAACATATCAACCAGGTACCCATGTACCATGTCAAAGTTTCCCACACGAGGGAAAAGAGTGTTCCTGAGAATGCGATGCATAATATCCAGAAACGGAATCAGCTCCTTAGTTTCTCCCTTGCCAGTCTTCCTGATGTGCATGTACCGGAGCAGCTTGTCCTTGTGGGACGGAGATGGATTCCTGTGGGGGCGAAGGCCAAGAGAGTTGTCCAGCCCCTCATCTCCGTAGCCCAGACTGTTCATGAAGGTCTTCCAGGTAGACTGCATCTGTCTACCATGAGTCATCCACGTGAGAGTCCTGTTATTATCAGTCCCAAAGTGCACTGTGGCAAAGAACTGCGCCACTAACTCAGGATCGAAGTCGTTGTTGAAGGTGATGATTTTGACGATGTCAAACTGCTCACAAAGCGCCAGAGACTCACCAAAGTAAGCCATGTCAGTCTTCATGTGAGTAATGTCAATGGACTTGGTCTTGATAAACGTATTCTTCTTGCCCTTGATCACATCATGGTACGCTGCAGCTTGATCTTTGTTCCAGAAAGGGCGTCTCACCAGAGCAGGGTCCTGAGGACGAGAGTAGGGATTGTGCCTCCTGTAGGCCCAATACTCTTTGGCATTCATCTCTGACACTGACTTGGCTGGCTCCTTCTTCTTCTTGGCAACTGACTTCTTGCTTGTCCTCTTGGCAGGTGCGGGTGGAACATCTTCTTCTTCATCACTTGTGAAAGATCGTGGATGTCGCCTAGAGGGGGGGGGGTGAATAGGCGCTTTAAAATAATTACGGTTTAGGCTTGAACAAATGCGGAATAAACCTAGCGGTTAATTTGTCAAGCACAAAACCTAAAACGACTAGGCTCACCTATGTGCACCAACAACTTATGCTAAGCAAGATAAACAACTAAGTGATAGCAAGATATATAACTAGAAACAATATGGCTATCACAAAGTAAAGTGCATAAGTAAAGGGCTCGGGTAAGAGATAACCGAGGCACGCGGAGACGACGATGTATCCCGAAGTTCACACCCTTGCGGATGCTAATCTCCGTTTGGAGCGGTGTGGAGGCACAATGCTCCCCAACAATGCCACTAGGGCCACCGTATTCTCCTCACGCCCTCGCACAATGCAAGGTGCCGTGATTCCACTAAGGGACCCTTGAGGGCGGTCACCGAACCCGTACAAATGGGACCCTTGAGGGCGGTCACCGAACCCGTACACTTTGGCAACCCTTGGGGGCGGTCACCGGTACCCGTCAAATTGCTCGGGGCGATCTCCACAACCTAATTGGAGACCCCGACGCTTGCCCGGAGCTTTACACCACAATGATTGAGCTCCGAGCACCACCAAGACACCAAGCCGTCTAGGGTGCCAAGGCACCCAAGAGGAACAAGCTCTAGGGTGCCCAAACACCCAAGAGTAATAAGCTACTCAACTTCACAACTTCCACGTATCACCGTGGAGAACTCAAACCGATGCAACTAATGCAATGGCAAGAACACACGAAGTGGACAAGTCCCTCACTCCCAAATCCCACCAAAGCAACAAAAGCTATGGATGAATATGAGAGGAAGAACAAGGAGAACACCAAGAACTCCAAGATCTAGATCCAAGGGGTTCCCCTCACTTAGAGGAGAAAGTGATTGGTGGAAATGTGGATCTAGATCTCCTCTCTCTATTCCCTCAAGAACTAGCAAGAATCATTGGAGGGATTGAGAGTTAGGCAAGCTCAAGAAGGTCAACAATGGGGGGAGAAATGAGCTCAAAGGATAAGAAAACCGTTGGGGAAGAAGACCCCTTTTATAGGGCCACCCCAAATCCAACCGTTACCCGTGCAGGACGCGCACAAGCGGTACTACCGCTCTTGCGAGCGGTACTACCGCTCGTGCGGTAGTAATTCAAAAACAGCAGGCAACAACAAGAAACTGGAGCGGTAGTGCCGCACCAAGCGGTACTACCGCTCAACTTAAGCGGTACTACCGCTTAAGCTTTCGCAGGACAGAGGAAACAGAGGAAGTGGGGTAGCACTGGAACGGCAGTACCGCAACAAGCGGTACTACCGCTCCACTACCGCCCCACTACCGCTTAGGGAAAAATAACACCAGAAGAAAACACGGTAGTGCAGCGGTAGTAGGGGCGGTAGTACCGTGTCAAGCGGTACTACCGCTCCACTACCGCTTTACTACCGCTAAACGAAAAAGAATGCCAGTAGAAATCACGGTAGTGCAACGGTAGTAGGGGCGGTAGTACCGTGTCAAGCGGTACTACCGTGGTCCCGAGCGGTACTACCGCTTTGGTGACAGGTAAACTGCCCAGACAAACAATAAACCCTGAACTGCCATAACTTCTGCAAATGAGCTCCGAATTGAGCAAACTCAAGCTTGTTGGATAGAGGACGACAAATACTATCCAACAGCGACTGGTTATATTAAGAAGTGGCAGTAGAGAAAATACCAATGATATAGAGATGAGAAACCTCTATGAATGAAGAACCGGCATAAACTCCAACATCGAAAACATCATAGAAGATGCATATATGAACTCCGTTTTCGATGACCTCGAGCTTGTCATGAAGATGACCAAAAGCTCAAAGACTCACAAAGAGAAACACCAAACACAAACCAAGAAATATGATGCAAGGATGCAATGGTTTGAGCTCTCTACGAAGATATGATAAAGCTACTCACTTGAGAGCCCCCCTTGATAGTACGGCTATCGATCCTATAACCCGGTCTCCCAACTACTACCATGAGACCGGTAAAATAGAAAACCTATCAAGGGCAAACCTTTGCCTTGCGCAAAGTCCACTTGAGCTAGATGATGACGATCTTGACCTCCTCAAGTTGGACCACCTTTCTTGATTGCGCCGGCTCGATGAAGACTAGCTGATTGCTCCCCCATACTCCACTATGGGTGAGCCACTCTTCGGCACATCTTCACAAGTCCATTGTCACCACAATGGACAGCAAGCTTCAAGCATGTGATCTCTTCGTGATGCTCCACTTGAACTTGCACACCGCAATCTTGATGACGATCACCACTTGATGTCATCCTCCATGGGTTGTGTGATATCTTCCTTTTGATGCACGCCCATGGAAACAAACCTAACCCCACAAAGAACTCTTGCATAGAACATGGGTTAGTACACAAAGCGTAATGGACAATGCTTACCATACCGTGAGATCACTTGATCCCACTCGGTACATCTTCTACGCTTTGTGTGTTGATCAACTCGAATCACTCTTCATATTTAGTCTTGATCAACCTTGAATCTTTCCAACTCTCTTCATTAGGATGATGTCTTGAAGGTAAACATGAATGTTCACACAATCTCCTTCTTCAAGACATGCTTGCAATAGGCTCATCTCTTACATGACCAATCTTTGGATAACTCCATGAATAACCTTGGTCAACACATATTCTTCTTCAAATCACCTTGAGACCAACAAATGGTCTACAAGCAAAGCCTATGGACAAACCCTTCAAATATAGCTCAAGGCAACCATTAGTCCATAGAGATTGTCATCAATTACCAAAACCAAACATGGGGGCAGCACATGTTCTAACAATCTCCCCCATTTTGGTAATTGATGACAATCACTTTCAAGAGAGTTTATATAAGGAATTAAGCATCACCATGAAAAGCAACAACTAATAATGCAAGAGCATGTGATGCAAATGCTTGGGAACAAAACCAAAGCAAGCATGAAGAAATAGCTCTCTTAATTTCTCCACAGAACTCTCTTGAACTTCTCCCCCATTGGCATCGATTGCCAAAATGGGCGAAAAGCTTAGAAAGCCAATATAATATGCGTTCCTCCATAAGGTGTGTATTTCTCAAAATATGAGTGAAATACAATACACATATCCAATGATGAGTAGCTGGAGGAAAACAAACTATATTGAGGATCCAAAGATTGCAAAAGGAAAGACATGACACAAAGACATATCAAGAGAGAAGCAAGCAATCAAAAGATCCGAAGGACCAAAGCATAAGACCAAAATCCTCTAAACTTCTCCCCCATTTGCAAATGGGCGAAAAACTTAGAAGGCCAACATAATGTGTGTTCCTCCATAAAGTGTGTATTTCTCAAAATATGAGTGAAATACAATACACATATCCAATGATGAGTAGTTGGAGGAAGACAAACTATATTGAGGGTCCAAAGATTGCAAAAAGAAAGATATGGCACAAAGACATACCAAGAGAGAAGCAAGCAATCTAAGGATACCAAAAGGACCAATCAATCAAATAATCCGATACCAATTGATAGAAACCCATTGAAAGATACCAATTGGACCAATCAATCAAATGATCCGACGAGCCACACGAACAACATATATTATGATAAGAGCAAAGGAGTGTTCTAAAGACATAGGGGAGCTCCCCAAGGTTCATGCACAAATTAGAATTTTTGCATTAAAATACAAAGTGCACAAACATGGAATCATCACTCCCCCAAAATCAATAGAAACTCACAACAAGTGCAAGTGAGCATATAGGAAACTAAGACTAGCACTTGCAACATACACATGGTTGAGCAACATGAAAGAGAGGCAACTTAGGAATAGGCTCAACCAAAACGATGTGTGTGAGTCATGGCAAAGCACCTGAGAAGACTAATATAAGGAAGAGCATTGAGCATCAACATAGTCTTGAATAAACGAGATACAAGGTGCAAGACACGTCCTTCCCACACACAACAAGCAAATGGGTTCACAAGCTCACTAAAGTGCGAATAAACTACAAAGCTTGTGACAACCCGCGGTGAAAATAGAGAATGATAGCATTGTCAAGAGGAGGGATACCAATTGTCATGGCGAAGCCTCGTCAAGACTAGCAAGAGGAAAACAATCTTCACCACAAAAGAGTGCATCAAAATGCAACGATATAAGATCCGCACTCAAGACAAACGATTTCACGGAGCCACCAAAGAAATAAAACAAGAAAGACAAGGTGGTCGTGAAAGAGAGGATATCATCTAGAGATGTAATTTCTCTCAAGTGTATAAGGTTCTAGGTAGATGAAAATCATGATGATATCAATCCACAAAGAAGGATATACACACGAAATAGTTACAACACGAAGGAACAAGATATCCAAAAGGAAGTCATAAATATACCAATAAGATCTTTGCTTGAAAGCATAGCACATGGCTTAATATTGTCTTATTGTATATCAATGAACTCCAACTACACGAACATCAAAGACATCACAACTCACAACAAGAGTTCATTGTTGGGATGCTTTGAGAAAGGAAACAAGTATCTGATACCAATTGTGAGAAACGAAGCAAGTATCACGAGAACGAATCAAGAACATCATGCCATGATGCAACCTACACAAGGTTGAATGCAAGAAAAGTATGCATGAAGTTGATACTTGTTACCGGGACAGCTTTGGACGGATGTAGTAGGTACCAATTGAAGGTAGTAGAAAGTAGTTCGTTGATCATCCTAGCTTGACTCCAATAAGCACATGGTGACAACACCTTCCTTGTGAGTGAGCCGAGCATCCAATGCATCTCCACTTGTTCCTAGAACAACATCACAAACAAAATGGTACCCAAACTCATTGGGACCAAAGAGTTAGTGAACCAACAACACATAGGACAAACTCCACATAAATATGTGCATATGGATATGAAATTGAATTTCATGCACATCTTATCCAATTAGAGACATGGTGGAGTTTCCCCTATATATTGGGTCAAAGAAAGAAAACATGCCAAAGGAAATACATAAAGTAAATATGCATGCTTAAGACTTCCAAGAACCAAAGGGAGATACAATTTGGACAAAACACCAAGTAAACCAAGAAGGCACACGAAAGAGTGACGCAACATAAGGTTGTCCAAATTATATCAAAGAACCAAATCAACACATGATTCAAGACAAATTGAAATCAACACATGGTTGATTTCAACACTCAACAACACATGAGAAGAGATGCCAATTGAAACCAAACCAAAACAACACATGATTGATAAGATACCAATTGGAAAATATACCAAGTGAAAATAAGATACCAAATGAAGAAATAATCACTTGAAGGATACCAAATAAAAGATACATCAAGGAATGAGATACCAAAGAAACACAACAATAAAAAGATATCGAACTCCCAAGAGAGAGGATGGTTCCAAACAAACCAATCCCTCTACAAAGTTTCATGATGGCACAAAGTACCAAAAAGAAACGGTATGCCTTCCACCAACACACACTTGATAAGGATCACAAGATGAGTGTTCTAAAGAAAATAGGATAGCTCCCCCAAGCGTTGTGCATTATAGAGAATTTGCATTTGAATACAAAATGCACAAGATGGGATCACCACTTTCACTAAATCTAGAAAAACACTAGACAAGATCAAGAAAAGAACAAGATCCACAAGTGGTATGGAAGACAATGGGAGTTGACACATTCCTTGGCAAGCAATAAGACAACTAAAAACAAAAGCCAATGTAAAGATGATCAACAATTTCTACCACATACAAGAATACCAATTGTCAAGAGACAAGAAGTATTTGGAATTAATTCCCGGAGGTAGATTGCACAGGTATCCAAGATCATCTTCACAACAAACAACACAAGCATATGACAAAAGATAAGAATTAAGCACAATGCTTAGATAGATATTCTTGATAGCTTCAAGTAGGCAACCAATCATGCAAGCAATGATTAGAATAACTTGAAGCAACCGGTTCCCAAATAAGATATAAAAGTACATATTGGAGGAAAACCATACCAAGAAAATCTCTTACAAACAAGATCCAAAGATGAGCAATAAAAGCATTTAAGCAAATTGGAACTTGTTTGAGCAACCATGCCACATAGGAACAAGATAATCTATACTATCAACTCTACGTGGCAATACCTCAAATGTACACATTTTCTAGGCTTGTAATATACACAAAGCATATTACTCCCCCATAATGTGATACCAAGGACAACCAAACAAGAGGCAATAAGAGGATACAACACGAGATAATTAATGGACTATTTAGAATTTGAATTTCTCATGAGAAGACATACCACATAGAGACTAGATAATCTTGCAATATCAATACTAGGTGGTATTCTTCATGTACACACATTTGTAGGTTCGTGAAGTGCACGAAGCACATCACTCCCCCAAAATGGGTTGTTCCATTAATCTCTCACAAGAGCCAACTAAGATACAAACAAGATGCAAAAAGGCTCAACACAACACTCACGCATACATGATGTGCAAACCAACATACACATACTTGATTACTCAAGACAAGCAAATTGGAAGCACAACATATATACAAACACATGCAAGGTACACAACCAAACATGCAAAGGGGCAAGTAACTTTCAATGTAAACAATTTAAGTACAAGTTACCGCAAGGAGGCACATTGGATATAAGATAGAAACTTGATAATCCAATGACTTGGCTTTTGACAATATGAATGATGAAGTCCCCTTAATTCTTCATAATATAGCCAAGTCTCCAATGCCCTCCAACAACACCTATTGATCAAGTTTGAGCTTGTTGGTCCCCAACCAAGTTGGGTCCTAAGAGGTTAGTCACAATAGGCTTGGCTACCCAAATGGTTCTTTTCTTGACACCACTTTGAGTACCAACTAACTTGGCAAACACATTGCCAACCTTATCCTTCCCAAGAGAATAGATATCATCAATTAGAATAGGGTTGGATAAGGTACCATTCGTGCATGAAGAAGCAAAGTGACCCTTCTTCCGACATAAGTAGCAACATTTACCCTTTACTTTCTTCTCAATTGATTTCTCAACTTGAGGAGCGTTGACTTGGGTCTTCTTGGGAAGTGGCCTTTCTTCAACTTGAGTTTGGACTTGAGGCCTCTTCCCTTGTTGCTTGTCACTATGAGGCTTCTTCTTCAATGGGCAAGATCTAACATGATGCCCTTCAATTTTGCACTTGAAGCAAATAATCTTGGCCGAATTCTTGACTTGTTCTTGGCCCTTCTTCTTGTTGATCTTGAACTTCTTCTTCTTATTGGAGTTGAATCCAAGTCCACCTTTGTCATTGGGAGATTTTTGCACACTCAAAATATTCTTGAGTGTGGACTTCCCTTCATGACTCTTTTCCAAGTCTTTCTTCAAAGAAGTGACTTGGGCCTTGAGCTCTTTGATTTCCTCTACATGGTTAGTATCAACACAAGCACTAGAGGAAGTATAAGCTTCATCGTTAGAGCAACAAGGCAAGGAAAGTAATTCATCACAAGATGTAGCAACATTATGAGTAGATGAACTACGAGGACTAGCACATGGCAATGAAGCATTTCTACTAGATGTAGTGCTAATGTCCACATGAGGCTCACTAGATGTTACCTTAGTAGTACAAGCCTCATGAGCTATCTTTAGCACATCATGGGATACTAGAAGATCACCATGAGAGCTCGAGAGCTTTTCATGACTTTCTTCCAATTTCCCATAATTGCTAGATAGCACCTCAAGTTGAGCCTTTAGCTCAACATTCTCCTTTAATATGGATGCTTCACAAGAAATAGAGTTAGTAGTACAAGCATCATCATTAACAACAAGAGGAGAAGGCAACTTGGCAAGCTCTTTAGCATAAGAAGCTTGAAGTTGAGCATGAGACTCGGTGAGTTCAATGAGCGAACTCTTAACGACCCTTGAGCCATTTTCGAGGTGCTCAAAGTCCTCAAGGAGTTTAGCATGCACAAATTCAAGCTTATCATTTTTAGTTCTAAAATCATTAGCCACCTCGAGAGCTCTATCATGGGATTCCTTTAATCTAGATAATTCTAGAGCAAAGGTCTCCTCAAGAGATTCCTTGGTGGTATGTTCAAGTTCAAGAGCTTGAGATAGCTCCGCAATCTCATTAGCGTAATCACGCTCATGACTTTCCATTTTCTCAATGGTGGCCTCATGCTCCTCGAGATGAGATTCCAACTCCTCCATATATTTCTTGCCCTCAATGGCAATAGTCATGATTTCAAGGAAGTTAGAACAAGCAATTTTATTCTTATGAAGAGCTTTAAAAATCATTTCACCCTTAATATTTAAGGATGCAACATTATCATTCTCTTCATCATTATCCTCATCCTCAAAATCATCAACATCATCATCATGAGATATATTAGGTTTCAAAGTAGGAGATACCTTTGAAGCCTTAGCCATAAGGCAAAAAGCAATAGATGATGATGTAGGATCCCTTGAGGCACCATTCAAGACCACATCTTGTTCCATGAAGTGTTGGGTTTCCTCTACATTGTTAGCACAACAACTAGAGGAAATAGATACATTTTTATCATGGCAACAAGACATAGAAAGCATATCATCATGAGATTTAGACAAGCAATTTCTACATGATATGCAAGGACTATCAACACAAGCATGTGAAGCATTTAGAGTGCTCGAAGTGTTGAAGTCCAAAGATGAAGCATTGCAATAAGATAGTGATGAAGAATCATCAACAATAAGCCCACTATCATCATTGCAATAAACACCACTACTCACCATAACATTACCTTGTGGCAAACCACATGTAGGTGAAGTAGAAGAAGTTGAGAAGACAACACGGCCGGAGGTGGAGGGAGAACAATCATCCCTACAAATCTTGGACACACCATATTTATCTTGAAGCTTTGTCCACAACTCATGAGCATCCCGAAACGGCATGAGTTGAAATATAACTACATTGCTCAAAGCATCAAAAAGCACATTAGAAGCTTGAGCATTGAGATAAGAGTTTTTCTCATCCTCTAAAGATAAGTTTTGAGAATCCTTTGGAGGAGAAAAACCCATATCTACAATTCGCTCTAAATTTGGGTCCATGACCCTAAAGAGATTAAGCATGCGAATTACCCAAACATCAAAATTTGTGCCATTGAAACTAAGAGTGTCAGAGAATCCTAATCCCCTAGTCGACATCTTTACTCTCTAGGCGGTAAAGCCTAATAAGGAGAGACGAGGCTCTGATACCAATTGAAAGATCGTGGATGTCGCCTAGAGGGGGGGGTGAATAGGCGCTTTAAAATAATTACGGTTTAGGCTTGAACAAATGCGGAATAAACCTAGCGGTTAATTTGTCAAGCACAAAACCTAAAACGACTAGGCTCACCTATGTGCACCAACAACTTATGCTAAGCAAGATAAACAACTAAGTGATAGCAAGATATATAACTAGAAACAATATGGCTATCACAAAGTAAAGTGCATAAGTAAAGGGCTCGGGTAAGAGATAACCGAGGCACGCGGAGACGACGATGTATCCCGAAGTTCACACCCTTGCGGATGCTAATCTCCGTTTGGAGCGGTGTGGAGGCACAATGCTCCCCAACAATGCCACTAGGGCCACCGTATTCTCCTCACGCCCTCGCACAATGCAAGGTGCCGTGATTCCACTAAGGGACCCTTGAGGGCGGTCACCGAACCCGTACAAATGGGACCCTTGAGGGCGGTCACCGAACCCGTACACTTTGGCAACCCTTGGGGGCGGTCACCGGTACCCGTCAAATTGCTCGGGGCGATCTCCACAACCTAATTGGAGACCCCGACGCTTGCCCGGAGCTTTACACCACAATGATTGAGCTCCGAGCACCACCAAGACACCAAGCCGTCTAGGGTGCCAAGGCACCCAAGAGGAACAAGCTCTAGGGTGCCCAAACACCCAAGAGTAATAAGCTACTCAACTTCACAACTTCCACGTATCACCGTGGAGAACTCAAACCGATGCAACTAATGCAATGGCAAGAACACACGAAGTGGACAAGTCCCTCACTCCCAAATCCCACCAAAGCAACAAAAGCTATGGATGAATATGAGAGGAAGAACAAGGAGAACACCAAGAACTCCAAGATCTAGATCCAAGGGGTTCCCCTCACTTAGAGGAGAAAGTGATTGGTGGAAATGTGGATCTAGATCTCCTCTCTCTATTCCCTCAAGAACTAGCAAGAATCATTGGAGGGATTGAGAGTTAGGCAAGCTCAAGAAGGTCAACAATGGGGGGAGAAATGAGCTCAAAGGATAAGAAAACCGTTGGGGAAGAAGACCCCTTTTATAGGGCCACCCCAAATCCAACCGTTACCCGTGCAGGACGCGCACAAGCGGTACTACCGCTCTTGCGAGCGGTACTACCGCTCGTGCGGTAGTAATTCAAAAACAGCAGGCAACAACAAGAAACTGGAGCGGTAGTGCCGCACCAAGCGGTACTACCGCTCAACTTAAGCGGTACTACCGCTTAAGCTTTCGCAGGACAGAGGAAACAGAGGAAGTGGGGTAGCACTGGAACGGCAGTACCGCAACAAGCGGTACTACCGCTCCACTACCGCCCCACTACCGCTTAGGGAAAAATAACACCAGAAGAAAACACGGTAGTGCAGCGGTAGTAGGGGCGGTAGTACCGTGTCAAGCGGTACTACCGCTCCACTACCGCTTTACTACCGCTAAACGAAAAAGAATGCCAGTAGAAATCACGGTAGTGCAACGGTAGTAGGGGCGGTAGTACCGTGTCAAGCGGTACTACCGTGGTCCCGAGCGGTACTACCGCTTTGGTGACAGGTAAACTGCCCAGACAAACAATAAACCCTGAACTGCCATAACTTCTGCAAATGAGCTCCGAATTGAGCAAACTCAAGCTTGTTGGATAGAGGACGACAAATACTATCCAACAGCGACTGGTTATATTAAGAAGTGGCAGTAGAGAAAATACCAATGATATAGAGATGAGAAACCTCTATGAATGAAGAACCGGCATAAACTCCAACATCGAAAACATCATAGAAGATGCATATATGAACTCCGTTTTCGATGACCTCGAGCTTGTCATGAAGATGACCAAAAGCTCAAAGACTCACAAAGAGAAACACCAAACACAAACCAAGAAATATGATGCAAGGATGCAATGGTTTGAGCTCTCTACGAAGATATGATAAAGCTACTCACTTGAGAGCCCCCCTTGATAGTACGGCTATCGATCCTATAACCCGGTCTCCCAACTACTACCATGAGACCGGTAAAATAGAAAACCTATCAAGGGCAAACCTTTGCCTTGCGCAAAGTCCACTTGAGCTAGATGATGACGATCTTGACCTCCTCAAGTTGGACCACCTTTCTTGATTGCGCCGGCTCGATGAAGACTAGCTGATTGCTCCCCCATACTCCACTATGGGTGAGCCACTCTTCGGCACATCTTCACAAGTCCATTGTCACCACAATGGACAGCAAGCTTCAAGCATGTGATCTCTTCGTGATGCTCCACTTGAACTTGCACACCGCAATCTTGATGACGATCACCACTTGATGTCATCCTCCATGGGTTGTGTGATATCTTCCTTTTGATGCACGCCCATGGAAACAAACCTAACCCCACAAAGAACTCTTGCATAGAACATGGGTTAGTACACAAAGCGTAATGGACAATGCTTACCATACCGTGAGATCACTTGATCCCACTCGGTACATCTTCTACGCTTTGTGTGTTGATCAACTCGAATCACTCTTCATATTTAGTCTTGATCAACCTTGAATCTTTCCAACTCTCTTCATTAGGATGATGTCTTGAAGGTAAACATGAATGTTCACACAATCTCCTTCTTCAAGACATGCTTGCAATAGGCTCATCTCTTACATGACCAATCTTTGGATAACTCCATGAATAACCTTGGTCAACACATATTCTTCTTCAAATCACCTTGAGACCAACAAATGGTCTACAAGCAAAGCCTATGGACAAACCCTTCAAATATAGCTCAAGGCAACCATTAGTCCATAGAGATTGTCATCAATTACCAAAACCAAACATGGGGGCAGCACATGTTCTAACAACTTGCATAAGCTGGCTGAAGATATAGAGTGTGGCTTCGCTTTGGATTCTTGCGACGAGCCGAATGAGGACCGGAGCTACTACCACCTGAACCAAACACAAAAACACGAGGGAAAGCAGGTGTAAAAGATATGCATAAGCCAAGAAATAAGAGCGAGGGAGAGAAGCTAGTTGTAACAATTCAGAAGAATTGGATCTCAAACGGTAGTACCGCCCTGACAGCGGTAGTACCGCCTGGGAGACAAGCGGTAGTACCGCTGGTCAGTGGGCGGTAGTACCGCTTGAGCGGTAGTACCGTCCCTGACAAAGCGGTAGTACCGTGGTCTGCATAGGCGCACAGCCGTGCCAGATCCGGTAGTACCGGAGACCCAAAACTTCAAAATCGGTACAAAAAGCTCCTATCCTCCTATCTAGCAGTCAAGCCTCGTCCTACTCATGCCACAATCTTGCCTAAGATTGGTTTTTCACCACGCATTGCCCTAAAGCCTAGATTCAAAAGATAGAACCATAGGAACGAGAAACGGGGGTAATACCGGCGTCCATGGCACGAGGGAGTGGTGGGGATCGACTCCACCGGTCGGAATCGAGGAAGACGGCGCGGAAACGGCGTACCGGAGGCGGCCGCCGCGGCTGTTCTTCGCTGCAGAGAGAGAGAGAGGCGTGGGGAAGGAGATGAATGGGTATGGGGAAGTAACTTCCCCTGCCCCCCCACTTAACCCTTCCCGCAGCCCTCTAAGCGGTAGTACCGCTCCGGAGAGCGGTAGTACCGCTTCGGCACGACAACCAGCAGGAGGCCGGTAGTGCCGCTCTCAGCGGTAGTACCGTGCTGAGAGGGCGGTAGTACCGCTAGAAGCGGTAGTACCGTCCAGACTCAGCGGTAGTACCGCTTGCAGCTCAGGAAACAGACAAGATCAAATTTGAAGAGGAGGCTTATGCAACTATAAGAGGTTTTTAGATGAGATGGGCTTGGGTTGGAGACTCGAAAACCAGCAAATGGGAATGGATACTCCAAGATTCAAAAACCAATAAAACGGAGAGCAAACTTGGAGTGAACAAAAACACAAACAAGACCAAAAAGATAAGAAAAAGCAATGAAAACCACAAGAGAACCAAACCCTCCAAAAGAGAGGGTCGGTGGCCGAAGTCACCATTGTTTGAGTCGAATGGTTTGGCACCGCGAAGATTTTAACCTTGGGCCCAAGACCAAAACTCATCTTTGAGGCACAATTACCATCATAAATGGCTAATGTGAAAGATTTTGATTAATTTTGGCATAATAGGGGGAGGGAGAGTTCATTGAGAGAACAACACTCCCCCTAAATCCATGCCTACACCTAGAACAAGGTAAACATGATGAGTGCGGTGGGATGTGACGAGAATCAAGCCACGTTGCTCGAATCAATGATATTTAGCTCATGCCTTAACTCGCAAAACCTTGCTTCATCCAATGGCTTCGTGAAAATATCCGCTAGTTGCTCTTGAGTGCTAAGATGAATAATATCAATCTCTCCACGCTTGACGTGATCCCGGATAAAATGATGACGAATCTCGATGTGCTTCGTCTTGCTATGTTGCACCGGGTTGTAGGAGATTGCAATTGCACTTTCATTGTCACAGAAAAGAGGCACTTTGTCACAAGTGACACCGTAATCCTTTAAAGTTTGCCTCATCCAAAGCAATTGAGCACAACAACTTGCGGCAGCTACATACTCGGCCTCGGTGGTGGAGAGAGACACACAATTTTGCTTCTTCGAAGACCAACTCACCAAAGAGCGAGCAAGGAATTGGCACCCTCCGGAGGTTGACTTCCTATCCACACGGTCTCCCGCCCAATCTGAATCCGAATAACCCATTAGATCAAAGCTTGCTCCTTTGGGATACCATAAGCCAAAGTTTGGGGTATGAGCCAAATATCAAAAGATTCGCTTGACTGCCACATAGTGACTTTCCTTAGGCGCGGCTTGAAACCGTGCACATATTCCCACACTCAACATGATATCCGGCCTAGATGCACAAAGGTAAAGCAAGGATCCAATCATGGAACGATATACCTTTTGATCCACCGCTTTACCATTGGGATCTATGTCAAGTTGGCACTTGGTAGGCATTGGAGTCTTGGCCGGCTTGACATCATTTAACTTGAATCTCTTGAGCATGTCTTGGGTGTATTTGGCTTGGTTGATGAAGGTTCCTTCTCTTCTTTGCTTGACTTCGAATCCAAGAAAGATCTTCAACTCTCCCATCATAGAAATCTCAAATTTCTCGGTCATTAGTGCGGCAAACTCATCATTGAAAGCTTTGTTAGGAGAACCAAAGATAATATCATCAACATATAGTTGGCATATGAACAAATCCCCTTTAACCCTCTTAGTAAAAAGAGTGGGATCGATTTTCCCAATTTCAAACCCACGGTCTTGCAACAACTCGGTAAGGTGCTCATACCACGCACGTGGGGCTTGTTTAAGGCCATAGAGTGCCTTATCAAGCTTGTATACATGATTGGGGAACTTGGGATCCTCGAACCCCGGGGGTTGTTTGACATACACCAACTCATTAAGAGGACCATTAAGAAATGCACTCTTCACATCCATTTGTTGCAAATTAAAATCATGATGAGAAGCATATGCAAGCAACATACGAATAGATTCAAGACGAGCAACGGGAGCAAAGGTTTCACCGTAGTCGATACCCTCGACTTGGGAGTAGCCTTGTGCCACCAATCTTGCCTTGTTTCGAGTGATAACACCGTTCGTATCTTGCTTGTTCTTGAAGATCCATTTGGTTCCAATGACATTATGATTCTCCGTTGGCCTTGGCACCAATGTCCACACTTTGTTACGCTCGAAGTTGTTGAGTTCATCATGCATGGCTTCAAGCCAATCCGTGTCCTCGAGTGCCTCATGTACCTTTTGGGGTTCAACACACGAGACAAACGCGTAATGCTCACAAAAGTTTGATAATTGTTTACGAGTGGTTACCCCTTTCTTTAAGCTTCCATAGACATTTTCTAGGATATGCCCTTTTTTCTCGAGTTTGGAAGCAATCTTGGCGGCACGACGCTCCAATAGCTCCTCCGGAGTCACTTGAGGAGGATCATCTTGAACATCTTGAGCGTCATCTTGAGCTTGCTCTTGATCATGAGCTTGCCCTTGATCTTGAGCTTGCTCGGTGTCGTGATCTTGATCTTGGGCATCGTTTGGTGCATCACCATCATCTTGAGGTTGATCTTGCCCTTGATCTTGATCACTTGGTTGAGGGCCTTCGATTTGTTCTTCGGAAGCGTGTGGGTCTTGTGTCGGTGATGGTTCCACTTGCGTAGAACATTGTCCTTCTCCTTCCACCACAAGGGGTTCCTCAATGGGTAGGATTTGACCCACACCCATTCTTCTTATGGCTTGAGGAGGAATTTCATCACCTACATCACAAAGACCACTTTGCTCCACTTGGGAGCCATTATTCTCATCAAACTCCACGTTACACGTCTCCTCAATGAGTCCAGTGGACTTGTTGAGAACACGGTAAGCATGAGAGTTTGTAGCATAACCAACAAATATGCCCTCTTGAGCTCTAGAATCAAATTTAGATAAGTGAACACCTTTCTTGAGAATGAAACACTTACAACCGAACACCCGGAAGTACTTGAGGTTGGGCTTGTTACCGGTAAGTATTTCATATGGAGTCTTGTTCAAGCCTTTGCGGAGGTAGAGCCGATTGGATGCATGACAAGCGGTGTTGATGGCTTCGGCCCAAAAGTTGTATGGAGACTTGAACTCCGCCATCATGGTCCTTGCCGCGTCCATCAACGTCCGGTTCTTCCTCTCCGCTACACCGTTTTGTTGAGGGGTATATGGTGCGGAATATTGATGCTTGATCCCCTCATCACTAAGAAACTCATCCAAGGTGTAGTTCTTGAACACGGTGCCGTTGACGCTTCTAATGATCAATATCTTTGCATCATGTTGACGTTGAGCTTCATTTGCAAAGTCGATCACGGTTTGTTGGGTCTCGCTCTTCCTCTTGAAGAAATATACCCAAGTGTATCTTGAATAATCATCCACAATCACCAAGCAATACTTTATTCCCCCAAGACTATCAAAGGATGGCAGTCCAAAGAGATCCATGTGAAGGAGCTCCAAGGGCCTCTTCGAGTAGATGATAGTCGTGGGTGGTGAGCCGTCTCATGTAGCTTT
This sequence comes from Elymus sibiricus, assembly GCA_039707655.1. NCBI lineage: Eukaryota > Viridiplantae > Streptophyta > Magnoliopsida > Poales > Poaceae > Elymus > Elymus sibiricus. Next base: position 390,193,379 of record CM077669.1, on the reverse strand, counting down.
CCTTCGATACAAGCACTGCAAGCACGGTCTTTGGCAAAGCTCACATTTGTTAGTCCTCGGACGTGGTTCCCTTTGAGGAGACTTTGCAAAGATCTCATATTGACGTGGGCTAAACGGCGATGCCAAAGCCATCCCACGTCAACTTTAGCCATTAGGCAAGTCGCGGTCTTAGTGGGTCGCTCCGAGAAGTTAACCACATAGAGACCGTTCTCGACATGCCCAACAAAAGCTACTTTAAGAGTCTTGCTCCACAAAAGGGCCACGGTATCAATATCAAAGAACGTTGCAAAGCCCATAATAGCAAGTTGACGAACGGAAAGTAAATTGTATGCAAGGCTCTCAACAAGCATGACCTTCTCAATGGACAAGTCCGGTGAGATGACCACCTTGCCGAGACCCAATACCTTTGACATCGAAGCATCACCATATTGGACATGGGTGGGCATAGATGAATTTGCTTGAATGTCCACCACCAAGTCCTTGCTTCCGGTCATATGATTTGTTGCTCCACTATCAAGCAACCATGACACCCCACCGGAAGCAAACTCCTACATAAGATTAATGCTTGGTTTTAGGTACCCATTCTTTAATGGGTCCTTTCATGTTAGTGACAAGGGTCTTAGGAACCCAAATAGACCATTCAATGTGCTCATAAGAAGAACCAACAAATTTGGCATAAACATGCCCATCACTAGCACGGCATAAAACATAAGAAGGGTTAAAATCGCCGGCTTTGTTGGGATGGGTGGTCTTGCCCCTATTGACATTACCACCCACCGCCTTGTTCTTCTTCTTCTTAGGAGCACCCTCTCCCTCTTTCACAAAAGTTTCTTTGAGAGGGAGAGCTTGCTTGGTCTTGCTCTTCCTATTTGACTTCTTCTTCTTCTTCGACTTGGGTGCAAATCCAAGTCCCTCCTTGGCCACAACTTCCTTTTGATTGCTCAAAAGTTCATTGAGGTTTTTCTCACCTTGAATGCACGAGACAAGGCCTTTCTCAATTTGCTCTTTCAACTTGGCATTCTCCTCAACAAGATGAGCATGCTCACAACAAGGGTTAGTTGCACGAGCATTATCAATTAAAACAAAAGGAGGACACGTAGCAATTTCTTTAGTTAGCTTCACATGGAGTTGATCATGAGACTCCTTGAGTGTAGCGTGAGCACTTTTCAAGGCCTTGTGAGCCTTGTCAAGTAACTCAAACTCCTCTTCGAGTCTAGCATGGCCAACCCCAAGTTCGGCCTTCTCATTTTTAAGCACATTAGCAAGAACTTGAGCATGATCACGATCTTTCTTTAATTTAGCAAGATCTAGATTATGTGTCTCCTCAAGAGCCACTCTAAGACCTTGCTCTTCCTCAAGAGCATTAGAAAGATCGGCAATCTCATCGGCATAATCTCTACTATGCCCTTCCAACTTAGAGATAGTCTCTTCATGAGAATCTATGATTTCATTTGCCTCACCTAATTGTTCCAAGAGAGCCACAAAGTGCTTCTTGGTCTCACCTTTGAGTTTGGCCATGAACTTGTCAAACACATTTTCCTCCACCTTTGCCTCCTCATTTTCTTCCACACAATTCATCAAAGAAGGAGTGGAAGAAATGCTAGTTTTGATGTTGGAGGTTACCTTGTTGGTGGCCTTGGCCATGAGGCACTTGTGGGTGATGATGGAGTTCTCGTTGGGGGAGTCGAAGAGGGACACCTTTGGTGATGGAGAAGTGGCGATGGCGACGGAGGCCGTAGCAACCCCTTCACCACAAGTATCTTCATCATCATCGGAGTCGTACTCTTCTTGCACCACCAAACTCTTTTGAGGCACCTTCTTGTTAAACTGGTTCTTGCTTGAGAAGGACTTGCCCTTGTCTTTACGGATGAGCTTGCCACCATTTTCTTCCCTATTCTCATACGGGCAATCGGCGACGAAGTGACTCACATTACCACAATTGTAGCAAGTCCTCACACGTTGACCTTTGCCTTTAGAGCCATTAGTCTTGTTTCTTGAAAAGTTGGGCTTGGAGTTTCTTTTGTTGCCCCAAAATTGTCTTGATGCAAGAGTCATGTGTTCGTGGTATGCATATTTGGTGTCTTCGGGGCAATCTTCATCCTCACAATCTTCATCTTCTTCTTCCTCTACATGAACTACCTTGGCCTTCAAAGCAAGGTTGGGCTTCTTTGAGCGTTGAACACGAGCAAGTGCGTTGTCGGCGGTCTTGTTCAAGATGTTCATAGCAATAAACTCATCCAACACATCACTAGAGGACAAGGTGTGGAAGTCCGGTCTTTGACGAATCACGGAGGACATGCTCTTGTTGTAAGGCATAATGGCCTTGAGAAATTTGCGCTTGATCCAATTGTCATCCGTGTCCTTGCTCCCGTGATCTCGGAGTGAGACCGCAAGAGTAGTCAATCTCCGGTAAAGCTCACGAGGGTCTTCATCTTCATTCATAACAAACTCATCGGCCTCATCAAGAATAACCTCAAAGTTAGAGCGTTGAATGCTTGAGCTTCCCTTGTACAACGAGTTGATATGCTCCCATGCATCTTTGGCAAGAGTGAATGGGCGCAAATGTGGAAGCTCTTCGGGAGGCATGGCGGCTTGAAGAATGAACAAGGCGGATGCATTGAGTTGGTTGTCCACTTCTTCTCTTGGGGACAAGTTGCTTGGGTCATGCGGATAATAGCCTTGTTCAATGATTCTCCAAAGTTGAGTTGAGCTATAATTCAAATGAGACTTAATACGAAACACCCAATTAGCGAAGTTTGTCAAATCAAGCTTAGGAGGAGGACCATGATTGTTTATATGAGGTGAGGGGACCGGTCCTCCATAGACCGGGGGAGGGGGAACCGAGGCGTGTGTCCCCGTCCCATTCTTACCATGAGGGGAAGATGTATGAGTGTCTTTAGCCGCTTCCTTGCCGGAATTGGCCTCCGACGCCGATGCGGTGGGATTAACCACAAGTAACGGATCGGGAGTAGACTTCAACCCCTCAAGGAGTTCTTTAAGCATGGACTTGACCTCGGCCGTCACAGACGTCCTAAGTGAAGCCATAGCTTCATTCAAGACGTCTCGGGTGACCGAGTTCGACTCCACGGCCTCGAGGACTTCCTCACTCCGTTCCCCATCGTCAACCATACTCTTCGGGTGGTGAAACCCTTAATAAAGAGACGAGGCTCTGATACCAATTGAAAGGATCGATATGGTTGACTAGAGGGGGGGGTGAATAGGCAACTACCAATTTTTAGCTTTTCTTTAACAAATTAGGGTTAGCAACAAAATAGGTTGTCTAGATATGCAACTAGGTGAGCAACCTATATGATGCTAACAATTACAACACAAGCAAGCAAAGGATACAATACAAGTATATCAAGCACAATGTAAAGGTAAGAGATAACCACAAGTGGAGCCGGTGAAGACGAGGGTGTGTTACCGAAGTTCCTTCCCTTTGAGAGGAAGTACGTCTCCGTTGGAGTGGTGTGGAGGCACAATGCTCCCCAAGAAGCCACTAAGGCCACCGTATTCTCCTCACGCCCTCACACAATGCGAGGTGCCGTGATTCCACTAGTGGTGCCCTTGAAGGCGGCAACCGAACCTTTACAAACAAGGTTGGGGCAATCTCCACAACTTAATTGGAGGCTCCCAACACAACCACAGAGCTTCACCACAATGGAATGTGGCTCCGAGGTGACCTCAACCGTCTAGGGTGCTCAAACACCCAAGAGTAACAAGATCCGCAAGGGATTAGTGGGGGGGAATCAAATATCTCTTGGTGGAAGTGTAGATCGGGGCCCTCTCCTCCAAACCCTAGCAAATCAACAAAGTCTATTGGCTAGGGAGAGAGATCGGGCACTTTTGAGCTTTGGGGCAACAATGGAGCAAAGAGTGGAAAGAGGTAAGTCAACTTGGGGAAGAAGACCCTCTATTTATAAGTGGGGGAAATCCAACCGTTATCTGCCCCCAGCCCGCACACAAGCGGTACTACCGCTCCTCGGAGCGGTACTACCGCTTGGGCGGTAGTTCCCTACTGTCACACGCAGGCATAGAAGCACAGGAGCGGTAGTGTCGCAACAAGCGGTACTACCGCTCAACTTCAGCGGTACAACCGCTAAGGATTGCGCAGGACAGAGGAAACAGAGGTAGTGGGGTAGCACTGGAACGGCAGTACCGCAACAAGCGGTACTACCGCTCCACTACCGGCCCACTACCGCTTAGGGAAAAATAACACCAGAAGAAAACACGGTAGTGCAGCGGTAGTAGGGGGCGGTAGTACCGTGTCAAGAGGTACTACCGCTCTACTACCGCTTTACTACCGCTTAGCTGAAAACAATACCAGAGAGGTTTCTCCAAGCGGTAGTGGCAACGGTAGTAGGGGCCGGTAGTACCGCACCAAGCGGTACTACCGCTCTACTACCGCTCTACTACCGCTTAGCGGAAAACAGCACCAGAGGGGTTTCTCCAAGCGGTAGTGCTGCGGAAGACCACAGCGGCAGTACCGCTCTAAGCGGTACTACCGTGGTACCGAGCGGTACTACCGCTCGGGTGCATTCAAATAGCCCAAAGATAACAGAGGGATGCTCCAAGTTGCAGGAAGGTTATGTGGGTGCAAATGGGTTGTGTACGTGTTGATTCCACCCATACCTTCCAACGCGGACCCCCTCTTAATAGTACGGGTTTCCTACGACTCAAATCCACCGAAAAAGAAATCGTCGGAAAAACACCGTCTTCACTCTTTACCATCGAGGGGAACAAACCGTCCCGTGCCACCTAATGAAATCTGAAATGCTCAAAGCACACGGTTAGTCCGCAAACGCATTGTCATCAATCACCAAAACCATTAGAGAGAAATATGCCCTAACAACTGTGAAGACTGCTCTTGATAAGAAGGATACCGAACTGGCGGCCGCTCAGAAGGAAGCCAGCCGAAAAGCCAAGGAGGCCGAGGAGAAACTGTGGTCAGTCGGAAAGTTGGAGGAGGAGAAGAATGCTTTGGAAGCCGCTGCTCAGAAATCCAAGGAAGAGCTTGTGGAATTAAAGAGGTTGCAAACCGAATGGGAGACCAAACTCAAGCACATTACTGCCAAGAAAGCTGAGCTGGAGCAGTATGTTGAGGAATTCAGCGGCTAGGCCAATGAAAAGCTCAAAGGTAACCTTTCCGAGTGACACTCATGGAACTTGATTAAGCCGAATGAAATTTGTATGTCCCTGACCACTTTCTTCATTTGTCTGAATCCAGCATTTTGTGACGATGTGGCGGAGGAGACGGACAAAATCGAGAAGGAGCTGGACCCCACCCAGGGTTTACTCAAGGATAGTGCTGCCATGAGCGTGCTCCGCTTGGAAGAGCATGTTGAGCAAGTGGCCCTATATATCAGGGAGCTTAGCATTGCCATCTCTGCGATTGATCGCGACGTCTTTGCCGACGACGAGCCTTCGAAGGATCTAGAAACTGTGTTAGCTTGAGTGAAGGCAGTGCCAAGCCGAGTGAAAGACTGGAAGAAATCCGCGGCCTGGGCTGGTGCTGACATCGCCCTCTCATTGGTCCGCATCCACTGCAAGGGGGTGGATTAGAAGAAGTTGAAGTCCCTCGAGGTGGCTAACAGGAAGCACGCCAAGATCGATAACTTCATGGAGTTGTTCATGGAGGCTGCCACTCGGATAGCGGACAACATCGACCTGGACACCTTCGTGGAAGCAGTGCCCCCGCCGGAGTGATCGTCAGGTCAAAAACCTTTAAGTATTTGCCTCGGAATGCTGAGTGGTTGCTATAACCGCAAAACTTTAAGTGAGCGTGAGGCTCTCATCGTTTGAACCTTTATCCATACTTTCGATTCGAATGATGCAGTTCTTATTTGTCTTGGCTTTATTCGATCTTTAGTTTCCGGATGTTTTAAACTTAGGCGATGAGGTATCGCAGCTAAGTCCCCGAGCGTGGGCGAGACCCTTACTCGGAGTAGTTTGCCCTTAGATGAACAATGATAGTCCTGTTCATCTTAGCAGCCGAGTGTTGACGGTGTCCCACTCGAAAGGTTTTTAACTTAGGCGATGCGGAGCCGCTTCTAAGCCCCCGAGTGTGGGCGAGACCCTCACTCGGAGTAATTTGTTCTTAGATAAACAATTATGGTTCTGTTCATCTTGACAACCGAGTGTGGAGAATGTCCCACTCGAAAGGTTTTCTAACTTAGGCGACGCGGAGCCGCGGCTAAGCCCCGAGTGTGGGTGAGACCCCCACTCGGAGTAGTCTGTCTTTTAGACGAACAATGATGGTCCTGTTCATCTTGACAACCGAGTGTGGAGGATGTCCCACTCGAAAGGTTTTCTAACTTAGGCGACGCGGAGCCACGGCTAAGCCCCCGAGTGTGGGTGAGACTCCCACTCGGAGTAGTCTGTCTTTTAGACGAACAATGATGGTCCTGTTCATCTTGACAACCGAGTGTGGAGGATGTCCCACTCGAAAGGTTTTCTAACTTAGGCGATGCGGAGCCGCGGCTAAGCCTCTGAGTGTGGGCGAGACCCTCACTCAGAGTAATCTGTCTTTTAGACGAACAATGATGGTCCTGTTCATCTTGACAACCGAGTGTGGAGGATGTCCCACTCGAAAGGTTTTCTAACTTAGGCGACGCGGAGCCGCGGCTAAGCCCCCGAGTGTGGGTGAGACCCCCACTCGGAGTAGTCTGTCTTTTAGATGAACAATGATGGTCTTGTTCATCTTGACAACCGAGTATGTAGGATGTCCCACTCGAAAGGTTTTCTAACTTAGGCGGCGCGGAGCCGCGGCTAAGCCCCCAAGTGTGGGTGAGACCCCCACTCGGAGTAGTTTATACTTAGGCAAAACCAGGTTTGCAACTAAGTCTTTTGTGTTTTACACCCACAGGGGGTGGCAGTCAGATTTCAACACGACATAATGAAATAAAACTTTATTCGTCGAGATCACTCGGATTCATTACTGGAATGACAAACTAGAATAGTTATGTTCTAAGTGTAGAACTTGCGGAGCAGATCCGCGTTCCAAGTCCGAGGCTCCGCGCCGGTAGGCTCCATTATGCAAGACCTTAGAGATTGCATACGGCCCCTGCCACGGGGGCGCTAACTTGTGAGGTCTCTGCTGATCCAGTCGGAGAACCAGGTCTCCTTCCTGAAAGGCTCGGCCCTGGACGTGTCTGTCATGGTAACGCCTCAGATCTTGCTGATACAGCGTCGATCTGATGAGGGCCAGCTCTCTCTCTTCCTCCAGAAGGTCGAGGCCGTCTTGCCGAGCAGCTTCGGCTTCAGCTTCATCATATAGTTCCACTCGGGGGGAATTGTGTTGAAGATCACTCGGTAACACCGCCTCTGACCCGTATACCATGAAGAAAGGCGTGCGCTTCGTAGAGCGGTTTGGGGTTGTCCGAATACCCCATAAGACAGAAGGCAATTCTTCAACCCAAGCTCCGGCAGCATACTTCAGGTCACTCATCAATCGGGGCTTCAAACCTTGCAGAATCATTCCGTTTGCGCGCTCTACCTGTCCATTCGACTGCGGGTGAGCCACTGAGGCGTAATTAACCCGAGTGCCTTGAGAGAAACAGAATTCACGAAACTCTTCTGAGTCGAAGTTCTTCCCATTATCCGTGATAATATCATGTGGTACTCCGAACCTGAAGATGATCTGCCGAATGAAACTAACGGCAGTGCCTGCATCCAAACTCTTGATGGGCTTCGCTTTGACCCACTTGGTGAACTTATCAACCGCGACGAGCAGATGTGTGAATCCACTCGACCCAGTCCGAAAGGGGACGACCATATCTAGGCCCCATACTACAAACGTCCAAGTGATCGGGATTGTCTTGAGCGCGGACGCCGGCTTGTGGGACTTGTTCTTGTAGAACTGACACCCGACACATAGGTCTACCAGGTCCCTTGCTGCTTCGTTGGCTCGGGGCCAATAAAAACCTGCTCGGAAAGCTTTAGCGACCAAAGTTCGAGAGGACGCATGATGGCCACAAGTTCCCGAGTGGATTTCATGTAAGATTTGCAGCCCTTCCTCTGGGGAGATGCACTTTTGGATGACTCCTGTGTTGCTTTTCTTGTACAACTGGTCGCCCATAACTTCGAATGACTTGGATCGATGGACGATCCGACGGGCTTCTTCTTCATCTTCTAGGAGTTCTTGCCTGAGCATGTATGCCAAATAGGGTTGAGTCCACTCGGGAGTGATTACCAGCATTTCGTGGACCAGATCCACTATAGCTGGGACTTCAACCTTAGTCGGATCAGATGGACCGACTGCTTGCGGGGGCACTTCTGTGAAAGGATCTTCTGCGATCGTTGGAGCGCGAAGATGTTCAAGGAATATATCTTTCAGGACTGCTCGCCGAGTGGACCCAATCTTAGCCAGGTCGTCTGCAGCCTGATTCTTTGCTCGAGGGATGTAATGCAGTTCTAAACCTTCAAAATTCTTCTCCAGCTTCGTGACCGCGTTGCAATATCCGGTCATTGCTGGACTCCGAATGTCCCACTCCTTCATCACTTGGTTGACGACAAGGTCCGAGTCACCATATACCATCAAACGACGAACGCCGAGTGATATAGCCATGCGGAGCCCGTACAGGAGGGCTTCGTACTCGGCCTCATTGTTTGACGAGTCGAAATGGATCTGGAGGACATAGTTTAGTCGGTCTCCTTTGGGAGAGACAAGAACCACGCCAGCCCCCGAGCCATTGAGCATCTTGGATCCATCGAAGAACATAGTCCAGTGTTCGGGAACACTCGGAATTGGTTGCTCCTGCTCGATCCACACGGCCATAAAATCAACCAGTGCTTGGCATTTGATAGCTTTCTTAGCTTCGAACTTGATCTCCAGCGGAAGGAGCTCGATTGCCCACTTTGCCACTCGGCCAGCGGCGTCCCTGTTGTGCAGGATCTCCGACAGGGGAGCACTGCTAACGACCGTGACCGAGTGATCTTGGAAGTAATGAACCACCTTTTTGGCAGTCAGGTAAATGCCATAGAATAGCTTTTGGTAGTGCGGGTACCTTTTCTTTGAAGGGGTTAGCACTTCTGAGATATAATATATAGGTCTTTGAACTTTGAATGCTTTTCCTGGCTCTTCGCGCTCTACCGCAAGGACTGTGCTCACCACCTGGCTGGTCGCTGCAATGTACAGGAGTAAAGGTTCCTGGCTGCCCGGAGCAGCTAACACCGACTGGGTGGAAAGCAATGCTTTGAGCTCTGCGAACGCGGCTTGCGCTTCATTGGTCCACTCGAATTTGTCTGACTTCTTCATCAATCAGTAGAGAGGGTGTGCCTTCTCTCCGAGTCTTGAAATGAATCGGCTCAGGGCTGCAAGGCATCCTGTCAACCTTTGCACATCATGTAAGCGCTCTGGCTGCTTCATTCGGACTATAGCGCCGATTTTGTCTGGGTTAGCATCGATTCCTCGTTCGGAAACAAGGAAACTGAGTAACTTTCCGGCAGGCACTCCGAATGTGCACTTAGCTGGATTCAGCTTGATCCCGAAGCGCCGTAGGTTTGTGAAGGTTTCGGCAAGGTCAGTCAGGAGGTCAGAACCTTTCCTAGATTTGACTACTATATCGTCCATATATGCCTCCACATTCCGACTGATTTGCTCTTGCAAACACTTCTGGATCATACGCTGAAAAGTGGCTCCAGCATTCTTCAGACCGAATGGCATCGTGACATAGCAAAAACACCCGAATGGGGTGATAAAGGCTGTTTTTATTTCATCGGGACCGTACATTCATATCTGGTGGTACCCGGAGTACGCATCCAGGAACGACAGACGTTCGCATCCGGCTATAGAGTCTACAATCTGATCTATCCGGGGTAGAGGAAAATGATCCTTCGGGCAGGCCCGATTGAGATGTTTGAAGTCAATACACATGCGGAGTGACTTGTCCTTCTTCGATACCAAAACCACATTCGCAAGCCACTCGGAGTGGTAGATCTCACGAATGAACTCAGCAGCAAGAAGCCGAGCTATCTCTTGACCAATCGCCTTGTGCTTCTCGACGGAGGATCGGTGCAAGTACTCCTTGACTGGCTAGGCCTTGGGATCGGTTCGGAGTCGGTGCTCAGCCAGTTCCCTGGGTACACCAGGCATGTTAGACGGCTTCCATGCAAAGATGTCCCAGTTCTCACGGAGGAACTGGATGAGCTCGGCTTCCTATTTGTCTCCGAGTGAAGTGGAGATGTTCGTCGGAGCGGCGCTCGGGTCACTCGGATGGACGTGAACTTGCTTTGTCTCGCCGGCTGACTGGAAGGCCGATTCCGAAGCCGGCCGCTTTGACCTGAGCAGATCAGCCGTATCCACCTCTTTCTTGTACCCTTCAAGCTCAACTGCAAGCACTTGTTCATTGGCTATCTTTGTGCCTTGCTGGAGGCACTCTTCGGCAACCTTCCGATCACCAGTGACTGTAATCACACCCTTAGGCCCTGGCATCTTGAGCTTGAGATACACGTAACATGGTCTGGCCATGAAACGTGCGTAGGCGGGCCTACCCAGGATGGCGTGGTATGCACTGCGGAAGTCTACCACCTCGAAAGTCAGCTTTTCCTTTCGGAAATTCTTCTCGCCGCCGAATACTACGTCCAGAGCGATCTGGTTGAGTGACTCTGCCTTCTTTCCAGGGACGATCCCATGAAAATGCATGTTGCTCTTGCTCAATCGGGACATCGGGATGCCCATAGCCTTGAGCGTATCGGCGTATATGATATTGAGCCCGCTGCCTCCGTCCATTAGGACCTTACGCAGTCGGACACCGCCCACCGCCAGATCGACGACGAGTGCCTGCCTCCCAGGGGTGGCAATGTGGGGCGGGTGATCGGACTGGTCAAAGGTGACAGGCGTCTTCGTCCAGTTGAGGTATTTGCGAGCAGTCGGAACTGCCATATTAACCTCCCGATTGATTACCTTCAGCTGCCTCTTGCTCTCCACATCGGCGAAGATCACATTGAGGACTTTATCCACCTTCGGATACTCGGAAGTATCCTCGTCATCCTCGACATCGACCTTCTCACCCGAGGGCTCAGCGCCCATCTCCTGCTTGAGTAGGCGACATTCCCGAGTGGTATGCTTCGGAAGCACAACGTTGCCTTCTTCATCCGTCTTGGTATGAATCTGGCACGGTTGGTCATGGATGTCGGATTTGTACTCGGACTTCTTCTTGGGAGTCCATTCTTTCTTCTTCTTCTTGGGCTTCGGCTTGCCTTGCCCTTGCCCCTGGACGGCTGCGACTTCTGCTTTGTCGGAGGCGTCAGCTTTCCGCTTCTGATTTTTCCCGGCGTTGCCTCCCGATTGAGGGGCGTTGCCGGCTCTCGCCTTGCCGCTTCGGAGGCGGTCTTCTTCCTCACCATTGGCATATTTGTTTGCAATCTCCATGGCTCGACTGAGGGACAAATCCCCAGACCGACCGAACTTCAAGATTAACTCCCGATACCGAGTGCCTGCCTTGAAGGCGCACACGGCCTGATGCTCGGTGACATTCTCCACGGTGTTATGCAACGTGGTCCAGCGCTGAATGTACTCTTGGAGAGTTTCATTGTTCTTCTGAACGTAGTGCTGGAGTTCCGTCATTCCACCCGGACGCTTGTAGGTGCCTTCGAATGTTTTGACGAACACCCGGGCCAAGTCTTCCCAGCAGTAAATGCAGTTGGCAGGCAACTGATTCAACCACGCCCGTGCAGACCCTTCCAACATAATCGGAAGGTGCTTCATGGCAATGAAATCGTCGCCGCCGCCGATCTGGACAGCGACTCGATAATCTTCCAGTCCAGTTTCTGGCTTGGACTCACCATTGAACTTTCCAATCCTGGTTGCCAGTCGGTAATTAGGGGGTATTTCCGCCTCTCAGATGTTTCTGATGAAGCATCCGAGACCGGTAACTCCCCAGCCGCTCGCTCGGTCTCTGTCATATCTGTTCCGATCGACCACTCGCTGAGTGATCTCCGGTCGGGCGTCGTAGCCTCTGTGTCTGGCAGGGCTCCGCTCACGATTTCTCCCGAGTGGATAGCCCCCGTCATATGGACGTTGACCACGCGGACCACCCCTCGGAGGGGGAGTCCGACTGAAATCGCGATCATCGCGCCCGCGCCCTCCATACTGGCCTCTCGGATGACGAGGAGTTCGCGGATCTCTCCTCGGCGCAAGAGGACTGTGAGCCGACTGCACATTATCTGCCCGAGTGGATTCATTATGAATGCGCTGGTGAGATTGTGATACCTCTGAATTTTGCTGTAGGGCGGTCTCCAGTAGAGCCTGGATCTGCCGAATGCCCTCGCCCGCCGCCGAATTGGACGGCTGGATCGAATCTGCGATCCGAATGGCCGCAGCTAGGTTCATCAAAGGGGTGCGCATCGTTGGGATGGTGTATGGGCGTCCCTTTGTGAACGTCAACTGGCGGCGGCTACGGCTGGAACTGGGAAGTTCCCTTGCCGCGCGCTCATTGAGTGAGTGTTGTAACCGCTCGAGACGCTCGCGCTCGGCCAGAGTGGCTTGGCGAGCGGCCTCGAGGGCTATCTACTCGGGGGTGTTCCCCGCAATGGGCATCTGAAGGACTTCATCGTTCCTGCGCCTGATTTCCTCCCGCTGCTTCCGATTGAGTGGTCGAGGGAAGTAGCCGTCGGTACTGGCGTCACGATGATCGCCGTCCCGATCACGGGCGCCTCCGGCCGAATACCCTGGAGGTGCAGCGTCTCGGGACGGGCCGGCCATAAAGACCTCCGCCACTTCTCCGCTGCTCTCGAAACCAGCGACATCGGAGGAGTCATCACCCGAACAAGAGAACAGACAGTGGACTGCCTCGTCAGCTCCGAGTGCAGTCGCTTACTGCCCCGCGGCCTGCTCCGCCACAGCGTGATTGATCCAGCGCTGTAGCCTAGAGCGCCGGCGAAAAGCCGCGAGACGTGTAGGGGAAACCGGTCGATAACGTGTGGATGGTTGCCAGAGAAGAACTCCGAACGACGTCGCGCTAAAGTGCACAGCGCCGCGGGCGGGCAGTGCCTCAGCGTCCAGCGGTGCCTCCTGCAGCCACGCCGAATCGTCGACGACGAAGCTGAGTGACCCGAAGAGGATCTCGCCGCCGAAAGTGTTCCTGATGAACGGAAGAATGGAAATTCCAACTGCGCCGAAATTCGCTAGATGCGCGGCCCCTCGGTGGGCGCCAACTATCGTGGGAATGTCCCTGACAATAGAACTAGGGGTACGAATGGAGGGGCGAAGTCTAGCTGCGGCTCAGGTGTTTCACTCGGATGTGTACGAGTTCAGGCCTCACTCGGAAGTGGTAAAAGCCCTACGTCTCGAGCCCAGGGGCTGGTTTGTTTTGCTTATGTGGGAGTATGAGAATACAAGTGTCGGAACCTTGCTACGGCGTCCGGTGGTGGCTTATATAGAGTGCGCCACCACCAGCCGAGCGCCGCATTGAATGTTAGTTAAAGCTACGTTACAGAAACTGCCGCTTTAACTAATGCGTTACTGGTAACGCATGACTGATCAATCCCAGAGGACATCTCTTCATATTACTCAATGCTACGTCTCCTGGACCGTTGAGTTCTTGTCGACCGAGTGTAGATGTAGCCATCCGAGTGCGTCTTCAGGTGCGTCCGAGTGACTCCTCAGGTCTGACCGAGTGCACCTCTATTTCTGAACTTTGATACCGATGTGGGACCATTGGTAGGCCCTAGATGTCAGGTCTGTGACCCTACCCAGGGTAGACATCCTCATCAGTGATTATTTGAGTTTTAGGTATTTAGAGTTAGGGATTATGGTGTGTGACAGTAGATCAGTATCTAGGGATTTAGAGTTAGGGATTAAGGTAATTTTATCTGTTATATGTAAAGTAGATGGATAAAATATAAGATTCAGTTGTTATAAATAATAGACAGTGATTGATAATTGTATGGTTCAGATTTATCTCAATCTAATAGGCAGTGTTTCAAATCAAATAAATTAGTAATGCTACTTATATTTTTTGTAGTTTGAATGATGAGATATGGGAAATTAGGTTCCATTTTCAAGGCAGAGACAACTTGGAGAGGACCATTTCTCTTTCAGAAATAACATCCATAAACATGTTAGCACTCATTGTGACTGAGGAGGGATATACTGAAGTTGACTACATGTTCTATGTGAAATATGAGGGACAGGGGGCAGTAGGATTGCAGGTCATAGACACTTAAGAAGTTGTAGAGGATATGCTTGACCAGTATGCTCCTAAGAAGTTGCTGAACATCACAGTAATAAAGGCTACTGAGCCTAATCCTGCAGATTTGAACATTGGTGTTGAGGAACAGTTACCAATAGACCAGGTTGGGCAATCCAACATTATGAGGATAGATGATGCTAGGGTATTGTTTCCTTTTGAAAAACCTAACAGTGAGGAGTTGTATGCTGTGCCTATATGTACTGCACAACCAGGTGGAGACCTAGTTTTTTGTTAACACACAGGAGAGCATGAATTTGCGAAAGGCCAAGGGCAAAGAGAAAGCACGGGAATACTATGGCCCCTCTGATGATGAAGGATTTGTTGATTTCAACTGGTGTGAGTACAAACCAGAAGATCATAACAGAGTTGTAGAGGAGGAAAATGAGATTATTGATCAGCTGAAGCAGAGGAGGAAACAAAGAGAAGATCCTCTGATTCACTCTAAAGGAAACACAGAGGTGAAAGATATGTGCCCAGAGGTGGAGGACTCAGGCACAGAACATGATACACCACTTCCTCAAACATTTAAGACAGTTGGAAAAGCAGGACCAACTACAAGATCTCACCATCACCCTGAGATAGAGGTCATTCCTGATTTCATTCCATCTGATGATTCAAGATGTTTCCCTGGAGTCTATGCCATAAGTGATTCAGATGGTGAGGCTGGTATAGAAGCTATACCACTTCCTTGTGGAAGAAAGAGCCAAGCCAAGAGGGGTGAGCCTAGGAAGTGGTATGATGAGACAAGGCCAGATGCTCATGAGCAACTCTGCTTGAAATTGTGCTTTACTGATGTGTATCAGTTTAGAAGAGCACTTAGGAACTATCATATGAGGATACTTAGAAATTTTCATTACCACATGAACTGTAAAGATAAGATCATAGTGTGTGTAAGTGCATCTAGTGCCACCCTTTGTTGGTTTTGGAGTATTGAAGACAAACGTGGTTGACGGACTAATGTGTTTGTGAGAGTTCACACGTTAACACAGATAGAAGTCCCTGGAGTTTCGGTTTAGCCGTTGAAGACGACCCCCAAAAATGTCCGAAGACATTGATGACGGCTGAAGCTATTGGTGGTATGCGAAGACATTCGTCCGAAGACAATGAAACGCGAAGACGAAGTCTTTTGGTAGTTTTGTTTCTTCTTTCCTGAGTCATAGGAACCACCGTACTATTAAGTGGGGTCGATGTGATCGAAGTCAGATGCTGACGTGATGCTCAACCCATACCTATGTCTTCGAGCGAAGACAATGAGAGGAAATCTCTTCCAGAGTTGGTTGAGTCGGCTTTACTTGTAGCTCAAGTAAAGCTTCCATGTGCGTTTGATATCCAACCGTTGTGACATGTGTCGGTTGGCCAGTGACCCAGGGTCATTTCGGTCATATCAGGTCGGGTTGCCTGCTGGCTATAAATAGCCCACTCCCTCCACCATAAGAAGGTGGCTGCTCAGAGAGAGATACGGCTGTTGTCATTTTGGAGCAACCCACCTCGAAGACATTGAGAGAGAAATATCCTGCGAGCATACACCTAAACACCTAGAGCTAGAGCGTTTGAGCATCACCGAAGTCATTCTGTTCTGAGAGAACTGAAGACTTATTACACTTGAAGACTGTGATCTTCCAGACGGTTAGGCGTCTGGGTCTAAAGCAATCCAAGAGTCATTATGGATCGCCGGGTGACCAAGTTTGTACGGGTTTCAGAAGTCTCCCCTGAAGACTTACCAGAGTGATTGGGCGCTGTCTAAGTGACTTCGGCTCAAGGGGAATAAGGTGAAGACGAGGTCTTCTGAGTTCAATCTCAGCCTCCCTAACCAGACGTACAGTTGTCACATCAACTGGAACTGGTCCAACAAATCCCGAGTCTTTGTCAAGCAACTGGTTCTATCCTTCACTTTCTCTTATTCCTGTTTTGTATCGTGAAGCCTTTGCTTGTTCATTGTTTGAAGAATTATCCTGAAGACATTCATATCTGTTGTTTATCTTCATTCTATCTAAGTTTGTGTTCGACTCATCTTAGTGTGCATGATGATCATGCTTAACTTGCCTGTATGTCTTCATTGCATTGCATGCCTTGACTAGATCGTTGATTACTATCCCTACCTGATCCTGTATCGTTTCCGCATACTTCGAATACATTCATTGTTTCGAAGCCTTTCATAAAAATCGCCTATTCACCCCCCCCCCCTCTAGTCGATAACTAGCACTTTCAATTGGTATCAGAGCAAGGTACTCCCTTGTTCTATGTTTCGGTTTAACCACCATGGAGTTTTAGCTATGTCGACTGCAGGGATAATCAAGGTCTCCGCTGCGTGCCCTGTCTTCGATGGCACCGACTACCCCTACTGGAAGAATAAGATGCGCATGCATCTCGAAGCCATTAAAAACGACCTATGGTATGTCGTCATGACAGGCATTCCTGAGATTGGCGAAGGTGTTACTGCGGCTGATGTGAAGAGATTTGCACAACTGGACTCCACCGCCAAGAACATCATCTGTGGTCATCTAACCAAGGGACAATATGGCCGTGTGAGTGCACTGAACCCAGCTAAGCAAATCTGGGAATGGCTGTCCAAAGTGAACGAAGGTTTCTCATCTCAAGGAGACTTTCGTATTGATGTGCTTCGCAACCTGTTCAACCGCTTCAAGAGACTCGACAACGAAAACGTTCAGCTCACCTTCGATCGTCTCACTGACATCTCAAATGAGCTGAATGCACTTGGCGCCACCGATATCACCAAACACGAAGTCGTAAAGAAGCTACTAAGGTCTCTTGACAGTTCCTTTGATACTCTTGCACTCATGATCCAAGAGCGCCCTGACTTCAAGAGTTTGGATCCTGCCGATATCCTCGAGAGGTTGAACACGCATGAATTCCAACAAGCTGAGAAGAGAGATATCTACGGACCCAGCTACAATCGCTCTCGTGCATTGAAGGCCAAGGCTGTGTCCTCATGTGAAGACAACTCTGACTGTAGTTCTGATGGTGCTGAAGACTTTGGAAAGGAACTTGCTCTCCTGGTCCGGAAATTCCGAAAATTTGCCGAGTCAAAACGCTATGCAAAATCTTCGAGGCGTGATTCCAAGAGATCTGGTGAAATGTCTTCGAAGGACAGCAAGAAGCAAACCTGTCACAAGTGCAAAAAAGCCGGTCACTTCATTGCTGATTGTCCTCAATGGGAAAGGGAATCCAAGAAGAAGAGCAAGAGCTATGACTCGGATGACAAGAAGAAGAAGAAGTATGCAAAGTCTTCGTCACATAAGAAGAGCTCCACTGGCAAAGCACATGCCTTCATCGGAAAGGAGATGGATTCACAATCTGAGTCTGGCTCTGAGGCCGAGGAAGCATATGAGGAGGAATCTGATGCTGAAGTAGCTGGACTGGCAATGGCTTCGGCATATCTCTCCACGTCTTTCTTTGAACCCGAAGACAATGGCTCCTTCCTCCACACCGAAGCCAGTGCTGATGATGCTACTCCTGCTTACTGCTTCATGGCGAAAGCCTCCAAGGTATCCTCAAAGTCCTCACGCCATGACTCTGAATTTGAAGCTGAATCTGATAATGACATGAAACCAAGCTATGCTAAACTGGTAAAAATTGCCACCAAGCAACAAAATGTCATGGAGAAAATGCAAACTACTCTAGAGAAAAGCGATGACCTGTTACACGAAGAGATGAGTTTGAACGAAACTATGGCTGAAGACATGCATAGTCTTCGTTCAAGGTTTGAGGATCTCCAAAGTCATCATGATGCCCTCTCAACTGATCATGAGAAGCTTTCTCTGGAATATCTTCAGAAAAAGATTGATCTTGAGAGGTTGAGGGAAGCACATGATGACCTACGGAAGGAAAACGACTCACTCCTAGTAGAGCAGATCAGTATCGCTTAGGATGAATTTGTTGCTCCATGCTTAAGATGTCTTGCATGAGAAGCTAATGACTGAACTGCTGAAAGTTCTAATGCTTCTGAGAATGCTTTATCTTCAACTGTATGTGTGGCACCTAACCCCTCATCTGAGGAAGCCACTACTATCACTGATGACAATGACAGGTTGAAGACATTGCTTGAAACTGGCATGTACAATAGTCTTAAAGGACATCAGATTCTTTGTGATGTCTTGAAGAAGACTATAGTGAACAAAAACTCTAGGAAAGAGGGTGTGGGTTTTGAAAGAAACATCAATATTGATGGATCATACTGGACTCCTGAGCAGTATCCCAAAACCACATGGGTTGCTGCAAAAGGTCCTTCAGTTGATCCTTCCACATTATTAGGCTTCAACTGTGCAAATCCTCTCATCATTGATGAATCCTTTGATTCCAACTATAAACTATTCAAATGCCAAAATGGTGAATTATTAGCCAGGTTTATTGGTACTAAATGCAGGAATGGTTCACCTTTGAAAAAGATCTGGGTTCCCAAATGTCTTCTTGAGAAACTTCCTGTGCATGTCATGACGACATCTCTCAAGAAGAAGACAGATCCCAGATCAATGTCTTCGAGAAGACAAAGGTCTTCATATGATTACACTAACAATCATGTTTTGCAGGGCAGGGCTGAAAAATCTCATGAATATGTGCACTATGGCAAAAACCAATATGTTCATCCTTCTAAGAACTATTCTGCATATTCATTCGAATATTCTAGCCCTCCTGTGAAACATACTATTAGGGCATCTTTGCCTAAATTCTCTGATGCTGCCTTACGTCTCATTGCTTCTAAGCCACCCCTTCGCATATGGGTGGTTAAGAAGAACTAATATCTTCTATGCAGCATCGGGTCTCCAGATAGGTAGAAGCCTATCCCGAAGATCATCTCTCGAGACCCGAAAACATTCTTGTCTGAACGCAAGAAAACTAATGCATACCTCATTCAGAATACTTACCACTGTCTACTACTATAGCTTCATCTTAGCATGTTACTCTTACATGCTTTGGTGAACTCGACTAATTCTCAATGCAGGAAGACAAATCCAATGCCACTGAATGGACTATGGACAGTGGATGCACAAGTCATATGACTGGTGATCGAAGCCTATTGATGGAGCAAACTCTTCGACCTCCAACAAAAGGTCACATCGTCTTTGCTGACAAGAGCAGCAGCAAAGTATTGGGGCTAGGTACAGTTGCTATCTCAAGGGACCGACACAAGGAAAATGTCATGCTTGTCGAATCCCTTGGTTACAACTTGATGTTTGTCAATGCTCTGTGACTTAGATATGCTTGTCATATTAGACAAATTTCGATGTGTGGTACTAATGGCTTCTGACAAAATCAAAGTCTTTGAAGGTTTTCGAAGAGGCGATTTGTACATGGTAGACTTCTCTGCAGGACCACAAGTTGCCTCATGTCTTCTAGCAAAAGCTTCGGAGTGCTGGCTTTGGCACAGAAGGCTAGGACATGCCGGGATGAGGAACTTACACACACTCGCCAAGAAGAAGCTCATCATTGGTGTCGAGGGTGTCAAGTTCAAGAAGGACCACCTTTGTGGTGCCTGTGAAGCCGGGAAGATGACCAGGGCCAAACACCCCTCGAAGACAATCATGACGACCACTCGTCCCTTCGAGCTGCTACACATGGACTTATTCGACCCTACTCATTATTCCACTTTCTCTACCACTGCAAATCTATATGGCTTCGTAATTGTTGATGACTATTCTCGATTCACTTGGGTGCATATTATACTCTATAAGACTAAAGTGCAGGATGTCTTCAGGCACTTCGCAAATAGGTGTATGAACAACTACAACATCAAGATCAAGCACATCAGGAGTGACAATGGCATTGAATTCAAGAACACAGGCCTGGACACCTATCTTGATACTCTTGGCATCACTCATGAGTTCTCTGCTCCATATACTCCTCAACAGAATGGTGTCGTGGAGCGCAAGAATAGGACTCTTATTGAGATGGCTCGCACCATGCTTGATGAATACAAAACACCACGAAAGCTATGGCCTGAAGCCATTGACACTGCATGCCATATCATCAACAGAGAATATCTTCACAAGTTCTTCAAGAAAACATCTTATGAGCTTCTCACCGGTAAGAAACCCAATGTAAATTACTTCAAAGTCTTCGGTGCAAGATGCTGGATAAGGGATCCACACCACACTTCTAAATTTGCACCGAAAGCACATGAGGGTTTCATGCTTGTTTATGGAAAGGATTCACACACCTACAGAGTCTTCAACATCTTTCACAACAAGGTTGTTGAAACTGTAGATGTGTGATTCGATGAAACTAATGGCTCGCAAAGAGAGCACCTACCTCCTGTGCTAGATGAACTACCTCCTAATGAAGCTATTAGACTGATGGGCACTAGAGAAATTGTGCCTGAAGAACATGTGGTTGAAGAAGAAGTCATCATTCCTCCATCCACTCAGCGCAAAGACAATACTGAACCTGAAGACAATGCTGCTGATGAAGACAATGCTCAGCAGCCAGAACAAAGTCTTCGCCCTACACATCCAGTCGTGGCAAATGAAGTCCAAATTGAGAGAATGCTTGACAGCATAAATGCACCAGGTCCACTCACTCGCTCAAGAGCTACTCAATTGGCTAACTTTTGTGGGCACTTTGCTTTTGTATCCATCATAGAGCCCACCAAAGTAGATGAAGCTTTCAAGGAATCAGAATGGATTCAAGCCATGCAGGAAGAGCTTCACTAGTTCGAGTTGAACAATGTGTGGGAGCTCGTAAAGCGTCCTGATCCAAGGAAGCACAACATCATCGGTACCAAGTTGATCTTCCGCAACAAGCAAGATGAGTCCGGCCAAGTCGTCAGAAACAAGGCTAGACTTGTGGCCCACGATTACACATAGGTCGAGGGTATTGACTTCGGTGAAACCTTTGCACCTGTAGCTAGACTTGAAGTCATTCGCATACTACTTGCTTATGCTAACCATCATGACATATGCTTATATCAAATGGATGTCAAAAGTGCATTCCTCAATGGTAAGATTGAGGAAGAAGTATATGTTGCTCAACCACCAGGGTTTGAAGATCCAAAGCATCCTGACAAAGTCTTCAAGCTCAACAAGGCACTCTATGGCCTCAAGCAAGCACCAAGAGCTTGGTATGACACGCTTAAGGAATTCCTCAAGAAGAAAGGCTTCAAACCTGGTTCACTCGATCCCACTCTCTTTACTAAATCCTATGATGATGAATTGTTTGTATGCCAAATATATGTGGACGACATTATCTTCGGCTGTACTAACAACAAATACAGTGATGAGTTTGCTTATATGATGCAAGAGAAGTATCAAATGTCGATGATGGGAGAACTGAAATTCTTCCTAGGGCTTCAAATTCGACAACAACCAAATGGCATCTTCATATCACAGGAGAAGTACCTCAAGGACTTCCTCAAGAAATTCGGCATGAATGAAGCCAAAAGCTACAAGACGCCTATGCCTACCAATGGTCACCTCTGCACTGACGAAAATGGTAAAGATTTTGATCAGAAGGTATATCGCTCCATGATTGGGTCTTTATTGTACTTATGTGCATCTAGGCCAGATATAATGCTTAGCGTTTACATGTGCGCCCGATTTCAAGCGGCACCAAAGGAGTCGCATCACCTTGCTGTGAAGCGAATACTTAGATATCTGGCTCACACCCCAACGCTAGGATTATGGTATCCAAAGGGTTCGAAGTTTGAGCTGATTGGCTATTCAGATTCTGACTTTGCTGGCGACAGAGTTGATCGCAAGTCTACATCAGGCACTTGTCACTTTCTTGGATGATCTCTTGTATGTTGGTCTTCGAAGAAGCAGAACTGTGTTTCACTCTCCACTGCCGAAGCCGAATACATTGCTGCTGGCGCATGCTGTACTCAGCTTCTCTGGATGAAGCGGACTCTCAAGGACTACGGCATCAACCTAAAGCATGTACCTCTCTACTGCGACAACGAGAGTGCAATCAAGATCTCCTACAACCCTGTACAGCATTCGAAGACAAAGCACATTCAGATACGACATCATTTTCTTTGAGATCACGTGATGAAGGGCGACATCAACATCAAGCATGCTGACACTAAAGATCAACTGGCAGATATCTTCACGAAGCCTTCGGATGAGAAGAGGTTTTGCAAGCTGCGGTGTGAGCTAAATATCTTAGAATTCTCAAATGTCCTTTGAATGGGAATCAATCCTAATGCTTATGCATGTTGATGACTTTGATGAACAACACACGATGTAACGTATGTCTTCAACTCATGAAGACTTACAATCTGAGTGTGAATACATTAACGAAGAATATGCCTTCAGAGCGCCACGATAATTGTGCACCGTGTCCGAGTCAAACATTCTTATACGGTGGGTAACGCCACCAACCAAACTCGAAGACATTGTTTTTTTTATCTCATCTTCTTCGCATGTCTTCGAGAGCTGAATGTCTTCGGAACAAAAAAAATTTTACACGTGTGTTTCAGTTGAAAACCATTTGCAGATCTACATTTGGATTAGAGCTTTGTCCTATACAGCATTTGTCCTATAGCTTTGTCTTCAACTTTTTCCTAGGAAAATGTGATCGGACCCGACATTCTCATCTGTTCTTACCTCGTCTAAGTCTATTCTAATCCAGTCATATGCATTCTATATTGACACGTGTTGACTGTCTTCACTGTGTCCTTGACAGTCAAAGACAATTCAACCACATATTTAATTCTAAAATCTCAACTGTCTCCGTGTCTTTAGCAACAACTCCCGCGCCGCCGCTTCGATTATGGTAGTGGGTTGTCAGGTGGGTTGCATGTATGCCACGTGTCCACTTAAACCGAGGAGTCAGGGGCATATCCGTCCAAACGGTTCAGATGTTTTTCACCTCTATAAATGCAAGTGCCCCCACTCCATTATTACCTTCCACCTCCGCCACCCTCGTGCTCAAACCCTAGCGCCGTCGCTGGACTCCATCGCCGACGGAGACGAAGTGCTTAGCTGCCACGCCTTCTCCGACGACGTACTCACGCCGGCCGCGTACATCTCCTTCACGCCGCCGCCGTAGCTGTCTGTCTCCACCAAGTTAGGGTGAGGCAGATCGAACATCTCGGCCTCTCCGCCTCGTCAAGCTGTTCATCGCGTTCTTCGTTGCGGTAAATAAAAAGTTATTTCTACCGCATGCTTTGATATGAAATTCTTACTGAAAATAATCGGTTGTTGTTTCTTCACTTTCCACTCAACCGCATCTAGATCTAGATCTCTATTTGCCCAATACTTTCACCTTTTTGGTCTAAAGATTGGTTTGATTCCTCACTTGTATGAATCCTTGGACTTGTACAAATCTGAAATCACCATATGTACTATAAAAGTGAATGTCTTCGGTAAAAGGTCAATGTCTTCAAAACACTGTGCTATCTTCCAAATCTTCTGAGAAAGCATATGGCCTCTCCTCTTCCCTCACGTCTCTAACTCTTTCACAGGTACATGTCTGCAGCAGAATCGCTTGGATCTCATAGTCTGAATTCGTTTACAGACTATTTGCAGATACATCTGGAATCTCCTGGTACTTGTTCATATCTGCGCACCCCTGTGAAGCCTTTGTCGAAGCCAATGGCAGATGATAAGACATCCAAGAAGGGTGGAAAACAAAGACGCAATAACACTGCAAAAGATCTCCCTCCAGCTCTTTATGAGCAATACAAGTCAGATGAAGGGGAAACTTATCATCAGCGCAAGACTCGAATCCAATGGATTCGAAGATATTGGAGTGTGGAGTGGTTCTACTACCGCTTTGTGACTGATGAGTATGCTGAGAAGTGTGCTGAAAAAACACCATGGACAGACATTTTCTACAGAAATCTTCATCCGAAGACTAAGGAAAAAGCCATCAAAATGGGGTTCTACCCATGCATGTTCAGGCCCCCAATGCCTAGCAATCCTCATCCATCAAGCATTCTTGGCTGCCCAGAACATACACAGTCTGACTCTGATGAAGATGATGAAGAGAATCCACCAGCTCCTAAGCCGAAGCCTTTGAAGAAGTCAAAGGCTTCAAAGCCCAATGCTTCAAAGCCTCCCAAGCCTACTGTCCCCTCACCTCAAGCTTCGCGTTCTCCCACTGTTAATCCAGAAGAGCCTGAGGAAGAAGATCGCCTTCACAGGCGAATGAAAAGTAAAGTTGCTGCTTCCAGAGGTCCGAAGCCAACTCTTTCATTGATGGACACCGCAAATATGATTGAGCTATCTGACGATGAGTTCGACGATGAAGCCTCAGCTAGGCTCATCCAACAGAAAGAAGAGGAAGCCAAGCTGCTTGAAGACTTGCCTCTAATTGACCCTGTCATCTTCGAACACTTCATTGATGAATGGTTTGCAGATCCCTCACTCACCATCGATGCCCTCCAGCTTCCAATTGGACTAAGTGTCACCTACCAAGGGCTGGTGAATGAGGAACTGACTGTGGCTCAGAAAGCCAAGCAGATGAAGGCCAAGATTAGACATGAAAAGGAGCTGTTCAAGCAGAATGTGCACAGGCTCTCCGCTCCTCAGATACAGGGATATCAACTGATGATGGCAGATCTCAAAGCTGAATTTGAGAGGAAGTGTGAAGCTGTCAAAGGGGCCCTAGCGCGTCTAAAGAAAAAGACTTCGATTATGGTCCAAGCTCACAACGACATCCTGAAAAGAAAGGCTCTTGGTCAGCCTGCTCTTGCTCCTGAAATCATTGCATGCTCCAGGCAAGCTTCAATGTCTTTGGATCTGCCTGCTCCCACACTGTCTGAGCACCGTGGCATTGTGTTTCCGGCTGGCTTCTTTGGCACTCGTGCTCCTTCATCTTCCTCTGCTGCTGATAGCAAGAAGACCAAGAAGGCCGAAGCTGAAGCCAAGAAGCGCAAGGCTGCTGCCTCTGAAGCCCAACCTTCGAAGAGGTTGAAGACAAGAAAATCCAAGTCTTCGGAGCCGGCTCAAGAACCAGTACCCCCTACTGCTCCGTCATCAACCCCTGCTCCTCAACAAGAGCCCCTGCTCATTAAGCCTATCTCAGTGGCTCCTCCCGCATCAGAAAACTTGGAGAGACAGGTTGTTCTGCATGAGTCTGCTTCCACAGAGACTCGGAAACCAGAAGATATTCCAGCTGCTGAAGACACTGCAGCAGCTACAGACTTTTCTCATGACGACATTGGCACCGAAGACAATGTTGAGCCAGAACTTGTTCCATAGGTGGATGCCCCAATGGTCTCCTCACCACAACCAACCAGTGGATTTGTGGACATTGGGACTCCTCTCCGGCCAGAAGTACCTGAAGCTGAGCCCGGTACACCATCATCTCCTTTCTTCCCACCAGTATCAACCTCACCAGAATCTCCGTTTGCTCCAATGGAGATTGAAACCACCACCAGCTCTTCACCACTAAAACGTCTTCGTCGAGGACCTCGAGCTCTCATGTCTCTTATTCCTGACGATGAAGTATGTGTTTCACCGAGTGCACCAGTCGAAGAAGTGCTGAGGATTGAAGATGTTCCTCCCAGTCAATCTGCACCAGAAGGCATGGCAGCCGAAGATATTACTGCAAATGCCACCATGGGTGAAGCCAATGCCCCATCCCCTAATGGATCTCCTGTCCCAGCCACACCATCCACTGAAGACAATGAAGATAACATTGTGATGGCTCGCAATCGGGAAGGAGAGATGGTTCCTACAAGATGGCCTCGCCTTGTTGCACCACCAAGAATGGGACCTCAGTATGAGTTCCACCTTGATCGACGCCCCAATGTCATGAACCCCATGCCACGTCTTCCATGTCTTCGCCAGTCTGGCCCTGCAAGACCCTTGGTCTTCGAGTTGGAAAGGTTTAGGCTGAACAACACCTTCTTTGACTCCGACCGCAATCCATACAAGCGTGAAATAATACAGTCTGACAGGTTCTGGAGTGCTCCACAACGTCGGTACTACATGTGTGTGCTCTATGGTCAGAATAGGATCTTTCCCCACAAACATCTCAGCTTTGAAGCTATGAAAGGTCTTCCCTGTTTTGATCAAGCATTGGATTGTCTTCGAGATGTGGGATTGCTGCCTTTCTGCACCGACCATGAAGACTGGAATGAGGAACTCATCCTCCAGTTCTATGCAACCCTTCACATCTTTGGCTTCGGTCGTGATGTGAACACTTGGCAGATGGAGTTCATGATATGGGATGAACATGTCACTGCTTCACCACTGGAATTCTTTTCTGCAACACCACTTGCTGCC
Organism: Elymus sibiricus; assembly: GCA_039707655.1. NCBI lineage: Eukaryota > Viridiplantae > Streptophyta > Magnoliopsida > Poales > Poaceae > Elymus > Elymus sibiricus. The sequence goes on along the minus strand of CM077669.1, from coordinate 390,166,999 downwards.
TCTGGTGAATACTTGGATCCTCGCTCTGAAGCCTATGTGGCTGCCACTCGAAGCCTATTCCATATGCAAGAACCCAACATGACTGAGATGCTCACAATGATGCAACCTTTGGCTCAAGATGCAGAATTGCCCACTTCATTCTTCGTGGATGATCTTCAGTACTTGCCCCGGACTCTCTACCACATTCTTCAGCACACCATTTTGTTGGAAATATGCCCTAGAGGCAATAATAAATTGGTTATTATTATATTTCCTTGTTTATGATAATCGTTTATTATCCATGCTATAATTGTATTGATTGGAAACTCAAATACATGTGTGGGTACATAGACAACACTGTGTCCCTAGTAAGCCTCTAGTTGACTAGCTCGTTGATCAAAGATGGTTAAGGTTTCCTAGCCATTGACATGAGATGTCATTTGATAACGGGATCACATCATTAGGAGAATGATGTGATGGACAAGACCCAAACTGTAAATGTAGCATTTGATCGTGTCAGTTTATTGCTATTGTTTTCTGCATGTCAAGTATCTGTTCCTTTGACCATGAGATCATGCAACTCACTGACACCGGAGGAATACCTTGTGTGTATCAAACATCGCAACGTAACTGGGTGACTATAAAGGTGCTCTACAGGTATCTCCGAGGGTTTCTGTTGGGTTGGCATGGATCAAGACTGGGATTTGTTACTCCGTGTGACGGAGAGGTATCTCAGGGCCCACTCGGTAATACAACATCACATTGAGCCTTGCAAGCAAAGTGACTAAAGAGTTAGCCACAGGATCTTGTATTACGGAACGAGTAAAGAGACTTGCCGGTAACGAGATTGAACTAGGTATAGTGATACCGACGATCGAATCTCGGGCAAGTAACATACCGAAGAACAAAGGGAACAGCATACGGGATTAACTGAATCCTTGACATAGAGGTTCGACCGATAAAGATCTTCGTAGAATATGTAGGAGCCAATATGGGCATCCAGGTCCCGCTATTGGTTATTGATCGTAGAGGTGTCTCGGTCATGTCTACATAGTTCTCGAACCCGCAGGGTCTACACACTTAACGTTTGGTGACGATTAGTATAGTTGAGTTATTATGTTGGTGACCGAAGGTTGTTCGGAGTCCCGGATAAGATCCCGGACATGACGAGGATCTCCGGAATAGTCCGGAGGTAAAGATTGATATATGTGATAATAGTGTTTTGATCTCCGGAAGAGTTCCGGAGTTCACCGGAAGGGGTTCCGGATGTTTACCGAAGTGTTCGGGTGCGAGAACACTTTATATGGGCCAAGGGATAAAAGCCCACGAGGTATTGGAAAGTGCAAAAGTAGTTTTGCTGCCGCGTAAGCGGTACTACCGCTTGTGTGAAGCGGTACTACCGCCCGAGCGGTACTACCGCTTGTGTGAAGCGGTACTACCGCCCAAGCGGTACTACCGCTTGTGTGAAGCGGTACTACCGCTTGTGCGCGGCTGTGCACGGTTCGGCAGGGATCCGAGTTGGACTCTTTCCCTGCGGGCCAAACCGACCTTGTGCGGGCAAAACCGACCTGGAGGAGGCTTTTACTCCAAGTTTAGACCCCAAGGCTCAACATATAAATAGAGGGGCAGGGCTAGCACACGGGACACATCAAGATTTCTCCAAGCCGTGTGCGGCAACCCTAACCCTCTAGTTCCTCCGTCATAATCTCCGTAGTGCTTGGCGAAGCCCTGCAGAGATTGTTCCTCACCACCATCACCACGCCGTCATGCTGCTGGAACTCAACCACTACTTCACCATCGCTCGCTGGATCGAGGAGGTGAAGGCGTCATCAAGCCGTACGTGTGTTGAACGCGGAGGTGCCGTCCGTTCGGCGCTAGTTCGTGATCGGATCGAGGGACGACTTGCGATTTGGATCGCGGAGACGTTCGACTACATCAACCGCGTTTCTTAAACGCTTCCGCTTAGCGATCTACAAGGGTATGTAGATTCACTCTCCCTCTCGTAGATGCTCATCACCATGGATAGATCTTGTGTGTGCGTAGGAAAATTTTTGTTTCCCATGCAACGTTCCCCAACAGTGGCATCATGAGCCAGGTTTATGCGTAGATGAGATCTCGAGTAGAACACAAACGAGTTGTGGGCATGGGTGTATACATATTGCTTGCCGTTACTAGTTGATATTTGATTCGGCGGTACTGTGAGATGAAGCGGCCCGGACCGACATTACGCGTACACTTACGCGAGACAGGTTCCTTCAACTGACATGTAACTTCGTTGCATAAAGATGGCTAGCGGGTGTCTGTCTCTCTCACTTTAGTTGAATCGATTTCAATGAAGAGGGTTCTTTTAGAAGATCAAAAAGCAATCACTACACCACGTTGTAGTTTTGCGTAGGTAAGAACGGTTCTTGCAAACCCGTAGCAGCCACGTAAAATTTGCAACAACAATTAGAGGACGTCTAACTTGTTTTTGCAGGGTATGATGTGATATGATATGGCCAATTACATGATGAGATATATGTGATGTATGAGATGATCATGTGTTGTATAGAATATCACGACTTGCATGTCGATGAGTACGGCAACTGGCAGGAGCCATAGAGTTGTCTTTAATTATTGTATGACCTGCGTGTCAATCATTAAGCGCTATGTAATGCTTTACTTTATCGCTAAACGTTAGCAATAGTCGTGGAAGCAACAGTCGGCGCGACAACCTTATGGCGACACGTTGATGGAGATCAAGATGATGGAGATCATGGTGTCATGCCGGTGACGATGGAGATCATGCCGGTGCTTTGGAGATGGAGATCAAAAGCACAAGTTCATGGCCATATCATGTCACTTATGATTTGCATGTGATGTTAATCCTTTTATGCATCTTATTTTGCTTAGGACGACGGTAGCATTATAAGGTGATCCCTCACTTAAATTTCAAGATAAATTGTGTTCTCCCCAAGTGTGCACCGTTGCGAAAGTTCGTCGTTTCGAGACACGCCGTGATGATCGGGTGTGATAGACTCTACGTTCGCATACAACGGGTGCAAGCCATGTTGCACGTGCGGAACACTCGGGTTAAACTTGACGAGCCTAGCATGTACAGACATGGCCTCGGAACACAAGAGACCGAAAGGTCAAACATGAGTCATATAGTAGATATGATCAACATGAAGATGTTCACCATTTAAACCACCTCAACTCACGTGATGATCGGAATTGAGTTGGTGGATTTGGATCATGTTACACTCGAATGACCGGAGGGATGTCAATTTGAGTGGGAGTTTTTAAGTAATATGATTAACTAAACTCATTATCTAGAACAATAGTCTAAGTTGTCTTTGCTATATTTATGTTGTAGATCATGGCTCGCGCAGTAGCACCCCTGAATTTTAATGCGTTCCTAGAGAAAGCTAAGTTGAAAGATGATGGAAGTAACTTTGTGGACTGGGCCCGTAATCTAAGGATTATCCTTACGGCTTCCCAGAAGGCTTATGTCCTTGATGCACCGCTTGGTGATCCACCCGCTCCAGTTGAGTCTCTAGACGTTGTGAACGCCTGGCAGGCTCGTTCTGATGATTACTCAATAGTTCAATGTGCAATGTTGTATGGCTTAGAACCGGGACTTCAAAGACGTTTTGAACGTCATGGAGCATATGAGATGTTCCAGGAGTTGAAGTTTATCTTTCAGAAGAATGCCCGAATCGAGAGATATGAGATCTCCGATAAGTTCTATGCTTGCAAGATGGAGGAGAACGGGTCTATCAGTGATCACGTGCTCAGAATGTCTGGGTACTCCACCCGTCTGGCTGAGTTAGGGATGCCCCTTCCGCCAGAGGCTATCACTGACAGAGTTCTTCAATCATTGCCACCTAGCTACAAGAGCTTCGTGTTGAACTATAACATGCACGGGATGAACAAGTCAGTCGCCGAGCTGTTTGCGATGCTGAAAGCCGCTGAGTCTGAAATTCAGAAGGAGCATCAAGTGTTGATGGTCAATAAAACCACTAGTTTCAAGAAAAATGGCAAGCGTAAGAAGGGTAACTCCAAGAAGAGTGGCAAAGCAGTTGCTCCTCTCGTGAAGAAACCCAAGGCTGGACCCAAACCAGAAACTGTGTGTTTTCATTGCAAGGGAACTGGACACTGGAAGCGGAATTGCCCCAAGTATTTGGCTGACAAGAAGGCGGCCAACAACAAACAAGGTATATATGATATACATGTTATTGATGTGTACCTTACCAACTCTCGTTGTAGTGCCTGGGTATTTGATACCGGTGCGGTTGCTCATATTTGCAACTCAAAACAGGAACTGCGGAATAGACGGAGGCTGGCAAAGGACGAAGTGACGATGCACGTGGGAAATGGTTCCAAGGTTGATGTGATCGCCGTCGGCACGCTCGCTCTTCGATTACCGTCGGGATTAGTGATGAACCTAAATAAGTGTTATTTGGTGCCTGCGTTAAGCATGAACATTATATCTGGATCTTGTTTATTGCGAGACGGTTACTCATTTAAATCAGAGAATAATGGTTGTTCTATTTATATGAGTAATATCTTTTATGGTCATGCACCCAATGTGAGGGGTTTATTCTTATTGAATCTCGATAGTAATGATACACATGTTCATAACATTGATGCCAAAAGATGTAGAATTGATAATGATAATACCACTTTCTTGTGGCACTGCCGTTTAGGTCATATTGGCGTAAAACGCATGAGGAAGCTCCATGCTGATGGACTTTTGGAGTCACTTGATTTTGAATCACTTGACACATGTGAGCCATGCCTCATGGGCAAGATGACTAAAACGCCGTTCTCTGGAACAATGGAACGGGCAAGTGACTTATTGGAAATCATACATACTGATGTGTGCGGTCCGATGAGCATTGAGGCGCGCGGTGGTTATCGTTACTTTCTCACCTTCACTGATGACTTAAGTAGATATGGGTATATTTACTTAATGAAACACAAGTCTGAAACATTTGAAAAGTTCAAACAATTTCAGAGTGAAGTTGAGAATCATCGTAACAAGAAGATTAAATTCCTATGATCTGATCGAGGAGGAGAATATCTGAGTTATGAGTTTGGCAGTCACTTAAGACAGTGTGGAATTGTTTCACAATTGACACCGCCTGGAACACCACAGCGTAATGGTGTGTCCGAACGTCGTAATCGAACCTTATTGGATATGGTGCGATCTATGATGTCTCTTGCCGATTTGCCACTATCGTTTTGGGGTTATGCATTAGAGACAGCTGCATTCACTTTAAATAGGGCACCATCGAAATCCGTTGAGACGACGCCATATGAATTTTGGTTTGGCAAGAAGCCAAAGCTGTCGTTTCTTAAAGTTTGGGGATGTGATGCTTATGTCAAAAAGCTTCAGCCTGAAAAGCTGGAACCCAAAGCGGAGAAATGCGTCTTCATAGGATACCCAAAAGAGACAGTTGGGTATACCTTCTACCTCAGATCCGAAGGCAAAGTGTTTGTCGCTAAAAACGGAACATTTCTTGAGAAAGAGTTTCTCTCGAAAGAATTGAGTGGGAGGAAGATAGAACTTGATGAGGTTGTTGAACCTTTACTTCAACCTGAGAGTAGCGCAGTGCAGAAAGTTGTTTCTGTGGAGCCTACATTAGCTGAAGAGGAAGTTAATGATGATGATCATGAAGCTTTGGATCAAGTTGCTATCGAACCTCGTAGGTCGACAAGAACGCGTACTACTCCTGAGTAGTACGGCAACCCTGTCTTAGAGGTCATGTTGTTAGACAACGATGAACCTACGAGCTATGGAGAAGCGATGATGGGACCTGATTCCGAGAAGTGGTTAGAGGCCATGAAATCCGAGATGGGATCCATGTATGAAAACAAAGTATGGACTTTGGAAGTATTACCTGAAGGGCGTAAGGCCATTCAGAACAAATGGATCTTTAAGAGGAAGACGGACGCGGACGGTAATGTCACCGTCTATAAAGCTCGACTTGTGGCAAAGGGTTTTTCACAAGTTCAAGGAGTTGACTACGATGAGACCTTCTCACCCGTAGCGATGCTTAAGTCCGTCAGAATCATGTTAGCAATAGCTGCCTTTTTCGATTATGAAATTTGGCAGATGGATGTCAAAACAGCGTTCCTTAACGGTTACCTTAAGGAAGAGTTGTATATGATGCAACCAGAAGGTTTTGTCGATCCAGAGAATGCTGACAAAGTTTGCAAACTCCAGCGATCCATTTATGGACTGGTGCAAGCATCTCGGAGTTGGAATCTTCGTTTTGATGAGGTGATCAAAGCGTTCGAGTTTATACAAGTTTACGGAGAAGCTTGTATTTACAAGAAAGTGAGTGGGAGCTCTATAGCGTTTCTAATATTATATGTGGATGACATATTACTGATTGGAAACAATATAGAAATACTGGAAAGCATAAAGGAATATTTGAACAAGAGTTTTTCAATGAAGGACCTAGGAGAAGCTGCTTTCATATTAGGCATCAAGATCTATAGAGATAGATCGAGACGCTTAATAGGACTTTCACAAAGCACATACCTTGACAAAGTTTTGAAGAAGTTCAAAATGGATCAGTCCAAGAAGGGGTTCTTGCCTGTATTGCAAGGTGTGAAGTTGAGTAAGACTCAATGCCCAGTGACTGCAGAAGATAGAGAAAAGATGAGTGTCATCCCCTATGCTTCGGCCATAGGCTCTATCATGTATGCAATGCTGTGCACAAGACCCGATGTCAGCCTTGCCATAAGTATGGTCGGAAGGTTTCAAAGTGATCCAGGAATGGAACACTGGACGGCGGTCAAGAATATCCTGAAGTACCTGAAAAGGACTAAGGACATGTTTCTCGTTTATGGAGGTGATCAAGAGCTCGTCGTAAAGGGTTACGTCGATGCAAGCTTTGACACTGATCCGGATGACTCTAAGTCTCAAACCGGATACGTATTTATTCTTAATGGGGGTGCGGTTAGCTGGTGCAGTTCCAAGCAAAGCGTGGTAGCTGATTCTACATGCGAAGCGGAGTACATCGCAGCCTCAGAGGCGGCGAAGGAAGGTGTCTGGATGAAGGAGTTCATAACAGATCTTGGAGTAGTGCCTAGTGCACTTAACCCAATGACTCTGTTTTGTGATAATACTGGTGCCATTGCTCTAGCCAAGGAACCAAGATTTCACAAGAGGACCAGACACATAAAGTGACGTTTCAATTCCATCCGCGATTACATCAAGGAGGACGACATAAATATTTGCAAAGTACACACGGATCTAAATGTTGCAGATCCGATGACTAAACCTCTTCCAAGGGCTAAACATGAACAACACCAGAACTGCATGGGTGTTCGATTCATTACAATGTAAATCACATAGTGATGTGAACTAGATTATTGACTCTAGTGCAAGTGGGAGACTGTTGGAAATATGCCCTAGAGGCAATAATAAATTGGTTATTATTATATTTCCTTGTTTATGATAATCGTTTATTATCCATGCTATAATTGTATTGATTGGAAACTCAAATACATGTGTGGGTACATAGACAACACTGTGTCCCTAGTAAGCCTCTAGTTGACTAGCTCGTTGATCAAAGATGGTTAAGGTTTCCTAGCCATTGACATGAGATGTCATTTGATAACGGGATCACATCATTAGGAGAATGATGTGATGGACAAGACCCAAACTGTAAACGTAGCATTTGATCGTGTCAGTTTATTGCTATTGTTTTCTGCATGTCAAGTATCTGTTCCTTTGACCATGAGATCATGCAACTCACTGACACCGGAGGAATACCTTGTGTGTATCAAACGTCGCAACGTAACTGGGTGACTATAAAGGTGCTCTACAGGTATCTCCGAGGGTTTCTGTTGGGTTGGCATGGATCAAGACTGGGATTTGTTACTCCGTGTGACGGAGAGGTATCTCAGGGCCCACTCGGTAATACAACATCACATTGAGCCTTGCAAGCAAAGTGACTAAAGAGTTAGCCACAGGATCTTGTATTACGGAACGAGTAAAGAGACTTGCCGGTAACGAGATTGAACTAGGTATAGTGATACCGACGATCGAATCTCGGGCAAGTAACATACCGAAGAACAAAGGGAACAGCATACGGGATTAACTGAATCCTTGACATAGAGGTTCGACCGATAAAGATCTTCGTAGAATATGTAGGAGCCAATATGGGCATCCAGGTCCCGCTATTGGTTATTGATCGTAGAGGTGTCTCGGTCATGTCTACATAGTTCTCGAACCCGCAGGGTCTACACACTTAACGTTTGGTGACGATTAGTATAGTTGAGTTATTATGTTGGTGACCGAAGGTTGTTCGGAGTCCCGGATAAGATCCCGGACATGACGAGGATCTCCGGAATAGTCCGGAGGTAAAGATTGATATATGTGATAATAGTGTTTTGATCTCCGGAAGAGTTCCGGAGTTCACCGGAAGGGGTTCCGGATGTTTACCGAAGTGTTCGGGTGCGAGAACACTTTATATGGGCCAAGGGATAAAAGCCCACGAGGTATTGGAAAGTGCAAAAGTAGTTTTGCTGCCGCGTAAGCGGTACTACCGCTTGTGTGAAGCGGTACTACCGCCCGAGCGGTACTACCGCTTGTGTGAAGCGGTACTACCGCTTGTGCGCGGCTGTGCACGGTTCGGTAGGGATCCGAGTTGGACTCTTTCCCTGCGGGCCAAACCGACCTTGTGCGGGCAAAACCGACCTGGAGGAGGCTTTTACTCCAAGTTTAGACCCCAAGGCTCAACATATAAATAGAGGGGCAGGGCTAGCACACGGGACACATCAAGATTTCCCCAAGCCGTGTGCGGCAACCCTAACCCTCTAGTTCCTCCGTCATAATCTCCGTAGTGCTTGGCGAAGCCCTGCAGAGATTGTTCCTCACCACCATCACCACGCCGTCATGCTGCTGGAACTCAACCACTACTTCACCATCGCTCGCTGGATCGAGGAGGTGAAGGCGTCATCAAGCCGTACGTGTGTTGAACGCGGAGGTGCCGTCCGTTCGGCGCTAGTTCGTGATCGGATCGAGGGACGACTTGCGATTTGGATCGCGGAGACGTTCGACTACATCAACCGCGTTTCTTAAACGCTTCCGCTTAGCGATCTACAAGGGTATGTAGATTCACTCTCCCTCTCGTAGATGCTCATCACCATGGATAGATCTTGTGTGTGCGTAGGAAAATTTTTGTTTCCCATGCAACGTTCCCCAACACATTTGGCCAATTAAAGGGCACAACACATCTCGCAAGATTGAAGGGCCTCTAAAGACATTGTTCTACAACATTGTGTATGGCATCAGGTTCAATCTTCAAGACTTGTTCCTTCGCAACCTTGCTGCAAATGGTTTCAATGTCCTCGAGCCGAAGATATATGCTTCCTGGATAATGCGCTTCATCAAGTAAAGAACCAACACCAGGTTTCTTCCCTCTGCTCGCAACCATGGTGTTTATCTTCCAGATATTGAAGTTGTGCCAGCAGATCTGTATCCAACCAAGAGCAAGAATCCAATTGTCAAAGGCACTAGTGGCACTGCTGATATTGAAGGTCTTCACATTCCCTCTGATCCATCAAGGGCAAGACTTATTGGTGCTCTTCGACACCCAAGATCCGGTGCTACCAACACTGACGCCACTGCCAGTACTCTGCCTCGTCAACGCCTACCAAGAAGAGAACGTGCTCTCACTGATCGTGAACTTCTTGTTCTTTGATCCAAAAGCAAGATAGGCACCATGAATGGACTAGGCACCAGATGCATTCCATGATGCAAGATATCAATCACGTTCGCAACCTCGCCACCAAAAATGCGTTTGTGGCTTATGAAACCAGTCGCCGCTCATGGAGGACTTTGACTATGCTGGCTCCTGAGGACGAGCTTCGAGAAGATGGATTTCACCCTCGCTACAGATTTGGTGCACCACCTCCCAATGCGGAGAAATGGCGCAAGACTCCATCCCTCGAAGACAGTGATTTCTCCTCTTTAGCTCCCTCCGTCAACGTCAGGCTTGCCGATGAAGCTAATGATGCCACCTCCCTGCCTCCATTGACTCGGTGTCGCGACACTGCACCAAGCTCAACTGCACCGGCACCCCAAGACTCCACTGCACCGTCTTCATCGACACCTGCTGGGGACGTGTAGTTTTTCAATGTCTTTGTCCCTTTTTGGTCATTCGATGACAAAGGGGGAGAAGCATTGGATGATAGTCTTCAAACGGGTCTACTAATATGGGCTGGGTGTTATCTTTTGCTAAGTTTACAACTCTCGTTTTCTGAACATTTGCTGTCTTCGGTTGTAAAACTTAAGTCCTGATGGACATCTGCACTTTATGTTTACTGTACTCTTTGGCGCTTCCTCAAGTTATTTTCATGCTCTAAAGGCCATTTTGTAGACGCCCATTTTTCATTGTGCATTTCATTATCTTTGACATATATGTTAATGCATAGTGATTGGATTACAAGATATAGGGGGAGATCTCCACAAACTACAACCTGCCATGTGCACTTGCATTCAAAGCAAAATTTTCATATGCACATCTTCAGGGGGAGCTCTCTATATCTTGTAATCAAAATCTTCAAAACCTTATCTTCACATATATTTATTCCCATTGAAAGCTTCAACCAATTTGTCATCAATCACCAATAAGGGGGAGATTGTAAGTGCATCTAGTGCCACCCTTTGTTGGTTTTGGAGTATTGAAGACAAACGTGGTTGAGGGACTAATGTGTTTGTGAGAGTTCACGGGTTAACATAGATAGAAGTCCCTGGAGTTTCGGTTTAGCTGTCGAAGACGACCCCCAAAAATGTCCGAAGACATTGATGACGGCTGAAGCTATTGGTGGTATGCGAAGACATTCGTCCAAAGACAATGAAACGCGAAGATGAAGTCTTTTGGTAGTTTTGTTTCTTCTTTCCTGAGTCATAGGAACCACCATACAGTTAAGTGGGGTCGATGTGATCAAAGTCAGATGCTGACGTGATGCTCAACCCATACCTATGTCTTCGAGCAAAGACAATGAGAGGAAATATCTTCCAGAGTTGGTTGAGTCAGCTTTACTTGTAGCTCAAGTAAAGCTGCCGCGTGCGTTTGATATCCGACCGTTGTGACACGTGTCGGTTGGCCAGTGACCCAGGGTCATTTCGGTCATATCAGGTCAGGTTGCCTGCTGGCTATAAATAGCCTACCCCTTCCACCATAAGAAGGTGGCTGCTTAGAGAGAGATACGGCTGTTGTCGTTTTGGAGCAACCCACCTCGAAGACATTGAGAGAGAAATACCTGCGAAGATACACCTAAACACTTAGAGCTAGAGTGTTTGAGCATCACCGAAGTCATTCTGTTCTGAGAGAACTGAAGACTTATTACACTTCAAGACTGTGATCTTCCAGACGGTTAGGCGTCTGGGTCTAGAGCAATCCAAGAGTCATTGTGGATCGCCGGGTGACCAAGTTTGTACGGGTTTCGGAAGTCTCCCCTGAAGACTTACCAGAGTGATGGGCGTTGTCTAAGTGACTTCGGCTCAAGGGGAATAAGGTGAAGACAAGGTCTTCTGAGTTCAATCTCAGCCTCCCTAACCAGACGTACAGTTGTCACAGCAACTGGAACTGCTCCAACAAATCCTGAGTCTTCGTCAAGCAACCGGTTCTATCCTTCACTTTCTCTTATTCCTGTTTTGTATCGTGAAGCCTTTGCTTGTTCATTGTTTGAAGAATTATCCTGAAGACATTCATATCTGCTGTTTATCTTCATTCTATCTAAGTTTGTCTTCGACTCATCTTAGTGTGCATGATGATCATGCTTAACTTGCCTGTATGTCTTCACTGCATTGCATGCCTTGACTAGATCGTTGATTACTATGCCTACCTGATCCTGTATCGTTTCCGCATACTTCGAATACATTCATTGTTTCGAAGCCTTTCATAAAAATCGCCTATTCACCCCCCCCCTCTAGTCGATAACTAGCACTTTTAGTGTGGTGCACATAAAAGGAAAGTGGATGTCCATTCTACATGACTGCATCACAAATTGCTCATGAGAGGACATTCTGCATCAAGAAAGTGAATCTACTGCACACATGTGGTGCACAAATAGAGAAAACCAAAGTGACAGCAGATTGGATGGCCAAAACTTGTGAGCATCAACTGAAGGAAGATCTAAGGGTTGGAGTTGGTGCAATATTGAAGAGGACAAAGACAAAATTTGGAGTGGAAGTGCCAAAGAGCAAGGCCTACAAGGCAAGGTCAATGGCAATTGAAGTGGTCCAAGATGACATGAAACGACAATACACAAGTAGTGCTTGATACTAACCCTGGGAGCAGATGCATTGTTACAACCACAGAGATTGAGCTCAAGCCTACCCCTCATCCAAGGTTCAACTACATGTTTTATTGCTTGAATGCTTCCAAGGAGGGGTTTTTAATGGGTGTAGACCCTTCATAGGTATGATTTCTTGTTTCCTTATTATGATTGTTGTTTATGCTTTGTTTCTTAATTATTTAAACTGAATGTTTCAGGATTAGATGGGTGCTTCATAAAACTTACTACTGGGCAACAGATACTGGCTGCCAATGACAGGGATGGGAACAACAACATATTTCCAATTGATATTGGAATTGTTGACAAGGAGGACAATGAAGCTGGACTTGGTTTCTCAGTCAACTCAGGGCATGCATTGGAGAGGGGAACAAGTGGGGCAATTACACAATCATCTCTGAGAGACAAATGGTATCAATGATCTTTACCTCATAGTTGTAAAACCAATTTATTACGCATTCAAATAAGTAGCCTTCATAGTTGCAAAAGCAAATTATAATTCATTCAGATAATGATCTGAAATAGGGGCTGCTCAATGCTATACAAGTTGTGTTCCCACACTCACCTCAAAGATATTGCCTGAGACATATCTATGCCAATTTTCAATCAGCTGGCTTTAGGGGTGAGGAATTGAAAAAGCACATGGACAATGTTGTATAATCATATACCAAGCATGGTTTTGAGGTTGCAATGGATGAACTGAGGAAGGAGGATGAAGATGCTTGGAAGTGGCTATCCAAAATCCCTAAGGAGACTTGGGCTAGACATGCCATGGATTACAACTGCAAGCCAGATCTTGTAGTTAACAACTTGTCAGAAGTGTTCAACGATATTAGATATCAGGTCCAAGCCTATCAGGAGTTGTGTGGATGGTTTCAGAACTAAACTGATGATCAAATATCAATCAATTAGAGAGAAGACAGAGAGCAATAGGTGGGAAATCACACCCACCTACATGAAAAAGTTAGAGGAATCAAAGAAGTACTCCAGGCATTGCACTGCTTACATGGCAGGTCCTGGCATTTGGCAAGTAACAAGTGGGAAGGCAACTTACAGTGCGAACCTGGAGAAATGGAGTTGTGAGTGCAAGAAATGGGACTTAACTGTTGTGCCCTGCAACCATGCAGTCTCTGCCATTACAAGATTGAAGCTACAGCTAGAAGACTTTGTACATGATTTCTTTAAGAAGCCATTGTACAAAGAAACCTACAAACACATCATCTAGCCTGTACCTGAACCTGACTATTGGCCAAGGACACCTACTCAAGATATAGATCCACATATGTTCAAGGAGAAGAAGGGTAGGAACCAAACCGCTAGAAGAAAGGGTCAATTTGAGGTACCAGCACCTAAGGATACATCAAGGATGGACACTAGCACCTGCAGCAACTGCAACAAGCAGAAACATAGATACACCTACTGTCCCATGCCTCTGAAGCCCCATCTCCAGGCAAAAAAGAACAAGCATAAGGTATGTAGTACTGCCAGAACTGCCAGAACAACTATTTTTTAATCTTTTGATGGATTTTTCCTAACTTTTGTGCTTTAAAAGGCTACGAGAACTGAGTATCATGATGCTGGAGGCAGCTCTTCAGCTGCAAATGCTCAACCTGCAGCTAGTGCACCAGATGCACAGCCTGCAGCCAGTGCACCACCAGCTGCATCTACTAGGGCAAGAAGAACAACTGCTGCTACTACTAATCCTGCAGAGCCTGCTACTTCAACAAGAACAAGGAGGGCAAGAACTACAGCAGATTCTTCTACCACTACTTCCCAGGCTGCAAATAAAGCTTCGGGTTCAACCAATGCACCTAGTAGGAGAGGTGGAAGACCATACACAACACCCAGGCCTGCAACTTCATCAGCTGGAGCAAGAGTTGGTTCTAAAAGGAAGATGTTTCATAACACAAGGATGAGGGGTAACCTTTATGCAAGTGGCAACTAGTGAAACGCACAATTTGGGTCTAGTTTATTTGAACATTTGCATTAAGTATTTCTGTCAGAACTATGAGTCAAAACAGTTGGGTCAAGTTGGTTGAGAACCTGTGAGAACTAGGTCACATTTATTTTGTGTTGAACTGCTATGATGTTGAAATGCTGTGATGTTGAACTGCTATGATGTGATGTGCTTAATGTTGCAAAATTTGGGCCTGCTGTCATCTCGCACAATTTTTTAGTATAAGCTTCCTGTTTAATGGATATGCTTTATGTTAATAGACAGGTCTAGACCATTTGGTAAACAAAGATATGACCAACATAGAGAGGTCTAGGCCATTAGGTCATATTAACTCGACTCGAGATCGACGCGAATAGATATGACCAACATAGCATGGTCTAGGACATTTGGTCATTTTGACTCGACTCGAGATCGACTCAAAAAGACATGACCAACATAGCATGGTCTAGCCCATTTTAACTACTCATGTTAACCATAACATAACCAAGGATAGCATTTTGAAGGTACTCATTACATAACCAAGTATAGTTTAGTAGGTACTCATTACATAACCAGGGATAGTTTAGTAGGTACTCATTACATAACTGGGATAGTTCATAAGGTACTCATTACATAACATAAGCTAGAGGGGATTCCCAAAATATACATCTCCAAGGCAAACAATATTGTTCCAAGGCCATTTAATTACTTAACAGAACTAGTGAACATTGATAGTGTTGGGGAACGTTGCATGGGAAACAAAAATTTTCCTACGCACACGCAAGATCTATCCATGGTGATGAGCATCTACGAGAGGGAGAGTGGATCTACGTACCCTTGTAGATCGCTAAGCGAGAAGCGTTAAGAAACGCGGTTGATGTAGTTGAACGTCTTCGCGATCCAAATCGCAAGCCGTCCCGCGATCCAATCACGATCCGTCCTGCGATCCAATCACGGTCCTTCCGATCTAGCGCCGAACGGACGGCACCTCCGCGTTCAGCACACGTACAGCTCGATGACGATCTCTGCCTCCTTGATCCGGCAAGGGAGAGCGGAGAGGTAGATGAGTTCTCAGGCAACACGACGGGGTGGTGGCGGTGGTGGTGGTGCTATCCCGGCAGGGCTACGCCTAGCGCTACCGAAACCGCGAACGGAGGAGAAAACGGTCTATGGAGAGAGGGGGGCGCCAAGGGCTTCGTGTGTGCTCTTGGGGTGCCCCCTCCCCTCTATATATAGGTGGAGGGGTGTGGAGATCAGCCCCTCCAAGCCCTAGGGCGCAGCCAACGGGAGGAGTTGGACTCCTAGTCCAATTCCCTCCCTTTCCATAAACAGGTGGACTTTCCACCTCTCCCAAGCCACATGGGCCTTGAGGGACTTGTGCGCCTGGCCCAATAAGGCCAGGGCGCCTCCCCTCAGCCCATGCAAACCCTTGGGACATGGTGGAACCCTTGGTGGACTTCCGGACTCCTTCGGAAGTTTCCGGAACCTTCTAGAAGCTTCCCGGTACAATACCGGAAAAACCCGAAACTTTTCCGGTCGCCAAAATATGACTTCCCATATATAAATCTTTACCTCCGGACCATTCCGGAGCTCCTCATGACGTCCGGGATCTCATCCGGGACTCCGAACAACCTTCGGTCACCACCATGCATAACTCAATACTATCGAAACGTCACCGAACGTTAAGTGTGCCGACCCTGCGGGTTCGAGAACTATGTAGACATGACCGAGACACCTCTACGGTCAATAACCAATAGCGGGACCTGGATGCCCATATTGGTTCCTACATATTCTACGAAGATCTTTATCGGTTGAACCTCTATGTCAAGGATTCAGTTAATCATGTATGATGTTCCCTTTCTTCATCGGTATGTTACTTGCCCGAGATTCGATCGTCGATATCTCCATACCTAGTTCAATCTTGTTACCGGCAAGTCTCTTTACTCGTTCCGTAATACAAGATCCCGTGGCTAACACTTTAGTCACTTTGCTTGCAAGGCTCATTATGATATTGTATTACCTAGTGGGCCCTGAGATACCTCTCCGTCACACGGAGTAACAAATCCTAGTCTTGATCCATGCGAACTCAACAGACACCTTCGGCGATACCTGTAGAGCATCTTTATAGTCACCCAGTTACATTGTGGCGTTTGATACACACAAGGTATTCCTCCGGTGTCAGTGAGTTGCATGATCTCATGGTCATAGGAACAGATACTTGACATGCAGAAAACAATAGCAATAAACTGACACGATCATATGCTACGTTCACAGTTTGGGTCTTGTCCATCACATCATTCTCCTAATGACGTGATCACGTTGTCAAATGACATCTCATGTCTATGGCTAGGAAACCTTAACCATCTTTGATCAACGAGCTAGTCTTATTAGAGGCATACTAGGGACACAGTGTTGTCTATGTACCCACACATGTATTTGAGTTTCCAATCAATACAATTATAGCATGAATAATAAACGATTATCATGAACAAGGAAATATGATAATAACTAATTTCTTATTGCCTCTAGGGCATATTTCCAACAGTCTCCCACTTGCACTAGAGTCAATAATCTAGCTCACATCGCTATGTGATTTATATTGTTA
This sequence comes from Elymus sibiricus, assembly GCA_039707655.1. Taxonomy (NCBI): domain Eukaryota; kingdom Viridiplantae; phylum Streptophyta; class Magnoliopsida; order Poales; family Poaceae; genus Elymus; species Elymus sibiricus. The sequence continues at coordinate 390,150,176 of CM077669.1, read as the reverse complement.
TCAATCTCACACCCAATGAGTTCTGGGGTTCGATCATGTTTTGCATGTGAAAGAGGTTTTAGTCAACGGGTCTGCGACATTCAGATCCGCGTGTACTTTGCAAATCTTTATGTCATACTGTAGATACTGCTACCACGCTCCACTTGGAGCCATTTCCAAATGGCTGCTCCACTATACGTATTCGGATTGCTACTAAGAGTCATCCGGATTGGTGTTAAAGCTTGCATCGACGTAACCCTTTACGACGAACTCTTTATCACCTCCATAATCGAGAAACATTTCCTTAGTCCCCTAGTTACTAAGGATAATTTTGACCGTTGTCCAGTGATCCACTCCTGGACCACTCTTGTACCCCTTGACAGACTCATGGCAAGGCACACACCAGGTGCGGTACACAGCATGGCATACTATACAGAGCCTATGGATAAGGCATAGGGGACGACCTTCGTCCTTTCTCTTTCTTCTGCCGTGGTAGAGCTTTGAGTCTCACTCAACTCCACACCTTACAAATCAGGCAAGAACTCTTTCTTTGACTGATCCATTTTGAACTCTTTCAAAATCTTGTCAAGGTATGTACTCATTGAAAGTCTTATCAGACGTCTTGATCTATCTCCATAGATCATGATGCCCAATATTTAAGTAGCTTCATTCCAGGTCTTCCTTTGAAAAACTCCTTTCAAACAACCCTTTATGCTTTCCAGAAATTCTACATAATTTCCTGTCAACAATATGTCATCCACATATACTTATCAGAAATTCTATAGTGCTCCCACTCACTTTATTGTAAATACAAGTTTCTCATAAACTTTGTATAGACCCAAAAACTTTGATCACCTCATCAAAGCGTATATTACAACTCCGAGATGCTTGCTCCAGTCCATAAAAGGATTGCTGAAGCTTGCATACATTTTAGCATCCTTAGGACTGACAAAACCTTCTGGCTATATCACATACAACCTTTCCTCAAAGAAACCGTTAAGGAAACGATGTTTTGACATCCATCTGCCAGATTTCATAATTGAAAAATGCAGCAACTGCTAACATAATTCCAACGGACTTTTAGCATCGCTACGGGTGAGAAAGTCTCATCGTAGTCAACTTCTTGAACTTGTCGAGAACTTCTTTGCGACAAGTCGAGCTTTATAAATGGTGACATTTACCATCAGCGCCTGTCTTCTTCTTAAAGGTCCATTTGTACTCAACGGCCTGCCGTTCAACGGGCAAGTCTACCAAAGTCCATACTTGGTTTTCATACATGGATCATTTCTCGGATTTCATGGCTCCTAGCCATTTGTTGGAATCCGGGCCCACCATCGCTTCTTCATAGCTCGTAGGTTCACTGTTGTCTAACAACATGACCTCCAAGACAGGATTGACGTACCACTCAGAGGCGGTACGAGTTCTTGTCGGCCTACGAGGTTCGGTAGTAACTTGATCCAAAGTGTCATGATCATCATCATTAACTTCCTCTTCATTCGGTGTAGGCGCCACAGAAACATCTTTCTGCGTCGTGCTACTATCCAACTGAAGTGACGGTTCAACAACCTCATCAAGTTCTACTTTCCTCCCACTCAATTCATTCGAGAGAAACTTTTTCTCGAGAAAGGACTCGTTTTAAGCAACAAACACTTTGCCCTTGGATCCGAGATAGAAGGTATACCCGACTGTTTCCTCAGGGTATCTTATGAAGATGCACTTTTCCGCTTTGGGTTTGAGCTTATCAGACATAAGCGCTGCATTCCCAAACTCTGAGAAATGACAGCTTAGGTTTCTGCCAAACCAAAAATCATACGGTGTCATCTCAACGGACTTAGATGGTGCCCTATTTTAAAGTGAATGTGGTTGTCTCTAATGCATAACCCAAAACGATAGTGGGAAATCAATAAGAGACATCATAGTATGCACGATATCCAATAGAGCACGACTACGACGTTCGGACACACCATCACACTATGGTGTTCCAGGTGGCGTGAGTTGTGAAACAACTTCCACATTGTCTTGAGTTGCATACCAAACTCGTAACTCAGATATTTACCTCCACGATCACATCGTAGACATTTCATCTTCTTGTCACGATGATCTCAAACTTCACTCTGAATTTGTTTGAACTTTTCAAACGTTTCAGACTTGTGTTTCATTAATTAAATATCCCCATATCTACTCAAATCATCAGTGAAGGTAAGAAAATAGCGATATCCACCGCACGCTTCAACACTCATTGGACCGCATACATCAACATGTATCATTTCCAATAAGTCACTTGCCCGCTCCATCAAGCCGGAAAACGGGGTTTTAGTCATCTTGCCCATGAGGCATGGTCTGCATGTCTCAACCGATTCGAAATCGAGTGAGTCCAAAGATCCATCAACATGGAGTTTCTGCATGCGTTTTACACCAATATGACCTTTAGCGGCAGTGCCACAAGTATGTGGTACTATCATTATTAAATTTGCATCTTTTTGGCATCAATGAACATGTGTATTACTACGATCGAGATTCAATGAACCATTCACATTGGCTGCATGACCATTGAAGGTATTATTCATGTAAATACAATAACCATTATTCTCTAACTTAAATGAATAACCGTATTGCAATAAACACGATCTAATCACGTTTATGCTCAACGCAAACACCAAATAACATTTATTTAGGTTCATCACTAATCCCGAAGGTAGAGAGAGCGTGCAATGGTGATCACATCAACCTTGGAAACACTTCCAACACACATCGTCACCTCACCCTTAGCTAGTCTCCGTTTATTCCGTAGCTTTTATTTTGAGTTACCAACATTTAGCAACTGAACCGGTATCTAATACCCAGGTGCTACTAGGAGTACTAGCAAGGTACACATGAATAAAACGTATATCAAATATACTTCTGTTGACGTTGCCAGCCTACTTATCTACCAAGTATCTAGGACAGTTCCGCTTCAGTGACCGTTCTCCTCATAATATAAGCACTTAGTCTCGGGTTTGGGTTCAACCTTGGGTTTCTTCACTGGAGCAGCAACTGGCTTGCCATCCATGAAGTTTCCCTCCTTGCCCTTGCCCTTCTCGAAACTAGTGGTTTTACTAACCATCAACACTTGATGCTCCTTCTTGATTTCTACCTTCGCGGTGTCAAACATCGCGAATAGCTCGGGGATCATTATTTCCATCCCTGGCATTTCATAGTTCATCACGAAGCCCTAGTAGCTTTATGGCAGTGACTTGGAGAACTATATCAATCACTATCTTATTTGGAAGATCAACTCCCACTCGATTCAAGCGATTGTAGCACCCACACAATCTGAGCACATGCTCACCGACTGAGCTATTCTCCTTCATCTTGCAGGCAAAGAATCTTGTTGGAGGTCTCATACCTCTCAACACGGGCACGAGCCTGAAATCCCAATTTCAGCTCTTAGAACATCTCATATGTTCCGTGACGTTCAAAACGTTTTGGAGCCTCAATTCTAAGCCATAATGCATGACGCACTGAACTATCAAGTAGTCATCAGAACGTGCCTGTCAGATGTTCACAACATCTACACACGACGCTTGAGGGGGGTGGTGCACCGAGCGGTGCATTAAGGACATAAGCCTTCTGTGCAGCAATGAGGACAATCCTCAGATCACGGACCCAGTCCGTATTATTGCTACCATCATCTTTCAAATCTATGTCTCTAGGAACATATAAAAATTCAAGGGAGCTACAGTGCGAGCTAGTGATCTACAACACAATTTGCAAAGACATTTTGACTATGTTCAAGATAATGAGTTCAATTAATCATATTACTTAAGAACTCCCACTCAAATCAACATCCCTCAGGTTGTCTAAGTGTGACATGATCCAAATCCACCAACCCAAGTCCGATCATCACGTGAGATGAGGTGGTTTCAATGGTGAACATCTCCATGTTGATCATATCTACTATATGACTCATGCTCGACCTTTCGGTCTCTTGTGTTCCGAGGCCATGTCTGTACATGCTAGGCTCGTCAACTTTAACCCGAGTGTTCCGCATGTGCAACACTGGCTTGCACCCGTTGTATGCGAACGTAGAGTCTATCCCACCCGATCATCACGTGGTGTCTCGAAATGACAAACTTTCGCAACGGTGCACACTCGGGGAGAACACAATTTTATCTTGAAATTTCAGTGAGGGATCACCTTATAATGCTACCGTCGTCCTAAGCAAAATAAGATGCATAAAAGGATTAACATCACATGCAAATCATAAGTGACATGATATGGCCATGAACTTGTGCTTTTGATCTCCATCTCCAAAGCACTAGCATGATCTCCATCGTCACCGGCATGACACCATGATCTCCATCATCTTGATCTCCATCAACGTGCCGCCATGAGGTTGTCACGCCAACTGTTGCTTCTACGACTATTGCTAACTCATAGCGATAAAGTAAAGCAAAACGGCGAAAATAAATTAAAGACAACCCTATGGCTCCTGCCGGTTGCCGTACTCATCGATATGCAAGTCGTGATGTTCTATACAATACATGATCATCTCATACATCACATATATCTCATCATGTAATTGGGCATATCATATCACAACATACCCTGCAAAAACAAGTTAGACGTCCTCTAATTGTTGTTGCATGTTTTACGTGGCTGCTACGGGTATCTAGCAAGAACGAGTCTTACCTACGCATAAACCACAACGGTGATACACAAATTGCTATTCAACCTTCTCAAGGGCAGCCTTTGTCGAATCCGATCCAACTAAAGTGGGAGAGACAGACACCCGCCAGCCATCTTTATGCAACAAAGTAATATGTCAGTTGATGGAACCGGTCTCTCGTAAGCGTACGAGTAAGGTTGGTCCGGGCCGCTTCATCCCACAATACCGCTGAATCAAGAAAAGACCAAGGGATGAAGCAATCTGAATATCAACGCCCACAAACTCCTTTGTGTTCTACTCGTGATCTCATCTACGCATAGACCTAGCTCATGATGGCACTTTTGGGGAACGTTGCATGGGAAACAAAAAATTTCCTACACACATGCAAGATCTATCCATGGTGATGAGCATCTACGAGAGGGAGAGTGGATCTACGTACCCTTGTAGATCGCTAAGCGGGAAGCGTTAAGAAACGCGGTTGATGTAGTCGAACGTCTTCGTGATCCAAATCGCAAGCCGTCCCGCGATCCAATCACGATCCGTCCCGCAATCCAATCACGGTCCTTCCGATCTAGCGCCGAACGGACGGCACCTCCGCGTTCAGCACACGTACAGCTCGATGACGATCTCTGCCTCCTTGATCCAGCAAGGGAGAGTGGAGAGGTAGATGAGTTCTCAGGTGAAAGATCGTGGATGTCGCCTAGAGGGGGGGTGAATAGGCGCTTTAAAATAATTACGGTTTAGGCTTGAACAAATGCGGAATAAAACTAGCGTTTAATTTGTCAAGCACAAAACCTAAATCGACTAGGCTCACCTATGTGCACCAACAACTTATGCTAAGCAAGATAAACAACTAAGTGATAGCAAGATATATAACTAGAAACAATATGGCTATCACAAAGTAAAATGCATAAGTAAAGGGCTCGGGTAAGAGATAACCGAGGCACGCGGAGACGACGATGTATCCCGAAGTTCACACCCTTGCGGATGCTAATCTCCGTTAGAGCGGTGTGGAGGCACAATGCTCCCCAACAATGCCACTAGGGCCACCGTATTCTCCTCACGCCCTCGCACAATGCAAGGTGCCGTGATTCCACTAAGGGACCCTTGAGGGCGGTCACCGAACCCGTACAAATGGCAACCCTTGAGGGCGGTCACCGAACCCGTACACTTTGGCAACCCTTGGGGGCGGTCACCGGTACCCGACAAATTGCTCGGGGCGATCTCCACAACCTAATTGGAGACCCCGATGCTTGCCCGGAGCTTTGCACCACAATGATTGAGCTTCGAGGCACCACCAACCGTCTAGGGCGCCAAAGCACCCAAGAGGAACAAGCTCTAGGGTGCTCAAACACCCAAGAGTAATAAGCTTCTCAACTACTAACTTCCACGTATCACCGTGGAGAACTCAAACCGATGCAACTAATGCAATGGCAAGAACACACGAAGTGCTCAAGTCCCTCTCTCTCAAATCCCACCAAAGCAACAAAAGCTATGGAGGAAAGTGAGAGGAAGAACAAGGAGAACACCAAGAACTCCAAGATCTAGATCCACAAGGTTTCCCTCACATAGAGGAGAAAGTGATTGGTGGAAAGATGGATCTAGATCTCCTCTCTCTATTCCCTCAAGAAGGAGCAAGAATCATTGGAGGGATGGAGAGATAGGAAAGCTCTAGAAGGTCAACAATGGAGGAGAGAGAGCTGCAAGGGGATAAAAGAACCGTTGGGGGCAAGGGGGAAGAAGACCCCCTTTTAAAGGCCACCCCAAATCCAACCGTTACCTGTCTCAGCCCGCACAGAGCGGTACTACCGCTCCTCGGAGCGGTACTACCGCTTAGGCGCTACAACCAAACACTGGCCTGAAACACACTAAGTGTACCACGGTAGTGCCGCCGGAGCGGTACTACCGCTGCCCCTGGCGGTACTACCGCTTAGGGGGTTTAGACCAGGAGAGGCAGCAGTAGTAGAGGCAGCCAGGGCGGCAGTACCGTGCGAAGCGGTACTACCGTCCTAGTACCGCTCTACTACCGCTAAAGGGAAAAAGGAAACAGAAGCGTGCACTGAGGAAAACCCCGCAAGCGGTAGTGGCGGCGGTAGTAAGGGCGGTAGTACCGCCAGAGCGGTACTACCGTGCTACTACCGTGCTACTACCGTGAATGGCAAACTGGCAACAGAGAGTTGCACGCTCGGGGAAACCCCAAGCGGCAGTGCCACGGAAGTACCCAGCGGTACTACCGCATAAGTGGTACTACCGTGGGCACCAGCGGTACTACCGCTTGCATGCCACAGAAAATCCACAGAAAACAGAGGAAACAAATAAAACCAGAACTGCCATAACTTCTGCAAATGAGCTCCGAATTGAGCAAACTCAAGCTTGTTGGATAGATGACGACAAATACTATGCAACAACGATAGGGGAGATATGCCTAACATATAGAGATGAGAAACCTCTATGAATGAAGAACCGGCATAAACTCCAACACCGAAAACATCATAGAAGATGCATAGATGAACTCCGTTTTCGATGACCTCGAGCTTGTCATGAAGATGACCAAAAGCTCAAAGACTCACCAAGAGAAACACCGAACAAGAACCAAGAAAGATGATGCAAGGATGCAAAGGTTTGAGCTCTCGACAAACGATACGATAAAGCTACTCACTTGAGAGCCCTCCTTGATAGTACGGCTATCGATCCTATAACCCGGTCTCCCAACTACCACTATGAGACCGGTAAAATAGAAAACCTATCAAGGGCAAACCTTTGCCTTGCGCACAGTCCACTTGAGCTAGATGATGACGATCTTGACCTCCTCAAGTTGGACCACCTTTCTTGAATGCGCCGGCTCGATGAAGACTAGTTGATTGCTCCCCCATACTCCACTATGGGTGAGCCGCTCTTCGGTCACATCTTCACAAGTCCATTGTCACCACAATGGACGGCAAGCTTCAAGCAGTGATCTCTTCGTGATGCTCCACTTGAACTTGCACACCGCAATCTTGATGACGATCACCACTTGACGTCATCCTCCATGGGTTGTGTGATATCTTCCTTTTGATGCACGCTTATGGAAACAAACCTAACCCCACAAAGAACTCTCGCATAGAACACGGGTTAGTACACAAAGCGTAATGGACAATGCTTACCATACCATGAGATCACTTGATCTCGCTTGGTACATCTTCTACGCTTTGTGTGTTGATCAACTTGAATCACTCTTCATATGTAGTCTTGATCAACCTTGAATCTTTCCAACTCTCTTCATTAGGATGATGTCTTGAAGGTAAACATGAATGTTCACACAATCTTCTTCTTCAAGACATGCTTGCAATAGGCTCAACACTCACATATTCTTCTTCTAATAATCTTCTTCTTCAAGATAAATCCTTGAATAGCACCTTGGTCAACACATATTCTTCTTCTAATAACCTTAAAACCAACAAATGGTCTTCAAGCAATGCCTATGGACAAACCCTTCAAATATAACTCAAGGCAACCATTAGTCCATAGAGATTGTCATCAATTACCAAAACCAAACATGGGGGCAGCACATGTTCTTTCATCAGGCAACACGACGAGGTGGTGGCGGTGGTGGTGGTGCTATCCCGACAGGGCTACGCCTAGCGCTACCGAAACCGCGGACGGAGGAGAAAACGATCTATGGAGAAAGAGGGGCGCCAAGGGCTTCGTGTGTGCTCTTGGGGAGCCCCTCCCCTCTATATATAGGTGGAGGGGCATGGAGATCAGCCCCTCCAAGCCCTAGGGCACAGCCAAGGGGAGGAGTTGGACTCCTAGTCCAATTCCCTCCCTTTCCATAAACAGGTGGACTTTCCACCTCTCCCAAGCCACATGGGCCTTGAGGGACTTGTGCGCCTGGACCAATAAGGCCAGGGCGCCTCCCCTCAGCCCATGCAAACCCTTGGGACATGGTGGAACCCTTGGTGGACTTCCGGACTCCTTCGGAAGTTTCTGGAACCTTCTAGAAGCTTCCCGATACAATACCGGAAAAACCCAAAACTTTTCCGGTCGCCAAAATATGACTTCCCATATATAAATATTTACCTCCGGACCATTCCGGAGCTCCTCGTGACGTACGGGATCTCATCCGGGACTCCTAACAACCTTTGGTCACCACCATGCATAACTCAATACTACCGAAACGTCACCGAACGTTAAGTGTGCAGACCCTGCGGGTTCGAGAACTATGTAGACATGACCGAGACACCTCTACGGTCAATAACCAATAGCGGGACCTGGATGCCCATATTGGTTCCTACATATTCTACGAAGATCCTTATCGGTTGAACCTCTATGTCAAGGATTCAGTTAATCCCGTATGATGTTCCCTTTGTTCATCGGTATGTTACTTGCCCGAGATTCGATCGTCGGTATCTCCATACCTAGTTCAATCTTGTTACCGGCAAGTCTCTTTACTCGTTCCGTAATACAAGATCCCGTGGCTAACACTTTAGTCACTTTGCTTGCAAGGCTCATTATGATATTGTATTACCGAGTGGGCCCTGAGATACCTCTCCGTCACACGGAGTAACAAATCCCAGTCTTGATCCATGCCAACTCAACAGACACCTTCGGAGATACCCGTAGAGCATCTTTATAGTCACCCAGTTACGTTGTGACGTTTGATACACACAAGGTATTCCTCCGGTGTCAGTGAGTTGCATGATCTCATGGTCATAGGAACAGATACTTGACATGCAGAAAACAATAGCAATAAACTGACACGATCATATGCTACGTTCACAGTTTGGGTCTTGTCCATCACATCATTCTCCTAATGATGTGATCACATTATCAAATGACATCTCATGTCTATGGCTAGGAAACCTTAACCATCTTTGATCAACGAGCTAGTCTTATTAGAGGCATACTAGGGACACAGTGTTGTCTATGTACCCACACATGTATTTGAGTTTCCAATCAATACAATTATAGCATGGATAAGAAACGATTATCATGAACAAGGAAATATGATAATAACTAATTTATTATTGCCTCTAGGGCATATTTCCAACCGATAGCAGTTCACTCATCAAGTATAGCCTTCATCTTGACAAGTTTGTCCTTGTTGCCTTGACCAACTTTGAGGAGATCTCCAACAACATACTCTAACTTTTTCTTCTCCTCTTTTATAAGATCATGTCATGCTTTATCTCATCCCTCTCTTTCCTGGTATTCCTGATGATTTCTCCCTGAGATCTAGCAATGCACTTGAGCTCCTTGTTATCAATAACAAGCTTTTAAAACTCCTCCTTCATCTTGTCCTTCTCAAGCTTCTCCTTCTCCTTATCAATAGCCAGCTTCTCCATCTGCTTGTCTACATCCATCTCCTTCTTCTGCAGATCTTCATAATTCTGCCACTACTTGTTCTGGCACTCTACATCCCTCCAATCAAACAGCTTTGTCACATCTTCCACTAGCTGGATGTACTGAGTGCCAAGATGGTCCAACTCCTTCTTCAGTTTGTCAATCTCTTCCTGATGGACCTGATGATCCATCATCCTGCCATGATTTTCCTCATGAAAGATCTCCCAAACCTTCACAAGGCATCTTTGAAGTACACCAGGCCATGGGGCATCAACCCACTCAGAAACTCCACAATCATTGCCATCCTACAATAATTATCCAACTTCAGGTTAAACTGCCAAAATAAAAGCCACTCAACTAAAACTGAAACAATTACTGAATCTAATACAAATACAGTGACTGGATGTAATAGAAATGCAGAGCCTGAATCTAATATAAATAACTAAATTTTTGTACTAAAAATTGACCGAATTAACTGAATACGTCACAAGTTAACTGCAAATGTACTAAAAATTGACTGAATTAAATTGATTGACTGACTGAATCAACTGAATCTATCTCAAGTTAAATGCATTAACACAAGATGGACTGAATTAACTGAATGATTCAAATAAATATGGACTCAATTAACTGACTCAATCAACTAAATCACATACATGAAATTCACTTAACCATAAGAAGAAGAGGATTGGCACAAACATGCACCCCACAACCATAGAACCTCCTACTAGTGTGAATCCCCTCAAATGCAACATATTTGGAACATGGGGCAAGGTGAAGCCTGCATTTGATGCTTGGATCTGAAGCTTTAGCACAGAACGATGTGTCTATTGTTGTGTCAGGGTTCTCCTGCATTTTGTGTGCACACATTAACCACTATTCTACTGTAAGTGCTTGAACAGGATCTGAAAACAAAACAAAACATGAACCCTAACCCTCTCTAACCCTAACCCTCGGTAAAGAGCAGAGCACTTACCCACAACTCCATATCCATGCCGACAAACTCCTCGTCACTGCTCTCCTCACCATCATTCCATGACGGCATCAGTGAATGGCGACGAGGAGACACTGGCTCGGTGGCAAGGGGCGCGGCGGCGAGAGCGAGGGGAATGGGAGAGCGGAGCAGAGAGGGAGAGAGACATCAAGTGGAGTGAGCTGCAGCGCGTGCGGCGGCTCGTTTATGACCTAGCGACGCTAACGGCCGTCAGCCCACTGGCCATTACACTAGTCCGACGTGGACTGGGCCGTTCCTCTCAGAAATCGTGGTTAAAGACTCCAAATCGTCCATTTGTGTTTATTGAAAAAATTAACTAGGAAAGTGGTAGATTTTTATGACGAGCTAGGAATGTGGTGGCAAATCTACGCGACAACTTCAAATTTGGTGGTTTTTTGTAATTCACTCGTGACACTACCTACCGGCAACTCCCCACTCAATCAACTAATGCACATTAGCACCGTATGTTGCCTCACAAGTTGTATAATTATTTTTCATGTTTAAAAAATATTGGTATTTCATCAGCGGACACATCATTGTACTTCACATGCAGGATGACATTAATGTGGGAGAACCCCTCTATCCCTTCTCCCACACAATAAATTCAACCTTTTCTTTGACCTTGGCTAATTAGAAAGATCAATATCTTTTGAATCATATATTCATTTTAAACCATTTTTATATTTGAACTACTTGCATCAAAACCTTAAAAATAAAGATCAATCTTGGATATTTTTTAACCACGTTTAAAATCAAACACACATTTCACATTTCAAGTAACCAGTTTCACAATGATACATTAGTATTTACTATTTCACATTTGTGAAAATCCATAATCTGGAATTTCACTTGCTTGAAATTTCAATAACATGATTTCAGTCGGTTTCACAAGTTGACATTTCAGTTTTATACCTTTTTCAGTTTTAGAACCTACATATCATATTCCATTGGTTCACAAAAGTCACATCTATTTCAACTGCACATTGTCTAAATAACATATTTCACTATTTTCAAAATAAACGGTTGCACATTCCTAAAAAAAATAGTTTCACAAGTTGATATTTCCATTTCAATTTTTTTCAGTTTGAGAACCTACTTTTCACTGGCTTGTTTCTCAAGAACCACATCTATTTCAGTTGTAAATTTTGAAAATTCTGCATATTTGTATAATCAGTTTCACTTTGATTTTAGATCTTTCTTTGATTTCTATTAGGGTTTGTACCTTGCTCACAAAGGTGAGACGGCGGGGCCTACCTAAATATGGAATAATGTTCTCCTTATCTAGCCCATGACACGGTCGTGCGTCTAGCATCTTTGGAGGCTGTCTCTCCAACGGATCACACAGGATTCGGTCAATCGTTGTGTTTGGTGGATTTGCTCGGATCCGGTCTACGTTCGTGTGCCTCCATGTTAGATCCTTTCGATATACGTTTCTCTTAATCGGCGGCGGTAGCTGTTTTGGTGCGCTCGTCCTATGTGGTCTTAGCAAGACGACTTTCCGACTGTCTACGACAACAAGTTTTGTCCGACTCCGACGAGAGAGGGGCGATGACGCTTGCGTGCCTTCGGTTTGCTTCAATGCTTGTAGCCGTCCCTCAGATCTGGATTTAACTGTTATTATTTCGGGTGTCCGTTGTACTGCCATTTATTTTTGAAAACCCCACCTATATATTGATTAATTGACAAGATTCATACAATCGTTCATTACAATGCTAGCCAAGCTTGGCGGAACACTATTACAAAGCACACCATCGGACCTACTATCAAAACTAAATTTAACAATCTCATACGCCGCTTTATTAGCGAGCCTATCCACCTTAACAATCTTAAGATCCTTAATAACTTCCGAGACGTCAATCACTTCCTTTTTTAGATCCACAAGAGCAAACCTGTCCAGGGTTTCTTTTGCTAGAAAAGATGAAACATAGGAACTGTCAGTTTCAAAAATATTGGTTTGTGAAGAGTAATATCAATGTATAGCCCAAAATACAATTGTTGTACTGTCATTTTTAAAGACGGGTGTATTTTATTAGCTCAACATAAAGCATTAAAGGAATACAAACACAAATGAGCACACACCCGACATTTGGATAGCTAAGATGCACGCAGACACAAAAAAATCACACTGGTAACAATCTACAACGACAATCATATCCACACCAACCATCTCTTGACATCACCATGCAACAAGAAAAAAAAGGTCACCTTCCATCTTTTTTCTCCATGGAAACATTAGAGACACCTCACGAATCAGTCCTCTTTCCCGCACTGCTGAAACTCTCCACAGTTAGGAACACGACGAGCCGATAGACAGTAGTCGAAACGACCGAAGCGTCCCAAGTGTTCCTACATGGTAGACTTTTGCGGCGGGGTCGCTCAGGAATGGATCATTTCACACACTTGGCCGTGTGCGCGAATCACCCACACCCACTTGGCGAGTCCACTCGATCACTCAGCAACCAAAGCCAGCCCGACACCTGTCCCACCGCCCCCCTCCCCGCTATAAAACCCGGCCACCGGCCGAGCTCCCCGGACAACGCCGCATAATTGTGTCCGCCGCCGGCTCCCGGGACACCACACAGCGCACAGACAAGCACTACTCTCGTTGTCTCGCACCTGGCTGCGCGATCGAGCCAAGTCGACGCGCGCGCGAGGGCTTGTGCATGATAAGGAAGAGGATGGGGGCACTGCACGTCGGCGAGCCGCGGGTCAGCTTCCAGCAGCAGGTCGGCAAGAACGGCGGGGGCCACGGCGCCGTCGTGGAGGAGATACACGGTCTCATCCGCGTGTACAAGGACGGGCACGTGGAGCGCCTCCCGGCGATCCCCGACGTCCCCTGCACGTGGGGCTCGACGGCCGCCACGAGCGGCGTCCTCGCGCGCGACGTTGCGGTCGACCGCGCCACGGGGGTGTGGGCGCGGCTGTACGCGCCGGCCGCCGCGGCGGGGAAGGTCCCCGTGGTGGTGTACTTCCACGGCGGCGGGTTCAGCGTCGGCTCCGCCGCGTGGAGCTGCTACCACGAGTTCCTCGCGCAGCTCCCCGCGCGGGCGGGCTGCGCCGTGATGTCCGTCGACTACCGCCTCGCGCCGGAGAACCGCCTGCCCGCGGCCTTCGACGACGGGCTCACGGCGGTGCGCTGGCTGCGGCAGCAGGCGAGCAGAAACGCCGCCGCCTCCGACGAGGTCTCCTGGTGGCGCAGCCGGTGCAGGTTCGACCACGTGTTCCTGATGGGCGACAGCGCGGGCGCCGCCATCGCGTTCCACGTCGCGGCGCGGGTCGGGCAGGGCCAGCTGGGCGCGCTGGCCCCTCTCGCCGTGAAGGGGGCCGTGCTGATCCAGCCCTTCTTCGGAGGGGAGGCGCGCACGGCGTCGGAGAAGAGCATGCCGCAGCCGGCGGGGTCGGCGCTGAGCCTGTCCACCTCGGACAGCTACTGGCGCATGGCGCTCCCCGCGGGCGCCGGGCGCGACCACCCGTGGTGCAACCCGCTGGCCCGCGGCGCGCCCCGGCTGGAGACGCTGGCGCTGCCGGCCGTGCTGGTGTGCATCGCGGAGGCGGACATCCTGCGCGACCGGAACCTGGAGCTGTGCAGGGCGCTGCGCAAGGCCGGCAAGAGCGTGGAGCAGGCGACGTACGGCGGCGTGGGGCACGCCTTCCAGGTTCTCCACAACTGCCACCTGTCCCGGCCGCGGACGCAGGAGATGCTCGCGCACATCCGGGCCTTCGTCAGCGCCAGGTCCAGCTGACAGACAGACAGACAGACACTCGCTCGTCCGCCGTGTCATGTCAGTGTCGCTCGTCGGTTAATCACTTAATCCAGTCTACTAATCCACTACCAGTTCCAGAGTAGATGCCGTGTAAGCAGTACCAGTAGTAACTTGTGGTACTCGTCCAAGTGAAGGAAAAGACAAGGGAAGGGTCCAATGCCGAACTTGGATCGTGGTGGCTAGCTAGTGCTGTCGGAAAGCAAAAGTGTGGCGGGAAAATAATAAGTACTCCATGTAATACTACTATGTATGTATATCTTTTTTTTTTTTTGAAACAGAGGCAAAAGCTTTGCCTCATCTCATTAATAAAGAAGAAGGGTAACAGAAGTTAATGGCGAGGTCATTACTCCTCAACAAATGAGACAAAAGCCTACTCTCGCGGCATAATAGAGCCCAGGTGCCTAGCACCGGCGGTCACCCACAACTTGGCCTCGTTCCTAACATGTGCGAAGACGATGAAAGGCAGTGTAGACTTCTTGCGAAAAACCCGTGCATTCCTCTCGTTCCACAGTGCCCACGCCACAAGCATGAGTGTGGTGGCAATAGCTTTCTTCCTGTGACCATGGGTAAGCACCACGGCATTCCACCAATCTTGCACCGAAGGCAGGCCACCCCATTGGTCAAGACGCAACTCCGAGGCACCCAGCCACGTCTTTACGGCCTCCCACACACGGATGGAGTACCTACACTTGAAGAGAAGGTGCGCCGCAGACTCCGGCTCCCTTTGACACAGCTGGCATAGGCCACAGTTTGGCCAACCCCTCTTCTGCAATCGATCTGCGGTCCAGATCCTATTCTTGATGACAAGCCAAGCAAAAAAACTTGCACTTGGGCGGCGCCCAGTTATCCCAGACTGCGGGCTTCATGCGTGTGGCGATGGCTCCCTCAAATTGCGCGAGATAGGCAGAAGCAGCGGAGTAAGAGCCATTGGGCGTGCGATCCCAGACGATGGTGTCCGGAGTGTCATGCTGCAAGAGAACAATCGCCCAAAGTGTGCAGAATTGGTGGATGTGGTCGACGGTGAGCCCTTGAGACATGTCAATTCTCGAAAGCCAAGCATTGTCCAAGAGTGCATCCCGCACCGAAGAATTCTTTCTTGCCGAGATCTGAAACACGAGAGGAGCAATATCCTTGGGTTTTTCGCCATTGAGCCAAGGGGATAGCCAGAACATTGCCAATAGACCGTTGCCCACAGTAATGGTGGTGACGTCGTAGAAAAGCTCCATGTCCTTGGCATCCCAAGGCTTGCTCAAGCCGACCCAAGCTCTGTCCGGCTCCGTCCACTCGTACCACGGCCACCTAAGCCGGAGCGCTCGAGCATATTTGCGAAGATCCAGGATGCCAAGGCCCCCAAAGATCTTGGGCGAACACACAGTTTTCCAATTCACCTTACACTGCCCACCGGAAACTTTGTCGGACCCCGCCCACAAAAAGGCTCGCTCAATCTTCTCAAGTGCATCCACGGTGCCATCAGGAAGAGCAAGGGAAGTGGCATGGAATGTAGCATGGGCCGTAAGGACGGACTTGACCAGGACGGCCCGGCCCGCCGTCGCAACTAGCCTCCCTTGCCAAGGAGCCAACTTGCCCACGGCCTTATCCACTAGATATTGCAAATCAATGTGGACCGACACTATGTATGTATATCGTGTTGTTCATTGTACTCCTACTTAGTTGCAAAGGCAGATCAATATATTATTCTATATACTGCTTGTGTTGTTTAAGTAACAACTCGGGTGATGGTGTTGCATGATCAGGGAAGCCTGAAAAGACTCCGGGAGCAAATCATTTGTCTGCTTGTCTGGTGCTTTGCGCTTTGCCGTCGCTGCTTTGGGAAGGTTGAGGCTTGCCGCTTGACGATGGAGCCCGGAACTTGTCTAAGCGCAATCATCAGTCGGCTAGATTTTAGGCTAGTAGCACCTGGGACGAACAGAACAGAATACAATCTTGGGTACGTTTCCCGATGGGAGGCCGTCGCATGACCCCCAACCGCAGCGCAACAACACAAAGTGAGGTGCGTCCGGTCCGGGTGCTGCAATGCACCAGACAAGCATGCCGATCGGCGGACGGATCGCATCATTCTTCCTGCGCTCGTGCTCATGGATGCATGCCTCGAGTGCGTGCGTGTGTTTTCTGCGGCTTGTAAATTGGAATTGGAAGGCACGCAGGCACCGCGTGTCGTTGCCTGTCTCATCAACCACATCATGGCGGCAGGCAACTGGTTGCGTGCAAGCAGGCCAACATCATGCCATGCGTGATCATCTCAAAGGAGACTCGGCATCGCCGCCAAGTTTAGCCACAATGCATATGACAAGTCATCGTTTTTGTGATATGAAAAAAATATAACTCATCGCTTGGTCAACTATGAAATGATAGAAAAGACACTATGTTTTCAACATTTCGACTCTTCACCAAACACACCATGATTTTACTTCTCGTTATGACTTGTTTGGTTCACAGAAAAAAAAATAGAGGAATGTCTTTTTTAAGGCAGTTAAACCAAGCTTTATTCATCAAATTTCACATGATGTGGGATACAAAACGGGTCATGGGGTTCGACCAACCAAATGTGGCGACCCTGAATAAGAGAATGGAAAAACTTGGCTAACCTATCGGCCTCGGCATTAGAAGCTCTGCCTTTGAACATGAAATTACAGTTTAAAGAGGAAGCTCTCAGTCTAATTTCACTAATAATGTCACCATAAGATCCTTGACTATTATTTGCTATGTCATTGATTACCTGCTTGGAGTCGGAGGCAATGATCGCCTTCTGTGTCATCAGATCCCGTGCAAGGGCTAAACCCGCTCTAAAAGCTATCGCCTCGAGCGTCGCCACATCCGTGATCTCCGAGATCACAAGGGCCGAGCTGCCCATGTATTTTCATGTGTCATCACGAAATACAGTTGCACCAGCTCCTCGTGCATGCAATCTTGAGATACCTGCGTCCATATGGATTTTGGCGAAACCGGGCGGGGGCGCTTTTGGTTTTGCCGTCATAGCTTTGGGTGCCATCGGGGCCTTTCCCAATTTAACCGGTAGAACATCAAGATCAGCAATGAACCGTCATATAAACTGATGTGTAGCTGTTGTACTTTGATAAACTTCTTCGTGTATAGCCTTTCTTTGAGCCCACCAAATCACCCACAATGTCACAACCAACTTGGTGGGCAACAAGTGATAATGTGTCAATCATAGAGAATAACCATTGTTTCGCACTTGGCTCAGCCGTCTCACGTAAATGTTCCGCAAGTTCAGCATCGACCAAAGCCCATACGCACCTGGACATAGAACACTCGAGCGTAGAATGACGCCATGAGTCTTCCGCATCGCAAAGACCGCATGCACTCGAAGTGGATTTTCCTATGTGCTCTGACGTCTTCTGTAGGGAGAGAATGTTTGGCTAAACGACACAAAAGCATGTGAATTTTTCCAGGCACTGTGGTTTTCCAAAAAAGCTTCCACGATTCCGCGTTGCGGTTGCGGTTTGTGCTCGAGGATCCCAACATCCCAATAAAGTCCTTGAACATGCACCCGAGCCCGTGTATTCGTTGTTTTAAAGGAATGAAACTAAAGAAGAATGAAGGGAATTTCCTTTTAATCTCATTTTCAAAGAATTAAACACAGAAGTTTGAACATCAACTTAGACCTTTCTTTAGAATTGCTGTATACGAATTTGACTTAAAATGGCTCTTTATTGGTAAAAATAACATCCTAATTGTACTTGGTATGCTTTGACTTTAATTTGACTGTGTTTTGTACAATTCATGTGCTTTTCCTAATCCATTTAATCAAACAAGTGATTTTTCGGAATTCATGTGTTTTTTAACCATTTGTTTTGGACTAGCAGTTCTATCATATGCCTAATTATTTTTTCTACTCCTATGTTCAGAATCCCGTGAATCGAAGAGACCCTCAGTCGTGGACAAGACTCCTACGTGCAAATGTGACCATTTTTCAAACAGATACATTTATGGTTCCGATAAAAGCTTTATTGCCCCTCCCCTATACATCAAAACTGCATAGAGACCCGTTATTACACAAGATTATTACATTGTCTAAGCCGTAATAAACCTATCACACACACACACACACACATAATTCCAAACTAATATAAATTCCATGTAATTCACCTTAACATCACGATGCAAAGCTCAATGGGCTACTTTTATAGTGCTTAGAGCATCTACAGCCGAACTGGGCAAATCCGCCCCCCTATACGCCCGCGGACGCGCCCGGACACGCACACGGACGCATCCGGACGGCCTCTCATAAAAATCTTCACACATCCACATATCTCATATCCGGACTCTCAAATCCATGCAAAACCATGCACGTCGATCACAGAAACATACCATTATCGCACGTAAATAACAAATGTTGGTATCGAACATAAATTGTGTTTACAAAAATTTATTTGAAGTGCACAATCAATCATATGCTCTTTGGTTTTCATTGTGGGTCCACATATGTTCCACCAGATCATTTAGTAGTTGCGCGTGCACCTGATGATCTCGGAGATTCTGATGCATCTGCAGAAAGTTCATTAGCTGAGCTCCATCTTGATCTTTCGGGATTTTAACTTGTTCGACAGGTGCTTCAAAATTATTGGTTTGGGCTACACCATCACCCTCATCCTCGACAATCATATTATGCAAAATAACACAACATATCATCAGCTGCCACAAAGTTTCTGATTCCCACATCATTGCAGCCCCACGAATAATTCCCCAACGCGCTTGCAGCACTCCGAATGCCCTCTCCACATCCTTCCTAGCTGATTCCTGCATTGTTGCGAAGTGCTTTTGTTTTTTGCCATGTGGTTCGGATATGGTCTTCACAAATGCAGTCCACTGATGATATATGCCATCGGCAAGATAGTATCACATGTTGTAGTCTCGGCCGTTGGTGGTGTAGTTGCACGGAGGTGATTCCCCGTTGCAAAGCCTCTTGAACACCGGAGATCGTTGAAGCACGTTGATGTCGTTGTGAGAACCCGGCATTCCAAAGAAAGCATGCCAAATCCATAAGTCATGTGATGCCACCGCTTCTAGTATGATGGTGGCCTCTCTGGTGTGACCTTGATACATTCCTCACAAATCTTTGGGGCAGTTCTTCAACTGCCAATGCATGAATCAATTGATCGCAGCATTCTTGGAAACCCTCTGGCCTCTCCAATTGCCAACAACTTCTCTGTGTCCTGCACATTTGGTTCTCTCAGATACTCTGCTCCAAACACCTCGACCACAACATGGGCAAACTTGACAGTAGTCTTCAGGCATGTGCTCTCCCCCATCCTGACCATCTCACCAACGGCATCTGCCGTAGTACCAAGTGCAAGCATCCTCATATCAGCCGTGCACTTCTGCTTGGTAGAGAAAGAGAGTTGACCGCAACAATCCCTTGTGAGCTTGAAGTAGTCGTCGTGTGCCTCCACTCCCTCCACAATGCGCAAAGACAATGGTTTTCGCATGAGAAAACGACGACGAAACCATGGATCATCCGGGGAAGTTGGGTTCGGGGCAAAGTAATCCTTCTGCAGTATAGCTTTGCTCCGGATACCCTATCCCGATTGATGACTCTTCTCCCTTTGATTGAGCCCTTGAAATTGCGAATAGGCTCCACTTGCCGCTCCATTTCCTCTTTCATGGTCATGAGCATGATCATGTTCACTTCGTCGTCCGAATCTGATGAATCAAAGAACTCATCTTGAATCAGTTGATCAAGCTCCTTCGGTCCATACTCCTCACCGGATGAAGCATCGGAATCCATTGTTTCCCCTAAAATTTTGACCCAAAAATTCGGTCAGACATTGCGTCAAACACATCCAGCGCAAGGCAGAGCCAGAGAGTTGCCGGACGTACCGCAGTGTCTTCCGGGCCGGCGACGACGTCCTCCGCGGCGAGGACGGGACATAAGACTCCTCCGACGGAGCTGGCGGGGCAGAGGCTACGTACGGCTGCGGAGCGCGCACGTCGGCGGAGCTGCGAGGCGGACGGCGCGAGGAGGAAGAAGAGAGGAAAACAGGAAATGGATCCGGCAGTTCTGCGGGGTGGATTTGGTGCAATTTGAGGTATGGTCGGGCTGTCGGGTCTGACGTGGCGAGCATGCTCGGGCGCGTCCGGGCTCCCCCATATACGCCCCATATTTGGGCTGGATATGGGGGTGCCGTTCAGACAGGGCATTTGAGGCCGGTTTGAGAGGCCCGTCTGGATCGCATTTTCGTGAATGGTCAGTGACCGGGCGGTCTGCCCGGACGTTTGAGACGGGTTTCAGGGGTCCGGTTGTAGATGCTCTTATTGTAGCATAGCTCATGACTGTAACCCGTTGTAAAATATAACATATTTTATTGTTAAAGTATTTATCGTGATATACGAGAACAATGACTTTTTACTATAATTGTGATAAATCTATTGACAATATTTTCACATCAGCAACTTATTGTGTGATGAATTGACCTACACCGAAGTCAAGTGAGATGTCTCAGTCGATGTTGCTAGCTAGCTGTCTGATCTAATTTTGACACCGCTAATCATGTACTACATCTCATCGTAGAGACATCCAGCAGCTCAACGAGTCAACTTATAGACATAAAAACACTGCAACCAGCTTAGATTTACCAAAAGCGTTTTTTATCACTAGTTAGTATATTTTGTAGCAATAATTAATCGCACTCCGTTGTCAGTATAGTATACTTATGCATTCCTTTGGAAGCCGGGTTGATAGAAACTTCAGAAACATGTTTTTTCACAGGACGATCACCATATCCAAACTTGAGAATTCTTGTGTCCCTAGGGCATATCACGGTTCAGCATGAAGATCGAAGTCCATATGGCCCCCATGTGATAATAGTCCGATATGCTAGACGCCAAGAGATCGACATGTATCGCAGCGGAGAATCTCGATCTATCCCCGAAGATCTCTCGAGAATCCTGGCTTCCATCCTCTTTTCGCCATGCCTCAACACATTCAGAGCACTGCCGGTCAGAGAAGCGTTCCATCGCCACTTGTTTCCCGCCACACATCGCCATCAGATAAAACACACAGCTTTAATTATTCCTCAAGGAAAAATATTCGCTCATATCTTTAGCCGATGCGACCGCACGGCCGGCCAACCTGCATGCATATACATTGACCACCGCGCGCATGCGCGCGCGCGCGTACGTACGTTACCTACGTGCGGCGTGTGTCAAACTGTCAAACCGACCAGGCCGCGATGTCAAAACCGAGGTGCTGCCGTGGTGGAATGTTTTCCATGTTCTTCAGCCTGCTGTGGGATCTGATCTTGTTGCGGGACTTGGCTGAAAGCATGCAAGATTTGGTCAGGCACTTCGAATTGCACATGCTTTTTTTTCTCAAGATCAAGATGCATGCATCAGATCTTTGTTGAACAGATCGTCCGAAAGAAACAAAATGGGCAAAAGAAGGTTCGACAGGACCGAGTTTACCAAGCACACGGCACTGAAGCATGCAACTCATGGTAAAAAACTGAAATGTAACTTGCGAGACATATCCGGATCCTTTTTTCTGTGCTATATGCATAGGTAGTATTATCTTCTTCTTTTTTCGGACAAGAGGGGCACACCCTCGGCCTGTGCATCACACACAGCCAGAGCATCATGTATAGCTAATACTCCCTCCGTAAAAAAATATAAGAACGTTTAGGTCACTATTTTAATGATCTAAACCTTTTTCCGAAGGAATGACAAACTAATCATGACGCACATGTACAGGCGGTAGGATTATGATTTCGGAATCAATTCAATAGCTAATATTAAAGGGCGGAGTGTTTCTCCACTTTTATTGGTCCATCAGACGTTTTTCGTCAACTTTTCTTCGTCCGTCGTTTTAGCGTTCCGTTTTGACACAGATCAAAACTCTAAAAATAAATAGTCATGGGGATTCGAACCATGCCCGCCTGGTTTGAGCCCGCACGCCCAAACCAGCCCACCCAGCTAACCTATTGTTGTTGAAAGTAAAGGAAGAATTCCTTTTATATTGGTTATACTTATGTTGGTCCTTACAGAAAAACAAAAAAAGTTTGTGCTGGTGGTGGTTCGAACTCAGGACCAGCATCCTACCAACCAAAGTGTTATCGAACGAAAGCAAAGAGACAAACAAAGAGTCTAAATGATTTCACTAGTTTCATTGCAATGTGGGAGACCCACTTATATACAAGATGAAGGGGTGTGTTGGGGAGACACCTCTTCCCCAACAGACACCTCCTGGAAGGCATCCCTTCCATACAATTGATCACATGTGCTATTTTCTCAACACTCCCCCTTGATCAATTCGTCATCTGTATATTGCAAACTGAAAACTCCTTCAAAACCCCTGTGGGAAAAATTGAGGAGAAACCTTATAATAATATGCCATCGAAAACTCCTTTAAAACCCAGTGGGGAAAATATAAGGAGAAACCAATATGACATACATCCGCACTTGTATTTATATTGTCTCGTTAAAAACCTTATATGAGAAATCATCATGGAAAACTCATAAAGGGAAAAAGAGTACAATATGAATGATCTGAAGATCACCAATAGGTTATAACTTGGGATTTTGCTCCTCCTGAATGTTGCAAACATCAATGTTTTCTCATACCAATTCCACGAACCTGATTCTGGAATATAAATGTTGGTAGAGACATTGTGAATCTCACAATAATTTGTTTGCATATTATCCTCTTACATTTCTGTAATTTGTGAGGATAAATATAACCCATAAGAAATGCAAGTGACATTATCTTGCTAGATAATGATAATTGATTCCAATGAATCTTCACATGATCTCACATGTGACCTGTCATTCTGCGAAGACATGTTTATCTTGTCATGCTTCAAACATAGTTATGGCAGAATGATCACAGGAAGGACTCATTTAGAGTCTATTCTGAAGGCTTCCCTCAGAATACTCTTCCAGTAAATCCAGTCTTTGATATGGCATTGTTGGGACCAGATTATCAGCCACTATCAGGATATCACACCATGGTCCCATCTTGATTTTCCCAATGGAATTAATCAAGATCTTTTGTGTCTTGGAAATATCTGAGGATATTCCTTACATCAACCATTATACCTTATATTGGGGATTTCACTCTCAATAAATTGCCAACAAATATAGTGTAGGGCCTGACTTACTTTGCAATATATATGAGTGCTCCGATGGTACTCAGATATGGAACTTCATGTCCACTATCGCTTCACCATCTCCCCTAGGTTTGAATGGGTTTGTGTCCCATGTCAGGTATAATATTACCATATGTGTCTTTGATAAGATATCCATATTGAAAATTTTCAATATTTCTAGATATATAAAGACTGACATACATTTATTCCCGAGGGAATATGCTCAAGCTATAAACTTAGCATCATTTGGTTTGACCCAAATATCCGTCTCAAAATGATTGTGTGTATCTAATATGTCTTGTATAGACATTGATGATAAGATCATCCACATCAATAAGAAGATGTAAATCCAATTCAGGATATCTTCATGAATACACATCAACAATCATTAGTATTAGAGTAATCCTTATCAAGGAGTAACTCACTTAGTCGGTTGTACCACACAACTCTCTGACCTCTTCAAAGTCATAGAATGACTTTTGAAGCTTCACACACACATGTTGCGATTTATCATTGGATTCGGAATATTAAGCCATTTCAACGACTTCAATATATATATCCGAACTGAATGATCCATGTGAGTATGTAGCCATTACATACATCAACCACATGGATTTGTACTGCCAATTCAATATCGAAACATAATTCCACTCATACCGAGAAGGTATGTTACATCGTAACCGATGTCGGGTCTCTGCGAAAACCCTTGCGCTACAAGCCTCGCTTTCTCACCACCTCATCTATTTTCGTATCAGAACAAAAACTCACTTCTCTTCCCTACGGAAGGTACTTATGAGGAGTAGGTTTTACAATGGTAAACACCTCTCTTTAGATGAGCGAGTGCTACTCTTCTTAATTGCTTCCTTTCATTTGAACCAGTATAAGTGCCAACAACACTCTCCATGGATTTTGGTTCAGGGCCCAAAAGGATTTCAGCAATTATCAAGAAGAAATTTATGTCGACATATGTAGACTTTCAATATACGATTCGCATGAATCAATATCATTTGTGGAATTCTCGTTATGCCTCTTAACTCCTTGTGATTTCCCACAACAACGGAGTCAAGGTGTTTCGATGTCCCAGCACCATAATAATGTGTGCACATATGTGCTAGGCTCTGGATGACACGCATCCATCAGGTGTCATTCAACCCGAGGTTGAATCACATTTACTGATTGAGGAGACCATTTCCTCTATTTCCGTGGAAACATATGAGAACTTAATCTCATGTGACCAGAATTCTCCCCCTCTTGCTCTCATCTGGGGATACAAGTGGTTATTAGGTACCTCCACTCATTCTGGTACGAGAATTCAGTGACACATTTGTCATCAGTAAATGTATATGGCAAATTATTTGCAATATGTTGTAAATTTCTCATAATCTGAATCTCTAGTTCAGATTCTTAAGTACGTGGACAAAATGTCTACGACATTTCATATGCATTTTCTGGTATTCTCTATGGTACATTTCTCCCCTAATGCCAGAAAATGTCTTTATTGCAAAAGCAATTAGCGCACGGGCTGCAAATAACTAACTCGCTAGGGTCAGGTATTTGACGGATTAACAATCATACCACGGTTATTCCTCACATAGATCCCAAATATATGTGAAGGCCCTTAATGTACGCCGGGGTGGTGATATCGGTATGCAACCGAATTACCGCAGATGGGAAATACTTCACTCATTTCCACGTACAAACTGCGAGGGGACACAGTATTATATGCATTTGGTCTCATTTCAACCAAATATGCGGTGTGTGAGACCGCATGTTACCACCAACAAAATGTTGGCTAATCACGATTCTGTAGCAATGGCCATGCAATTTGACTCTCTTTGACAAGAGATCTAGCCACACCATTCTAGGTAGGTACACGACGTATTGAATACGACCATGGATTTCTTGTGAATCAAATTCAACGACATTTCCATTCCAATGGAATTATCCCAGGCATAGGATCATTTGCTCCAAATTCGTCAATTTGAGCACTTAATTCAGTAAACACATGGTTTTGTGTGGATGATACACACTTAAGACCATCTTATAGATGTGTCTATGAATACCACGAAGTACCAAAATAACCCAACCAATGGTTGAATATTTCGCATCATTCTTGAATCCGCTCAAGAATAATGAGTGGCTCATTTAAATTTTAAGGTGAGAGTGCCTTAAAACTAATTCCCCTATGGCACATGCAGTGCACATAAAATCTTACGATTGTCGGGAATATTGCAACTTTGTTGTGGCCAACAGAATTATCAATAATTTTTCTAATCGTCCTCATACCAAATTGATAAAGGAGGAAAAATTATTGTGCACGCAACAATATTGAGTATGAATTGATCCATACACTCAATTTCTCACAACTATCATGTTCCATGGACAAGATGTTGCAAATTATACTACGTGTAGTAGTACAGTTATAGACTAATGATATCTCGGGATAACTAGGAGACTACATGAGATCTCCAAAATATCTTGGGAATAACATTCCACAAGCATATCATCTGCCCTAAGAATATCTTGTGGCTGTCCATTTGAAGTAGAACTTCAAACTCATCCCATTAACTCATTTGCCTTCTCCAATGGGTCTGTGACATGATCCAACCCAAAACTTGATATTTTGGTAATCATTAGTATGATATTTCGTACAATCACCCATTTGACAAACTTGGGAGTTGTCATTGTGATCATTTATTTAAATGATCCATTCTTTTGCGAGATATACACTCCATTTCTGTTTGTCGTTTTTTCTTTCACTTTACATTCAACTCCTTGTGGTTCTATAACCACAAAATTGCTTAGTACTATTAGCACTAGCACGAATTTCAGGTAATGGTATAGCACCCGTTGGGGTGTACCAGATGACTCTTCAAAAGAAGTTCATCGTATTTTTCATCCTGAAACAAAGATGGTGTTTCTTTTACCATCATAGTAGAATGTAAAGTGCAGTAAGGACATATAATCAGATCAAGATCTGAGACTTCCTTAACACATAATCTCAACTTAGTGTTGATTTATAGACAACAGAATTATAAGCATCAACGAACTTCAAGTCCCGAACATAAATGAATAGTCATTCATGTGATGCTTATGACAATATATCTCTCCTTAAGGTAGTCCCAAAGGGCAAATGGATATTAATCGTCCATTAAATACTCAGTTTGAGAACCGAGACATTGCGATGTCACATAAATGCAAATTTGCATATTTCAGCTATTTATAAATAGCCATGACATACTCTATAGGTGGAGTTTCAGTGGCGACAAGGCCACTGGTCGACAAAATCATTAATGTCCATGACCCATTCTCCATAATGACTTCCACCTTGTGTTGTCACATCGCATTTCCTTTCGAAAAGGGTCAGCCATATATTGCATGAAATGCTCATGCATTAATTTACCTTCAGTAAATTAAGTATAATGAAAATGCTATGGCTAAGCATAATCATAATCATGGTGATTCTTAATGACTCATAGAGCAAGCCTTCACAAGAAGATAATCATCACAATATGATGTAGTTCTTCAAATTTAAGGTATTCACCTCATAAAGAATAAACCTTTAATTCCATGAAACACATAGAGGTAATCAACCACCTAGTGGTGCCTCGCACTTATGGACATTTTAATCAATCATAGCCTCTTCACAACATTATGTTATTTAAAACACATGAAGGTAATTACCACGAAGTGGCATAAACCTCTCAGTTGTGCACGCAATTTAATTCGTTGCTATGATCACATCTCATAAGTTGTGTACACATGGAAGGTAATTACCAAAATATGCAAGTATTTTGCATAATTCTCTTCATAGCGCAATATGTAGCATAGTCGCCACTAATGCCTTGGATTCCTCTCCTAATGGAGTATGTGACACTATAGTCACAACCAATGACAAATGCTATGAAGTTGACAATTATTTGGAAAAACATCATGAAGGTATACACCAATGGTGTAGGCCTCATAATGGCTATGTCATAAGTTTTGTGCCTTCACACTGCTTTGAACACATGGAGATAATCGCTACTAAGTAGTGTAGACCTCACTCTTATGGAGCTTCTCACAACCTTATGTTAATAAAACACATTGAAAGTAATCACCACATGGTGGTGTAGACCTCACAGTTGTGAACGAAATTTAATTCGTTGCCATAAATGCAATCCATAAGTTGTGTGCAAAATTGAAGGTAGTCATTATGTCAAACCAACATAATATAGACCTCACAATAACATTGGATAATCTACAATTAAGCAGTAGGTACCATTTGTCGATTCCTTATGACAAAAGTGAATCTGACATAGTCAGGCAGTGTCATACACTTCACTACCTCATATTTCCAAATTTGCAAGCAAATTCCATATTCTATGCGAATAATGGAAATCAATATATTGCTTTGCAATAGTATTACTCATGTAATACAAATATATGCAGAAGTATAAACATACTTGTGCAACATATATGAGGACTTGGGGCCTCAAACGTTCATTTTACATGATGTAAAATGATGCATAATCAACTATTATGCAATTCAGCAAGACCTCATGGTCTAGCATGTATATTTGCTCTGAAGCCCGGGGCATAAAACGCAAATAACAATAACCTTGTGGTTAAATTGCTGAAAACAGTAAGCCTGAGGGCTAAACTGCTAAGTCCAACAAGCATGATGACTTGTTTGCAATTTTCAATAAGACTGAGGGCTAAACCTCACTGTCTTATAAGCCCAAAGGCTGAAACAAAAAATGCCAGGACTCATCCATGATTTGAATAGAATCAGAGGGCTGATTTGCAAAATCATCAAAGAGATAGGATTTCTCTTCCTCTTGTGCGGTTACCAATTCTTGAGCGGAATTTCCCCCTAAACCGTCGTCAGTGCTCTGCGCTTCTCCGCACGCCGGAGTCCGAGATCGGATCCGTGGTTGCGAGAGCCACCAATCCGCGAAGAGCGGATGTCTGGGTTGCTATATGGAGCCGAGATACGACAAGGCCGACTTGCAAGACACGCGCTGTTATGCGCGGTCGCGTGCGCGGCAGGCATTGAAGTCGTGCCACAGGCTCCGCTTCGGGAGTCGCGGAAGCGCGTGGACGCGCAGCCGAGCCGTGCGCAGCCGCCGCCTGCCGTGCTGCAATCCAACGCCGGCCAAAGACCGCAGTGATCGCGTCGATGGCTTCCACCGCCAGGACTGGAATCGATGCCATCCCCGTTGAACAATTCCTCCTGATTTCTGCTTGGAGTAGCAATCGGTGTCTTCATGTACGCATGCTCGATCCGGGCGGGTAGTACATGCATATAAGATGAATAAAGAAGATACATGATTAAACCTCTGGTAATAATCACAAAAGACAACCAAGTTGAATCATGCATGGGCGTTGTTGCCGCACTGGCCGTCGCCACCAGTTTCAGGGAAGTAGCCGCTAGCGCCGTGCAGCCATGCTTGCCGCCGGCCTCTTTGTGGCTAATTCAACGAAGCAATTCTTGCAGGAAAACACAAAGGATCAGATCTTTCTTACTCCGTACTTCTTAATCACAAGAAGACAAACGGAATTAATATTTTCATAATTAGTCTCCTGTATGGATGCATGCATGCTCCATGGTGTTGCCGCTGCATGTGCCTGCGCGGTTAACCGCTGTGGCCGCGATCGCCATTCGCGTCTCACGCCTCATCATCGGGATGGGCGCTGCCTAGTGCCGGCCTGCAATCGCTGATGACAGACGGAGAACCGGCCGCTGCTTCGTCTCGCGCGGAAGTGCGCTTCCCCGTCATCATTGGTGTAACCGCTCTTTTCTTGGCCGGATTGCTCTCTAGGCAGAGACTACGTGCTGATAACGTGTTATCGAACGAAAGCAAAGAGACAAACAAAGAGTCTAAATGATTTCACTAGTTTCATTGCAATGTGGGAGACCCATTTATATACAAGATGAAGGGGTGTGTTGGGCAGACACCTCTTCCCCAACAGACACCTCCTGGAAGGCATCTCTTCCATACAATTGATCACATGTGCTATTTTCTCAACACAAAGAACTAAACCAGTTGAGCTAGACTATTGATGTGTATAGATATTGGGTTCGTTTTGTAATTAAATAGCCCACGTCCCTTCTACATATCTAATGGTACCAATTAGCCCCACCTTGCTGCTTTAGATCAAATCTTACCAATTTAAATACACCCATGAGTAGTCTGAAGAAACAACAAGAAAAGGACCCAATAAAGAAGAAAATGCATGCACGCTTGTTGGCTGGAGGGAGATGCATGTATCCTTTGGCTGGAAGGAATAAACTCGCCTTGCCCTTAGATAGAATTGGAGGCCTCATGCATGTACGCACACCTAAACATGCTGGTACGACAAGGCTACCAACGCCCTCCTCCATGTTACAAGTCCACGTATGAACAAGGCATTCCCTAATTTTTTTGCGGGGTTAGGCATTCCCTACTCTTTAGACAATAATTATTTATATGCAAGCACTCATTATATATAATTGCTTCTATCTGCATCTTTTAACTGGTGCTCTTTTCTCATAACAAGATTTTTTTCTTATGTATAAGTATATCATGCATGCACATAGGATAACTCATAATGCAAAACAGCAATTAATTATGCAATTTGATAGGGCTTTCAGAGAAGATTTCCCATGAGAAAATTGCCCAAACATGCAAACCGCAAATGTACATGCTCTGGATGAGAAAATTAACTAACCTTTGAATATGTTTTTTTTCTCAAAAATACAATTAGGTGCAAACATTCAAAACATGTATACTATACATGAAAAAAAAATATGCACTTGAGTTTCTTTTTTCTTTTTGCCACCAACATAGTCATATTTTGTGTACAATGACCAAGGAAGGTCATGTAAAAAAACCAGACTGTTTTAGAAAATTAAATGAACTCGCAATGACAAAAAGTGAATAAGGTATCACCTAAAATAATTATTAGCCTCAGATTTCATCAATTAAAATTGTAGCAGTTGGATAGGGTTTCAAACTAAATTTGGTACAAATATCGTTAAATGAAATTTTAATAATAAAACTGGCTCTTGTATTGTACAGCTATATGCTAGAAAATCTACATTAGCAGTAGAATTTTGGAATTAATTTTCAATGAGGATTGACACATAAATATACATATTCTGTAAGCTATCAATCAGTGTACAAAACACTGTGTGTCTTCGTAACTAATTCTGCTACTATTAAATATTAGTCATTTTCACCCGCAAAAAAAAACTATTTGTCATTTAGATTGTAGGCTCCATAGCATGCAAGTTAAGTTGAGAAATTAAGCTTTAAGTAATATTTCATATTACCTATTTATGATATTAGTACTTCCTACGTTGTTAAATTAGTGGATTTGTACCCGTTGCAACGCACGGGCATGTTTGCTAGTTATTAACTAACACGAATATCTCCTAGAACACGCCATGCAGTATGAAATCTTTCTTTAGAAAAAATGGGCGGTCTAAAGAGGGAATCGGGCTGCTAATTGAAAAACAAGATTGCGTAGACACACTAACCCAGGAAACATCAATGGACTGAGAATATACTGACAAGATTGCGTAGACACACTAACAAGTTGTTAATGGCAGCCACAACGTACGCTAGCTACTTGCTTAGTACGTACTCGCACGACGACGACGACGACGACGACAAGTATCCGCATGCAACAAGAACTTTTTTTTAGGCTACATGCAATAAGAAGCGGTTCGGTCTGATATGAAGGAATGGCAAGGCCAGGCGGAGGGCCGGGCAAAAGCAGCCGAGAATGAGATGGATCATGCCATTCAAGCCACAGCCCGAGACGAATCTTGATTCTTGACAGGCGGCGACATGCTCCTCCGTCCCTGCCTTTTGGCCGGGCCGGGGCCCTGCCCGAAACCAGATAGATGCCTCTTTGACCGTGGCATATATGCAGCAGGACAGGACGCCGGAATGTACGTCCTGCTCCTTCCCTTCCTCCTCGGTTACGGCCGGATGGCCGGATGGATAGACGATGATGGCCTTGGTTCTTGGTTGGTTCCTTCCATCCCATGCAGCAGCATTATGCCAAGCAAGTAGCTACGGCACTAGGCTTTTGCCGGTCACTCACTCACTGATTGAGAGGGGAATCCTGATCCACAGAATCTGCTCGCCCGCTTGGAATATCCGCGTTGCACCGATCCACTTCTTGATCACGCGCGCCGACGACAACTTAGTACTAGTACTATCAAGTTGCTCTAGTACTCCTTCCGTTCCACAATGTAGTGTGCCCGCGCTTTCCGTAATCTAAGCTTGACCATGAATTTGACCAACGAGACCGATTGCGGCGGGAGCAAAAACTATATCACTGAATTCGTATCGAAGATACGAATTCAGTGATATAGTTTTTGCTCCCGCCGCAATCGGTCTCGTTGATTAAATTTATGGTCAAAGTTCAAGCTCGAAAATCGAGGACACGCTACATTATGGAACGGAGGGAGTAGTTTTTTGTGCATGCTGCATTGAGAATGAGCAGGTATGTGTGTGACTCACTCACTGACCAGATTAGGTTTTCACTAGCCTGCCTAGCACGAGAGAAAGTAGTACGAGTGGTAAACTCTTTTCTGAGTGGGCTCGTGGATGGAGAGGCTGCGTGAAACTCGCAGCAAAGTTGTGAACGGGAGTGACCACTTGCGGGCGAGCAACATGTGGACACGGTGATCACACTCCAAAAGCCGCACGAGAGTTTCACAAAGTGAATCCCATTTTTCGAAGGCGATGTGTGGCATGTCAAACTCGAGCAAGGTAACTGGATTCTGAATCGGCACAACACTCGTTCGAGTTAATATATGCACAATTTTTAATGAGCACGCATGGTTCAAGTTAATAATCTGCAGTTTGGAGAACCTGTGCTTCATGTACATGGATCTAAACATTGAGAGTGATCTCAGCGAGGCTTAAGCTTTGACGATGTACACCACTTGAAACAAGGCAGTTTACATGCGCCCGTCTGAAGGCTAATATTTTATACTAGTAGCATAACGTATGCATCGATTGATGCAGAGGCCGGGGGCTTCGTTCCTCCTTTTTCAAAAAAAAAAACTAGGAGCATAACATTGTCTGTTCACCTTGACAGTTGACAAACGAAACCTACTACCGTACGCGTCGATGAATACAGCATCGCTTTTCACAAGTCTTGATGGAATCTGCAGAAAGGAAATGCACGATTCAAGTGGTAAAGGAGCTTTCCGTGGTCGGAACGGGGAAAAGGCTCAACAAGTCAAAATTGTATGTTGGCCGTGCAGGTGTGCAACATCATGACTATATTCGACGAGGATTGAAGGAGACGTGATACCCGGAACCTCAATGAACAACAGCCATCTGAATATATGATACGTATATAAACGATGGTTCTGGAGAGATTAGTTACATGCTTGATACAAGCTAGTAGCCTTATATATAGTGCCGGGTCAACTATAAACATGAATCCCCGCAAAGAAGAAAAACAACTAAAACATGAAAATGGAAGAACTACTCTGCATGATTCAACACTTAGAATTTGCTAAATGATACGTATAAACGTTATGGAGAGACTAGTCACATGCTTGATACAAGCTAGTATCGTTATGTAGTAGTGCCGGGTCAACTAAAAACATGAAAATGGAAGAACTGCTCGGCATGATTCCACACTTCGAATTTGCGGTGCATGTTTATTTCTGCAGTGCCAACGATATGTGCATTCTCGTCCTGGTTTTTCTTTGGGAGCAAAATTCTCTTCCTCGGTAATTGAAGAATTCCTTTTTTTTTACGTGGGTAAGGACATCTTCAACGGCAACCCGCAAATTTCCTTCCGCATCCGTCTGCGGACAGGGGGATCAGTCCACGGTCACGGATGCGGCATGATGACATCCAATCGTAGCCGCATACATCCGTCCAACAACTCAAACCAACAGGACGAAATTTGTGTAAAACGGGACGATATTCATCAAAGTTCGGGTAGAAAATAGCACAAATCATCTATACATATCATGCAAATTAATTCTAGTACAACAAGGTCTCAAATTAAGCAGATGTCTAACAAGTCTTTGGTCAAAAGATCACATTGTCCAGCACAAACTACCCCTTCGGCTTCATCCAATAGTGTGTGCACGTAAATGGTCTTCCCTCTTTCTTGTAGTACGCCACGACAGCGCGTGCGGGCTACATATAATGTGTAGACCAACATTGAGTGAATGAATCAATCAACAAGTTGAGCAAGAGAAATCAAAAAACTTACGAGCCCCTCATCTGTCGTGTGCAATGGCCACCTTTCCTCGAGCTCATGAACCACGTTGCAAAACTTGGTGACGCTGATCTGGATCTTGTGCCGGCGATACGACAACGACTTCACGTTGCGTGGTTGAATGATGTACATGTCGTAGGGTGCAATGTTCTTTCGTGCATGAAACGTTTCTTGCACTTGCCGCTAGAAGGGCTCCCCTCTGGTCCTGCCTACGAAATCCGCGGATGCGGCCAGCCACGCATCGCACAACAACTCATCCTGCATGGCCGAGTAGCTCACCATCCTCCGAACTCTAAAAAACGACATAACATTTGAAAATAAGCTCAATGGCATTTGACCGAACACCTGTCGGGCGTGGTGACTGCCATGGAGTTCCTCGATAGGGGCGGAGTGTACCTGGGTACAAATGGCTCCAGGGTGAAAAGCTCCACTGTAGACGGCGAACGGGTGCGTCGGTGCTTGTCGTGGTTTTGTCACGGCAAGATGTCCTCGTGAAAGAACTTAGGTGTGAGGCCATCGCAACTAGGTGGTGGCTTGAGAGGGGTTGGTCGGAATCGAGAGACGCGAGTTTACCCAGGTTCGGCCCCTCCGATGGAGGTAAAAGCCTACGTCCTGCTTTGTGTGTATTGATGATGACAATGATGATCTCAATTACAAGGGTGCGGAATCGCTACCTCTAGTCTCGAGGGTTTCTAATCTGTCTATCTCTAATGACTTGAACTTGTCCCTCTTGGGGTGCCTTACCCCTCCTTATATAAGTTGAAGGGGTAGGTTTACATGTGGAGTCCTACTGGGAGTAGGATTAGGACTAGTCTCTCTTGAGTCCTAATCCGGGTCTTGTTTCTCTTGTGAGGGAATTCTTCCTCTTATTGGGCCTTCTCTGTGAGCCGGCCCTTCTGGCCTCTCTATGAGCCGCCTTCTGACGGGGTGCACGCCGGGCCTTGGGCCTTGCCGTCCAGGTTGACCCGATAAAACACGGCGCCCGTATGAGCCGCCAAATGATGGGCCGGGTCATTCTCCTGGCCGGGTCAAACCGTGGGTAATATCCCCGACAGTAGCCCCCAGGTTAGCTTGAATTTATTCATGATAAGGTCCTGAAATAAGAATAATAAATATGTTTAAACAACCAGCTTGCTCCACTGCCCGGCTTAACTTAATGAAGTGGCTCCTTGAAAATCCAGGTTTATTCTTCATATCAATGAGACGTCTTCACAATCATCTTGCTGGTCCGTGTCCTTTACGGGAAAAATATTGGGAAATAAAAACACCCATATGTCGTTGAGTCAGCCTCCAATGCTTTGGCTTGATGAAAATATTGGAGATAAGAAAACCATATGAGGTTGAGCCGGCTTCCATTGCTTCGGCTTTTGATGAAAATATTGGGAATAGAAATTCGTCCGATGTTAAACCACTTCATGGGACGCGGGGATCTTGCCGGGTCATCAGACGTAGTGGATGCCAACTTAGGATGAAAATATTGTTGATTTATGGATGTAAAACTTGCCAACTTGTGAAGTTGGGTTGCTTATATAGACTCTGTCGGGTCATGATATTTGATAATGCCGGGTCATGATCGTTGGTGACGCCAGGTTAAACAACTGGACTCCAGTTGACTTGATAAAATTATTGAGAATAAAAGATCCATCTGATGTTGAGCCGGTCTTTCAGTGCTTCAGTTCCATGAAGAAATGAGACCCGTCTAGCTCACAATTGACAGCTTGAAAGTGTTCTTCAATTTTTTTGATATATCCATATTACCTGTAGCCTCCAAGCTCCAAGTTTATCAGTTCATGATGACTTGGTGATTTGCAATAACATCTTTGACTGTGTAGCCCCCAAGTGCCGGGTTGTCTTGTCTGCAGTAGCCTGTGACTTGTAATTGTCTTATACTTATAAAACTTCAGCCAGTGTAGCCCCCAAGGGCCGGGTTGTTTTGCTTGCAACACCCTGTGACTTTTGAACTTGGTTTTGAATGTTGTAGATAGCTTTGGAGAACTCTGGGTTGTCATCTGAGACGCCAGTTATAAACTGAATGTCTTGCATTTCACACGTGTAGCCCCCAAGGGCCGGCTCATCAGTATGTGATGGGCCGGGTCTTCAATTTGGACCTTATAATCTTTTTGAACAGCTGAATACTGTAGCCCCCAAGTGTCGGGTCGCATGCCTGCAGCGACTTGGGACTTTAAATTTTTCGATCTGAGTAGTGTAGCCCCCAAGAGCCGGGTCGTTTGCCTGCAACGACTCGGGACTTATATGCACTCCTCTGAAAAGAAAAACATCATATGATGTAGCCCCCAAGTGCCGGGTCGTATGCCTGCAGCGACTTGGGACTGTGTGAGAATAATATAACCCATCATAATGCACTTCAGAAGTTCTTTTGAACTGATATTGATCTGACTTGAATGAATCATTGCCCATGGTTATAATGTAACCCGGTATTTTATTGTTTGAACGAATATCTTGGAACAACGCCTTTGTCCTTGAAATGAAATCCCTGCTCGCGGTTGCGGTGCAACCCGGCAAATATATGTGAGAAATCCATAAGTGTTGTAGTTTACTATAGAGCACAAGTTGGAAAAATCCAAGAGCCGGTCAATTAGATGACCCGGCATTATATGTGATAGGGCGGCTCTTCGAGAATAGTCATTTCTTCCGAGCTGGCTTGAAAAACTCCAATTATTTAATACTGGTTATGATAAACCATGATGAAGATCCAGCCATATTGGCTATCAAAGATCTATTTATTCCTACAGAGGTTACGATGTAACCCGGTTTGATGACCGGCTTGATATGTATGTATGATGCATGATGCAATGCGGGATGATGTATGATAACATAATATAAAGTGCCAGTTTTCAAGGCATGACATAAAGACCGGCTTTCGAGTCTTGCTTCAATGAAGCGGGTATGATAACTCATGGTTTATCCTAGCTCTCTGTAAACCGGCTTTCACGTGACTCAAGCCAAATGTTTTAACCTTGATAAGTTAGGGTCCATATGGATTGACTTGTCAAGAGTACATGGGGTCGCCTAATCGGAGTCTCATCAAGCATACAGGCAGGCTTAACCATTTTGTGGCATCTTTGCCGGATCAAGAGGGTGAGAAAGCTAAACTCGATGAGTTGGAAGCCCCCAACTGACCTATTATCATGGAAAAGCTCAGCATAGGATATACAGGAGACAATGCTACTACTGCAAAACATCTGGGGTCCTGATAAGCCGGCTTTATTTCATTGATCATAATATGATAATATGATGATCCAATAAAGCAGGATACCTATGTTTGAACAGTGCATCATGGCAGCTGGTCCTCTTTGGCAACCTTTAATTTTTCGCTCATAAGGCAGGGCACCCATGTTTGAACTGCGCATCGTGGTAGCTAGTCCTCTTGGGCGACTTTTAATTTTTCGCCAATAAGGCAGCAGCCCCCGGGACCGGGTTATCTTCCCTGTAATGACCCGGGGTTCTAGAATTTTTGGAGCCCGGTTGAATCTGCCGAGTCATGTCTGTGTAGCCCCCGAGTCTTAAGTCGACTCGAGGAGGCGGCTTGAGAGTCTTCATACTTTATTTGGCATGAGCCGGCATAAGGTTGACGACCGAACGATGGAATTTATCCAAACTGGAGACGTTGTAGTGAGCTGATGATCTTCGTGATGCTCATCATATGACTTTTGCAGATATCGTGGCCAAATTGAGGGTATATGCCTCTTGACCCATGCTTTGTTATTCGATGTAGTCCGGCTCTCCTGGCTCCTCCAGGGCCATTTTTTTTCTTTGCCGCTGACTTTTGAATTACCAGCTCAATAATGGCCTGGTTCAAATCGTCGCTTCTCCACGGATGTTTCCTTTACTCCAAACTCTCCTGTTTCTTTGGATATGTTGAAGTAGATAGTATCACTTGGATAACGGGACAATGCGTCTATCCATTGAGCAACCTGGTGTGAGTGGAGGCTGGCGCTTGTTTTGGTGATGTTGCGTAAGACATGATTCCAATGCCATTTTTCCTTTGCTCCAATATTGTTGGAGGAGACGGGCCGGGGGGGGGGGGGCTTGCGTGCATCCGTAGGACGACTCGAATGAGCAAGCGCGGCATCGGCGTGTTGATGTAGACCGGACCGCGGGGGCGGCGGCTCGCGCGCATCTGTTGGGCGGATTGAGCTAGCAGGCATGGCACCGGCGTGTTGATGTAGACCCGACCGCGGGGGTGGCGGCTCGCGCGCGTATATTCGGCAGCTCGTGCTGGCAGGCGCGGCCCCGGTCATGTTAATGTAGACCGGACCACGGCGGTGGCTTGCACGCGTTCGTTGGGCGGCTCGTACGGGCGGTGCGGCATGGACGGATGCTGGCGCAAGATGATGTTGGCGCGAGCTTCGTATTTGCAGTATAACGTCATTTTTGTAATGAACAATTGTCCTGCGTAGAAATACCACAAGGCAGAGTAGTTGTTCTCGAAGGAATTAATATGTACTGATAAAAATAGACTGGATGGATTTCACCTGATGTGTATATTATTATTTGCTCCAGCAGTAGACCGAGCGGCTTTGCGCGCGTCCGTTGGATGGTGCGGCATGGAGGGACACTGTCGCATGGACGAACACTTTTCTTGTGGCTTCAGTGACGATTTTGTATTCCGTAGTTGAATTTTGCTGGTACTTGCGTTTTTCTGATCAAACGAAGTAGTACTGGTAGTACTTGTTGTACTAGACGGTGAGTAGTACTCCCGTTTGCTATCTCCTTGGATATTGAGCCTTGAGGGAGTAATTTTCTTGAGTATGGTTCCTCCGTCGATGTAGTGCATGTGCAGCTTGAAGTTTTCTTGACCAGCCCTCACAGTGCAACTACGATTATTGTTGTTCCTCCTTAAGCTTCAAACCATTTTTTGCCTCCTCGGCCATGGGTGATTCCTGGTGCAGCTTCAAACCATTTTTTTGTCTCGTTGATAATGGAACGCATGGCTGCTAGTGCCTGAAACCTAATTCCAGAGGCCCATACAATTTTTTGGAACATGTCCAAGCAAGTCCGCTTATCGAACTTAACTTCATACCAATGTGCATCCTTTTTCACTGTTTTCACTTCAGTCTTTGACAGCAGATCTTCATGGAGGCCTTCCCCGAATCTCCTTTTATCAAGAGCTTCACCAGTTCCCTTGCTTATCACGCCATGTGTTTTCGCGGTCTCTATCTTCATCTTGAGAAAATGCGTATAAAGCCGAGTACGTCTTGGGAACAGCTTATTGAGCTCCTTACAAATCATCTTTTTTGTAAGCACCATTCTTAACGCTTTCCTTTGAAGGCAACTTGTCACGAGATACCTCAACGAGATGATCAAGCGTATCTTCTACCATATTTTTATAGCCATCCACACCTAGCCGGGCGAACTCGATAAGATCATAGAAAAAGTTGAACTTGTCACTCCTGGATACGCCTGATAAAATCTTCACGCTTCTTGTTTTTCAAAACGGTTTCATGCACCATGTGATAATACAGCTATTTTCTTTGCCGCATCTCCTCTCCACAGTGGCTTCACCAAATCCACTGTCTCCCCAAGAATCGTAGCCGAAGTAGAAGCCATGTTCCTTGGCTGACAAGAATGAGGTGAGCGCGTGGGGTCGGCGGCTTGTGGCGACGCGAGACTGGAGGTGCAGATGCGCGGGGGCCGGCCGGAGGGTGGGCGCGCGCGCTGCCATGGAGCTAGGCGAGGCGGGGAGCGCGGAGGCCGCGACGCGTGGAGGTGGAGCCGGCAAGGGCCTAGGCTCACGCGAGGGCGGCTGGAGCGGCGCGGTCGCGTGAGGCGAGGCGGAGCCGGCCGGGGCGCGACGCAGCGAGCGGGGCGAAGCGAAGCCGGGCGGTGCAGTAGGCAAGGCAAGGCGAGGCGAGGCAGCGGCTGCGGAGCGAGCCATGGCAGAGGTGGACGGGCGAGGCGAGGCGGCGGCTGCGGAGCGAGCCATGGCAGAGGCGGACGGGCGAGGCGAGGCCACGGCGGATGGCCGGCTCGGGGCGAGGCGAACTCGGAGCAAGACAAGGTGGAGCCAGTAGCGTGGAGTCCGTGTGTGTATCTTCTTCCGGGTCGTGGCGCTCCCTTTTTCTTTTGCCAGGGTGTGCGACCTGATGTCCTCCTCGTGAGTTAATTCTTCATTTGGAGCAGATTGGATAAAGCAATTTGGCAGCCGGCTCTTGCATATGTGCTGCTTCGTTTGGGTGGCTAGTCGGCGCGTGGAGCCACAAGGTTCTCGATGCTCCAGCTTCAGGTCTTCTGCGGCTGTAGCAATCGAACTTGATTTCAACGGGAGTACTTTTCCCATCAGACCTAGGGAACCACGCCATGTAGTAGTATTTGTTTGAGCCTTCAAGTGATGTAGCAGTAATGGATGTCCAACTTGATGACCGCTTCTATTTCATTTGGTCTTTATGCCCGAAAATAGCAGCACCAGATCGTTGTTTGCCTTGCGCCTTGTCGCTGTATATCCAGGCAGATCGGCGTGCCGTGTTTCGATCGGAACACGAGCCGCAGGGTACAGGTTGTCCCATGACGGGTTTATCCTGCGTGATTGTTTCGGGCCGGCTCTTCTTCATCCGATAAATCGCGAGCTTCTCAACCCTTAAAGAGCTTCCCTTTAAGAACTCAATACCACCGTGTGCAGGCCCCATGGTGGGCGCAAACTGTCGTGGTTTTGTCACGGCAAGATGTCCTCGTGAGAGAATTTATGTGTGAGGCCATCGCAACTAGGTGGCGGCTTGAGAGGGGTTGGTCGGAATCGAGAGACGCGAGTTTATTCAGGTTCGGCCCCTCCGATGGAGGTAAAAGCATACGCCCTGCTTTGTGTGTATTGATGATGATGATGGTGATGATCTCGATTACAAGGGTGCGGAATCGCTACCTCTAGTCTCGAGGGTTTATAATCTGTCTATCTCTAATGACTTGAACTTGTCCCTCTTGGGGTGCCTTACCCCTCCTTATATAAGTTGAAGGTGTAGGTTTACATGTAGTGTCCTACTGGGAGTAGGACTAGGACTAGTCTCTCTTGAGTTCTAATCCGGGTCTTGTTTCTCTTGTGAGGGAATTCTTCATCTTCTTGGGCCTTCTCTGTAAGCCGGCCCTCCTGGCCTCTCTATGATCCGCCTTCTGCCGGGGTGCACGCCGGGCCTTGGGCCTTGCCATCCAGGTTGACCCGATAAAACACGGCGCCCGTATGAGCCGCCAAATGATGGGCCAGGTCATTCTCCTGGCCGGGTCAAACCGTGGGTAATATCCCCGACAGGCAGGGGTCGTCGGTGAGGCCCGAGGTTGCCAGCGAGGCTATGGGAGCTTCACGTGAGTCGTCGGTCGGCCACGAGGAAGTCTTTGCATGAAGAAAACTTGTATTCAACTGCCTCCAGACGAAGTATATTTAGAAAGAAGTTTGGGGTCGAAGTATAATTTTTACTCCCATACTGCGGACTGGGGACCGCCTAGGTGCACCGTAAGGGAGTAAAATCGATTTTTTACTCCCTTTTGACCTTTTAGGGGATCGGTTAGAAATGGCCTTAGAAGTTCTATAGACTGGTATGAACCAATCTTAGAACCTTCCATGTGGGTTTTCCTTTTCAAGTTTGTCTGTGTAACTTAGCAGTTTTTTACCCTTTTTCAGTTTTTTCTTTAATATATGTCAACCTTTTTTACAATATACATTTTTGTATAAATGTTGAATATATTTTTATAAATATTAAACATTTTTAAATATATTGTTTGAATATTTTTCTTGAATACATGTTAAACATTTCTGAAATACATCTCAAATTTTTTCTGACCGGTACTATTTTTTTAAACTATGCATATATTTTTGACATTGCATAAACATTATTTAAAAAAATATCACCAACATTTTTTAAAATTCATGAAAGTTTTTTAAATGTATTTTTTTCTAATGGTACAATTTTTAGAAATATGCAAATATTTTTTATATTGTATTTTCTAAATGTTACTATTTTTGAATGATATCAACAGTGTCAGTGTTAAAACCGGTGGATCTCGGATAGGGGACCCAAACTTGATGATCTGAGCTAGATGGTAATAGAAGAAATAGGGACACGGTGTTTTACAAAGGTTCGGACCCTTTTGAGAAGGTAAAATCATACGTCATGCTTCTTGTATATTGGTTGTGATGGAGTATAGAATACATATTGATCTACCTCAAAATCGTATGAAATTGTTCTAAGCTCTAACCCTTGCGAATGTGTCTCTGCACATTAAATCCCACTGCTTATATAGACGTCGGTGATACCTAGGATTTACACATGGTCAGTTACGACTTTAGGGTTAACCATGCTAATCTTTACAATATGTTTGAAGTGTGCGCCAAGCCTTTAAGAGATCCATCTTGATTACGCCAAATATATGGGCCGGCACAGCCCAATCAACAATCTTGGGTGGGTCCTCGGTCCGTCCCATAACCGATGGACCGATGTGCCAACCACCTCATAATCTAGGACACCAGCAAATTGTTTTTCAAAAGTTGTGGAAACATTTTTTACATTGCATGAACATGTGTTAAATGCGGCGTTAATTATTTTTGAAATTTAATTTAAGTGATGTTTGAAATATACATATGCCCGTTTATATGCAATTTGCAAACGGACGGCTCCGCGCTTGGCCGGCCCAATCCCACTTTTCTTATATGCCTTTTAAGGACGCACAAAATAGCGCAGTAGAGCGAATCAAACCGGAGACCTTCCGCTTCGGGGGCCGTTGCCCTCACCACACGGCCACTTAGCTCGACCTAGTAAGTTGCACCTTTTTGTGTTTTCTTCTTTCCTATTTCTTTTTCCATTTTCCATTTTTTCTTTTTTAATTTTTTTCCTTCTTTCTTATTCGATGAATAAAATCAAGTTGTGAACTTTTGTCAAGTCGATGAATTTCTTTCATTTTTATAAGCAGTTTTTGAGAATCGATGAATTTTTTTTATTTTTTGTTGAACTTTTTACATTTTTTGATGATTTTTTAAAATTCAATTGTTTTTTTCAAAATTGATTAAAAAATTTAAATTCATAGAATTTTTGTAAAATTCAATGAATTTTTTTCGATGAACCTTTTTTCAAATTTATCAACCTTTTGAAGTTCGTGAACTGCTTTTTCAAAATCCATGAACATTTTTTAATTCATTTTTTTTGCATATTTTTAATTTTCTTTTTTCCAAAGTCAACGGTGGTCAACCGCAATCTTCCAAATCAATCGAGCGACTAGAGCGGGCGGGGGGAGCTGGCCAGGATGATCGAGCGAATCTGGGCCGGCCCATGCCCGTGCACGCGTGAGCGCCAGGATCAGGAACCGACGCCAATAGTGCCGACTAGGAGCTCCTTCGCAGGAAGCAATGGTGTTTCCTATATGGCGCTTACGGCGATGGTTGTAGTTGTTTTTGCAAACTGGTGGACACCCGCCCCTCAGCTATGGGCCGACCTACTCTACTATTACTTCTCTGTTTTGAACATACAAAAAGGTCCAACCATGAGGGTTTGTAAACGTGACATCTTGGTTCACAAACCATTAGGTCATCTCGCTGCTGCTGCAAAGATACTTCGTTCTCCTTTTATTATCTTTTTGATGTTTTGCGAAGCCCGCAGAATTCCCAAACCGGGTTTTCCTGGTTCACGTTTTAGTTTATGGAAGGTTTTGTTTAGTTTTTCTTTTATCCTTCTTCATTCAAATAACCTTTTTAGGAGTTTTTTTACTTTTTTGTTTGCCTTTTTCTTCTTACTTTTTATGTTTCTTTCTATTTTCAGCATTTCACGATTTTTTTTTCAAAATCGATTAACTTTTTCAAAAATTAATGATGTGTTTTTCAACTTTGATAAACTTGTCATTGGTTTTATTCCAAATTTGATGATTTTTTTTTTCTAAATCGATGAACTTGTTTCAAATTGGATGAACTTTTGTTCAAATTCGATGAACTTTTTTTA
This sequence comes from Elymus sibiricus, assembly GCA_039707655.1. Classification (NCBI taxonomy): domain Eukaryota; kingdom Viridiplantae; phylum Streptophyta; class Magnoliopsida; order Poales; family Poaceae; genus Elymus; species Elymus sibiricus. The sequence continues at coordinate 390,106,188 of CM077669.1, read as the reverse complement.
ATTCCATGAACCTTTTTCAGCTTTGATGATTTTTTTTTCAAATTCGGTGACCTTTTTTCAAGTTTTTGAACTTTGTTTTGGAAATCAATGTTTTTTTCAAAACCTTTGAATTTTTTTCAAATTTGTGTACTTTTCTTTTAAAATGATGAACAATGTTTGAAGTTTTGTATTTTTGGAAAAAATAATTCATGATTTTTTATGAATATTTGTGAACTTTTTTGTAAAAGTAAACCATCAACAGCCTGGCCATGCAGCACTCGGACAAGCACGTCATTGTCCAGTCAGATTCTTCAAATGCCCTAGCCATTATCGAGGGAAACACATTGTCTAAATCGGCCTATGGTCACTTAGATGCTGAGATTAAAACTCTTATGGTTGATAGGGAGTTTGTTCCACTTAAAATTAGTAGAGATCAAAATAGGGTAGCACATCAACTGGCTCATTATAGCCGTACCGAGGCTTGTACTGCGGTATGGTTGAACTCATGTCCTCCGTGTTGTGTGGACTTGGTGTCTCGAGATTGTAACCCTATCATCATGGAATAAAACTCTCTTTAAACCTCGCAAAAAAAAAAAACAGCCTGGCCAATGGTGCATGGTCGTGGTCGAAGGTCAACTAACCACTTTTTTCAGACAACTCATCCAGCGATGCGACTAAAAAAAATTCCAGCGATCGGGGATCGAGCGAAGGAGCGACCTGTGATTGAGCGAAGCGCTCGTGTATAATGGGCCGGCTCGAATTCCATCCGTGTGGGAGCCAGCAACTTTTTAAGGGCGCTTAAGGCGCCGAACAGTAGCACCGTCAAGCGTCAAGCAAGGTATGGCGGCGCCCACCTACACTGGCAATTCATATTCCGCGCGTACTGCGCTAAACAAGGGCGCCCCTATGTCTTGCTTACTGCGTGACGTGGTACAACCTTGCATGAAGGGGAGCGCAAAACTAGGCCAGCCCATCTCAAGAGGCCAGAGGCCACAACCTCGTTTTTTCCAATTTTATTTTTTACTTATGTTTTTATTTCCAAATATAATAGATATATATTACCAAAAAACTTTACATGAGTATTTTATACATCTTAATCAAGTATTTGATAAAATCTAAATGTCTATAGAAAAGTTGTTTCTCATGTAAATGAAAAATGTATACAATGTGTATGAAAAAAGTTGATCATGTATTTAGAAAATATTAATCAAGGAATTGAAAAAACTTAAGTCTATATAGTAAAAATGTTTTTCATGTATACAAAATATATACAATGTATATGGAAAATGTTGATCACGAATTAAAAAGAAGTTAATCAAGCCTTTGAAAATATAAAATCTATGTTTACAAAATGTTTCAAATGTATATGAAAAATGTAAACCAAAACTATACAATATGGATAAAAAAATGGTAAACATCTGTAAAACATGTTCTTGATGTATACGAAAAATGTAAAAAATACATTGGATAGAAGTAGACATCTAAAAAATATACTGACAAAATATTAAACATGTATACAAAATGTTTCTGATGTATACAAAATGTACAAAGCATGTGAAAAAAATGTTGATTCCCATAAAATAAATGTGCACCGTGTATTTGAAAATTGTTGACCATGCTATTTAGAGAAAGAGTTAAAATTATATTTAAAAATGTACATCATGTATTTGGAAAACAGTAAAAACCAAGAAAAGAAAGAAAACGGATAAAAAAAGAAAGAAAGAAAGAAATCCGAAGATAAATAAGAAAATGAGAAAGAAAAAAACTAGTGAAATCGACAAAGAAACAATAAGAAGTCACGGGAAAGGAAGAAACCAAGAAATAAAGAAAAAAAATCAACATATAAAGAAGAAGAAGAAGAAGAAGACTATTGTTTCAAACTATTAGAATACTTGTGCGAGATTAGACATATTGATATGCAGTTTGTGCACATGTTGCAGGTACCAATCAGACTTGGACAAAGAATGAAGGATTGAAGAATTCGGAGTCCATGATAAGGTTGGTCACAATGCGAAGTATCATATAATAGTATCATGCATATGATACTACTACTTCCTCCCTTTCGGTTTATAGGGTTTATCTCAAAATTCCAGTTTTTTCATTTTATAAGTGTCAATTTGATTGTTTTTCATCACACGTTCAGATTTTAAGGTGCCTTAAATCATTGCATGCAAGGACCAAGAGAAAATTGATCAATGCATCTAAAAGTTCTCTGTCATTTATTGGTCACGCATGCATTGAAAATAATGAAGTAAAGTGCATAAGTAAAGGGCTCGTGTAAGAGATAACCGAGGCACGCGGAGACGACGATGTATCCCGAAGATCACACCCTTACAAATGCTAACCTCAGTTTGGAGCGGTGTGGAGCCACAATGCTCCCCAAGAAGCCACTAGGGCCACTGTAATCTCCTCACGCCCTCGCACAATGCAAGATGCCGTGATTCCACTAAGGGGCCCTTGAGGGCGGTCACCGAACCCGTACAATTGGCAACCCTTGGGGGCGGTCACCAGTACCCGTACAAATTGCTCGGGACACTCTCCACAACTTAATTGGAGTCTCCCGAAGCTTGTCCGAAGCTTTACACCACAATGATTGAGCTTCGACAACACCAACCGTCTAGGACACCAATGCACCCAAGAGGAACAAGCTCTAGGATGCCCAAACACCCAAGAGTAATAAGCTGCTCATCTTTCACTTCCACGTATCACCGTGGAGAACTCAAACCGATACACCAAATGCAATGGTAAGGGCACACGGAGTGCCCAAGTCCCTCACTCTCAAATCCCACCACAACAACAAAAGCTATGGAGGAATATGAGAGAAAGAACAAGGAGAACACAAAGAACTCCAAGATCTAGATCGAAGGGGTTTCCCTCACTTAGAGGAGAAAGTGATTGGTGGAAATGTGAATCTAGATCTCCTCTCTCTTTTTCCTCAAGTATTAGCAAGAATCATTGGAGGGATTGAGAGATAGCAAGCTCAAAGAAGGTCAACAATGGGGCAAAACACGAGCTCAAAGAATAGCGACCATTGGGGAAGAAGGCACCCCTTAAATAGCACCCCCCTCGAATCCAACCGTTATGCCCACAAGTCGTGCTCAAGCGTTACTACTACTCGGGGGAGCGGTACTACGGCTTAGCATGGCCAAAACAGCCCAACGAGACAGAAAAAGTTCTGCCAGAGAGGTACTACCGCTTATAAGAGGTACTACCGTTCGGGGAGGTACTACCACTTATAAGAGGTACTACCGCTTATAAGAGGTATTACCGCTCTCTACTACCGCAAAATTCGCGATGAGTTCCAGAAGCATAAGTATTAGCGGAAGTAGCAGTGGAAGTAGCTGGCCGGTAGTACCGCTTATAAGCAGTACTACCACTCTACTGCCGCTCTACTACCGCTTATAAGAGGTACTACCGCTCGGGAAGCAGTACTACCGCTTAGAGCTGAAAAACTGCCCAAGCAAAATAGAAGGATGCTCCAATACCGAAACAACTACAACTACTGCAAACGGACTCCGAAATCAGCAAACTCAAGCTTGTTGGATAGAATACGACAAATACTATCCAACATCGACTGGATAAATTACGAACTAGCAATGAAGAAGAAATGCCAATAGGATAAGAAAGAGGACCTTCCCCAAGCATGAACCGGCAAACTCTCCAACACCAAAAACTCAAAGATGAAGCGTGCGAACTCCGTTTTCGGTGAGCTTGAGTTTGATAAGAAGACGAACACAAACTCTAAAACCTCACAAAGAGAAGAGTCAAATAAGAACCAAGAAAGATGATGCAAAGATGCAATGGTTCGAGCTCTCTACAAACGATACGATCAAGCTATTTACTTGACAGCCCCCCTTGATAGTACGACAATCGATCCTATAACCCGATCTCCCAACTACCACCATGAGACCGGTAAAATAGAAACCTATCAAGGGCAAACTTTTGCCTTGCGCATAATCCACTTGAGCTGGATGATGATGATCTTGACCTCCTCAAGTTGAACCACCTTTCTTGATTGCGCTGGCTCGATGAAGACTAGTAGATTGCTCCCCCATATTCCACTATGGGTGAACCACTCTTCGGAAAATCTTCACAAGTCCATTTTCACCACAATGGACGGCAAAGCTTCAAGCATGATCTCTTCGTGATACTCCACTTGAACTTGCACACCGCAATCTTGATGACGATCACCACTTGATGCCACCCCCCATGGATTGTATGAGATCTTCCTCTTGACGCAAGCCCATGGAAACATATCTAACCCCACATAGAACTCTCACGTAGACCATGGGTTAACACAAAGCGTAATGGACAATGCTTATCATACCATGGGATCACTTGATCCCTCTCGGTACATCTTGTACGCTTTGTGTGTTGATCAACTTAATTCACTTTTTGACTTAGTCTTGATCAACCTTGTATCATGTCTTCTCTACGACCAATCTTTGGATAATTCCTTGAATAGCAGCTTGGTCATCACATAATATCCTTGAAACCAACAAATGAACTTCAAGAAATGCCTATGGACAAATTCTACGAATATTACTCAAGGCAACCATTAATCCATAGAGAATGTCATCAATTATCAAAACCACACATGGGGGCACCATGCTCTTTCATCAGCGTCACTAACAGTAACACACCACCGGCCCAACAACTAACAGAGCCTGGAGGTGATGCGGCCCAAGACCTAGCAAGGCGAGCGAGAAAGCCCAACCAACAAGTGACTGGTAGCTAGTGGGTGAACTCCACACTTTTTTTTTGAACACGGTACAGACGCAAGCGCTCATATACACGCGCATACACTCATCCCTATGAACGCACACACGCACACCCTACCCCTATGAGCACCTCCGAGAGACTGAGCCGGCATATCATCTTGAAATTTACGAAGTCACCGTAAGGAGGGAACACACATTCAGGAAGGGGCATTGAAGATCGATACACTGCGGCGACGACTACCTACTACCTTAGAACAATAGCTTCCCTGTCCCCTTTCCCCCAAGTTCGGCACATATGTGCTTGTAAGGAGTGGATCTTGTAAATTGAACCACCACAATCACATACACTAGTGCCGTGCTAACAATATTTATGTTATATTTTATGTTTTTGGTGGTTACATCATCCCGTTGTTGAGAATCTTGAACTACTTTGGTTCATTAGTAGATTTTTAGAGTGCATGTAGCCTCGTATTTCTTAAATTATGTTGATTTTCAGAGTGCATGTGCCTTCGTATTTCCTAAGTTAGTTTTTCGCCTCTGATAACTTGAATTCCTCTGCGGCAAATGACCATACTTTAACTGAAATTTTGCCCGTACAAGTTTCTATCCATAAACTATGTATAGAAAACATTGTACTTTTGCTAAGTAAAAAACGAAGGGTTCACATGAAGCTATGGTTCTATCTGCAGAGGATTTTGGTACCGCTCATGTGGGAGGGAGACTGAGCGACACAATTAGCAGGTGGTAGCTGGTGAAATCATGAAAAGATGGTGATGACTGATTGACTGCGTCATTTATGCCCAACGGGTCGCAAAATCAAAACCTCATAAACAGCAAGTTAATACAGGGCCGAGCCCCAAAATCAATGTCAGAATCAAACCATCCTGGCAAAAATAATGACCCCCTAGCGAGACTCCTCGCTGAACGAAATCCGGAGCCTTAGACGGCCATCACCTAGTACAAAGACCGTCAATACTGCACTGTATCGTTGGTCCGTGCATATAAGGGCGCGCGGCCACTGTCACGAGCTCAGATCCATACAGGCTTCGCCGCCCACGAGCCAAACATTCGGATACAGTCAACCACCATACGGACAAGGCCTGATCGTCACGGGCGACCATGAAGCCTCCTGCATTGCCGATCCGCGGCCTCGTTCTTGTCCTGGTCCTCGCCTGCGCCGGCATTGCACCGGCGAGCGGCGGCGGCGGGCGGTGGGACGTGCTGCAGCGCAGCATCGGCGTGTCGGCGATGCACATGCAGCTCCTGCACAACGACCGCGTGATCATCTTCGACCGCACCGACTTCGGGCAGTCCAACCTCTCCCTCCCCGACGGCCGCTGCCGCCGCAACCCCAGGGACCGCGTGCTCCCCGTCGACTGCACCGCGCACTCCGCCGAGTACGACGTCGCCTCCAACACCTTCCGCCCGCTCTCCGTCTTCACCGACACCTGGTGCTCGTCCGGCACCGTCGCGCCCGACGGCACCCTCGTCCAGACCGGCGGGTGGAACGACGGCTACCGCAACGTGCGCGCCATGCGCGCGTGCGACGGCGGCTGCGACTGGAACGAGACGCAGGACGCGCTCGCCGTGAACCGGTGGTACGCCACCAACCAGATCCTCCCCGACGGCCACGCATTCATCGTCGGCGGCCGCCGGCAGTTCAACTACGAGTTCTTCCCCAAGGCCGATGCTTCCGAGGACTCGGCCATCGCATTGCCGTTCCTGGTTCAAACCAGGGACCCCGAGGAGAACAATCTGTATCCTTTCGTCCACCTCAACATCGACGGCAACCTTTTCATCTTTGCCAAGAACCGCGCCGTGCTTCTCGACTACAGGAAGAACAAGATCGTCCGGACGTACCCCGAGCTGGCCGGCGGCGACCCCAGGAACTACCCCAGCTCGGGCTCGTCGGTGCTGCTGCCCCTGAAGCCGTCGCCCACCGAGGCCGAGGTGCTGGTCTGCGGCGGCGCGCCAGCCGGCTCCTACAACTCGACCAAGGAGAAGACCTTCTTCCCGGCGCTGATGACGTGCGGGCGGATCAAGATCACGGACGCTTCACCGGCGTGGGTGATCGAGAGAATGCCGTCGCCGCGGGTGATGGGGGACATGATCCTGCTGCCAAACGGCGCCGAGGTGGCGATCATCAACGGCGCCATGGACGGCAGCGCCGGGTGGGAGGCCGCCAACACCCCGGCCTACGCGCCCGTCATGTACCGGCCCGACCACGCGCCCGGGGACCGGTTCGAGGAGCAGAGCTCGACGGACATCCCGCGGCTGTACCACTCGTCAGCGATCCTGCTCCGCGACGGCCGGCTGCTTGTCGGCGGGAGCAACCCGCACATCTACTACAACTTCAGCAACGTGCAGTACCCGACGGAGCTCAGCCTGGAGGCCTTCTCCCCGGAGTACCTGGACAGCTCCAACGACGCCCTCCGCCCAAAGATCACCGACCCCTCGCCGACGGGCCCGCCTGTGAGCGTGAAGTACGGGGACTCGATGACCCTGCGGTTCGAGGTGCCAGCGGTGGGGCCGAGAAGGAGACCGCGCGGCGGGGGCGACGGCGGGGACGGTGCTCTGGGCCTGGGCCTCGTGTCGGTGACGATGGTGGCGCCGTCGTTCACGACGCACTCGTTCGGGATGAACCAGAGGCTGCTGCTCCTGGACGTGGCGGGGACTCGGGCGTTGCAGCGCGCGGCGGGCGCGTACGAGGCGTCGGTGGCGATGCCGGCGACGGCCGTCCTGGCGCCGCCGGGGTACTACATGGTGTTCGTGGTGAACGGGCACATCCCCAGCGAGGGGGTGTGGGTCCGCATAGAGTGACGGCGACGGCGACGGCGGCATGCATCCATCATGTATAGCACGACACGATCCGATTGTTTTGTTCTCTTCCCCCGTGTGTGTTTTGTCACCACGCACGGACGCGAGGTGATACCATGACTTCGTTTCTTGTTCCACCGTGCTTGGCGTGAACCGGCGGCGTCCTTGCTCGCGGCACACGTGACGCTCCTCCAACGCCTCTGCTCTTGGCACTGGCTGGCCTACGTGCGTTCGATCCGGGTGGATAAATTCTCGTGTAGATGACAAAATTGATGCTGCTGCGTCGAAGTGGCATGGCCGCTGTCGCGGTCCAGCCGGTTGTTGGCGGCGTTCCTTCCTGCTCTGGCTCTGGGAGAGACCGGCGACTTGAAAGCTGAGTTCGCGCGCCGTTGGCGTGTGCGCGCGGGGTGACGGCCGGGATGGTTGAGGCCGGTGGCCAGGGACGTCAGGGGAATGATTGCGCCAAGTGCGGGCGTGCAGTGCGTGGCAGCTTGGTACTGCAAGTAATGGCTGCGGTCTGCGGCGGCGACGCCCAAGGAAAAAGAACCCGGCGTGCCGAGATGTCTTCACGTCGTGCAGCTGGGTGAACGGGAGCCGTTGGTCGGACTGTACCCCAAAAAATCAAGACTATATCGTACGGCTAGACAGAAGCAAGAAAACAGTCTCTCCCCCGTTTTACACGCTCTCAGAATATAAAACATGAACCAAAGTACACCGTCGAACAGATACAAAGTGGTGATATAACCCTCTTACAAAGCAGATTTTAGAATAATCCAACAATATCATACCAAAAAACGCCAAACCAAAAAACAAAACGACTACGTTGCTAAGAGAAAGCACTCTTTCTTAGCTAGTAATTTTATTTCTATAGTTTTTTCACATTGTCCTAGGGAAGCTAGGAATTCGGAGGTCTCTCAAACTATTTTCTGAAAATCAGAGCCTTCGGATTTTCTGCTAGATGTATTGACAAACGATGTATTGCTGTCATCACATGAAATATAAACCGCCATGACGGCATTTCTCTAGAAAAAAAAAGAGAGAAAACACATGACGGCCCAAAGACACCGCAATGACACACCCTAGGACACCTAGGCTCCATGACAATATCCTCAGGAGGAAACACAATGCTAAGCGTCCTGTTGCCATGTCCGAAACGAACAAAAGGTTTTCATCCGGAACCCTGGCATAGGGAGAAGAACCACAACGATCTCCAATTTAGAAACACACATAAATTTGGTCAAGTGGACAAACAATTCCAAAACAAAAATTCACATTTTCTTGATTTCTTGATATTTATTCTCAATGACTACATAGAATGTTTGAATCTTGATGAGTTTTGCTGCCAATTCTAAATGATCAGAAGCACTGCATATAATTTAAATCTAACTATTTCGAATGTTTGCAGCTCGGTTTAAAAAGTCTAGGATTTAAGGAAATGTGAAGTTGCAATGAAATATTCATGTTGCAAACCATATATGTGCCACATGAGTGAAACATTGAATCTCACATGCCATGTGAACAAACCCACCTTATGTTCAAAGTGATTTTGTTTTATACGTTGAAGCTTCACTAATCGCGCGGAAGTGAAAATGCAACAGTAGTGGTTTGCAATAACAAGGTCGAAGGAAGAATCATGGTGAGGGAAGACACCATGCAACAGGAAACAATGGTTGACTTCCCAGGCATGTGGACAATGGTTGACTTCCCAGGCATGTGGTTTGGATAACACGAGTGGTTTTGTTGGACCAACTAAGCAACAACATTTCAAAGTATTTTCCTCTCAACACAAGAAACAGTAAATTTAGGACCACGAACCATGAATCTGAAATTTAATTTATCGGCTAAATGTGGATCGTGTGAGATTTTCGTATATGTAGGTCAACATCCCCTGTCATTTGTCGGAATTACTACATCCATATGTGGTTTTTATGGAGGAACAAGGATTCACTCATATGATTAGCAACATTGACTTGGCCATAAGCTTTTCTCAATCGGCTTAGTTGTCAATGGTATCTTGATTTAATCCTAAAGATTGAATAGGAACCTCAAAATATCATAAATTATAGGAAATTTAAGGATGGACTTTAGGTTATGATTAAAAAAAAACTTCACAAGAATGCAATTTTAAGAAAATAGAAAGTCATATAAATGGTCTAACAAATCCTAGAAAAAGCCAGATACACATGTTTTTGACATTTTATTTACAAAAATCAAAACTCTAAATGTAATGTTTGAACCTTAGTGAAATTTCTGCCAGTTCTAAACAATCAAAACTACTTCTTACAAAAAATCATGCTATAAGTCTATCATGTTCTATATATGTAAGCTCAGTTTGAAAATGCAAGATTTCATACTGTGAATCATATTAAATATCCATGTTGTCAACCACGTATGTGTCTGCAGAACATTCCACGTCACATGCCATGCTAAGAAAAATAACCTAATGTTCAAAGTGATCCAGTTTAAAAAGTTGAGAGTTCAACTCATATTTACACACTTTCAGGATCTGGAAAGTACTTACTATTTTCATATTACTAGTTACAAATTTCATAACTAAAGATTGCCGCAAATAACAAATGTGCATAAAATGTAAACGACATAAGCTATTGTCTCTTACTTTTTATCATTCCTTTACTCCTCTTCTACCGATCCCCACGCCATGTTTGCCATTGCTTTGTTCCATGCTTTGCTGTTATGTTTTCCTTTACCCCTCTCCAGGAGGCATGTGCATTGTTATGGAAAAAATGTAGGTTAATCTGAAATAGAAGAGAAAGCAATGTCGTCCTCTCACTCAAAATTCATCTAGCTCATCTACTTCTAACTCTCTCATTGTTGCGATGACGCACCTCTTCACTTCACAACAACGTCTTCTCTATTTGCATCCTCCTCTCACTCTCAACACTACAGTCCTTGAGAGGACAGACATGCTATTTGCATGCACACAAGATCTATTTATTTTAAAAAATGTTTTCTTTATGATTGCCACTTTTATTAAATCATAATGTTACATTAAGGTGATACAACCATAATAAGTTTACACCTGATCTCTGCATAACTAAGATTTATCCAGGCAAACATCCCACACATGACTAATAAGATGCCTACGGGCAACGAGGATGTATCCACGGAGTAAACCGCCATCCGTGTTTAGTAAAATCATCCTTGGACGCCTGCTCCTAGCACTCGTACACCACCGTAAACAGCAGTCAGAAATCAGGTCGATGAAGAATGCACCACGAATGGAGAAATGCACACCAGTAGATAACATATAGTGGAGAGGAGTTTATATTATTAAAAGTAGATAACATGTAGCGGAGAGGAGTTTATATTATTAAAACCATATCATTCATATATAGCCAAATCGACCAAACTAAAGTTGCCGCTCTCACCCAGAGTATAATGCCATGCCAGGTTGCCGTCCTCATATCTTTTGTCCTGTAACAGTTGTCTGATTTTCATTTAGAATCAGCCATAAATGAGGGGCAATTGCAATGATTTCCCCCTTAATACATGTGATGCTCTTTCAGGGTGATTTATGGTCCTGATAGACTGATACCATTGCTGGAGCAAATTGGCTCAAGGCCTCAATTCCACACGCAAGCAACAATTAAAGGAGATCCGATCCTGGCAAAGAGTCAGCTAGCTCCTGTACCCATATTATTGCGTTGCTAATAAAAGACACCCATACAAAAACTAGTTTAAATCGATGCTTCTATGGTTGTTGGAGTAGGTGCCAAGAGTCAAGACAAAGGACAGCTACTACCAAGCTTATATTGTGGCGATCTACCATTCTCTGCCCGGTACCTCTCAATGGGCACACTCTTTCTGTGTACTTTGAAGTAGCTGTACTAAGAGCATCTCCAGCCCCCCCCCCCCCCCCCCCCCCAACAGGCCCCCCCAAGGCCATTTTTTTGCGCCGGCGGGCAAAAATCGTCCCCAGGAGCCCATTTTTCGCCGGTTAGGGCCGATTTTTGCGCCGGTGTACCCAGGCCGAACCCGGCGCGCTGGGGGCGCCTGGGGGCGCCGGGCGAAACGTTTTGGCGCGAAAACGGGGTGGGTCCGCCGAGTCAGCGACCGCGCGGCGTCGTCATCCTCATCGCCTCGGTTTCCCGCGGGGAATCAATGCAAGGCTGCCGCCGATCAGCCTTCCATTGATGCCGCGCCTTCACAAGCCGGCGTTCACGGGCGGCGCAGTCAGTACAGGGCGACGCGCGTCCACACCTTGCCTCCCACGCGTCCGCACGGTGTCGCCCGCTCGCCTGCTATAAAAGGCGACCTCGCCGGTGTTCGCCACACCTCGCCGCCTGCCCCCAAGTCCCTCCAAGTCCTCGTCACACCTCGACGCCCCTCTCTCTCCCCGGCGATCTTCTCTTCCCCTCTCCCCCCGCAATGGCCGAGCGCTACCCAGGCGACGGCGCGGCCCGCAACGGCTTCGGCCGCCGGCACCTCCACGAGGACGAGGCCCGCCTGCTATTCGAGGCGGAGTACCCGACGCCGCCGGACATGCGGGCGCCCGGCGCCTGGAGGCTCAGCGTCGGCGGCGTCCCCGTGCCACCGGTGCCCACCGGAGCCGAGCGGCGCGCCGAGATCGCCCGCATCCGGTCCTCCCTGTTCGAGGAGGTGCGCTGGCAGCCGAGGTACGCCCCGGACAGCACCAACCTTTGGACGTCCTACTTCGAGCGCCGCCGCGAGGAGCAGCTCGCCTCCACCAACGGCGGCCCCGCGCGCGGTCGCAACAACAGCGAGGGCCGCCGTCTTTGGTGGGGCGTCCCCGGACGCACGCTCGAGACCATCCTCGAGCACATCGAGGGCGGCAACGAGCCGCGCCTCGGGTACCCGGACGAGCCGACGTCCATCTCGCGCCGGAGGGGCTCGTCGTGGCAGCCACGGCGCATGGAGGCGCCGTCGTCGTCGTCCTCTCACTCCTCCCACTCCTCCCACTCCTCCGGCGCAACGCGCACGCCGCTCGTCGCCGTGAAGGCCGAGCCCGGCGTGTCGCCGCTCCGCCGCAGCGGGCGCAGCAGCGGCGACATCACCATCAACGAGGGCCGTCGCCGCGAGCCCTCGCCTCCCCGCGGCCACCTCCGCCTTGTCAGGCCGAAGACGGAGCCTGGCACGCCGGCGGTGGTCAAACAGGAGCACCTGGCCATGGCCACCGCCGACGACGAGGCCGCCCTGAAGTGGGCGCGGGACGACTACGTCCGGGAGGAGGTGGAGCGACAACGCCGGGCCCTCGAGGAGATCGAGGCTCGTCACCGTGCCCGCTGCGAGGAGGATATCGCCGGCCTCATCATCCTCGACGACCGACAGCGACGGCGAGGCGCCCGGGCCCTCCAACCCCGACCTGCACCGTTTCGGTGACGCAGGGCAAGGCTGCAGCAGGGACGGCGGCCGCGGCGCGCAGGACGGCGACGGCAGCGACGGCGACGGGGACGACGGCGGCGACTACACCGACTTCTACAAGCTCCTCGGCATGTAGAATGCGGCGGCGCGGCGACGGGACGGCGGCGGCGGGACGACGTAGCCGACGTAGTTTTTTTTTCAGCTTTCGTATTATATTTTAATGAAAATCCGAAACTTTTTAAATGTTTTGGGCCGATTCTACGCCGATACTGGGCCGAAAGCGGCGGTTGGGGGGCGACCCCGGGGCCGCGACTGGGAAGCCGAGCCCCCCAGGCCGATTTTAGCGCCGGCTGGCCCCCAGGCGGCGCTATTTCGGGCCCGGGGGAGGGGGGGGGGGCAACGGCTGGAGATGCTCTAAGCTTCGGAACAAAAAAGAGTAGATGTACCAACCACCGGCCCAGTAACTGAACGTAGCAAGCAGTTTAAGCTCATTATGAGTGAAAAAATGGACGAAAACCATTATGAGTGAAAACTTTTCCTTTAGTGATACTATTTATACATTGGAAAACGCTTTACGCCCGCGTGCCGAGTTTCGGCCGGTCTCTTCCGCGCTGGCAACTGGCCCACTCACCACCGTTTAGTATGTCTCTCTTATCCCCTCCGCACGAAGCGTTCTGCCATTAATTTCTTTCTTATCCCCTCGCCCTCCTCCTCCCATGTAGCTTGTTGATGTTCGTCATCCATCTGCACGTGCTGCTCCGGCGAGCGGCCACCCGCCCGCGCTGCTCCGGCGAGCACCTGCCTGTGATGGTAATTTGCTACATGCTTCAACCGGCATCTAAATTTGCTACAACCGGCACCTCATTTTGCTACCACCGGTGTCACATTTTGCTACATCGCACATGGTGTCGCGATTTTTTGCTACAACCGGTGTTTCATTTTGCTACAACCGACGACATGGCGAGTTGTATCCCCTCTCTCTGTCTCAACTGCTCCATGGCGAGCGGAGCTGCAACGAGCATGGCCGGCGAAGTTGCGTCCATGGCCGAAGGTGTAATTTGCTACATGCTTCAAACGGCATCGAAATTTTCTACAACCGGCACCGCATTTTGCTACCACCGGTGTCGCATTTTGCTACATCGCACATGGCGTCGCGATTTTTGCTACAACCGGTATTTCATTTTGCTGCAACCGTTGTCTTCGTTTGCTACGACCAACAACGAAATTTGCTACCACGAAATGCGAGCAAGATTTGGAACCAAGGAGCGCACTGGCGAGCAGCTAAGGCGAGCGGCTCCGACGAGCGCGCTGGCGAGCGCGCCGACGAGCGGCTCCGGCGAGCAAGCCGATGAGCGCGCCGACGAACAGCTCAGTGAGCGGCTCCGACGAGCGCACCGACGAGCGGCTCCGGCGAGCAAGCTAGCGGGAGGCGGTGAGCGAGGAGGTTTTTTTTTCTTTTTTCTTTCTCTGGATCGGACGGTTACATTGGGATGTATCTACGCTGGGGCGTTGACCGGCTGAAACGTTTGGGCCGGCGCGCCGGCGCAGAGCGTTGCCCTTATACATTTGACTCGAAAGAATGAAGCAAATGAAAAACAGTGAAATTTTCCTTTGATCTCAGATTCAAAGAAAAATGGCATTGCTTCTACGATCAACTTGTATCTTTTCTTCCCGCAAAAATAATAATAAACCTAGACCTTTTCTAGAAATCCTTTGCATGAAGAACAAGAGAAGTGTATTTAGCGGTATATTAACATAAATGTACTTTGGCTGGTGGTGTGACTTCGAATTAACCAACTAAACCTCCAAGTCTATTTTTGTAATGAGCTTTCAATCAATTGTTTCGCACATGCATTCAGTTTTTCTAGTATACATTTTCATAATCTGATGACCCTAAAACCCTATATAGTGCAGAATTTTTTGAGAGAGTTTATAAAAAACATCCTTACAAAAATAAGAAATACATCTAAAATTCTTGGAGGTGCTGAATTATTCTTCTGCCCCTACATCCATACATGAGCAAAACTCGTTGCCACCTCTGGGCCTCCGTTGAAGCAAACTTGCTGAAACCCATGAGTTTATAGCAGCGATGTCCGCGGCGACAATGGCGGATCCGTGGCGGCCAAAGCCACCGCGGCCATGGCGGACCACCTCCGCAGGGGGAATAGGTTCTGGGCCATCGTGGGGTCTGATGCGGAAGACTCCGACGAGGACGACGCCCGGGACATCGCCGGAGTGGAGGCGGCGACAGCATACTCTCCAACTCCCTCTGATTACGTTTGTGAATCACTTCGTTCGGGTTACTCCGAAGAGGAGATCGCAGCGTGCATCGATGGAGTTGTGCCGGCAACCGACAAGGCATGGGACGGGCTAGGCGAGGCAGACAAGGTGGAGGTATTCCGGTGGGTTGTGCATCGGCGGAAGGCACCGTCGGTGATTCGGCCATGGAAGGGACCTCTACCAAAGGTTAGTCTCCCTTCTCTTACCCTTGCGGATTTCATCGGGACATGGAAGACGGTGCAGAGACACCGGAGGAAGGGGCGGCCGACGGTGGGGAAGCCACTGTCGCAGTCGCCGGCGGCCAATCCCTCGATCTCGATCGGGGCGGCAAGGCAGAAACGCTTGAATGGCCTCCTGGGCCTGGACGGGCTGGGTTCGGACGAGGCTGGGACGGTGTCGACTGGGTATATGGCCCAGTCACACATGGCGGAAAGTGGGCCAAAGGATCGACTCGATACGTCGCTAGCCGAGTCTGAGCTACGTACAAGTCTTGATCCAGGAGTTGCAATCGTGCATGATCTCGAGATCAAGTCGGACGCTAGGGCTCAGAAACAAAGACAACGACCGTCGCCTGGTTTCCCGTCGCGTCCAGGGAGAGCAGCACGGATTCCCGTGGCGATTCCTCAGCTCCCGGTGGCGCACATGGCTGGACGGGGTGATGGAGCTCAGCCGCCAATTCCTCCCCCGCTGGCCGAAAACCGACAGGGCAAGCAGCCTACTGCCCCTGCGCACGGCGGCATCGGCGAGGGTAGCCGAGGGGCCGTTGGTGGCCGACGTAGTGACAGGCCGGGCCGTGGTGGCTTTGCCGGCGGTCGCGGCGGCGCGGACGGCGGCTATCGGGGCTACCGTACAAACTGGAACCAATGGAACGATGGCGGAGCGGGCGGCGGCCGCGGGCAATGGAACGAAGGAGGGGGTCACGGGTTCGGTGCTAATCAGTGGCATCGGAACTTCTACCCTCCGGATGGTGACTTTGTAGAGGGGGCCTCGGGTCCTCACTATCGCCAGCGAGGAGGTCGCAGAGGGGGTGGCCGTGGTTTTGGCATCTCAGCAGCTCAGGAGACTTGTTTCTGAGTCATATCATTGGGCTCCGGTCAGAGTGGAAGAGCAGGTGTACCGAGTGGAATTTCCTAGGAGTTAGGATCTTCATCGCCTTTTAACCTTTGGGGTTAGCAAAGTGTGTGGGAGCAAATGCATGTTAGAATTTGAGGAGTACAAAAAACCTGAACCAATTGGATCACCTTTGGAGAAGGTTTGGATCAGATTATCAAGCGTCCCAGAGATTCTTCTAAATGATTTCCTTATTGTCTGGAGTCTTGGTTCCCTGCTGGGTAAAACAGAGAAAATCGATATGCCATTCACGCGCAAACACGGGATTGCTAGACTACTTGTGAGTGTGTTGGACATGGAGTACGTGCCTGATTACGTGCCCTGGTTCTATGATGGTATGCATTATGATCTTGATGTGGAGGTGGAGGAGGAAGCCCAGCAGGTGATTCATAATAATGATGTTGACATGATGGATGGCGGTGATGGGAGTGGGAACCAGGGGGATAATGGGAACCCTGGTGAACATGCTGATGGGTCCACTCACAAGGGACAAACTCCTAAGTCTTCAAAATCAGCAGATACGCCACCTAATAACGGGACAACACCATCTTCGACACCGATGGCATCTCTCCGATTCGGTTCGTTCCAGGCGGTGTCTGCGCCGAGCCGCCTATGGGGGGACCGGGTGGAGGTTGAGGACTTCGATGCTCCTTTGATGTCCGATGCCAGTATTGAGGGAGAACAACCGAGGGAGGATTGTGGGCCTCGCGTGGAGCTCGTACCGCAGCAGCGGCATTTGGATGGGGGGTGGGGTCGGCTGATTGCGGGCAGGAGGCCCGGCGACCTGGCACACCCTTACCCCGCTTGTCTTTTACTGGAGGGGAGGGACAGGAGGGCCGAGGGCAAGAGGCCCGTCCACTGTCACCTCGCTCATCGACTTCTTCTCGGGCGGCGCTCCTGGGCCGTTCTGATGGGGAGGGGTCGGCCAGCTACGGGCAGGAGGCCCGGCGACCTAGCCTGCCTCTATCTCACCCATGTCTCCTGGAGGGGCGGGATCTGAGGGCAGCGGGCAGGAGGCATGTACGCCTTCAGCTCGCTCTTCGCCTACCACTCGCGCGACGGTGGAGGGGCAGCAGGTTCAGACCGGGGAATCGGTGGCTTGGGCTACGGCTGTTTCTTCGGTAGCTGCGCCATCACCGGGCTCTAGACCGGACACTGTCGGGAATGAGGCAGGAGGCCCAAACCCGACAGAGGTATCCATGGAGGATGTGATCAGCTACGGAGGGATACCGAATCCCACATCCAGCGATCGGCGCTTTAGTCACCGCATCCAGGGGCAGCCGGATGCTGACAACATACAGCTAGGGCGTGCTATGAGGGCCGCCAAGCTTTGAGATATCGAGGCAAATACAAGTATGTCTGTTAATACTAGTTGTTCCATCCTCCATTTCTCTGAAACTGAAATAGTAGAAAATTCTAGCAACCTAGGGATTTCTGTTGGTGGTAGTGGCAAACAAATAGCTAAATCAATCAATGACATTTTAGACTTAGAAGCGGACAAAGCCATAGAGATCATTCAAAACATAGCAGCGGTAAAACCAATGAATGAGGTGGATATTAATAGCCTAGGAGGCACCACTTTACAAAGTTTATGTGAGTACCTATTATACATAGCGGGAGTTGAGGAGGATGAGGGAGACATGGGATCAGAGGGGTATATGGCCCCTTCTATGCCTGATTGCCTTCATCACGTAACATCCCCACATAACAACACAGAAATGATACAGGATAAACCTAAGAAACCTTGGAAAAGGAAGGTTTATCTTGTATCAGTGGTACGGAGGAGTGCGAGAGTTAAGCAAAAGAAAAAAATTCCATGATGAAATATGAAAGGAATCTTTTGGAATAGCAAAGGTCTAGCAGACTTGGCTAAAAGGAGATTCCTTAGAGACGCATCTTTAGAGCATAAGCTCGACTTTATGGCTTTACAAGAGACGGGTAGAGATAACTTCACACCACAATTTCTCAACACCATTTCAGGAGGAGTTGATTTTGATTGGCATTGTTTACCACCAAGGGGTAGATCTGGGGGGATCTTACTTGGGGTTAAGTGTGAGACACTAGAGGTGTTGAGCGTGGTATATGGTGAGTTTGCCGTCAAATTTCGTATCAGGTCGAAAGTTGATGGCTTCAGGTGGGCTCTGGTGGCCGTATATGGGGCGGCGCAGCCTGAGCTTAAATCTGAGTTTCTCGCCAATTTAGTGAGAATATGTGGAGATGAAAGACTTCCCATTATGGTTGGGGGAGACTTTAATATCATTAGAAGACAAGAGGAAAAATAATAATGACAACTTCGATGGAAGATGGTCACTTATGTTCAATATGGTTATCGAGAGTCTCGATTTGAGGGAGATTGACCTCACTGGTAGACAATTCACATGGGCCAACTCATTACCGGTGCCAACATATGAGAAGTTGGATCGGGTCCTGACCAGCGTAGAATGGGAACAGAAGTACCCGCTGGTCTCAGTCCATGCCTTGCAAAGAGCCATCTCAGACCACACACCACTCATGGTCGACTCTGGGGAAGCGACTCATGTGAGTAACAGAAATATTTTTTCTTTCGAATTAAGTTGGTTCGAGAGAGAAGGATTCATGGATCTCATTGCTACCGAATGGGCCATGGAATCTGGTGGGGCTTCCAGCATGGAAAGGTGGCAAACCAAAATTATACACTTGTGCCAGTTCTTGAGAGGCTGGGCCAAGAATCAAAGTGGAATTTACAAAGTGGAAAAAGAGAGGCTTATTCGGCTCATTAATGAGTTAGATGTGAAAGCAGAGTCTACACTTCTTAATATGTCAGATCGGAATATTAAGATTGAGGCTGAGAAGAAGTTGCAAACTCTTCTGAGAAAGGAGGAGATGAAATGGGCACTTCGAGATAAGGTGACGAAGGTGGTTCATGGGGATGATAACACAGAATTCTTTCATATGATTGCAAATGGCAAGCATCGGAAGAAGAAAATAATTCAACTTGAGCAGGATGAGGGTACAATTGTAGGACATGAGAACCTAAAACTGTACATCTCCGAATATTATAAGAAACTGTTTGGTGCACCCGAAGAGAATTTTGTTTCTTTGGATGAGAGCACAACACGTGACATACCGCAGCTCAGTTCATATGAGAATGAGGTACTGTCAGCTCCCTTTATTGAGAAAGAGGTGTTCGACGCAATAGCACAAATGAAACAAAACAAGGCACCGGGTCCTGATGGGTTTCCGACGGAATTCTATAAAAAATGTTGGCATATTATAAAGGGTGATCTTTTTCCTATGTTCCATGATTTATTTAACGGTCAGTTACAACTATTCCACCTTAACTTTGGAACAATAACGATGTTGCCAAAGAAGGTGGAGGTTGTTCGCATTGAGCAGTTCAGACCGATTTGTCTGCTCAATGTCAGTTTCAATTTTTTTACAAAGGTTGGCATGAATAGATTGACGCAGATAGCTCATTCAGTAGTCCAACCGACCCAGACATCGTTCATGCCTGGGAGACACATCTTAGAAGGGGTCGTTGTCTTGCATGAAACATTGCATGAAATCCATACAAAGAAACATGATGGGGTAATATTTAAAGTGGATTTCGAGAAGGCGTATGATAAAGTCAAATGGCCATTCCTTTAACAGGCCTTACGTATGAAGGGGTTCAACGAATCTTGGAGGGATCAGGTGGATGCTTTCATTCAGAAAGGTAGTGTGGGGATTAAAGTTAATGATGACATAGGTCATTTCTTTCAAACACACAAGGGATTGAGACAGGGAGACTCCATGTCTCCGGTGCTGTTCAACATAGTAGCGGATATGTTGGCAATACTTTTTGGTCGGGCTAAAGAAAATGTCCAAGTAGGAGGACTTGTTCCACACCTTGTAGAGGGGGGAGTGTCCATACTACAATACGCGGATAACACGATCATCTTCATGGAACACGATATGTCAAAAGCTAGGAATATGAAACTTGTTCTTTGCTTATTTGAACAATTGTCTGGGCTAAAAATTAATTTTAACAAAAGCGAATTGTTCTGCTTTGGGAAAGCAAAGGAGGAACAAGATGCTTACAGGCAACTATTCGGATGTGAAATGGGATCACTGCCGTTTAGCTACCTAGGGATTCCCATTCACCATAGACGATTGACGAATAAGGAATGGAAGTGTATTGAGGATAGATTCGAAAAAAGATTAAGTTGCTGGAAGGGCAAGCTTATGTCTTATGAAGGAAGGCTGGTGTTGATAAATTCGGTTTTGACAAGCCTGCCGATGTTCCTCCTATCTTTCTTTGAAGTCCCGGTAGGGGTATGGAAAAGACTAGACTTTTATCGATCTCGTTTCTTCTGGCAATGTGAAGAGGCTAAGAAAAAATACAGATTGGCAAGGTGGGATATTATCTGCAGACCCAAAGACCAAGGGGTTCTTGGCATTGAAAACTTAGAAGTGAAGAATAAATGCCTGCTTAGCAAGTGGCTATACAGGTTATCTACGGAGACCGAAGGGATGTGGGTTCAAATATTGAAGAATAAATACCTACAATGCAAGACATTGGCCCAGGTTACAGCTAGACGCCTAGACCTAATGACTCACCTTTCTGGAAGGGGTTAATGAAGATGAAGGTAACCTTCTTCGAGAGGGTGAAATTTGTAGTTGGCAGTGGTACCATGACAAGATTCTGGGAGGACACATGGCTTGGGGATACACCGCTAGCATTACAATATCCTATCCTATGTAATATTGTACAACGTAAGGAAGATTACGTTGCCACAGTATTACAGTCGGTACCGCTTAACATTCAATTCAGGCGAGCTCTAGTGGGAGAACGCTGGAATTCGTGGCTACACTTGGTCAGGCGAGTGATGGATGTTCAGCTCTCTGACCAGTCTGATAGTATTCACTGGAATTTAGCTACAAATGGAATTTTTTCAGTGAAGTCCATGTACATGGATCTGATCAACTTTGGGACTCTTTCGAGATCATTACATATCTGAAAAATCAAAGTGACACTTCGACTTAAAATTTTCATGTGGTTTGTACACAAGGGAGTTGTACCAACCAAAGATAACTTGACAAAACGAAGATGGATTGGCAGACCTACTTGCTGCTATTGTGATCAAAATGAAACAATAAGACACCTCTTTCTCGATTGTCCTCTTGCAAAACTATTATGGTGAACTGTTCATATAGCCTTTGACGTTAATCCACCAACGAGCATTAATTCGTTATTTGGGACGTGGCTCAACGGAGTAGACGTAACTATAGCGAATCTTATCCGGATTGTTATAAGTGTTTTTTTGGGCTATATGGAACACTAGAAATGATATGATATTTAATGGCAAGAACTTCAATAATTTTTTGCAGGTTATTTACAGAGCAACGTCTTGGATCCGTACGTGGTCGTTACTCACTCATGCGGATTCCAAGGAGCTTATGGCTATTGGGTGCAACCGGTGAAAGATGGTCGCATGGGCTATCTTCAGCCGATTTGGATGGCGAGCTAATAATATGCTAGGTGTACAGGCATCATAGTCTACTTTTAGCTTCGCCGGCTGTGGCAGTTTTTATTTTACCTTTGCACTTATTTTTATGTTCAGAGCATGAGCACTTTGTGAATCTAAGACTTCGTTTTTGAACTTGTTTAATAATATGGCTGCATGCATCGATTGATGCAGAGGCCGGGGGCTTCGTTCCTCCTTTTCCAAAAAATGAGTTTATAGCAGCAACGACCGAAAAATCGTCAATGTAGACCAAAAGACGCCGGCGCCAGCGACCTGCATAGCAAATTTCTGCTCCAAAGAAGAAAATGCCGGAGTGGACCTATAGTATACTATGGCGGCACTATGGCAGTTTGGTTCACGTCATAATTATTGGCATGTAGTATTACTGTCGTAATACTGTTTTTTTACAAGAAAAATACTTGTATTTCTCATCATAGGGTTACATTCAGTTTCTCAAATCGGGATGACGCCCGAAAAACACGTGCCTAAGAGCATCTACAGTCGGACCTTGCAAATCCGGCCCCTCAAACGCCCGCGGACGCGTCCGTGGGCAGTGACCGGTCATGCCTCAAATTTGCTATTCTGCATCCGAGTCTCTCATATTTCAACCTCTAGATCCATGCAAAGCATGCAAAAGAAATCCTACGTACTACATACTACGTACTACTCTAGTTATCATCGTCGGAGATGTCCACGACGTCGGTGCCGGGCGGCGGGTAGACGGGCGCGTAGGAGGGCTCCTCATCCTCCTCCTCCTCGACCTCATCCATGTAGGCGAGCATCTCCGCCTCCTCCGTGGCCTTCTCCGCCTCCATCTCCTGTCGACGATGCCGTCTGGCCTCCGCATCCGAACGGATGGAGTCGAGGATGGCCTGCTGCTCAGCCTGCAGATCCGCGTCCACGGCGCCCCCTACATCCTCCTCCTCCTCCAACTCCTCCTCCGGATCCACTACATCCGGAGGTAGCCCCGCGGCGATCCGGGCTTCGCGCCTTGCCCGGACCTGCTCAAGGAGCTGCAGCCGGTGCTCCGGCGTTAGAAAGTGGCGGCGGCGGGGGGCATGGCTAAATAGCCGGCGCTCCAGCATTAGAAAGTGGTGGCGGCGGCAGACGGGAGGAGGGAATGGTGGATGGATAGGGTTTCAGTGCCGGTGGTGGGCTTAAATAGCCGGGCTAGGGAGTACGCGTCCCGCCGGAGCGGCGCCACGCGGGGCTACATCGGTCCGATGAAGGAGACGAGCTTCGGACCGCCGGGTTTCCGTAGTCCGCGTGGGACCCCATCGTCAGGCCGACGTGGCGGGCGTGCCCGGGCGCGCCCGGGCTCCCCCATATCCGCCTCATATTTGGGCTAGATATGGGGGGTGCCGGTCAGCCCGGGCGTTTGAGGCCGGTTTGAGAGGCCCGTCTGGGTCGCATTTTCGTGACCGGGTAGTGACCGAGCGGCCTGCCTGGGCGTTTGAGATGGGTATGAGGGGTCCGACTGTAGATGCTATAACCAAACTTCAATACGCTGCTCTGTCACATGATGTAATGGCTTACAATATCTTGACTAGGTCGATCATGAGCAATGCAAGATTCCCTTTCCTCTAACTTACAGATGATCTTGTAAACCAAGAAAAAAAAATCTTGATCTATCAAATTCTTCATTTATTAAAAAGTTTATGGCCTTCAGATGTCTCGAAATAGGCTTTTGCCCGGCTTTATAGATAAAGCAACGGTCCATACAACCCACAAACAAGTTCAACCATAGATAGCAGCCGGGGCAGCGGCACACTCTAGCCCAAAGAAAATAAGAGAAATAAGAAAAAATCCACCAAGTGGCGGGAGATCATCTCCCAATGGGGAGGTAAGACGTCACGCCGTAGCGTGAAGCGCATCCAGCATGCCATCAAGACGATCCCAGTCTCGCTGCCTAGAGAGTGAGTGCCAAAGCTGCATAAAAGCAAGGAATTTGAAGGAGTCAGACGCCTACCTCGGGAAGATTCGTTCGATCACCATCTTATCGTGTGTCGTCCAGAGGGTCCATGCCATAGCGGCAAAGACCAACCAGAATAAGCGGCGGCGTTGCCCAGGATGATTGGCCCTGATTTGAAGAAACTCCGCGAGGTCCTGGGCCTCCCAGTCGGGTCCAAGAGCCTCGCGTATGAATTCCTACATGGCCCTCGCCGCCGTGCATGTAAAATTTTTGTGCGTCGCCGTCTCCGGGACTGCGCATAAGGGGCACATGCCGTCACCAGGGCCGGGCCGCTTAAGCACCTCCGTCCCCGAGGGGATCCGGTCACGGAGCAACTACCACACGAATTTTTTGATCTTCAGGGGTAGGGGATCCTTCCATAAAGGCAAGAGCCAAGGTATGATAGGGGAATGACAGAGGGCTTGATATGCCAAACTGACCAAGAATTCCCTAGATGGGGATAGACTCCAAGCCACCGTGTCCGGATAATCCGGGAGCACCTGTGGCAAGGCGTCTAGCACGCGGTTCCACTCGACCGTTTCTATTTGGCCGAATGAGCGCCTGAACCTAATATCCCATTGCCCATGACGGACGGCGTTAGAAACGAGAAGGTCAACGCAAATGGAGAACATGACACGAAACCCCACCCTGAGTGGCTCACCCCTAACCCATGGGTCCAGCCAGAACTGAATCCCGGCCCCATTACCTATATTAAAGGAGATTCCTAGGCAAATTTCCTCCTTCATCTTTTGGATAGCGCGCCAAAATTGGGATCCGCCCATGCGGGAACAAGCGAGGAGTGGCTCACCCCTTAGATACTTTGCCCGAAGGAGTTGTAACCACAATCCACCGTCGTTCCGAAGGATATCTGCCATACCCATCGTAGCATGAGGGCAGTATTCATAGAACGGGAGGCCGTGATCCCCAACCCGCCATGATCCTTGGGCAGGCAGATATCTGCCCACTTGACCATGTGGTACTTCTGGCGACCGTCGGATGCCTGCAAGAAGAACCTGGCGAGCTCCTTATCGAACAAGCTAAGAACGCTCTCCGACCGGATATACAACCCCATCATAAACATGGGGAGACTCTCCAGGTTAGCACTAATGAGAACCATTTTACTCCCCTTGGAAGTAAACCGGCCTCACCACGGCTCGGCCCACGAAGCAACCCGGCTAACTAGGGGGTCAAACCCAGTCGCCAGGATCTTCGTCTCGGCCAAAGGCATCCCCAGATAAGTTGTGGGGAACACCGATAGCTTGCAATTTAAGTTATTAGCAATTCAGAGTTGGTCCTCTAGCGAGTATCCTAAGACGAAAACCTCGCTTTTATCAAAATTGATCTTCAGGCCCGACATCGCTTCGAAGCACAGGATGAGGAACTTCAGATTAACTATGTCAAGGTTAGACCCCTCAACCATGATCATGGTATCATCCGCATATTGGAGATGGGTGACCCCTCCCCCAGGGATCAAGTGGCCTACCACCCCTTTAAAATGGCCGGCCATCTGTGCTTTGTCTAGAATCCCAGCCAGGACATCAACAACAAGGTTGAAGAGAAGGGGGGAAATCGGTCCCCCTGCTTCACTCTAGCCGAGGAGGAAAAATAAGGTCCCACCTCGCCGTTAATGTTAATGGCTGTCTTGATAGACTGGACCATCTGCATAATCCAGGAGCACCATATGTCGTCAAAGCCCTGGCGTAGTAGCACCAACCTCAAGAAGGACCAATCCAGGCAATCATAGGCTTTTTGAAAGTCCAACTTGAGGAACACGTCCTTATGGCCACGTGAGTGCACCTCGTGTGCAACCTCGTGGAGGGCCAGGATTCCATCGTGGATCCGCCGGCCCTTCAGGAAGGCAGCCTTCAGATGTAGCGACAACAAGACTACTTCAGATATTGCCCATAGTTCCTTTACCTTGCATGAAATATGATGCCCTTAGGCTGTGAATATTATTTCCTTTTGAACCCCTTGGAACCATACATGTTGCCGCCGAGCCGTCCGCAATCATAAATGATCTATCAGTATACCGTCATAGTACTGTTCATTGTAGATTTTTTTTCACTTGCGCGTGTAGTCATATACCCACTTCTTTCTAGAAAATAAGCCCTTTAAGTTCAATTTTAAATTAAAATAAATGACTGGTCAAAATTAACAAAATATTACTTCAATTTCTTTTCAAGCGGGACATGTAGCGTCCATTTTTTAGGATACAACATTTAGTAATCCTTATATGGAAAGATCTTTAGATCTGCTTCAACTTGTGAAGTAATGAGGATTCAGAAAGCACGGATCCCGGAAAACATGAAGATTTACTTGTGGCAAGAGGCTAGGAACCGCATTCCGAGTGCAGACCAAGTATTCAAACGACATGGCCCGGGAGATGGCAAGTGCATTTGGTATGATCAAGATGAGGACTGCGACCATACCATATATATTTTCGGTGTATTGTAGCACAATTTGCTTGGAGTGGTAGTAGGGAGCCTGCGAGCTGCTCATGGAACCCCGCAGGGTTTACAGACCTACATTACCTTATGCAAGGGACTATTGGCAAAGATCGGCGTCTTGCTTGGATTAGGTTTGCACCATTGGCTTGAACGCTATGGACTGTGCATAATAAGATGCTCATCGAGGGGAGCTTCTTCAAACGTCCGGCTAACTTGATAACAAAATTGTGGTGCTTTTGCAGCTATGGAGACTTTTGGCGAGACCACTGACAACTTTTGGATCGGTTGGTCGTCAAGATTCACTCTAGATGCCATGATGTTTGGTTAGCATCGCAACAGGACAGCACCAGCTAGGAGAGCCGTCCGCCCAAAGCATGGGGATGTGCTTATATCCATGTGTGGGATGTGCTTATATCCATCAGTTGATCTGTTTGGTAATCTTTAGATTACACGCATTGCGTCCCTATGTTTGGCCTCTCATTGTACTTGTATCAAACCTCTTGGTTTTTTTTCTTGTCGTGTTTCGACCTGTGGTTGTTAAGACCTCAGTTTATGGTTGGGCAAGCGCCTCTCCTCTAAAAATAATCTCCATAAAATTTCAGCTTCATTGGAGTTGTGCAGAATAGGTATCTCTGACGTGCTTTTCTTAGGTCCAGAATTCCAGCTGCCGATATTCTCCCTCTTTGTGTAAACCTTGCATATTATGAGAGAAAAGGCATTAGAATCACTCCCCAAAGCATTATTATTCAACAAAACAAAGTAAATAACAGTAGGAAATCATGATGCAAAATGGACGTATCAACTCCCCCAAGCTTAGACCTAGCTTGTCCTCAAGCGAAATCCGATATTGAAAAGCATGTCCACATGGTTTGAGAGAGAGGTGTTGATAAAAAAAAATACAGACATAGAAGCATCATGCTTATTAATATAACAACAACAAACTCTAACATAAAATTTATTCAACATAATTTCATCATATAACTTCTTATGCACAAGTAACAATTCATCACAACATAGAACTATGAAGCATATACCTTATTGAAAACCAACAAACTGTGTTCTCAGTCAACTTTGCAACTACAATTCATCATATTTTCAGGAAGGGTCTCATGTAGGAGCCTTTTGGCAAGTCCACATACTCAACCATCATTTAGTCTTCTATGATTGCTAACACTCACGGCACACCCATGAACAAAAAGTTTCAACCGGACACATAGGAAGATAGGGGCTTATAGTTTCGCCTCCCAACGTATTGACCTCAAGGGTGATGTCAACAATAATACTCATGCCCACCCATATCCAACTGGATATATGTGCCTAGATCTTTCCTCACCACATG
Source organism: Elymus sibiricus (assembly GCA_039707655.1). Taxonomy (NCBI): domain Eukaryota; kingdom Viridiplantae; phylum Streptophyta; class Magnoliopsida; order Poales; family Poaceae; genus Elymus; species Elymus sibiricus. Next base: position 390,078,715 of record CM077669.1, on the reverse strand, counting down.
ATGCTTGCAAAAGAAAAAGTAAAAAGGAATAGGGAAGAATACTTTGACTCTTGCATAAAAGTAAATACATAAAAGTAAAAGATAGGTCTTCGCAGAGGGAAGCAGAGGTTGTCATGCGCTTATTGGTTTGTATGCCCAATCCCTTAATGTAAAAGAACGTCACGCTACATTGCCCCCTATGATAGCAACCTTTATTATGCAGTCCGTCGCTTTTATTACTTTGCCGTCATAAGTTCGTATAGCGCTCAATTTTCTCTTACACTAATTGATCAAACACTTTTCGAAGCAATTTTTATTGCCTTATTGCACCGATGACAACTTACTTGAAGGATCTTTCTCGATCCATAGGTAGGTATGGTGGACACTCAAAGAATGAATTTGGGTTTGGGTTTTTGGATGCACAAGTAGTATCTCTACTTAGTGCGGAATTTTTGGCTAGCAAAGATATTGAGCAAGCACCACATGTTAAAGGATCTATGACAATATAAATCATTACGTTGTCTTCCTTGTCCAACGTCAACAATTTTGACATATAATATTTGATGGGGGCTCACAATCATAAAAGATGTGCAAGATAGTCTATTTGCATGTGAATCTTCTCTTCCCTTATTAATTCTTTCATGAATTGCATCATTGACCAATGCTATGTTTGTCAATCTCCAATAAATTTTACTACTTATACTTTTCCTTATGTGATGTCATTACTCACCATAAGATTAGCATATGATTCTTTTCATTTGTTTCTTCTTTTCTTTATTTTGATTGCAACAAGAAAGTAGAGAGGCAAAAACTCAAACTAAACTTTATTATATAACTCTCACTCGATTACATAGATAGGCAGGCCACGGAACTAACACACGAAAATAGATCATGCTAAACTTTTATTCAACTAAAGCAAAGGGAAACTAAAGATTGAACTAAAATAGGTAAAGGTGAATAAAAGTGGTGGTGATACGATACCGGGGCACCTCCCCCAAGCTTGGCTCAAGCCAAGGGGAGTGCCCATACCCGTGTGCTCAAGTCTCCTTTGGTGGTGGTGATGAAGAAGGTGGTGGTGATATGATTTTACACTTCAGCTTCAAAAGATGCTCCAATTTGCGGATGACCCTCCTAAGGTTATTGATGTGCTCTTCTAGCAAAATATTTTCATGGATGAGAAATTTATTCTGAACACGGACCGCTTCGAAAGCTCTAAAGGCTTCGATTTCAATAGGGGTGAGATGACTGTAGTAAGGTTGAAGGATATCTTCTTCCTCTCCCTCCTTTGCTGGCATGGATTGATCTCCTTCATGGGGATGATCCATCATAGCCTCCTTGCCCTTCTCTTCCTTGTTGGCTTCTTCCGGCTCCTCCCTCTTCAATTCTATCTTCATTAGCCAGGCATCTTCTTCCACGTTGTTAGAAGAGGGAGAAGACATGATACCTGACTTGACAGATCTGATAGGAAAACAGCAAGAAACAAGAACAGAGGATTTTTCTACGGTGCGGTCGTCAAAATAGTCGGGGGTATATATAGAGAATTTTTATTCTTGGGAAACAAGTATATGGAAGGAAAACAGAGCCGGGAAGGCATCCGAGGTGGGCACAACCCACCAGGGCGCACCCAGGGGTGCCTGGCGTGCCCTGGTGTATCGTGCTCACCTCGATCACCTTCCGGTTTATTTTTTTATTTCCAAAATTTTCTAATATTCCAAAATTGATAAATAAATATTTTTGCAGTTTTTTCGAAGTCCGTTTACTTACAGTATCACGTACCTCCTATTTTTAAGAATTCTGGAGTGTTCCGAAAGGTTTCTTTTATGTGTTGCTCCGGTGTCATGGTTTGGATAACATTGCTTTCAACGTTAATAGGCGTACCTGAGATATAATGTTTAATTCTTTGTCCATTGACCACCTTCGGGTTAGTACCTTCGGCGTTATTAATCTTGATAGCTCCAGAACGATAAACCTCTTCGATAATATATGGTCCTTCCCATTTGGAGAGAAGCTTACCTGCAAAAAATCTTAAACGAGAGTTGAACAAAAGAACATAGTCTCCTATTTTGAATTCCCGCTTTTGGATTCTTTTGTCATGCCATCTTTTTACTTTTTCTTTGAATAGCTTGGCATTTTCATAGGTTTGGGTTCTCCATTCATCTAGTGAGCTAATGTCAAATAGCCTCTTCTCACCGGCAAGTTTGAAATCATAGTTAAGTTCTTTAATTGCCCAAAATGCTTTGTGTTCTAATTCTAGAGGCAAATGACAAGCTTTCCCATATACCATTTTATATGGAGACATACCCATAGGATTTTTATAAGCTGTTCTATAGGCCCAAAGTGCATCATCTAATTTCTTAGACCAATTCTTATGAGACCTATTGACAGTTTTTTGTAATATTAATTTTATTTCTCTATTGCTAAGTTCAACTTGACCACTAGATTGAGGATGATAGGGCGATGCAATTCTATGGTTAACATCATATTTAGCAAGCATCTTACGGAAAGCACCATGGATAAACTGTGAACCACCATCAGTCATTAAATATCTAGGGACTCCAAACCTCGAGAAGATAACCTCTTTAAGCATTTTAATGAAGGTGTGGTGATCAGCACTACTAGTTGGAATAGCTTCTACCCACTTAGTGACATAATCAACAGCAACCAAATATGAGTGTACCCGTTGGAGGAAGGAAAAGGCCCCATATAATCAAAACCCCAAACGTCAAATGGTTTAACAACGAGTGAATAATTCATAGGCATTTCCTGACGCTTACCGATATTACCAATTCTTTGACATTCATCACAAGACAAGACAAACTTACGGGCATCCTTGAAGAGAGTAGGCCAATAAAAACCAGATTGCAATACCTTATGAGCAGTTCTATCTCCCGCATGATGTCCTCCATAAGCTTCGGAATGAAATTTCCGTAGGATTTGTTCCTGTTCATGCTCAGGTACACAATGTCTAAAAATACCATCTACTCCTTCTTTATAAAGATGTAGGTCATCCCAAAAGTAATGTCTCAAGTCATAGATTTTTTTTTCTCTTTTGTTGGTAAGTGAAGCTAGGTGGTATATATTTAGCGACAATGTAGTTAGCATAATCAGCATACCAAGGTGTGTTTTGTGAAACACTTATTGTAGTTAACTGTTCGTCAGGGAAACTATCATCAATAGGTAGTGGGTCATCAAGAATATTTTCTAACCTAGACAAGTTATCAGCTACGGGGTTCTCAGCTCCCTTCCTATCAACGATGTGTAAGTCAAAGCCCTGGCGTAGTAGCACCAACCTCAAGAAGGACCAATCCAGGCAATCATAGGCTTTTTGAAAGTCCAACTTGAGGAACACGTCCTTATGGCCACGTGAGTGCACCTCGTGTGCAACCTCGTGGAGGGCCAGGATTCCATCGTGGATCCGCCGGCCCTTCAGGAAGGCAGCCTTCAGATGTAGCGACAACAAGACTACTTCAGATATTGCCCATAGTTCCTTTACCTTGCATGAAATATGATGCCCTTAGGCTGTGAATATTATTTCCTTTTGAACCCCTTGGAACCATACATGTTGCCGCCGAGTCGTCCGCAATCATAAATGATCTATCAGTATACCGTCATAGTACTGTTCATTGTAGATTTTTTTCACTTGCGCGTGTAGTCATATACCCACTTCTTTCTAGAAAATAAGCCCTTTAAGTTCAATTTTAAATTAAAATAAATGACTGGTCAAAATTAACAAAATATTACTTCAATTTCTTTTCAAGCGGGACATGTAGCGTCCATTTTTTAGGATACAACATTTAGTAATCCTTATATGGAAAGATCTTTAGATCTGCTTCAACTTGTGAAGTAATGAGGATTCAGAAAGCACGGATCCCGGAAAACATGAAGATTTACTTGTGGCAAGAGGCTAGGAACCGCATTCCGAGTGCAGACCAAGTATTCAAACGACATGGCCCGGGAGATGGCAAGTGCATTTGGTATGATCAAGATGAGGACTGCGACCATACCATATATATTTTCGGTGTATTGTAGCACAATTTGCTTGGAGTGGTAGTAGGGAGCCTGCGAGCTGCTCATGGAACCCCGCAGGGTTTACAGACCTACATTACCTTATGCAAGGGACTATTGGCAAAGATCGGCGTCTTGCTTGGATTAGGTTTGCACCATTGGCTTGAACGCTATGGACTGTGCATAATAAGATGCTCATCGAGGGGAGCTTCTTCAAACGTCCGGCTAACTTGATAACAAAATTGTGGTGCTTTTGCAGCTATGGAGACTTTTGGCGAGACCACTGACAACTTTTGGATCGGTTGGTCGTCAAGATTCACTCTAGATGCCATGATGTTTGGTTAGCATCGCAACAGGACAGCACCAGCTAGGAGAGCCGTCCGCCCAAAGCATGGGGATGTGCTTATATCCATGTGTGGGATGTGCTTATATCCATCAGTTGATCTGTTTGGTAATCTTTAGATTACACGCATTGCGTCCCTATGTTTGGCCTCTCATTGTACTTGTATCAAACCTCTTGGTTTTTTTTCTTGTCGTGTTTCGACCTGTGGTTGTTAAGACCTCAGTTTATGGTTGGGCAAGCGCCTCTCCTCTTAAAAAATGTCTAGTCGCCAGATCTTTTTTTGTGAGAATTGTTCGGACAACAACTACGGACAACTTTCAGTGCGACACTGCATCCCCCCCCCCCCCCCCCCCCCCCCAAAAAAAAGTGTGACACTCCAAACTAGAGCAGGGCATTCCTCGGCCCGGCCCAAAACCCCGAGCCCAATCTGGACCAAAGCAATTACATGGTGTAATTTTTGGTACAATATTGTAGCTATATTTCTACTAAAAACCTATTTATAAGGTAATTCAGGCTATTTCATGGTTTGTATTGGGGCCAAAACTGGAGCCCAAGCCTTGCCGAGTGTCGGGCTTCGAGCTCAAGCAATCGGGCCAGGCTGCCATGCCATTGCACCCTTTCTCAGATGGCACTTAGGGACCAAGCAATGATACAATCTTTTCTCAAAAAAAAAAAGAAAAAAGCAATGATACAATCTACAAGATGGCAGATGCGCCTTTTCTCACGTGCCCCGTTCGCTTTCTCATTCCTCTTAAAAAGGGTTTATAAGCAATACAATCGACCATACCGAGCAATATCCTTTCTCAGTGACCCTTATATTTGGGCTTATAAGCCATGGATCCTTCTCTTTTTTTCTTCTTTTTTTTTTCTTTTTTTGAGGATCGATCCTTCTCTGCTTCTCTGTTTACTCAAGGTATATAAGCTCAGCTGTCCATTTAACAAGAAACCTTCTCTGTTCCTCACAAGAAAGGGAAAAATAACAATGTAGCTTCACAGAAGAAAAACACTCTTTGCCGAAGCACTTATCACTTCAATTCAATGTTACACCAATACCGATCCAGGTTAGTTCAGCTTCTCTGCCTTCTTTTGTAGCCATAGCTAGTAGCAGATCGTAAGTGTGAGCTGCCCCTATCTGTCACCATCGGTACCAACCAAGGTCCAAGGACCCCTAGAGCGTCTTGCAGTCCAGCAGACAGCAGTCTCAGTTCTGAACCCAGGAAGAAACAAGATGCAGCACCAAAGGTGGCTATAGAATCCAGCAGAGACGGCACATGTGCACCCTGCAAATAGATCAGAAACGAACAGCCTGAAAGCACATGAAATGGGGAGGCATAACGCACAGCCGACCGACGCCTTCCCCTTGCCTAGGCGTCCATTCTCTGAAACTTCACTAGGCGTCCATCCTCTGAAACTTCGGCATGTTCCAGTCAGGCAGCCACTGCATGAAGCAATCACGGGTTCTTGGTTCATCGTTCCGCTGGGATGCAATGATGGCGGGTTACTTCCGTTCTCTTTGTATTTAGCACGGGCACAAGCCTGGATAAGTACACCTAAAGCCTTGTTTACGACATAGGGCTTTGGTTTACATGCGTGCTCGTCTCTAGATGATGGCTGCTAGTGGGTCTAGTTGGTGGAATCTTGTCGCCGTCCCCCCGCAAAAAAGGAAAATATAAATCCTGAACTTTAGTTGCATCTGTGAAGTTCCAAGGTCGAATCAAGCTTATTTTATATGGAAATCTATTCCCCATTTTGCGGAGTAAGTTCGTTCGTAAAAAAAGGCGCACAATCCACTGTCGATGGATATACACTTGAATTTAAAGTTAAATAAATGTGCCATTCATAAAAAAAGAAGTTAAAAATGCCTAGCAACAAAGAAGAATTTGAAGTTAAATGGTGTAATAGAACACTCCACAAATAGAGCTCTTCGTTTAGGGTGTTTCAGTAGAGTTCATTGTGTTTTGAGAAGGAATAGGAGTCATTGGTGTGTGCCTTATAGAAGAAAATAGGATAAATCTTAGTGGGTTGAGATTTTTTTATGATTTTTTTATCGTTATCTTATCCCAATACAAGGAATTAGCTGAGAGCATGAGACTGTAACCTTTTTTTTTCTTTTTACACATGCTGTAGGACAAGATGCATGTCCAGAAAGATATGGCTCAGGGACAGGGAAGTTAGCATTTCGCATGCAGCAGGACAAGATGCATGTCCTGAGCCTAAGTTCAGTTAGCATTTCCCAGCTTTTGTGGATCCATGGACGGCGTGCGCTACCACCCGCCATTCGGTACAACTACTACTACTCCGTTTCGGTATGACTACAGTAATGTACTGCCGTCTATGGAGTTGTGATTGGATCCAGGTTGCCGGCTTTCCTCTTTCCGCCTCTATAAATGCCGCCCCACACGCTCTCGTCCACGGGAAAACCCAACGGAACTATAACTACAGTCACTCTGCTCTCTCCCCACCCCACACACTCAGAGAGGCGCAGAGCAGCAGGAGGAGGAGGCCATGGCTCAGGGAATAGGCAGTGCGGCGGCGCAGGGCTTCGCCCTCGGCTTGCTCGCGCTGTGCCTCCTCCTCGGCGCCGACACCGCCGGCGCCGCCACCTACAACGTCGACTGGTCGTTCGCCGCCGGCAGCTGGTCCAGCGGCAAGAGCTTCCGCGCAGGGGACGTCCTCGGTGAGTGACCAAGCCGTCAGAAAGATGGCACAGTCGATTGCTCGTTGGCGTTGCTCAGTGTTATTACCTCGTCTCATGTGATGTGTGTCGCAGTGTTCAGCTACAACCCGGCCGTGCACAACGTGGTGGCGGTGGACGCCGGCGGCTACAGCAGCTGCCGGAGCTCCGGCGCGGCGTACACCTACACCTCGGGGAGCGACCACGTCACGCTCGTGCCCGGGACGAACTACTTCATCTGCAGCCTCAGCGGCCACTGCGGGCTCGGGATGAAGATGGCCGTCACTGCAAACTGAAGCTGGCTGCAGCTTTCGGTTTCAAAAAAAAAGCTGGCTGCGGCTGCGATGCCATCTGTGTGCACTGTGCATGTGAAAACATCAATAAAGTGCTGTGGAACTCGGTGACTCCTAGTGTATGATTGTGTACGCCCCGTGTGTTGTATCCCTATGTTAAGTTGTTAACACGATGTATACCTATTGGCATATACAACAGTCAGTGTGCATCAATTGATGCAGAGACCGCGGAGCTATCCTTCTTTTCGGAAGAAAAGAAATAGAACAAGCAGCAAGCATGTGTTATGTGTGGATGTGGAGGGTGGTAGGTAACACATGATGTGTGTATGAACGATCGTCCGTGTTGTAAAGAACCTCGGATTGGTTTGGGTTGTTTAATTTGTCCACCACTATGCATAAGAATTCTGTAAGATAGTATTTCTATAGAAAAAAGAGCCCTTTGATTTCTAGGAATAGAATCCTATTCCTCTTCAGTAATTCTTCTTATCTTTCATGTTTTAAAGGAAAATAAACATTAACGCAGACTTCATGAAAAAAATCCTACCATGTGAACGAAATGGCATATTTCTCTGTTTCTATTCGGACTTTCTTTGGTTCCTTGGATAGGAATATCATAGAAGTACTAGTAGAACGCCCGTGCGTTGCTACGTGCTACAATGGATATAATTGAATTAAACAAATGTTTAGCGGCATCTCTAAAGTCGAAGCTCATTTCTTTCTCATATGTATAGGAGTGTTCGGACATCAAACCGGAGCCTAGTAGGCTCCCCAAAATTCAACCGTTTGGACAATCCGGGCTCCCCTAAATCCAGACCATATGCAGGGAAAAAATATGGTTGTCCGGACTATCCGCCATGTTATCTCCAACACGTGGACTCAACACAAAAATCTCACCCCATGATGCACCCTTTCCTTTTCCTACCGGACCCTCCCCAGCCTGCTCGGTTTCCCGCTGCAGCGAGACATTTCTCGCTGGAGCCCTCTTCTTTCAAACTGAATGACACCCACCTCACCTTCGGCATGGCGCCCTCTCTCCTTCACACCGTGCTTCTTGACGGACCGCCAAGGCCCCCTGTGTTGGTGTTGATCCGCCACCCCCATCATGGGGTAGGAGGCGTGCATCGCCCGTGACGCCCCCAAGCTAAGAAGGCAGATTCAGTGTCTCCTGAGCCATTGCCACGTTGTAACATACAGTTGAATGTCAGGTATTCCACAAAAATATGATGTCCGTTGTTGGGCACACCTCACCTTAGCCGTGGCGCCCTCTCTCCTTCACACCGTACTTCTCCACGGACTGTCGTTCAAACTGATATTAGAAATCAAGTCCATCTTCTTCAGAATCTTTATCATGAAATATTTCTGCGAAGGAATCAGCCACCGAGAAGTCATATATCGGCTCGATAGACTGCAATCCGAATAAACTGTCATATGAACTTCCAAAATGAAATTCAGCTTCTATAGAGGCTCTTCCATTCAGCTGTGGACGCCTGCGCTGATCAGCAAACCAATCATTGTAGTGCACTAAATATAGTGCAAACCTCATTACCTTGAGCCCTCTTGCTTTCTGAACAAAGAACCTGGCGAATTGAATCTCTAGATTGGTGCCTCGGTACTCGTTCAAAGTAATTTATGTGAGATGGAATTCAAGGCATTCGATGGGATTGTTATATTGCACCACTTTTTTTCACTTTCAGGCCTGCTTGTTTCTGCAAAAGAAGACAACATATCAGTGCCTAGATGCAGTTTTGAACACAACGGGCCTCTTTGATTTGCAGGATTTCTAAACTACACTAATAGAGTGACATGCCATCTTCAATCGTTCATGATTAACATCTCAAAAAGTATGTATTGAAATCCTCCAAATTTCCTTTGGAAATCATAATACATCTGTCATTGTAATCATGGGTAAAAGTAGCAACAAATTAAACTCCGTTGTGGTTAACAATTAACATGAAAGGAGAATCACCTGGATGTATAGCTTCTCCGTGCACGGAAAGCAACTAAGGAATCTAACAACTTCATCCAGATCGGGACTGACAGATTGTAGTGCCAGTATCTTCACTGTGCGCAGAGACATGGCGAGGCCTGTGGGAATCATTTTGTGGATGACAGCCGAGTAAAGATCAACAAAAAATTAGATAGAATGTGATGTACAATAATAAGAAGGCGAAGAAGACTGTTGTACCTGAATGGGTATGGATCCAGCTGTAACAAGTTCGAAGAATTCAGCACACGAATAGCCCAATGATACTTGTGATCTGCGTTGGGTTTTCCACGAAGAGGAGCGGGTGATGCAACACAGTATAGATAAGTATTTCCCTCAGTGTGAACCAAGGTTATCGAACCAATAGGAGTAGCACGCAACCCCCGTCTTAACGACTGCACACAAAGAAGCAAACACTTGCACCCAATGCGAGCAAGAGGGTTGTCAATCCCCTTGGACTCGTTATTTGCAAGCAAATGAAGTGTGTAGATGATAGTTTAATAATGTAAATTACAAAATAAAATATAATAAATGGTAGCAAGGTATTGAAATCTTTTGTAAAAATATATAAGTGAATAGACCCGGGGGGCATAGTGTTCTCTAGTGGCATCTCTCATGGAGTAGGCATACGGTGGGTAAACAAATTATTGTTGGGCAATTGATAGAAAAGCGCATAGTTATGCAATATTTATTCACGGCAATAATCATGTGTATATAGGCATCACGTCCATAAGCAAATAGGCCGACTCCTACCTGCACCTATTACTATTACTCCATGTCGAGAGCGCTTCTATGCTTGCCTCTCTAAGTATTAAGTTTATGACAAATAGAGTAATGCTTGGAGAACGATGATATGATGTAGACAAAGAAAACTCAATCAATATGAATTAACCCCATCGTTTTATCCTTAGTGGCTACAATACAAAGACATGTCTTGTCCCCTTCTGTCACTCGGATATAGAGCACCGCCAGATTGAACCCGCTACAACGCACCCCTCTCACTGAAGAAATATCAATCTAGTCAGCCAAACTATTTTAGTAGATCAGAGAGATTTACGAAGCTATAATAATCTTGCAAATAAGAATCATAATAGAAATCAGAGAAGACTCAAATCTTTTTCATGAATAATCTGAACATAAACCCATAATTCATCGGATCCCAACAAACGTACCGCACAAAGTCATTACATCGAATAGATCATCGTGAAGATGCGGTGAACTTTGTAATGAAGATCAAGAGAGATAGAGAGATAGCCATCTAGGTACTAACTACGGGCCCGTAGGTCTGTAGGGAACTACTCACACATCACCATGGGAGCAGCAAGGTTGATGTAGAAACCCACCATGATCGACCCCCCCCCTCCGACAGGGCACCAGAACAGGGCTCCAGATGGGCACACGACGGAACAGAGACTTGCAACTGAGGAAAAAGTATTCCGGGAGGCTCTCTAGGGTTTTGGGGATTTATTAGAATTTATAGGCTAGAGAGGGGCGTCGAGAGACGCCCGAGGGGGCCACCACATAACAGGGCGCGCCCTGCTGTGTGCTCGGTCCCTTGTGCGGGCTCCGGTCTCCTCCCAAAGCTTCCAGGTCTTCTTTTGGTCCAGGAAAAATCATAAATAATTTTTGGGGCAATTGGACTTCTTTTGGTACTGTAAACCTGAAAAGCCAAAAAACATGCGGAAAATAACAACTGGCACTGGGCACTGGGTTAATAGGTTAGTGCTAAAAAATTATATGAATTGGTAAATAAATACCCAAAAGGCATCCTAGAATGATAATATTATAGCATGGAATAATAAAAAATTATAGATACGTTGGAGACGTATCACCCAACACTGTCAATTTTGGTGCGTTAATGACCCTGATTCTTGTTGGACCTATTTTTATCAAGTACAAATAATCTCTCAAGGAAAGGCGCATTCTCAATGACCATATCATGAAACACCCCAACTTACAATGTATTGGGGCACCGGCCATGGACATAAAAGGTACGGACATTCGTCGTAGCGATGTAGAGGCTACTAAACCCAAACATCAAATGAAGACGAAGGTACTCGAGCGTTGTACAGCCGCGAAGCAGGCGCTTGATAACCCACAAGTATAGGGGATCACAACAGTCTTCGCGGGTAGTATTACACCCTGATTTATTGATTCGACACAAGGGGAGCCAAATAATATTTATCGGCCTTAGCAGTTTAATTTTCAATTCAACCTCACCTGGGATATCTCTCTGCAGCAAAGTTTTAGTAGCACAACAAGTAATAGTAGTAACAGTAATAGTGAGAGCAGCAATTTTGTAACAGATGTGACAGTAGCAGCAGTAGTAATAACTTAGCAAGTTTCATTATATGTAAAGCGTAGGCACGTGGATCAGTGATGGATAATATTTTAAATGACATCAATCATGTAACAGTTACACACTAGGGCGACACAGAACTAGCTCCAATTCATCAATGTAATGTAGGCATGTATTCCGTATATAGTCATACGTGCTTCGAATAAGAACTTGTATGACATCTTTTGTCCTACCCTCCCGTGGCAGCGGGGTCCTAATGGAAACTAAGGGATATTAAGGTCTCCTTTTAATAGAGAACCGGAACAAAGCATTAACACATGGTGAATACATGAACTCCTCAAACTACGGCAATCACCGGAAAGAATCCCAATTATTGTCACCTTGGGGTATGCGGGTCATGACACGTAATAGGTGCATACAATTTGCAAGATCAGATCCAAATCACTCGTATATTCATGAAAACATAATAAGTTCAGATCTGAAATCATGGCACTCGGGCCCTAGTGACAAGCATTAAGCATAGCAAAGCCATAGCAACATCAATCTCGGAACATAGTGGATACTAGGGATCAAGCCCTATCAATTTAACTCGATTACATGATCAATCTCATCCAATCCCATCACTGTCCAACAAGCCTACAAAGGAATTACTCACTCCCAATGGTGATCATCATGGCGGTGTTGATGAAGAAGGGTTGGTGATGACGATGGCGACGAATCCCCCTCTCCGGAGCCCCAAACGGACTCCAGATCAGCCCTCCCGAGGAAGAACAGGAGGTGGCGGTAGCTCCGTCTCGTGAAACGCAATGAAATCTTCTCTCCTATTTTTTTCTCCGAAGATGTGAATTTCTAGGAGTGGAATTAGGGTCGGGGGAGCCACGTGGGCCCCACAAGCTAACAGGCGCGCCCAGGGAGGGTGGGCGCGCTCTGTTGCCTTGTGGCTCACATGCAGCCCCCCTCCGGTGGTTCTTCGCTCCATAATTCATTATTTATTCCAAAAATAATTCAAAAAAAGTTCCGTCCAATTCCAGGAATGTTTATTTCTGCACAAAAATAACACCAAGCTAGTTCTGCTGAAAACGGCGTCAATCCGGGTTAGTTCCATTCAAATCATGCAAATTAGAGTCCAAAACCAGAGCAAAAGTGTTTGGAAAAGTAGATACGTTTCAGACGTATCAGCGCTCCAAATCCTCCTTCGAGATGTTGACGTCAATGAGCTTGAGGTCATTCAGTTTAGGGAGATGAAGAGCGTTCCCGACATTAATCTTGGGGAAAAGGCACTCTTGAACGTAGCGCGGCGCAGCGTGGGCGCGAGACGGAGCATGGACGGAGGCAGCGAGTGCCGATGTCCAGCTTCAAAGATGAGCTGCTCTAGCTGATCTAGGGCGGGGGATAAGAACCACTCGTGGAACTTGGTTTTGACCTTGCAATTGGAATGAAACTTGCTGATGACAAGGCGTCTGACTAGCGCAGTGTGTATGGCGAGGATGTGAGACAATGCATCCAAGCGTTTGCAATCCCTGCTGTAGAGCTCGTCGTCGTCAATGAGGTCCAGGGGGTGGAGTGCCAGAGGGGGTGCCACCGTCGGGAGAGGACAGTGGTCCGCACTATAGATTTGATGGGGAGGAGGGACATGATGGTTACCAACATCTCACCGGGGAGGCTGCTGATGAAGTCCTCACTCGCCGGAGGCTCTTGCGGTTCAGCCTCGACCCACCCCCGCTTGTTGGCCGCCTCGTTCTCCATCGGATAAAGAGGCAATCCTCAGCGGCGGCGCTTATAGATCAGAATGGAGGAGAAGGAGGAGCATTAATGGAGAATTTGGGAGCAAAGCGGGCGGTGGGTGTAGGTCAGAGGGCTCGATTCCCGGTGATTGACGTGGCTTGAGACTGCGTAGGTATTTCCCCAAATAGGAAGGGATGATGCATCACAGCGACGGTAAGTATTTCCCTTAGTTATGAAACCAAGGTTATCGAACCAGTAGGAGGATCACCACCACCCAATAAGCAGCACCTGCACACAAACAACAAATACTTGCAACCCGACGCGAAAGAGAAGTTGTCAATCTCTCTACGGTAAAAAGATAGATTATGTAGTGATAGATAGGAGAGATAGATCTCTCAAGAACACAAAATAAAAAGAGAAAATAAAAAATGCAGCAATATGTTTTTGGGGTTTTGGTTTTATAGATCTGAAAACAAAGAAGCAAAAAGATATATCGGAAAGCAATATGTTGGAAAGTAGACCCGGGGGTCGTAGGATTCACTAGTGGCTTCTCTCATGAGTATAGTGCACGGTGGGTGAACAAATTACTGTTGGGCAATTGATAGAAGATCAAATAATCATGACAATATCCAAGGCGATGATCATTATATAGGCATCACGTCCAAGATAAGTAGACCGACTCCTGCCTGCATCTACCACTATTACTCCACACATCAACCGCTATCCAACATGCATCTAGTGTATTAAGTTCATGGAAAAACGGAGTGATGCAATAAGAACGATGACATGATATAGGAATAGACCCCATTTTGTTATCCTTAATGGCAATGATACATGTGTGCCTTGCTGCCCCTTCTGTCACTGGGAAAGGACACCGCAAGATCGAACCCATCACAAAGCACCTCTTCCCATGGCAAGAAAAATCGATCTAGTCGGCCTAACTAAACCAAAGATTTGAAGAAGAAATACGAGGCTATAAGTAATCATGCATATAAGAGATCAAAGAAGACTCAAATAATATTCATGGATAGAAACTGATCATGAACTCAAAATTCATCGGATCCCAACAAACACACCGCAAAAGTTTACATCAAATAGATCTCCAAGAGACCATTGTATTGAGAATCAAAAGAGAGAGAGGAAGTCATCTAGCTACTGCCTACGGACCCGTAGGTCTATGGTGGACTACTCACGCATCATCGAAGAGGCACCTATGAAGAAGATGAACCCCTCCGTGATGATTGGATCTCGAGGTTCTGGAACTTGCGTCGGCTGGAATTGTGTTTCGTCGACTCCCCTAGGGTTTTCTAAATATTTGGGAATTTATAGGCGTCAGAGGCGGTGGAGGGGGGCCCCATGGAGGGCACAACCCATCAGGTCGCGCCGGGGGCCCCCTGGCGCGCCCTGGTGGGTTGTGGCCTCCACATCCCACCTCTATGGCACTTCTTTGGCCCATTGGGTGTCTTCTGGTCCGAAAAAAATCTCCAAAAAGTTTCGTCGCGATTGGACTCCGTTTGGTACTGATATTCTGCAAAGTAAAAAAACAAGCAAAAACAGCAACTGGCACTTTGGCACTATGTCAATAGGTAAGTCCCAAAAAATGATATAAAGTTGCTATAAAATGATTGTAAAACATCCAAGAATGATAATATGACAGCATGGAACAAGCAAAAATTGTAGATACGTTGGAGATGTATCAGTGATCCAACTGCGCGGCACACTGGTCGCACGCGTCCTGCTGAGCCTACGCGGCGGACTGCTCGCACGTGTCCCATCTAATCAAACTTGGCGCCACAACAACTCGTAGCCAATAAAATAAGAGGGACGCATGGCGACACGTAAATGGTTAGTACAACACAGACGATTCAAATAATACAATGGGTTGCAATATTAACTTGGCAGATAGTTGTTCCAAAAATGAATGTGGCGGCTATTTTGAAATCCATTCACATTTCTTGTGTGGGAACTAAACATGCACCCAGGGACACATATATGATCTTTCAACCCATTTTGGTGCACCGGAGCATGTGATTACAGTTCAAATTTGAATTATGAACACTAAATGCCTAGAAAACTCAGTTCATGTATAAAAATGTCCAAATGAACCGTGGACAATTCCAATTTTTAACACGACACTCATATAGTTGCATGTTGCCTCTGTAAAAATATTCAAGGCGAGAAGAGGCAACAAATGTCGTTTCGTCCACATAGGTGACACGTTCCCTGTCGGAACCACGAGGCTTCTAGTGAGAGAGCTCTGGTTTGTAAGAAGGTTATGCCAAAACTTTACCCAAATTGGACAAAAAATTTACCATGGCATGTTGGTACCATTTCATGACACCATGCCAAGTTTCATGAATTTCAGACGAGTTTTGGATTTACATGAATTTAAAAACCAAGCTTCTCAATGTTTGCGGCCGATCCACGACGCCTAGGTGTTTGAAATTCATTCCCATTTCATGTCTCGGAAATAAACATATGCCAAGGGACACATATATGATTTTTCAACCCATTTTGGTGCACTGGAGCATGTGTCTATGATACGTCTTCAACGTATTTATTATTTTTGATTGTTCCATGCTGATATATTATCATTCTAGGATACTTTTTGGGTCATTATTTACCAATTTATAATATTTTTGAGCACTAACCTATTGACCCAGTGCCTAGTGCCAGTTGTTGTTTTCTGCGTGTTTTTGCTTTTGCAGGTTTAGTGTACCAAACGAAGTCCAATTGCCACAAAACTTTTTGATGATTTTTTCTGGACTATATGAAGACCTAGAAGCTTTTGAAGGAAGCCGGGAGGCACACGAGGGCCCCACCACACATCAGGGCGCGCCCTGAGTGGGCGCACCCTGATATGTGGTGGCCCCCTCGGGCACCTCACGACGTTCCTATTCGGCCTATAAATTCTCTAAAATCCTAAAAACCCTGGAGGCAGTCCCGAAACACTTTTTCCTCCACCGCAAGTCTCTGTTCCGTCACGAGGCCATCTGGAGCTCCGTTCCGGCACCCTGCCGGAGGGGGGATCGATCACGGAGGGCCTCTTCATCAACCTTGCTGCCCTCATGATGATGTGTGAGTAGTTCACCAGAGACCTACGGGTCCATAGCTATTACCTAGATGGCAATCTCTCTCTCTTATGATCTTCAATACAATGGTCATCGCATCTTCGCTTTGATCTATCCGATGTAATCCTATTGTGCGGTGTGTTTGTTGGGATCCGATGAATTGTGGGTTTATGTTCAGATTATTCATGAAAAGTATTTGAGATGCCTCTAAATTATATTATCTCTTATGTGCATGATCATTATAGCTTCGTAATGCTCTCCGATCTATTGATGTGCTTTGGCCAAGTTGATTGATATTTCATCGGTGGGAGTGGTGCATTGTGGTAGGTTCAACCTGGCGAGTTTCTATATCCCAGTGACAAAGTAGGGGACAAGATGTGTCTTTGTGTTGTTGCTACTAAGGATAAAACGATGAGGTTCATTCATATTGTTTGAGTTTACTTTGTCTACATCATGTTATCGTTCTCCAAGCATTAATCTGTTTTACTTAATACTCTAGATGCATGCTGGATAGCGGTCGATGAGTGGAGTAATAGTAATAGGTGCAGGCAGGAGTCGGCCTATTTGCTTATGGACGTGATGCCTATATATACATGATCATTGCCGTGAATATCGCATAACTATCCGCTTTTCTATCAATTGCCCAACAGTAATTTGTTTACCCACCGTATGCTGCCTACATGAGAGATGTCGCTAGGGAACACTATGGCCCCCGGGCAGTGGCGAAGGCAGGAATAATTTTTAGGTGTGGCGGAGTTTGTGAAAGAGAAAACCATGTATAATATGATTATGAAAGGCTCACTAGAATATTAAATGTATATTACCCCCTCCGCTCCAAATTACTTGTTGTAGATTTGTTTAGATACAAATATATCTAGACACGTACGTATTAATATTAGATACATCCATATCTAGAAAAATTTAATGGGACGGAGCCAATATTTTATATTTAGCAAATATACAAGACAAATCCAAAAATTGAGTATTGACACTCAAAATACATCACTAGATGTAAATTATATGGATGACTGTTCACCAATTTAATTAAGGAAATTAATCCATTAGTATTTCTACAATGGGAAGGCACTAGAAAAACTAAAACCGGAGAACATACATATGTATACTTGATCTGATCTAGTCCAATTTCAGTTAACGTGGCGCCGTCTGCTCACCATGCCGGCCTTGCCGAATCGGCGTCGCCATATACCAGTCAGAGCCTCGCCTCGCCGGTGAACGGCCGCCACCTGCCAATGGCGCTACCGCCCCGGCGTACTGCCCTGCCTGCTGTTGCCTCCGCCACGCAGATCACGGTCCAGAACAAGAACACGCGCAGTCCGAAGGTTTCAGCCATAATCCATGTGAAGACGTGACGTGCAGTCAAGCCACGGATGTGGCCCATCAGCAGCTAAGCCCAGCTCAAAACTTAAATATTGTATCAAGCTAATACTGTACGTTTCTTCAAAACAAAAAAAGCTAATACTGTACGTACGTACTCACGTCAAAGTTTAGGTATGGCATGCGCCAAACCTTGCCAGATAGCTGGCTTCGCCACTGCCCCCGGGTCTATTCGCTTATATATTCGCAAACGCTATATTTACCTTGCTGCCTTTATTTACTTTTTATTTATTTTGCAATTTATATTTATCAACAATTATCTACACAACTCATTTGCTTGCAAATAACGAGATCAAGGGGATTGACAACCCTCTTGCCCGCGTTTGGTGCAAGTTGTTTGTTCATTTGTGCGCAGCCGCTGAAGACGGTTGAGGATTGATATTCCTATTGGTTCGATAAACCTTGGTTTCATAACTGAGAGAAATACTTATCCGCTTTGTGCTGCAATTACCCATTCCTCTTCACGGAAAACCCAACGCAGATCACAAGTATCAGGAAGGATTTCTGGTGCCGTTGCCGGGGAATATCATGATCAACTACCAAGTAACTTCACACAAATTTTCATTCACTTGTTCTTCTTTTTATTTTCCGTTATATTTAGCTTGTCACATAAAAATCAAAAATACAAAAATATTTACCTTTGCTTGTCACTAGTTTACTTCTTCGCTTGCTAGTTTGCTTGTTTTGCTTGTTACTTTGCTTGCTCGGTCACCATGTCTCAAGATACTTCTAAGTTGTGTGACTTCTCAAATACTAATAATAATGATTTTATTAGTACACCTATACCACCCGCCACTAGTACGGAGGCTTTTGATATTAATGCTGCATTGCTAAATCTTGTTATGAAAGATCAATTTTCGGGAAGTCCTAATGAGGATCCCGCGTCACATCTTAATAACGTGGTTGAATTATGTGACATGCAAAAGAAAAAGGATATGGATAATGATATTGTGAAATTAAAATTATTTCCTTTTTCACTAAGAGATAAAGCTAAAGCTTGGTTTTCATCTTTACCTCGTAATAGTATTGGAACATGGGATAAGTGTAAAGATGCTTTTATTGCCAAGTATTTTCCTCCTGCTAAGATCACCTCCCTTATAAATCAAATAATGAATTTTAAACAGAAAGATCAAGAGCATGTTGCACAAGCTTGGGAGAGAATGAAATTAATGATAAGGAATTGTCCAACTCACGGTTTAAATATGTGGATGATTATCCAAAACTTCTATGTTGGACTAAACTTTGTGTCCAGGAATCTTCTAGATTCTGCTGCAGGTGGTACCTTTATGGATGTGACCTTAGGTGAGGCCACAAAACTTCTGGACAGCATCATGACAAATTATTCTCAATGGCATACTGAAAGGGCTCCAACCGGTAAGAAGGTAAATTCTGTTGAAGAAATCGCTACTTTGAGTGAAAAAGTGGATGCCCTTATGAATATGGTTGCTAGTAAAAATGATCATGTTGATCCCAATGATGTTCCCTTGTCTACTTTGATTGAGCAAAATAATGATGCTATTGATGTGAGCTTTGTCTCGCAAAATAATTTCAATAACAATGCTTATAGAGGAAATTTCAATTCTAGGCCGTATCCCGGTAATTCCTCTAACAACTATGGAAACTCTTATGGTAATTCTTATGGCAATTCTTATACAAATGCTAATAGGATACCCTCTGATCTTTAGAACACAATTAAAGAATTTATTAATTCTCAAAAGGTTTTCAACACTATGGTAGAAGAAAAATTGCATGTAGTTGACACTTTGGCTAAAAACATGGATAGAATTGCTCTTGATGTGGAAACTCTTAAAAATAAAGCTTTGCCACCCAATCATGATTTCAATGATTCTATTAAATCTATCCAAATATCTATCAATGAAAGTAAGGAGAGGACCGATAAGTTGAGAGCTAAGAGGGAATTCTTAGAAAAAGCTCTTCCACCTGGTTTTTACCGGAATCATGATGAAGATCTTAAAATGATTGGTGTTTCTCCTATTGAATCTTTATTTACTTTTCTGAATATAAATGATAAAGGGACTGTAGATGAGTCAACTTTAGTAGGGGAGCGTCCCGTTTGCTTGGAGGGTGATGATTTTGATGCTAAAACTGAAAAATGTGGGTTTGGAGAGGTCAAAACTTTAACTAGTGATGCACCCACTATCTTGGATTACAAGGACTTTAATTATGATAGTTGCTCTATAGTAGAATGTATTTCCTTGTTGCAATCCGTTATTAGCTCACCCAATGCTTATGAACAAAACAAAGCTTTTACCGAACACATAGAAGCTATGATAAGAGCTTATGATGAGAAACTTGAGCTTGAAGTTTCTATTCCTAGAAAATTGCATGATGAGTGGGAACCTACTATCAAAATAAAGATCAATAAATATGAATGTAATGCTTTCTGTGACCTTGGTGCTAGTGTTTCAACTATTCCTAAAACTCTTTGTGATGTACTCGGTCTCACTAATATTGAAGATATATTGTTCCCTCAACTTGCATCTTGCGGATTCTACCATCAAGAAACCTTTAGGTAGAATTAATGATGTGCTTATTATTGAAAATAAAAATTATGTGCCTGTAGATTTCATTGTGTTTGATATTGACTGCAATCCTTCTTGTCCCATAATATTTGGAAGACCTTTCTTACGAACTATAGGTGCAATCATTGACATGAAAGAGGGAAACATAAGGTTCCAATTCCCATTAAAGAAAGGGATGGAACACTTTCATAGTAAGATAATTAAACCACCTTATGAATCAATTATAAGAGCCACTTACGGGTGGAGTGTCAAAGATGACAATACTTGAAACTATGCATTATGCCTAGCTAGGGGCATAAAACAATAGCGCTTGTTGGGAGGCAACCCAATAGTTATCTTTAAATTTTTGCTTTGAACTTTATGTTTATTTTTAATAACATGATTATTGCCTACGAGCTATGAAGAAGCGATGATGGGCCCGGATTCCAAGAAGTGGTTAGAGGCCATGAAATCCGAGATGGGATCCATGTATGAAAACAAAGTATGGACTTTGGAAGTATTACCTGAAGGGCGTAAGGCCATTCAGAACAAATGGATCTTTACAAGTTTACGGAGAAGCTTGTATTTACAAGAAAGTGAGTGGGAGCTCTATAGCGTTTCTAATATTATATGTGGATGACATATTGCTGATTGGAAACAATATAGAAATGTTGGAAAGCGTGAAGGAATATTTGAACAAGAGTTTTTCAATGAAGGACCTAGGAGAAGCTGCTTTCATATTAGGCATCAAGATCTATAGAGATAGATCAAGACGCTTAATAGGACTTTCACAAAGCACATACCTTGATAAGATTTTGAAGAAGTTCAAAATGGATCAGTCCAAGAAGGGGTTCTTGCCTGTTTTGCCAGGTGTGAAGTTGAGTAAGACTCAATGCCCAGTGACTGCAGAAGATAGAGAAAAGATGAGTGTCATCCCCTATGCTTCAGCCATAGGCTCTATTATGTATGCAATGATGTGCACAAGACCCGATGTCAGCCTTGCCATAAGCATGGTCGGAAGGTTTCAAAGTGATCCAAGAATGGAACACTGGACGGCGGTCAAGAATATCCTGAAGTACCTGAAAAGGACTAAGGACATGTTTCTCGTTTATGGAGGTGATCAAGAGCTCGTCGTAAAGGGTTACGTCGATGCAAGCTTTGACACTGATCCGGATGACTCAAAGTCGCAAACCGGATACGTATTTATTCTAAATGGGGGTGCGGTTAGCTGGTGCAGTTCCAAGCAAAGCGTGGTAGCAGATTCTACATGCGAAGCGGAGTACATCGCTGCCTCGGAGGCGGCGAAGGAAGGTGTCTGGATGAAGGAGTTCATGACAGATCTTGGAGTAGTGCCTAGTGCGCTTAACCCAATGACTCTGTTTTGTGATAATACTGGTGCCATTGCTCTAGCCAAGGAACCAAGATTTCACAAGAGGACCAGACACATAAAGCGACGTTTCAATTCCATCCGCGATTATATCAAGGAGGACGACATAAATATTTGCAAAGTACACACGGATCTAAATGTTGCAGATCCGATGACTAAACCTCTTCCAAGGGCTAAACATGAACAACACCGGAACTGCATGGGTGTTCGATTCATTACAATGTAAATCACATAGTGATGTGAACTAGATTATTGACTCTAGTGCAAGTGGGAGACTGTTGGAAATATGCCCTAGAGGCAATAATAAATTGGTTATTATTATATTTCCTTGTTCATGATAATCGTTTATTATCCATGCTATAATTGTATTGATTGGAAACTCAAATACATGTGTGGGTACATAGACAACACTGTGTCCCTAGTAAGCCTCTAGTTGACTAGCTCGTTGATCAAAGATGGTTAAGGTTTCCTAGCCATTGACATGAGATGTCATTTGATAACGGGATCACATCATTAGGAGAATGATGTGATGGACAAGACCCAAACTGTAAACGTAGCATTTGATCGTGTCAGTTTATTGCTATTGTTTTCTGCATGTCAAGTATCTGTTCCTTTGACCATGAGATCATGCAACTCACTTACACCGGAGGAATACCTTGTGTGTATCAAACGTCGCAACGTAACTGGGTGACTATAAAGGTGCTCTACAGGTATCTCCGAGGGTGTCTGTTGGGTTGGCATGGATCAAGACTGGGATTTGTTACTCCGTGTGATGGAGAGGTATCTCAGGGCCCACTCGGTAATACAACATCACATTGAGCCTTGCAAGCAAAGTGACTAAAGAGTTAGCCACAAGATCTTGTATTACGGAATGAGTAAAAGAGACTTGCCGGTAACGAGATTGAACTAGGTATAGTGATACCGACGATCGAATCTCGGGCAAGTAACATACCGAAGAACAAAGGGAACAGCATACGGGATTAACTGAATCCTTGACATAGAGGTTCGACCGATAAAAGATCTTCGTAGAATATGTAGGAGCCAATATGGGCATCCAGGTCCCGCTATTGGTTATTGGCCGTAGAGGTGTCTCGGTCATGTCTACATAGTTCTCGAACCCGCAGGGTCTACACACTTAACGTTTGGTGACGATTAGTATAGTTGAGTTATTATGTTGGTGATCGAAGGTTGTTCGGAGTCCCGGATAAGATCCCGGACATGACGAGGATCTCCGGAATAGTCCGGAGGTAAAGATTGATATATGTGATAATAGTGTTTTGATCTCCGGAAGAGTTCCGGAGTTCACCGGAATGGGTTCCGGATGTTTACCGAAGTGTTCGGGTGCAGCAACACTTTATATGGGCCAAAGGGATAAAGCCCACGAGGTATTGGAAAGTGCAAAAGTAGTTTTGCTGCCGCGTAAGCGGTACTACCGCTTGGTGAAGCGGTACTACCGCCCGAGCGGTACTACCGCTTGTGTGAAGCGGTACTACCGCCCAAGCGGTACTACCGCTTGTGTGAAGCGGTACTACCGCTTGTGCGCGGCTGTGCGCGGTTCGGCAGGGGTCCGAGTTGGACTCTTTCCCTGCGGGCCAAACCGACCTTGTGCGGGCAAAACCGACCTGGAGGAGGCTTTTACTCCAAGTTTAGACCCCAAGGCTCAACATATAAATAGAGGGGCAGGGCTAGCACACGTGATACATCAAGATTTCCCCAAGTCGTGTGCGGCAACCCTAATCCTCTAGTTCCTCCGTCATAATCTCCGTAGCGCTTGGCGAAGCCCTGCAGAGATTGTTCCTCACCACCATCACCACGCCGTCGTGCTGCTGGAACTCAACCACTACTTCACCATCGCTCGCTGGATCGAGGAGGTGAAGGCGTCATCAAGCCGTACGTGTGTTGAACGCGGAGGTGCCGTCCGTTCGGCGCTAGTTCGTGATCGGATCGAGGGACGACTTGCGATTTGGATCGCGGAGACGTTCGACTACATCAACCGCGTTTCTTAAACGCTTCCGCTTAGCGATCTACAAGGGTATGTAGATTTACTCTCCCTCTCGTAGATGCTCATCACCTTGGATAGATCTTGTGTGTGCGTAGGAAAATTTTTGTTTCCCATGCAACGTTCCCCAACAACATAAGTATAGGGTATCTACAGATTGCTAAATACTGTTCTGTTTTAGACAGATTCTGTTTTTGCTTGCATAGTTGCTTGTTTTGATTATGCTATGGATTGTATCGGGGGGTATAAACCATGGAGAAGTTAGAATACAGTACCTATTATGAATTTCTGAAATTTGAATCAATTTACAACAGTACTTAAAGTATGCAATATGTTTCTTATACTAATGGATCTCACGAGGTTTTGTTGAGTTTTGTGTGATTGAAGTTTTCAAGTTTTGGGTGTTATCTTGATGGACAAAGGTATAAGTTGTAGCAAGAGCCTAAGCTTGGGTATGCCCAAGGCACCCCAAGGTAATATTTTAAAGGAGACTCAAGCCTCTAAGCTTGGGGATGCCTCGGAAGGCATCCCCTCTTTCGTCTCAAATCCATCGGTATGTCACTTGAAGCTATATTTTTATTCGTCACATGATATGAGTTTTGCTTGGAGCGTCATTTGCTTTTATTTGCTTTTACTTTCAGTTTGCCACAATCATTGTTTGCTGGACACACCTATTTAAGAGAGACACACCTTCATCATAATTTGCTAGAATACTCTATGTGCTTCACTTATATCTTTTGAGCTTAGCAGTTGCTCTAGTACTTCACTTATATC
This sequence comes from Elymus sibiricus, assembly GCA_039707655.1. Taxonomy (NCBI): domain Eukaryota; kingdom Viridiplantae; phylum Streptophyta; class Magnoliopsida; order Poales; family Poaceae; genus Elymus; species Elymus sibiricus. Next base: position 390,054,265 of record CM077669.1, on the reverse strand, counting down.
TTTTTGAGCACGATGGCGTGTGGATTTTAAAGAAATGAGTTCACTCTCATTCTTCACTTATATTTGTTTGAGAGTTAATAAATAGTGACGGTAATTTGTATGGGTCATACAGACTAGTCCAAAAATATTAGGTATTCAAAGAGTGATAATCAAAATCATCATGTAGCACATATAAAGAAATTGTGGGTTAATGATATTGATGTAGTAATGTGAAATAGGTGTGAGTTCATAATTGTTAAACAATAGAAGTGTCGATATTAAGAGGGGTTGACCTTTTTGGTCATCTAAAAATTAAAGAGGCATGGTGATGATGTGTGAGCATTTCTATTCCTCGTTGAAATCCTAGTGTTGTTTCGGGTTGGAAGCTCACGATGGTTAACTCCTACCAACCTCTTCCCTCGGGGCATGCGATTAGTACTTTCATTTATGATAAACTAATAAAACTTTGCAATAAGTATATGAGTTTTTTATGACTAATGTGAAACCATGTACATACGCAATCTCACCTTTTCATAATTTTCTAGCCTCTTCGGTACCGTGCATAGCCCGTTCTCATCTCGAGGATCGGTGCAACTCTTGCCGGTGTGTCCAAACCCCGTGACATGATACGCTCTGTTGCACATAAGCCGTATTATATCTTCCTCAAAACAGCCACCATACCTACCTACCATGGCATTTCCATAGCCATTCCGAGATATATTGCCATGCAAATTCCATCGTCACTTCACATGACTAGTTCGTTCATCGTCATATTGCTTTGCATGATCATATAGAGCTGACATAGTATTTGTGGCAAAGCCACCTTCATAATGTTTTTGATACATGTCACGCTAGATCATTGCACATCCTGGTACACTGCCAGAGGCATTCATACAGAGTCATATCTTCATATCAGTTCTCCATGTTGAGTTGTAAGTAAAAAAAGTGTGATGATCATCATTGTTAGAGTATTCTCCCAGTGAGGAAAGAATGATGGAGATGATGATTCTCCCATAAGTCGAGATGAGACTCCTGATGAAAATAAAGATGGGGAGGCCAAATGAGCCCACCATCCATTCAAAAAAATGAGAGAAAATGAGAGAAGGGACTTTGCTACTATCCTTTACCACACTTGTGCCTCAAAGTGGCACCATGTTCCTAATGTAGAGAGTCTCATGATATATCACTTTCATATGCTAGTGGGAATTACCTATTCATTATTTCAAAACTTGGCTTGTATATTCCTACGACGGGCTTCCTCAAACGCTCGAGGTCTTCATGAGCAAGCAAGTTGGATGCACACCCCACTTAGCTTCATTTGAGCTTTCATACACTTATAGCTCTAGTGCATCATTTGCATGGCAATCCCTACTCCTTGCATTGACATCTATCGATGGGCATCTCCATAGCCCGTTGGTACGCCTAGTTGATGTGAGACTATCTTCTCCACTTCCTACCCCTTTGATATCTACCACCATACTCTATTCCACCTAAATGCTATGTCCAATGGCTCACGCTCATGTATTGCGTGAAGAATAAAAAGTTGATGCATATTGAAAAAGTACGAACCAATTGCCTAACTTGGACACCGTGGTGCTTAAAATTTGTATTAATGTGGTGAAGATGGAGTCATGCCTTGCTAATACAATAAGATGAATGGGGGGTAAACATTTCTTCAGAATCGTATACTTTTAGGAATTAACAATTATGTTTCTTACACTTTGAATATTGCTATGTTAATATTTGTTGATTCATCTTTTCTCAATGAGCATACCTGAATAAGATTACATAGTGGATAGCATGTCACATCAAAAATTCCGTTTTTATCATTTACCTACTCGAGGACGAGCAGGAATTAAGCTTGGGTTTGCTTGATACGTCTCCAACGTATCTACAATTTTTTATTGTTCCATGCTGATATATTACCATTCTAGGATACTTTTTGGGTCATTATTTATCAATTTATAATATTTTTGAGCACTAACCTATTGACCCAGTGCCCAGTGCCAGTTGATGTTTTCTGCGTGTTTTTGCCTTTGCAGGTTTACTGTACCAAACGAAGTCCAATTGCCACGAAACTTTTTGATGATTTTTTCTGGACTATATGAAGACCTAGAAGCTTTGGAAGGAAGCCGGGAGGCACACGAGGGCCCACCACACATCAGGGCGCGCCCTGGGGGGTGGCGCCCTGATATGTGGTGGCCCCCTCGGGCACCTCCTGACGTCCCTCTTTGGCCTATAAATTCTCTAAAATCCTAAAAACCCTGGAGGCAGTCACGAAACCCTTTTTCCGCCGCCGCAAGTCTTTGTTCCACCGCGAGGCCATCTGGAGCTCTTTTCAGGCACCCTGCCGGAGGGGGGATCGATCACGGAGGGCCTCTTCATCAACCTTGCTACCCTCATGATGACGTGTGAGTAGTTCACCATAGACCTACGGGTCCATACCTAGTACCTAGATGGAAATCTCTCTCTCTCTCTCTCTCTCTCTCTCTTTTGATCTTCAATACAATGGTCATCACATCTTCGCTTTGATCTATCCGATGTAATCCTATTGTGCGGTGTGTTTGTTGGGATCCGATGAATTGTGGGTTTATGTTCAGATTATTCATGAAAAGTATTTGAGATGCCTCCGAATTATATTATCTCTTATGTGCATGATCATTATAGCTTCGTAATGCTCTCCGATCTATTGATGTGCTTTGGCCAAGTAGATTGATATTTCATCGGTGGGAGTGGTGCGTTGTGGTAGGTTCAACCTGGCGAGTTTCTATATCCCAGTGACAAATTAGGGGACAAGATGCGTCTTTGTGTTGTTGCTATTAAGTATAAAACGATGGGGTTCATTCATATTGTTTGAGTTTACTTTGTCTACATCATGTCATCGTTCTCCAAGCATTACTCTGTTTTAGTTAATACTCTAGATGCATGCTGGATAGCGGTCGATGAGTGGAGTAATAGTAATAGGTGCAGGCAGGAGTCGGCCTATTTGCTTATGGACGTGATGCCTATATACACATTATCATTGCCGTGAACATCGCATAACTATCCGCTTTTCTATCAATTGCCCAATAGTAATTTGATTACCCATCGTATGCTGCCTACATGAGAGATGTCGCTAGGGAACACTATGGCCCCCGGTTCTATTCGCTTATATATTCACAAACGCTATATTTACCTTGCTGCCTTTATTTTTTTATTATTTATTTTGCAATTTATATTTATCAACAATTATCTACACAACTCATTTGCTTGCAAATAACGAGATCAAGGGGATTGACAACCCTCTTGCCCGCGTTGGGTGCAAGTTGTTTGTTCATTTGTGCGCACCCGCTGAAGACGGTTGAGGATTGATATTCCTATTGGTTCGATAAACCTTGGTTTCATAACTGAGGGAAATACTTATCCGCTTTGTGCTGCAATTACCCGTTCCTCTTCACGGAAAACCCAACGCAGATCACAAGTATCAGTCTGCAATTCAAATTTGAATTATGCACACTAAATGTCTAAAAAACTCAGTTAATGTATAAAAATGTCCAAACGAACCCTATATAATTTCAATTTTAACAAGACACTCCTATAGTTGCATGTTTCCTCTGTAAAAATATTCAAGGCGAGAATATGCAACGAATTTTGTTTCGTCCACAAAGGTCACATGTTCCCTACCGGAACCACGAGGCTTCTAGTGAGAAGCTCTGGTTTTGTAAGAATGTTATGCCAGAACTTTACCCAAATTGGATTTTTTTTACCATGGCATGTTGGTACCATTTCATGACACCATGCCAAGTTTCATGAATTTCAGACGAGTTTTGGATTTACAGGAATTTAAAAACCAAGCTTCTCAATGTTTGCGGCTGATCCACGACGCCGAGGTGTTTGCAATCCATTCCCATTTCTTGCCTGGGAAATAAACATGCACCCATGTACACATATATGATTTTTCAATCCATTTTGATGCACTGGAGCATGTGCCTGTAGTTCAAATTTGAATTATGCATAGTAAATGCCTAGAAAACTCGGTGAATGTATAAAAATGTGCAAACAAACCCTGGATAATTCCAAATTTTAACACGACAATCCTATGGTTGCATGTTGCCTCTGTAAAAATATTCTAGGCGAGAAGAGGAAACGAATGTCGTTTCGTCCACAAAGGTGACACGTTCCCTATCAGAACCACGAGACCTCTAGTGAGAAGCTCTGGTTTGTAAGAAGGTTATGCCAAAACTTTACCCAAAATGGTCAATTTTTTTACCATGGCATGTTGGTACCATTTCATGACTCCATGCCAAGTTTCATGAATTTTAGACAAGTTTGGATTTACAGGAATTTAAAACCAAGCTTCTCAATGTTTGTGGCCGATCCACGACGTCGAGGTGTTTGAAATTCATTCTCATTTATTGCCTGAGAAATAAACATGCACCCAGGGACACATATATAATTTTTCAACCCATTTTGGTGCACTGGAGCATGTGCCTGTAGTTCAAATTTGAATTATGAACACTAAATGCCTAGAAAACTCTGTTAATGTATAAAAATGTCCAAACAAACCCTGGATAATTCCAAATTTTAACACGACACTCCTATAGTTGCATGTTCACCGAAGATAAATCTTCTAGCAATGTAAACACCGTCCGTTTCCGCCGTAACCCCATTTTGTCTTTCAATTCAAAATGAAAAATCAAGTACATTTCAAACAGCTCAGTAGCAAGAATCGTGTATGATGCAGTACAAAATATCTTGGGGTCTGGCTTACTCCGGAAGTTTGGCCTACTAGAGTCCAACGCCCGCGCGTCAACCACACTTGCGCGCCAGTTTTTCAATTTTCATTGTACCGAGCGAAAAATTTCGGCAACCACAAAAATATCTACTTCGCCCCCACCAAAAGCCACCATACCATTGTTTCCTCCTTGTTTTCCCAAGTCCAGACGTGCACTGCTTGCTTGCAGCACCGCCTTCTCATCGGCGATGCTCCTTCCTGTTGTGCGGCCTCGTCGATCTAGTCAGGTAATTGACACCTCATACATCCTCCTCCTTGCAACACCTTCCACCCCAATCACCGCCCCATCCTCCAAATAAGGACCGCCCTAAGCCATGGTGCACGCACTATAGCCAGGAGCTCAAGGAGATTTGGTAGCGGAGAAGCAAATCGCGGCCGCATGCGCGGATGAGGTCGTGAGGGCTGCCATGCGTGCCGACTGCCAGATCTTGGAGGAGCACCTTGACATAGACCCCATCGTCGATGCCTCACGCGCGGATGCCACAACGCAGTTGGATGCTTTAAACGATAGTTCATGCTATTTTCTCCAGGCCACCGCCGGTGCCTTCTTGTGATGTTAATATGCAATCTGATATTCTAGTATAAATGTTATATATAATGTGCAATGTGGTGCTCAATTAACTGTTTGGTTCATTTGTTGTGATGTTCAGTTAACTGTTTGGTTCAATTCTGAAATGCGATGTTCACTTCTTGCGGGTTCAATTTTGTATTGTTATGCAGTGGGAAATAAATCGAATTTGGCTATACTAAATACATGAGATACATATCCAATTGCTATATTTCCAAGTTCTTAAGCATGCTTGGTTTGGATAACTGGATTTTCCATGTGGCTCGACTTAATCTTCTGGAACTTGCTTTGTGTTCATTTTTCATCAGAATATTTTACTTATAGTATGCAAACTCTCAGTTAAACTGATCAATAACTACCTTATATGTGTTACAGAGAAACAATGGGAGGCACCGAGGTTTACCATCAAGGTTTGCACATGCATGGTCCTTTGGCTAATAACACATTATTTTGCAATTGCAGGAACCATTCTAATATCCAAGTTTTAACTTTTTGGTCTTGCACATGTAGGTCCTGTTGTCAGAGGTTTAGACCCACAGTTTGATCCATTTTGCATATGGGCAAATGAGATGTCCATGAATATCAGTCAAATCAAGAAACTGAGAAAGATTGTTAGGATAAAGAAACTAGCAACTAATAACAACAAGATCTTTGTTTGTACAATGAAGAAGACATCAGTCAACTATAGGATGGTAATAACTCTTTTACCTAGTTTTCTCCTTTGCGCCATTTCAAAATTTAGAACAGATATTTATGCATATCTTTGTTTTCAGTCCTTCACAAAGCATTTCACCGACGATTGCCTCTCAGACCACCTGCATGGTCAAGAAACGAAGAAGGTATTCATTCAACACCCATGGTACACTATTGAAGTCTTTCTCAAGAGGACGAAGGTTGGGCGGACAATCATCCACAACCACCAGCCTAAAGTTGCAAGGACATTCAACATCAACGAAGGCTCAATATTCGCCTTCAGATTCAGCAGTTTTCCAGATGAGATTCATCTGTCTATTTACCGAATATGATGCTACTTTCCAAAGGTTTTATATGTTGCATGTGAAACTTGGTGTTGTTGAGTAATGTCGTATCTAGCTATATGCCTATATGATGTAAATGATTGCAGAAGCTATCTGATGTTGTACTCTGATGTAATTTAGTTGTGAAATCTTGGTTGTCATAATACGAATATGAAATATATGGTGTGTTTGGTTTGAAATGTCAATTTGATTACTAAATGGAGTATCAATAATAGGCCAATTAGCCTACTTATCGTAGTTTTCTATTGCATACAGTTTCTCAGACAGAACCGTGGGTGATGACCTAATACAACCCACACGGTTTCTAGAAAGTACGCGTGTTGGAACAATGAATAATCACACACGACTTCCACCCGACAAATGTTTGCGTTAGGCCACCTTGCACAAACGTTTCCACAAAACAAATGTATGTGATGGACAACATATGCCATACAGTTTCTTCTAGGCACCATGCATGATGCTAAATCTCACACGATTTGTCCGCTATAATTGATTGCGATGGCTCACCAGATCGCACACGTGCTCTTTTTACTCAGCGTGTGTGACCGGAGGACCTATCGCCGACGATTTATCTGTGTCGTGTGGGATAGCCTCCCCTGCTGCACACACATGCAAGGTGACGGTTTAAAACTACGTCGCGGAAAGGGGGTTTAAATCGTTTGTATAGGCCGTGTCTGCAGCAGTGTGCAATCAAGATCATAAGCAACAAACATCATATCCATGTCGACCACTAGTAGCGGTATACCAAACACTAGCCCTAATAGAGAGGATAGAATGACATATAGAACAACAACACAAGATGCAGGTGCATCGTTCGTGATGTCGTCGAAGAGGTCATGGATGTCGGGGAAGAAGTCATCGTTGAGAAAAATGTCATCGGGGATGTCGTCATTCGCAGCCACGATGTACAAAACTCCAGCAGTCATGCAAAGCACTCCAAAAAACCTCATCGCCCCTCTCCCATACTGGATCACAAGAGGCGGGGTTTCGGAGGCCTATTGTCTCACTCCCTCGTGCATGCCGGGAAGCGAGATGGGAAGGAGATATGCGGCGAATGCTTTGGAACGAAGGTGTGGAAGTGTGCGTCGACTAGGAAGAGAAGCGATCTCTTATAGGCAAGGCTAGTTGTAACTTTCCCTCTGTAGTGGAGAACAAAAAAAGACACCCACTAGGGAGAGGAAGAAAAATAGTCTGCACGACTGTTCAGATTCGTCCCCCACTCACGAGGCAAAACGTTTCAACTCATTTTTCTTGCATGACAAAGAATTAGCGCGTGTCGGCCCAATGGGACCCAACATACCATGGCCTGTCTACCATTGGCCCTGAGGGCGATGCTAGGCCGGCCCAAGAAATACGGCCCTGCCTAGGCCGCCCAGGGGAAGCTGCCTCTGGGGGAGCGAGCCCTGGAGGAGGCCACCAGACACCAGGCCCCCTGCGAGGACCCCCTCGGGAGGCCGCCTCACGAGGCTCGGCGGGCGACCCAGTCGCGAGGCTACCGCCTCCGCCACGCGGTTGGCGCGCCCGCGCCAAGGAAGACAACAGAGGTTGTGCCGGTCGGCGCGGGCAGGGAGGATTTCCACTTTGGTGATAAGGGAGCAACGGGAGATGCCTCTCCAAAAGCAAGTTCCCCACATGTTTCCATTTCGGTGAAAGAAGATCAGAACAGATCGGCGCTGCAGGACGGAGGTCATCGCCGAGTCCACAACCACGCCACGAAGACTGCTTTATTAGGGTGAAGACCACCTTTAGTCAGGATAGGCTTGGTTCCTGCCCCCCTTTGAATTGCCACCCTGTGGCCACCCTTTCCCGCCGATATTTTTGGGGAAGAGGACAAAGGCACTACAAAAGGGGAAGGGCCACGTCCATGTAATGGGATCGAGTCATTCTCTCCCCCAGACCCTTGTACCGAAGCCTCAAGCTCCTCTCTTTCCAAGGCAACAAATCACAAGCATGAGTAGAGTTTTACACCGCACGGTGGCCTGAACCTGGGTAGCTCGTGTGTCCCCCTCGTTTCCGGTGAGGTAGAGTGAGCTTGTCGTCAACCTTGTCGTGTTTGCCGTCGCGTTGCAGGTCGTAAGCCAAGCCCCCCAGTGTTCGAACCTTGTTCTTGGAGAAGTTCTTGGACGCAGATCCCAGACTCAAACAACGCGGCTCGACTCATTCCCGTAACCCGAGACGAGTCATGACGAGGCGTGGTGTGGCGAGGCGGGCGAGGGAGAAGGAGCGCACGTGTATGTGCTCTCTTCTCAAGCTCTTAGAAGTATGTGGAACATCTCTCCTTATAAGTTGGTCTCACACACTCTTCACTAGCAGGACATGACTAAAGTTTTCGCACCACCTTGTCATGCATGAATGGGCCACATGGACCTCTGGGATTAACTATGAATTATTGGCAATATTCTGAAATATAAAATGGGCTAGGCCCAATAATTCCAACATGTACCTAGTAAAGTGAATTTACATTGTCAAACCTCTTGGAAAAGATGAGATATATACGTATTTGAGTATTTGAGTTTCTTGCAAAATTCGGTCCAAAGATATGCAACCTTGTGCCATGTGGAAAAATAACAAATTCGGTGCGCAAACATGTGTCATTTAGCCTAATTTTTGCATTACTTTTTTTTTGAAAAATGCAAACTATCATATTTGCTCACAAAAAGTTACAATTATATAACATGCTACCATATGTACATGAATGAATTGTTTAAGAAAGTTTATATGCAAGCGAGCTCTGGGAGCAAAGTCCACATTCGGTTTAGTCGTGCCTTATTATTGTTACACTTGTCAAAACCTTCCCGACAACAGTTGAGTCAAGGGATGGTATCATGTATCGTAGAACGTACCAATTGGTTTTCACATATTCTTCTTTTCTTATCACATTTAAAAAATATTGACATAACCAAAATAGATTTGTCAATAGAACATTATGGTGGTTTAAAAATATATTAGGTTCATCTCAATCATTATTTTCCGCCTTTAATATTGATGAAACTTTTCTATTTGAAAGTGTGGGAGATGCTTGAGTCGACTAAAGTGGTAGATTGGCAATCCATTGTACATTCTTTCCTTCGTTTGTACCAAAGGGTTTCTATCCAATAGCATCATGAATCTCGTTCGTTGTAAACAAAGACATTGACTAATATTTACCATCTTGCTCATCCACTCTCTTTAACCTTTGTTAACATAATCTATCTATAGTTGACCGTCCAATGCAATTTATCTTACAAACCGGACCACATATTCCAAGAGGCTATTTTCCCCATAGAAAACATGGGTGGCTTGTGGTTGATTGGACCTTGCCACCTCATGAAACCCATGTGCCTATTTTCAAATCCAGGATGACAGGACTGACAAGATGGTCCTGCAGGAGTGACACAATAATTTTTCCATTACGAATAAATATTCATCCCTTCCATCACGGACAAATTGGTTATTGAGATGAGAAGCTAGTGTTTCAGGAGGTTAGTCTCAAGAAAAATTGCCGGTTCCCCTCGCCCATGGTCCACCCAGGGTTGGGAGGGGGCCAAAAAAACCACCCTAAGTCGCTTTACTTCGTTAATGCTTACTCTAAAAACAACCTATGGTCCAATGTTTCGAAATTACATGGGCATGACCCAAAAGTAAGGCCTCCTTTGTTCCATCGGGTATGAATATCAAAGGAAATGATACGACGTGTATCTCAATTCATATAGGGAAAAAGATATCGTTTGATTCATATGATATGAATTTTTTCCATTAGGTTTGAGCTAATGTTCCTTTTCTTTTTTAAAGGATAGAAAACAACCAACATAGAAATAGAAATCCACTTCTACAAACCAAATGGCTCAAAAGAAAACGTTCTTATAGGAATCCTATCCCATAGAATTCATACAAATTTCTTGTAAACCACATGAGGCCCAAGGTGGCGCAACACCTAAAGAAGACTATGGACAAAAATATGAAATGCCATCTTGCATATTTTGTCCATATCTTCATATGCCATTATGGTGGCTTCAAATTTATGAAATCTCCACGTGAAGCTTCATTGTCTTTGCATTCGTGCCCGACTCCATCTCCATGCTTGATCGTGCCCCAACTCATCCCTCTTGTCCATGCCGGGCATTTAATTCTTCAGCAATACAAACATATTTAATTTAGTCAACATCATATTCTCTTGAACATTAGAAATGGTTACTAGAAATAAAAGTACCTGATGATTTAATTGGCGCACACGAGCTCTGATGACTAGTTCTTATTTTCCTGGAACTTGAATACGCGTAGCGGCAAGAGTTGAGGGTGTAACAATGGTAGGGATGTCCTCATCACCCTGCGTAGGTCATAGGCAAAAGCTAAACTCAATTTCAAAGTGGGTTTGCAAATTGTCTACATAAAATTTGATTTTCAAGTTAAAGTTTACACAAAATATAGTAATATGACTACAAAATTTTACATTTATTTTGAGGAGCACGCAAAAAATAGTACTAATTTTGGCATGTTTGAATGTTATGGCATGCCTTAATTTCATATCCTTTTCATATTTTAAAATCTTTGTAGGGGCTCAAATGATAGGAGCACATACCCTTAGGTGTGAAAAGATTTTTTGAGAAATATTCTCACATAGTTGCTTGAATCTAAGAGGAACATGGCGGTTTATGGCGTTGTCAGACCCTTCCCTAGGTTTTGGTGAGATGACGTGTGGAATGTGATAAACGGATGTCTTGAGTCAACGAGGGTGGATGAGGAGAATGATGGCACCCTCGGATGTTGTTGCCCTCCTTGAAGGTGCTGGTACGAGCTAGTTTTTTCCGAAGTTGCTACGAGCTAGTTTCACGTCGTATTTGTGGGATGCTAAATGTGTCTGGTGGTGAAGGCCGACTTTTTTTTGACCATGGATGGCCAACTTTACTGGTTAGCGGTTTTTGCTTTGATGACGCGCGTGCTGCTAGCAAGTGCGCAACATCGGGATACTACGATTGTTGGTTTGCTTGGTTGCATTCTAGGCTTACTTTTCTCGTTATCAAAGTTTTTACATGGTTGTCCTCCAATCAGTCATGCAATATATAGTTTTCGGCCTACTTTTGTTATAAACCGAACCACTCTACTCTTGCAAGAAATTTTCATTGAATCAAATGTTTTGGAATGACCCATTTGTCTGCGTACAACCAATCAAGCTCTGGTGCAAATATATTCACATAGGATGCAAAAAATCATGATATAGTACACATTAAATTTACATGACGATTACAGGGTCATATCATATGGTCATACAACTTTGATCGTTGCAACCTTCAAACATGTGTGACAAAAACCTAAGTCTCAAATTATGTGATCACACCAAAAGGACACTATTTAATAGCCCGTGGAATTCTTAGATAAGTGAGAAGAATGTCAAAAGACACACTATTTTTATAGTATAGGTTATCAAAAATATGTAGCCAAGTGATCATCACGATTTAGTTCCTTTGCATGATGACGCCAAAGCCGGCGTCACACTTCTTGCATGCGACAACGCTTGCCGGAACGCACGAGCTCAATCAACCGCTCTATAAATTCTCCCTCCAAAGCCGTGGCTTGTTGCACCACAAGCGTATGTTCTCTGAAACTCTAACCGCGCCACACGAAAGATTGACGCACAGGACATGATGGCTTCATCGTTCACCAGAGCCGCGGTGGTACTCCTCATGATCGGAGCAGCAGTCGCCGGTGACGCGGATGCCGGCGATGGGCGGGCCAACGTCAACTCCCTCGTCGCGTGCATGATGGGGTGTGCGACGGCAGCCGTTGGGTGCACCAGCGGGTGCTCCACAAAGGCCGCTGGACAGCTGCCGGATTGTGCCGTTGCGTGCGCGGAAGCCCAACTACATTGCGACACCGGTTGCGGCCCAGCCTTCGGGCCAGCGCCGCCGGCCTAGATGGATGTGTGGTCTGATGTAATGCGTACTTTTAAAGTTTCAAGTTTATGTATGACTGCCTATGACACGCAACAGAATACAGTGACTTAATTAACGACACATGAAACAATGCTAACACGCCTGTACTAGAGCACGATAACACACCAGCCAGCCATAGCAAAACTGCAAACAGCCTAAGCTTTGGCCTAGGCAGCCACACATAAACTTGAAGGTGATTTATGAAATGGCATAATTACCACGCCCTCTCACGAGGTTTATACTGTATATTTTTCATAAATTAAAATAAATAATTTTCTGAAATCAAAACTCAAATAGAAAAATCTTGCGATAATCAAAGCCCCAGCCAATCACGTTGCGCGGTACACGTCGACACCGCGGCCTCGATATCCACGTCACCGCCAAAACGTGACGAGCCATCGTTGGCCACCTCAAGTCGAGACCCACCTGTCAGTGTTATTGGTTAGCACTTAGCACCCCCTAAATTCCAGACTCACTGTAGCACAGGGATCTCGTCTGGTTCTCCTCCGATGGCCGGCGCACTCCACCGCCGTCTCCTCCTACTCGCCGTCCTCACCGTCTCCGCTCTCCTCCCCCGCGCCGCCGCCGTGCGCCCCTTCGTGCTGGTCCTCTCCGGCGAAGACTTCCTCAAGGACCCCTCTGGCGCGCACCCCTCGCTGCCATCCGCCGACGGCGACAGCGAAGAGTGGGATGACTTCGCGGACGACTCCCCCGCCACCGACCCCCTCCTCTCCCCGTCCTCCTGGATCCCCCTCCTTGACCCCACCACCCCCTCTCCGTCGGGCGATCAGCTGGACCCACCGTCCGATGCGCTCTTCGTCGCGGGCGTCCGCGCCATGATCTCAGCGGCATCCTCGGGGGACGAAGCCGCTTTCTCCACTGCGTCCGCGCAGATCGAGGCTGCAGCCGCTGGGGGACACCCCGGCGCACAGTCGGCGCTGGCGTTCCTCTCCGGAGCTGGAATGACGCGCCCGGTGTCCCGCTCGCGCGCGTTCCTGCTGCACAAATTCGCCGCCGACGCAGGGGACCTCCAGTCTAAGATGGCGCTCGCCTACGCCTATTTCCTCCAGGAGGTGAGGTGATTCGGTTCGATTGTTTGCTTGCTCGTGCAATTAACTAATTTTAACGGGGATTCTGCGATTGGGGGATTTTTTATGGGGGTTAGCTAACTAGCTTGCATCAAACCGATCATCCCCACATGGTTAACAGCTTCAATCATGGGGATTCCGTGATTGAGTGATTTGTATGGGGTTAGCTATCTAGCTTGCATTGAAGGGATAAGCCTCACATGATTAACATCAGACATATGTGAATTTTTGTCTCCATGTGTTCTTTTACTCAGTGTTTTAGAACGTTTTTAGTCGTTGGCTTGGTTTTGTTAAATTTATAGCCTATAGTATTGTTAGTTAGTACAGGTAACTCTTAACATGATTTCAGTTTTTACCTCCAATGTTGCAGCAAATTTGTATACAGGCGTGTGATGTTATGTTTAACTGGCCTTCTGTCGTTATGATCTTCCGAGCTGTAGTAATGGGGCCATATTTATTTAGGACCAATGTATTCCTGTGAATAACTAGCAGTCTGATCAAAACAACACAAATCAGGCCGATGCAATTCAGTTGTATTTTTTCTCTTTCGACCGTGTAGTTTTTAAAATGCTCCGGAAGTCCTCTGGTATGCAATTAAGGCTCACATACCAATGCCCTTGTACATACTAGACTCATATATCTGCCAATGTTTTACTTTTATGATGTAAGTAAGAATGTTAAGCTTTGTTTTGTTTTGTTGTTGGTGTTCAAGTTTGTCGGTTAGAGGTATATATCGTGCCAAAATTCCTACTATAAAAAGCTGCTGTCTTTCGAATGACATATGTATCTCGACAGTAGATATCTATTGCACGGTTATCTTGGTAACCGTTGTGTTTTGGTTGCACGAAATAAAGGAAAAGGGTATAGTGTTTTCTGCTTGTTCTAAGATATATATGTCATCAATCTCAGCTCATGTAGCTTCCTGCCGATTGATGTCATTGCTTTGGCTTGCTTGTCTTTATCGTGCAATCTTTGCGTCATTTCAGAACTTTATTGAAACACATGAATGCCTTACTATCGTTGTTTCAGTTTTGTAGTCTGAAATGTGGTGCTTTGATATCTGATCTAGGTATGATGTGGCATTACATCTTTTAATTATCCTTATTTACTCTGGTTTTGCCACTACACTTCCAATTGATATATATGGTATATGCAAATGATTTGGACCGCCTGGGACACATCTAAGTTTGGCTCAATGTTATTGCTAATATTGGATATGGATATTTGTTGACTTGAAAGATTTGCTTTTACAGATGTATGAAGAGGCAGTTACACTATATGCCGAACTTGCAGAGGCTGCGCTGACAAGCTCCTTAATCTCAAAGGAGCCGCCAGTGATTGAACCAGTTCGGCTGCACAGTGGAACTGAAGAAAACAAGGAGGCCTTGAGGAAGTCCCGTGGTGAGGATGATGAAGATTTTCAAATCACAGAGTACCAGGCACAACGAGGCAATGCTGCCGCAATGTACAAATTAGGGCTTCTGTACTACTATGGACTACGAGGACTCAGACGTGATTATGGCAAATCATATCATTGGTTCTCTAAGGCTGTGGAGAAAGACGAGCCACGCGCTATGGAGCTTATGGGGGAGATCTTTGCTAGGGGTGCTGGAGTGGAAAGAAACTACACCCTAGCATACAGGTGGTTGAGACTTGCAGCAAAACAGGAACAGTACTCAGCTTACAATGGACTGGGTTATCTCTATGTGAAAGGCTATGGGGTGGAGAAGAATTTGACAAAAGTAAGTATTATGTGTTAGAATTTGGAATGCAGTTGAGTAGGTCATTACTCCTCTACATTATAAGCTTGTTGCCGTGGACTGTGTCTGCTGCTAAACTTGCCTGCACGAAATATTCTGTGGTTACATTTTCACCATGCTTGCTGCTATCTTTGTTATTGGGTAGAGATACTGCCTGCCAACTAGATTTTCTATAGGCTGTTTTAGTAAATTATTATACTGCTACACATCTTACTAGACAGGAACTCAAGTTTGACTTTACAGCAGTCTGGACGTACAAGTTTACCGGTGATCTCGTTGCCGTGGAGAAACAAGCGAACACATTTGATCAAGGCATATAACTTTTTTTCAATGCACGATTTACAGCTGCCATAGACAGTTGTTAAGGAGTATTAGTATTAGGTCTAGGAGTCCTATTCGGCTATGTCCTGATCTGCTTCAGTGCCGCCGCTGTTTGTGGTCTTGCTGTTGGTTGAAGCTAGGTTCTCGTAACGTATGTGGTCTTGGCTGTTGGCTGAAGTTAGATTCTCGTGATGTGAGTAGGAAAAAGTAAATGATGTTTTCGTTGGATATGCATCTCTCTTGCTGCCTGCTGACTCTTGATGGTGTTCCTTACATCGATTATCATTTTTTTCCTAGTGTTACCCTTCTTCAAATCCAATGCTATTGCATACGCTTTGCATTTGAGGAGAGTGTTAAGGAGTATTATTATTAGGTATATGAGTCCTATTAGGCTATGTTTCTTTTCCTTGTACCCCAAGTCTTGTGTACTATATATATGCCTCTTGGGCTATGCAATAGAGATAGGTTGCACCCATAACAACAGTAACCATTAAAACAATTCCTATCCTGGTATTGCTAATGTGCTAACAAGCCTAACAAGGATCATCTTTGAGTAAGTTAGGACAATGGTTTAGTATCACATTCACATCATTTTCAAATGGATGGATCTGATGACTGCAATTTTTTTGAAGAGTGATAGTAACAAGTATACCCATGTTCGCTAGGATGTTATTAACTATTAAGATTAGATATTTCGAGTTGCTGATGGAGAAGAACTCAAGTGACAAACTGAGAATGTTCTGCAGTTCTGCACTATTAGTTGTTAATAAATGCTAGGACCTATGAAAATTTCAATTTACTTATATAATCCATTTGGCTATTAACAAACGCAAGTTACAAAATTAGACATTTCACTATCTTGCTGGTTTCAACAATACACAGTTCTGTATTGCAATAATCAATGTACCATACGGTCGAGGAACTTACATATTTTTACTTACCTTTTTGTAGGCAAAGGAATATTTTGAAATTGCAGCTGAGCATAAAGAGCATGGGGGTTATTATAACCTTGGTGTTTTATATCTAAAGGGTATTGGTGTAAAGAGGGATGTGATGACAGCATGCAATAATTTTCTTCGTGCAGTAAATGCTGGGCAACCAAAAGCTATTTATCAAGTGGCAAAGCTGTTCCAGAAAGGAATTGGTCTTAAGAGGAACCTCCATATGGTAATGATAATTATTTTGTTGTATCAATTGCCGAATTAAATCTTGCATTGTCACAATTATATATGATGTTTCAATGAGCATTCCTTTATCAAATCATCATCAGTGTATGAGAAAGGAATGCTCTCATGAGCCATGCGTAATTAGGCCACCATAGCACCTAAGATGCCACGTGAGTAGACCACGTGTTGTGTCTCGACGCTTTTCTTACTCGTAGAAATCCGGTGGTGGAATTCTATCCCAAATGTTAAATTCCAGTTCCGTTATGAATTGATCACATCCGATATGGATATATCTTGCAAAACTTTCTAAATTGATTCAGTTCCTGAGGCTAGAACCTACAAGTTCAACGGGTCCGTAGGAATTATTTACTACCAGTTAATGTCTCACAGAATGTTTAAATAGTGTGTAGTATAAATAAGTGTATTGAGTAACTAAATGTTTAAACAATGGGCTCTGCTATATTTCAAGAAGTCTTCAAATTAAAGAATCAATCTTAAAGTAATATGCCTACATTCAAATTGCAAAGCAATATGCCTACATTATAGATATAAAATGATGCCAAAACATATAAACCACACGACAATATCACTATTCAATTATTAAATCTTCATTCTCCCATGTAAATGGCAAACATAACTTGTTTTCACTTGCTTCTCTTATCCAAGCAAATAATCTGATTTGGAACTCGTGCAATAGCTTGTAAGAGCATTTGTATAGAAGTGTTGCTGAATGCTCCGTGATAGAGTTGTCTACTAGAATACGCCAAGCCTGCATTTTTTTTACGGTGCTATAGCAGGTGTGATTACTTTCCTATTTTATTTTATTTTCTTGCATGTAAACATCTTTAGATTTAGGGTGCACGTTCTCTTTGTCATCCTTATGCCTGCTTGAATGGACTATAGTCTATTAATTAAAGAATGGCATGTAATACTAAAGTAGATATTCCAGTTACAAGATTGAATAGAAAACCCTCTGCTCAGGTAGATCAAACTCTTGTTTCTGTAAAGAAAGATAGAAGGCTGATTTACAGAAGCATTAATGCTATAACATAGTTTGTCAATTTGTTTTAATGATATTAATCTGTTATGATACAAATAGGGTAGCATGAATTGTTCGAAATATTATTATCAAAGGGCTGAATCATTAGTCTTTCTTGTTTCAGGCAACAGTTCTGTACAAGTCTGTTGCTGAGAGGGGCCCCTGGAGCTCGATGTCTAGGTGGGCTCTAGAATCTTATTTAAAAGGCGACATAGGGAAGGCATTGCTCTTATATTCTAGAATGGCAGATCTTGGGTATGAGGTTGCCCAAAGCAATGCCGCCTGGATTCTTGATAGATATGGCGATGAACATATTTGCATGGGAGAATCTGGCTTCTGTTCAGATATGGAAAGACATCTCCGTGCACATGCTTTGTGGTGGCAAGCATCTGAGCAGGGTAATGAGCATGCTGCTCTGTTGATTGGCGATGCCTACTACTATGGCCGGGTATGTGAAATGGTCCTTACTGTTTGTTGGTATAACACGTTTCTGAAGTCTGCCTCTTGAACCTATCTAGATGATTGCAGGCTTCTGCTAAAATTACTTAACAAATTCACATCAAGCACCATATGTTTTAGGAATTGTAATATTTTATGTTGGAGTTGTGGTCCTCATTTTTTTGCTTTTTCTATTAGTATGACTACTACAGATTGTTAAAAACATGGAAAACAATAATATAAAGTGCCTTAGGTTTGTGTTCTGAATGCTTGCATCCAATATAAGCCATCTGTCTCTATGAAGTTATGCACTTTGTACAGAATGTCTTTTGAGATGAACCAACTGTCATGTTTGATGAGACAACCTGTCCAAAATACTATTTGGATAACGAAGTAAAATATGGCTTCTAAATTCACATATGAAAGTATTTGAAAATGGGATGGGCCCGCAACATAGTTGTGGAGTCTGGTTTCTGCTTCTAAATTTGCTTTTGCATTTCAGAGGTACTAGGGGACTCTGTGCTCTCTGGAGACTTTTCATAGTATATCATTGCAGAAATCACATATTGAATCTGTCATGTGTTACAGGGTGTAGGGAGGGACTATGAACGTGCAGCAGAAGCATATATGCATGCTCAATCACAGTCTAATGCCCAGGCCATGTTTAACCTTGGGTACATGCATGAGCACGGTCATGGACTTCCCCTTGATCTGCACATGGCAAAAAGATATTATGATCAGGCTGTGGAGGTGGATTCAGCAGCTAAGCTTCCTGTCATGCTCGCACTAACTAGTCTATGGATAAGGAAAAACTACGCTGGCAGTTTTGTGGTAAGACATTATTTTCTCTTTGTATACAAGAAATATCCTAAAGATGTCCTAGAGCTGCGTCAATTAATTTGGATCGGAGGGAGTATCTATATAGTTCACTTGTAGGTACTATATTGCAAGTTGGTTTTTTCATTTGGTACTACCTCCAATCCATAAAAAGTGCCGCTGTTTTGAACTAACCCCAGTTCAAAACTGCGACACTTATTTTGGATCAGAGGGAGTAATTTCTATTGTCGTTTAAGCATCTATTATTTGGCAACTTGTTTTCTTGGTCCATTTCTCACTCGTTCCCTGCTGCTCATCTTTTTTGGTTCCTATGGAACAAACCCTAGCTCTTCCAAACACAACTTATTTAGTTTTGAAATACCGTGCTTACAGCAACCACAATGTAGTTCACTGCCTTAGGCTTCGGTCTGTGCTTCAGAGCTTGTGATTTCTTTATCTCCTCTAGTTCTCTCAGTTACCTGGAGTTATGCTCTTCCAAGATTGACACTACATATGCCAACTTCGCTGTTTATTCCTAACCACCTGATGGTTGATGTATGCCTTTTGTTCTTTATTTACTCTGCATGCCATATTTGTATCAACATCATGGTCTTGTCATATTGAGTGTTGCAATCATGCTAGATTGTTTTACTCCTTGCATTTTGTAGCTAAATCTTTCTTTAATTTCAGGTTCATTTTATCGACTCGCTGCCGGAGATATACCCTGTAGTTGAGGAATGGGTGGAAGATGTGCTGATGGATGAAGGGAACGCAACAATATTGACTCTATTTGCTTGCCTTGTAACTGTCCTGTACTTGAGAGAGCGTCAGAGGCGTCAAGTGGTTGCAGACAACCCCCAACAGCCTGACGGTGCACCCAACTAATGCCAAGATGAGGGGACCCTACGCGGACGTGATTGGTTGAGGTACATATGGCTGTTTATTCTCAGTTTTAGCATCAAGTTTTTGTTGAAAATGCGAGAAGTGATGAAATGAATGCTCATACTGGACTGGAGTCCTACAAGCATGAAATGCTAATGGCTTTCTGAGGACAAAGCGTGTAAAACGGTGGCCAGCCTAGACAACATTTGTATACCAAACTGACTAGGATATGAACCGAGTCATAGATGTATGATATTAAGAGATGTTGTTCCAGGTGAAAATTCACCATTTCTGACATAGACATGCCTGTAAAGTGCTGAAGAGTTTTTTAAGAACGCTTGTGTTACTCGAAACGTGCTAATTCTGATGGTGCGTGCCATGCGCATCCTGTCTGCCTCCATATTTCTTGTTGTTGACAGACTTGACGAGTCTAGCCTGGATTGATGTTGGTCTCTTTTTAGTTGTCTGTTGGGTGATTGAGAGACTTCATCGGCTGGGAGTGCTGTCTTTTCCGTTCCGTTGTTTGCTGTCTTGGGGTGTTGTGTTCTTCTCACTCCCCTGTGAGTATCTAGATTTTTTCGTGTAGTCTTCCTCCTGCATTTGATTGTATGGTGGCTATTAGTTGTTGCTTTAGAGTGTGCTGGTATATTAGAGTGGCTTGTTGTTGACAGTCTTGACGAGTCTAGCCTGGATTGATGTTGGTCTCTTTTTAATTAGCTGTTGGGTGTTTTCTTTGTTGTGAACTGCAGACGCTTGCTCTTATGACGGCCGTTTACTCATGGGCAACATTTGGTTGTGTGCGTGGATTGGTGACCCATGATGTTCTTTTTGTTGTTTTGCCATGGCATTAAGAAAAATCCTTGCTCGCGTTTGCCTTGTTGTGTTGTATTCTATTGTGCTGATGTGTAGTAGTGATCAACTGTAGTCCCCCCACCGTAATATGATGGGAGTATTATTGCCACCGATACTATTGTAGTAGGGGGCTGCCAAACCATTTTTACATGTCGTGGATGTTTATCTGCACAGCCCAAAGTTGATGCATGTCTGTGTGTTGAGTGTGATAGGTTGCCTGAGAGTCCATCCGGAAAAACGATGTAGCAAAGCGCGTCAAATGCTTCTAGTATTATAGGACAAATGCTGAGGTGGATGGGAGAGAAACAAGAAAAAAAATTCTCTTCTCTTTATTAAGAGGTGATATTTTTATATGAAAAAAACAAAAATGATATATAAGCAACAAATCTTTCATTACATATTTAGAAGAAATAACCGATTACACATCATGTTTTATTATCAACCACTATGCCTTTATATTACTGGCTAAGAGAGATTTTCGGCCGGAAACAAAACGACGGGCGGAGACGTGTGTTTTTCAAGGGGGTATTTAAAAAGGAAAACGATAATCCAAACAGGACCTCGAACAGTAGAAAAACAAGGCGAGACAAATGTTGTCGATCTTGATCAAGCACACGTAGGATAGACTGCCAATATCTCCACCATGGGTGCTTTGCTTTTGTTGCTCTCTTGAGCTTCTTCCTCCAGGTGGAGGCCACGAGCGTAGTCGTCGAAGCATTCGTCAATTGTCCTGAAGGGAGTGTCAGGGTAAAGGCTGGATATCTCAACGTCTCTGGACCCGTCGATGCCGAAGTTGGTCTGGCAGCCGTTTATAAAGATGTCGTGCGTCAGCGACGCGACTATGCTCTCCGGGATGACGTCCTCTGCAATGCGCCGGATTTTCAAGCCAAAATTACCTTGAATCTCTCTCAGCTACTCTAGTATATAAGTACTTCATCTGTTTCTAAATATAAGTTTTTTTTAGAGATTGCACTACGGACTACATACAGATGTATATAGACATATTTTTAAAGTGTGGATTCACTCATTTTGCTCTGTATACAGTCTTTAGTGTAACCTCTAAAAAGACTTATATTTAGGAATGGAGGAAGTACATATTGTCTATTTCAAGCTGCTTGAGAGTTGAGATGGTATATACCTGCAGCCATGGCGAGCAGCTCCTCCTTGCTAAGCGTGACGCGCGGCAGCGTGCGGCCGATCTTGCTCTCCCACAGGCAGGCCATCTCGTTGGTGCTGAGGAGGTTGCAGGCGGGCCGGAAGTGGACGGCCTTGTTGATGCTCCGGGCGTCGTACGCGGCCTTCACCGTGAACTTGCCAATGTCGGTCCCGGCCACGAAGAACGCTGTGCATGCAGAACCTCTCATCAGAACTTTTGCATATATATTGACGACGATGATGATAAAGGGAAGGACATGTGAGGCGTGGGTGGTGGGTGGACCTCTGACGGTGCCGTCGCCGTAGATCTGGAAGCGGTCGAGCGGCGGGCGCACCTCGGACGGGTGCATGTTGTCGAAGTAGGGCCAGCCGGCGATGGAGTTGCAGCAGATGTAGGTGTAGGGCACGCCGGCCGCCTCCGCCGCCCGCCGGACGCGCCGCTTCTCCTCGTAGAACCCCAGCCCGGCCCCCACCGGGCGCGCCCTGTCCACGTCGTGCCCGAACTCCGACGGCAGAAACCTCTGTCGTGCCGCGCATAGATACATCATGCATGCATGCATGCAGGCGTGTGAGCAGGAGCACGTACGTAGGTCACGGCGGGCATGCAGGCGTAGTACGTACCTTGACGGTGCCGGCGGCCTGGATGGCCTTGATGAGGCCGAGCTGGTCGAGGATGTTGGCGCCGCCCATCACCGAGATCACCACCTCGATGCCGTGCGCGCGGAGCGCCGTCTCCACGGACCTCCTCTCGTCTTTCCCGTCGACGCGGCCCTGACAACGTTTTGGAGGGCGCATATATACGTACGTACGTGAGCATTTCTGCCTATATATATGAAGGACGGTTTTACCTGATCGTGGGTGTCTGCAGTGCACTGAAACTGAAATACCTCGACGACGAAGGCGCCTTTGCGGAGGAGCGCGTCGACGGAGGCGGCGCGCGCGGGGCAGGCGTTGCCGGGGCGGACGAGGATGAAGGTCCGGCGGCCGCTGTCGAGGCAGGCCTCGGCCACGAAACGGCCGATGTAGCCGGTGGCGCCCACGATGAGGGCCGGGCCGGAGCGAGCCACTCCCTCCTCCTCACAAGGCGCCATTGCTTCCGTACGTCCCTGTGTGCCTACAGCTAAGCTACAAGAGTCTTATATAGAAGGTGGTTGCTTTTGTACTGTACGTGTCAGGCGGGAGAAGAGTAGGTAAACACATGGTGCGCCGACGGCTGTTAGCCCGAACTCAAACGTTAGGTGCTGCCGAATCCTAGCTTTGCCGGATCCACACCGAACTCGATCGGGAGTTAATTGGTAAGGGACCAGATCCACATCCCTGTAGGAATCAAATGCTTCTGTCACACCAATTCGTTGCCTGTATCGTGCAAAAATTCCTGCACAACCGTCTCTTCGTTCGTGTCAAAACTCGCAACGGGTATGGTCTGTGTTGGCTGGGCCTGATTCTTACACACCAAAGCTCCTTGTACACAGACCGGCTGGTAAGGGCCGTAGGTTTCTTCCCAAGTCAAGCTCCACAACAAATGCCGATGGCGTTAGCCCCGCCGATCGAGAGACGTGGTACTGTGGTAGTTACAGTATACAGTAGTAGTACCATTTTTGCGCCTCTGTGACTTGACGGGCGCGCTTCCTTCCGTGCGGGAAAACAGAAAACTTGACGCACGAGTTTCGGGGGGCGAAACAGCATAAGGCCGCAACGGAAGCAAGAACCAAGGAGGAAAGAAAGCACGAAGAAGGGGGAGAGTAATCGAGGACGATGCAGATCTTCGTCAAGACGCCGACGGGGAAGACCACCACCCTGGAGGTCGACAGCAGCTACACCGTCGACGATGTCAAGTCCGAGATCCAGGACAAGGAAGGTATACCGTGCGTGTGCGTCCATGCCCAACGCCACGGCTTGTTTTTTCTTTTCTTTAATTCATTATTAAGTACCCGGTGTCGATCTCACCGTCGATCGTCGTAGGAATCTCGCCGGACCAGCAGCGTCTCGTCTACGCGGGGAAGCAGCTGCCCGACGGGTGCACCCTGGCCGACTACGGTGTCCACAAGGAGTCCACGGTCCACCTCGTGCTGCGCCTCGGCGGAGGCTGGTGCTTCTACAAATACGCCCCCGGCCTGAGAGTCCTCGCGGAGAAGTACAACGCCAACAAGATGATCTGCTGCAAGTACGTTTTTTTCCTTTTCTTTTGAAAAGGGTATATCGGGTCTCTGCATGCGATACACACCGTCATTTTATTAAACAAAATAAGTCTCGAATCAATCATCCTCTACCTTTCAGAGAAATTCATTTAAACTACTCCCTCCGTTCACTTTTATAAGCCGTTTTAGACAACTCAAATTAAACTGTTTTACACTGTGTCTGAAATGCCTACAAAGCCTTATATAAATGAACAGAGGGAGTATATAGAATAAGAATCAGGGTGCCAAAAAGTTTACACAAACAAACCAGTGGGAAGCAAAATTACACCACATAATTTGCTAGTTCGCACGATAGTCAAACTGGTTGATCAGAACTCGTGCAACCGTTTCCAAACCGCTGCACCTAAAGGCCATAAGCCATCACGCGTTCACTCGTTACAATGATGACCACATATAAATTGATGATGTACCTTTGTAGATAACCTGTATTTTTTTTTTGGAATAGATGATATGTTAAAAACTCGATCATTCTGGCAATTCCAAATTGCCCAATAAATGACACAAATTCCCACATGGATTTGACCCTTCAGATTACTGTGAATAGCACCTAAGGGTGTCTCCAACGATGTCCCCTAAACGGATACATCATTTCCCCGGACATAGATGCGGGAGCTGACCATCCAACTGCATCCTCTTAAACGTTTGCACAGGTCCGACCAATATCGCCGATTTGATCTTTCGGGGACCACCTTCTTAGGATCCTCCACCTCCGCCATCTTCGGCAGCTTTTCGTACGGGTCCATGCGGTAGCGGTGGTGAAAAGGGCGGGAATTAGGGTGGAGAGCGACATTGATGGTAGCGGAGAGGGTGGAGAAATGGGGTTGGCGCGGAAACAGTGTAGAACGCTCCAAATGCGCGCGATCAACCTCGGTTTTGGATGTCCGGACTCCCGCAAAGCCCCCTGATTTGCTTCCGGTTTGCATACAAATGGACACCCGGACCGGTCCACGAACAAATACGGGACAATGTTGGATGACTTGCCATGTCTGGACACCTCAATCCGGGCGTTTGCGGACGATTTGAGGGTCCGTGTTGAAGATGCCCTAACCAATTACCAAACAAATTTGATATAGTTGTTGGTCGTGATAAACTGAAAGTAACATGAACCTTGCGCCAAATCAATGTAGCAGACAGATAAGATGAATTGTTTCCTCCTGATCACAAAAAGAACATTTTATGCTACCCTGACAATTACGTTTTACAAAATTATTTATGATATCCCTATGTAAGAACCACATAAAAGCTTTGATTTTTGGAAGAGACTTTTTTTATAAATATGTGTTGTGCGAGAAATAGACTCAGAATTCATAAAATCCGCATACATAGGCTTCATGGTGAAGACACCATTGTTAATCTACCTCCGTCGGAATGCTAAACGCATCTCGGTTAAATTGATCGACATCAACCTACTAACCAAATTGATCCACCTAGTTCATTTGTCACCGAGTAAGGCTCTGCGAAATTGAATATTCAATTGGCTAGTCCCCAAGACAAATGCCATTAGTGGCCTCCTTGCTAACCATAATATTATAAAGGATCGGGTATTGCAGGGCTAATAAAGTACTCCCTCCGTTCCTAAATATAAGTCTTTGTAGAGGTTTTACTAGCGGGCTACATACGAATGTACATAGACATATTTTAGAGTGTAGATTCACTCATTTTACTCTGTATGTAGTCCCTAATGAAACCTCTAAAAAGACTTATATTTAGGAACGGAGGGAGCATCACCTATCCAAGTATCTTCCCCAAAAGTCGTTGATTGGTTTTTTTTAGAAAAGGAGGCGTACCCCCGGCCTCTGCATCACCATGATGCACACAGCCATTTTATTAATAATCCAAGAGGTCCAAAAGTCTCCTCAAACATTCTCGAAAATAACATAAAGAACCAATGCCACACGCGGCCAAAAATGAAAAAAAGCCACAACCGGCTATAATAGATGAAGATGCCTACACATCTAACCTATTACTGGACCGCCATCCATATCGGTTGTATGTATCCCGTGCAACCGTTTCCCATCGGTTGCACCCAGTAGCCATATGCGCCCTGTGGTCCGTATGGCTCAGCAAGGACCACGTACGGATCCAAGTAGACGCTCTGAAGATGACCTGCAAGAAATTAGTCACATGTTGTCTGTTAAAAGCCATGTCATGCCGACAATTCCATATAGCCCAAAGCAACGCACATGCCCCGACTCTTATTTGTGCTGCTGTCTGAGGTGGCACCCCATTCAGCCAATTGTGAAAGAATTGTGATATTGAAATTGGCGGACTGACATTAAAAGCCACATGTATAGTTCTCCATAGTAACCTGGCGAGCGGACATTTAATGAACAAATGTTCAATTGTTTCGTTTTGATCACATAAGCAACATCTTGAACTCCCTACCCAATTACGTTTGGCTAGATTATCTTTGGTTAAGATGACACCTTTGTGAACAAACCACATAAATACTTTTATTTTCAATGGCACTTTAATTCTCCAAATGTGGCCCGTCCTTGGTACGTCTCCGGTATTGATTAACTCCGTATACGTAGATTTAACCGTGAAGACGCCTGACACCGTTAACTTCCAGACTATCTTGTCAGTGGCATCTGACAGATTAATATCCATTAATCTATGCACGAGATGCAACCATGTATCCCAACGTGGACCCACAAGTGCCCGTCTAAACTGAATATTTAGCGGAATGGACTGTAACACTGAAGCAACCGAAACATCCTTCCGTTGTGCAATGTTATATAGACTCGGATACTGCAACGCTAATGGAGTGTCCCCTAACCAGGTATCCTCCCAGAATCTAGTCCCTTGCCCATTCCCTACTCGAAATTTTACTCTGTTAAAGAAAGCAACTTTCGTCCGCATGAGTCCTTTCCAAAACGGTGAGTCGGTAGGTTGCGCCGTTACGTGAGCCAAAGACTTCGCATATAAGTATTTGTTACGTAATAGCTGCAACCATACACCCTCATTCTCTACAGAAATACGATGTAACCATTTGCTCAGCAAGCACCTGTTCTTAACCTCTAAATTCTCAACACCCAAGCCACCCTGGTTCTTCGGTCTACAAATTATATCCCATCTGGCAAGCCTATATTTAACTTTATTCTCATCTATTTGCCAAAAGAATCTGGATCGGTAAAAGTCCAATCTTTTCCGTACTCCTACGGGTACTTCAAAGAAGGACAGGAGGAACATCGGCATACTAGTCAGAACCGAGTTGATAAGAATCAATCTTCCTCCATAAGATAAAAGTTTGCCCTTCCAGCAACTTAGTTTCTTCTCAAACCGATCCTCAATACATTTCCATTCTTTGTTTGTTAGTTTGCGATGGTGAATTGGTATCCCTAGATACGTAAAGGGAAGCGCACCTAATTCACATCCGAACAACTGTTTATAACTTTCTTGTTCCTCCTTGGCGCGTCCAAAGCAAAACAATTCGCTCTTATTAAAATTAATCTTAAGACCGGACAGTTGTTCGAATAAGCATAACACTAACTTCATGTTCCTTGCTTTCGCAATGTCATGCTCCATAAATATAATTGTGTCATCCGCATATTGTAGGATGGAAACCCCACCATCCACCAGATGTGGGATTAAGCCCCCTACTTGACCTTCTTGTTTCGCCCTATTAACAAGAACAGTCAGCATGTCTACAACAACATTGAACATGATTGGAGACATGGGATCACCTTGTCTTAATCCCTTAAGCGTCTGAAAGTAATTGCCAATATCAGCATTTACTTTAATACCGACGCTACCTCCCTGCACAAAGGATTCAACCTGGTTTCTCCAGGCTTCATCAAACCCTTTCATGCGCAAAGCCTGTTGTAGAAAAGGCCATTTGACTTTATCGTAAGCCTTTTCAAAATCCACCTTGAAAATCACTCCATCAAGTTTCTTCGAGTGGATTTCATGAAGGGTCTCATGTAGGACAACCACTCCTTCTAGAATATGTCGTCCTGGCATGAAAGCAGTTTGTGTTGGTTGAACCACCTTATACGCAATCTGAGTAAGACGGTTCGTGCCCACTTTCGTGAAGATTTTAAAACTCACATTGAGCAGACATATCGGTCTAAATTGCTCAATGCGGACTGCTTCCTCCTTCTTAGGCAATAAAGTGATAGTCCCAAAATTTAATTTGAAGAGTTGTAAGTGTCCATTGAAGAGATCATGGAACATAGGCATCAAATCTCCTTTAATGATACTCCAACACTTCTTATAGAATTCAGCTGGAAAACCATCCGGACCAGGTGCTTTGTTGTTTTTCATTTGAGTAATCGCCTCAAAAACCTCCTTCTCCGTGAAAGGGGCCGTGAGGATCTCATTCTCATCATTCCGCAGTTGTGGAATATCATCAACCCTTGCCTCATCTAGGCTGAGAAAATTCTCAACTGGATCTCCGAACAATTGTTTATAGTAGTTGGTGATGTACAATTTTAGGTTCTCATGGCCTACAATAGTACCCTCATCCTGTTCAAGTTGAATAATCTTCTTTTTCCTATGTTTTCCATTGGCAATCATATGAAAAAATTGCGTATTGTTGTCCCCTTGCACAACGCTACGCACTTTTGCTCTAAGAGCCCATTTCATTTCTTCCTCTCTTAGAAGCTTTGCCAGACTGACCTCAGCTTCTCTCTTAGCTACCCGATCATTGATGTCTAGAATCATAGTTTCTGCCTTAATGTCTAGATCATCAATCAACTTGAGTAGTCTTTCCTTCTCAAGACTATAAACTCCACTAATATTCTTAGCCCAGCCTCTCAAGAACTGTCGAAGATGCCTAATTTTGTGTTGCCATCTATCAATATTAGAAGAGCCTCGTTGCACAACCTCCCACTCCCTCTGAATCAATTCCATGAAATCCTCTCGCTCAAACCATGCAGTTTCAAACGAGAAGACACTCTTGTTACCCAAGTGACTTGCCTCACCTGAGTCTACAAGAAGCGGTGTGTGATCAGAAACCCCTCTAGGCATTGCCATCACAGAAACTAGAGGAAATTTTTGTTCCCATTCAGTGCTCATGAGAACCCGATCAAGCTTTTCATACGTAGGAATGGGAAGATTGTTTGCCCAAGTGAATTGTCTACCAGTGAGATCAATTTCACGCAGGTCCAAGCTTTCAATAATCGCATTGAACATGAAGGACCAGCGGGCGTCAAAATTATCGTTATTTTTCTCCTCACGCCTTCTAATAATGTTAAAGTCCCCGCCTACCAGAATTGGTAGAGTCTCCCCTCCACAAATTCTAGCTAAATCGGTAAGGAAGTATGGTTTGAGCTCTGGCTGTGCCGCACCATACACAGCCACCAGAACCCATCTGAATCCATCAGCCTTAGACCGGACGTGGAATTTAACAGCAAACTCTCCCATGAACACATTTAATACCTCAAGAGTCTCGCAATTGACTCCAAGGAGGATCCCTCCGGATCTTCCCCGAGGTGGCAAGCAGTGCCAATCAAACTCTAGCCCACCTGACATCGTCCCCAAAAATTGGGAGGTGAAATTGTCACGCCCCGTCTCGAGCAACGCGACAAAGTCAAGCTTGTGCTCCCTAGATGCATCTGCTAGAAATCTGCGTTTAGCCAAGTCCCTTAGACCTCTGCTATTCCAGAAGATGCCTTTCATCGTTCATCATGAAATTTCGTTCTAGCTCTAACTCGAACACTTCGACGTACCGCAGAAAGGTCATACTGCTTCGTCTGCCGTTTACGCCTCGGTGCTGGAGGCTCGAGTTCATGGTCCGCATGACCATGCTCGTCGCCATGACCTACATATGGCTGTAGATCGGCCGCATGCCCATCTACCTCCACGGTCTCTTCAACTAACAAATTACTCGGCACCAAATCCTCACATAACACTTCCAACTCATTCACTCCTAGGTCATTAATCTCACTCTCTTTCATTGGTTTTACCGCTGCAATGTTCTTAAGCATATTGAAAGCCCTATCAGCCTCTAGATCAAGCAATTCATTAATAGACTTTGCAACCTCAATTTTGCTACTACCCAACGAGATACCTAGGTTATCAGCCCTATGCATAATATCATTTTCAGAAAAAATGTAAAACTGAAAACTCTGTGTTGACTGACAAACCTGAAGAGATCTCGATGTCTCGTAGCTTGGCAGCCCGCATGGCTCGCCCCATCTGAAAGTCATCTGCATCTGGCTGCTCCTGGAAACGCCTGCTGCTCCGCCTCCCCTCAGATACCGGGTCTGGAATGCCACCAAACGCCACCACCTCGTCAACAGACATCTCCGTCGTCTGTCTGTCAACCGTGGGCGCCGGTGGACACGGTGCCTGAGTCACCACTCGCTCCGCCTCCTGCGGTGAGAGTGGTGCAGACCGAACCCGAGGAGAGGTACCCTCCTGCACATGGATCACCTCCTGTGATGCACGCAAAGGTGACAAAGACGCAGGCCGTCCCCCTGTTGGTGACGAGGGCATCTCAGCCAAGATAATCTCTCCCGCCACCTCCACCTCCTGTGGTGATGGAGGAGAGATCTCATCCGTGAACTCCAAAGGAACCATGGGGATCATATGCGTAGTAGGGGACACCACCCGCCTGGGGTTCCCCTCCTGCAGCGACCTAGGAGACCCGCTGATGCCTCCCGTCGCAAAGGAGAAACGAACCGGCGACAGCGGAGGCAACTCCAACTCCTCCGGATCTGTCCCGTCCACCCTATCCGCCCAAAGGCGAGCCGGCGCCGAAGCCGGCTGAAAAGATCCGAAGCGAAGTCCCGTCATGGGAGTCGATACAGAAACTGGAGCTGCCGACCCAGTAGTCGAGTCCGACTGTCCAGCCCCTCGAGAAGGGGGCGGTGGATCTCCCCTGCTGTCATGATCCATCAAATCATCCCGACGCGCATCCTCATCATCCGCGCCATCTTGAGGCCCCGTAGCTCTGTCCTCATCCAAAGCCATGTTCTGACCCTCAATCACCAACTTAAGATCATAACCCAAACCATCATAGAACCACGGCAACTGAGCCGGCACTAAATCCGCATCAATCACTCCCACTCGCAGCCGAGCAATACCATGCTTCCGAGTGAACTCCATATCAACTTCCTCTGTTTTGCCAAACAGTGACCCAAGACTCGCCACCACCAGATACTCATTCAGTGGCTTAGAAGGAACTCCCGAAATCCGCACCCAAATTTTCATGAGAGGAACCCCAACCGGCTCGTTTTGTTTCCACTCATCAAATTCTAGGCGACAGGAGCTACCTGGAACTTTGCACATACCAAAATTATTGATCCTATCAAGATCAACTTTAGTAGGATAATCCACCTTGTACACTTGGTCCCCAATCCTCTCAAGTGCCCACTGAAATGAACTCGAGACCAGCCGCCTGAGCTGAGCAATAATCTGGTCCTCAGCCAATGAACCATGAGTTACTCGAACCAGCCTAGTCCTGGCATTCTCCAGACGAGGCCTGCATGAGTGCATGACGGGCGTCTCAAAAAACATAAGCGCTGCATCACACACGCCATAGATAGAGACCGCCGGCACCGGAGCTGACAGAAGGGGACATGCCGTCTCGTGCTGCGGCTTCTGACATATATTACACAATTCCGTGGTGCATCCAACTGAGTAATGGCCTGGCTCGCCACATCTGAAACAGTATAACTTTTCTTTTTTACGCTGATTAGGTTTATCTCCTTTGTCCGCATTGATTTTCACCTTATCGACTGGCACGGCAGCAAGAGTAGCCACCGCCGCCATGGCAGTACCTGAAAGCGTTGCCGTACCAGCGCCTGCCGTCGTCGTCACGACCGTGGACTCCGTAGCTGCCGACGAGCCCGCCCCCGCAGCAGCCACTGAGAGCTGAGCCGTCGCAAAGGGAGCCCCCGTGGGTGGTGCACTCACCACCTCCACCGGACCAACACTCGCTGCCGAAGAAACAGGCACCACAACGGGGTCACGTCGTGGCGGAGGATCCCTCCTTGGGAAGATCGGGCGAGAGTTCCGCCCCCCAAACCTCCCAAAACGGCCGCCCTTGCCTGCCGGACCACCACGGCGTTGCTGGTATTGCTGCGGCCCAGCCGGACCTTCAACAAAACCTCCAACCGGACCATTAAATTGACCGCCCGACGAGGACCCAAAGTACTGCTCATCACCGTATGCTCCAAACCCGTCATCACCCCACTGATTATTCCACTGCGATCTGCCTCCCGAGTATCCGCCGCCGCCATTATGACCGAAACCACCGTTGTACCCCGGCGTGAAGTTGGGGCGGTAACCTCCACAACCACCCCTACCTCCGCCAGCAACATGCTGCACGGCACGCTGAAACCCGCCGTTTTGCCGGCCCGCAGCACCAGCATTAGCCGCCCCGCTGCCGGCGCCTCCTCTGGCCGCGCCACGGCCGGCCATAGCCCCGCCACGGTTTCCGCCTGCATCAACGCGCGCCGGTGCGCTGCTGTTGCCGGCGGCCTTGTTCGCCTGGGCACCTCCTCCTCCGCCGGACTCCATCAATGCCGCCGCAAAGGAACGCCCGTCGCCTGCAGCGGTCGACGTCCAGATGCGCGGCGCACGACCCTCTCCGATCGATCGAAAGCCAGGCTTCGCACGCGCTGGTCTAGCCCTAGTCGACCCCATGTTGGGCCGAGCACTTCTCGGGCCCAAGCTGGATGGGGTTACTAGTGATCCCATGTTGGGCTGGGAACCCCCCACGCCCAACACCGGACGATCGATCGCGTCGGCCAAACCGTCTCGAGAAACCACCAGCCCTTGCCGCGACTCATATTGGGCCGCATGCCCAGAGCCCGCAAGTCCTCCTGAGCCGTCCAAGCCCAGTAAGCATTTGAAACGCTCTGATCTAGCCGCCTGAAAATCCGGAAAACACGGCGGCGCCGACGCCGCCGGCTGCCGGCGGTTCTTCTTCCGATTGGTCACCGTCGTCCACATCTCCGGCCGGACGAGATCGACTAGTTTTAGTTGTGGGAGACGTACCTTCGGTAGAGGACCGATCCAAGGACGAGTAGCCGTCTCCGCCATGCGCCGGTGTGCTACCCGCCGGACCAACTCGACCTTCTCTTCCGGCGGCAAGCCACTCCGAGTCCGATCCGCCGGCGGCAGCAGATCATCTATGATCACCGCCACATCCTCATCTGCATACCCATCGATCAATAGCTGACATACCTCATCAGATGGCGTTGGCGACCCCGGCGAGATCCCGGCCGCCGCTCCTCCGTCCTCCTCATCCTCCCCGTCGTCCTCCGCCAGCGCCCAGAATCGCCCTCCGAGCTGCCTCCGGCCCCCTACCGACCGCGCCCGATCAGGATCCGTAGATCGGCCCCGCCAGCGTGCGCTCGCATGGGCGACCATCACTCTCCTCACATAAAAATCGTTGATTGGTAACCACCAACCTTAAAAGAACCTCTCATAAAAAAGAACTTGACCTTCGTCCAGCCCTCCCGAAATGGTACAACGGCACACTTGCTACGGTCAGCCCCAACTTATTTTTTGAAAACACCTCCCATAATTAAGTAAACAAGTTATTATAATCCTTTATTATAGCATTAGCCACACATGGCAGAAAAATATTACAAAGAAAACCATCCGACCTAATATCAAAGCTATATTTCGCAATCCGGTGTGCGGCCTCATTTGCTCTCCGATTGATCTTTTTCAACTGAAAATTCTGAAGCAGTTTAGAAATGGATATAGCTCCTTCTTCAGATCAGCGAAGGATGACTTGTCTAGGTTTTCATTTGCTAGGAACGAAACCAAAAACGAGCAGCCAGTCTTCAAAATAATAGGTCTATGAAGAGTGATACCGGTATAAAGACTGGTGAGGCACGCCCGGAGCTCAGCTTCATCAACGCTGGTACACGAGTCAATATAATTCCATGACACGCAATGACTTCACCTGTAGAGTTTCTGGCAACGACCCCCATGCTCGCAGCGCAAATGCTCTTCACAAAAATAGCGTCAACATTTATCTTAATGTAATTCAAAAGCGGAGGCTGCCACACCTCGCAAGTGCTCAGAAGAGTACTGATTGGTCTTAAATCAGCCACAACTCTCTTACATTGGACGCTAGAAATTAACTCTGTATTGGATTGGCAAGACGAGAACGACGACCAATAAGTTTCCACATAATTATCAAAGACGGAGATAGATTTCTTCCCCTTACCAAAATCAAATCGTTCCTTAAATGTGAGGCTCTCCAGAAGATGAAAATGACCGAGTCACAAACCGGAGAGCTTAATTGATCCAGCAAGATAAGCCCCAACATATTTAGCTGTTCTTCACACATGTGCATGCGTGTGTACATGATTACATGTGACTCACATCGATCATTACATGTGATAAAAGTAGACACTGTTTGATCCCGTCACACCATTTCCTTATTGATGTGTTTGTGTACATGATTTAGCTCTTGACAAGTAAGGTGGTGATGTGTACCATAAGAGACAAGTGAGATGTGGTGCAATGCAACTATGTGGCAGCGATTATCAACCCTTTTTTCTTCTTCTAGAAGGAGGTTCCACCGCGGTCTCTGCGTATCAGATGGATGTGATTATCCTAATTAGCGTTTTGTCACTATTCTCTTGCAGGTGCTATGCTCGGCTGCCTCTTAGAGCTACAAACTGCCGCAAGAAGAAGTGTGGCCACAGCAACCAGGTGAAACTTCATCCATTTCCCCTTTATGGAAGAAAGTAAAAGTCATTTCTTTGCCATATAGATCATATACGGTTCTTTTCATTGATGGTATTATTCAGAAATGAAATCAATTCGTTTATGATGCCTTTCCAGCTTCACTGTGTTCTAGTCATAGTGTCGTATACAACATTTTACTCCTTTTAATTTTAACAGACTATCCAACTCCCCTGCTCTCTTTTTTATGCGACGGCCCATGTTTTCTTCTTTCTCTGGTATATGCACTGTGGGAGCATATCTTCCATCCACGCTCTTATGATAAAACATTTCTCTATAAAAAAAAACTTCTAGATTTTGGCAGGTACTATTGGATATTTAATCTAAAAAAGGTACTATTGGATATTTATAATTAGATACAGTTGATGCACATTACAACGAATCTATTTATTTTTCTTATCTGATGTATTGTGTGCAAACTATTATTTTCAGTTGAGGCCAAAGAAGAACAAGTACAGGAGGTACTGAAGTGTCTTTTGTCAATGCATCAACTTCTTACTACTTGTGTAGTCATATCATCAGAGATTCACACTTCATATCCTGTTTATTTACCTCGTTGTAACGTCCTACTGGGCGTAAATCATCACTACATAACTACCTTTATTTTTTTGCGAATACATATGTTTGTGTTTGACTCGTGATGGAGTGACCACACTACTAAGAGCCCGTTGGGAAGTGGTCTCCACAGAGCTGGCCCGAACGGTCCAACTCCACGGAGTCAGATCTGTGAACCAGAGGAGGCAAAATCGACATATCTCACCTAAAGACGCAACTAATTCACAAAGTGAACTGCCCGCGAAAGAAATTCACAGGGCTAACCCTTTCGTGTGGCGCCCGACATCAAGACGCCACACTACACTATGTGGCGCCTGTGCCCTAGGCGCCACACACCCGGCCACGCTGGCGCCCCGTGGCATGCCCGACCCCACCCCCTCGTGTGGCGCCTAAGAGCTAGGCGCCAAACTTGTAATGTGTGGCGCCTAGCTCTTAGGCGCCACACCTCCTGTTAACCAGCGGCGGCCCGACCCTCCCCCCCACCCCCCACTAGTTCTTCCAGTTAAGGAGGGGTCGGCGGCGGCTCCCTTCTCTCCTCCTCTCAACCCCCTCTTCAAAATCCGCCAGATCTGAAGATTTCTTCCGTGGATTTCTTCCCCAAATCATTCTACAAGGTAATCTCCTCCGTTCCCCATATTTCTATCCGAAAAATATTGCATTTTTTCTCAGATTTGTGTAGGTTAGGATGATAGGTCAGATTTGCTTGGATTCGAAATGGGGTTCCTATATGATTAGATGATTATTCAAATGAGTATTCCTATATGATTTGTGATTCATTTGTGGTTCCATTTTGTGGAACATATGTATGATTGTTTAGATGAATATGTATTAGATGATTATTTTTTGAGATGAATTGTATTGTATAACTCATATATTTTTCTTGAAATATGAAGGATGGTGTGGCTTTTGGATGATTACTATGACGTTGAACACCGGGCATATTTGATGTCGGAGAAGGGAATGGTAATGATAGCATACTACTTGATAGTTTATATCTTGTGTTTATTTGAAGAGATCAAACCGTAATCATCTCGCTTTATGTTTGCAGAATCTTGCGCCCCTCAAGATTCGGTCCCACAGGGCGTCGACTGCCATGCCGTACGATGAGCGGTACACACCGTACATCGAGAAGGCAGGACTCCTTCCTTTCATTCAACTTGTGAGCCGGTCGACGCCCAACCTGAACGCGGCGGCAATCACCGCACTTACGGATCGGTGGAGGCCGGAGACCCATAGTTTCCACCTCCGTACAGGAGAGATGACCTCGACTCTTCAGGATGTTTCCATGATCACCGCACTTCCAATCGAGGGGAAGACTCTTTGTATGAGCACTGATTCAGAGGGTGGCGCCAACAAATGGAGGCCCTTATTTGTATGTCTCCTGCAGAGCCGGAACCAGCAGAGGGAGAGAGGAAAGACCGAGTCCCCGCCGACGCTCCTTTCACTTGGATCGTAGCCAACTTTGCGCATTGTCCTGAGGGCGCCACTGAAGATGTGATCGAGACTTATGCTCGCGTGTACATGTGGTATGTTATCTCTAGGACTATCTTCGCTGACGCTGGCGGTGATGGGGAACGTTGCATGGGAAACAAAAAATTTCCTACGCACACGCAAGATCTATCCATGGTGATGAGCATCTACGAGAGGGAGAGTGGATCTACATACCCTTGTAGATCGCTAAGCGGGAAGCGTTAAGAAACGCGGTTGATGTAGTTGAACGTCTTCGTGATCCAAATCGCCTCTAGTACCGAATGGACGGCACCTCCGCGTTCAGCACACGTACAGCTCGATGACGATCTCCGCCTTCTTGATCCAGCAAGAGGGAGCAGAGAGGTAGATGAGTTCTCCGGCAGCGCGACAGCGCGGCGGCGGCGGCGGTGGAACTATTCCAGCAGGGCTTCGCCTAAGCGCCGCTGAAACTAGAGGATTTGATCTATCTGGGAGAGAGGGCTGCACCGTGGCTAGGGTTTCTTGTGCTACTGCCCTCTCTCCCCTCTAGTATATATAGGAGGGAGGGGAGGGGCTGGCCGACCTAGGGATCCTCCTAGGAGTCGGCCGAAGGAGGTGGAGGTGGAGGAGTTCACCTCCAATCCTACTCCTAGTAGGATTCCTTTCCTTCCCCACTTGGACTTTCCTTTCCCCAAAATTCCAGCCGCATAAGCCCACTTGGGCTGGCCGCCTAGCCCACCAGGGGCTGGTGCGCCACCCTAAGGCCCATGTGACCCTCTTGGGGTGTGGTGGGTCCACTTGGTGGACCCCCGGAACCCATTCATCACTCCCGGTACACTGCCGGAAATGCCCGAAACTTTTCCGGAGTTGAAATACCACTTTCCTATATATCAATCTTTACCTCCGGACCATTCCGGAGCTCCTCGTGACGTCCGGGATCTCATCCAGGACTCCGAACAACCTTCGGTCACCAACATACATAACTCAACTATACCGAAACGTCACCGAACCTTAAGTGTGCAGACCCTGCGGGTTCGAGAACTATGTAGACATGACCGAGACACCTCTACGGTCAATAACCAATAGCGGGACCTGGATGCCCATATTGGTTCCAACATATTCTACGAAGATCTTTATCAGTTGAGCCTCTATGTCAAGGATTCAGTTAATCCCGTATGCTGTTCCCTTTGTTCTTCGGTATGTTACTTGCCCGAGATTCGATCGTCGGTATCTCTATACCTAGTTCAATCTCGTTACCGGCAAGTCTCTTTACTCGTTCCGTAATACAAGATCCCGTGGCTAACACTTTAGTCACATTGCTTGCAAGGCTTGTTGTGATGTTGTATTACCGAGTGGGCCCTGAGATACCTCTCCGTCATACGGAGTAACAAATCCCAGTCTCGATCCATGCCCACTCAACAGACACCCTCGGAGATACTTGTAGAGCATCTTTATAGTCACCCAGTTACATTGTGACGTTTGATACACACAAGGTATTCCTCCGGTGTCAGTGAGTTGCATGATCTCATGGTCATAGGAACAGATACTTGACATGCAGAAAACAATAGCAATAAACTGACACGATCATATGCTATGTTCATAGTTTGGGTCTTGTCCATCACATCATTCTCCTAATGATGTGATCCTGTTATCAAATGACATCTCATGTCTATGGCTAGGAAACCTTGACCATCTTTGATCAACAAGCTAGTCTACTAGAGGCATACTAGGGACACAGTGTTGTCTATGTATCCACACATGTATCAGTGTTTCCAATCAATACAATTATAGCATGGATAATAAACGATTATCATGAACAAGGAAATATAATAATAACTACTTTTATTATTGCCTCTAGGGCATATTTCCAACAGTCTCCCACTTGCACTAGAGTCAATAATCTAGCTCACATCACTATGTGATTTACAATGTAATGAATCTAACACCCATACAGTTCTGGTGTTGATCATGTTTAGCCCTTGGAAGAGGTTTAGTCATCGGATCTGCAACATTCAGATCCGTGTGCACTTTGCAAATATTTATGTCGTCCTCCTTGATATAATCACAGATGGAATTGAAACGTCGCTTTATGTGTCTGGTCCTCTTGTGAAACCTTGGTTCCTTGGCTAGAGCAATGGCACCAGTGTTGTCACAGAACAGAGTCATTGGGTTTAGTGCACTAGGCACTACTCCAAGATCTGGCATGAACTCCTTCATCCAGACACCTTTCTTTGCCGCCTCCGAGGCAGCGATGTACTCCGCTTCGCATGTAGAATCAGCTCCCACGCTCTGCTTGGAACTGCATCAGCTTACCACCCCCCCATTAAGAATAAATACGTATCCGGTTTGAGACTTGGAGTCATCCGGATCAGTGTCAAAGCTTGCATCGACGTAACCCTTTACGACGAGCTCTTGATCACCTCCATAAACGAGAAACATGTCCTTAGTCCTTTTCAGGTACTTCAGGATATTCTTGACCGCCGTCCAGTGTTCCATTCCTGGATCACTTTGAAACCTTCCGGCCATACTTATGGCAAGGCTGACATCGGGTCTTGTGCACAGCATTGCATACATGATAGAGCCTATGGCTGAAGCATAGGGGACGACACTCATCTTTTCTCTATCTTCTGCAGTCACTGGGCATTGAGTCTTACTCAACTTCACACCTTGCAATACAGGCAAGAACCCCTTCTTGGACTGATCCATTTTGAATTTCTTCAAAACTTTGTCAAGGTATGTGCTCTGTGAAAGTCCTATTAAGCGTCTCGATCTATCTCTATAGATCTTGATGCCTAATATGAAAGCAGCTTCTCCTAGGTCCTTCATTGAAAAACTCTTGTTCAAATATTCCTTTACGCTTTCCAACATTTCTATATTGTTTCCAATCAGCAATATGTCATCCACATATAATATTAGAAACGCTATAGAGCTCCCACTCACTTTCTTGTAAATACAAGCTTCTCCGTAAACTTGTATAAACCCGAACGCTTTTATCACCTCATCAAAGCGAAGATTCCAACTCCGAGATGCTTGCACCAGTCCATAAATGGATCGCTGGAGTTTGCAAACTTTGCCAGCATTCTCTGGATCGACAAAACCTTCTGGTTGCATCATATACAACTCTTCCTTAAGGAAACCGTTAAGGAACGCTGTTTTGACATCCATCTGCCAAATTTCATAATCGAAAAAGGCAGCTATTGCTAACATGATTCTGACGGACTTAAGCATCGCTACGGGTGAGAAGGTCTCATCGTAGTCAACTCCTTGACCTTGTGAAAAACCCTTTGCCACAAGTCGAGCTTTATAAACGGTGGCATTACTGTCCGCGTCCGTCTTCCTCTTAAAGATCCATTTGTTCTGAATGGCCTTACGCCCTTCAGGTAATACTTCCAAAGCCCATACTTTGTTTTCATACATGGATCCCATCTCGGATTTCATGGCCTCTAACCATTTCTCGGAATACGGGCCCATCATCGCTTCTCCATAGCTCGTAGGTTCATCGTTGTCCAACAACATGACCTCTAAGACAGGGTTGTCGTACCACTCAGGAGCAGTACGCGTCCTTGTCGACCTACGAGGTTCGATAGCAACTTGATCCGAAGCTTCATGATCATCATCATTAACTTCCTCTTCAACTGATGTAGGCTCTACAGAAACATCTTTCTGCGCTGCGCTACTCTCTGGTTGAAGTAAAGGTTCAACAACCTCATCAAGTTCTATCTTCCTCCCACTCAATTCTTTTGAGAGAAACTCTTTCTCAAGAAATGTTCCGTTTTTAGCGACAAACACTTTGCCTTCGGATCTGAGATAGAAGGTATACCCAACTGTCTCTTTTGGGTATCCTATGAAGACGCATTTCTCCGCTTTGGGTTCCAGCTTTTCAGGCTGAAGCTTTTTGACATAAGCATCACATCCCCAAACTTTAAGAAACGACAACTTTGGCTTCTTGCCAAACCACAGCTCATATGGCGTCATCTCAACGGATTTCGATGGTGCCCTATTTAAAGTGAATACAGCTGTCTCTAATGCATAACCCCAAAACAATAGTGGCAAATCGGCAAGAGACATCATAGATCGCACCATATCCAATAAGGTTCGATTACGACGTTCGGACACACCATTACGCCATGGTGTTCTAGGCGGTGTCAATTGTGAAACAATTCCACACTGTCTTAAGTGACTGCCAAACTCATAACTCTGATATTCTCCTCCTCGATCAGATCGTAGGAATTTTATCTTCTTGCTACGATGATTCTCAACTTCACTCTGAAATTGTTTGAACTTTTCAAACATTTCAGACTTGTGTTTCATTAAGTAAATATACCCATATCTACTTAAATCATCAGTGAAGGTGAGAAAATAACGATATCCATCGCGTGCCTCAATGCTCATCGGACCGCACACATCAGTATGTATGATTTCCAACAAGTCACTTGCCCGTTCCATTGTTCCAGAGAACGGGGTCTTAGTCATCTTGCCCACGAGGCATGGTTCACATGTGTCAAGTGATTCAAAATCAAGTGACTCCAAAAGTCCATCAGCATGGAGCTTCTTCATGTGTTTTACACCAATATGACCTAAACGGCAGTGCCACAAGAAAGTGGTACTATCATTATCAATTCTACATCTTTTGGCATCAATGTTATGAACATGTGTATCATCACTATCGAGATTCAATAAGAATAAACCCCTCACATTGGGTGCATGACCATAAAAGATATTACTCATATAAATAGAACAACCATTATTCTCTGATTTAAATGAGTAACCGTCTCGCAATAAACAAGATCCAGATATAATGTTCATGCTTAACGCAGTCACTAAATAACAATTATTCAGGTTCATCACTAATCCCGATGGTAATCGAAGAGCGAGCGTGCCGACGGCGATCACATCAACCTTGGAACCATTTCCCATGCGCATCGTCACTTCGTCCTTTGCCAGCCTCCGTCTATTCCGCAGTTTCTGTTTTGAGTTGCAAATGTGAGCAATCGCACCGGTATCAAATACCCAGGCACTACAACGAGAGTTGGTAAGGCACACATCAATAACATGTATATCATATATACCTTGTTTGTTGTTGGCCGCCTTCTTGTCAGCCAAATACTTGGGGCAGTTCCGCTTCCAGTGACCAGTTCCCTTGCAATGAAAGCACTCAGTTTCTGGCTTGGGTCCAGCCTTGGGTTTCTTCACGGGATGGGCAACTGCTTTGCCACTCTTCTTGGAGTTACCCTTCTTACCCTTGCCATTCTTCTTGAAACTAGTGGTTTTATTGACCATCAACACTTGATGCTCCTTCTGAATCTCAGACTCAGCGACTTTCAACATCGCAAATAGCTCGGTGACTGACTTGTTCATCCCGTGCATGTTATAGTTCAACACGAAGCTCTTGTAGCTAGGTGG
Organism: Elymus sibiricus; assembly: GCA_039707655.1. NCBI lineage: Eukaryota > Viridiplantae > Streptophyta > Magnoliopsida > Poales > Poaceae > Elymus > Elymus sibiricus. The sequence goes on along the minus strand of CM077669.1, from coordinate 390,012,217 downwards.
CAGTGATTGAAGAACTCTGTCAGTGATCGCCTCTGCTGGAATGGGCATCCCCAATTCAGCCAGATGGGTGGAATACCCAGACATTTTGAGTATGTGTTCACTGACAGACCCGTTCTCCTCCATCTTGCAGGCATATAACTTATCGGAGGTCTCATACCTCTCGATCCGGGCATTCTTCTGAAAGATAAACTTCAACTCCGGGAACATATCATATGCTCCATGACGTTCAAAACGTCTTTGAAGTCCCGGTTCTAAGCCATACAACATTGCACATTGAACCATTGAGTAATCATCAGAACGAGCGTGCCAGGCGTTCACAACGTCTGGAGACTCAACTGGAGCGGGTGGATCACCAAGCGGTGCATCAAGGACATAACCCTTTTGGGAAGCCGTAAGGATAATCCTTAGATTACGGGCCCAGTCCACAAAGTTACTTCCATCATCTTTCAACTTAGCTTTCTCTAGGAACGCATTAAAATTCAGGGGTGCTACTGCGCGAGTCATTGATCTACAACATAAATTTTGCAAAGACAACTTAGACTATTGTTCAAGATAATGAGTTTAGTTAATCATATTACTTAAAAACTCCCACTCAAATTGACATCCCTCTGGTCATTCGAGTGTCACATGATCCAAATTCACCAACTCAAGTCCGATCATCACGTGAGTTGAGATGGTTTCAGTGGTGAACATCTTCATGTTGATCATATTTACTATATGACTCATGTTCGACCTTTCGGTCTCTTGTGTTCCGAGGCCATGTCTATACATGCTAGGCTCGTCAAGTTTAACTCGAGTGTTCCGCACGTGCAACACTGGCTTGCACCCGTTGTATGCGAACGTAGAGTCTATCACACCCGATCATCACGTGGTGTCTCGAAACGACGAACTTTTGCAACGGTGCACACTCGGAGAGAACACAATTTTATCTTGAAATTTAAGTGAGGGATCACCTTATAATGCTACCGTCGTCCTAAGCAAAATAAGATGCATAAAAGGATTAACATCACATGCAAATCATAAGTGACATGATATGGCCATGAACTTGTGCTTTTGATCTCCATCTCCAAAGCACTGGCATGATCTCCATCGTCACCGGCATGACACCATGATCTCCATCATCTTGATCTCCATCAATGTGTCGCCATGAGGTTGTCGCGCCAACTGTTGCTTCTACGACTATTGCTAACTCATAGCGATAAAGTAAAGCAAAACGGCAAAAATAAATTAAAGACAACCCTATGGCTCCTGCCGGTTGCCGTACTCATCGACATGCAAGTCGTGATATTCTATACAATACATGATCATCTCATACATCACATATATCTCATCATGTAATTGGCCATATCACATCACAACATACCCTGCAAAAACAAGTTAGACGTCCTCTAATTGTTGTTGCATGTTTTACGTGGCTGCTACGGGTATCTAGCAAGAACTATTATTACCTACGCATAAACCACAACGGTGATACACAAATTGCTATTCAACCTTCTCAAGGACCGCCTTTGTCGAATCCGATCCAACTAAAGTGGGAAAAACAGACACCCGCCAGCCATCTTTATGCAACGAAGTTACATGTCAGTTGATGGAACCGGTCTCTCATAAGCGTACGAGTAATGTTGGTCCGGGCCGCTTCATCCCACAATACCGCCGAATCAAGAAAAGACCAAGGGAGGAAGCAATCTGAATATCAACGCCCACCAACTCCTTTGTGTTCTACTCGTGATCTCATCTACACATAGACCAAGCTCATGATGCCACTGATGGGGAACGTTGCATGGGAAACAAATTTTTTCCTACGCACACGCAAGATCTATCCATGGTGATGAGCATCTACGAGAGGGAGAGTGGATCTACATACCCTTGTAGATCGCTAAGCGGGAAGCGTTAAGAAACGCGGTTGATGTAGTCGAACGTCTTCGCGATCCAAATCGCCGAGCGTCCCACGATCCAATCACGATCTAGTACCGAACGGACGGCACCTCCGCGTTCAGCACACGTACAGCTCGATGACGATCTCTGCCTTCTTGATCCAGAAAGAGGGAGCGGAGAGGTAGATGAGTTCTCCGGCAGCGCGATGGCGCAGCGGCGGTGGTGGTGGAACTATTCCAGCAGGGCTTCGCCTAAGCGCCGCTGAAACTAGAGGATTTGATCTATCGGGGAGAGAGGGCTGCACCGTGGCTAGGGTTTCTTGTGCTGCTGCCCTCTCTCCCCTCTAGTATATATACGAGGGAGGGGAGGGGCTGGACGACCTAGGGATCCTCCTAGGAGTCGGCCGAAGGAGGTGGAGGTGGAGGAGTCCACCTCCAATCCTACTCCTAGTAGGATTCCTTCCCTTCCCCACTTGGACTTTCCTTTCCCCAAAATTCCAGCCGCATAGGCCCACTTGGGCTGGCCGCCCAGCCCACCAGGGGCTGGTGCGCCACCCTAAGGCTCATGTGACCCTCTTGGGGTGTGGTGGGTCCACTTGGTGGACCCCCGGAACCCATTCGTCACTCCCGGTACACTGCCGGAAATGCCCGAAACTTTTCCAGAGTTCAAACACCACTTTCCTATATATCAATCTTTACCTCCGGACCATTCCGGAGCCCCTCGTGACGTCCGGGATCTCATCCGGGACTCCGAACAACCTTCGGTCACCAACATACATAACTCAACTATACCGAAACGTCACCAAACCTTAAGTGTGCAGATCCCGCGGGTTCGAGAACTATGTAGACATGACCGAGACACCTCTACGGTCAATAACCAATAGCGGGACCTGGATGCCCATATTGGTTCCTACATATTCTATGAAGATCTTTATCGGTTGAACCTCTGTGTCAAGGATTCAGTTAATCCCGTATGCTGTTCCCTTTGTTCTTCGGTATGTTACTTGCCCGAGATTCGATCGTCGGTATCTCTATACCTAGTTCAATCTCGTTACTGGCAAGTCTCTTTACTCGTTCCGTAATACAAGATCCCGTGGCTAATACTTTAGTCACATTGCTTGCAAGGCTTGTTGTGATGTTGTATTACCGAGTGGGCCCTGAGATACCTCTCCGTCATACGGAGTAACAAATCCCAGTCTCAATCCATGCCCACTCAACAGACACCCTCGGAGATACCTGTAGAGCATCTTTATAGTCACCCAGTTACGTTGTGACGTTTGATACACACAAGGTATTCCTCCGGTGTCAGTGAGTTGCATGATCTCATGGTCATAGGAACAGATACTTGACATGCAGAAAACAATAGCAATAAACTGACACGATCATATGCTACGTTCATAGTTTGGGTCTTGTCCATCACATCATTCTCCTAATGATGTGATCCTGTTATCAAATGACATCTCATGTCTATGGCTAGGAAACCTTGACCATCTTTGATCAACAAGCTAGTCTACTAGAGGCATACTAGGGACACAGTGTTGTCTATGTATCCACACATGTATCAGTGTTTCCAATCAATACAATTATAGCATGGATAATAAACGATTATCATGAACAAGGAAATATAATAATAACTACTTTTATTATTGCCTCTAGGGCATATTTCCAACAGGCGGCAAGAACGCTCAATGGATGTGGCTGAAGGCGTTGACGGTCCTCGACCACAAGTTCAGCTGGGGGTCGGCGGCATTGGCCTACTTGTATCGGCAGGTAAAAAATTGTTCATACTTAGTTTTTGTTTGTCTTTCACTGTTGTCCTTAACTGATCCATGTTTGGCTTGGCGTTCAGTTGGACGATGCTTGTCGTAGGTCCTCGAAAAACGGCTGCATTGGTGGTTGTTTGCTCCTACTATCGGTATGGAGTTGGGAACGCCTTCCAGTTGGACGTCCTAAAGGGGTAACGTTCAAGGAATGGGATGACCACGACAACCATTTACGGCTTCCCACTTGGGCTTACAAGTGGGATGTGGTAACGGAGATGACAAGCAATTTCAATATGATGTACAGGCAGTACACCAACGAGATGGATTCGCTTACCGCCGAGCAGGTAACATTGACATTACATCACTAACTTGACTCCTCTACATGAAAAGAAAACATGAATGTTGTCTTTCTCTGCTGTGTTGCAGGTGGAATGGCAGCCATATGGTGTCGGGGATAGCTTTGGTAATGCATTCGAGTTTCAGCTCAATCCAATGTGCTTGCAGGAAAAACATCTTTGGCTTATGCGGTGCCCACTGATATGCAATTGGGCGGTAGAGTTTCATCTCCCGCATCGTGTGTTCCGTCAATTTGGGTTGTTTCAGGGTCACCCACCAGAGTGGGTGGACACGGACACACAACTTCACAGGTAACAAAGCATGAACAATAAATAACTACCATCGTCCAACTTTAAATGATGCTAACAATGAGGTCCTTAACATGTAGGTTGGATAGGAGGAGGCAGCGAAAGATCAAGGATTGGGATAAGTACCATAAGAAGTACGTCATCATGTTTCAGCAATGTGTGGAGCAAGCTAAGAATACGACACGAGCCCAGCTTCGCGAGTATTGTCCACTTGCGTTCAACAACTACGTTCGATGGCTTCAGGAGAATAGTCGTTTTGAGATTTGTCTGCCGGCTTTTGAGGAGGACATCTTGGAAGATCCCACTGCATATGATGAACTTGCCCAGGACGATTACAACAAGCTTATCCGGGAAGGGTACCAAACCCCTTTTGCTCCAGTTCTCAACTTTGTGGTAAGTGTGCAGTCCTTTGTTATCTATGGACAGTAGTACACATCTTTGCTTGCCTTACATGTCGTTTTCATTTCATCAATAGCGCAAGGAGGTCAAGAAATAGGCTGACGAAACCGAGGCTATTCTAGACACAACCCATAGAGGGAAAAAAGGGAGAATCTGCACTCCGACTTTTCATCAAGGTGCTTTTCCATATTTCAACATCTCCTACTTCCTTACTCTTTGCTAAGTTCTATATCTCATTCATCTGTCAATGTTACAGCGTCAGGGCCAAAGGTTGCGGCGACTGTCCAACATTGCCGTGACCCCGAATATGTGGAGCCATCCATATCCGTGACCCCGAATGCCAATCTGGACGATTCTACTACCTCGGGAGCTCGTATGGACGACGATGACATTACCTCGAGGGCTCATTCAGAGGATGATGTGGTCCCACCAGAGGTATGTCAGTATCGTACTTGAAACTTTTCATACCTCGCCTGTAGATGATGATTGCACTTTTATTGAAGGTTCAGGACGACATGACGTTGGAGGCTTTCCAATGCTCCGCTTACATGTTGAAGCCAAGGACGGGAATCAAGCGGTATACACCGGAAGACTTTCTCAACAAAGGAAAGAAGCCGGTCGCTGAGGGCTCGTGTATGACAAGAGGGATGACGAGGATGAGAGGTATGGATGATGACGATGAGGAGGAAATAGAGTTGGAGGAACTGCAGCCGGTTGTGAGGGAGAAGCTACCTACTAAGAGGGGGCGAGGCAAGAGTACGCGAGGAAGGAAAGACTAGTACTATTGAGCATGTTGTCTATGTTATCCGTGTTGAACATGTTGTTGAACTACTAGCAATGTTGAACTTGTTGCCCTTGTTATCCGTGTTGAACTTGTTGTTGAACTACTAGCAATGTTGAACTTGTTGCCCTTGTTATCCGTGTTAAACTACTAGCAATGTTGAACTTGTTACCCTTATTGCCCTGTCTGAAGACTATATACTGTGTAACCTAACAGTTTTCTGAGGATTAGACAGTCTAATATAAAGTTCTTCAGATAACAACATGTGTGGCGCCTTAGTGTCAGGCGCCACACTAGAATGTGTGGCGCCTTAGATCCAGGCGCCACACTGTCTAGTGTGGCGCCTGACACTAAGGCGCCACACAATGACTTAGGCGTTGGGGGGGTTCAATTGTTAGTCTGTAGCTTTTTTGCTCTCTGGATAGGCTCTGTTTCAATTGTGTGGCCCCTAGTGTGGCGCCTGAGCCTAAGGCGCCACACGAGGACTTTGCAAATTTTGGGCACTGGTAAACGGCTGTAGCTCTCTGGAGAGGCTCTGGAAAGCCTCTGGAATGGTATGTGCTGCCTGTGTGGCGCCTTAGGCTCAGGCGCCACACTGTCTAGTGTGGCGTCTGAGCCTAAGGCGCCACACGAGGACTTTGCAAATTTTGGGCACTGGTAAACGGTTGTAGCTCTCTGGAGAGGCTCTGGAAAGCCTCTGGAATGGTATGTGGTGCCTGTGTGGCGCCTTAGGGTCAGGCGCCACTCTGTCTAGTGTGGCGCCTGAGTCTTAGGCGCCACACAAGGACTTTGCAAATTTTGGGCACTGGTAAACGGCTGTAGCTCTCTGGAGAGGCTCTGGAAAGCCTCTGGAATGGTATGTGGCGCCTTAGGGTCAGGCGCCACTCTGTCTAGTGTGGCGCCTGAGTCTTAGGCGCCACACAAGGACTTTGCAAATGGCTGTAGCTCTCTGGAATTTCACAGCACATTACAGTAAGCCATACATATCAGAATTTAACAGCACATTACAATACATATCAACCACGATACTTGTAGCACATCATAATTTGTCCATAACATAAAGGAGTACATAACATAGGTTCATGGGACGACAAGTTCAAACTTCATGAAAGGAAATGGTCCAAATAGCAAAGCGTGCAGGATGACAAGGTTCGACAACACAAGAGGTTCAAAGATTAAAGCGCGCACGACGACAAGGAAAACAATGCTCTACTATGTCGAGCAAGGCCCCTTTCCCTTCTTCTTCTTCCTCTCCTCTTCCTCCTCCTACTCCCTTTTGCGCATCCTTGAAGCCTCCTCCATCACCCTTTCTTGGAAGCGTTGGCGCGCCCACTCTTTCTTTGCGGCCTCCTCTGCCCACAACTTCCTACAACCCGCTTCAAAATCCTTTTGACGCTTCTAATTCCTCATCTTTTCCTCCCTCTTCAACCTAGCTTGGTAGTTTCTATACTCAATTCGCATTTGTATGTCCGCCTTCCTCTTCGCTTCAGCTACCTCTTGCTTCTTCCTCTCCGCTTTGGCTGCATCCTCCTCTCTTAACTTCTTTGCAGCCCTCTCCCACAACCCCTACTCCTCACCGGCCGCATCCTTCTCCTCCACCCACTCCGTTGTTGCCTTGTTGGGTTGAGACGCCGCCATACCTACGAACAAAAAGCAATATACTAGTTAGTAAAGACAATAAACAATATGATCATAAACAACAATGATACATGGTAAACACAGAAGGGAGCATAAAAACAACATGAAAAGATAAGTGAATAATAGTGACATACGGAAATGGTCCTCGTAGGTATCCACGCATACCAATCCTAGTCTCACCAACACCGTTTCTACCGCCACCACGAGCTCTACCAGCCCCACGTCTAGCACCACCACGACCTATCCCACGAGCACGTCCTCTTGTAAGTCCAAGTCGGCTCCTTGTTTGGCTAGGACCTTGTTGGCTAGGAAATTGTTTGCTAGGAACTTGTTGGCTAGTACTTGCTTGGCTAGGAACTTGTTGGCTACTACTTGGTTGGCTTGTCCTTGAATCATTTTTTTGGATTTCTTCTTTCGGTTGGTACACTTTCTTGCGTTGTGCCCTCTACCACCGCACTCTCCGCAATGGGCTCTCTCACTAGGCTCTTGGAATTGGTTGTTCCCCATTTCTCGGCCACCACCACAGCCCCATCCATCCATGTCTCCTCTAAAACGCTTTGTCTTTCGTCTTCCCCGTTTGACCACCTTCCATTTCGGGTCGGGCCATAGTTGAACTCCATGATACTCCGGCCATTGAGATTGGTCAAAGTATGGTTGAAATCTAGGAGCCCATGTATGCTTGGTGGTCACGATAGAGAACTCGGACTCCCTCACGGTGAGCGGATGGTTGACGTCCACATTCCTCATGCGAGCTGCCGTGTACAAGTGCGAGCATGCTAGATGAACCAACCTTGGCCTCCCGCAAGAGCAATGACACTCCGATAAATATACCTTGAACGACCGGTTTCCGTGTTGTTCGCCATCGTTTGTGGTTCCTCCGGGCTCGTTCACTTGGTACATCCAATCCTCGTTATTGTATAATGTAGCTGTTTGGGAGTCAGCCTTCCGTGATTGAAATTCCATCCATTTATCAACCTTTGGTGGGAACTTGTACTTGTACTTTTGCTTGTTCTCTCCAGCAATCTGCTTACATGTTTCAATTGAGTACTTCAGAAAGTATGCTCTCAACTTGTCGAATGTGTATTGAACTATTGCCGTCACAGGTAATGCACGGACACCCTTGAGCACCCGGTTGAAGCATTCTGCCATGTTGCTTCTCATTTGACCGTATCTTCGGCCGTCTTCATCATAAGCTCGTGCCCACTTTGTCCTAAGTTCAATGTGCCTATTGAGAAAATCAAGACCCCCTGCATCAAGTTTTTTGTTTGCGACCAAAGCGTTGTACAATCTTGCAAAACGTTTGTCGGAAAAAGCTTGACAATAATCTTGAAGGTCATCCGTCAACTCCTTGCTACCACATGCCCGATAGAAGTTTGAACAGAAATGCCTCATGCACCATCGATGGTGCAAAGGAGCATGCCCAGGAATGACAATGTCAACTGCGTTAATAATTCCTTGATGGCGATCCGATATGACACAAATTTCCCTTTAGGGTGGTAATACCTTGGTTCTCAAAAGACGCAAGAACCACTCCCAGTTATCATTTCTCTCCGCCTCAACCAAAGCAAAAGCCAAAGGCAACAACCGGTTATTGGCATCATTTCCTATTGCAACCAAGAGAGTGCCCTTGAATTGTCCGGTCAAGAAGGTGCCATCGATGGAGATGACCGGCCGACAGTGTTGAAAAGCCCTCATGCATTGCTCAAATGCCCAAAATACAGGGCCAAAGACTCGGACCCTCCTTCCATTGTGAATCATTGTTTTTTGCCCATACGGCTCGAACACATGAACCATGCCCGGGTTAGTGGCGGCCATAGCTCCCAACAACCTAGGGAGTCGGTTGTATGCTTGCTCCCAATCACCATACAACATCTTGAATGCGGCTTGCTTCGCCTTCCATGCCTTCCCGTATTTCACCTCGTAGTGAAAGGTCTTGTACGCTTTTTATACTCATTGTTGGAAGTGATGAGATGGAGTTGGAAAGCCTGTAAGCGATGAACTCGGAGGTGAGTTGTCTATGGTTTTGGGACACAATCTCGCCATCAACCCTCTTGCCTCGACACTGGTGAGGTAGACAACTCACAATGTGCCATCCGGGGCCTCCTTCCCATGGTCTTGCACGCACAATCCATGGACATTGTGGATCCTCACACGCAACCGTGTAACGCACCTTGATGTATGAATGAACAACTTTGTGTGGACGATAATGCGTAACCGAATAGTCATCCAACCACATCTTCAATTCCAGGAATGTTTCGAACTTTGACCCGGGCACAATACAGTTCTTCCCATGTTTGTCCCGGTGAGAAGTTGGCCTAACTCCAAGCAATATGCCTTCGCCGCCGTCAACAACGGCTTCATCTGCAAGACTAAGATCCTCGAACAATGATGTCCGGTGATCCCGCCCTAATACCTTCTTGAAAGCTTCGGCATCCTTGGCCGTGAACCCTTCCTCATCAACTTCTTCATCGGGACCGTCATCGTCCGACTCAGAGGCATAGCCACGAGAGTACGGAATGGAATGGTCCATGGTCTCTTGCAAATAATATTTGTCCAAATCACCAAGGTTGTTGTCATGGGGAACAACATCATCATTCCCATCATCCTCATGCTCATTATTCTCCTCTTGCAATGCTTCCTCTTGGAGCTTCGAAATCGGGGTCAATGTTGGCCTCACTTGTTGGGTCAAAAGAGGTTCAATCATCTCATCTTGGTTCATTCGTGGAGGACTACTATCAACAATCGGAGAGGCAACCCGGTTCAAACCCAAGTGCAAGTTAGCATCAACCTTTTTTATGGCAAATAACTCTAGAGCCTTGTCTAGTGATTCGACCACCGTCTCCTTGTATGCAAGCCAACGTTGCTCGGAGTTCACACGCATGGTCTTCCAGCGAATGTGCATTCCAAATCCCACATTATGCCTACCATCAAACTCAACAACATCACTTGGATCCATCCAATTCAAATCTTTTCGGACTTGTTCCAACAACTCCGCATAGCTAGGACTACACTCAAACACCATGTCAAGCTCATCCGGGTCCGGGTCAATATTGCCTTTCAAAAAGGCATCCTTGTCCACGTGATGAACATAAACACATGTTCTTCCCATCCCTAAAAAATTTAAACAACACAACATACAATAAATTCTATAAGAACTCATCCAAAGATTACAACATTTGCATAATCAAATGAACAACCCTAACCCCATCATAACCCTAACACCAACATAACATAACCCTAATCCTTAAATATACAAAGAACCCTAATCCTAACATACAAACAAGCCTAACCCTAAACCTAACAAAGAACCCTAAGCCTAACCCTAGCATACAAACAAGCCTAACCCTAACAAAGTGTAACAAAATCATACAGATCCCAAAATTCATGAAGAACTAGGGTTTGCTCAAACTTACAAAAAAGTGACCAAATGGGAGCATTTTCCGTGGATGAAAGGGAGGGGATCGGGGGAGGTTACCTTCAGGGAGGGATTGGGGTCGAAATCCACGGACGAAACCTTCAGATTTGCTTGATTTGAGGAGGGATTTGAGAAGGAAGGAGAGGGGAACTCGTGGGCGCCGACTCCTCTGTTTTTGCAATGTGGAGGGTGAATGGGGAGGGGGTGGGGGAGGGGGAGGGGGTCGGGCAGCCGCTGGATAAGTCGCTGTGTGGCGCCTAAGAGCTAGGCGCGGGCGCCACACGAAAGGGTTAGGCCGGTGAATTTTTTCGGCGAGCGGTTCACTTTGTGAATTCCTTTCGACTTTAGGTCAAATTTGTCAAAATTGCCACCAGAGGAAGCCTGTAGTAGAAAAATGTGAAGCGGGCGCTTCGCAGATTTAGAAAACCCGAAGTTCTTCGAGTTCACAACGAATTACCACTAAGACGGGTCATATCCCGATTTTTTTTAACATGGCTCATAAACCCCATCACATGCAGTTTTTGGTTGCAGGCCTGAGAAAGAATACATGTGAAGCATTTACCATTAAAGACCGTCTGCTATAGTATATCTAGAGTTAGAGTAAGGCTTGGTTAGGCAATTCAGTCAACAGTTTGTGGATCTCATCACCGGCCATGCAGGTTCCTGCAGCAGTAATCCCAGGACGGCGCCGACCCCATCTGGGTGCTGCAGCATACACCGTTGACATCCTAAAAATAATCATGCGTTACAATGGTGACCATGTCAGTTCAGAAACAGATAAGCACAAGACTTACCATCAGCAACTTAACAGTCGAGTACGAACACAGGTTGTAGCAGCTTAGCCATCAGCAATTTCCTCCCATGATGCATGCCATGAGCAATCTTGTGGCAACGTCCATGGCAGTAGGATTACTCCTCGGTGCCGTGTTCCCAACAGTCAAGGCAGCTTCAGCCAATGCGACGGCAAGCAGGAACACGACGGCGTCGGCGCTGCCACCGTTCGGCACAAACCACACCGTCGGCGACGGTGCTGGGTGGTTGTTTGACGGCAAGGCGAATGCCTCGGCGGCCAACTACTCGGCCTGGGCAGCCAACCGCACCTTCTACCTCGGCGACTACCTCAGTATGTCTTCTTTCACTGCATTTCCTGCAGCTTTGGCCTTTGGCGTGCAGGGGGCAACTCCAAATCTTATTAGCCTCTGTTCGGAACAACTGAATTCGGTGCGAATCTAGCAAGAATTCGTCTCATCGTGCATTACAGGCTTCAAGACCCGCACGGATAACACGGTCGTGCACACGACCAACGCTACGGTATACAAGCTCTGCGGCTACGACGGTGGCGCCACCGGTGGCGGGTGGAAGGCAGAGGAGGCCTTCTTGACGGTGATGCTAGCTGCGGAGGGCGCAAACTACTTCTTCTCGGACGCCGGCGAAGGGGAGCACTGTCGGAGGGGGATGCGGTTCGACGTCACCGTGGCGCGCGGCCGCGGCCTCCCACAAGTACCGCCGTCGTACTACGAGCCGCTGTCCGGCGGGACGGCAGGGAGGGGGCCCATCTGGGTTGCTGTGAACGCTGCCTTTGCTGCTTTGCTGATGCTGTGAATGGCCTCCATTGCCATCAGCTGTTAATCAGCATTCAGAAAACACTTCGGAAAATTGCAACTTCTGTAGCAACCTTGGTCCGTCTCTGTTTGTTCGCTTTTTCCCCTTGATGATACTACGTCCGCAAGTTTTAAGATTATTTCTCAGTCTACTTGAAAGTTTTAAAATCTTATTACATCCGTCCAGATTTATTAGTCCCTCTCGTATTTAACGCCATATTTAATCATGATTTTAAGTTACATATATAGCAGAAATAATATTATTAAAAAATATGTTCAAATATTGTCAGCCCGTCGGCTTCTACCTTCGATTTCTCTCGAGTCTGACAACGCTGCCGCTACGAGTGCGAAGGAATATTAGAGATATATTTGATAGTTAGAGAAAGAAGTTTTTGCCCAAGTCTTGTATCTAATTACGCCAATTGTCTCTCCCCTCTAATCCTTTTACATGCTACCAGACGCAAGTTCCTAGACCTAGCTCGACCAACGCTTCACGAGCCGATCCGTAGCTAGGGTTTGTCCGTCGATCATGTTGATTGACTGCCCTAGAGAGTTTTCTACCCGATCCATTGATCAAGATTTTTCTCTCTCGTTGTTCATTGGATCGGTGTTTTCTTTTTTGGTTTCCCGATCTGAGATCGGTTTGCATCGCCCGCCGCCCGTCGACCCTCGTACGCCTTTGCTCCGACATTGGCGTCAACTACACAGGCCTCTTCTCCGACTACTCGGATTGTGCCTTTTGTATGATGTTTGTGATGTAATGTTAGATCATGTGACCTCTTCTTGATAGTTTAGCTATGTAGTATGACATTTGTATGTCGTACTATTACTCTTGTATCTCATATCATCTTATAGTTGTATATGTTGTGATGTTTACCTTGTCTTTGACATGTGACACTTGCGTGTATAAAATTAGTCACATGTTGGGAACAACACAATATGTGTTTCTATCCTTAGTGGGGATTGCAAAAATCTTCAAAGAAGCTAGAACCACTTGTTGTGTGCTACAGAGAGTCCTACACCAACCTCGCCTCCATCCTGCATCACGCTCCTTCCTGCAGGATTGTGCGTACATCTGGCCGGTGCTACTTGCAAACTGCGTTAGGATTTTTCCCGAAAAGGAGAGGAGATGCAGCACAGTAGAGATAAATATTTCCCTCAGTGAGAACCAAGGTTATCGAATCAATAGGAGAACCACGCAAACTCCCGTCGTCAGCACCTACACACAAAAGAACAAACACTTGCACCCAACGCGAGCAAGAGGGTTGTCAAGCCCCTTGAACTCGTTACTTGCAAGGATTAAATAGTGATAGATAGGTAATATAAATAAAAAATAAAATAACAGCAAATAAATGGCAGCAATATTTTTGGAGTTTTTGTAATATATTTTGTGAAGACCCGGGGCCATAGTTTTCGCTAGAGGCTTCTCTCTTGAAAAAAGCATACGGTGGGTAGACAAATTACTGTTGGGCAATTGATAGAAAAGCGCATAGTTATGAAATATTTATTCACGACAATGATCATGTATATAGGCATCACGTCCATAAGCCAGTAGACCGACTCCCGCCTGCATCTACTACTATTACTCCACCCATCGACCGCTATCCAGCATGCATATAGAGTATTAAGTAAAAACAGAGTAATGCTTAGAGCAAGATGACATGACGTAGACAAAGTAAATCCAATCAATATGAATAAACCCCATCGTTTTTCCCTTAATGGCAGTAATACAATACGTGTCTTGACCCCTTCTGTCAAAATGATAGAGCACCGTAAGATTAAACCCATCACAACGCACAACTCCCGCTGAAGATAAATTAATCTAGTTGGCCAAACCAAACCGATAGATCGGAGAGAAATACGAAGCTATAACAATCATGCGTATAAGAATTCAATAAAGACTCAATATATTTTCATGAATAATCTAAACATAAACCCATAATTCATCGCATCCCAACAAACACACCGCATAGAAGATTACATCGAATAGATCACCGCGGGAATCGCGGTGAACTTTGTATTGAAGATCATAGAGAGAGAGCCATCTAGGTACTAGCTATAGACCTGTAGGTCTATGGTAAACTACTCACACATCATCATGGAGGTGGCAAGGTTGATGTAGATGGCCTCCGTGATCGATTCCCCTGTGACAGATCACCGGAAAAGGTCTCCAGATGGCCTTCCGTCGGAACAGAGGCTTGCGGCTGGCTCTCGGGTGTTTTCCCGATTTCAGAGAATTTATAGTGGTGGAGTTAGGTCAAGATGCGTCGGGAGGTGGTCCCAAGCCATCAGGGCGCGACCACCCCCCTGGGCATGCCCTGTTGGCTTGGTGCCACCTCGTGTGGCCTCCGGTCTCCCTCCGAAGCTTTCAGGTCTTATATTTGTCCAGAAAAAATTATCAAAAAGTTTTGTGGCATTTGGACTTCGTTTGGTACAGTTTTCCTAAAAGGCCAAAAACAAGCAGAAAACAGTAACTGGCACTGGGCACTAGGTTAATAGGTTAGTTCTCAAAAATGATATAAAACAACATATAAGTGCATATAAAGTATCCAAGAATGATAATATAGTAGCATGTAACAATCAAAAAGTATAGATACGTTGGAGATGTATCAGCATCCCCAAGCTTAATTCTTGCTCGTCCTCGAGTAGGTAAATGGTAAAAACAGAATCTTTGATGCGACATGCTACCCAACATGTAATCTCTTTTAGGTATGATCTTTGAGAAACGATGAACTAGTAAACATCAACATAGTAATATCCATAAACATAAACAATATAATCATTAACTTTCAAAATATATGATCCTTAAAGAACGTTACTCCCCACTCATTTTATCATATTAGCATGGCATGACTCCGTCTTCATCACATAAGTACAAATCATGAGCACCATGATGTCAAGTCAGGAAATTGTATCGTACTTCTAACGCGCTTCGACATTTTCAACCTCACTCAATACATGAGTGTGAACCATGGATATAGTGTATGGGTGGAATAGAATATGGCAGTAGAGATCAAAAGTAGTCAAAGTGGAAAGAAAGTCTCGCATCAACTAGGCGGACCAATGGGCTATGGAGATGCCCATGAGTCTATATCAATGCGAGGAGTAGGGATTGCCATGCAACGGATGCACTAGAATTATAAGTGTATGAAAACTCAACGGAAGCTAAGTGGGTGTGCATGCAACTTGCTTGATCATGAAGACCTCGGGCATTTGAGAAAGCCCATCATTGGAATATGCAAGCCAAGTTCTATAATGAAAAATTCCCACTAGCATATGAAAATGACAACTCAGGACACTCTCTATATGAAGAACAAGGTGCCACTTTGAGGCACGAGTGTGGTAAAGGATAGTAGCAAAGTCCCCTTCTCTCTTTTTCTCTCATTTTTTTCTCTTTTTCCTTTCTCTTTTCTTTTCCTTTTTTTCTTTTTTTCCTTGGCGGGCTCATTTGGCCTCCCCCATTTTTCATTTTTCGTCCGGAGCTCATCCCGACTTGTGGGGGAATCTTACTCCATCATACTTTCCTCACTGGGACAATGCTCTAATAATGATGATCATCACACTTTTGTTTACTTACAACTCGATATAACAACTCAAGATAAAACAATTATGACTCTATGTAAATGCCTCTGACAGTGTACCAGGATGTGCAATGATCTAGCGTAACATGTAAAAAATGATGAACGGTGGTTTTTCCATAAATACTATGTCAACTATATGATCATGCAAATCAATATGATGATGAACACACAAGTCATGTGACGAAACGGTGGAAGTTGCATGGCAATATATCTAGGAATGACTATGGACATGCCATGATAGGTATGTATGGTGGCTGTTTTGAGGAAGATATAAGGAGGCTTATGTGTGATAGAGAGTATCATATCACAGGGTTTGGATGCACTGATGAAAGCTGCACCGATCCTCGAGGTGAGAATGGGCAATGCCCGGTACCGAAGAGGCTAGCATTATATGGAAAGGTGAGTGTGCGTGCATCCATGGATTAACATTAGTCATAAAGAACTCATATACTTATTGCAAAGCCTTCTTAGCTCTATCGAAGCAATTACTACCGCATGCCCCTAGGGAGGAGGTTGGGAGGAGTTAACCATCGCGCGCTTCTGACCCGAACAACACTAGGATTTCAACGAGGAATAAGAATGCTCACACATCATCATCATGCCATAACCAATATTTAGATGAGCAACAAGTAATACGCTTTAACTACCGATATTTCTACTAACCAACAATCATGTATGTGACGCCCCCAATTTGACCGTACGTTAATCATACACGCAAATGCGTACGACCAAGATCAGGGACTCACTGGAAGATATCACAACACAACTCTAGACACAAATTAAAATCATACAAGCTTCGTATTACAAGCCAGGGGCCTCGAGGGCTCGAATACATAAGCTCAAATTCAACAAGTCAGTGGAAGCAAATAATATATGCGTACAGACATAAGTTAAACAAGTTTTGCCTTAAGAAGGCTAGCACAAACATAACAACGGATCGAAAGAGGCGAGGTCTCCTGTCTGGGAACCGCCTATCCTACTGCTGGTCGAGGGCAGCCTCCACGTAGTAGTAAGCTCCGGCGGTGGTGTAGTAGTCGTCTCCGGCGTACTCCATCTCCTGGGCTCCATCATCTGAACGCGGTAATCATATCGAGGGGGAAAGAGAATGCAAAGCAGCGGTGATTACTCATCCAACATACTCGCAAGACTGACATCAGAACTATGCTAAGTATGCATCATTATCAAAGGGAAATGGGGGTTATATCTGGACTGACTGCAGAAAGCAAGAATGAGAGGGGGAAGGCCTAGTCCTATCGAAGACTAGCATCTTCAACATCTTGTAGCATTAGAAGAGTGTAGATTGGTATCTCATATGTAACAATATCATTGTAGCAATTTTATTAAGTAACCACGCCCAGAGATCCTTCCTCGTCTCCCTGCGAGAAAGCAATCTCGGAGCCAACATTCATTTCAAATTATCACTTTTAGTTATATTAGCTCGGGATACAACTCCAAGTCGTCCTATTACCGTGGACACGACTATTCGAATAGTTAATTTCATCCCTGCAGGGGTGCACCATGTTTTCCATCAAGCTTGATCACCTTTGGCCGGACACACTTTCCTGGGTCATGCCCGGCCTCGGAGATCAACATGTCGTCGCCCTACCTAGTCTAATCAGAGAGGCCAACCCGCCGGTCTAAATCCTAAGCGCGCAGGGGTCATGGGCCCACTCACCCTTTGCACTCCTGCATGATGCGATGGCGGCCGAGGTCAGTCCTAGCACACTCTAATCCAAGATCTGTGCCGTCACGGACCACTCGGGCATGCGCCGCTCCATTGCTGACGTCCGAAGAGCTTCGGCTGATACAACGACGCCAAGTACCCATAACTTCTCCCACGTGAAGGTTAGTGCGAAAAGGTCAAATGACCAACTCAGATCAAATACCCAAACCATTAGCATTTTATTAATTGCGGTGACGAGCGCGATACACGATATGTGGTCCCGTCGCCCCGTCTCGAGGTCTTGTGTCAAGGGCCAAGAATGCCCGGCCACGCCCCGTCGTATTACACCAAGACCCTCCGGTCTTCCAGACCTCATCATGTATCAACAGTAAAGTAAAAGTAACAGCGTGTATATAACACCAAGGGGGAAACCCGAGGGATTAACCTCGAAGGATCCCACCTGATGTAACCGTCAAGGTGACCAGAGAGGATTCACCCTCGATGGTCTACGCTTGAGGGGTTGCACGACAGAGTCGTCGTCGGGAATGGTGAAGGAGGAATCACCCTCGATAACCACGACCGACTAGCTGCACTACAGAGTTAGCATCATGAGTACTTCACGAGGTGTCACCCTCGGTACTCGATAGTAGCTCTACAAAATCGTACAACTAAGGGGGTGTGCGGTGAAAGTGATGGGCATGGCTGGTCGGTCGATTGACCGAATCTTCGAGTCTTCGAGTCGTCGAGTCGTCGATGAAGAAGCAGGGGCAACTGGGACTAAGGGGGTCACAGGGGATTCATTGATCAACCTATACTAAGCAGTTGATATAACAGCAGGTATAGTAGCAGTTTATCAAAAGCAGGCTATGCATCAGAATAGGAGCTAGCTAATACAGTAGCAAAATCTAATGCAAGAATGAGAGAGAAGAGAACTGGGCGATATCGGGATGATCAAGGGGGGGGGTTGCTTGCCTTGCTGCTCTGCTGCAAAGGCCTGATCGTCAACGGCATAGTCGTACCCGGCAGCAACGTCAGTCTCGGGGTCTACCGGTAAGAAGTGGGGGGAGAAACAATAAATATAAGACAGACAGATGCACACGATGCATGACATAGCAATATGCAGAGCTAGGCATGCACTAACGCAGTATTGCACGTCGCAGACAGATCAGAAGAATATCTGACGATACTTTCCGGGTCTCGGGCTACTACTGTACAGATGAAAACGGTGGAAAAGTTCCACGTTCGTTATGATAGGAGCACGTGACAGACGAACGGACTGCGTATTCGGAACCGTGGGATTTTTTTGAACAACTTTCATGTATAAAATATTTTCATCTGAGTTACAGATTATTTTATATTAATTTTTAAAGTTTTATTAATATTCAGAAATTAAATTGATTTAATTTAATTCAATAATTCTTTATGACATCAGCATGATGTCATGCTGACATCAGCAGTCAACAGGGGGTGACTGGTCAAACTGACCAGTGGGCCCCTGTTGTCAGTGACACATGTTAATTAAAGTTTAATTAGTAATAATCAGAATTAATTAGTGGGGGTGGGACCCACCTGCCATTGAGATTAGTTTAATTAATTAACAAAATTAATTAAACAGTTCTAATTAATAACAGATATGGTTAATTAACATAATTAACCTTAACTAAACTAATTAATTAATTAATTTACTAATTAATATTTTTGTTAATATATATTTTAAAGCATTTTTATTAAAACGTTCTGGGGTGGGCCCCCATTGTCATAGAGTGTGGGGGGGGGGCTCTGTCATTCACACACAGGGGGGTTAGTGGGGGGCCTAATCCCCATCTAACCAGATCGGCCACTGGTGGGGAGGCTGCGGCACACCGGCGACCAGGGGGCGGCGGTGACTAGGCGCGGCGGCAACAGGGCGAGCGGCGCGTGACAGCGGGCATGGACGGGGCGCGGGGCACGCACAGGGGGCGCGGGGCGCGCACAGGGACGCGGGCCAGCCGCGGCGAGCGGCGCACGGCGGCGCTAGCGGGGAGGGTGCGGGGCGCGGCGGTGGCCGGCGCGTGCAGCAACACGCGGCAGCGGCAGCGGGTCATGGCAGGCGGGCAGCAGCGAGGGTCGTGGGGGCCAGCGGTCAGGACAGGCGCGGGCGTGCGGGGTGCGTCGGTGCGCGGCCGCGGTGAGCCAGGGGCGCGGTGGCCGGTGGGCGTGCGCGTGCGGGCGCGCGCATGGATGTGCGGGAGGGCGAGCGACGGCGTTGCGAGGTGCGGCCGGAGGCCACAGCGGGCGCGGCGAGCGCGGGGTAAGAGAGGGGGGAGGGGCGCCTCACATCTCCTGCAGAGGGGGGGGCAATGGGCTCGGGGAGGGGTGGCGACGCGATCCGATTGGGGAGGAGGCGAGGAGGCGCGGTGGCCGGCGGCGCAGCGCCGTCGACGGGGGTTCGGCCCCGGTCCGATCTGGATCGGGGAGGGGGAGGGGAGAGGGAAGAGGGGATCGGGGGGAAGTGGGGCTGCCGGCTAGGGTTGGGTGGGGGTGCGGGGGTTATGACCCCGGGGCTGGTTGGGCCGGCCTGCGACCCTACTGGGCTGGGGGCCCAGTAAGGGGGGATGGGGCTTTGTTTCTTTTCTTAAAAAAACCTTTTCTGGTTTTCCCTTTTAAAATAGTTTCTGATTTTATTTAAAAGAGCGACAAAAACCTTTATAAAAATTATGGCACCTGGCCCAATATTTATAATGTAATGAAAGACAGTGACACAAAAAGGTTGAAAGCCTTCCAAAATAAAAAGGGCATTTATTAATTGAAATGGCCTCTGCTTTATTTATTTTTAAGGCCCCAAAACAATTTATCAAAAGGGGTGTTTCAAATTTAAAATAGCTTAGGGAATATTTGTAAGCTAAGCAAGATTTTTAAATTGAAGTTTGCAAAACTTTTAAATCCACCTTTGAAATGAATTTTGAATTGCAATGGAATTGAATTGCATTCGATTCCAACAGTGATCACATGTGGCTTAGCAAAAGTATTAGCTTAATCCTAGCCATCACTGTAGCTTAATTACAATCATCACTGTAGCACTGAAACCAGGGTGTTACAACTCTCCCCTACTAAAAGAAATTCTCGTCCCGAGAATTAAGAGGTAGAAGGAAGAAGATCAGGATATTCTGCCCGAAGGTTATCCTCGCGTTCCCAAGTGGCATCATCTTCAGAATGATTTGACCACTGTACTTTGAAGAACTTGGTAACCTTCTGACGGGTCCGACGTTCTGTTTCATCAAGAACGCGGATCGGATGCTCTTTGTAAGTGAGATCATCCTGCACTTCAATCAATTCGGGATCTACCTCATGATGCGGATCCTTGAAGCAACGACGAAGTTGCGACACATGGAAGACATCATGGATATGGGAGAATTTTGGTGGCAGCTCCAATTTATAAGCCACATGCCCACGCCTTTCAATAATGCGGAAGGGACCAACATAGCAAGGAGCTAGCTTGCCCTTGACTCCGAACCGATGAGTGCCTCTCAAAGGAGTAACAAGCAGATAAGCCTTATCACCAGTTTGATAGGTTGAACCCCAGTGTTTCTTGTCATAATTGCTCTTCTGACGGGACTGGGCCGCCTTGAGATTATCCCGAACAATGCGGACTTGCTCTTCAGCTTGTTGGATAATGTCCGGACCAATGACTGCACGTTCCCCAGTTTCTGACTAGTTCAGAGGGGTTCGGCATTTACGTCCATATAACACTTCAAAGGGGGCCATCTTCAAGCTGGCTTGATAGCTGTTGTTATAAGAAAATTCAGCATAAGGAAGAGATTCTTCCCACTTCTTGCCGAAAGAGATAACACAAGCCCGTAGCATGTCTTCAAGGATTTGATTAACTCGTTCAACTTGACCTTGCGACTGAGGGTGATAGGCAGTGCTCCAGGTAATATGAGTTCCCATTGTTTCTTGGAAACTGTCCCAGAACTTGGAGGTGAAAATACTGCCACGGTCTGAACTGATTTCCTTTGGAATGCCATGGAGTGAAACAATCCTTGAGGTATACAAGGCTGCCAATTGACTGGCCGTAATTGTCTCCTTGACTGGCAGGAAGTGTGCGACCTTTGAGAATTGGTCGATGACGACAAAGATAGCATCATTACCCTTCTACGACTTTGGAAAACCCGTGACGAAGTCCATCTGAATCTTGTCCCATTTCCATTCAGGAATAGGGAGTGGTTGTAGAAGTCCAACAGGTTTCTGATGTTCAGCTTTGACCCGGCGACAAACGTCACATTCTTCAATATAGCGAGCAATGTCTTGCTTCATACCAGACCACCAGTAATTTTGATGGATGTCCAGATACATCTTAGTACTGCCCGGATGAATAGAGAGAGGGGTGTCGTGAGCTTCTTTCATCACCTTCTCTGTCATAAGTTCAAAACAGGGAACCACAAGGCGATCCTTGAAGTACAATGCTCCATCTTCACCAAGCGAGAATTCCTTGAATTTCTCTAAATTAATATCCTCTTTCATTCTAAGGATGTAAGCATCCTTGTCTTGGGTGGACTTAATAGCTCTCAGGAGAGTCGGTTCCATGACAAGGTTATTAAGGGAACCTTGTGGAACAATGTGAAGATTCAACTTGCGGAGCTCTTCATGAAGGCGGGGGTTAGCCTTTTGAACTATATGATTATTGCAATAAGCCTTTCGACTCAAGGCATCTGCCATAACATTAGCCTTGCCAGGGGTATAAGATATACCGAAGTCATAGTCCGAAACTACTTCCATCCATCGCCTCTGACGGAGATTTAGGTCTGGCTGAGTAAACAGGTACTTCAGGCTTTGATGGTCAGTATATATCTCGCATCGATTACCAATAAGGTAATGTCACCATAACAACAAGGCATAGATCACCGCGGCAAGTTCAAGGTCATGCATTGGATAATTCTCTTCATGCGGACGCAACTGTCGCGAAGCATAAGCAATCACTCTGCGTTCTTGCATTAGGACACAGCCTAATCCTTGACGGGATGCGTCGCAATAAATGATGAAGTCCTTTTGAGAATCCGGAGGAGCAAGCACTGGAGCAGATGTTAGCTTGTCCTTGAGTGCTTGGAAACTTTCCTGACATTTGTCTGTCCATTCAAACTTAACGCTCTTGTGAAGTAGATTGGTCAATGGCTTGGCAATCTTGGAGAAGTTCTCGACAAAACGACGGCAATAGATGGCGAGTCCGAGAAAACTTCTGACTTGCTTGACATTCTTCGGGGGAGTCCAGTCAAGAATAGCCTGAACTCATTCTGGGTTGACGGCAATACCATCTTTGGAGATCACATGACCAAGATATGTCACTTCGTCCAACCAGAACTCACACTTGGAATACTTGGCATATAGCTGATGCTCTCGAAGCTTTTCCAGCACAAGATGAAGATGTTCAGCATGCTCTTCTTTGTTCTTGGAGAATACCAGAATATCATCCAGATAAACCACGACGAATTTATCGAGGTAGTCCATGAAGATATAATTCATCAACCGAGAGAAGGTTGCTGGAGCATTTGTTAAACCGAAAGACATGACGGTGTATTCGTATGAACCATAGCGAGTAACAAATGCAGTCTTAGGGATATCTTCTTCACGAACACGGATCTAATGGTAACCCAACCTCAAGTCAAGTTTAGAGAATATTGAGGAACCAGCAAGTTGATCATATAAATCATTGATCCGAGGAAGCGGATATTTGTTCTGAATGGTTGCCTGGTTGATGGGACGGTAGTCTTGGACCAAACGATTCATACCATCCTTCTTCTTAACAAACAGAGAAGGCGCTCCCCAAGCAGAGGAACTCGGGCGTATGAAATCCATGCGAAGCGAATTGTCGATTTCTTGCTTAAGCTCAAGGAGCTCATGAGGAGGCATCTTATAAGGACGCTTGGCTATAGGCGTGGTACTGGGTACCAAGTCGATGACAAACTCGAGAGCTCTAGCAGGTGGAATCCCTGGGAGTTCTTCTCGAAAGACATCCTGGAAGTCCCGTACAACAGGAATGTTTTCTATCCCCGCCAGAGGTGACTCATTTAAAGCATTCATGGCATATAGTCGAGCTTCAACATCTCGAACAAGATGAGCATGGTAGCTGACTATCTCATTCGAAGGATGCAGAAGGTGGACAGTTTTGGTGGCACAAATGATCGAAGCAGTATGTGCTTTCAACCAATCCATTCCCAGAATAAGGTCGATCTTGGAAGACTTCAATATAATGGGGGAAGCATGGAATTCCAGTCCTTCTATTTCAATGGGGACATCGTGACAAACCATGGAGGTTCGACATTGGCCCGCGGGGGTGTTTACCACTATTGGAATGTTCATCTCCTCGTACTTAATGCCATGCATGTATGCAAAATCTTCAGACATAAAAGAATGTGATGCTCCTGTATCAAACAATACAGAAGCTGGAGTTGAGTTGACGAGAAGAGTACCCATCACAGTAGCAGGCTGGTCTTGAGCTTCATTCAGTTCAGTATTGTTAGCTTGAGCACGACCCTGAGCAGGCCTGGCATTGTTGTTGCGGGCTGGTTGGAAGGCAGTGCAAGTTGATTCTGATTCTGCCTGCATTCTCTGGCACGGTGTCCTAGACGACCACACTTGAAGCACAGCCCATCCTCAGGACGAGAAGGGGGAACAGGAGCTCGTGGTGGCAGAGCTGGGAGCCTCGGCTGCCTAGGTGGGGGTGAAGGCAGACGAGGTGCAGCATAGGACTACCTTGGAGCAGGAAGAGGTGCATGGTACATGTTGTGGGGAATCCAGATCTTGCGCTTCTGACTTCCTGAGCCCGAAGATGAGCCCATGTCACGGCTGCGCTTGCTGCTGTCCTTGTAGTCCTACATACTTGTTTCCACTTGAATGGACTTGTTCACCAAGGTGGCAAAGTTATCAAAGTCTTGAACAAGGAGTGCCAGCTTGATATCCGAGTGGAGGCCTTCACGGAACTTCTCCTGCCTACGAGCATCAGTGGCAACGTTTTCTTCAGCATAGCGAGATAAGTCTAGAAATTCCCGCTGATAAGCATCCACAGCTTGTTGCCCTGGACTAGGTTGCGGAACTCACACTTCTTCTTGTCCATCGGTCCCTGAGGAATGTGACGAGCACGGAATGCATCTTGGAACTCCGGCCAGGTGATGATTGTCCCAACAGGCTGTGAGCGCCTGTGACTGTCCCACCATTGAGCAGCGGGACCCTTCAGAAAGTACGAGGCAAATGTGACATAGCTAGCCACTAGGGCGCCTGAAGACTCCATCTCATAAGTGATGTCACGGAGCCAGTCATCTGCGTCAAGCGGCTGAGTTGAGCTGCGGTAGATCGCAGGGTTGAGGTACATGAAGTCCTGCAGAGTCATTAGGGCTGGCTGCTGATTCATATTTGGCCTCGGGAACTGATCTATGATCCCTTGCATAAACTGGTGGTTCATCTCAAACTACTGCATCATTCCAGCCATGTATTCAGGTGGAGGTGGTGGTTCAGGCGCACCACGACCATGACCAGCTGGCCTAACCATTCTGTCAAATTTTTAACATTGGTAGTTTAGCATTGAGTAATTGCAAAGACAAAGAATCATTCATGAAGTAAATTGCATAAAGGAGGAAGTGCAATAGGTACGACATAGTAGTTCAAATTCAACATACAGATCCATACATAGGTCTATTACAAACCATAAGTCCGTTACAAAATAGACGATAGGTCCGGCATGAAAATAACTTAGACAACTAGGCAGCGCGCAGGCACGCGTTAGAGGGATACAACAACGGGACATAGCGATATGCTACATCAACGTCGGGGACAACGAAAGAACCCACGGAACTGCACGTGGCCCTGAATGTGAAACCTGGGGGCAGGGTTCTGCATCCCGTGCACACCCTGATGTAGAATCTAGTACCCAACGGGGAGCGCAGGTCCATGTGCCGGAGTACGACCTCCAACAACAGGCCACTCAAGACCTGGTGGAAACTCTGTCCGACGCGGGTGAAGAATGTACTCCGGATGTATCCCCGCACGGACTGCTGGCAACAACTGCTCCATAGCCTGATAAAGACGAGCATGGGTGGTGTACAGCTCGACGTTAAGAGCTCGGACAGTGCGATCCAGTGCCTCGGTGTACTGAACCAGAACCTGTGGGTCGTAGCGACGACTCGCGTAGGGGGTGCAGACAACAGTGTAGGATCGGTCGTTGCGCTGCCGCATGAAAGGGGTGCAGACCTCAGCGTCGGCTGCAGTATCAACTCCAGCAGGAACATACGGGATGTATCTGAATGCCGTCTCCTCCAAACAGGGGTTCGCTGCATGGAGACGAACAATAGCAGCATAGGTAGCATCATGTACTGCCATCTCAACGGTCACTCCAATGCCACGAAAGGTGTGCAGCTCAGTGATGGAGAGGTCTCGCCGATCCTAGATAACCATCTCAGCTTCATACTGTTCCTGGTTGAACTCGCGGTAGTCCTCGTAAACAGTGTACTCGGGGTACCTGCGATATCCCAGCCTGATCAAGAGGTTGACCAGAATGGCCGGGAACCCAGTCATATCGTGAGCCAAAGTCAGACGAACGACCTGCCTAGCGGGACGCATCTATAACAAGAAGATTTAAAGATGTCAAATGACAGTGTGTGCATCATAACTTCAAAGGAAAACAATTGTCGACGAAACAAATCTCCGGTGGATGTGATCACGAGAGCCTAATGTTAGGGTTAGCAAAATATTTAACCCGAAAGAGAAGAGAGATCAGAACCCAGAGTATAGACGAGGAATAAAAGATCCTAATACCACCCGATTGAGATGTGGGCCCGTAAGCCACACAACTATGTTAGTAAATGTTTTTTGATGACTAGACTCAACTTCGGCCAAGGAGTTGGAAATGGGGCTACCTACAGGCAGTCGGCTCTGATACCAACTTGTGACGCCCCCAATTTGACAGTACGCTAATCATACACGCAAATGCATACGACCAAGATTAGGGACTCACTGGAAGATATCACAACACAACTCTAGACGCAAATTAAAATCATACAAGCTTCATTTTACAAGCCAGGGGCCTCGAGGGCTCGAATACATAAGCTCAAATTCAACAAGTCAGCGGAAGCAAATAATATCTGAGTACAGACATAAGTTAAACAAGTTTTGCCTTAAGAAGGCTAGCACAAACATAACAACGGATCGAAAGACGCGAGGCATCCTGCCTGGGAACCTCTTATCCTACTCTGGTCGGGGGCATCCTCCACGTAGTAGTAAGCTCCGGCGGTGGTGTAGTAGTCGTCTCCGGCGTACTCCATCTCCTGGGCTCCATCATCTGAACGCGGTAATCGTATCGAGGGGGAAAGAGAATGCAAAGCAGCGGTGAGTAGTCATCCAAAGTACTCGCAAGACTGACATCAGAACTATGCTAAGTATGCATCATTATCAAAGGGAAATGGGGGTTATATCTGGACTGACTGCAGAAAGCAAGAATGAGAGGGGGAAGGCCTAGTCCTATCGAAGACTAGCATCTTCAACATCTTGCAGCATTAGAAGAGTGTAGATTGGTATCTCATATGTAACAATATCATTGTAGCAATTTTATTAAGTAACCACGCCCAGAGATCCTTCCTCGTCTCCCTACGAGAAAGCAATCTCGGAGCTAACATTCATTTCAAATTATCACTTTTAGTTATATTAGATCGGGATACAACTCCAAGTCGTCCTGTTACCGTGGACACGGCTATTCGAAAAGTTAATTTCATCCCTACAGGGGTGCACCACGTTTTCCATCATGCTTGATCACCTTTGGTCGGACACACTTTCCTGGGTCATGCCTGGCCTCGGAGATCAACACGTCGTCGCCCTACCTAGGCTCAACAGAGAGGCCAGCCCGCCAGTCTAAATCCTAAGCGCGCAGGGGTCATGGGCCCACTCACCCTTTGCACTCCTACACGATGCGAGGGCGGCTGAGGTCAGTCCTAGCACACTCTAATCCAAGATCTGTGCCGTCACGGACCACTCGGGCGCGCGCCGCTCCATTGCTGACGTCCGAAGAGCTTCGGCTGATACAACGACGCCGAGTACCCATAACTTCTCCCACGTGAAGGTTAGTGTGAAAAGGTCAAATGACCAACTCAGATCAAATACCCAAACCATTAGCATTTTATTAATTGCGGTGACGAGCGCGATACACGATATGTGGTCCCGTCGCCCCGTCTCGAGGTCTTGTGGCAAGGGCCAAGAATGCCCGGCCATGCCCCGTCGTATTACACCAACACCCTCCGGTCTTCCAGACCTCATCATGTATCAACAGTAAAGTAAAAGTAACAGCGTGTATATAACACCAAGGGGGAAACCCGAGGGATTAACCTCGAAGGATCCCACCTGATGTAACCTTCAAGGTGACCAAAGAGGATTCACCCTCGATGGTCTACGCTTGAGGGATTGCACGACACAGTCGTCGTCGGGAATGATGAAGGAGGAATCACCCTCGATAACCATGACCGACTAGCTGCACTACAGAGTTAGCATCATGAGTACTTCACGAGGTGTCACCCTCGGTACTCGATAGTAGCTCTACAAAGTCGTACAACTAAGGGGGTGTGCGGTGAAAGTGACGGGCATGGCTGGTCGGTCGATTGACCGAGTCTTCGAGTCTTAGAGTCGGCGATGAAGAAGCAAGGGCAACTGGGACTAAGGGGGTCACAGGGGATTCATTGATCAACCTATACTAAGCAGTTGATATAACAACAGGTATAGTAGCAGTTTATCAAAAGCAGGCTATGCATCAGAATAGGAGCTAGCTAATACAGTAGCAAAATCTAATGCAAGAATGAGAGAGAAGAGAACTGGGCGATATCGGGATGATCAAGGGGGGTGGGGTTGCTTGCCTTACTGCTCTGCTGCAAAGGCCTGATCGTCAACCGCATAGTCGTACCCGGTAGCAGCGTCAGTCTCGGGGTCTACCAGTAAGAAGAGGGGGGAGAAACAATAAATATAAGGCAGACAGATGCACACGATGCATGACATGGCAATATCCAGAGCTAGGCACGCACTAACGCAGTATTACACGTCGCAGACGGATCGGAAGAATATCTGACGATATTTTCCGGGTCTTGGGCTACTACCGGACAGATGAATATGGTGGAAAAGTTCCATGTTCGTTATGATAGGAGCACGTGGGAGACGAACGGACTGCGTATTCTGAACCGTGGGATTTTTCTGAACAACTTTCATGTATAAAATATTTTCATCTGAGTTACAGATTATTTTATATTAATTTTTAAAGTTTTATTAATATTCAGAAATTAAATTGATTTAATTTAATTCAATAATTCTTTATGACATCAGCATGATGTCATGTTGACATTAGCAGTCAACAGGGGTTGACTGTTCAAACTGACCAGTGGGCCCCTGTTGTGAGTGACACAGGTTAATTAAAGTTTAATTAGTATTAATCAGAATTAATTAGTGGGGTGGGACCCACCTGTCATTGAGATTAGTTTAATTAATTAACAAAATTAATTAAACATGTCTAATTAATAACAGATATGGTTAATTAACATAATTAACCTTAATTAATTAATTGATTGATTAATTAATTTACTAATTAACATTTTTGTTAATATATATTTTAAAGCATTTTTATTAAAACGTTCTGGGGTGGGCCCCCATTGTCATAGAGTGGGGGGGGCTCTGTCATTCACACACAGGGGGGGGGGGTTAGTGGGGGGCCTAATCCCCACTAACCAGATCGGCCACAGGTGGGGAAGCAGGGCCTCACCGGCGACCAGGGGGCGGCGGTGGCTAGGCGCGGCGGCGCGGGGAGCGAGCAGGGGCGGCAACAGGGCAGGCTGCGCGCGACAGCGGGCGTGGACGGGGCGGGCGCGTGCAGCAACACACGGCAGCAGCAGCGGGGCATGGCGGGCGAGCAGTAGCGAGGGCCGCGGGGGCCAGCGGCCAGGACAGGCGCGGGCGTGCGGGGTGCGCCGGTGCGCGGCCGCGGTGAGCCAGGGGCGCGGTGGCCGGTGGGCGTGCGCGTGCGGGCGCGCGCACGGATGTGCGGGAGGGCGAGCGACGGCGTTGCGAGGGGCGGTCGGAGGCCGCAGCGGGCGCGGCGAGCGCGGGGTAAGAGAGGGGGAGGGGCGCCTCACATCTCCTGCAGAGGGGGGGCAATGGGCTCGGGGAGGGGCGGCGATGCGATCCGGTTGGGGAGGAGGCGAGGAGGCACGGTGGCCGGCGGCGCAGCGCCGGCGACGGGGGTTTGGCCCCGATCCGATCTGGATCGGGAAGGGGGAGGGGAGAGGAGAGAGGGGATCGGGGGGAGTGGGGCTGTCGGCTAGGGTTGGGTGGGGGTGCGAGGGTTATGACCCCGGGGGCTGGTTGGGCCGGCCTGCGGCCCAACTGGGCTGGGGGGCCAGTAAGGGGGGAGGGGGGAAGGGGGCTTTGTTTCTTTTCTTAAAAAAAACCTTTTCTGGTTTTCCCTTTTAAAATAGTTTCTGATTTTATTTAAAAGAGCGAAAAAAACCTTTATAAAAATTATGGCACCTGGCCCAATATTTATAATGTAATGAAAGACAGTGACACAAAAAGGTTGAAAGCCTTCCAAAACAATAAGGGCATTTATTAATTGAAATGGCCTTTGCTTTATTTATTTTTAAGGCCCCAAAACAATTTATCAAAAGGGGTGTTTCAAATTTAAAATAGCTTAGGGAATATTTGTAAGCTAAGCAAGATTTTTAAATTGAAGTTTGCAAAACTTTTAAATCCACCTTTGAAATGAATTTTGAATTGCAACGGAATTGAATTGCATTCGATTCCAACAGTGATCACATGTGGCTTAGCAAAAGTATTAGCTTAATCCTGGCCATCACTATAGCTTAATTACAATCATCACTGTAGCACTGAAACGAGGGTGTTACAATGTACTCATGTCCTTTCATATTACTACATCAATATCATTAACTCACAATTTCTCTTGTAAGGTGAGCTTACATGAAGGTTTTGATTATACACTCCTTGAATACCTATCATTTTTGGACCAATCTTATAACCCATGCAAATTATCGTTACTATTTATTAAGACTCTCAAACAAGTTTAAGTGAAGCACGAGAGTTCAATTATTTCTATAAAATCTACACGCCACCGTGCTCTAAAAGATATAAGTGAAACACTAGAGGAACTGCTTAGCTCAAAAGATATAAGTGAAGCACATAGAGTATTCTAACAAATCATGATTGACATGTGTCTCTCTCAAATAGGTTTTTTCATCAAACAATGATTGTGGCAATCTAAAAATAAAACAAACTACAATACATGCCGCTCCAAGCAAAACACATATCATGTGATGAATAAAAATATAGCTCCAAGTGACATACCGATGGAATGGAGACAAAAGAGGGGATGCCTTCCGGTGCATCCCCAAGCTTAGATGCTTGAGTCTTCCTATAATTTTACCTTGGGGTGCCTCGGGCATCCCCAAGCTTATGCTTTTGCCGCTCCTTATTCCTTCATCCATTGTGATCGCACCCAAAACTTGAAAACTTCACCACACAAAACTCAACAGAAAACTCATGAGATCCGTTAGTATAATAGGTAAATAAAAAACTTTAGGTACTGTTATAAATTGATTCATATTTTATTATTGCATAAGGTACTTTATTCTAACTTCTCTATGGCTTGGACCCCCCGATACAATTCATAATCTCATCAAAACAAGCAAACTATGCAAGCAAAAACAGAACAATCTGTAATGATCTGCACAAACACCATACTTATGTAACTACAAAAATTCTAAAAAATTAGGGAAACGTGGTAAATGTGTGTACCAATACTGTGTAAAAACTTCATATCAAAAAGTCATTCTAGTATAATGATAGAAATTATGCACTGGACGCAAAACTTTCTGCTTTTTGCACCGTATCAATTCTACTATCTTCCAAATCAATCCCAAAGGCTTTACTTGGCGCAAACACTTATTAAAAGATAAAAACACAATCATTACAGTATAAATAATCATGTAAACACAACAAGACAGAAAGTAAAAAACAAAAAATCAAAGATAACTATTGGGTTGCCTCCCAACAAGCGTTATCGTTTTATGCCCCTAGCTAGGCATAATGCATAGTATCAAGTGTTGTCATCCTTGACACTCAGTCCATAGTTGTCCCTCATGATAGATTAATAAGGTGGTTTAATTCTATTTCTAGGGAAGTGTTCCATCCCTTTCTTTAGTGGGAATTGGAATCTTATGTTTCCCTCCTTCATATCAATAATAGCACCTATAGTTCGTAGGAAAGGCCTACCAAGTATTATTGGACAAGACGGATTGCATTTAATATCAAGCACAATGAAATCCATGGGCACATAATTTCTATTATCAAGAATAAGCACATCATTTATTATAACCAATGGTTTCTTAATAGTGGAATCCGCTAAGTGCAAGTTAAGGGAACATTCATTTATATCTGTGAGACCTAGCACATCACATAAAGATTTTGGTGTAGTGGAAATGCTAGCACCAAGATCACACAAAGCATTGCATTCATATTCTTTAAGATTTATTTTAATAGTAGGTTCCCACTCATCATGCAACTTTCTAGGAATAGAAACTTCTAACTCAATTTTTCTTCATGAGCTTTCAACATAGCTTCTACGATATGCTTAGTAAAAGCCTTATTTTGTTCATAGGCATTGGGTGAGCTAATTATGGATTGCAGAAACGAAATACATTTTACTAAAGAGAAACTATCATAATTAAAGTCCTTGTGATCCAAGGTAGTGGGTGCATCACTAGCTAAAGTTTTGACCTCTCCAAACCCACTTTTTCATTTTTATCATTAAGATCATCACCCTCCGAGCAAATGGGACACCTTCTACTTAAAGTTGACTCCTCTCCAGTCCCTTTATCATCTATTTTCATATTATTAAACAAGTATTCAATGGAGAAGAACCCATCATTTCAATATAATCATCATGATTGCGATAAAAACCGGGAGGAAGCGCCTTTTCTAGGAATTCTCGCTTAGCTCTTTTCCTAGTTGTACTCTCCTTACTTTAATTAATATATATTTGGGTGGATTTAATAGACTCATTAATATCATTCTTGGGTGGCAAATTTTTACTTTTAAGAGTTTCCACATCATGAGCAATCCTATCCACGTTTCTAGCCATATCGTCAACTTTATGCAATTTTTCTTCTACCATAGTGTTGAAAATCTTTTGAGAACTAATAAATTCTTTAATGGTGTTCTCAATATCAGTAGGTATCCTATTATTATTGGATGAATTTCCATAGGTATTACCATAATAATTGCTATAATTATTAGAGGAATTACCGGGGTACGACCTAGCATTGAAATTACCTCCATAAGCATTATTGTTGAAATTATTTCGCGAGACAAAGTTCACGTCAATAGCATCATTATTTTGCTCAATCAAAGTACACAAAGGCATATAATTGGGATCAACTTGAGCATTCTTATTTGCAATCATATTCATAAGAGCATCCATTTTATCACCCAAAGTAGTAATTTCTTCGACGCAATTTACCTTCTTACCAGTTGGAGCTCGCTCGGTATGCCATTGAGAATAATTTGTCATGATATTGTCCAGAAGTTTTTAAGCCTCTCCTAATGTAACCTCCATAAAGGTACCACCTACAGCAGAATCTAGAAGGTTTCTCGACACAAAGTTTAGTCCCGCATAGAAATATTGTATAATCATCCATAAGTTCAAACCATGAGTGGGACAATTTTTAATCATCATTTTCATTCTCTCCCATGCCTGTGCAACATGTTCTTGCTCATGTTGTTTAAAATTCATAATTTGGTTTTGGAGAGATATAATTTTAGCGGGAGGAAAATACTTGGCAATAAAAGCATCCTTACACTTATCCCATGTTCCAATACTATTGCGAGGCAAGGATGAAAACAAAGTTTTAGCTTTATATCTTAGTGAAAAGGGAAATAATTTTAATTTAACCACATCATTATCCATGTCCATTTTCTTTTGCATGTCACATAATTCAACAAAGGTGTTGAGATGCGAAGTGGGGTCCTCATTAGGACTTCCCAATTTTTTTTCTTTCATAACAAGATTTATCGAAGCGGCATTGATGTCATAAAACTCCGCACTAGTGGCGGGTGGTACGGGAGTACTAATAAAATCATTATTAGTAGTATTTGAAAAGTCACACAACTTAGTAGTATCTTGAGACATGGCGACGAAACAAGTAAACTAGCAAGCAAACGCGTAGATAAGATAGTAAACTAGATAACTAAGCAAACAAGCTAATAGAAATATTTTTGTATTTTTTATTTCTATATAATTAAAATACAATAGAAAATAAAAAGTATAACAAGTGAATGATAATTTGTGCGAAGGTACTTGATAAGAATTTGATGATGTCTCCCCGGCAACAGCGCCAGAAATTCTTCCTGCTACTTGTAAACTGCGTTGGGATTTTTCCCGAAGAGGAGAGGAGATGCAAAATAGTAGAGATAAATATTTCCCTCAGTAAGAACCATGGTTATCGAACCAATAGGAGAACCACGCAAAATCTTGTCGTCAGCACCTACACACAAAAGAGCAAACACTTGCACCCAACGCGGGCAAGAGGGTTGTCAAGCCCCTTGAACTTGTTACTTGCAAGGATTAAATAGTGATAGATAGGTAATATAAATATAAAATAAAATAACAGTAAATAAATGGCAGCAATATTTTTGGAGTTTTTTTAATATATTTTGTGAAGACCCGGGGGCCATAGTTTTCGCTAGAGGCTTCTCTCTCGAAGAAAGCATACGATGGGTAGACAAATTACTGTTGTGCAATTGATAGAAAAGCGCATAGTTATGAAATATTTAGTCACGACAATGATCATGTATATAGGCATCACATCCATAAGCAAGTAGAACGAATCCTATATTCTCTCCATGATCCATATGCACAAAAGTTTTACAATCTTCCAAGATATTGGGATTAACATCAACTAAAGTCCTTACCTCTCCAAACCCACTTTTATCAATAAAATCATAAGATTATCACTCTATGGATATGTGGGATTCCTTTTACCTAAAGTTCGCATCTTCCAAACCCACTTTCAATACTATTGCAAATTTTATTATCAATAGTAGATTCACGATGAAGCTTAAATAACTTCTCAAGATCAAAATAAACATCATCACCCCAATCACGATAGTTAGCACAATTAACTTTCATGGAAATCATTTAACAACCTTGCAATCATGATTTTCATTCAATAAATGTATCTCATTAGCATTTATTTTTTATAACTTCTTCATTATTAGCTATTGGTTTACGACAAGCAGCAAATTTAGCAAGTTGATGAGGATCCATATTCTTTTGCTTTCTTCTAAATTTCTTGAGTCAACATGAAAGATAGCACACAAGATAGTTTCTATTTTTTAAATTTTTTTGTAAAATGAAAATAAAAGCAAGTAATAAGTAGAGCAAGTAAATGATAATGTGTGAAGGAACCTTCAATATGTTTGATAGCTTCCCCGGCAATGGCGCCAGAAATTCCTTCTACTACTTGTAGATGCATGGGGTTTTTCCCGAAGAGGGAGGGATGAAATGGTACAATAGTGGTAGGTATTTCCCTCAGTTTTTGGAAGCGATACAAACACCCGATCAACGGTTCATGCACACACAAGAGCAAATGCTTTCACCCAACACGGGCAAGAGGGTTGTCAAGCACTTTGTACTCGTTAATTGTAAGGATGAAATCTTGATAGAGTAGGATAAATAAATACTAAATAAAAGGAAATAGATAACATCAAATATTTTTAATTATTATTTATATATAAAATATGAAGATGGACCTGGGGGCCATAGCGTTCACTAGAGGCATCTCTCTCATGAGCATAGTAGCAGTGGGTGCATAAATCATTGTTGGACAATTGGTAGAAAAGCAAATAATTATGTGATCATTCATGGCATGATCTATATATAGGCATTACGTCCGTGACAAGTAGACTGAAATGATTCTGCGTCTACTACTATTACTCCACCAATCGACCGCTATCCAGCATGCATCTATGGTATTAAGTTCATGACAAATAGAGTAATGCTTTAACCAAGATGACATAATATAGACAAAGTAAGACAAGAAATATGTTCAGACCCCGTCGTTTTATCCTTATTAGCAACAATACAAATACGTGCCTTGCTACCCCTTCTGTCACGAGGTGAGGAGTACACCGCAAGATTGAACCTACTACTATGCTCCATTCCCTCTGATGATCTACTCATCTACTTGGCCAAAGCAAACTTATAGATCGGAAATCATACATAGCTATATGAAATCACACATAATAAATCTCAGATTGGACAAATTACTTTCAATGAATAATATGAACATAAACTCGCAATTCATCGGATCCCAACAAATACACCACAAAAGTTACATCGAATAGGTCTCCGAACAGATCATTGTATTAAAGATCAGACGAGACAAAGACAGAGAGAGAGAGAGAGAGAGAGAGAGAGACATCTAGCTACAGCTATGGACCTATAGGTCCTGTAGGACTACTCACACATCATGTCGGAGGCAGGAAGGTTGATGAAGGTGGCCGCCGTGATGGATTCCCCCTCCGACAGAGTACCGTAAAAGGCCTCCAGATGGGATCGCAGCGGAACATAGACTTGCGGCGGTGGAAAAGTGTTTCGGATGCCCCTATAGGGTATTTAGGATATTTGGGGATTTATAGAGCGAAGGCGGCAGAGGGGACCCACGAGGAAGTCACAAGGGGGGGGGCACACCCGTACCCTTGTGGCTGCCTCGTGTGGCGTCTAGTCTCCCTCCAAAGCTCCCAGGTCTTCTTTTGGTCCAGAAAAAATCATCAAAAAGTTACGTCATGTTTGGACTCCATTTGGTACTGATTTTCTGTAAAACCAAAACACGCAGAAAACAACAACTGGTATTGGGCACTGAGTTAATAGGTTAGCTCCGTAAAATGATATAAATGGCATATAAAGCATACAAGAATGATAAAATAGTAGCATGAAAGCATCAAAGTTCATAGATATGTTGGAGATGTATCAGCCACCACATTGAAGTTGAAGCCGACGGTCGCCATCTCTTTGTCTCCCTCTTATTTCTCCTTCGAGCTCGTGTCCACGAAGCTCGGAGGCTCATCGGCTGTGATGTGTGCCCGATGACGCTCGTGGTATGCAGACTCCTCAGCGACGAGTGGCGTGCGCTGCGCGGGCATCAGAATCTTGTAGGTGGTGACCTTCTTGCGCACCATGGCGATGACGGAGCCTGAGAAATACGCCGTAGACGACGAATGAAACTGGTTGAGGTGGCTCGGGGAGCCGGCGTGGGAGCTTGGGGAGGCGGTGTGGGAGCTCAGGGTGCGACTGGGCTCAAGGGCGGCGGCGAACTCGAGCTCAACGGGGGCGGCGACGATAACATGAATCGGTGTGGTGGATGCATGATTCGATGGAGATAGTGGGAAAATGGGTTGGGGAGGTATGTGTGAAAGTTTGGAGGCACATCGCCGATATTATAGCCTGTAGTGGTCGGATCAAACAACACGCTAGTCATTCAACCATTAGTGCAAGAAGCAAGCAATTGCTCAGTTGTCCTAAGACTTGCTCTAGTTGGATAAATAGTTAGGCAGTGAGGCCATGTTTCGGGGAAAATGTTAAATTTTTAGGGAAAATATGATATAGAGGATCTACTAGTAGAATACGTTTGATCCCTCAAAATGAAAAAATTGTCCTCAAACTGGGATGTGCTACAAATGCCTTGAAAACAACAGAAATAGCAATATTTGATTTGATTAGAGCATCTCTAGCAGATCCCGCAACAGGCCGACCCTCAAAACACGTTTAAGGGCGCCCGCAAAACTTATTTACGGTACTGCGAACCCTCCGACGAAATAGATACCGTAAACCCATCCCACAATTGTTTTGCAGGACGTGTTTACGAGATCTATTCCACGTCGGAGGGCCGACGGTACCGTAAATAAAACCATAGGACACATATTAATAAGTTTATCATCACTACCTCATCATCACTAGTTCATCATACACACACACACATCTAGTTCATCATCATACTAGTTTATCACATCCAAAATCATGTGCAACATACTAGGTATGAAGTTTAGCCTTACAAATGCATGATCAAACAAAACAAAAGATGCTCTCATCGGTCATGGATAAATCAAGCAACATCCACATTGTTGCGAAGACCGTCACCATCGTCTTCATGAACTAGGACCGGAGAATGAACACCACCACCATCATCTTCAACTTGGATCGGAGAGCGAGCACCACCACCATCTTCATGAACTTGTACCGGAGAGCGACCACCACCACCACCATATTCAACTTGAACCAGAGAACGACCACCACCACCAAAACCAAAACCATCCACATGGTTTGTCGAAGCATCAACCACACTTCCACCACCATCATGAACCCGTCCTCCTCGGCAGTCCTCTCGTCCTTGTACTTCTCCTTCTTCTCGACCATGGCTACTTTTGCATCCCAATGCTTGGATAGCATAGCCTGTTTTATCTTGTTCAGCTCAAACAAGTCTTTCGAACGGCCAAAACATAGATGACCGAAGCAAACCAAGCAAAAGAAGAAGAAAATATATACCTCCCGGCCGTTTCTTCGAACACGTTGTAGGCATGGCCGGCGGCTTCACCTTGTTGTGATCGCCTTCTTCCTTGGGGCCTTCGCCCGCGCACTGACGGGGGCGGTGGAGGGGGTCTTCTTCCTCGCGCTCGCGTCCTTGATGCGTGCAATCGGAGCGGGGCCGAAATTCGGTGGTGCCGTGCCGGCTACACCGCCTTGAACGAGATGGTTTCCTTGTCGCTTTCTCTTGATGGCGGCGGCGGCGACAAAAGAAGTTGGGGCGGCAGTGGAAGGAGTTGGGGTCATGGGAGGCCTGGGCGTAGGGTGCGGCGGCGGTGCAGGCGGCGACACATGGTACGGCGCACCCAGTGTTGGACATATGCCCTAGAGGCAATCATGTGATGATTTCATTTCCTATGTATTCATGAGTATTTTGTATTGTCCTTGAACATCATCAGTGATATGTATCAATAGGTATGTGACTTATTTGTGAGACTATATATTGTATGATGATTGTTCTAATAGTCCCTAGTTGTTAAGGTTATGAGGACACATATCCTTTACTAGTATATGATTCAGTTGATGACTATGTTTCATAAGTCACATGTGCATAGAGATGCTATACTGATAGTATGGACTCGGGGATTGAGATCACCGAGTCGGACAGACCCACATTGAGACACAGCGAGATATTGTAATCTGCTAGTCTCAAGTACGATGTATATTCCATGTCCTAGACCCGAGGTCCTCGCATGTTCTCGGGATGAGGATCGACTTACTTAGGGTCTATCAAACGCTACTTCATAACTGGGTAGTTATAAATGTAGCTTTCGGATGAGTCGTGAGACATGCCGCGAGACATGGTTGACCAAGATGGGATTTGCCCCTCCGTAAGGAGAGATATTCTCTGGGCCCTCTCGAGTGATCAGATTTAGAAAGTATGGCCATGCGACATGGGTTAAGTGTTAACCGGGTTCGGGAATCTGCATCACGGTTTCGAGAAGAGATGTCGAGCTACCACAAGGGTGACAAGTACTCGCCTTTAGCTCGACAACATATATCATGAGGCAAAAGGAATGTTGTATATGCCACATTGTCGAGGTTCGTCTAACGACTTTGCGCACACATGGGAGTTGGCACGTTCTGCTAGGAGCCGCTACCGACTATCGACTCGGGTCGTGTCCTTGTGTACGTGAACCTATATGGTCACACACTTAAGGGATTGCAGCCCATTCGGATTGGATCCGAATGGAAAATGGGACTAGACTAGTCGTGGACCTCAAGTGTTGAGCCCACCTCGGAGGTCTATATAAAGGGGAGTGGGCGCACCTTTCAGGGT
Source organism: Elymus sibiricus (assembly GCA_039707655.1). Taxonomy (NCBI): domain Eukaryota; kingdom Viridiplantae; phylum Streptophyta; class Magnoliopsida; order Poales; family Poaceae; genus Elymus; species Elymus sibiricus. The sequence continues at coordinate 389,972,935 of CM077669.1, read as the reverse complement.
TGATCCTTTTACTCCCTCGACAGCCACCGCGACTCCCCATGCTACCACGTCGTGGGATCGGATCTAGCTGTTCGCCGCCCGACGCTGCCCCCGTATGTGTGGATACCTTGGTGGCATCGCATCTACGGTGCTTGGACGAACCGTTCGAGGGATCCGCGATGAACCGTTCGAGGGGTCTGCAAGGAGATGTTCGTGGGAGATCATTGCTCATGGGAGATCTGCTACAGGAGGAGTAGACGACTCGGCTGATCGACTACACACATCACCTACTCTACTTCCGCTGCAGTGACTGCGCTTCTAGTGGCAAACCCGATTCCGTGATCTATTTCTAGCAGCATGTTCTTGGGTGCACGGTAGAAATTTTAATTTGGCGCTAGCAGAGTGTACCGCGTGTTCCCACAGTGGTACCAGAGCCTCCGATGTGTGGTGATAGATTCGGTGATTTGCATGTGAGATATGTAGATCGGTTCAGGTGCGGGTCGATGAGATCGGCCGTGCACGTCAGTGTTGAAGGTTGGTTTCGTGATCTTGCTTCCGTGATCGTGATGCAGAGGTCGTGACACGAATTACCCCTACCGGTCGGTTTCCACCATCGGGGTAGACAGTGGAACGTAAATCAAGATGCAGCACGCAAAGATCAATGAGATTGATCGAACCGGAACAAAGATCGACACCGTGGAAATGTGATTTCCGCGGTGCAGAAATCGGTTGGAGCAATCTTAGTAAAACGGGCATAACTTTTGCATACAAACTCCGTTTTTGTTCCACGGCCTGTCAAACTGAAGGGAACGAGAAGATGCATTTGGCCTTGAGCAAAGCTGCTTTCAGAGAACTTTTCAAGTTCAAATTCCTCTTGGAAAATAGAGTTTTGGATGGTTTTATTTTTGGCAGTAGAACATCTGACTTGTTTTTGCAGGGAATGCTTGTGATTTGGTATAGCCCATGAATGTTGCTTGTAAATTGTTATTTCATGACCTGCGTGTCGTGAGTGCAGCAACCGGCTGGAGCCATATGGTTGTCCCATTATTGTATTAATGACCCGCGTGTCAACATGAGATCGCCATGGGCATGCGGTGCACGTGGATATGGAGATCCCCATGCGTTAATGAAAGGGGCTATACCGTATCACACATATATAAACTACATGTGAAATTTTATCCCTTTTATGCGCCCTTATTTTGCATGATAGATGTTTTAAGTAGGGTGATCCCTCAAAGAATGTCTAGTAAAATTGCCTCCCCAATTGTTGCACCATCACATGTTAATTATTTTTATTGGTGGGCCTATAAAATTAGGGTGCTACTAATTCTCCTTAATGTGGTGTGTTTGTGTCGGACACTTACGAGCGAAGCATTGGTTAACTTGTTGTGGCTATCAAAACAGTTTTGGGCCTCGAGGCAAAAGAGTTGGCGTGGCATGAGATGTCCCCAACAAACAAGAGTCGTATAGAGATATGATTAACATGTGTTGCTTACCGAGTGATCTAGTCTTCTAGCGGTGATGCAAAAGCTCACTAGTTGACATGTGGATCTTGGATCTTGAATCGCTAAGAATCAACGGAGGGGTGTTGATTTTAGTGGGAGTAATGTTCTTATTAAAATGTTTAATTTGAATTACTCTTTATGAATACATGTCTTAGTGTTTTGCATATTTCCGTTATAGATAAATGGCACCACCTGCCCAACCCAGTTTTTCGTTGAAATCAATCCTGGAAAAGCATAAACTGAATGGAACAAACTTTACCACTTGGTATAGAAATCTGAGAATTGTTCTCAGGCATGATAAAAAGGAACATGTTCTAGAGGAACCCCTTCCATAGGAACCTGCCGAGAATGCTAATGCCACGGCCAGGAATGCCCACCAGAAACTCATTGATGAGTCAAACGAGATCAGCTGTCTCATGCTGGCTTCTATGGAGCCCGATCTGCAGCAGCATTTCGAAAACGTTGAGGCTTTCGATATGATCGAGAACCTCAAGAGCATGTTTCAGATGCAGGCAAGGACCGAAAGGTTCAACGTATGGCGATCCTTGATGGATTTTAAGCTGAAAGAGGGTGATCCACTGAGCCCGCATGTGATCAAGATGATCGGATACATGCAAGCTTTGGATCGGTTGGGCTTCCCACTTGGGGACGAATTGTCCACGGATACAATTCTGGCTTCTCTTCCGGCCAGCTACGGGACGTTCATGTCGAACTACCATATGCACGGCATGGAAAGGAAGCTCACTGAATTGCATGGGATGCTAAAAGTGGCATAGCGGGATATCAAGAAAGGCACGCATCAAGTGTTGATGGTGCAGAACACGACAAAGTTCAAGAAGAGTTGGTCGAAGAAAAAGGCTAAAGAAAAGGGCAAGGTGGCAACTCCTACTATCGCCGTTGCACCCAAGTCTAGACCAAACACGGGGACCGTTTGCTTTCACTGTAAGGAAACCGATCACTGGAAGAGGAACTGCAGCAAGTGGCTTGCCCAGATAGGCAAGAAGACTGGAAGTGTGACTTCTTCTTCAGGTACACTTGTTGTACATGTTATAGACATTTTCCTTTCTGATATTTCTAGTAGCTCTTGGGTATATGATACCGGATCGGTTGTTCACATATGCAACTCGATACAGGGGCTAAGAAGGACTAGGAATGTTGCAAGAGGAGAAGTTGACATACGCGTCGGGAATAAAGCAAGATTTGCTGCATTAGCCATCGGCACCTGCAACTTAATTTACCTTCAGGATTTGTAATGGAACTTGATAATTGTTATTATGTTCCTGCATTAAGTCGAAACATTCAGCCTCATGTTTGATGAGGCAAGGTTATGAATTCAGTATTAAGGACAATGGTTGTTCTATTTACTTGAATAAAATGTTTTATGGCTTTGCACCTGTTTTGAACGGGTTATTTATATTAGATCTTGAAGGTGAAACGATCTATAACATAAATGTCAAGAGGCATAAGCCTAACGAGATAAATCCGACTTACATCTGGCATTGTCGACTAGGACACATTAGTCAAAAGCACAGGAAGAAGCTCGATGCTGATGGAATTCTAACTTCATTTGATTTTGAATCATTCGAGACATGCGGGTCCTGCCTACTCGACAAGATGACTAAGACTCCTTTTGCAAAGAATTGCGAGAGGGCGTCTGAGCTATTGGAACTTATACATAGTGGTGTATGTGGACCAATGAGCACGATAGCTAGAGGTGGTTTTCAATACTTCGTGACTTTTAACGACGACTTTAGTAGATATGGATATGTCTACTTGATGAGGCACAAGTCAGAAACTTTTGAAAAGTTCAAGGAGTTCCAGAACGAAGTGGAAAATCAACTCGGCAAGACAATCAAGCTTCTACGATCTGATCGTGGTCGTGAGTATATGAGCCAGGAGTTTGATGATCATCTGAAGAGCTGTGGAATAGTTCCACAACTCACTCCTCCAGGCACGCCACAGAGAAATGGTGTGTCAGAACGGAGGAACCGGACTTTGTTAGACATGGTTCGATCGATGATGAGTCAGTCGGATTTACCCTTGTCATTTTGGGGATACGCTCTAGAAACCGCAGCTTCCACACTAAACAGGGTACCATCAAATTCCGTAGACAAGACACCATATGATATATGGACTGCAAAGAGTCATAGTTTGTCTTTTCTAAAGATTTGGGGTTGTGAAGCATATGTCAAGCGACTCCAGTCGGACAAGCTCACACCCAAGTCGGACAAGTGCATATTCGTGGGATATCCGAGGGAAACCTTGGGATATTACTTCTACAACCATGAAGAGGGCAAAGTGTTTGTCGCTCGGCATGAAGTTTTCCTTGAGAAAGAGTTTCTCAATCGGAAGGCTAGTGGGAGGTCAGTCTGACTCGAAGAAATTCGAGAACCACATGGGGACGTTCCAGCAGGTGATTCAATTACACCGGAGTTGGTCAGGGAACCCGTAGTGGAATTGGCGTCGGTTCCACGTAGGTCAGAAAGGTTGCGCAATATGCACGACTGCAATGTGTCTCGACTTGTCGCTAAAGGTTATCGACAAGTTCAAGGAGTTGACTACGGTGAGACTTATTCACCGGTAGCAATGCCTAAATCAATTCGGATCATTCTTGCTATAGCTGCATATTTCGACTATGAGATATGGCAGATGGATGTCAAAATAGCTTTCCTTGACAGAAATTTAACTGAGGATGTGTGTATGACACAGCCCGAGGGTTTTGTCGATCCAAAGAATGCTGGCATGGTATGCAAGCTTCATAGGTCCATTTATGGATTGAGACAAGCATCTCAGAATTGTCACATTCGTTTTAATGAAGCGGTCAAAGAGTTTGGCTTCATTAAGAACGAATATGATCATTGTGTATTCAAGAAGGTTAGTAGGAGCTCAGTTGCGTTTTTTATTGTGTATGTGGATGACATATTGTTGATTGGAAATGATGTTCAAATGCTTGAATCTGTCAAGGACTCGTTGAAAAATAGTTTTTCGATGAAAGACTTGGGAGAAGCAGCTTATATTCTGGGAATCAAGATCTATAGGGATAGATCGAGAAGGCTTATTGGATTAAGCCAAAGTACGTATATAGACAAGGTGTTGAAGCGGTTCAACATGCAAGATGCCAAGAAAGGGTTCTTGCCCATGTCACATGGTATTAGTCTTAGCAAGACTCAGAGTCCCTCAACTCCTGATGAGCGAAGACGCATGGATGGGATTCCATATGCTTAGGCTGTCGGGTCCATCATGTATGCTATGGTATGTACTCGTCCCGATGTTAGCTTTGCTCTAAGCGTAGTGGGCAGATACCAGGCTGATCCAGGTGAGAGTCACTGGACAGCGGTAAAGAATATCCTTAAATACTTGAGAAGGACAAATGATATGTTCCTGGTTTATGGAGGTGAGGATGATCTCGTTGTAAAGAGTTACACTGATGCTAGTTTAAAAACCGATAGGGATGATAGTCGATCACAATCTGGGTTTGTGTTCATTCTGAACGGAGGAGCTCCAAGCAAGATACGGTAGATGACTCTACAACGGAGGCTGAGTACATTGCGGCTTCTGAAGCTGCAAAAGAAGGTGTTTGGGTGAAGAATTTTATTTCTGATCTTGGAGTGGTTCAGGACTCGTCCAATCCGTTGGACCTCTATTGTGATAATAGTGGTGCTATCGCACAAGTCAAGGAACCACGAAACCATCATAAAACCCAACACATACTCAAGCGTTTTAACCTTATTCGCGACATTGTCGAGAGAGGCGATGTAAACATATGCAAGAAACACACGGATGCAAATGTTGTTGCTTCATTAACGAAGCCTCTCCCGCAGTCGAAGCATGAGGTGCACATGAGGTCCATGGGCATACGATGCCTAGATGATTGACTCTAGTGCAAGTGGGAGACTGTTGGAGATATGCCCTAGAGGCAATCATGTAATGATATCCTTTCCTATGTATTCATGAGTATTTTGTATTGTCCTTGAACATCATCAGTGATATGTATCAATAAGTATGTGACTTATTTGTGAGACTATATATTGTATGATGATTGTTCTAATAGTCCCTAGCTGTTAAGGTTATGCAGACACATATCCTTTACTAGTATACGATTCAGTTGATGACTATGTTTCACAAGTCATGTGCATAGAGATGCTAAACTGATAGTATGGACTCGAGGATTGAGATCATCGAGTCGAACAGACCCACTTTGAGACACAGCGAGATATTGTCATCTGTTAGTCTCAAGTACGATGTATATTCCATGTCCTAGACCTGAGGTCCTCGCATGTTCTTGGGATGAGGATCGACTTACTTAGGGTCTATCAAACGCTACTCCGTAACTAGATAGTTATAAAGGTAGCTTTCGGGTGAGTCGTGAGACATGTCGCGAGACATGGTTTACCAAGATGGGATTTGCCCCTCCGTAGGAGAGATATTCTCTCGGCCCTCTCGAGTGATTAGATTTAGAAAGCATGGCCATGCGACATGGGTTAAGTGTTAACCCAGTTTGGGAATCTGCATCACGATTTCGAGAAGAGATGGCGAGCTACTACAAGGGTGACAAGTACTCGCCTTGAGCTCGACAACATATGTCATGCCGCAAAATGAATGTTGTATATGACACATTGTCGAGGTTCGTCTAACGACTTTGTGCACACATGGGAGTTGGCACGTTCTGCTAGGGAGCCGCTACCGACTATCGAGTCGGGTCGTGTCCATGTGTACGTGAACCTATAGGGTCACACACTTAAGGGATTGCAGCCCATTCAGATTGGATCCGAATGGAAAATGGGACTAGACTAGTCGTGGGCCTCAAGTGTTGAGCCCACCTCAGAGGTCTATATAAAGGGGAGTGGGCGCACCTTTCAGGGTTCATCATTTTCCTTCCTCGACAGCCACCGCGACTCCCCACGCCACCATGCCGTGTGATCGGACCTAGCAGTCTGCCGCCCGACGCTGCCCCCGTACGTGTGGATACCTTGGAGGCATCGCATCTGCGGTGCTTGGATGAACCGTTCGAGGGATCCGCGACGAATCGTTCAAGGGATATATGAGGAGCTGTTCGTAGGAGATCACTGCTCGTGGGAGATCGGCTACAGGAGGAGTAGACAACTCGGCTAATCGACTACACGCATCACCAACTCTACTCCCGCTGCGGTGACTGCGCGTCTAGTGGTAAACCCGATCCCGTGATCTATTTCTAGCCGCATGTTCTTGCGTGCGCGGTAGAAATTTTAATTTGACGCTAGCGTAGCGTACCGTGTTCCCACACCCAGGGGGCGGAGGGTACTCCATCCGGCCGAATTCCGGCGCCGCGAGGCTGGACGGTGAGGTCAGATGCGGGATTGGAGGCGGCGACGACGCGGGAGGCAGGAACTGAAGCTGACGGAAATGCGTTTGCGCCAAACAAAAGGGGAGCCGGTGAAATCGGGTGAAATCACGTAGATATGGAGGAAATAAGCTCGCGAATTCAGCATCCCACAAAAAAAATATAGACGACCGATTTTGGGGATCTATTCGGATCGAAAAAACCACCAACGTATCACAAACTGACAGTTATTTTATCGGATGCCCCGGTTTGCAGGATCTACTAAAGATACTCTTAAGCAGCGAAAGTGCGTGAACAGCACTAGAACAACACATAAGCACACGCATAGGCATCTGCCCTTACCTCTAGGAAGCCTCTAGAGCTATCTGCTTTGCACGCATAGAGCACCGTCGATCTAAGAGCAGCCCCGCCCTATCCGTTCGATTGGTTTGTTTCTAAAGCCTCTCCGCTCCTCCTCAACCTTGGTCAAAGGCTCAAAGCGACGTGACGTACTGCCAGTTGGCCGCAGAACAGCTGTATGGGCCGGGCCATCCATATGGGCAAGCGATTACCGTCTCGGTAAACGGCGCAATCAGCACTCGTAAAGGTCTCACACGCAGCGCGAAATTTGCGATTGGCGCGCCACCATTAGAGCGCCGGACTGCAACTCCGGCACCGGCAGGTAGGGTTTCGCCAGCTAACGCAGCGGGTTGGCGCGGCCGCCGGCTATATAAGGACGACCCCACCCTCCCTTCCCTCCCCACCGCCGCCTCCAGAGTTCAAACCACCCATCACCGTCTTCCTTCCTCCCCCCTTCAGTTCGGAGAGCTCGAGAAGGAGAGAGAGGAAGCAGGGACAGGCGAAGCGGCGGATCGACGAGATGCAGATCTTCGTGAAGACGCTGACGGGGAAGACCATCACGCTCGAGGTGGAGAGCAGCGACACCATCGACACCGTCAAGGCCAAGATCCAGGACAAGGAAGGTACCTGCCTCTTCTTCTTCTTCTCGCCCCGTCGCCCTCCATTTCCTCGAGCGCCGAGGTTGAATCCGCCGGGTTTTTTTTTTTTTTGATTTTGGCTTTCGTTGATCTGCTTTGCGACCGCAGGCATCCCTCCGGACCAGCAGCGCCTCATCTTCGCCGGGAAGCAGCTGGACGATGGCCGCACCCTCGCCGACTACAACATCCAGAAGGAGTCCACGCTCCACCTCGTGCTCCGCCTCCGCGGGGGCGGCTGCCTGATCGAGCCCAACCTCAAGGCCCTCGCTCAGAAGTACAACCAGGGCAAGCTCATCTGCCGCAAGTAATGCATAAACCCCTGCACCTGTTTCTCAAACAAATTAGCTAGCTTTTGTTCGTGTAGCTGCCTGTGGCGTGTTTAGTCGTACAAGGTTATGATTTGCATATACGTATACTGGATCTGCGACAGTCTCCCATGCATTCGATAAATATTGCTGCTTTGTGTGGTTAGTCGTACAAGTATGATTTGCATGTATGCTGGATGTGCGACAGTCTCCCATTCCATAAAAATTGCTGCTTTGCGTGGTGTAGTCACTAGTCGTACAAGGTTATGATTTGCATGTCTGTAATTAATCTGTTTGGGCCTTGTGCTTTATGCAGTATATCTGAATTGTTTATGGTATATACTCCAAAGCAAGTAGCCAAGGAATGTTATTGACAAAACTATTTGGATGCAATACTTATTTATGTGAGTACTATGGTGCATTTTGTTTTCAGTCCCTTCAGTCCAGATGCTGAAATGTGAGAGTTGATACAAAAAGGAAGCATCTTTAGTGTTATCTGCCATGTTTGTTGGTTCATCAGTTCCCACTGGTGGCACGTGATTCCTGCATGTTAATTGTCCATGTACATGTTGGTTCATCAGTTCCCACTGCTTGTTGTATGTTCATCTTCTCAAGCTGGTTGAGTGGTTTGATGGCTGATTGGCTTGGTTTGCAGAAATGACAGTTAATTAGGCCAGCCACAGTAGGTGAAAAACCCCACACTTACAGTATAAAGTGCTGATTTGGATCACTGTTTCCTGCAATAAGTGTGCTGATTCTTTGTGAACGATGTACTATCATGTAGTAACTGTTTACTATTACTTCTATCTGGTACATGTAGTGCTTAGTTGATCATGCACTTTGCTTACAAGATAAGTTGTTCACAGGAAATATTTGCGATTGTGCTGTAGCTTACCATTTTGATTTGTAGGTGCTACTCACGCCTGCCTCCCAAGGCCAAGAGTTGCCGCAAGAAGAAGTGTGGCCACAGCAACCAGGTGTGACATTCTCCTATGATCGAATAATCAAATTGTTTTACCCCATATCTAGGGTAGCATCATGCCCTCATACATGTGTTCTCCGTAGTGATGATAACCCAACATGATTTATGTTCTCCAAGATGGCCCAACATGAGCTAGCATTAGATGCTACTCTACCATCTTAGTGGGCTTCTCAAATCTACCATACGTGTTGGTTTTATGACATGCCTGATTTAGATCGTTAGTGTGTGTTGTACTGCTGTGTGCTATACGTATTCACTTGGGAGATATTTCTTCTTATACTGACAGTTGAAAGAAATAAGTACATATAGGTTAAGTTTTGTTCCCACATTGGTCTTTTGCCATGCCTTTGATCTAATGCACTGCTTCTCCAACCAATTTTTTCAGCTGCGGTCAAAGAAGAAGTGTAGGTACTGCTGAAGTGCCATGAATGATCAGTTGAATCGGCTGACTACCTGTTTAAGCTTGCCAGAAGTGTCAAGAGTTTTTAGTATCTTAATGTAATGTTCCTGCTGGATGTTGAGCCCTCTCTTTCGAAAACTTGGTTTATGGTTCCGGTGCATGCTCGAGACATGATTGTAATATGACAGCTTAGCTCTTTTGGCTGGAGGGAGTGCTTATCTAGTTTATCTTTGAATCACCTGCTGATCTTGGTCGTTCGTGTCCTTTGTGCTGCTTGTTATGTCAGATCATTGATCGGGCAATGATATCTTTTTTATGAAATACTCCCTCCGTCCCACAATATAAGAGCGTTTTGCAAGCTATGTTTTCTTTTGAGCCGTTTTTGCAAGCTATGTTAGCAGGAATGTTGGATGTATACACTTCTAGCCTGGTTAGTTACTCAGTGGCTATTTTTTCTCTGCTTGTGGTTATCAGTCAAGCTCGTGCTAGCTTAAAAACGGTGTGGTTGTAGTACAACCTTATAAGCAATTTAAGAATGCAAATTAATATGGTACGTTTACTCCTGTGACCGGACAAATAGAGGGCCTTTGATTTATGTTGAGGATTATAGCGTCATCCATGTATGGCAGCTGGACTGTTCTGGCTGGAATGAACAGCACTTGCGCTATGTGCTGCTGTACGTTATTATCTTTGTTGCGATTCGTTTGCTTTGTGCTGCATGGGTGTCATGATGTTTTTCTTAGGAAATAATAGTGATTTGGTTGTGATTCTTCTTCTACTTATGTATAGATCTTGGCACTAGCTTCTTTTGCTGCCCAATTCTTCTTCTACTTATGAGCCTTTGCATAACTCCAAGTATCTCTCTCCCTCTCTTTTCCAAATGTAGTCTTGATCTAGGAATTTAATACATAATTCAGAAGATTCTGGGCTCTGCATCTCCAACCTTCAACAGTTACAGATGTGTCACGAGTCTTCTGAAAAGACTTCTTGGGCGAATGTAAAAACAGGCGCAAATACACTGGGCCATGCAACTTTCATGCAAAAAGGGTCGGAGAAAGTAACCGTCCAAGCTGACAGTTCACCACTTACCTGGTACTGATAGTAAAACACTAATGCACACAACTGTAACATAAGTAGCATCGTCAACAACGAATAAAAGGTCATCTTTAGTTGGTTCTGAACTTCCAATACAACAAACTTGTACAATGCGCAAAATAGTTAGGATCGGCAACACCAGCTCTCAAAATTTATCTATTTCCATTGAAGAAAGCATGCTGCCAATAAGGTCTGGCATTCCCAATGTGTGGTCGGCGAACAAACAAGCCCTTAATCCTGATGGACCTGCAGCTTAGCATCATTGCTTTCTACTGTAGCTGAGAATACCATGTCAGCATTCATACATCAACATGAATGAGCCAGAAAAAAAGTTTGCTAAAGGATGAAAGAGAAATCTTTTTTGCCACTCAGCAATTGATCCAACAGCTGAGGATGTATGGATTCATCACTATATTTTTTTTTTGAAACGGAGGCAAAAGATTTGCCTCATATATTAAATAAGGAGAGAGGAGTTTGTTACAGCACATCCAGATTACCACATGACAATTATTCCCGCAATAAAAAAGACCCTAACTTCTTAGCCCCGGCGGCGATCCAAAGATTTGCCTCGTCGACGATGATGTTGAGCAAGGTTGGCGGAGGTGCGCTCTTATGCCGGAACACTCTTGCGTTTCTCTCATTCCAAAGGACCCAGGACACGAGCATTGTGAGCGAGGCCTTTGCTTTTCGGTTGGTGGTGCCGACGGCGCTGGTGCTTGCCCACCACGCTTGGACCGAGTCGAACGAGCTCCACGTGGACGTGTCCATGTCGTGGATGAGAAATTTCTGAATGACCAAGTTCCAAAGCCTCAGCGTGAAGCGGCACCTGAAGAATAGATGGGTTCCGCATTCTTGCACTCCCCTGCACAAGGGACAAGGGCCACAATTCATCACTATATTGGAAGGGCACAAATAGCAAGTTACCAATAATTTGATGGGCGTCCAGCTATAAGACCAACCATTAAAATCACTCCTTAAGATCCTCAATCTGAATAACCTTGCCTATTTATTTCTAATGGAGGATGCTGAGGGCTGTTACATAATGTAAAATATGATTTCTTAAGCTGCATAGTTTCTGCAGATGAAAAAAGAACCAAGAAAATAAATCATTTAGCTATGTTACTATTTCTTCAATGGAACTTTTTTTAGCGGAAACATACAGAGTGAGACACAAAGGAAAAGAGAGTCAAACCCAGGAGTGATGTTTTTTTGAGTCAAATCCGGCAGCCATGTACGGAGTATATATAAAAAAGGCGTGTAAATTTTAGACTGTGGATAAAAGTGAGTCAAACCCAGCAGGCCAGCACCCATGTATAAAAAATCGTGTGAATTTTTTTACTCTGTGGATAAAAGAATCGCAATATTAATATTACAAAGAAAAAGAGAACTGCTACAAACTTGTCTGGGAGACAACGTCCCCAAGTCCTGAGACCTTTTCTTGGCTGGCTTGGAGAAGCACCGCTCGTTTAGGGTTGGAAAGCAGCAGCTGCTGCATGTCCTTTGGGAGGACACTGAATGCTGCTTGGAGGTCTGCCTTCAGCTTCTGGCATGCAGCTATTGATTCAGCAGTACCTGTCCGAGAATTCTGGACAGCAGAAATTTGAAGATAAATATCAGGCTATTTTCAACAAAACATTGAGGGCAGAATAGGTATGTCGAACAAGCTACTGTCCAAGATATTCCTTTGGATCTCTATATGTTGAAACATTTTAACATGCAACTTTTAAATATATATATCACTAAGCAATGGCAAGGCCCCTCTTGTTGTAATGAACTATACCATGGGGGCTGTTACAGTAAATCAAAATTCTTGAGGTTAGGCTGTCAAAACTAATAATATAAGGTGGAAATCTTCAACCGTTCATGTGTATGCATCCCTCCAATCTATCAAATACAGGAGAGAGAATGGTAGACTGGTATCAAACAGCCCTAATTACCGAAGGATATTATTAAAGTGTCACATCACTATTCAGCAAAAAAGTTATACGCTTGTAATGCTTTATTGTTTATTACTCCCTCCGGTCCTTTTTAGTCTGCATATAAGATTTGTGTGAAATCAAAGTATCTCTAATTTGACCAAATTTATAGAAAAAGTATCAACATTCACAATATCAAATCAATATCATTAGATTCATTATGGAATGTAGTTTCATATTATATATATATTTGGTATTATAGATGTTGATATTTTTTAATATAAATTTGGTCAAAGTTTGTGAAGTTTGACTTGACACAGATCTTATACGCGGAGTAAAAAGACCGGAGGGAGTACAACAAAATCCAATGCCATTACTACCGACTACCGAAGGCGGTTCATCGGAGGTAAAGACAGAACAAAATCCAAGTGCAGTCATGTTACGCTAAACTTCATGACTTCAACATTTAACTCTATTCCATCGCCACTCAGTTTGATTTCTTGCAAGAAAACACTAACAAAACCAGTCACACAAAACATGTGGTTCATTCAACTAAAACCGTATTCATATGCCAGAGTAGTTCATACTCAAAATGATCAAATCCTAGTTAATCTGTAGTTCACCATAGACTGATTAATGTTTTCTGGTGCAACATTCATGTAAGCTAATTAAATGGCAAACTCATAATAGAGTACAGATTGGTGTGCGCTACAAAGTAGGAGCCTCACTGGATTTTGTTGCAGGAACATGTATTGCATGAAGTATTAAGGGTGCATCTGATTAAATGCAAGAAAACCAGTCGTGTTCCTTTTAGTATATGAGGCAAGTCTCAGTGATCTGAATCATTTTTTAGGAGAGCTACTGAGTATTACGACATTTAGCCCTATGCTACAGAAATGTAAACTATGGAATCACTCAAATAATCATTATAACATATCATTGCCGAACTTCCAAAGTTTAGTTCCTAAAGTTCAATGTGTCATAAGAGGAAAGGATAATTCAGTCAAACCAAGGAAGTAGACATAAGTACAAGGCATAACATACATGTTAGGTTGCATCCTATCTCAACAATAGGACCTCGAGTGTAATTCTGATTTTGATATGGATTTTGGTAGGGTAAGGGTCCGAAGGACAAAGATCGAGGGTAGGGCACTCACCCTAATTTAATCACCGCAGGGCCTAATCCCTACCGTGGCAGTGAGGCTCTGAGGCTATTTAGACTTGCACTATTGATTCTTTGTTTTGATCGATCAAAAGATACATCAGCTTGCTTGTATAGCACAGCCTTGACCAATACATGACTAACCAAACTGGAATTAGCTTAATTGGAGACCCATGCATTGACTAACCAACTCAAAAATCTTTTTTAACTAAACAAACTCAAACTCTCTTTTCGATCTCTATCGTGGTGACCTGGCTACACGGATAGGACTCTTTTTGCAACTTAGAACTACTTTAAAGATCTTATCATAACATCCTAAAGTGTCATCTCCAAAATGGCTATCCTATTTCCCTTAACTCCCTTTATGTGCCCGTCGAACTGAGGCATTCATCCTGCTTGGTTCGTGCTGGCCTAAAGCCTATAGCAGGTGTAGGCAGTCGTTGTCAAACGAAAAAGCTTATGATTTAGATCGATCAGTCTTAGTTATGCACATATACTGAATTATCGATAATGTGAATTGTTCGTAAGCTTATGTTCGTAGTTTGTCCTAACAGAAAACGACTACTATTAAGGATTTCTTACTCAAATCTCCATAACTATTAAGGATTTATTTATTTTTGCAAGTGACAGTTAACTTAAGAAAGCATTGGAACAAATATTACCTCCATCTCTTTGAGAAGATACCGCTCAATAACATTAAAAGAATCAATCCTCTCCAACTCGGACATCTTTGACATTAACTTCTCGATATCAACATTCATGCGAGCTTGCCTCCATAACCTTAGCTGATCTTGCTCTGCAGCAGAACGTCTTTGTCGGAACCAAGGCATGAAGTTAGGGCCTTCCAAGAATTTTCTGATGAAGATCAGTGGTAAACAAAAATGAAAAAATTAGGTTGTGAGTCCCTGTTTTGCGAAGTAATTCAAACTAAAAATTCATTAAAAAAATGCCAAACAAATGTGGTTCTGGCTTACCTATATAAATCCAACCAATTGGACTTCATCCTTTTCGACAAAAATTTCCCTGGACCTCTAGAAGCCAAACCATTGACAAACTCATCTGCGTGAAATGGTGGAAGTAATGGCGGGTCAACGAATGGAGAACTCCCTTCCAGTGGTGTCGTAGTTCTCAGATATGGCCCAAAAGGCGCAAGGAAGTTGGTCGTTAGCTCCAAGAAATGCCGCCTCAATATCTCATTGTTGACGACTGACATGGATTCCTCAATTCTCGGTGACACACCGGCATCAATGAGTCTATTTAGAACAGAGGTGTCGGGCTTTGTAGTTGGCACATATGTGCTCCATAGCGCCTCTTTATGCTCTGTCATGAGGGAAAGAGGGCCTTCTCTTCTCAACTTGATTGAATTCAATAGACCAGTGGGCGAAAACTTATTGATTGCAAGTTTGTCGAGTTTGAGCCTCACAGGTGTCCCATTGGATCCATTAGCTGATGCTGGTGATTGCCCACCTGCTGGGAGCACCCTAGTAGAATTTGGATTCGGGCTTCCCACGGACACCACATTCGGAACACTCTTAAGACTCCTCAGGAAAAACAAGTTCGTCACCCCGAGCACCATCGGTGGGAACACTTCACCTTCTGCAAGCGCATTCAGGCGAGCGAAGTCCGGATCATGAATAGTAAAGTATGGCCTGAAGTCCACACTGTACAAGATTGGAGCAACAAGGCTAACAAGCCCAGCCACAGCCTCGGAGCATTGAGGTGGTGATGGCGCGACAACCAGTATGGGTTCACCAACAACCATGAGTTCCCAGAGAGTCCACAGGTGGAGGAGCAAGCCCCGAAACGCAGCAAACAGGTCAGCATCGTGGAAGAGCCCATACGGCACCGAGGGGTTCGCCGGCAACAGTGCAGGCGGCGGCCCAGGGTCGTCCGCCGCGGGCGGAAGGTGCACCCGCAGCGCGGCGCTGCCAATGGGGAGCTCCATGGGGCACCCCGGTGATGGCGCCGGCCAGGCAGCAACGTGTGACGCCACCATTGTCAGCGCAGTGTGGCCTATGTCGAAGCAGAGGGGGCCAAGGATCTGCAGCAGCAGGCGGAAGAGGGAAGAGTAGGGCACATGTGAAAGTATGACAACGGACTTCTGCTCGCCGCCGCGCGGGAGGCGCTCGTCCTGGCGCTGGCGATTGAACACGAAGCCGTAGAGGAAGCCGCGGCGGGAGCCCGCCGCGGGAGGGGAGGGGTCCGGGAGACGGAAGGAGAAGAGCGAGTCGTGGACGGAGGAGCGGTGGCGCGGGAGGTGGTGGGACATGGAGTCCGGGAAGGAGGAGAAGGCGACGAGGCGGTCGAGGCCGCCGTGGGCGAGCGCGTCCGGGGGGAAGCAGGCCTCCACCAGCTGCCCGCGCTCCAGGTCGAAGCGGATGATGCAGAACGCCCGCGCCCACCGCGCCAGCGCCGCGGGGTCGGGCGCCGCCGCGCCCGCCTCGGCCGCGTCGCCCCGCAGCGAGACGGACGGGATCCGGTTCATCCCCGCGGCCGTCGGGGGCGCGACGATTTTCTCTTGGCTATTCGGGAGACGCCAGTGGGGAATTGGAACCGCGCGGCCGAATCGGCGGGGCGGTTGTTGGACTCGGGAAGCGACGCCGCGGCGGGCGCGGGCGGCGGCGCAGACAGCCGCCGACGGGCGGGGCGGAGGGAATGGGTCGCGGGCGGATCGGACGGGGCGTGATCTCCGTCTGGGATCTGCCTGTCGCTGGCGGGGCGGGGCGGGGGTGTGGGGTGAGTTCGGATTGGCGTTCCTTTGCGGCGCAGACGTGCACTTCTGTTTTGTGTTTGTTGCTTGCCAGTTTGCCAGTTTGCGGGCGGTGATCGGTTACACGGTTCGTCTCCCCGGAGTCGGTTTGGTTCTCATTGGCACCTCCAATTTTCAAACCCTGATTTTCATACAACTGCATGCAACGTTGATAATAGTACTTGGTCCATGATATATACTCCCTCCGATCCTAGATATAAGTATTTTCAGAGATTCCAATAAAGGACTACATACGAAGCAAAATGTGTGAATCTACACTTTAAAATATGTCTATATACATACGTATGTAGTTTGTATTGAAATGTCTAAAAAGACTTATATTTAGAAACGTAGGGAGTACATAGATAAACGAAGTGCATTCAAGAAAGCTACCTTAATCTTATTCGTCGTCATCGGAGATGTCGATGACCCCCTTGTCAGAGCCGCCGACCTCGTGGTCATTAGGGGCGGGCGAATCTTCGGCGTCTCCTCCTTCTCATCGCCGTTCGCAAAAGAGCCGCTCTCGCCTCACGTCACCGAGGTGGATAACGCGGCGGTTTGCCGCCACATCCTTCTTGAACTGGATAGACTCGAGGATGGCCTAGTTTTCAGACACGAGCCTGGGATCGGCAACGAGCGTCATGAAGGCAATAGTGCCCACTTGCTTCACCTTCAACTACGCCTCTGTCATGAGGTGCTCTGCCTTCTCTATGCCAAAATGCATCAGGCTCAACCTCCATATGACCGGCGCGTCCTCCTCCTCCATCTCCACCTTCTCCTCCATGCGCGCCTCCTCCTCCTCCTTCACAATGCAATCGGCGTGATGTGCATCGATGGTGTGACGCTTGCTACACGCCTGACAGCATTCCCCGCCATTGCTGGAGTGTGGATTATAGATCTCATAGTGTTTGAGAGTTACATGAGAATCACAAAGGAAAAGGAAGAAGCTCTAAAGGAGAGAGGGGATAAGAGTCCAGTGGTTACAATGATTTTCGATGGCTCTACAAATATGCAACTGGTACCTGCAGACCAAACAGGGTAGTGTAGCATTTTCGCAGAAGTATCCCAATGAGTAATCATCCCAATAAAGAGCGGATGAGAGTATTTATGGAGGCATTTCTGTCACACGCAAGATGTCACATCTCTTGTGTGAAGTACTGCTTGAGCTTCTGCAAATAGTGTTACTGTCATGGGTAAAGATAAACTGAATATGCTAGTAAAAAGAGAGTTTAAAAGTGTCTACTAAATAACTAATGAAAGTAAATGACAAGAGCTTAAAATGTAAATGGTGTTTCCTGCAATGACGGGATTAGGTGTGGAGAGATTTCAGTTCATGGTAAGAATATATGAATTGTGCCACTGTGACGGTAATACCAATTACCTTGTATATTGTATCCATATTATTTGATATAAACTTTCTGTAGGCGGTTCTCCCTAGAGTCATGAAACTCCTCCTCTTGGGGTTACATTTCATTCTATGCTCCTACTTCTCCGTTGCCACAGATTGGTCATTTCACAATCAAGGTCACAAGACTGAAACCAAGCATTAAGTTCAGTGGATCACCGTTATCTCATATTGTCTTCGATTCTCATAGATATATCCACCTGTCACGTCAGAGGTCACAGAGTTCCTAAACAATACATGTCACCTGTGTAGGTCTTGAGATCATGTTGCCTGGGCCCTTAAATTGGACAACACGCATAGGATTCCCCACAGTATAATAACATACTAAATAGATCATACTACTACGAATTCAAATGACGACATATAGGATAGACACATATCAATATCTCTCCTACATCTCCCACACCTAGGGGAATTACTCACACATCATAAGAGGAGAATCAACCACAACAGAGAGAAAACCATATCGATAGTATTGAAGAGATCCACAATGAGATGAAATGGTCCTCAAATAGTCTTGATCTCGGATGAGATGGGGTAGAGATTACAAGTTCCAATCCCTCTTACAATGGTGAATGAGATGATGATGATGATGATGATGATGAAGATGAAAGGACTAAAGACTACGATGATCTTCGTCGGTTCTTCAGATCCTTCTTTCTCCTGTTCTGGGTGGTGTGGCGGCGGCTAGGGTTCTCCTCTTCCTTGGGTCCCTTCATGAAAGTTGCTTGTATAGACGAGGAGGGGTCATGGGAACTCCAAACGAACGCTCAAACTAGCGCGCACGGTCGTATGGAAGGCCGTATTTTCACTCTGGTGTGCCTGTTGACAATGCTCTTTGTAGGAAAGTTGCTCCGATTGGCTTGATTTGTAGCAATCTCCTATGGTTTCCTTCCAAATGTAATATTTCCTGTCATCCAAAGGACAAAGTAGATTTTCCTATCTTTTGTTGGATTAGCGTTAGAAACATTCAAAGAATAACAAAAAACTAATGAAACCAAATGGAAATCACTATGAAAAACATCGCAAATTCTCGAGCCACCAACTCCCCCAAGCTTAAGATTTGCTCATCCCCGAGCAAACAAGAAATCGAGAGAGTTAAAAGGAGCCTGGTTGAATGGAAAGAACTTTACTGGCTTGAGAAAATACATCATATCCATCCTGTCTTATCCTGCAAAATCACGCAAGAAAGTATTTGCAATTGAATGGCTGCTCCTAAACTCGTTGCCTATCCACGTATAGTCTCATACCATTAGTTATAATTTCTCAAAGCAAATTTCCTTCGCTAACCAAGTGTTTAGGCAAATGAAGGTGTTCATAAATTAGATGGATACTCAACATCAAAATGCACTTAGAAGGTTTGGAAATCAAAGATAACAAAGTGCTCAAGTTTTTCATTAACACCCACTAATGCCTCCTAGTAATGGCTCTCAAACACTTCTCTCAGTCATTGTTCTTCGGGATTTCAACCCTCAGTGGCGGGGTTATGCCAAAATTCACTATATGCAAATGGGTTCCGTTGTGGCTTAATTTCATGCACCATGGATCAAGAATGGTTGTCTCTTTCAAGCCCATCGATCAGTGCTTTTATTTACCACTTGCACACTCCCTTGGGGAAGGTCGATTGTTTACCACACAATCCCCAAGTTCGTGACGGAGTTGCAGTTACGCGAATTATCTCAACATATAGCAACGAGACGTAAAGCCAGCCTAGAGCTAGAGTGTAACAGCCCGAGACCGACGCTCCAGACGATTCCCCTTTTATTTCCATTCTCGTCATGTGATTCGTTTTATTGTCGCATTCATCATCGCATCATTCGCATCATCTTCATAGCATCATCACTCGTTTTCAAAAACTTGCATCCGTTCGTAGCTGCCGGTTCTCTCCGTTCGTGTCGTCGTCCGTTTCGAGCCCAACCACACACGCACGCGCCCGCGACATCGATAAAATATTGTTTTTAAATGCGCGCATAAAACTTTCTCGGATTGGGTCGGAAGTTGGCATGCGGTCTTGTTTTATTGTAGGTAGACCGCCTACCAAATTTCGTCACAATCAGAGGTCGTTTGATACCCGAACGGTCGACCGTAACGGCACCGTCGTCGGTTTATTGTCGGATGTTTTACGGTGTTTAAAACCTCGTGTCACGGGCCACCATATTCCCTCTCTTCCCTACCTAGCCTCTTCTACACAGCCCACAAGCCCATCCTAGCCCTTACCCGCGACCGGAGCCGTCTGATTTCGATCGGAGGGTCGAAAACAGGTGGAAACCCCCTAACCCTAGACCTCCCTGCTATATAAGGATGCCTACCCCCTGCCTTATTTGGACAAACCCTAGCCGCCTCGTTTTCCGTGCATGACCAACCACCAACTGCCTCTCCACCGTGCCTGTCTCCCCCTCCTCCAGCCGCTAGGCCCTGCAAAGCCCATCCAGGGCCCGCCGAGCCCATCTGGGCCCGGACGAGCCCACGTTCGCATCGCCGCCTCCACGCGCCTAGAGCCGAGCTCCAGCGCCCCTGCCCATGGCGCCTCCGCGCCAGCTCCCCGCAGCCACCTCGTCAGTCTGTCGCCGCACCCCTCCGGCGACCAAGGACCCCGCCGCCGGTCGCCCTCTCTCTTCCCTCTCCTTCTTCCTCCCCCCCTCTGCCCTAACTCCCTGTCGGCCTCTCTTTCTTCGCAGGGACCGCCATGGCCGCCCCATGGCCTCGCCGGAGCTCCCCCCCCCCCCCCGTCGCCTGCCGTCGTCCTCCGGCCAGATCCGGCCCCGCCGGACCGGATCTGCCCCGCCCTGGCCTCGCCGGAGCCTCGCCTTGAGCCTCCCGTCGCCGGAGGTTGCCGTCGCCTGCCTCCCCTCGTGCGGGACGACAGGGACGAGCGCCCCAGCGCTAGCGCCTCCACGGGCCGGCCGCCCGCAGCCAGGCCCAGCCCCAGCGGCGCCCAAGGCCTAGCCTGCTTCTGTGCCAACCGGGCCAAGCCCATGGTGAGCCTCACCCTGCCCGTCCCCATGCCTCTATATGCCGCACATGTGTTATATAACTATGATGCGACCGTTCCTGCTGTCGGGCCAGATCCCAAATTTGACCCAGTAGTGTATTTCCATGCCCTGCGAATTTACCTATTTAACTAGGGTTTTTCATAATTAAAAAATGCATGATTTTATATAGCTCATAGATAATTGACCGTGTACCGGATCCGAATATTTCTTATATGAAAAATGACTAGAATTTCGTGTAGATTCATAATGTGCCACATTCATCCATGTTTTAAAATGTTTAACATGTGGTTTTCTTTATTTTGCATAGATATCATGTTTGTTGCGTTGCACATAATTATTGAATCATGCATCCGAATTAATCAAACCTAGCATGTAAAATGTGTAGCATTTTTATAGGCCTTTTGCATGCATGCTAAAAATATTTCATGTGTTGGTTGCATTTATTTTGCATACATAACTTTGCTAATAGGTTTATGCCATAAACTTGCCTAATTAATTGTGACATATTTTCCTACATGAACCTATGCATATTATATATTATTGTGGGGTAGAAAAAAATCCATAGAATTTATCTGCGCAATTAGTTTTGTCATTTGAGCATTTTTGTGTGCATGTCATTTTGGCTATGATGCTCTTTTGTCTATTTGGTGTGATTTAATCCATGCATATTTCGGGATAGTTGCAAACATGAGATATGCCCTTGGACATGTGTGCTAGGTCCTGATATTTTTGGTTGCTATATAAATGCATGTTTAGGTGTTATTTTGTTGTTGCCAAAATGCCATAAAATATTGCTGTTTTGTGGGTCCAAAAATATTTCTAAGTCTGAAACTGTTATTTTGTTGCCGTGTTGTCATGTGATTTGCTATTGATCTAGGAGTCTTTTGTGGTTGCTCCAATGGAGTCTTTTGTTAAGCATGTTATGCTCTATCATGTTGTGCCAATAGTTTGCATGAATAGGTTTAGCATCATAATTAATTCTGTTGTTCAATATGTCAATCTGTTAAAAAACTGCTGCACATGTCTACTCTAATTTTCACTAAGTCTGAGAATATGTTTTCTTCATAATGCCATATTGTGTTGATGCTAGCCATGATTCTGTGCATAATTAGACCTTGCCACCATGAAATGAATTGTAGTGCATCATGTCTACTACCATGCTGTTAAGTTTCATGCCAATATATGACCTGTAGCATATATTTTTACTGCTGCCAATATGCCTCCATGGAAATCTGCTATGCTAAAACCTGTGATTTTCACTAAGTCATAATCTGCTATATTTTGTTGCCATGTTGTGAGCTTCCTACCATGTGATCCATGACTCTTTTGAGTATGTTATGTGTAGATGAAATGAAGTGTGTGTTATATGCTACTGCCCCATGCTTAGTTTGTGCATATTAGAATCTTGTAGCTTGTTGTTTTCATGTGTGCAATATGCTATGTTGCTGTTTTGGGCAGATTTGAACTAAAACTTGTGTTGGTTGTTGTGGTTGAACCGTAGCTCCGTTTTGCACATGCCATATATGAAACTTGCTTAGATTTTCATGTAGTATCATAATCTCTTGCTGCATTCATGATTTGAAATGTTTATGGTTGATGTTTGCATGCATTTTGCATTCATGGCATATTATCTTGTGATGGTCATATCTTTTAGACCGTAGCTCCGTTTCAAATGTTCTATATATGTAAATCGACTAGAATGACGAGTAGAATCTCATTGTGCATTTTATTTCCCTGTTTAATAAATATAAAATATGTTTAGTTCAGATCTGGACCAATTTCGAAATTAACATATGGGGTCATTTCGGAAATACTATAAGTTGTTTCCGCCCTCATTTAAGATGCCTAGATAGTGTAGTTTCATTATGCTTCACCTCTTGCCATGTTTAACAACATTTAATCTTGCCGAGTAAATAAATAAGAGGAACTAAATATTTGAATGTGGAGTTTCGTCAATATGCAACTCGTTGCATATTGAGCTTCATTTAATGTGTAGTATTAAATTGTTGTGCTTTGCCATGCCTTGCATATTTAAATGGACATGCATCATATCTGTTTGCGCATCATATCATGCATATGTTGTGGTGTATCGTGTGTTGATTGTTTGTTTCCGGATTGCTTCTTCTCGATAGAGTTCCGAAAGCGTTCGGTGTGTGAGGATTCGTTCGACTACGTTGGATCGTCTTCTTCATGGATTCGTTCTTCTTCCAAGCGGGATTTCAGGCAAGATGATCATTTCCTTGGATACCATTACTATCATTGTCATGCTAGTTGTCTCGTTTCTATCGCTGTCTCGCTACCTACCACTTGTTGTCTAGCCTCCCAAATTGCCATGAAAAACCTCTAACCCCTCCACATCCCAGCAAACATTGTTTGGCTATGTTACCGCTTGCTCAGCCCTTCTTATAGCGTTGCTAGTTGCAGGTGCAAGTTCTTCCATGTGCCAACATGGATATCCTTTTGTTATAACACAATATTATTGCTATTTAATTTAATGCACATATATATACTTGGTAAAGGGTGGAAGGCTTGGCCTTTTGCTCGGTGTTTTGTTCCACTCTTGCCGCCCTAGTTACTTGTGAACCGGTGTTATGTTCCATAATTGAGCGCTCCTAACATGCTCGGGGTTGTTATGGGGACCCCCTTGATTTTCGTTTTAGGATAAAACTTGTCTGGCAAGGCCCAACATTGGTACTATTTGCTTAATAACAACTAAAATTTGCATAGGGCATGATCACCCCGTGGATAATTAATCAACCCCCCCCCCCGGGCTAGTGCTCCTCATGAGTGTTGGTCCAAACCGAGCGATGTCCGGCGCCCCCTGGTCACCCGGGGTTTCAGCCAACCCGACGTCTAGCTCATCTGGTAGTGCCCTGAGAAAGAGATACGCGCGGCTCCTATTGGGATCTGGCCTGCCGGGCGGTCTTGCTGGACTTGTTTTACCTTTCTCGAACGTCTTGTGCGCGGGATTTCGACGACACTTCGGGCTATCTCGAAGATTTTCCATCGGGATTCCGCAAATACTACGGGTGATTCCGCGGTTGAGGAATTCCAACGCAGCTTGTGGTAGTTTGTGATGGACTAGTTGGAGCACCCCTGCAGGGTTAAATCTTTCAGAAAGCCGTGCCCGCGGTTACGTGGCAACTTGGAAACTTTGTTTAACACCCGGTCATAGCAAACTTGAAGTAAACTCAAATAAAATACACTAACTGTGTGCATAACCGTGACTGTCTCTTCTCGTCAGACCTTTTCCGAGAGAGAACACGGTGGGGTTATGATTGACGTAAGTAGGTGTTCAGGATCTCATAGAGATCATTACTAGATCACGTCCGCTGATACGACAATCACCCCCCTTTATTCTTGTACTCGTAAGTTAGCCACTCAAATAAATGCTTAGTGCTTGCTGCAGCCTCACCAATTAACCATACCTCACCCATTAAGCTTTAATAGTCTTGATACCCTTGGAAATGAGATTGCTGAGTCCCTGTGTCTCACAGATTACCACAACAATAGTTGCAGGTACAGGTAATGCGATGATTTGACGTGAGCGCGATGCTTGTTTGATTTGGAGTTCTTCTTCTTCTTCTTCTTCTTCTTCTTCTTCTTCTTCATCGATCATAGGATGGGTTCCAGGCGGCAGCCTGGGATAGCAAGGATGGATGTCATTTTATCGTTTGTTTTCGTCCGTAGTCGGACCCTGCTCTTCTGTATGATGTTTGGACATGTTGTTGTATTGATGTGATATTGATGTAGCTTGTGGCGAGTGTAAGCCAATTCCATATACTCATCTCTTCTTTACATGTACTTGTGATGATATCCATTCTTGCAAAACGACGAGATGCGCTTCTATCCCTGTCGAGGCCCTCGTGCCAAAATAAGGATAGGATCGCATCTTGGGCGTGACATAGAGCTCCATGATTTAAGTATTGCGAATAAATTTTGGCATAACCTCAACCACTTAAAATATGCATCCCTCTAAACAACTCCATCAATAGATGCCATGAAGTCAATCAAAATCAGCATGTAGAGTTGAATTGCTTAAGTACTCGTTCTCTTCGCAAGTTCTTAAACTCTAAACTTTTTAGATTTTTATTTGAAACAAAACATGCTTTCTCACAACGTTTGACTAGAAAAATCTGAAATTGGGAGTTATGACTAGATGATATTCTACTAACACAGGGAACTAATTCAAGTGTAGCCAGTCAACTGAAAATTCTTCCTCGGATAATATTGCGAGACCAGGGATTATGAATATGTTATACCTTCTCGTGCTGGCTCATTCTTCCCCTTCATCAAATCCCAATTCATTCTCTTCATTTCCTCTTGCTAGTGGAGAACAAACCTGTAGGCTCACAGAAAACAAACAAAAAGAACTACAACAAGGCAAGACCAAAGTGTGCTCCTCATTTTATTATGCAAACTGAAAATAAATATGCAAAATACAAAAACAAATAAAACAAAAATAAATATGCATGCATGGATAACTGGGGGATGAGCTCCCCAAGCTTAGGCTCTTGGCCTACTCTCTAGTCCATGTCCTCGTCATCGTCGCCCCCCTGTCCAAACTGTGGCCACTGGTGGGAGGTGATGGTGTCCTGTACTAGGGGGTACTCACCACGTCGTCTCCCGACCAGTGGGTCGGGCCGAGGACCCACAGGGCGATTCACTAAGGGGTGTAAGTGCATCTAGTGCCCCTTAGTGATTTTGGTGTATTGAAGACTTATAGGTTAAGTGACTAATATGTTTGTGAGTGTACACAGGCTCTATAAGTCGATGATGAATTTGGTATATTCGAAGAATATCGACCCCTAAAAATGAATGTCTTCAACTGAAGACTTTGATGAAGACTTTGCTGAAGACTTTGGTATTCCCTGAAGACTTTGAAAATGAAGAAGATGGTGTGACCTTGAAGATATCAACGAGGACTATGAAGCGTGAAGACTTTTGTTTTCATAGTTTCATTTCCTTTCTTTGAGTCATAGGAAACACCGTACTGTTAAAGGGGGTCGAGGTAATACTAAGGAAAAATTTCCAACTGATGCTCAACTCAAAAGCCTCAACATAACCAATCCTTCGAGTGAAGCATTTGGAAACCTCTTACAGTTCAGTCAAGTTCTTCAGTGACAGAGACGATGTTCTTCTGGTCTCTGAGGAAATTGGTCTGACTGAGGAGTTAGGATTTCACCAGTGCGAATTGCCTACAAGTGAGGAATATGATAAGCCCTGAGGAATTTGACAGTTCAAATTCCAACCGTGGTTGTGCTTTGCGCCAGGTGTCTAGATATTTTATCCACCTAACGATCATATCATTGGGGGCATTTATGTCTTATCATGTCGGGTTGCACCCTGGCTATAAATAGCCGCCCTCCACAACCACTAGCTGGTTGGCTGCTCCAAGAGAGAACTTGACACTTGTCATTTGAGAGCAACCCATTCCTCGAGGACTTTGAGCGAAAATCATCAGTGAGGAAAAACCCATCCTCTGAAGACTTTGAGCGAAAATCATCAGTGAGGAAAAACCCATCCTCTGAAGACTTTGATAGAAAATCATTAGTGAGGAAAAACCCAAAAACCCAAACCACCAAAACCCAAAGTGATTGAGCATCACTGAAGAAATTGTTCCTGTGTGGAACCGATGCTTTTTACCTTTGAAGACTGTGTATCTTCCAGACGGTTAGGCGTCATGGACTAGTGCATCCTGCAGTCAATTGGGGATCGCCGGGTGACCGTGGTCTAGAGCATCCAGCAGTCAATTGTGGATCGCCGGGTGACCAGTTTGTGAGGGTTTTGGAAGTCTACCCTGAAGACTTACTACGAGTGTTGGGCGAGGTCTGTGTGACCTTAGCTCAAGGAGAATACGGTAAGGACTGTGTGTCCTTTGGTTTAAATACCAAGCCGCTCCGAACCAGATGTACGACTGTCACAGCAGTTGGAACTGGGTCATCAAATCATTGTCTTCACCGAGCACCTGGTTCTATTTCCTCAACCCTTTCATTTCCTCGTTACCTGTTGATGAAATTGATCATTACTGTTTGAAGAATTTGACTAAAGATTTTCTCAATTTCCTCATCTCAAATTCTTCAGTCACTTTATCTTCTGCCTGCTTATCCTGTTCACGTTACTCATGCTGTGTGTATGTTTCATTTCATCATGATGACTATGCTACTGCCATGTTTTGCATGCACTTGAGTACTTATTCCGTTGTGAGTAGTTCGTCACTTAGCAAATTCCTCAGTGACGAATTTGTAAAAATCGCCTATTCACCCCCCCCCCTCTAGTCGATATAACGCACTTTCAATTGGTATTAGAGCAAGGTACTCCCTTGTTCTGTGTGATTTTGGTTTAACCACCTGGAGTTTTAGTTATGTCGACTGCAGGCATGATCAAGGTCTCAGCTGGGTGTCCTACCTTCGATGGGACAGACTACCCCTACTAGAAGAACAAGATGTGCATGCATCTTGAGGCAATTGACAACGATCTCTGGTATGTTGTGGAAAATGGTGTTCCTCGCGTCACTCCCACTGTCACTGCTGCTGATGTGAAGAGATTCAAGCAACTCGACTCTCAAGCGAAGAATATCATATGTGGCCATCTGAGCAAAGGTCAGTATGGCAAAGTGAGTGCTTTGGAGACTGCTAAGCTTATCTGGGATAGGCTATCCAAAGTCAATGAAGGCATTTCAACTCAACGTGACTCTCGAGTTGATGTTCTTCGCAATCTCTTCAACTGCTTCAAAAGACTCGGCAACGAAAATGTTCAGCAAACTTTCGATCGCCTCACTGATATCTCCAATGAGCTACAGGCTCTTGGTGCCACTGACATCACCGACCATGAGGTGGTGAAGAAACTGCTGAGATCTCTTGATTCCTCATTCGATACACTTGCTTTGATGATCCAAGAACGTGGAGACTACAAGTCACTAGATCCTGCTGATATTCTTGAGAGACTCAATACTCATGAATTCCAACTAGCTGAGAAGAGAGACCTCTACGGGCCAAGTTATGGAAGATCTCGTGCTTTGAAGGCCAAGGCAATTTCCTCATCCGATGACGGAGAATATGATAGTAGCCTTGGTGATCCTGAAGAACTGAGTCAGGAGCTAGCAATGCTCGTGAGGAAATTCCAGAAGTTCTCAAGGAGAGGTAGGTTTGGAAAATCATCAAAAAGTGGCATGAAGAAATCAGATTCTTCATCAAGTGACTACAAGAAGAGAACTTGTCACAAATGCAAGAAATCTGGTCACTTCATCTCTGACTGTCCTCTCTGGGAAAAAGAGTCAAGAAAGAAGAAATACAAGGATGACAGTTCTGATGACTCGAAGAAAAAGAAGAAATCTTCAAAGTCCTCATCTGCAAAGTCCTCATCTTCAAAGTCCTCATCACACAAGAAGAACAACTTAAGGAAGGCTCGGGCACTTATTGGCAAGGAAATGGATTCTGAAGAAGAATCTGAAGAATATGAAGAAGAGGAGGAATCTGAGGAGGAGTCGGACTCTAGTGTGGCGAGCCTAGCTCTCACTACTGCTTTCGTCAGCAAGTCCATCTTCAATGATGAGGAAAATGGCAACTCCAACGACTCTGACGTCAACAACAACGACTATGCTCCCACCTATTGCTTCATGGCAAAAGGTGCCAAGGTACTCAAACACCATTCCTCCTCTGAATCAAGTGATGGTGAATCTGAGGATTACATAAAACCTAGCTATTCCAAACTTGCTAATATTGCTACTAAATAACAAAGTGTCATTGAAAAGCTTCAGAAACAGCGAGACAAAAGCGATGACCTGTTGAATGAGGAAGTGGATCATACTCAAACTTTGACTAAGGACCTTCAAAGTCTTCAGTCCAAGTATGATAATCTTCAAAGTTGTCATGAGGCTCTCTTAGTCGATCATGAGAAGCTTTCTTATGAATTTCTTCAAAGAAAGCAAGATCTTGAGAAACTAAGGGTGTCTCATGAAGATCTTCAAAGGGACAATGACTGCTTGCTTGCTCAACAGATCAGTACCGCTCAGGAAGATTTCATTCCACCTTGCTTGAAATGCATCGAACGTGAAACTGCTCATTCTTCACCTGAATGTTCAAATGCTTCTATTGCTGCAAATTCTTCAACTATTTCCGTGGTCACAAATTCCTCATCTGAGGATACCACTAGTATCACTGACGAAAATGCAGGGTTGAAGGAATTGTATGTGACAGGCATATACAAAAGTCCCAAAGGGCATCAAACCCTTTGCGATGTGCTTAAAAAGCAGATTCTGAACAGGAACCCTAGGAAAGAGGGTATTGCATTTGAGAGGAAACTCAATGCTGATGGATCCTATTGGAAACCTGAGCAGTATCCCAAAACCTCATGGGTTGCTGCTAAAGGACCTCCTATAGATCCATCCATTTTATGTGGCTTTACTTGTGAATCTTCATATTTCTCTGATGAGTCAATTGACTCCAACTATAAACTGTTCAAAAATCAGAATGGTGAAGTATTTGCCAGATATGTTGGTACTAACTGCAGGAACGGTCCTCCAATGAAGAAAATCTGGGTTCCCAAAAGGTACCTTGAAAATCTTCAAGTGAATGTCCTCATGACACCACCAGTGAAGAACAGGAACCCCAGATCAAATTCTTCAGTTGGACCAAAGTCTTCACAAGGACCAAAGTCCTCACATGGACCAAATTCTTCATATGGTCAAAAATCATATCATTCTCGTGCTAATGCTTCTGTTTCGCAGGGAAAATCTAAGGGTCATGAATATGCTCATTATTCTTCAAATCATTATGTTCATAAGTCCTCGAAGAATTTCTCTGCTTATTCATATGAGTACTCTAACCCCCGTCCTGTGAAACGAAGTGCACTTGCCTCTATGCCACCATTCTCATATGGAGCTCGCAGAATGATGAACTCTTTGCCACCCCTCCAGATGTGGGTGGTGAAGAAATCGAACTAATCTCTTATGCAGGGTCAGGTCTCCAGACAAACTTGAATGTCTGATGAATTTGTTGGAGACCTGAGGAAATGCTTGAAAGGACGCAAGCTGATCACGAAGAAATGAATCATTCATTTCTCATGTCCTCACATTACTTTGCTTACTATTCTATGTGATGAGATCCAATCTGATGAATTTGAAGTCATATTCTTCACTCTGAAGCATATGCGTTCGTAAGCTGTACTAATTCATCTGCAGGATGAAACTCCCAAAGCAACTGAATGGGTCCTCGACAGTGGATGCACCAACCACACGACTGGTGACAAGAACCTATTGATGAACATCCCACTAGTTCCCTCTCATCTGAAGCATATCACCTACGCTGACAAAGGAAAAAGCAAGGTATTGGGTCTAGGTAAGGTTGCAATCTCGAAGGATCGACACATGGATAAGGTGATGCTTGTCGAGTCCCTTGGATTCAACCTCATGTCTGTCTCAATGCTTTGTGATCTTGATATGGTTGTCATCTTTGGCAAATATCGTTGTGTTGTCATCATGGAATCTGACAAATCCAAAGTCTTCGAAGGCTTTAGGAGAGGAGACTTGTATATTGTTGATTTCTCTGCAGGTCCACAGCCGGCCACATGTCTACTTGCAAAAGCTTCAGAAGGCTGGCTATGGCATCGATGACTTGGACACGCTGGCATGAGGAACTTGCACACGCTCGCGAAGAAAAAGCACGTCATTGGTATTGAGGGCGTCAAATTCCTCAAGGATCACTTGTGTGGGGCTTGTGAGTCTGGAAAGATGACCAGATCCAAGCATCCATCCAAGACCATCATGACTACCACTCGTCCTTTTGAATTGCTTCATATGGATCTCTTTGGCCCCACTCACTATGCCACACTAACAAATACCCCATGCTTATATGGTTTTGTCATTGTTGATGATTTCTCTCGCTATACTTGGGTGCACATTATTCTGTACAAATTTGAAGTGCAGAATGTCTTCAAACAATTTTCTTCAAGGGCCTCAACGAACTTCGGCGTCAAAATCAAGCATATCAGGAGTGATAATGGGACTGAGTTCAAGAACACTGGTCTTGATGATTATCTTGATGAACTTGGTATTACTCATGAGCTATCTGCCCCTTATACTCCTCAGCAGAATGGCGTTGTGGAGCGCAAGAATAGGACTCTTGTTGAGATGGCTCGCACCATGCTTGATGAATACAAGACCCCTCGTCGCTTCTGGCCTGAGGCAATCAATACTGCTTGCCACATCATCAACAGGGTATATCTTCACAAATTCCTCAAGAAGACTTCATATGAACTCCTCACTGACAAGAAACCCAATGTGAGTTATTTCAAAGTCTTCGGTGCTAAATGCTGGATTAGAGATCCTCACCACAGTTCTAAGTTTGCGCCGAAAGCACATGAAGGTTTTATGCTTGGTTACGGAAAGGACTCGCACACCTACAGAGTCTTCAACACCTATCACAACAAGGTTGTTGAAACTGTAGATGTGTGGTTCGATGAAACTAACGGCTCGCAAAGAGAGCACCTGCCTCCTGTGCTAGATGAAATGCCTCCTGAGGAATCCATTAGGTTCAAAGCCACTGGAGATGTGATCCCTACTAAAGAACAACTACTCTCTGAAGAAGTCATACCCAACGCTGAAGACATTCATGCTGATATACCTAAAGAAAATGGCGCTGAAGAAAATGCTCAGCCTCAACAAAGTCTTCAGCCTATTCATCCAAGACTTGCAAATGAAGTGCAGATTGAGAAAATCCTCGACGACATTAATGCACCAGGTCCTCTCACTCGCTCAAGAGCTTCTCATCTGTCTAACTTTTGTGGGCACTTTGCTTTTGTCTCTATCACAGAGCCCACCAAAGTTGATGAAGCATTCTTGGAGCCTAAGTGGATTCAAGCCATGCAAGAGGAATTGCATCAATTCAAGCTCAACAACGTGTGGGAACTCGTCAAACGCCCAGATCCTCGCAAGCACAATGTCATAGGTACCAAGTGGATCTACCGCAACAAACAAGATGAACTTGGTCAGGTAGTGAGGAATAATGCCCGTCTTGTGGCACAGGGCTACACACAGGTTGAGGGAATTGACTTTGATGAAACTTTTGCACCTGTTGCTAGACTTGAAGCTATTCGCATATTGCTTGCTTATGCTAACCATCACAATATCATCTTATATCAAATGGATGTGAAAAGTGCATTCCTCAATGGTAAGCTTGAGGAAGAAGTATATGTTGCTCAACCCCCAGGTTTTGAAGATCCTAAGTATCCGGACAAAGTCTTCAGACTCAACAAGGCTCTCTATGGCCTCAAGCAAGCCCCTCGGGCGTGGTATGACACACTGAAGGAATTCCTCATGAAGAAAGGCTTCAAACCCGGTTCACTTGACCCAACTCTTTTCACCAAATCATATGATGATGAATTATTTGTGTGCCAAATATATGTGGACGTTATCATCTTTGGATGTACTGACAAACGTTACAGCGACGAATTTGCCTATATGATGGGTGAAGAATATCAAATGTCTATGATGGGAGAGCTCAAATTCTTCTTTGGGCTTCAAATTCGTCAACAACGCAATGGCATCTTCATATCTCAAGAAAAATACCTCAAGGATGTCCTGAAGAAATTCGGCATGCAAGATTGTAAAGGCGTCAAGATTCCTATGCCCACATCGGCTCAACTCTGCACTGACGAAAGTGGTAAAGATTTCGATCAGAAGGTATACCGCTCCATGATTGGTTCTTTATTGTATCTATGTGCATCTAGGCCAGATATTATGCTTAGTGTTTGCATGTGTGCCCGATTTCAAGCCAAACCGAAGGAATCACACCATAAGGCTGTGAAACATATTCTTCGATATCTAGCTCACACTCCAACACTAGGATTATGGTACCCCAAGGGCTCAGATCTTGACCTCATTGGATATTCTGATTCTGATTATGCTGGTAATCGTGTGGACTGCAAGTCAACGTCAGGCACTTGTCATTTCCTCGGACGATCCTTAGTCTGTTGGTCCTCGAAGAAGTAGAACTGCGTGTCACTATCCACTGCTGAAGCTGAGTACATTGTTGCTGGTTCTTGCTGTGCTCAATTGCTATGGATGAAGCAAACCCTCAAGGACTACGGCATCAACATGAAGAATGTCCCTCTCTACCGTGACAATGAGAGTGCCATCAAGATTGCTCACAACCCAGTTCAGCACTCAAAGACCAAGCACATCCAGATTCGTCATCATTTTCTTCATGACCATGTGATGAAGGGCGATATCTTCCTCGACCACGTGAAGACTGAAGAACAACTGGCGGATATCTTCACAAAGCCCTTGAATGAGAAGAGATTTTGCAAGTTGCGGTGTGAGCTAAATATCTTAGAATCTTCGAATGTTCTTTGAAAGGACACACATCCTAACACTTATGCAAAATTGATGACTTTGATGTGCAACACACGAAGTAACGTTTTTCTTCAATGAATGAAGACTAACACTCTAAGTGTGAAGAAATTAATGAAGAATTTGATTCTCAGAACCCTATGACAATTGTATGCGGTGTCTGAAATCTTCATTCTTATACGGTGGGTAACGCCACTAACAATAGTTGAAATTCTTCAAGTTTGAGTTTTTCATCTTTTTGCAAATTCTTCAAAATTGTCAAATTCTTCAAGTTTGCAAATTCCTCAAATTTTCAAATTCTTCAAACTTTTCAACTGATGTTCCTCACATGAGTTTTTCTTCATTGACTATATATATATATATATATATATATATTTGAGCTTATTTCAATGTCCTCAACAGCATTCACTTATAGCTATTTATTCAAGTTGATTTTCATCTAAGTGAATGTGATCGGACCCGTTCCCCCTCTATGCTAAACTCAACCCAGTCTGTTCACAAATCCTTCATATGCGTTCTACTTTGAAACCCGTTCAAAGTCTTCACTGTGTACTTGACAGCTGAAGAATTTGCGAACAAAACTTTACAATATTCAATCTCAATTTTTTGGCGATTGCCGCTCAAACCGTTCCGATTCCCACGACTGGATAACCCACAATCCCCCACTATCTCCACTATACAGTACGTGGGTGACACATGTCGCGTGGATGGCAAGGGTCAGGGCATACTGGTCCAAAATCTTTGGACCAGCTGGTTTTCACTGCCGCTATAAATACCCCCTCCCTTCCACTAGCTCGGGTTACTCCTCACTCTCATCTCTCCCGAGCTCCAGACCTAGCGCCGCCGCTAACCTCGTCGTCGCCGGAGAGGAAGAGCTTCACTGCCTCGACCTCACCGTCGTCGTACTCACATCGGCCGCGGAAGTTTTCACCCCGCCGCCGCTGTAGCTGTCTGCCTCTGCCGAGTTAGGGCGTGGGAGATCTGGACTGACGAACTCCTTCACATCACTTCTCTGTTCGTCGTGTTCATCGCATACGGTAATTAAAATCTAATTTTACTGCCCTATTTTGATTCCCATGATTTTCACAAAATCTTCAAAAGGTGTTTATTCTTCAACTATCCATCGCTTAAAGCACCAAACATATCCCTTCTCTTGATTTATTTTGCTAAGTCATGATTTTCTTCAAGATTCCTCAATTGTGTGGATCTTCAAATCTATACAACTCTGGAACCTAAGTCAAGAATACTTAGTGAAATCCTTCAAGTCATCTATGGTCAAATTCCTCAAACTTGATACTTTTTGCAAAAATTTCTAAGAACGAATATAACCTCTTCAAATTCTTCGCACCTATACTCTATTCACAGGTACAAATGTCAGCTGATGAATCTCTAGGTTCTCATCAACTTAACTCATTTGCAGCGTTCCTTGAAGAAAAGTTGCATACTTCATCAGAAACTTCAACAGTTCATAATCCTCAACTGAAGAAAATGGCAGATGGGAAAAGACCTCAGAAAGGAGGAAAGAAACTTGCATCCAATACTGCATTTGAGATCCCTGAGGATATCTATCCTGAGTATTGCACACCTGATGAAGAAATATATGGAAAAGAAACCAAAGAGAAGCGGAAAATCTGCATTGAAAAGATTGAGAGGAGATGGATGAAGGAATGGAGAGAATATCGCTATGTCACTCCTAAGTACATGAAGAAATTTGCGCTGAAACCACCTTGCCGAAGACCTCCACTGGGAAATAACCAGGCAGCAGATCCCACTAGACTCATGAGAGGTGAGGATTTTCCTGAAGAATGGGCAAAACATCAGAAAAAGCTTCAAAAGATCTCTAAAGAAGCTGTGAGACAATTCAATTTGGACTCTGCTGTTGCTGCCTCTGCTAGTGCACCTGCTCCAAAGAAATCAGTGGTGAATAAATCCACTGCAAAATCCTCAGCACCAAAGTCCTCAGCTCCAAGTTCCTCACAGCAAATGCCTCAGGCAAAATCATCAAGGGCTCCTGCAATGCCCTCAGTAGCTGCACAATCTTCAGCAGCTGCTACCAATGATGGGGAACGTTGCATGGGAAACAAAAATTTTCCTACGCACACGCAAGATCTATCCATGGTGATGAGCATCTACGAGAGGGAGAGTGAATCTACATACCCTTGTAGATCGCTAAGCGGAAGCGTCAATAAACGCGGTTGATGTAGTCGAACGTCTTCGCGATCCAAATCGCCGAGCGTCCCGCGATCCAATCACGATCCTTCCGATCTAGTGCCGAACGGACGGCACCTCCGCGTTCAACACACGTACGGCTTGATGACGCCTTCACCTCCTCGATCCAGCGAGCGATGGTGAAGTAGTGGTTGAGTTCCAGCAGCACGACGGCGTGGTGATGGTGGTGAGGAACAATCTCTGCAGGGCTTCGCCAAGCGCTACGGAGATTATGACGGAGGAACTAGAGGGCTAGGGTTGCCGGCACACGGCTTGGGAAATCCTGATGTGTCCCGTGTGCTAGCCCTGCCCCTCTATTTATATGTTGAGCCTTGGGGTCTAAACTTGGAGTAAAAGCCTCCTCCGGGTCGGTTTTGCCCGCACAAGGTCGGTTTGGCCCGCAGGAAAAGAGTCCAATTCGGACCCTGCCGAATCGTGCACAGCCGCGCACAAGCGGTAGTACCGCTTCACACAAGCGGTAGTACCGCTTGGGCGGTAGTACCGCTTCACATAAGCGGTAGTACCGCTCCGGCGGTAGTACCGCTTCACCAAGCGGTAGTACCGCTTACGCGGCAGCAAAACTACTTTTGCACTTTCCAATACCTTGTGGGCTTTATCCCTTTTGCTCATATAAAGTGTTGCTGCACCCGAACACTTCGGTAAACATCCGGAACCTCTTCCGGTGAACTTCGGAACTCTTCCGGAGATCAAAACACTATTATCACATATATCAATCTTTACCTCCGGACTCTTCCGGAGATCCTCGTCATGTCCGGGATCTTATCCGGGACCCCGAACAACTTTCGGTCACCAACATAATAACTCAATTATACTAATCGTCACCAAACGTTAAGTGTGTAGACCCTGCGGGTTCGAGAACTATGTAGACATGACCGAGACACCTCTACGGCCAATAACCAATAGCGGGACCTGGATGCCCATATTGGCTCCTACATATTCTACGAAGATCTTTATCGGTCGAACCTCTATGTCAAGGATTCAGTTAATCCCGTATGCTGTTCCCTTTGTTCTTCGGTATGTTACTTGCCCGAGATTCGATCGTCGGTATCTCTATACCTAGTTCAATCTCGTTACCGGCAAGTCTCTTTACTCGTTCCGTAATACAAGATCCTGTGGCTAACTCTTTAGTCACTTTGCTTGCAAGGCTCAATGTGATGTTGTATTACCGAGTGGGCCCTGAGATACCTCTCCGTCACACGGAGTAACAAATCCCAGTCTTGATCCATGCCAACCCAACAGACACCCTCGGAGATACCTGTAGAGCACCTTTATAGTCACCCAGTTACGTTGCGACGTTTGATACACACAAGGTATTCCTCCGGTGTCAGTGAGTTGCATGATCTCATGGTCAAAGGAACAGATACTTGACATGCAGAAAACAATAGCAATAAACTGACACGATCAAATGCTACGTTTACAGTTTGGGTCTTGTCCATCACATCATTCTCCTAATGATGTGATCCCGTTATCAAATGACATCTCATGTCCATGGCTAGGAAACCTTAACCATCTTTGATCAACAAGCTAGTCAACTAGAGGCTTACTAGGGACACAGTGTTGTCTATGTACCCACACATGTATTTGAGTTTCCAATCAATACAATTATAGCATGGATAATAAACGATTATCATGAACAAGGAAATATAATAATAACCAATTTATTATTGCCTCTAGGGCATATTTCCAACAGTCTCCCACTTGCACTAGAGTCAATAATCTAGTTCACATCACTATGTGATTTACATTGTAATGAATCGAACACCCATGCAGTTCTGGTGTTGTTCATGTTTAGCCCTTGGAAGAGGTTTAGTCAACGGATCTGCAACATTTAGATCCGTGTGTACTTTGCAAATATTTATGTCGTCCTCCTTGATGTAATCGCGGATGGAATTGAAACGTCGCTTTATGTGTCTGGTCCTCTTGTGAAATCTTGGTTCCTTGGCTAGAGCAATGGCACCAGTATTATCACAAAACAGAGTCATTGGGTTAAGTGCACTAGGCACTACTCCAAGATCTGTCATGAACTCCTTCATCCAGACACCTTCCTTCGCCGCCTCCGAGGCAGCGATGTACTCCGCTTCGCATGTAGAATCAGCTACCACGCTTTGCTTGGAACTGCACCAGCTAACCGCACCCCCATTAAGAATAAATACGTATCCGGTTTGCGACTTAGAGTCATCCGGATCAGTGTCAAAGCTTGCATCGACGTAACCCTTTACGACGAGCTCTTGATCACCTCCATAAACGAGAAACATGTCCTTAGTCCTTTTCAGGTACTTCAGGATATTCTTGACCGCCGTCCAGTGTTCCATTCCTGGATCACTTTGAAACCTTCCGACCATACTTATGGCAAGGCTGACATCGGGTCTTGTGCACAGCATTGCATACATGATAGAGCCTATGGCTGAAGCATAGGGGATGACACTCATCTTTTCTCTATCTTCTGCAGTCACTGGGCATTGAGTCTTACTCAACTTCACACCTTGCAAAACAGGCAAGAACCCCTTCTTGGACTGATCCATTTTGAACTTCTTCAAAATCTTATCAAGGTATGTGCTTTGTGAAAGTCCTATTAAGCGTCTTGATCTATCTCTATAGATCTTGATGCCTAATATGAAAGCAGCTTCTCCTAGGTCCTTCATTGAAAAACTCTTGTTCAAATATTCCTTTACGCTTTCCAGCATTTCTATATTGTTTCCAATCAGCAATATGTCATCCACATATAATATTAGAAACGCTATAGAGCTCCCACTCACTTTCTTGTAAATACAAGCTTCTCCGTAAACTTGTATAAACTCGAACGCTTTGATCACCTCATCAAAACGAAGATTCCAACTCCGAGATGCTTGCACCAGTCCATAAATGGATCGCTGGAGTTTGCAAACTTTGTCAGCATTCTCTGGATCGACAAAACCTTCTGGTTGCATCATATACAACTCTTCCTTAAGGTAACCGTTAAGGAACGCTGTTTTGACATCCATCTGCCAAATTTCATAATCGAAAAAGGCAGCTATTGCTAACATGATTCTGACGGACTTAAGCATCGCTACGGGTGAGAAGGTCTCATCGTAGTCAACTCCTTGAACTTGTGAAAAACCCTTTGCCACAAGTCGAGCTTTATAGACGGTGACATTACCGTCCGCGTCCGTCTTCCTCTTAAAGATCCATTTGTTCTGAATGGCCTTACGCCCTTCAGGTAATACTTCCAAAGTCCATACTTTGTTTTCATACATGGATCCCATCTCGGATTTCATGGCCTCTAACCACTTCTCGGAATCCGGGCTCATCATCGCTTCTCCATAGCTCGTAGGTTCATCGTTGTCTAACAACATGACCTCTAAGACAGGGTTGCCGTACCACTCGGGAGCAGTACGCGTCCTTGTCGACCTACGAGGTTCGATAGCAACTTGATCCAAAGCTTCATGATCATCATCATTAACTTCCTCTTCAGCTAATGTAGGCTCCACAGAAACAACTTTCTGCGCTGCGCTACTCTCAGGTTGAAGTAAAGGTTCAACAACCTCATCAAGTTCTATCTTCCTCCCACTCAATTCTTTCGAGAGAAACTCTTTCTCAAGAAATGTTCCGTTTTTAGCGACAAACACTTTGCCCTCGGATCTGAGGTAGAAGGTATACCCAATTGTCTCTTTTGGGTATCCTATGAAGACGCATTTCTCCGCTTTGGGTTCCAGCTTTTCAGGCTGAAGCTTTTTGACATAAGCATCACATCCCCAAACTTTAAGAAACGACAGTTTTGGCTTCTTGCCAAACCAAAGTTCATATGGCGTCGTCTCAACGGATTTCGATGGTGCCCTATTTAAAGTGAATGCAGCTGTCTCTAATGCATAACCCCAAAACGATAGTGGCAAATCGGCAAGAGACATCATAGATCGCACCATATCCAATAAGGTTCGATTACGACGTTCGGACACACCATTACGCTGTGGTGTTCCAGGCGGTGTCAATTGTGAAACAATTCCACACTGTCTTAAGTGACTGCCAAACTCATAACTCAGATATTCTCCTCCTCGATCAGATCGTAGGAATTTAATCTTCTTGTTACGATGATTCTCAACTTCACTCTGAAATTGTTTGAACTTTTCAAATGTTTCAGACTTGTGTTTCATTAAGTAAATATACCCATATCTACTTAAGTCATCAGTGAAGGTGAGAAAGTAACGATAACCACCGCGCGCCTCAATACTCATCGGACCGCACACATCAGTATGTATGATTTCCAATAAGTCAGTTGCCCGTTCCATTGTTCCAGAGAACGGCGTTTTAGTCATCTTGCCCATGAGGCATGGCTCACATGTGTCAAGTGATTCAAAATCAAGTGACTCCAAAAGTCCATCAGCATGGAGCTTCTTCATGCGTTTTACGCCAATATGACCTAAACGGCAGTGCCACAAGAAAGTGGTATTATCATTATCAATTCTACATCTTTTGGCATCAATGTTATGAACATGTGTATCATTACCATCGAGATTAATAAGAATAAACCCTTCACATCGGGTGCATGACCATAAAAGATATTACTCATATAAATAGAACAACCATTATTCTCTGATTTAAATGAGTAACCGTCTCGCAATAAACAAGATCCAGATATAATGTTCATGCTTAACGCAGGCACCAAATAACACTTATTTAGGTTCATCACTAATCCCGACGGTAATCGAAGAGCGAGCGTGCCGACGGCGATCACATCAACCTTGGAACCATTTCCCACGCGCATCGTCACTTCGTCCTTTGCCAGCCTCCGTCTATTCCGCAGTTCCTGTTTTGAGTTGCAAATATGAGCAACCGCACCGGTATCAAATACCCAGGCACTACAACGAGAGTTGGTAAGGTACACATCAATAACATGTATATCATATATACCTTGTTTGTTGTTGGCCGCCTTCTTGTCAGCCAAATACTTGGGGCAATTCCGCTTCCAGTGTCCAGTTCCCTTGCAATGAAAACACACAGTTTCTGGTTTGGGTCCAGCCTTGGGTTTCTTCACGAGAGGAGCAACTGTTTTGCCACTCTGCTTGGAGTTACCCTTCTTACCCTTGCCATTTTTCTTGAAACTAGTGGTTTTATTGACCATCAACACTTGATGCTCCTTCTGAATTTCAGACTCAGCGGCTTTCAGCATCGCAAACAGCTCGGCGACTGACTTGTTCATCCCGTGCATGTTATAGTTCAACACGAAGCTCTTGTAGCTAGGTGGCAATGATTGAAGAACTCTGTCAGTGATAGCCTCTGGCGGAAGGGGCATCCCTAACTCAGCCAGACGGGTGGAGTACCCAGACATTCTGAGCACGTGATCACTGATAGACCCGTTCTCCTCCATCTTGCAAGCATAGAATTTGTCGGAGATCTCATATCTCTCGATCCGGGCATTCTTCTGAAAGATAAACTTCAACTCCTGGAACATCTCATATGCTCCATGACGTTCAAAACGTCTTTGAAGTCCCGGTTCTAAGCCATACAACATTGCACATTGAACTATTGAGTAATCATCAGAACGAGCCTGCCAGGCGTTCACAACGTCTAGAGACTCAACTGGAGCGGGTGGATCACCAAGCGGTGCATCAAGGACATAAGCCTTCTGGGAAGCCGTAAGGATAATCCTTAGATTACGGGCCCAGTCCACAAAGTTACTTCCATCATCTTTCAACTTAGCTTTCTCTAGGAACGCATTAAAATTCAGGGGTGCTACCGCGCGAGCCATGATCTACAACATAAATATAGCAAAGACAACTTAGACTATTGTTCTTAGATAATGAGTTTAGTTAATCATATTTAAAAAACTCCCACTCAAATTGACATCCCTCCGATCATTCGAGTGTAACATGATCCAAATCCACCAACTCAAGTCCGATCATCACGTGAGTTGAGGTGGTTTCAATGGTGAACATCTTCATGTTGATCATATCTACTATATGACTCATGTTCGACCTTTCGGTCTCTTGTGTTCCGAGGCCATGTCTGTACAT
Source organism: Elymus sibiricus (assembly GCA_039707655.1). Taxonomy (NCBI): domain Eukaryota; kingdom Viridiplantae; phylum Streptophyta; class Magnoliopsida; order Poales; family Poaceae; genus Elymus; species Elymus sibiricus. The sequence continues at coordinate 389,931,582 of CM077669.1, read as the reverse complement.
GCTAGGCTCGTCAAGTTTAACCCGAGTGTTCCGCACGTGTAACATGGCTTACACCCGTTGTATGCGAACGTAGAGTCTATCACACCCGATCATCACGGCGTGTCTCGAAACGACGAACTTTCGCAACGGTGCACACTTGGGGAGAACACAATTTATCTTGAAATTTAAGTGAGGGATCACCTTATAATGCTACCGTCGTCCTAAGCAAAATAAGATGCATAAAAGGATTAACATCACATGCAAATCATAAGTGACATGATATGGCCATGAACTTGTGCTTTTGATCTCCATCTCCAAAGCACCGGCATGATCTCCATCGTCACCGGCATGACACCATGATCTCCATCATCTTGATCTCCATCAACGTGTCGCCATAAGGTTGTCGCGCCGACTGTTGCTTCCACGACTATAGCTAACGTTTAGCGATAAAGTAAAGCATTACATAGCGCTTAATGATTGACACGCAGGTCATACAATAATTAAAGACAACTCTATGGCTCCTGCCAGTTGCCGTACTCATCGACATGCAAGTCGTGATATTCTATACAATACATGATCATCTCATACATCACATATATCTCATCATGTAATTGGCCATATCACATCACAACATACCCTGCAAAAACAAGTTAGACGTCCTCTAATTGTTGTTGCAAATTTTACGTGGCTGCTACGGGTATCTAGCAAGAACGATTCTTACCTACGCAAAACCACAACGTGGTGTAGTGATTGCTTTTTGATCTTCTAAAAGAACCCTCTTCATTGAACCGATTCAACTAAAGTGAGAGAGACAGACACCCGCCAGTCACCTTTATGCAACAAGTGCACGCAGCGGTGAAACCAGTCTCGCGTAAGCGTACGCGTAATGTCGGTCCGGGCCGCTTCATCTCACAATACCGCGGAATCAAGTATCAACTAGTAACGGCAAGCAATATGTATACACCCACGCCCACAACTCGTTTGTGTTCTACTCGAGATCTCATCTACGCATAGACCTAGCTCAGATGCCACTGATGGGGAACGTTGCATGGGAAACAAAAATTTTCCTACGCACACGCAAGATCTATCCATGGTGATGAGCATCTACGAGAGGGAGAGTGAATCTACATACCCTTGTAGATCGCTAAGCGGAAGCGTCAATAAACGCGGTTGATGTAGTCGAACGTCTTCGCGATCCAAATCGCCGAGCGTCCCGCGATCCAATCACGATCCTTCCGATCTAGTGCCGAACGGACGGCACCTCCGCGTTCAACACACGTACGGCTTGATGACGCCTTCACCTCCTCGATCCAGCGAGCGATGGTGAAGTAGTGGTTGAGTTCCAGCAGCACGACGGCGTGGTGATGGTGGTGAGGAACAATCTCTGCAGGGCTTCGCCAAGCGCTACGGAGATTATGACGGAGGAACTAGAGGGCTAGGGTTGCCGGCACACGGCTTGGGAAATCCTGATGTGTCCCGTGTGCTAGCCCTGCCCCTCTATTTATATGTTGAGCCTTGGGGTCTAAACTTGGAGTAAAAGCCTCCTCCGGGTCGGTTTTGCCCGCACAAGGTCGGTTTGGCCCGCAGGAAAAGAGTCCAATTCGGACCCTGCCGAATCGTGCACAGCCGCGCACAAGCGGTAGTACCGCTTCACACAAGCGGTAGTACCGCTTGGGCGGTAGTACCGCTTCACATAAGCGGTAGTACCGCTCCGGCGGTAGTACCGCTTCACCAAGCGGTAGTACCGCTTACGCGGCAGCAAAACTACTTTTGCACTTTCCAATACCTTGTGGGCTTTATCCCTTTTGCTCATATAAAGTGTTGCTGCACCCGAACACTTCGGTAAACATCCGGAACCTCTTCCGGTGAACTTCGGAACTCTTCCGGAGATCAAAACACTATTATCACATATATCAATCTTTACCTCCGGACTCTTCCGGAGATCCTCGTCATGTCCGGGATCTTATCCGGGACCCCGAACAACTTTCGGTCACCAACATAATAACTCAATTATACTAATCGTCACCAAACGTTAAGTGTGTAGACCCTGCGGGTTCGAGAACTATGTAGACATGACCGAGACACCTCTACGGCCAATAACCAATAGCGGGACCTGGATGCCCATATTGGCTCCTACATATTCTACGAAGATCTTTATCGGTCGAACCTCTATGTCAAGGATTCAGTTAATCCCGTATGCTGTTCCCTTTGTTCTTCGGTATGTTACTTGCCCGAGATTCGATCGTCGGTATCTCTATACCTAGTTCAATCTCGTTACCGGCAAGTCTCTTTACTCGTTCCGTAATACAAGATCCTGTGGCTAACTCTTTAGTCACTTTGCTTGCAAGGCTCAATGTGATGTTGTATTACCGAGTGGGCCCTGAGATACCTCTCCGTCACACGGAGTAACAAATCCCAGTCTTGATCCATGCCAACCCAACAGACACCCTCGGAGATACCTGTAGAGCACCTTTATAGTCACCCAGTTACGTTGCGACGTTTGATACACACAAGGTATTCCTCCGGTGTCAGTGAGTTGCATGATCTCATGGTCAAAGGAACAGATACTTGACATGCAGAAAACAATAGCAATAAACTGACACGATCAAATGCTACGTTTACAGTTTGGGTCTTGTCCATCACATCATTCTCCTAATGATGTGATCCCGTTATCAAATGACATCTCATGTCCATGGCTAGGAAACCTTAACCATCTTTGATCAACAAGCTAGTCAACTAGAGGCTTACTAGGGACACAGTGTTGTCTATGTACCCACACATGTATTTGAGTTTCCAATCAATACAATTATAGCATGGATAATAAACGATTATCATGAACAAGGAAATATAATAATAACCAATTTATTATTGCCTCTAGGGCATATTTCCAACAACCAAGTCATTAACACCAGTGCATCTGGCATCTTGTCAGAGGACTGCCAGCTTTTCAATTGCTTCAGGGGCATCTGCAACTTCATCAGCCCAAGCACATTCCTCAAGCATTCCCACTTTGCTGAAAGTGAAGGCAACAGCAGGACGTGGCAAGAGGCCAAGTCCTCACAAGAAGCAAGTAGTCTTCAATATTCCCTCAGAATCTGAGGAAGATGAAGCAAGCGATGAAGAACTTGCTGCAATTGCGAGGAATAAGCAAGAAAGAGTGGTTCAAGCCAAGGGCACTTCAATTCCTCTTCTGCTGGATCCAAAAACCGTGCTTAACTTCATCGACATTTGGCACCAGGATCCAAATACTCCAATTGATGATTTGAATCTGCCTCCCGCTCCTAGCCATGTCCTCACAGCTTTCATTGGTGAGGAAAAATGAAAGTATGAAAAGGCTAGAAAGGCAAAGAAGGCTCAGTACAAGAAAGAGCGCTTCATGAAGAACAATGTTCTTAATCTGATGCCTGATCAACTTGTCTCTGTCCAAAAGGACATCAAAGGCCTCAGTGATGAATTTGACCAATACTATGCAGATTGGAAAGGCGCCAAGGTCAGATTTGTCAATCTGGCTAACAAAGCCATCAAGGACAACAACTCTAGGGTTGCAGTCGGATCGCAACCACAAATTCCTCAGGCTAGCTCCTCTACTCAGCCTGCTAAAGAAACTGCTAGTGCAGCTGAAGAAATTCATGCTACTGAAGAAATTCCCAGGGCAACTCCCTATGTTGCGCCTGAAGAAATTGAGAGGCCAGCTGAAGAATTTGCTGCGCCTGAAGAAACTACAAGGGCGACTGCATCAGTCGTACCTGAAGAAACTTCTCCGTCTTCACCCCATGCTCCCCCAACGAAACCATCAAAGGTGAAGACTGTCACACTTCCTTCTGCATCAGAAGTGAAGAAAACCAAGGCTGCGGAAAAGGCCGCTGCTCTGAAAAGGAAAGCATCACATCTGCAGATCCCTCAGCTGCAAAGAAATTGAAGACTTTGCCAAGTTCTTCAAATGAACCAATTGATGTTGTTCCCATCTCATCAGTCCCAGCCTATGAAATAGTCCCATTTGGTGAAGACTATGTCATCCCAAGTGAGGACGATGAAGAAACTCAATCCGCTGCTTCCTCAGAGCAGATTGATGAAGAAATAGAGGTGGATGCAAATGTTTCAACCCCTCTCGTGCCATCACCCCAGCCTCAGTTGACTGCTGAAGAGGCCGGTGTTGAAGAAATGGATGAGGATGTGGACATTGGATCTACCACTCCAGTCATCAATGATGAATTTTGGGAAGCAGCACACCCAAATTCACCAATGGCCACTCCTCTCACTCGGATTCCTCAGTCTCCTGCCCCAACTGAAGAAATTCAAACAGAGTCTGTCGGTCTATCCACTCCCCTCATGACTGCTCCTGAAGATATTCCAGCTGCATCAGCTGATGAAATTCCTGTCCAGGATGTTCCTGATGAAATTGCTGCACAAGTTCCTCAAGCTGAAGAAACTGCCGTTGTTCTAAGCGAGACTGGATGGCGCTTCAAGCCAAATCTTCAGCCGAAGCAAAAGCTACCTTTCAAAGGCACGAAGCGCCCCAAATTCATCAAGGCGAATTTCTTCAATGAGCACATATTCTTCACAGGGCCAAAACCATATGAATCTGCCAGAGTTGGTCGCTCAAGTTTCTGGACTCCAGCTCAGATAAACTTCTATGCTGTTGTGCTGTTTGACAAGGAAAAAGTCTTCCAGCATCATCAAATTCCTCATGTGGATATGGAATCCATCCCATGCTTCACTCCAGTGCTCACAGTTCTTCATGACGTTGGACTTCTTCCATTCTGTGCTGATGTCTGCGATTGGAATGAAGAGCTAATTCTTCAATTCTATGCAACTCTGCATATCTCTGGTGAAGCTTCTGATATCAACACATGGATTCTGGATTGGATGTCTGGCAACACCCACTACACTGCTCCAGCGAGCGAATTGCTTCACCGTGTCCCAATTCCAATTCCTTCAGAAGGAGCAAGATGCATCTATGATGAACCTGAACTGCCCAACCACATGATGCAAGTGCTGATGAAGCCTTTAGCACCTGGAAAACCTCCAAGGACCACCTTCTTAGTGAAGGATTTGCTGTATGTGCCCAGAACAATCTATAGAATACTGACCAAAACCCTCAGTCCTATCAAAGGCCGCAACTCTGAAGAAGAAGAAGTTGTTGGCATCATGAAGAATCTGTTGTTCAACATCATTCATGGGATTCCCGTCAACTATCACGATTTCTTCATGAGGACTTTGGCCAATATAGCTGTCTCACCATTCGAGTTGAAGCCTTATGCTCCCTGGATCATGAAATTCATCAGATCAAGGTCTTCAATTCCATTCAAGGCTGACTTTCAGAATCACTTCAGTTTCCTGCCTCCAATTGAAGTCATCAAGAAGACATTTTCTTCAGTTGAAGGAAAAGGCAAGGCTGTAATTGATGAAGGCACTCGTCCATTGGATGGTCAGTTTCGCAAAGCTGCATCTTATTCCACCAATGATGACTCTGCTACACAAGATTCTGCTGCAAAAGCCTCAGCTCAAAAACCTCAAGCTTCTGCTCCTCGTGTGATGACTGATCGTGAGCTTCTCTTAAGTCTTCATCAGAAGGTTGATCACAATCACAAGTGGGTAAAGCGTCAGTTTGCTTCACTTCTTTGTGACATGACTATGACACATAACTCTGTGAGGAAAAATCATTACTATGTGCATGAAATCTTCGATCGCACTTGGGCCATTCTGTCTCACCTCAAGAATCCCGAAGAACTCAAGGAGCTGGGATTTCAGATGGACTTTGACTGGTCGATTCCTCCAAAGAAGAAGTGGAAGAAAGTTCAAGTTCCTTAGCTGGTGACAAGCTCATATTCTTCATCGCGTGCAATGGATGAAGCTGAGGATATTGACGACACTGCTGCAGGCCCTGCTCGACCAACCGACCCCGACAACGCTGGAGCTCCTCCACCACCTTCACGATGAAATTCTTCAGGGGCGTTAGTCCTCAATTTCGTCCCTTTTGGTCACTTGATGACAAAGGAGGAGAAATTTGAGTTAGTCTTCAAGCGGGTCTCTTTATATGGGCTGTGTTTTGTTTAAGTTACGACTCTCGCTCTTCTGAAGCTTTTGTTGATTGAGTTGTAAACTTAAGTCCGATGGTGGTCTGATACTTTTGAACTGCTCTCTGCATGCTTATTTCCTCAAGTATCTTAATGCACGCATGCTGAATTTCCTCAGACCCCATTTTTCATCATGCATTTCAATTTCCTCATGATATATATTAAATGCATGTATGGATTACAAGATATAGGGGGAGGTCTCCAAGATTTTATCCTGCCATGTGCATTTGCAGTCCAAAGCAAATTCCTCAAATATGCACATCTTCAGGGGGAGTTCCTCTATATCTTGCAATCAAATTCCTCAAACTCAGTACTTACACTTCAAATGTTTATCCCCGTTGAAAACTTAACCTATTTGTCATCAATCACCAAAAAGTGGGAGATTGTAAGTGCATCTAGTGCCCCTTAGTGATTTTGGTGTATTGAAGACTTATAGGTTAAGTGACTAATATGTTTGTGAGTGTACACAGGCTCTATAAGTCGATGAGGAGTTTGGTATATTCGAAGAATATCGACCCCTAAAAATGAATGTCTTCAACTGAAGACTTTGGTGAAGACTTTGCTGAAGACTTTGGTATTCCCTGAAGACTTTGAAAATGAAGAAGATGGTGTGACCTTGAAGATATGAACGAGGACTATGAAGCGTGAAGACTTTTGTTTTCGTAGTTTCATTTCCTTTCTTTGAGTCATAGGAAACACCATACTGTTAAAGGGGGTCGAGGTAATACTAAGGAAAAATTTCCAACTGATGCTCAACTCAAAAGCCTCAACATAACCAATCCTTCGAGTGAAGCCTTTGGAAACCTATTACAGTTCAGTCAAGTTCTTCAGTGACAGAGACGATGTTCTTCTGGTCTCTGAGGAAATTGGTCTGACTGAGGAGTTAGGATTTCGCCAGTGCGAATTGCCTACAAGTGAGGAATATGATAAGCCCTGAGGAATTTGACAGTTCAAATTCCGACCGTTGTTGTGCTTTGCACCAGCTATCCAGATATTTTATCCACCTAACGGTCATATCATTGGGGGGCATTTATGTCTTATCATGTCGGGTTGCACCCTGGCTATAAATAGCCGCCCCCACAACCACTAGCTGGTTGGCTGCTCCAAGAGAGAACTTGACACTTGTCATTTGAGAGCAACCCATTCCTCGAGGACTTTGAGCGAAAATCATCAGTGAGGAAAAACCCATCCTCTGAAGACTTTGAGCGAAAATCATCAGTGAGGAAAAACCGATCCTCTGAAGACTTTGATAGAAAATCATCAGTGAGGAAAAACCCAAAAACCCAAACCACCAAAACCCAAAGTGATTGAGCATCACTGAAGAAATTGTTCCTGTGTGGAACCGACGCTTTTTACCTTTGAAGACTGTGTATCTTCCAGACGGTTAGGCGTCATGGTCTAGTGCATCCTGCAGTCAATTGGGGATCGCCGGGTGACCGTGGTCTAGAGCATCCAACAGTCAATTGTGGATCGCCGGGTGACCAGTTTGTGAGGGTTTTGGAAGTCTACCCTGAAGACTTACCACGAGTGTCGGGCGAGGTCTGTGTGACCTTAGCTCAAGGAGAATACGGTAAGGACTGTGTGTCCTGGGACTGTGTGTCCTTTGGTTTAAATACCAAGCCGCTCCGAACCAGACGTACGACCGTCACAGCAGTTGGAACTGGGTCATCAAATCATTGTCTTCACCGAGCACCTGGTTCTATTTCCTCAACCCTTTTATTTCCTCGTTACCTGTTGATGAAATTGATCATTACTGTTTGAAGAATTTGACTGAAGACTTTCTCAATTTCCTCATCTCAAATTCTTCAGTCACTTTATCTTCTGCCTGCTTATCCTGTTCAAGCTGCTCATGCTCTGTGTATGTTTCATTTCATCATGATGACTATGCTACTGCCATGTTTTGCATGCACTTGAGTACTTATTCTGCTGCGAGTAGTTCGTCACTTAGCAAATTCCTCAACTAGTAATTCCTCAGTGACGAATTTGTAAAAATCACCTATTCACCCCCCCCTCTAGTCGATATAACGCACTTTCAAGGGGTCACTTCGGGCAGCCCATGACATATACAAGGAAGATTCCACAAGACTTGGGGCAGAAGACCTGGACTCTTCTAAACCCTAGGCCTTTGGTGCATCATATAAACCGAGGCCAGGCTAGTCGACGGAATCATCATACCCATCTAGGACTTAGTTCATCTGATCTCGTGGTAGATCGACTCTGTAATCGTCATACACATATCAATACAATCAAGCAAGACATAGGGCTTTACCTCCTCGAGAGGGCCCGAACCTGGGTAAACACTGTCCCTCCTTCTTCATGTTCCCCATCGATCCAAGATCCACAGTTCGGGACCCCCTACCCGAGATCTGCTGGTTTTGACACCGACAGGAGGGGCCACTAGAGGATGGACCTCCTGCTCCAGGATGTGGCTGCCAGAAAGAAAAGAGGGACTGCATGTTCCCACTCAGCAGGTTAATGTTGTTGTTGGCCTCACAGAGGTCCGTACGGACCCCCCCCCCCGACCTGCTATTGCAGCTGCTGAAACTCATACTTGGGCACAAAATCTTGAGGCTGTCCATATTGGACATGTGGCGCAGCCTCTGGTGGAAAGTTGGGTGTGTGCCGAGGGGCATTGCCCCATACATCCCAACCATGGACCGGACCTGCTACTGCAGCGTCCCACTTTGGAGAGGGTTCGGGTTGAGTAACATTCCCGAACTAGCCTCATGGCGGTACTAGTTGATCTCGTTAACAGAGAGTACCCACATATCACGCGTAGAGACAGTAAATGCTTGTGGCAAGGGCAAGCAAACATCAACAATGTGTGAGTTAGGTAGGGGGGATTTGTAGCAATGTTCCCCTTGCACGGGCCTAATGAAGTGAGTGTTGGTCATAATCCTATGGTTGAGTGTCGTAGAGCCCGTGACGTGCTGCATAGCATCAAGATCGAGGCAGAAGTTCTTGGCAAGCCGAGTCACCACGCCTCCCAAAACAATAGTCCCCTTGGGTGCTTGTGTTGCCTACCGATGTGATGCATAAGAAAAGCTCCCAAGTTAGGCTTGGGGTGTAGTTGGGGTGGAGTGCTGCATGGAGCACACACATGTCATAGCTCGACATGCCCCCAAGATTCTCCCTACCAAAAATAGTGTTGGCAATGAAAGTCATGAAGTAGCGAATGGCGGGGTTTTGGATACTTGATACCTTCCTCCCCAAGAGGTCATGTTCATCCTTGACGGAGATGAGTTCCCACAAACCCAATGCTTCAGCAACCGGCATGCCGCTAGTGTCGAGAACCTCGTGATTCACGAAACCGAAGGCATTGCAGAATGGCTCCAGCGTCATGATGCGCTGAACTCCTCCGAGCGTGAATGAGTAGTTCGGTGCCACCCTCGAGTCATTGAGAGTGTGGGAAAAGGTGGAGAGGAGCTCCATGGTGATGCTGCGGTACGTGAGGTAATGGAAGTTACTGAATACTCCCATCCCAACGTTGTCTGCAAACCATGCAAAGTCGTTGTGAAGCTCTTGGGACTCCAAGAACGCCTCACACTTCCACTTCGTGGCGGTCATCCCCCGGTTGTTCACGCGTTGGAAGTCCTTGTTCACAGTAGCACGGAGTTCATCTCCCTTGTTCTGGGCACACTTAGAGCGCGAGGCCATGACCTTCTTCCCCACGGCAATCGCTGATCTCATCATTTTCTACACACAACAAAAATAACAACAAAAAAAATGTAAGTTTAACGTGGGGATCGAGTTCTAATACTACCTAAGATCGATTCTAACCTATTACTTTGAATCCTAACGTGCAAATCGACCAGAAATTGAAAATATTACGCATCTCATCTAGGATATGAACATTGATGAAACCACCACCAAAACTTGCAAATAAACCATGGATCGGAGGAGAAACTCACCGAGGATGAAGATGCATGGATCAAACGAACGAAATCCTAGCGAGCGTTGAATAATAAAACACGCTCAGGGCGGTTCTTAGCGGGTGCTCACCCTAGCGAGCCGAGGCCCAGGTTGTTGCAGCGGAGCCGGGGCAGGCTAGCGCAAGGTGCGTTGGCGGCCCAGGCACAGGAGGCGCGGCCCACGTGGCAGGGAAGACCGATCGAGACTGGCGCGCTGTATCCCTCCTTGACAGGAAGTAGCGGCGGCGACAGGAGTGTCCAGCGAGGGAACTTGGGGTCGGCTACGCCGGGGATGGAGCGCGTGTGCTGAGGGCTGGCCGGAATGGGGGTCCGTTGCGGGGAGTCCGGATCCAAGCGCACCGGTGGAGCTCCATGGGCAGTGGCCATGGCTTCGACCTGGACAGAGGGAGAGAACAGAGGTGGTGAGATGGGGAGAATGGGAGGAAGAGATGGAGAAGGGGGACACGACGGCGACCCGTCCGGCGGTGGCGCTCGTCATCGATGATGTCTACTATGCAACTTTATTCTTGTAGACTTAGTTGGGCCTCCAAGCTCAGAGTTTTGTAGGACAGTAGCAATTTTCCCTCAAGTGGATGACCTAAGGTTTATCAATCCATGGGAGGTGTAGGATGAAGATGGTCTCCCTCAAACAACCCTGCAATCAAATACAAGAAATCTCTTGTGTCCCCAACACACCCAATACAATGGAAAATTGTATAGGTGCACTAGTTCGGTGAAGAGATGGTGATACAAGTGTAGTATGGATAGTAGATATAGGTTTTTGTAATCTGAAAATATAAAAATAGCAAGGTAGCAAGTGGCAAACAGCGATCAAAACATTGTATAAATGCTTAGAAATAAGGCCTAGGATTCATACTTTCACTAGTGCAATCTCTCAACAATGCTAACATAATAGAATCGTGTGATCATCCCTCAACGTGCGACAAAGAATCACTCCAAAGTTCATAAGTAACAGAAACATAAGATGAAATTGTTGTAGGTAGTAGAACCACCTCAAAGTCCACATTGGATTAAACTTTGTAGACGTTATTTTTGGACATAAAGAGACCCTAGAAGCTTCGGGAGGTGGCCAGAAGATCTACGAGAGGGACACGAGCTCAGAGGGCGTGCCCCTTGAGCTCGTGGGCCCCTCACAACTCCTCCTGACTAATTCCACTTCTATATATTCACATATACCCAAAAACCAATAGAGAGACACCCGGAACACTTTTTCCACCTCCGCAAGCCTCTATTCTTCCGCGATCCCATCTGGAGACCTTTTCCGGTACACTACCGGAGGGGGAATCGATCACGAAGGCCGTCTACATCAACCTTGATGCCTCCATGATGATGTGTGAGTAGTTCAATACAGACCTACGGGTCCATATCTAGTAGCTAGATGGCTTCTTCTCTTTCTTTGATCTTTTATACCATGTTCTTCGCGAATTCTCGCGGAGATCTATCTGATGTAATCTTCTTTTATTGTGTGTTTGTTGGGATCCGATGAATTGTGGGTTTATGATCAGATTATTCATTGAAAGTAATTGAGTCTTTTGTTAACTTTATTATGCATGATTGTTATAGCTTTGTAGTTCTCTCTGATCTATCCGTTTGGTTTGGCCAACTAGATTGATTTATCTTCAGCGGGAGGGGTGCATTGTAGCGGGTTCAATCTTGCGGTGCTCTATATCCCAATGGCAGAAAGCGACAAGACACGTATTGTATTATTGCAATTAAGGATAAAACAACAAGGTTTGAACATATTGCTTGTCTTACATTGTCTACATCATGTCATCTTGCTTAATGCGTTACTCTGTTTGTCATGAACTTGATACCATAGATGCAGGCAGGAGTTGGTCGATTGGTGGAGTAATAATAGTAGATACAGGATCGTTCGGTCTACTTGTCATAGACGTGATTCCTATATACATGATCATTGCCATGAATAACATTATAACTATGCGCTTTTCTACCAATTGCCCAACAGTAATTTGTCTACCCACCGTATGCTATGTGTTCGAGAGAGAAGACTCTAGTGAAAACTATACCCCCCGGGTCTATTTAAATATACTGATAAAAACAAAAATACCTTGCTGAAATTATTTACTTTTACTTTTTATACATCTATCTCTATCAGAATTAATCCTTGCAAGTAACGAGTTCAAGGGGATTGACAACCCTCTTGCCCGTGTTGGGTGCAAGTGTTTGGTTTTGTGTGTGTACGTGTTGACAATTAGAGTTTACCTTGATTATCCTACTAGTTCGATAACCTTGGTTCTCATGAAGGAAAATACATATCGCTACTATATTGTTTCACCCTTCCTCTTCGGGGAAAAACCCAACGCATCTCACAAGTAGCGCCACCACTCAAGCCCTGACTCTCAACTGCAAAGTAACCTGCCAAGTCCAACTGTCCTTGCAAAACTTCCACCCTTTTGGCCCAATTTTTGTTTCCATCACAAAAACAAGGGTGGGAGCTTCCTGCCGCACAATCTTATGCAACTCACAAACTGCCTCAGGGTTCCCAAGCCCCCGACCGTTCCAGCTTAAACAACTCATTGCTCCCGGCAGGACCGCATCATGGTCACTGCCGAATTCTCTAGTGTAGCTTCTTCTTGGGATTCCTTTCTAGGACTTGACCTCATTCATCATCATCACTCTCACCATTACTAGCTTTCAGGCCAGTCTGATTCCCATGATCATTCCCAGCTGTCAAAAGAAGTTACTTCGACATGTAGACTACAGTCGACCCTTCTTTCCTCTTGTTTTACCCTCTAGAGGTGTTCTTTAATGTCGACACAACCTACTCGCCACCATCTGGTTTTGACTTGGTTCTCGAACTCTTGGTCCCCTGTTTGCTACTAGACTCTGATCTTTGGCTCTTGGCCAAATTTTCATTGGAATTCGTCCTCTCGTAGTCATCAGGGGCTCTCAGATTGTGACTAAAGGGAAGTTCGCAATTCTCATCACAAGAACTAGGAGTTCGGCAGTACAATTCCGAGTGACCTAGACACCCACATGAGAAGCATAAATAGGGCATCTGCTCATACTGTATATCATACGGGTCAACACTCTTCCTCCGAGCAGAATCAATGAGAATCCATCTGCGCAGAGGTTTGTGAACATCTAATGTGATCCTGGTACGGAGGTAGCCTCCTACATGATCAAACTTAGTAAATTGCGCCTCTTTATCAATCATCTGGTCAATTGACAGACTCCAAGCATCATCCCTTAAGTTATAGGGTAACTTCAAAACCCTAGCCCACACTTGCAACCGATTAAATGTAAGTTTGTTCGGACGCACGCAATCATCAAATTCAGCCATAATAATTGCGTTCTTGTTTATGTGCCATGGGGATCCATTCCAGATTCTATCTCTGTCTCTCTGATTCTCAAATTCTTCCACAAACATATTGGATCGCATCGAGCGGAATTGGAGTCCCCTCAAGTTTCCCTAGTCTGGACATAGTGCGTTGGCAATGGTTTGTATATGACTAGCAGAGTGCCCGTGCGTTGCTACGGGCCAACAAATGAATTTAAACTCTCACCCGCTTTATTATATATAAAGCAATGACCAACATACACGCAACCACATACAACACGCCACCACCACACACAACACATACCCAAGTCAAAAAAACAAGGATAGCAAGGAACAACACCCCCCCCCCCAATCGACCACCAAGCACACTACCGATGGACCAATCACTTGGAGTCGACAGAGACCTCCGCCGTGAGCTAGGCACCGTGAAGAGGTGAAAACGCACGTTGACAAAGCATGTACTCCAAAGTGGTGCCTAAAACAAGGATATGCCACCGGAGTGTTGCCACAGCCCGGTCCCGAGGATCAAGTTTTCACCCGGAGCAACATGAAAGACATGGTGTGACCATGAAGGAACCTTCAAGGAGGTAACGACCCCCGCGTGCGCAAAAACCGTCGGTCTGGCAAAAATGGGCAAGTTATGCACTCCGACACTCACATATCTCTGCCGAACCCGCCAAAGCACCAGCACCATCAAGGCCATGCTATGCCAGACACCAATGACCATGCCACTCGCGTGGCCATGGCAGCCATCCCGCACTCGAGACCTGAGACATGTGTTCGTTCCACAAACACTGCGTCCCACATTGCCTGGGCCGCCGCCCTACTTCTGGACAACCCCGATATCATCCAAAGGCCTGGGCTTTGTCCTCAACGGCAACCCCAATTGATGGAGACGACAACGACCACCATTCCCCGAATATCGTTAGATATGAGCTACCAAGCACTCGGACGAAGAAAATGTGAAGAGAAAAGGTGGATCTCACCCACGACTGGTGACCCCTCTCTAGTGACCGGCGGTTCGACCACCATCGAAGCCTCCCGTCGATCCAACCAACCTCCCCACTAGACACCTTGCGTCGCCCCACTGCGCCAGCCGACTCAGATCCACACAAGGCCACTAGCGGCCGCCAGCACATCGATGAGGGGACAAGGATGATCACCACCTGCAACCAAGAAGTCCCATTGAAAATGTCATCCCGCGCCGCTCTCCGTCAACCAGGTGTCGGAGTCGAAAGGGCCCGCCCGGACTCCGACCAGCATGCGTCACCAGATCCTTATTCATATAGCCGCCCCACCAATAGATGCCCCTAGTTAATTGCCCGTGTGTTGCAACGGGTATAAATATACATGTGGTTAAACATTAATCGTGTCAAACATGTATTTTTTGTACCCTTGTTCTCATTAAGCAATATTGTTCATTTTCTATACCGTTAAACCACTATTCTTCTTTGTCTTCCTTCTCCTCCTCATCTTCACCCACTATCTCTACCTTCACCATCCAAGCTCGCTGCAACCATCAATCGCACATCCAGCTCAAAATCCCCAACCTTCCACATCCACACTATGAATTTTGAGGGATTATTTACCATTTTGTTCTCCTTTCAAAGTCCTTGAACAATAATATCAATGTAAGAGTAATTAGCGTAAACTCCTTTATGCCCGCACACAACTGCTACGACCACCAACTCTCCCGTCTCGCCTACATGATGTGAGTCCACTCCCACAATTTTTCCCCTTACTCTGGTGAGGCCGTCATTACCTCCAAACATTAGTTTGCCATCACCGATAAATTGGCATATTGCATACAAACATATGTGATAAAAGCTTATGCGATCTGACAATACCGAGGTAGAGCAACATGAAAAATAAAAGGTCATGCTTCTCATCTTCACACATCTACAGTTTAAAAAAAATGGTGATAGCCTTAGCACATTTTTGCAGACTCCCGTCCATACTGAAAATAATTCATGCATTGAGGAATACCATATAAAGTAAATTGGAATCCAAGAAAAACTAACACCTAGCGACGGCGACATGGATGGCTACTAGATGGCATGAGCCGTTGCCCAGATGCACGAAACAGTCCCGATCGTGCACAGCTAGCCAAGAAACTTTTGGTCAAAACCAGGGTGTTGATACCTTGAGCAACTACACCCTCACATTAGCAAGTGCCGAACGCAACTCCTTGTGGCCATCTCGGCCGTCGCATGGCCATTCTCATCTGCCGCCTGGACGCACGCTTCTAGAACATACATGCATTCCGAATGACATCGTCCCTGCTTCCCGAGCAAGATGGTCAGCCACCGTAGCTTCTCCAGAGCGAATCATTCCGAAGGCGCTGTTGGCAACGTCGTCCCTGTGGCATTAATGTTACTCCTTTCTCCTCGTGAATTTTGCTCCATTTACCTCCTTCTTCCTATGAAATTTTAGTAACAATATAAGTTCATTAATAATCAGTAAAAAAGGTAGATTTTAGTACAATGAAACCGAGTATCTTGACAAAGTATTAGTAGAAACCAAATTTCCGTACAACAAGTTATTTTAGTACCTTCTGAAAAGAATAGTACAAGGGCAATCTTCCACGCAAGCAAACTGAACAATATCATCACAAGTATGAAATTGAACCTTTAATTGCACCAGATGACTACCCTTGTCATCTCAAGATTCAAGGTGCATATAGATATGCTACTGTTTTTTTGAAGATGCTCATGAAGAGAACATACAAAAGATATGATAAAAACATTTTCACGTAATAAAACTACAGCCAACGAATTACATGACTATATAGGCTATGCACTGTAATCGCCAATGGCAGCAAGCTAGCAACAGTAAATACCATATATGAGTTGAGAACATAAAAAATAACCCAGGAAATAACGTGTTATTCTTTTCAAACAGAAAAACAAGCAAGCTCTGGATAATATACCTGGGGTAAGTCTCATCTTCCTCCATTACCCTGCCAAGGGAAACACCAAACAAAAGCTTCTAGACTGTTAGAATGAAGCTCATCCATTACCCTGCCGAGCTAGACTGTCATGCACGACATAACTTTAATTTGGTGTGTATTATCTAAAAGTCAAACTTACATATACGCATCTCCTGTAATATTTAAAAAATAAAAAATAAATCTGTATCCTTTAATTGTCATGAAGAACACATATGTAAGGATAAAAAATTGTCTGCAAACAGAGAGGACTACCAAATTATATCCAAATAATAGTTTTACAATTTTTCAACAATCTCATGAATCGTAAAGAAGGATCAATAGCTATACGTACAAAATAAATTGAATTGGCTATTAAACCATTCAACATAAAACTAAATGCGCCTAAGACGGGAACATTGGTAATGGCGACTTACCGGAGACACCAAATCTTATTTGAGCTATAAGGGATATAGAAGATAAGATATATTATGTTGACAATAAAATACATGAAACGCCAGAAATTTAAAGCTGATTATAAGCAGGCACCATGAACAACATGAATAGAATTTAAGAACAAACCTGAAACTATTTGATGTCAGTCAATCTTGTATACAACATCACGACACCAAAGTCTAAGATTCTTAACAATTTGTTCATTGCGCCCCCCAGTGTATGTTGCCTCTTAGCAGGCTCACCAAAATTCTCAATCTAGGGCACCTTCTTCTCCAATGGCAGTTTAGTTAAAGCAATTGAAGCGATGCACAAGGAAAAAAATAAAAGGCACACTCAAGCAAACATACCTGAAATCATGACGGCTGTCTTGGCGCTACCCATCTTGTCGTTTGACACCAGCGGCAGCCGGAAGGTCCTCCATATTGTCCATCTGCACCGCCCACATCTATTGATCTGCCTCGTGTGGCAGAGGGAGGCCGCTAGAGGGAGGAAGGGAGGGAGGGAAAGGGTGGTGTGCACCTACGGGTTGGGGAGGGGAGATCATCAGCAGCACCGCGGCTAGGGTAGGGATGGTTGGTCAAGGAGATGACAGATCAAGGCGGGAAATGGTGGCCGTGATGACCGACGTGACCGAGAAGGTGTGACACGAGCAGAGCAGGTAGCAATGCGGTTAAGCCAGGGGTGTCAGCAGCAACAGAACAACCGGCCACGTCAGTCGGCAGCGCGGGAGAAATGGCTGGCTAGTGCGCCGGACATTGATGCGGCGGCACACGCGTGCGGGAGCGGCTCCAGGTTTTGGGTCGAGGTAGAGGGAGGCGTCGTTGGCGACGGCGACCATGTAGGGTTACCCATGGTGGAAGTGGTACAGGGGCCCAAGTAAAAGAAACCGTGGGAAGGCGAGAAAAATCGGTGGAGTTGGGCTTCAAGTGAAAAAAGGGTGAGGGGTGTGAGGAAAGAATTTGTGTTGATTGAATCCTAAATTATAGTGATCCGTGACGATTTAATTACTTGGCAAACCACAAAAACGGTCTAGAAAACCGGGCAATGGGACGAAGCGAAGAGGTAGATGAAGCGAACGTGAGGAGGCGGTAACGGGAGAGGAAGTCTTTATTTTTAATCTTTTGTTGGTTTTTTGGAAGGTGATCTCACATAAGAAGGTAAGGAAATTATGATGCGATTTTTGAATCCTTAATTACCCAAGAATTGAATTATCGCCTACCAAAGAAAGCGCAATAACTATTGCGGGATATAAACCCCAAGCGGAATTGCATTCATGGGAGATCATTTGTATGTTAGGAAAGTGTTGGTTTATAAGGAAAGAGTGGAGAGGAATATTTTTGCTTAAAATATGTTATTTGTTTTCTAAAAAAAATTCATTGATGAAAAATCTTTTGTATGTTGGTTTTAGGAAACATGCGTGAAATTGGATTTAATTATTTGTTAACATGCTATCGCTGCCTCCCGTTTGTAACGTGTATCGTTAGGAAAGTTTAAAAATGTTAGGAATTTTTTTAATGGGATGGTGAAAAAATCAATGTGAAGAGATTATGATGGGACGTGAGGTAAAAATAAACCGGACAAAAATAAACCGTGGAGGCTAGCCTACCAACCGAGACATTAGGAGTAGAGATGATTGATGATTGATTTTATAGAATGATTGATGATTGATTTTGTATATGAAATGATTGATGATTCATATAAGGCTGCAAATATTTTTAATTAAATAGACTGATTGTAGCCAAGATATGAATAGTTATCTTAGGAAAGTTATAATGTGGAAGGAAAGAGTGGATAGTGATCGATTGTGGTACGTGAGGCATTGATGGTGTGGGGGGACGAAGCGACGAAACGACGTACCAACTGCTTCATTAGGAATAGAGATACTGATTGCGGAAAATAATCTTGCCTGCCAGCAGCCACTTTGTCGGCCGTCTCTCCACATGATCATCGATCACGAGAAGAGTAGCTTGTTCTTCCGAGATGTCCAACTTCCCCAACGCTTCCTCAAGCTGAGTTCGCGCATGCCTAGGTTCGTTGTTCCTGGTATCCTTTTGAGCAGCATTGGCTGAGGAGTGCGTAGCCATCTCCTCCTCCAACGATCGATCGAGAACGACCCGACGATGGGATGTAGTTTTTACCCAAATAAGAGTGATAATTGGTATTATACCAGTATTCAGCCTGCGAAATCTAGCGTGCCCACTTTTTTTTGGAGCAAAATGAACCATGTAGCGTTTTCTCTAAAAAATGAACCATGTAGCGTAAAAATGTTTCTAAACACCAATTCAACTTTTTCTGTGTGGCCATGTGTTTCAGGGTGATTGACAGCTCGTTTTCAAGAGGATGACACAAGATGAATAACAGTTCGGATGGAATGAGGTGTGTCCAGACTTGAAGACCGGTTCAAGGGCTAGTGAAGGTGTCCCGGTTAGAGGGTATCTTAACACGTTGTCTTTTGGCCTAGTGGGCTGGGCCGAGGACATCCATGTTGGTTCACTAGTGGGCCACATCGAAAGCGTCCCATGGCGTTTGAAAGGAAGGCTCTCGAAGACTTGTCGTTTACTCCAAGATGATTGGGAGTCGTCTACAACTCGTCCTCGTTGTACGTAGCCGACTTGGATGTAATCCTAGCCCCCCGATACCTATATAAACAAAGAGTAGGACTCGTAAAGTACACACATCGATCTCGAGGTAGATCATATGTACTTTGTACTCCACCAAAAATCAATAAAACACAAGCAAGCCATAAAGTTTTATCTCTCTGGAGAGCCTGAACCTGGGTAAAAACTTGTGTCCTTTGTTACCATCGTCTCAAGATCCTTAGTTGGGGACCCCTACCCAAGATCTGCCGAAATTAGGTCCGTTACATCCCAGATCCTTTGGCATCATGTCAGCCCACTTTACCGTATGTTATTTGGATCTCAAGAGCTCTGCATGAAAACCTAAGTTCCGGGCCGGGTGGGTGGCGATGGCGCTCCTGCCGCATCCTCCTTGGGGGAGGGAGGAGGTGAGGTGGGGGAGGGGCTCGTGTTGTCCTACGGTTTCGTCATTGTCTAGGAAGGTGCACGTCCTCGGGGCCGGCGGGGAATTCAGAGTGGTGGCTCCGGAGAGCACCTCCGTGTGGTGGAGTGTCGGACCTGATCACGTGCGTGCCAGAGTCGCCTGCTCATGTGGATCTTGGCGGGGAAGTCCAGGCGTCTGCTTCGAAGAACACCTCTGTGTTGTGGAGTGTCGGGTCTGGTCGCGTGGGCGACAAAGTCGTCGGCTCGTGTGGAGTGCGGCCTCGGTGTCGGCGTGTGTGCGTTGGTGAGTGGTTTCTCTGGGTCGCGTGTGCGTTGTGGTGTCGGTGTAAGCCGGAGTGGTTGCTCTGGGTCGTGTGTGGCAGCGTGACAACTCCGGTCGATAGGATCGCCGGCTCCTTTGGTACGCAGCCCCAAAGCTGGTGTGTGTTTGTTGTATTGGTTTTCGGTCAGTTCTTCATATAAAGTGGCTAATTTTTTTCTTCTTAATGCAAAGACAAAGTTAACTCTGCCGATTCCTTTGAAAAGAAAAAACTATGACGCGGTGGCGGGTGGGGGCGTGTGGCCATGTATCGGGCTGGCGGACGAACCAAAGTTGGGGGCCGGTGTGGAACAAGACGCCCCGGGATCAAAGGCAAAGGGAGCTGCATGCTGGACTCGCGCGGGGTCAGGTCGGTCGCGCAATCAACCGCCTCCGCCTCCGCCTCCGCACCTCGTTTTCTCGCCGATACATAGTGCCATGCTGGATCATGTCAAACCCACGACCAGCCAACTCGAACTTGAAAGCCTGGGGCTGTGCTGTGATGAGGACGTACGTACGTGCTGTGTCCACGGGCTACGGCCCTACGTACGTGTTCATGGAGCTACCGTCCTCGACGGTAGTTGCGGAATTCCTACACGATACAGTATGCATGGCACGTCTTGTCGTCGACCTATATACGTGCGGCCGTTTGTACTGCTGACGCCCAAATGTTTAAATTTTTTAAAAGAGTGCTATGTTGTAACTTGTGATGATTTAAAAAAAAAAAACTTGTGATGGAGGGCTTGAAACCGACGACAGACTAAATCCATCCCGTTTGCCACATGTTGACCGTCACCCGAGAGCGCCAGATTGCGCGCCTCGCGATGTCGTGCTCGGCACTACGCAAATCTCGTCCGGTGGGTGCAGCATCTCGTCCATCTTCCAAGTAACCCAAGCACGTACACACTGGCTGGCTGGCCACAACCACGAGTGCGTGCGTTCATAGGGATGAGTGTATGTGCGTGTATATGAGCGCTTGCGTCTGTACTGTGTTAAAAAAAAAAAATTCCAACCTCGTCCGCCCGTCCTCGCCTGCATTCAAACGCGGATAGACAAAAAAATCTACCCAAAGCGTGCTCGCTCGCTCGCTCGCTCTCATGGGGTCCAATCCCATGGCTGCCCCGACTTTTCTTCCCCCGCACAAAAGCTGAGAGCAGAGAAAGCTTCAACACACGACACGACTCATCCAGCCACCCCCAACCAGATTCTTTCTTTCCTCGGTCTCGCTCTCGCTTGGCCGGCAGCCCGATTCCGATTCCCACGCGCGCCGACGCCAAGATCGCGGTTTTCATGCCGCGGCGGCACTAGGGATCAGGGCGGGGGCGCGCGCGCGTCCAGGGGCCATGGCGGCGTCGCCGACGTCCAGGTACGCGGCGGCGCTCCACAGGCGGACGCACAGGGTCACGTCCGCGCTGGCGTACGCGGCGCTGGAGTGGGTCCTCATCGCGCTGCTGCTCCTCAACGGGCTGCTCTCCCACGCCGTCGCCCGCTTCGCCGCCTACTTCGGCCTCAGGCCGCCCTGCCTCCTCTGCTCCCGCGCCGACCGCCTCTTCGGCGCGGAGGAGGACGAGGGCGGCGCCGATCAGGCGGCGGGCGACGCGCGCTGGCTGCGCGGCCTCCTCTGCGGCGCCCACGCGGCGGAGATCTCCGGGATGGGCTACTGCCTCCACCACCGCCGCCTCGTCGCCGACGCCGCCGACATGTGCGAGGGCTGCCTCTCCTCTTGGAAGAAGGAGATGATGAACGACGCAGGGGAGGAAGGCGCCGTCGTGTGTTCTTGCTGCAAAGCTCTCGTACAGATTTCTACCTCACGCGAGCTGGTGGATCCTGCTGTAGCTGTACAACACGAGAAGGCAGCCCAAGAAGAAGAAGAACAAGATCAGGGCTACGTTCTGCTGGATCAAGAAGACCACGAAGAGGAAGAAGAGGAGCAGCAAACCGAAGAGGAGGCTCAAGAGCAGCAAGGGGAGATTAAGGTGACCGCCGTGGAGGACGAGTCCTTGGATTTCATGGCTCAGGGCGAAGAGATCACGCCCGACGACGACGATCGGTTGGTACCGGTGGTGGCACTAGATGAGATGACAATTGCCGACGATTCGGGTTTGCATCCGGATGCCCCTGGCTCTGAGGGGGATGACATGAATCGTACTACAGACGATGATCGTGATCTTGATGCCGCGGTGGTTCTGGAGGAGAAGAGGATGCTTGCTTCTTCGGTTGCAGCGGCGCCTGCCACGACTGAGAATTCCATTCCACAAGATGATGGACTGGTTCTTGAAGATATTGTCGAAACTGGAGATTTCAGGACCGACGAAGGAGACATTGTTGTGCCACAAGGTAAAAGCTCTCTATTCGCTTCTCAGCCCGTTCAATTTTACTCTGTCGACTACTGTCCCATCATCTCATGATTATTGTTTGGTTCCAGCTACCGATGCAATTCCTGAAGATGGCAGCAAATTGGCAGAGGTGGAGACTAACTGCGAGGTGTCAATCGGGAGCGACATCTGCGAGCAGGAGCAAGACGGCCATGCTGCTCCGTTTCAAGAACTGGTGGCGCTAGAGGAGCTGTTTTCTCCATTGGAATATGCAGATGACCGGACATCACCACTGGAAATCCTCCATGAAACAGCCCCAGCCGAGCAAGGTAGCAGTACAATCATTGTTGCAGAGTGCTCTCACTTTTACTTTTGCTTGCCCCATCGAGATGCTTTCACAGTGACTCTGTCTGTCCACAACTTAAATTGCTATTTATGTTTGATCAGAAGCAAGTGAAGCAGAGCATGAGGTGACGGCCAGCCAGAGATTTGAGTACCAATCGAATGACCAGAACGAGGAGGACGAAGACAGGGCACCTGAGACGCCCACCTACAGCTTTGCTGCCCAGAACTCCGGCAAAAGGTTCTTGCTCGAGAGGAAGCGGTCGCTGTCCTTGTCCTTGGATGGCAGCGAGGTCGAGTGCGCCGAGCCTTCCACCGTCGAGCAGCTGAAATCCGCGCTGCAGGCGGAGCGAAAGACGCTCAGCGCGATGTACGCCGAGCTCGAGGAAGAGAGGAACGCCGCCGCCATCGCGACCAACCAGACGATGGCCATGATCAACCGGCTGCAGGAGGAGAAGGCCGCCATGCAGATGGAGGCGCTGCAGTACCAGAGGATGATGGAGGAGCAGTCCGAGTACGACCAGGAGGCGATGCAGCTGCTGACGGAGCTGGTCACCAAGAGGGAGAGGGAGAAGCAGGAGCTGGAGAGGGAGCTGGAGCTGTGCAGGCAGAAGGTGCTGCAGTACGAGGACAGGGAGAGGAGGAGGATGCCGGCCTTCAGGGACAATGCGCATGGCCCCGACGGCAATGGCACCTCTGTGTCGTCCAGCGGCGAGGACAGCGACGGGAATTCCGATGACTCCTGCGAGCTGGGAGAGTCTCCCAACGGCAACGGCAATCTTCAGAGCTCGCCGGACGCTGCTCTTAGCCTCAGGGCGGATCAAGAGAACACCGGTCATCTTGTGGCGCTGGATGATTCCCTGACGTACATGGAAATGGAGAGGCTGTCCATCTTGGAGGAGCTGAAGGCACTCGAGGGGAGGCTCTTCACGCTGGAAGACGACGATATCAACGACAGCAATGCGGCTGCTGGCCATTCCTCAGACGATCACGGTCCCCATTCGCCGGAGAATGGTCTCGCCGGCAACAAGGCCAGGTTTGAAGGCAGAGCCTCTGTTTCCAGAGGAAAGAGCTTTCTTCCTCTCTTTGACGCAGTCGGCGACCGGAACTGCGATCGTGCATCACCCGCCGAGGCCGATGATTCGACGAAACCGGCCGTTGCCGTGTTTGCGAAAGAGCAGGAGAGGCTGGCGATGATCGAGGAGGTCGATCATGTGTACGAGAGGCTGCAAGCGCTGGAGGCGGACAAGGAGTTCCTCAGGCACTGCATCAAGTCCCTCAAGAAAGGAGACAAGGGCATGCACCTTCTCCAGGAGATCCTGCAGCATCTCCGCGAGCTCCGGAGCGTGGAGCTTCAGGCCAAGCACGCCGGCGACGCCATGGCTGCAAATTAAGCATAGCAGACCGATCTAGTAGATATATTACATGTGGTAAGTTCTTGCTGTACCCTTGCAGCCATTTTTAGATACGACTCATGCTACTCTAGCAGCTATCTTCTTGTCTCCCTTAACTGCATTGGCATAGCTGAATTACTGTGGCTGTTTCCCAGCAACAATGTCCTGAAACAAGATATTATTGTGCTTTGCAGATTTAGGTGTTCGGCTATGGTGAGTCGATCGAATTATCGATTGGGATGGTCCAAGTAGCAGTGGATCTATGATATGGTCCCTCTCCCTTGTGCAAGATAATGGCTTGTGTTTAAGGGAACGCTTTGCTCTCCTGGCCTGCGCTGGTCCAGCATTGCGGGCTTTATGATGCGGTTGGTGGTGGCAGGAATCATTAGGGGGCCTTCCAAAGCTTTCACCAAGCTGAATCATGGTGCCAGCTTCGGAGGCATGCGCACACCACTTCAAAAGGACGGATGGAGAGAGAGAGAGAGAGAGAGAGAGAGAGAGAGAGAGAGAGAGAGAGAGAGAGAGAGAGAGAGAGAGAATCAGCAGATGGGGTAAAGGTAGCCCGGATGCAGATGTGGTGGATTTTCTACTTGTTTCCCTTCTTCTTTCTTTTGGTTAAATTTCAGATTTGTTTGTGCAGAGGTGGAGAAGGTTCAAGTTTTTTGTGTTTTGTACCATGATGAGGTTGTAGGCTTGTACTAGCTTTGGTACGTGTGGCTTGGTATTTGTTTTGTACGCTCTAGCCAGTTTTTGATGAAGAAAGAAAAGCTTGTTATGACGAGTCCTGTTTCATTTGACATGCTTCTCTGGTCCTTGATGCTTCGTGTGTAGTAGTACATTATTCGACCCTCCCGTCCGGTTTGTATACAAGCTGTCCATATAATACAACATATGGTACATCTTTATGATAGCATGGCACCCTGAGGCTCCCCAAATGCTGGCTTTGATGGGTGTCCTTGAGCTGTCATTACTCTTCAGCCCGTGGGAAGCTAGAGAGCTTCTTTTTTTCGAAAAAAAAATTCTTGCATTACTCAAAAAGTTTAGGAACTATAATCACCTTCAATAATTTCATGGACATCTTCTGGACCAGCGCCTAGCCAAACAGCAGTTCGGCATTCCAACCTATCAAAATTAGATAGCCATGAAATGACTAGCACCATTACAACTCCGACGAGCGTGAGTAATGTAAGAAGCTCTTTCCCACATACTGATGATGATATCTTTAATCAAGAAAGCATACTTCGAGTTATTACTATCTCCATATTTGATGATGGCAACAACCTCTAAACAGTCTGACTCAATGTCAATAGGTAGATTACTCCATTGAAGCCTTGTTCAAGAAATCGTCCGATTAACCAGTTAACTGGGTGATTAATCCCTACCTGTATGGTCGTCAAGTAGTCGATAAACTGATAAATCGGTCGATTAGTTGATTAATTGGTGGATTGACTGGCCTATTAGCCTATTAACCCCTTCTCGCTAGGCAACCGAGCAGCTACCAGATAACGATTTCCTCAACATTGTTGAAGCGCCAAAGAAACACCTTCCAAGATAACAAGGATTTCAGCTTCCAAAACTTCATTGCATTTGTGGTGTGTGGAGATGTCTGCAGGAGGTAAAGATCATGGAACCCTCATGGTCCCTAAGTACCATACATGCTCCTACTTTCCCTTCCAAAACTGAACCATGAGTGTTCAATTTAACTTGTTCCTGGCCCGGTTTACTCCATGGAACAACGGCAACCAAGTTTGTGTTATCACATGTGGGCTTTGTGTTCTGTAGACCCATGAAGGCTGGCGATTTCCCTTTATCATCCTTAAGTACTATGATAAAAAGTTTAGTCTAGTTAATTGTTTAACTACTTATATTAAATCAAGTATTAATTAAGTGTTGAGGGAGTCCGGAATTAAGGGGTCCTCGGACTGCCGGCCTATCCCTATGGGCCGGACAGTAGGCCGCCTTGTGATTATCAACGGAGGCCCGAAGATTATGACGGTGTAACCAAGATGGGAATCTCTCAAGCCGTGATGTATACTCCAAGAATATGATGATGAGTTCGGCAAGTTCTTTCCTGATGTAACCGACATTGTGCAACCTTAGATACCCCTGGTGTCTATATAAGCCAGAGGGTCTTAGAACGTAGGGGAGATTAAGCTCATTACTCCTAGGGTTTTAGACCACATCATACCATCTCGAGGTAGATCAACTATGTACTCGATACCCTTTCATCAATACAAAACAAAGCAGGACGTAGGGTTTTACCTTCATCAGGAGGGCCCGAACCTGGGTAAAGTCGTTTCCCTTGTCACCTGTTACTCATCGATTCAAGATCCACAGTTCGGGACCCCCTACCCGAGATCAGCCGGTTTTGACACCGACATTGGTGCTTTCATTGAGAGTTCCACTGCGGGATCAGAGTGTTTGACCGCGGAAATAATGTCTTCCCTCATTGTGGCCGAGTTATGCTGAAAAACCTGTTTAAGATACGCAGAGGGTTCCTATGGTGTGCGAAAACTCAGGCCAATGGTGGTCAGTGCAGGGTGGCATGAGAGGTTGTGTGCTCCCCCAAGCGTGCTGGTGGTTTGCGAATACCCAACCTAAGGTGGTTAAACATTGTTATGCAAGCAAGGTGGTCGTGACAGCATCGAGCAGATCCTTCGAGACCATGGGCGTAGTTTCAAATCACGGTACCGGAGGAGTCGATGCAACTATTCAGGGTCGCAGCTCGTTTTTCTTTAGGAGATGGGAGGGCCACACTATTCTGGGAGGATAGGTGGCTATACGAGCATCGGGTGCATGAGTTGTTGGGGAACGTTGCATGGGAAACAAAAAATTTCCTACGCACACACAAGATCTATCCATGGTGATGAGCATCTACGAGAGGGAGAGTGAATCTACATACCCTTGTAGATCGCTAAGCGGAAGCGTTAAGAAACGCGGTTGATGTAGTCGAACGTCTCCGCGATCCAAATCGCAAGTCGTCCCTCGATCCGATCACGAACTAGTGCCGAACGGACGGCACCTCCGCGTTCAACACACGTACGGCTTGATGACGCCTTCACCTCCTCGATCCAGCGAGCGATGGTGAAGTAGTAGATGAGTTCCGGCAGCACGACGGCGTGGTGATGGTGGTGAGGAACAATCTCTGCAGGGCTTCGCCAAGCACTACGGAGATTATGACGGGAGAACTAGAGGGTTAGGGTTGCCGACACACGGCTTGGGAAATCTTAATATGTCCCGTGTGCTAGCCCTGCCCCTCTATTTATATGTTGAGCCTTGGGGTCTAAACTTGGAGTAAAAGCCTCCTCCAGGTCGGTTTTGCCCGCACAAGGTCGGTTTGGCCCGCAGGGAAAGAGTCCAACTCGGATCCCTGCAGTACCGCGCACAAGCGGTAGTACCGCTTGAGCGGTAGTACCGCTTCACCCAAGCGGTAGTACAACTTATGCGGTAGTACCGCTTCACACAAGCGGTAGTACCGCTTACGCGGTAGTACTGCCTTACCAACGGTAGTACCGCTTAAGGCAGCAGCAAAACTTCCTTTTGCACTTTCCAATACCTCGTGGGCTTTACCCTTTGGCTCATATAAAGTGTTGCTGCACCCGAACACTTCGGTAAACACCCGAAACCCCTTCCGGTGAATTCCGGAACCCTTCCGGAGATCAAAACACTATTATCACATATATCAATCTTTACCTCCGGACTCTTCCGGAGATCCTCGTCATGTCCGGGATCTTATCCGTGACTCCGAACAACCTTCGGTCACCAACACAATAACTCAACTATAATAATCGTCACCAAACGTTAAGTGTGTAGACCCTGCGGGTTCGAGAACTATGTAGACATGACCAAGACACCTCTACGATCAATAACCAATAGCGGGACCTGGATGCCCATATTGGCTCCTACATATTCTACGAAGATCTTTATCAGTCGAACCTCTATGTCAAGGATTCAGTTAATCCCGTATGCTGTTCCCTTTGTTCTTCGGTATGTTACTTGCCCGAGATTCGATCGTCGGTATCTCTATACCTAGTTCAATCTCGTTACCGGCAAGTCTCTTTACTCGTTCCGTAATACAAGATCTCGTGGCTAACACTTTAGTCACATTGCTTGCAAGGCTCATTGTGATGTTGTATTACCGAGTGGGCCCTGAGATACCTCTCCGTCATACGGAGTAACAAATCCCAGTCTTGATCCATGCCAACCCAACAGACACCCTCGGAGATACCTGTAGAGCACCTTTATAGTCACCCAGTTACGTTGTGACGTTTGATACACACAAGGCACTCCTACGGTGTCAGTGAGTTGCATGATCTCATGGTCATAGGAACAGATACTTGACATGCAGAAAACAATAGCAATAAACTGACACGATCATATGCTACGTTTACAGTTTGGGTCTTGTCCATCACATCATTCTCCTAATGATGTGATCCCGTTATCAAATGACATCTTATGTCCATGGCCAGGAAACCTTCACCATCTTTTGATCAACGAGCTAGTCAACTAGAGGCTTACTAGGGACACAGTGTTGTCTATGTACCCACACATGTATTTGAGTTTCCAATCAATACAATTATAGCATGGATAATAAACGATTATCATGAACAAGGAAATATAATAATAACCAATTTATTATTGCCTCTAGGGCATATTTCCAACAGTCTCCCACTTGCACTAGAGTCAATAATCTAGTTCACATCACTATGTGATTTACATTGTAATGAATCGAACACCCATGCAGTTCTGGTGTTGTTCATGTTTAGCCCTTGGAAGAGGTTTAGTCATCGGATCTGCAACATTCAGATCCGTGTGTACTTTGCAAATATTTATGTCGTCCTCCTTGATGTAATCGCGGATGGAATTGAAACGTCGCTTTATGTGTCTGGTCCTCTTGTGAAATCTTGGTTCCTTGGCTAGAGCAATGGCACCAGTATTATCACAAAACAGAGTCATTGGGTTAAGCGCACTAGGCACTACTCCAAGATCTGTCATGAACTCCTTCATCCAGACACCTTCCTTCGCCGCCTCCGAGGCAGCGATGTACTCCGCTTCGCATGTAGAATCAGCTACCACGCTTTGCTTGGAACTGCACCAGCTAACCGCACCCCCATTAAGAATAAATACGTATCCGGTTTGTGATTTAGAGTCATCCGGATCAGTGTCAAAGCTTGCGTCGACGTAACCCTTTACGACGAGCTCTTGATCACCTCCATAAACGAGAAACATGTCCTTAGTCCTTTTCAGGTACTTCAGGATATTCTTGACCGCCGTCCAGTGTTCCATTCCTGGATCACTTTGAAACCTTCCGACCATACTTATGGCAAGGCTGACATCGGGTCTTGTGCACAGCATTGCATACATGATAGAGCCTATGGCTGAAGCATAGGGGATGACACTCATCTTTTCTCTATCTTCTGCAGTCACTGGGCATTGAGTCTTACTCAACTTCACACCTTGCAATACAGGCAAGAACCCCTTCTTGGACTGATCCATTTTGAACTTCTTCAAAACTTTGTCAAGGTATGTGCTTTGTGAAAGTCCTATTAAGCGTCTCGATCTATCTCTATAGATCTTGATGCCTAATATGAAAGCAGCTTCTCCTAGGCCCTTCATTGAAAAACTCTTGTTCAAATATTCCTTCACGCTTTCCAACATTTCTATATTGTTTCCAATCAGTAATATGTCATCCACATATAATATTAGAAACGCTATAGAGCTCCCACTCACTTTCTTGTAAATACAAGCTTCTCCGTAAACTTGTATAAACTCGAACGCTTTGATCACCTCATCAAAGCAAAGATTCCAACTCCGAGATGCTTGCACCAGTCCATAAATGGATCGCTGGAGTTTGCAAACTTTGTCAGCATTCTCTGGATCGACAAAACCTTCTGGTTGCATCATATACAACTCTTCCTTAAGGAAACCGTTAAGGAACGCTGTTTTGACATCCATCTGCCAAATTTCATAATCGAAAAAGGCAGCTATTGCTAACATGATTCTGACGGACTTAAGCATCGCTACGGGTGAGAAGGTATCATCGTAGTCAACTCCTTGAACTTGTGAAAAACCCTTTGCCACAAGTCGAGCTTTATAGACGGTGACATTACCGTCCGCGTCCGTCTTCCTCTTAAAGATCCATTTGTTCTGAATGGCCTTACGCCCTTCAGGTAATACTTCCACAGTCCACACTTTGTTTTCATACATGGATCCCATCTCGGATTTCATGGCCTCTAACCACTTCTTGGAATCCGGGCCCATCATCGCTTCTTCATAGCTCGTAGGTTCATCGTTGTCTAACAACATGACCTCTAAGACAGGGTTGCCGTACCACTCAGGAGCAGTACGCGTCCTTGTCGACCTACGAGGTTCGATAGCAACTTGATCCAAAGCTTCATGATCATCATCATTAACTTCCTCTTCAGCTGTTGTAGGCTCTACAGAAACATCTTTCTGCGCTGCGCTACTTTCAGGTTGAAGTAAAGGTTCAACAACCTCATCAAGTTCTATCTTTCTCCCACTCAATTCTTTCGAGAGAAACTCTTTCTCAAGAAACGTTCCGTTTTTTAGCGACAAACACTTTGCCTTCGGATCTGAGGTAGAAGGTATACCCAACTGTCTCTTTTGGGTATCCTATGAAGACGCATTTCTCCGCTTTGGGTTCCAGCTTGTCAGGCTGAAGCTTTTTGACATAAGCATCACATCCCCAAACTTTAAGAAACGACAGCTTTGGCTTCTTGCCAAACCAAAGTTCATATGGCGTCGTCTCAACGGATTTCGATGGTGCCCTATTTAAAGTGAATGCAGCTGTCTCTAATGCATAACCCCAAAACGATAGTGGCAAATCAGCAAGAGACATCATAGATCGCACCATATCCAATAAGGTTCGATTACGACGTTCGGACACACCATTACGCTGTGGTGTTCCAGGCGGTGTTAGTTGTGAAACAATTCCACATTGTCTTAAGTGACTGCCAAACTCATAACTCAGATATTCGCCTCCTCGATCAGATCGTAGGAATTTAATCTTCTTGTTACGATGGTTCTCAACTTCACTCTAAAATTGTTTGAACTTTTCAAATGTTTCAGACTTGTGTTTCATTAAGTAAATATACCCATATCTACTTAAGTCATCAGTGAAGGTGAGAAAGTAACGATAACCACCGCGCGCCTCAATGCTCATCGGACCGCACACATCAGTATGTATGATTTCCAATAAGTCACTTGCCCGTTCCATTGTTCCAGAGAACGGCGTTTTAGTCATCTTGCCCATGAGGCATGGCTCACATGTGTCAAGTGATTCAAAATCAAGTGACTCCAAAAGTCCATCAGCATGGAGCTTCCTCATGCGTTTTACGCCAATATGACTTAAACGGCAGTGCCACAAGAAAGTGGTATTATCATTATCAATTCTACATCTTTTGGCATCAATGTTATGAACATGTGTATCATTACTATCGAGATTCAATAAGAATAAACCCCTCACATTGGGTGCATGACCATAAAAGATATTACTCATATAAATAGAACAACCATTATTCTCTGATTTAAATGAGTAACCGTCTCGCAATAAACAAGATCCAGATATAATGTTCATGCTTAACGCAGGCACTAAATAACAATTATTCAGGTTCATCACTAATCCCGATGGTAATCGAAGAGCGAGCGTGCCGACGGCGATCACATCAACCTTGGAACCATTTCCCACGCGCATCGTCACTTCGTCCTTTGCCAGCCTCCGTTTATTCCGCAGTTCCTGTTTTGAGTTGCAAATATGAGCAACCGCACCGGTATCAAATACCCAGGCACTACAACGAGAGTTGGTAAGGTACACATCAATAACATGTATATCATATATACCTTGTTTGTTGTTGGCCGCCTTCTTGTCAGCCAAATACTTGGGGCAGTTCTGCTTCCAGTGTCCAGTTCCCTTGCAATGAAAGCACACAGTTTCTGGTTTGGGTCCAGCCTTGGGTTTCTTCACGAGAGGAGCAACTGCTTTGCCACTCTTCTTGGAGTTACCCTTCTTACCCTTGCCATTTTTCTTGAAACTAGTGGTTTTATTGACCATCAACACTTGATGCTCCTTCTGAATTTCAGACTCAGCAGCTTTCAGCATCGCAAACAGCTCGGCGACTGACTTGTTCATCCCGTGCATGTTATAGTTCAACACGAAGCTCTTGTAGCTAGGTGGCAATGATTGAAGAACTCTGTCAGTGATAGCCTCTGATGGAAGGGGCATCCCCAATTCAGCCAGACGGGTGGAGTACCCAGACATTCTGAGTACGTGATCACTGATAGACCCGTTCTCCTCCATCTTGCAAGCATAGAACTTATCAGAGATCTCATATCTCTCGATCCGGGCATTCTTCTGAAAGATAAACTTCAACTCCTGGAACATCTCATATGCTCCATGACGTTCAAAACGTCTTTGAAGTCCCGGTTCTAAGCCATACAATATTGCACATTGAACTATTGAGTAATCTTCAGAACGAGCCTGCCAGGCGTTCACAACGTCTAGAGACTCAACTGGAGCGGGTGGATCACCAAGCGGTGCATCAAGGACATAAGCCTTCTGGGAAGCCGTAAGGATAATCCTTAGATTACGGGCCTAGTCCACAAAGTTACTTCCATCATCTTTCAACTTAGCTTTCTCTAGGAACGCATTAAAATTCAGGGGTGCTACTGCGCGAGCCATGATCTACAACATAAATATAGCAAAGACAACTTAGACTATTGTTCTAGATAATGAGTTTAGTTAATCATATTACTTAAAAAAACTCCCACTCAAATTGACATCCCTCCGGTTATTCGAGTGTAACATGATCCAAATCCACCAACTCAAGTCCGATCATCACGTGAGTTGAGGTGGTTTCAATGGTGAACATCTTTATGTTGATCATATCTACTATATGACTCATGTTCGACCTTTCGGTCTCTTGTGTTCCGAGGCCATATCTGTACATGCTAGGCTCGTCAAGTTTAACCCGAGTGTTCCGCACGTGCAACATGGCTTACACCCGTTGTATGTGAACGTAGAGTCTATCACACCCGATCATCACGGCGTGTCTCGAAACGACGAACTTTCGCAACGGTGCACACTCGGGGAGAACACAATTTTATCTTGAAATTTAAGTGAGGGATCACCTTATAATGCTACCGTCGTCCTAAGCAAAATAAGATGCATAAAAGGATTAACATCACATGCAAATCATAAGTGACATGATATGGCCATGAACTTGTGCTTTTGATCTCCATCTTCAAAGCACCGGCATGATCTCCATCGTCACCGGCATGACACCATGATCTCCATCATCTTGATCTCCATCAATGTGTCGCCATGAGGTTGTCGCACCGACTGTTGCTTCCATGACTATTGCTAACTCATAGCGATAAAGTAAAGCAAAACGGCGAAAATAATTAAAGACAACTCTATGGCTCCTGCCAGTTGCCGTACTCATCGACATGCAAGTCGTGATATTCTATACAACACATGATCATCTCATACATCACATATATCTCATCATGTAATTGGCCATATCACATCACAACATACCCTGCAAAAACAAGTTAGACGTCCTCTAATTGTTGTTGCAAATTTTACGTGGCTGCTACGGGTTTGCAAGAACCGTTCTTACCTACGCAAAACCATAACGTGGTGTAGTGATTGCTTTTTGATCTTCTAAAAGAACCCTCTTCATTGAAATCGATTCAACTAAAGTGAGAGAGACAGACACCCGCTAGCCATCTTTATGCAACGAAGTTACATGTCAGTTGAAGGAACCGGTCTCTCGTAAGCGTACGAGTAATGTTGGTCCGGGCCGCTTCATCTCACAATACCGCCGAATCAAGTATCAACTAGTAACGGCAAGCAATATGTATACACCCACGCCCACAACTCGTTTGTGTTCTACTCGAGATCTCATCTACGCATAGACCTAGCTCTGATACCACTGTTGGGGAACGTTGCATGGGAAACAAAAATTTTCCTACGCACACACAAGATCTATCCATGGTGATGAGCATCTACGAGAGGGAGAGTGAATCTACATACCCTTGTAGATCGCTAAGCGGAAGCGTTAAGAAACGCGGTTGATGTAGTCGAACGTCTCCGCGATCCAAATCGCAAGTCGTCCCTCGATCCGATCACGAACTAGTGCCGAACGGACGGCACCTCCGCGTTCAACACACGTACGGCTTGATGACGCCTTCACCTCCTCGATCCAGCGAGCGATGGTGAAGTAGTAGATGAGTTCCGGCAGCACGACGGCGTGGTGATGGTGGTGAGGAACAATCTCTGCAGGGCTTCGCCAAGCACTACGGAGATTATGACGGGAGAACTAGAGGGTTAGGGTTGCCGACACACGGCTTGGGAAATCTCAATATGTCCCGTGTGCTAGCCTTGCCCCTCTATTTATATGTTGAGCCTTGGGGTCTAAACTTGGAGTAAAAGCCTCCTCCAGGTCGGTTTTGCCCGCACAAGGTCGGTTTGGCCCGCAGGGAAAGAGTCCAACTCGGATCCCTGCAGTACCGCGCACAAGCGGTAGTACCGCTTGAGCGGTAGTACCGCTTCACCCAAGCGGTAGTACCGCTTATGCGGTAGTACCGCTTCACACAAGCGGTAGTACCGCTTACGCGGTAGTACTGCCTTACCAACGGTAGTACCGCTTAAGGCAGCAGCAAAACTTCCTTTTGCACTTTCCAATACCTCGTGGGCTTTACCCTTTGGCTCATATAAAGTGTTGCTGCACCCGAACACTTCGGTAAACACCCGGAACCCCTTCCGGTGAGTTCCGGAACCCTTCCGGAGATCAAAACACTATTATCACATATATCAATCTTTACCTCCGGACTCTTCCGGAGATCCTCGTCATGTCCGGGATCTTATCCGGGACTCCGAACAACCTTCGGTCACCAACACAATAACTCAACTATACTAATCGTCACCAAACGTTAAGTGTGTAGACCCTGCGGGTTCGAGAACTATGTAGACATGACCGAGACACCTCTACGATCAATAACCAATAGCGGGACCTGGATGCCCATATTGGCTCCTACATATTCTACGAAGATCTTTATCGGTCGAACCTCTATGTCAAGGATTCAGTTAATCCCGTATGGTGTTCCCTTTGTTCTTCGGTATGTTACTTGCCCGAGATTCGATCGTCGGTATCTCTATACCTAGTTCAATCTCGTTACCGGCAAGTCTCTTTACTCGTTCCGTAATACAAGATCTCGTGGCTAACACTTTAGTCACATTGCTTGCAAGGCTCATTGTGATGTTGTATTACCGAGTGGGCCCTGAGATACCTCTCCGTCATACGGAGTAACAAATCCCAGTCTTGATCCATGCCAACCCAACAGACACCCTCGGAGATACCTGTAGAGCACCTTTATAGTCACCCAGTTACGTTGTGACGTTTGATACACACAAGGCACTCCTACGGTGTCAGTGAGTTGCATGATCTCATGGTCATAGGAACAGATACTTGACATGCAGAAAACAATAGCAATAAACTGACACGATCATATGCTACGTTTACAGTTTGGGTCTTGTCCATCACATCATTCTCCTAATGATGTGATCCCGTTATCAAATGACATCTTATGTCCATGGCCAGGAAACCTTCACCATCTTTTGATCAACGAGCTAGTCAACTAGAGGCTTACTAGGGACACAGTGTTGTCTATGTACCCACACATGTATTTGAGTTTCCAATCAATACAATTATAGCATGGATAATAAACGATTATCATGAACAAGGAAATATAATAATAACCAATTTATTATTGCCTCTAGGGCATATTTCCAACAGTCTCCCACTTGCACTAGAGTCAATAATCTAGTTCACATCACTATGTGATTTACATTGTAATGAATCGAACACCCATGCAGTTCTGGTGTTGTTCATGTTTAGCCCTTGGAAGAGGTTTAGTCATCGGATCTGCAACATTCAGATCCGTGTGTACTTTGCAAATATTTATGTCGTCCTCCTTGATGTAATCGCGGATGGAATTGAAACGTCGCTTTATGTGTCTGGTCCTCTTGTGAAATCTTGGTTCCTTGGCTAGAGCAATGGCACCAGTATTATCACAAAACAGAGTCATTGGGTTAAGCGCACTAGGCACTACTCCAAGATCTGTCATGAACTCCTTCATCCAGACACCTTCCTTCGCCGCCTCCGAGGCAGCGATGTACTCCGCTTCGCATGTAGAATCAGCTACCACGCTTTGCTTGGAACCGCACCAGCTAACCGCACCCCCATTAAGAATAAATACGTATCCGGTTTGTGATTTAGAGTCATCCGGATCAGTGTCAAAGCTTGCGTCGACGTAACCCTTTACGACGAGCTCTTGATCACCTCCATAAACGAGAAACATGTCCTTAGTCCTTTTCAGGTACTTCAGGATATTCTTGACCGCCGTCCAGTGTTCCATTCCTGGATCACTTTGAAACCTTCCGACCATACTTATGGCAAGGCTGACATCGGGTCTTGTGCACAGCATTGCATACATGATAGAGCCTATGGCTGAAGCATAGGGGATGACACTCATCTTTTCTCTATCTTCTGCAGTCACTGGGCATTGAGTCTTACTCAACTTCACACCTTGCAATACAGGCAAGAACCCCTTCTTGGACTGATCCATTTTGAACTTCTTCAAAACTTTGTCAAGGTATGTGCTTTGTGAAAGTCCTATTAAGCGTCTCGATCTATCTCTATAGATCTTGATGCCTAATATGAAAGCAGCTTCTCCTAGGCCCTTCATTGAAAAACTCTTGTTCAAATATTCCTTCACGCTTTCCAACATTTCTATATTGTTTCCAATCAGTAATATGTCATCCACATATAATATTAGAAACGCTATAGAGCTCCCACTCACTTTCTTGTAAATACAAGCTTCTCCGTAAACTTGTATAAACTCGAACGCTTTGATCACCTCATCAAAGCAAAGATTCCAACTCCGAGATGCTTGCACCAGTCCATAAATGGATCGCTGGAGTTTGCAAACTTTGTCAGCATTCTCTGGATCGACAAAACCTTCTGGTTGCATCATATACAACTCTTCCTTAAGGAAACCGTTAAGGAACGCTGTTTTGACATCCATCTGCCAAATTTCATAATCGAAAAAGGCAGCTATTGCTAACATGATTCTGACGGACTTAAGCATCGCTACGGGTGAGAAGGTATCATCGTAGTCAACTCCTTGAACTTGTGAAAAACCCTTTGCCACAAGTCGAGCTTTATAGACGGTGACATTACCGTCCGCGTCCGTCTTCCTCTTAAAGATCCATTTGTTCTGAATGGCCTTACGCCCTTCAGGTAATACTTCCACAGTCCACACTTTGTTTTCATACATGGATCCCATCTCGGATTTCATGGCCTCTAACCACTTCTTGGAATCCGGGCCCATCATCGCTTCTTCATAGCTCGTAGGTTCATCGTTGTCTAACAACATGACCTCTAAGACAGGGTTGCCGTACCACTCAGGAGCAGTACGCGTCCTTGTCGACCTACGAGGTTCGATAGCAACTTGATCCAAAGCTTCATGATCATCATCATTAACTTCCTCTTCAGCTGTTGTAGGCTCTACAGAAACATCTTTCTGCGCTGCGCTACTTTCAGGTTGAAGTAAAGGTTCAACAACCTCATCAAGTTCTATCTTTCTCCCACTCAATTCTTTCGAGAGAAACTCTTTCTCAAGAAACGTTCCGTTTTTTAGCGACAAACACTTTGCCTTCGGATCTGAGGTAGAAGGTATACCCAACTGTCTCTTTTGGGTATCCTATGAAGACGCATTTCTCCGCTTTGGGTTCCAGCTTGTCAGGCTGAAGCTTTTTGACATAAGCATCACATCCCCAAACTTTAAGAAACGACAGCTTTGGCTTCTTGCCAAACCAAAGTTCATATGGCGTCGTCTCAACGGATTTCGATGGTGCCCTATTTAAAGTGAATGCAGCTGTCTCTAATGCATAACCCCAAAACGATAGTGGCAAATCAGCAAGAGACATCATAGATCGCACCATATCCAATAAGGTTCGATTACGACGTTCGGACACACCATTACGCTGTGGTGTTCCAGGCGGTGTTAGTTGTGAAACAATTCCACATTGTCTTAAGTGACTGCCAAACTCATAACTCAGATATTCGCCTCCTCGATCAGATCGTAGGAATTTAATCTTCTTGTTACGATGATTCTCAACTTCACTCTAAAATTGTTTGAACTTTTCAAATGTTTCAGACTTGTGTTTCATTAAGTAAATATACCCATATCTACTTAAGTCATCAGTGAAGGTGAGAAAGTAACGATAACCACCGCGCGCCTCAATGCTCATCGGACCGCACACATCAGTATGTATGATTTCCAATAAGTCACTTGCCCGTTCCATTGTTCCAGAGAACGGCGTTTTAGTCATCTTGCCCATGAGGCATGGCTCACATGTGTCAAGTGATTCAAAATCAAGTGACTCCAAAAGTCCATCAGCATGGAGCTTCCTCATGCGTTTTACGCCAATATGACTTAAACGGCAGTGCCACAAGAAAGTGGTATTATCATTATCAATTCTACATCTTTTGGCATCAATGTTATGAACATGTGTATCATTACTATCGAGATTCAATAAGAATAAACCCCTCACATTGGGTGCATGACCATAAAAGATATTACTCATATAAATAGAACAACCATTATTCTCTGATTTAAATGAGTAACCGTCTCGCAATAAACAAGATCCAGATATAATGTTCATGCTTAACGCAGGCACTAAATAACAATTATTCAGGTTCATCACTAATCCCGATGGTAATCGAAGAGCGAGCGTGCCGACGGCGATCACATCAACCTTGGAACCATTTCCCACGCGCATCGTCACTTCGTCCTTTGCCAGCCTCCGTTTATTCCGCAGTTCCTGTTTTGAGTTGCAAATATGAGCAACCGCACCGGTATCAAATACCCAGGCACTACAACGAGAGTTGGTAAGGTACACATCAATAACATGTATATCATATATACCTTGTTTGTTGTTGGCCGCCTTCTTGTCAGCCAAATACTTGGGGCAGTTCTGCTTCCAGTGTCCAGTTCCCTTGCAATGAAAGCACACAGTTTCTGGTTTGGGTCCAGCCTTGGGTTTCTTCACGAGAGGAGCAACTGCTTTGCCACTCTTCTTGGAGTTACCCTTCTTACCCTTGCCATTTTTCTTGAAACTAGTGGTTTTATTGACCATCAACACTTGATGCTCCTTCTGAATTTCAGACTCAGCAGCTTTCAGCATCGCAAACAGCTCGGCGACTGACTTGTTCATCCCGTGCATGTTATAGTTCAACACGAAGCTCTTGTAGCTAGGTGGCAATGATTGAAGAACTCTGTCAGTGATAGCCTCTGATGGAAGGGGCATCCCCAATTCAGCCAGACGGGTGGAGTACCCAGACATTCTGAGTACGTGATCACTGATAGACCCGTTCTCCTCCATCTTGCAAGCATAGAACTTATCAGAGATCTCATATCTCTCGATCCGGGCATTCTTCTGAAAGATAAACTTCAACTCCTGGAACATCTCATATGCTCCATGACGTTCAAAACGTCTTTGAAGTCCCGGTTCTAAGCCATACAATATTGCACATTGAACTATTGAGTAATCTTCAGAACGAGCCTGCCAGGCGTTCACAACGTCTAGAGACTCAACTGGAGCGGGTGGATCACCAAGCGGTGCATCAAGGACATAAGCCTTCTGGGAAGCCGTAAGGATAATCCTTAGATTACGGGCCTAGTCCACAAAGTTACTTCCATCATCTTTCAACTTAGCTTTCTCTAGGAACGCATTAAAATTCAGGGGTGCTACTGCGCGAGCCATGATCTACAACATAAATATAGCAAAGACAACTTAGACTATTGTTCTAGATAATGAGTTTAGTTAATCATATTACTTAAAAAAACTCCCACTCAAATTGACATCCCTCCGGTTATTCGAGTGTAACATGATCCAAATCCACCAACTCAAGTCCGATCATCACGTGAGTTGAGGTGGTTTCAATGGTGAACATCTTTATGTTGATCATATCTACTATATGACTCATGTTCGACCTTTCGGTCTCTTGTGTTCCGAGGCCATATCTGTACATGCTAGGCTCGTCAAGTTTAACCCGAGTGTTCCGCACGTGCAACATGGCTTACACCCGTTGTATGTGAACGTAGAGTCTATCACACCCGATCATCACGGCGTGTCTCGAAACGACGAACTTTCGCAACGGTGCACACTCGGGGAGAACACAATTTTATCTTGAAATTTAAGTGAGGGATCACCTTATAATGCTACCGTCGTCCTAAGCAAAATAAGATGCATAAAAGGATTAACATCACATGCAAATCATAAGTGACATGATATGGCCATGAACTTGTGCTTTTGATCTCCATCTTCAAAGCACCGGCATGATCTCCATCGTCATCGGCATGACACCATGATCTCCATCATCTTGATCTCCATTAATGTGTCGCCATGAGGTTGTCGCACCGACTGTTGCTTCCATGACTATTGCTAACTCATAGCGATAAAGTAAAGCAAAACGGCGAAAATAATTAAAGACAACTCTATGGCTCCTGCCAGTTGCCGTACTCATCGACATGCAAGTCGTGATATTCTATACAACACATGATCATCTCATACATCACATATATCTCATCATGTAATTGGCCATATCACATCACAACATACCCTGCAAAAACAAGTTAGACGTCCTCTAATTGTTGTTGCAAATTTTACGTGGCTGCTACGGGTTTGCAAGAACCGTTCTTACCTACGCAAAACCATAACGTGGTGTAGTGATTGCTTTTTGATCTTCTAAAAGAACCCTCTTCATTGAAATCGATTCAACTAAAGTGAGAGAGACAGACACCCGCTAGCCATCTTTATGCAACGAAGTTACATGTCAGTTGAAGGAACCGGTCTCTCGTAAGCGTACGAGTAATGTTGGTCCGGGCCGCTTCATCTCACAATACCGCCGAATCAAGTATCAACTAGTAACGGCAAGCAATATGTATACACCCACGCCCACAACTCGTTTGTGTTCTACTCGAGATCTCATCTACGCATAGACCTAGCTCTGATACCACTGTTGGGGAACGTTGCATGGGACACAAAAATTTTCCTACGCACACACAAGATCTATCCATGGTGATGAGCATCTACGAGAGGGAGAGTGAATCTACATACCCTTGTAGATCGCTAAGCGGAAGCGTTAAGAAACGCGGTTGATGTAGTCGAACGTCTCCGCGATCCAAATCGCAAGTCGTCCCTCGATCCGATCACGAACTAGTGCCGAACGGACGGCACCTCCGCGTTCAACACACGTACGGCTTGATGACGCCTTCACCTCCTCGATCCAGCGAGCGATGGTGAAGTAGTAGATGAGTTCCGGCAGCACGACGGCGTGGTGATGGTGGTGAGGAACAATCTCTGCAGGGCTTCGCCAAGCACTACGGAGATTATGACGGGAGAACTAGAGGGTTAGGGTTGCCGACACACGGCTTGGGAAATCTCAATATGTCCCGTGTGCTAGCCTTGCCCCTCTATTTATATGTTGAGCCTTGGGGTCTAAACTTGGAGTAAAAGCCTCCTCCAGGTCGGTTTTGCCCGCACAAGGTCGGTTTGGCCCGCAGGGAAAGAGTCCAACTCGGATCCCTGCAGTACCGCGCACAAGCGGTAGTACCGCTTGAGCGGTAGTACCGCTTCACCCAAGCGGTAGTACCGCTTATGCGGTAGTACCGCTTCACACAAGCGGTAGTACCGCTTACGCGGTAGTACTGCCTTACCAACGGTAGTACCGCTTAAGGCAGCAGCAAAACTTCCTTTTGCACTTTCCAATACCTCGTGGGCTTTACCCTTTGGCTCATATAAAGTGTTGCTGCACCCGAACACTTCGGTAAACACCCGGAACCCCTTCCGGTGAGTTCCGGAACCCTTCCGGAGATCAAAACACTATTATCACATATATCAATCTTTACCTCCGGACTCTTCCGGAGATCCTCGTCATGTCCGGGATCTTATCCGGGACTCCGAACAACCTTCGGTCACCAACACAATAACTCAACTATACTAATCGTCACCAAACGTTAAGTGTGTAGACCCTGCGGGTTCGAGAACTACGTAGACATGACCGAGACACCTCTACGATCAATAACCAATAGCGGGACCTGGATGCCCATATTGGCTCCTACATATTCTACGAAGATCTTTATCGGTCGAACCTCTATGTCAAGGATTCAGTTAATCCCGTATGCTGTTCCCTTTGTTCTTCGGTATGTTACTTGCCCGAGATTCGATCGTCGGTATCTCTATACCTAGTTCAATCTCGTTACCGGCAAGTCTCTTTACTCGTTCCGTAATACAAGATCTCGTGGCTAACACTTTAGTCACATTGCTTGCAAGGCTCATTGTGATGTTGTATTACCGAGTGGGCCCTGAGATACCTCTCCGTCATACGGAGTAACAAATCCCAGTCTTGATCCATGCCAACCCAACAGACACCCTCGGAGATACCTGTAGAGCACCTTTATAGTCACCCAGTTACGTTGTGACGTTTGATACACACAAGGCACTCCTACGGTGTCAGTGAGTTGCATGATCTCATGGTCATAGGAACAGATACTTGACATGCAGAAAACAATAGCAATAAACTGACACGATCATATGCTACGTTTACAGTTTGGGTCTTGTCCATCACATCATTCTCCTAATGATGTGATCCCGTTATCAAATGACATCTTATGTCCATGGCCAGGAAACCTTCACCATCTTTTGATCAACGAGCTAGTCAACTAGAGGCTTACTAGGGACACAGTGTTGTCTATGTACCCACACATGTATTTGAGTTTCCAATCAATACAATTATAGCATGGATAATAAACGATTATCATGAACAAGGAAATATAATAATAACCAATTTATTATTGCCTCTAGGGCATATTTCCAACATGAGTTGGCACCTAGCCTATACGCGTGAGTTGGAGCTTCACACACAGTTTGTCATGCGCTAGCTGATGGAGTTTGGGCGACTGACATTGGTCCGGACTTGATGGCACAAATGCTACAGGAACACCTTGCTATATGTACGCAAATGGCGAGGGTCCAACACAATCAGGAGGTCAGGGATTCCATCTTGTGGGCATGAGAGGTAAATGGATGGT
This sequence comes from Elymus sibiricus, assembly GCA_039707655.1. Classification (NCBI taxonomy): domain Eukaryota; kingdom Viridiplantae; phylum Streptophyta; class Magnoliopsida; order Poales; family Poaceae; genus Elymus; species Elymus sibiricus. Next base: position 389,888,363 of record CM077669.1, on the reverse strand, counting down.
TGTCGGCTCGGTCAGCATATGCGGAAAAGTTCTGGGCGGAGAAGTAGTCCCAACGACTAAATTCACATGGAAGTCTAAGGCCACGTTGCAATGTCAATTCTTTGCATGGCCAGCTTTTTAGAATAGGTGTTGGACTTCACACAGACTTGCACGCCGTGGACTGGAGCACCAAGAGCCTTGCCCGTTTTGTGCCCGGGAGGAGGAGAGCATAAATCACATCGTACTAGATTGTGTTCTCTAGAGGTATGGACCGTGTTTGCCTAGCTTGGGTTGGCGGAGTGGTGCATTAAAAACCAGACTGGGTCCCCCTGGGGGTCAAGGTTGGCGGAGTGGTGCATTAACAAGCTTGGGGTTGGCCTAGGAAAGAAAGATGTACATGCGATCTTCCTTCTAGTAATGTGAGAGTTATGGAAGCACCATAATATAATTGTGTTCGATGGAGCTTCACCATCACTCACCCATGTAGTCCATAGAATAGAGGTTGACTGTAGAACATGAAAGCAAGTGGGAATCTTAAAGGGAGATGTGGAAGCCTTGTTTGGGGCTTTTGGCGATCCTGCGGCTAACGCAAGGAGCTAGAATCTAGTAGTAGATTGGAGTTAGTGTTCATGTTTTTTTAACACAGTACAGACGCAAATACTCATACATACGCCTTCATAGTCGATGAGAACGTCTTCTCCACTGAACGCACATCGGCAAAAGACCTGAAATAAATTCAGGAAGATGCGAGCACCAATGTCAAATCTGGGACTTGAACTCTGGTGGGCAGGTGTTCATGTAATATGTGATCACCAACGTGGAGGGGTCCTTTAACCCATCCTCTTCTTTAGTACTTCCTCTGTAAACAAAAGACGTTTTAGATCACTACTACCTCCATCCGGGTTTATTGGGCCCCTTTGTATTTTGTGCTAAACTTTGACCATCGATAAACTACTAAAATATAAAGTATATGCTATGAAACATTATATTGTTTGATTTGTATTTGAAAGAGCTTTCCAACAATATAAGTTTTGTGACATGTAGTTTATATTTTGTTAGTTAAATTTAAAAGGTAAACTTTAGCCGCCCAAAATAAGAAGGGGCCTAATAAACCCGGACGGAGGGAGCACTTTAGTGATCTAAAACGTCTTATATTTGTTTACATAGGAATTATGTATAGACGATTGGTGGCCACGACAAAAATAATAATAAGTGGGACGACAAAAAAGTTGATATGGTGAATTTCGTCTACCGTCCAAAGTCCAAACACACCCATGGTCTTCGCTAAGTGAGCCCATATGTGATGGGCCGTCAGCTTCATAGCCTGATTCGGCCCTATAACCTGGAGAAAATACAAAAAAGATCCGAACTCGAGGGGTCGTCGCTGAGAAAATGATGGAACTCCCCTCCAGAAAATGGAGAAAAGGAAAAACTGAGAAGTCGGAACGGCCCGGGGGTGAATGCTTCCAGGCTGCAGCGCCCCGACGCTACAACTCCCCACGCGCGGAAGCCTCCTCGTATTCCGAGGTGGGAGCCCCGGCCGCTTCCTCTCCTCGCCCAAACCTTTCACATAAATCGACCCGCCTCCCAGTTCAAGCAGCACACTCCTCCAGCCAAGCTCGCAGCCACTCACACCCAGCACTCGCTTCAGGCATGTCAGGCCTCCAGATGGTGCTCAGCGACCCAACGGCCGCCGCCGCGGCCAGCGCCGTGACCGGGAGCGCCATCGCCGCCTCATACAACGATCAGATACGCCCTCTCCTCGACGCCGTGGACCGCCTGCGCCACCTCAAGGTGACGCAGGAGGGCATCCAGCTCCCGACGATCGTGGTCGTGGGCGACCAGTCCAGCGGCAAGTCGAGCGTCCTGGAGTCTCTGGCCGGCATCAGCCTCCCTCGCGGCCAGGGCATCTGCACCCGCGTGCCGCTCGTCATGCGCCTCCAGGACGACCCCACCGCCGACTCGCCGGTGCTTCAGCTCGAGTACAGCAACGGCTGCGTGGTGACCACCACGGAGGCCAACGTCGCGGACGCCATCAACGCCGCCACGGCGGAGATAGCCGGGTCGGGCAAGGGGATCTCCGACGCGCCCATCACCCTCGTCGTGCGCAAGCGGGGCGTGCCCGACCTCACCCTCGTCGACCTCCCAGGCATCACGCGCGTGCCGGTCAAAGGACAGCCCGACGACATCTACGATCAAATCGCCAAGATCATCAAGGACTACATCTCCTCGAAGGAGAGCATTATCTTGAACGTGCTCTCTGCCACGGTCGACTTCCCGACGTGCGAGTCTATCCGCATGTCGCAGCAGGTGGACCGCACTGGGGAGCGCACACTTGCCGTGGTCACCAAGGTCGACAAGTCCCCTGAAGGGCTGCTCGAGAAGGTCACCATGGACGATGTCAACATTGGCCTTGGATATGTCTGTGTCCGCAACCGCATCGGGGACGAGACGTATGACCAGGCTCGCGTCGAGGAGGAGAAGCTGTTCAAGTACCACCCACTGCTGTCCAAGATCGAGAAGTCCATGGTGGGCATTCCTGTGCTTGCGCAGCGACTCATGCAGATTCAGGCGACCATCATAGCCAAATGCCTCCCAGACATCGTCAAGCAGATCAACGACCGCCTCAGCCGGAGCAGCACCGAACTCAACCAGATGCCGCCTGATCTTGTTAGCATCTCTGACGTGGTGAGAGAGTTTATTCGCCTAGTCAAGCAGGTGTGCTCTTCCCTGGAGAAGATACTGGTGAGGGGCGAGTTTGATGAGTTCCCTGATGACTGCCATTTCCATGGCACGGCTCGCATTGCGGAGATGCTCAATGCATATGCAAAGAAGCTGCCTGCAGAAGTCCCAAGGCGTGGCAACCATCTCTTTCTGATGGAGGAGGTCCGAGTTCTTGAGGAGACAAAGGGCGTAAATCTCCCCAACTTCCTGCCAAGATCGGCGTTCCTCGTTTTGCTCAAGAAGAAGGTTGAAACTGTCATGCAGGTCCCGCACGATGTCGTCAACGAGGTCTGGGAGTACGTGGAGGACCTCGTGCTGAAGATAGTGCTGCACCGCACGGACAATTATCCTCAGGTGCAGTCATCCTGCCGCCGTGCAGTCCAGACGCTGATGGAGAAGGCGCGTGCTCGGTCCGCGCAGCACATCGAGGAGCTGATCGAGATGGAGCTGGTGGCTGATTTCACGGCTAACCCTGATTACATGAAGACGTGGTACGAAATCATGGAAGGCCATGAGAGGTTTATGGAAGCTGTGGGGGACAACTCCAAGCCCGCCATTGTTAAGCTGGCATGCTTTGGAGAAGTAGACGTGTCGCACCTGAGGGTGAACACTGAGCTGGCAGGGCAGGCGTTTGACCTGAGCGCGCGCCTGACTGCGTACTGGAAGATCATTGTGCTCCGGCTCATCGACGGCTTGGCGCTGCACGTCCTTCGTGGCGTCAAGCGGCTCGTGGAGAGTGACCTTGAGAGAGAGAGCTCTCCGACGAGCTCCTGGGCAACAAGCTGGCAGGTGTGGAGCGGATGCTCATGCCGTCCCCTGGCACTGGCACCAGCACTAAGCGTGAGCGCCTCAAGAAGAGCATCGTGCTGCTTCGGCAGTCCAAGGAGGTCGTGGCCAACATCATGGACAGGATCAGTGCATCAGGTGAAATCTAGGTAAATGGGTATCAGGGTATGCGATGTCCCTGATTGGTGGGAGTAGAACTGGTCTTTTGGATGGTGCGATTCGGTGAACTATGATATGCTTCTATGTTCAGTTATGGTATGAGCCATGCGATGGCGGTATGTTTCAGTTATGGTATGCATTTTGTTTAGTACTTCTGGTGGTGACTGATGCAGTGTCAACTATGCTATGGTTCTATGTTAGCAAGCGATGTTCTGTTATGTTATGAACATTATTAATTCCTCTCAAACTTGTTATGTTCAGTTATGGACTGTACTGTCACGTGCATCATGTTTTCTAAGTTACTCAATCTGCAATTACCTAGCATCAGTAGGCCATGCAATATTATTTTATTTATCTGTTTTATCCTATATGATCTGCAAGGCAAACATGGTAGCTTAGTTCGCAATTTTTAAGCATGTCGCTACTTGAACCATTTTCATTCTAGTTTGATAGGGCACCAAGATACAAGACATAACTGTTGGAACTTCATGGTTCTATCTTTTATGTACAGCCTGATCCTAGCTTAGCTAGTGATTTATCCGAACTTGCCTTTATTGAACTTAAAACGAGTTTCTTATCCAGCATACCTATTCAATAATTTCTTAAAATGTAAATGGTACAACATGAGAGAAAGTACCCAAACACAGTTCACATCAGAAATGTACAATTCTTGGTTCTACCCTAACCTACAGGGAGCACTGTACAGTAGGCAGCAACACTTAATAGTAATAGTGGCATCCATGTTAATGGAGGAGACAAGGCAACTGGTGTTGACCCATAGGCTGACATTAGCATTGAAGAAAGCTGTACAAAGAGAAAACTCTATGTTAACACTAAAATGTGAAGATCTACATTAGAAAGCTGGGCTACAAGAAATACGCACCTTCAAATGTATCATGGCTGTGATCAAGCATGCGAGTAGAATTATCCTCCTTGTCCAGCCACCAAAAAAATTGATCAACACAAACTTTATCTTGTTGCAAGATAGGTTCATTAAAACTCCGGGACCTGGAGAACCTGGCAGAAAGCATGCTGCCGTGGCGGTCGTATCTGCTGTGTTAGTGTTAGCCCTGTCTTCTGCTCTTCTATGGTACCGCAAATAAGCAGCAGCCCTTTCTGCAAACAAGCCATATGCAAGGACTACTACAGGGACAACCACCAGGTATAGGAAAGGCAGGGTGATGACCATCACATCTGGGCTGCTTAGCTTGTAGTTTGTCATACCAAAAGAAGGTATGCTCCATCCAGATACGTACATTTGAGCAATTTCTCCATTTTCAGACGTTGCATGACCCCAGAACCATGGCATCTGGGTGATCCAAAGAACATACAGGGACAACAAAAAACAGAACGGTTTGCTGTTTGCACCCTCCATTAAAAACCAGACCAACCAAAACCAAGCCTTTCTCTGCTGGACAGGGGATGTTAGAACTGACAAGGCCCAACTTTGATATGATGACTTTTTCTTTAAAAATTTGTACAAGATTTGGGGAATGAGCAACAACAGAATGGTGAAGGCCAAATTACTCCAGAGAAGAACTTTATAAGCGTCTTCCCATTCAACTTCAAATATCAAACGGTTGAGCCATGGGCGGTGTAGAATTGCTACCTTGCCCTCAACTGAAAATGGTCTTCGCTCACTTAAAGTCTTCTTACCATTAGAATCTAGCACAAACACTTGCAACCAGTAGTGAGTAGGAGATGGGCTTCTGTAATTTTTAGCATTCCACTTGGCATGGAACAAAGGTTTGTGAGCAGAAGAGCTGGCAACAAGTTGCAGAGGCATCTCCTCAACTATCTTGAACTCATTATGAGAATCAAAAACTCTTGCACTCACATTGACGATAAGTTCTTCAGAGAAAACAAGAGCGTTTATATCATTTCTAGGTGGCCCCTTCTTTGATTCCAATATATTCATATTTCTTGAATCTGTTGGATAAGTGATCAAGATGGAAGTTTGGAATGGCTGTTTTAACGTATGGTCAATGAAAGTGACTGCGCCTCCGTCTATTGCTAAAATCCTCATCAATCTAGACTCTTTCCAGTCTCCAAGTTCCCATTCCCAAAAGCTTGAAGAGTGCTCTTCTGTTCTCATTTGATGATGCCTCCAAAGCTGCTTACTAACTTTCGCATGCAGATGACCACATAGGTAAGCTGAAATTGACTGCCTTGTAAACACACTTTCGTAACGCTGTCCTCCTTCAGATGAAGTAGTGAACGACATAGGGAAATGTCCAAATACAACTTTTGTAATCGGAACATTTGAATGACTGGTCCAGTACTCTAATTCTGAATTAACTGCTTCGATCCTCTTATCAGTAGGATGTCCAAATAAATTAGAAGGAAACCGAATGCCAATACTCATTGTATCATCTATGCCCAGGAATAAATAACTTCTATCTCCCTACAATACCTTTTAGGACAAAAAATCAGTTCCGGAACTGCAAGTACGATTAACATGCATATGTAATCATGAGAATGTATCATGCAGAATTAGTCCCATGAACTCATTTCAGAACTAGGAGTCAAGAATTCTACCAAAATGCTTCTCTCTGGTATTGTTGTGATCCGATTAGACTCACTTAAATATATGCCAGGTGGTTGAAAGAAACTATAAGGTGCAGATATCATGGAACACTTTGGTTCTTCACAATCAAAATGACTGCTTGAGAAGAATAAGAGTTGGTTTTGTTATTTAACTAGTACTCGTGTAGGAAGATGACATATTTTGCAGTTCTGCACACTAATGCATTTCCTATCTCATAAATGTGGCAATAGTTTATGTCTGTACCGAAAATGTTCCAGCTGCATTAGTATAGTACTCCGCAAGTCCACATTGTACTTGTATATGTATGTCATATTTTATACCTTATTGTTGATGTCTCAACCTACACTCACTTCACAAAAGATTGATATTATCATATTAATATTGGAACATTAGTTTCTTGTTGTATCAGTTGACAAGGAAATTTGTTCAACACAATGTGCTCTCTCATATGCATAATCAATCATCACTCTATTCCACTGTAAAATTAGTAGACAATAATGTTAACATGGAGACTCTGCCAGCAAGTCCGTTAAAGCTTACACCTCGAAGAACCAGGGGAAACATATCACAACATTATCAGTTAAAATATAGCCATGTTGAGAAAGTTGAAGATGCTTCACAAGGAGCGCTGACAAAGCGACGAAACGTACCTGGAGCATTATGCTATTGATGGTGCTTAATCGGTCAAGCTGTGAGTTAACACTGTAAGTTGAAAAGAAGTCCAATTTGCTTCCTCTATAAGGAACTCCATATGTATCATGATTGCCTCTAATATCAAATATCTTCCTCTTATCAATACCGCTTTTTGCAACAATTGCCTCAATAGTTTTCTTGTATGTAATCCATTCGTCTTCATCCTGTCTGGATGTAGTTCTTTTCCTATTTTTTGCATCTAATAAGATGGAAGTTATAATACAATCAATGAAGTGTTCAAAAAATTACAGGAACAACGGCGTATGCCTTCTTATACCATCTCTTTATAATTATTCTCGCTTATCCGAGGAGTTCTCTCTACCATATACGAATACGATACATGTAATCAAGTATGCATATGCTGGTCTGAAAATTGCTCTCTTATAGTCATAACCAGAAACAAGGAATGAAAATATGAAATCATCCAAGAAAAACGTTCGAGTAGGCCAACAATTCGTTTTCAGTTCAACCTTTTAATTTTCCAGCAACCACCAAATCTGAGTTTTATTAACCAGCAATGTCGGTAGATTCCTCCGCATTCTGAAGTGATTGGGGATTTGTCTCTTTTAACTGTAACAAGGCCGCTTCGTTCTATGCTGCTATTGGAGAGTGACGAATTAAAGGTCCACAAACTAATTCTAAACTAGACTCTTCACACAGTTAGTCAAGATGATACAAACCGTCCACTCTGAACAGCAATAGCACCTAACGTCTCTGGAGTTGTTCCAAATTTTACACCGTTGTACAGTACGTTACATCACGAATGATAAGTTCCAATTCAGGGTGTTTAAATATATTTGATTCGGTTTTTAGTAAGTTTGCATGCTTCATAATCGTTTATCCTCATATAAAAGCTATACTAATTATCATTGCATGAACTTAGGAAATTCGTGTGAAATTAGGAAATAGTGCATCAAACGAACTATTGGGGCACCAATTGCAAAAGCTGTAACGCTGTACACAGCAGATTCAAAATTCATGGGGATAGGCGGAGAGGGCGCACCGGTGATGTCGCCGGAGACTAGGAGGAGGTGGGGGCGGATGGTGCGAAGGGCAGAGCCGAGGAGGCTCACTAGGTCGGCGGCGCGGTCCGGGTGGTAGGCGCTGATGTGGAGGTCGCTGACCTGCACCACCCACGCTACGTCGCCGTCCATGGGGAACGCCGACCTCGCCACCGCCCCGTCGTCGTCGGCTGCCGTCCATGAGGCAGAAAGCGGCAGGAGGAGGAGGAGGAGGATGAGAGGATGCGATAGTCTAGACGCCATCGCTTGGAAGCTCTTGCCGCCGGTGGAAGATCCGTTTGGGATCGGCGCGGCAGGGGGCTGTGCCTTGTGCGTACGATGCCGTGATATACTTGAGAGAAAAAAAACGGTGCCGTGATACTGTTGCGTGTTGTGTCGTGTCGAGGAGGTTGGTGCTTGTTCAGCAAAGCCAGAGGCTCTAGTGGGCCTTGGACTTAAGCATTGTCCCCCGCCAAATCCCGTGAAAGTTGAGAGAATTCCTTAGGCCTTGTACAATGCAAGGTGCTTAGAAAAATAAACCGGGCTTTTCTTAAGCACCAGTGCCTATTTCTACAGGAGAGACGCCTAACTAAGCGTCTATCATGTACAAATAAGCACCGGTATTTAAGAAAAAATCAGTTTATTTTCCTAAGCACCTCCCCTAAGCACCTTGCATTGTACAAGGCCTTAGAGCATCTTCATCAGAAGATGTTTTTTATCTAATAACTAACACAAATGCCCGTGTATTGTAAGGGGAGATAAAAAACCTCACTTCATTAACCAAATGGCTCAAGACCTTCTCCTCCTCCCCCATGACCCATTACCAGACATGATGGCATCAACAAACTCCTTGAAATCCTCCACACTGTCACACGAGAAACAAAATAAAATATTATGAGTGTTATCTAAAGATCCTCCATCTTTGGCTAATATAACAGAGAATAGTGCGGAGTTTGTGCCGCACCCAGTAGGGACTTCGAGTCCAACTCCTTTTACTTTGATCACGGGCGCTAGTGGGTCGAGCTGAAAAATAAGAGCGAAGATTTGTTTTGTTCTTAGAAAAATATTGCATATGACCAACATATAATGAAAACTTTTTATTGTGATCTAGACATAGTTTTTTTTTGCATGTGTTATCGCAATATTTTGCTCTTGAGTTAAACAATTCTAATACTTCAAATATTAGTATCACAGTATCATATCTTAGTTTTTGACGTCAACAATTCATATATAAAGAAGTATTTCACCCGTGGCATGTGCACCTAAACACGACACTTGGCAATTTGGCTACAAAAGGCGGTTCAAGATGATTTAGACACAAAGAAGAAATTCATCAGTTCAATAACTTAATAAACCTCGGAGCATGTAGAAAAACTATGATATTTTTGGGGCATAATTACTAAATGTCTCGTATATGGGGTGAAGTAATTCTTGGTGTATATTTATTTAAAAATGGTATTTAATATTTCTTGTCGAATATCTTATTGTTCTTCAACAAACTTATATTCTATTTAGATTGAAATTGCATTATAATTTACTTTAAATTTAATCTTATGTTCTGTTTTACTGGTTAAATTCTATGTTTAAGCCCTATAACTTAATTTCAAATAACAGAAATACATTTAATACTTTATTTCTTGTTTATTATTTGACAATTCACATGTAAATGAAGTTGTATTTTTTATCCATCTAATTAATAAAATATGTTTAATATTATTATCAGGAATTCCATTGAACGGATGTGTCTGCATATCCCTTCGAGCGCGATGGGCGCCACACCATTTAATGTTTGAGACCGGCCGCGCCTGTGATGATGATCTGATTGCATGCTACTGTCATGTCCTTTGTGGGTGATGTTGTGTAAGCTGTGCGTTAGTGCATCCCATCAATTTTGTGAACAACACAAAATCTTGATCGGCCACTATCTAAGTTTCTTTTTCTAGTGCAAAGGCATCTAATTTTGTATGTGCTCACGTTAAGTTCAACTTGTATGCATGTTCCATAAAAAACAATTGTACACATGTTTTTATATATTCCTGATAGATCAGACCGGCCACTCGTGTATGATGATCCCATTGCATGCTACTGTCATGTTCGCTGTGGGTGATGCTCTGTAAGTCGCGCCTTAGTGCATCCCATTAATTTTTTGAATAACTCAAAATGTTGATTGATCATGATCTAAGTTTTTTTTTCTAGTGCAAAGGCATCTAATTTTGTATGTGCTCAAGTTATACGCGTCCATGAAAAAACATGTTTTTATATATTCTCGATAGTTCTTTCTGCTTTTGTTCTTCTCTAATTTGTATGTGTCCAGACAGACTATCCTTCCCATAGCTGAAACCTTTCCATCACATCTTTCACATATGGAATCTTCCTTCTTGAGTTTGTCCTCAATACATGATACCTTCCTTTTCTGCCTCATCTTGAGCATGAAAGCTTTCCTTCTCTCACCCTCATTCTTATTTAATTCCTCTTTCCTTTTTTATTCTTTCCTTCTTTTTTTGAAGGGTTTTATTCTTTCCTTCTATATCCTTCCTTATTCATTCCTTCTTTATTTTTATTTGTCGCACTTGAAATACCTCTCTTTCCTTCCTTATTGTTTCAATCCCTCTTTCCCGCCTTATTGTTTTAACCCATCTTTCCTTCCTTATTGTGGGACGGTTTATTTTCTTCCTTAATGATTCCCAAGACAGATCCTTGATATAAAAAAAAAAATCCAAGACGCATATAAATTTGAAAATTTAGATGTAAAAAACCAAGGTGGGACTATTTAAGAAGCAAATCAACCTTCTACTATCAGTCGTTGTGATCTATCTTAGGTGGTCCTCACATCATCTATTGAACATGAGGTCTTGAGGTCAAATACCGCGACCAGCAACTAATTTTTTTGCATCGGGCCACCTATGTGGACCGGAAATAATTTGGCATGCCAAGGCCCAAAGTGAGCTGACCCACATGACTCCTGTGGGATCACTTTGATAAACCCCCATGGGCTGATCTCACGCGAGGGATAAACGTAACGAAATGTTTTTAGGAAAAAAGAAAGCTTTATTAGTACCACCTTGGATAAAAAAATAAACAATATAATATGGGTGAATGGATAATTTTTTTGGAGAAACGCACCTTGCTTATTAGTAGAAAAAAAATACCTGTACGTTGAAACGGGAGAAAAATCACATACTCATGCTTTAGGGAGCAAACACGCTTGCTATAAACCAGGTGAAAATATAGCTAAATGGAATAATGAAGATGTAAGCTTTGCGCGCCGATGACGGCAACGCTCGCGGGCGCTGTTCTCTTCTTGAAGACATTGTCGTGGTGCTCCTTTCCGTGGATGGGTTCCGGGTGAGAACCTTTGTCCTTCTAGACTTGGCAACGACGACACTATGCGCGGTTCTCCCTCTTGGGTGTGTTCTCATGTAGCTTAGGCGTTTAGGGCGTAGTGTGGCGTTGTATGTGATCCTACTTGTATTCTCTTTTGGCAGTGTAGTCGCGTGCGTCTAGCGTGATCCGGGTATTCTGGGATCGACACTGTATGAGAGTCACCCCATGATCTTGTATCGTTCGGCCATGTACTATGTTCGGTTTTTTTGCTTTATATATAAAACGGGGCGAAAGCCTGTTTTGAAAGAAGATCACCACGGCCTTCGATGGTTGGCGGTAGCTGGTCGACACGGCCGTTTGTGAAGATGTAAGATCACCCCAGGCACCACACCAACCTTCTACACATCCTCACGAGACGATGGCCTAACACCCGCTCGACTGCTGCTATCGCTACCATCATGAACCCACACACCATTCTCCTGCTAGCACCAAGGTATGGGATGATGATTGCAATTGTAGGTATATCAAAATATTTTCATGTGTTGCAATAGAGAAAAATATTTCTTTGACTTTATCATGATTATTACAATAGACTGACTTAAAACATAATGCAACCATGGATGTTATTTATCTCTTAATGCATTCTTTCCTCAACACACATTCATAATACTATCATGTAGGCCCTAAAAAACTAAAAATAAAAAAATACCATCGTGTATGCCACGGGGTGATTTCACATTTTACTTCACTTAGCTTTTTTTAACCGTACCTCACGTTGGCTTTGTGATTAATCCGAAAAGTAACTTTGGAGCACGGGAGCCGTTCTTTATATTTTTATCCAAAAATTAAAAAATGTAATATATTTGTGTGAATTTTCATCGGAATTCGTGTTTGTGTGTGAAAGATTAAAAAGAAGACAAATACATGCAAAAAAAAAACAGATTGTTTTTCGCTGGATTTTTATCCTTTTTTGTACTTTTAATGAAATTTGGCATGCACTCGGATTGTCAAATTTGTCAGGTTTATTATCTTCTTCTATTTTTTTGGTGGTGATGATTGCTCTACTCGTGCATATATATTTGTTCCTACTTTTATGAGTGTACATACGCATTTTTCCTAGCAAATATTGGACGTACACATGTACTTTTCCAAACCAGCCACCAATGCAGCACCATCACATGAGGCCATGCCCACAATCACGTTTTATTAGAGAATCCAATCAGTTTTAATTACGAGTCATGCATCACTGTCGGCCTCCTTCCTTTCCTTTCTTGGGTTCTATTTACGTCGGCTGGTTGACTTTGGTACGTCGTACATTATACATACATCGATGCGACTTGTTGTGAATATAAACGAGATGGGACGATTTCATTACACAATGAACCCTCTTCTCTAACACAGTGATGCAGAGCATCCTACAGACATCACCATGACAAGAGTTCGTTTGGCAAGTGACACATGCCACATCTATTTGACATACATGAAGATGAATCATCTCTTTTACACGTGCTCAGTAGACCCCTTCGAGGATGGTATACTACTTGACACTCTTTCCGTGTGCATACATAGGTATTTTCGGACCTTCACGGATGACGAGGAGGAGTGCAAGCGCCAAGGAACGACTACACCATCCACGAGGAAAGCGTGGAAGCGAAGACGGAAGAAGACGAAGCTGCTGAAGTCTACAGCGGCCGGACATCCGCCTCCCAGCCCGGACATCCGACGCCTGAAGACACGCCGAGGAAGCTACAGGAGCCGGACATCCAGCCCAGCCCCAGATATCCGGCCAGGCCCGGACATCCGCCCCCCGCCCGGACATCCGACCAGAAGACACCGAATCTGAGGCTCTCTGACCAGCGCCCTCCCGGACATTCGGCCATTAGCCCGGACATCTGGCGCCTCGTGGACACCCGGACATCCGGCAACCCAGCCCGAACAGCCCCTGCCTGCTTGCAGCCTTGGGCCCAAGCCCATGTATCTCTCTCCCACCTCCCACTTCGTGGCTAGCACTATATATACTCTTTCCCCACCTCCACTCTAGGGTTAGCAAAATGATAGCTCATTCATAGACGAGCCTTGCTCCTTCCTCTACTTCTCACATGGAGACTGAGGCCTCCACCGGAGAAGATCCCTAGAGGATGTCAAGGCCCCTTTCGAGGGAAGATCCGTCTACGGATTTCAAGGCCCATCTCTCCTAGAGATTTGGATGAACTACCCATGTATCTTTATTTCCGTTGTTTTTCTTGGATCTTGATGCAACCCGTGTATTGCTTGTGATTTGAGGAGTACTTGGTGTGAATCTTGTCCAATAGAGTGTTTTCCCCTTCGATTCCTCCATGTTTCCCCCTCGTGTTCTTCGTGTTCTTCCTCGAATTCACCTTCAATTCGTGAAGATCGGGCCACCCTCGGGTTTTCGACATATCATCTTGGTATCATGAGCCACGTTCCACGAATTTGGAGCCCTACCCCCCATGTTCTAGCCATTAGTTCGAATTTTTCTCCCCAATTTCGAAAATTCCCCACAAAAATAGCCCCAAAAAATTTCTTGTGATTTGTTGTTCTTGTGAGTTTTTGTTGATTTTGATCTGTGGATCTAGTGTTTGGTAAGTGGATCTAACTCCCTTTGCGTTCCCTAGCCTTAATTCCACCTTTTCCCCATCAAATTTTGGCTTTGGAATCACCAATTTCCTCCCCCAAATCGAGTTCCCGAGCCCAAATCGCGATCTGGAATCGTTAGGCCGGACATCCGGGCCATTGGCCGGACATCCGGCTCCTGGAGCACAAAAATGCGCAAGTTTCTGGACATCATGCCTCGGAAATCTGGCCTAACCCCCGGATATCCGGCCCCTGTAGTTTCGGCCTTCCGTGTTTCACCATTTCGTCCATAACTAATTCATCGGGAGTCCGATTTAGGCGTTCTTTAGCTCGTTTTGTAGCTATTGACATTCACCATCCACCAAAATTAGTTCCACCATCATTTGACACCATCATATTTTTAAAATTTTGACAAGTTTGCCTAGGCCTTCCACCATATCATCCGCAATACCACCATAGCATTCCGCAACGTAACCCATTTTGGTTCCCTTTGCATTTGTGGTTGCTTGAGTTGTGATTTGAGTCTCCTAGGTGTTTCGGCTACTTTGGGACGGTTACTTCTTCATCAACCATCGGTGACTTGTATCGGTCCATCATCTACATCAACCACCGACGTTCGACATCGACGGCGACCATCCATCCTTTGAGACCAACTTCAACCGGAAGCAAGGCCGGTTACTCCCGACTTCGTGAAAGGTTAAGTGTGACGAAGGTATCCATTCCGTCATAAACTTTTCCTTCCTTGCCATTACACCTTGATATCCCCACCATCTTTGCGAATACCTTCATACCTATTGAGACTAGCTATCCGAGTATTGTCGGGCTTCGCGAAAACTTGTGCTCCATAGTGATACGATATCATATTGTTGCATCATTTGAAAATATCATATAGTGCAATTGCTTGCTCCCGTGCATATCTTGTGATACTTGTCTTATATATTTGGTTGAGGCTCAAAAAGAATAGTGTAAAGGAAGAGAGATAAAAAAATACAAAAAAGCTTCTGATCAAGAAAGAAAGATCAAAAGCTTATAAGAAAAAGAGAGTTGAACATGAAAAGATACTTGTGCATGAGGATACATGGAATAGGAAACGTTTTTGCTTGCATGAATAGGATTGGTGCCAAGTGGTGAATCGTGTCCAAACGTGCAATCAAGTTAGCGTCTCTCCTAGTGTTTGTGCAACACGAGCTTAGTATTCGTTAGGCAATTTTGTATTGCTCGTCCCTATAGTTGCACAAGCCCCATTATCCCACCATGTGTGTTTCTTTATTGCCTTCCTCTATATTTGTGATCGTTTGCTTTGCATTTTGAGTCCATTGGATTGATTTCAACATTTACAATATCTTGGACTTCATTTTGCTTGATATTTTGTGCCACTAACCCCACCGAGCTCCACTATAAGCCATTTATGTAGGTTGTGAGAATTGGACAAGGTTTTTCACAAAGTGCACTCTTTTCCTTGCATACATTGTGGTCTTTTTGGATCCATCTACAACTTCGAAAAGAGGTAACTTTGGTATGTTCATTCCATCTCGTTCTCACACCTTCTCGAGTGCTTCTATGGATAGGGACGACACATCTACTTCGGTCTACCACCACGACGACAAGTTTGATGCCATGAAGAACTTCATCGACGCTAAGATAGATGCTCAAATGGAGGAGCTCAAGGTCCTCATCAAGAACCGCAAGAGGTCTTCCTCATCTTCAAAAAGACGCTCAAGTGCACATGCTTACGAGCTTCCATCTCCGGCATGATCACATCGGCATCGGCACCATCAAAGACATGAATAAATAATGACGCCAACATCAAGGCGTCCTATGACAAACAAGTGTAAAGGTCATGAGATCGACACCAACCACCGCTTGATGACTTCACCACCTACCTTGGCATCTTCGCCAAGTGACTTCAAGGCATCTTCGCCTTTGAATATGCGGCATCTTCGCCGACAAGCACCTCAAGAGAAGGTCCCCAAGCTCAAGTCCGCGACTTCCACGAGCTACTACGACCTCGACATCGACCATGAGATTCCTTTCTTTGGGAGTCAAGACCCCGAGGAGTATCTCGAGTGGGAGCGCAAGATGGACCACTACCTCAAGCTACTTCAAGTCCCTTCCGAAGATCAAGTGAAGTGCGCCACAAGAAACTTCCACGGCGATGCGTCGACATGGTGGCTTCACACATCTTCGAAGAACTTTGACATGAGTTGGTCCAAGACAAAGAAAGCGATACGGCGAGAATTTGTGCCTTCCACCTACATGAAACATTTTCAACGCCACTTGGAGAACACCATACAAGGATCCAAGTCCATCGACGAGTACTTCATGAAGATGAAGAAAGCCTTGCGACGAGCCGACGTGGACAACCCCATTTGGATGAAGTTCTACTTCGTGATGGGATTGAACAACGACATCGCCAAGACTACCTTCAACAACAACTATGAGTCTCTCGAAGAACTCTACATTGGTGCTCTCAAGGCAGATCAAGAACTCAATGCCAAGGCTACTCGACCCCGCGCACACTTCACGGCGACCAAGCTTCAAGACGACGAGCATGAGGATGGTACCACCAAGATGTCCAAGCCTGTCGAGATCCAAGACGACACTCCCAAGTTCGACTTCACCGCCATCCCTCTTTGTGGCATTGACGATGCCGAGTCTACCACGACTCTTTTTGAAGACGGTGCGGCGACGACTATGACTATAGAGCCACTCAAGGGAAATGCTTTGGAGGCGAGCAACAAGGTGGCGAGCAAGGATGATGATTCCATATTTGGAGGCTAAAGTGAGATGGTCGAGCATGGGATTTTCCCTTCGGTCATGGAGGCGAGTGATGATGTGCCATCTTTGGCCTTCATTCACGGCGACGGTGACGAGATGGTTGAGCATGGGATTTTCCCTTCGACCACGGCGACGTTTGGAGATGAATTGAGATACTTATGCCACCATATTGAGAGTGAGAGTGCCTTCACCACTAGCCCCATATATGATGAGTTGCCCCAATTCCCATGTGAGGAGAGCCACAACCCCCACCACTTGAGTGAGATGAGTGACTCCACCATATGTGAGTATGAGCGCACCTACCTTGAGGGAGTGAGTGAGCCACCACCACATAGAGCGAGTGAGGTAGTTGACAGGGCATGTGAGGCCATTTTGATTTCTAACAACTTAACCTCTACCTTTATTGTGTCTTCTCATTTGGTGCTAGGTCCCATACACGATGACGCGCCGATCCTCGACGACTTCGTCCTCCCTTTGGACAGGACGATGGCCATGGTGGAATATGACGCACCCCCCACATGGTTCCATCACAATGACGGTGACCACGAGATGGTCCTTCCCACCTCACCTACATCTCATGAACGGAGCTCTAAAGGTAACATAGGTGATGGTTCTTCGCTTGTCCCACTAGTGGACTATCTTGACATTGATTGCTTGCATGATGATGATCACCCTATTGCCATGCTTCATGATTGTGCGACTTCCTCATGTGATGAATTACCCATTTATGATGAGTTTGACGATTCTCATGTGGAGTCTATTAGTTGTGATGCCATGTTGCATAGGATACCTTGTGAGAATTCTATAGGTCACATCATGTTTGACAATCCACTTGACTTGTCATATGCTATGAATGAGATCACCCATATCGCATCTTTGCAATCTCTTCGTAGTAACTATGCGTATGCTATTAAAATAAACCCAATTTGCACATATGGCAAAGATGACAAGCCCATGGTTATTGGCATTTGTTTTTCTTGTGATGATATTGCCATGCTTCCTTTGCATCAATTGCGCAATTGCTCACATATGACATGCCATGACCACCATGCTTTGGAAATGCATTGTTTTGGATGTTGTCCATATTCTTCATATTATGCTTCCACTATTGCACATGAGGAGACCCTCATAGTTTCCTCATACCTATTAGGAGATTTTGATCCATCCTACACTTTGCATGATCCCCATAAATGTGTACACAATATGCTCCTCATGAATAAAATTTCTATTGATGTGCCATATACTTGTATGCTCAATTTGTGTCCCCATCGTGTTATACACAACAACTATTCTTTCATGATGGATGACATGTTCCTATACCATGATTCAAATTACTTTGAGCATTGTTTACCTTGTGCTAACTCTCATGTGCACATACACATCATGATGGATGATGTGTACATTTACCACGCACATACTTTGTTTCGTGTGTCTCCTTGTTGTGTAGGTACACATGATTCTTCGTCAACCTCGCAAGCGCACGAGTTGACGAAAAGAGCTCTAGAGAGCAACGAAGACGTGCGCCACCATGGAGTGCTTACCCTCCACCCATCCTCTTTGTACAAATACTTGGCACATTTCTTCTACATGACTCTCACATGGCTATGGATTCTTGCTCATTACACTTATTATGCCCATATTGCCATGTTCACTTTGCATGATATGCTCATTTCTATGCCTTTGCCATGCAATTGTGACCCATGCTTTGCATCTACATGACACTTGATTATATGACTTGTATGTGTATTTGCAAGCTTGGTGGAGATATTACTTGCCATTGCCATGTTTGCTTTGTGCTCCATGCCTATGATGACACATTGATCTTGCTTTGTGTTCGTGCTCGCGATATGTCATGTGCATTATTTATGTCCACTATTTTGCTCATATGACATGATTGCCATAATTTCCTCTAGTATGTTGTATCTTTGCACTACTAGCTTGCATGACATGGTTCCTATGCTTGCTTCATGTGTTGCATCACCGATGATTACTACTTGCGGTTGATGACAACCATTGCCATGCTTCACACATGATTGCTATTGCTTGTTGTCATATGCCTCCATGTGTTGCCTCTCTCATGCTAGATGATTGGCCATGTATTGAGTGCAACAATTCTATTAATTTTGCTAATGAGATTGCCCCCATAGCTTTCTCTCATATTATTGGAGCTTTTGACATCTTTCATGTGAAGCATGCTTGCCTTCCTTCTTTGCCCCATATGCCTAGTGCCATGAATATAGATATTGTTGCATCATATTATTCATGCACTTTTGCTTCTAATTGTTATGTGCAAGAGAAGAGAACCATCATGATGGATGATGTGTTTGTCTACCATGCACATACATTGTTTCCTTTGTTGTGTGTATGTGTAGGATACTTCGACTACATGTCAACTTCCACTTCACATGAGTTGACCATTCGAGCTCTTGAGAGCGAGCCATGCTCAACCGACACGTTTCTACATCGCACTTGCTTGTGTTTTGGCATTGTGAAGGATGCACAAGGTCACGCTTTTGAGGTGACATCCTTCTTGAGCATGGATATTGTGGATCATCCTACTTGTGTTGCTTGTACCATGACACATATTGGTCATCTTGGGCCACATATTTGCACACATGATAGAGATGTTGCTTCCATTGTTGATTGCCATCTTTACACGCCTCATGACATATATACCTTGTGTGTTGCATCCAACTTGCGGATTGCTTGCTCTTATCATATGCTTAGTTGCAACAATGTCAATTCTTCACATTTGCCATGCCCGATTGCTTGCTACATGCTTGACTTGATTGCCTCACACATGATGACCAATTGCTCTTTATATTGTGTTGAGTGCCACACTATCTTCACTACACCATATGAACATTATGCTTAGATTGCCTTGCACTTTGGATTGCCCCATGTGTTTAGACACTTCATTTTACTTGGTGTTGTGAATGATTCCTATGCCTACCATAGACCTTTCGTTGATTGCTTTGTGCATGATTGCTATGACCATGAGGTAGATGCTTGTTATATTGTCACACATATTTGCATCCCTACCTCGCCTTTGCATATTTGTTTCCATGATGCCTTAGATCGTGCTCAATTTAGATGCTTACATGCCATGCCACAATCCTTTGTAAGACCATATGATATGCATGATGACAACACTTGTGTGGTGATTCACCACTTGAATGCTTGGTTTTGCACTAACGCTAACCACATTTGTTTTTCCAAGTGTTTGTCGTGTTTGCTCCTTTTGAAGGATTTACAAGAGGGTGCGGCATTGGAGAGTGCCCATTTCGAGCTTGATGATGATGATCGTTTGGTGACCGTCCACTTCTACACGGCGACGCCATCTCTTTCCCATGGTGATTTGGATTTCGATCCAAGGATGGATCTTTCCCAAGGGGGATGGGATGATGCGGAGCATCCTACAGACATCACCATGACAAGAGTCTGTTTGTCAAGTGACACGTGCCACATCTACTCGACATACATGAAGGTGAATCATCTCCTTTACATGTGCTCAATTGACCCATTCGAGGATGGTATACTACTTGACACTCCTTCCGTGTGAATACATAGGTATTGTCGAACCTTCATAGATGACGAGGAGGAGTGCAAGCGCCAAGGAATGACTACACCATCCACGAGGGAAGCGAAGACGAAGCTGCTGAAGTCTACAGCGGCCAGACATCCGGCCCCCAGCCCGGACATCCGGCGCCTGAAGACACACCGAGGAAGCTACAGGAGCCGGACATCCGGCCAGGCCCGGACATCCGGCCCCCGCCCGGACATCCGACCCGAAGACACTGAATCTGAGGCTCTCTGACCAGCGCCCTCCCGGACATCCGGCCATTAGCCCGGACATCCGGCGCCTCGTGGACACCCGGACATCCGGCAACCCAGCCCGGACAGCCCCTACCTGCTTACAGCCTTGGGCCCAAGCCCATGTATCTCTCTCCCACCTCCCACTTCGTGGCTAGCACTATATATACTCTTTCCCCACCTCCACTCCAGGGTTAGCAAAATGATAGCTCATTCATAGATGAGCCTTGCTCCTTCCTCTACTTCTCACATGGAGATCGAGGCCTTCACCGGAGAAGATCCCTAGAGGATGTCAAGGCCCCTTTCGAGGGAAGATCCGTCTACGGATTTCAAGGCCCATCTCTCCTAGAGATTTGGATGAACTACTCATGTATCTTTATTTCCATTGTTGTTCTTGGATCTTGATGCATCCCGTGTATTGCTTGTGATTTGAGGAGTACTTGGTGTGGATCTTGTCCAATAGAGTGTTTTCCCCATCAATTTCTCCACGTTTTCCCCTCGTGTTCTTCGTGTTCTTCCTCGAATCCACCTCCAATTCATGAAGATCGGGCCACCCTCGAGTTTGCCCCGTATCACACAGGCATAGGCTAGGCCTGTTGGCCACAACTGTACTGATGGAAGGTGAGGTTGTGGGTTCGAACTCCAAGCACGCATATGTCTTTTTGCTGATCCTAGAAAGCCGAGGAGAAAGCGCATCAGCACATGAGGCCCATTACGGATGATGTACAACTTGCCCCGTAGCAGCAGTGCGAAACATTTTTAACTTATCTATTATTTATTGGACTGCGGGTTTAATTATCGGAAAAGACAAGGGCTTTTTTGCAAAAAGTGCGCGATGGTGAACCCGACAGAAGCAATGTATGCTTTATTAAGAGAAAAATAGCATCCATTTATATGCGTCTTGGACTTTTTTTGTGTATAAAGGAGCTGTCCTGGGAATCATTAAGGAAGAAAATAAACCGTCCCACAATAAGGAAGGAAAGATGGGTTGAAACAATAAGGCAGGAAAGAGGGATTGAAACAATAAGGAATGAAAGAGAGGTATTTCGGGAGCGACAAAGAAAAATAAAGAAGGAATGAATGAGGAAGGATATAGAAGGAAAGAATAAAACCCGTCAAAAAATAGAAGGAACGAATAAAAAAAGGAAAGAGGAATTAAATAAGAATGAGGGTGAGAGAAGGAAAGCTTCCATGCTCAAGATGAGGCAGAAAAGGAAGATAATCATATATTAAGGACAAACTCGAGAAGGAAGATTCCATATGTGAAAGATGTGGTGGAAAATGCTTTAGCTATGGGAAGGAGAGTCCATCTGGACACATACAAATTAGAGAAGAACAAAAGAAGAAAGGACTATCAAGAATATATAAAAACATGTTTTTTCATGGACGCGTATAACTTGAGCACATACAAAATTAGATGCCTTTGCACTAGAAAAAGAAACTTAGATCATGATCAATCAACATTTTGAGTTCTTCAAAAATTAATGGGATGCACTAAGGCATGACTTACAGAGCATCACCCACTGCGAACATGACAGTTGCATGCAATGGGATCATCATACATGAGTGGCCGGTCTGATCCATCAGGAATATATAAAAACATGTGTACAAGTTTTTTTTATGGAAAATGCATACAAGTTGAGCTTAACGTGAGCACATACAAAATTAGATGCCTTTGCACTAGAAAAAGAAACTTAGATAGTGGTCGATCAAGATTTTGTGTTGTTTAAAAAATTAATGGGACGCACAAACGCATGGCTTACACAACATCACCCACACAAGACATGACAGTAGCATGCAATCGGATCATCATCACAAGCGTGACCAGTCTCAAACATTAAATGGTGTGGCGCCCATCGCACTCGAAGGGATGAGCAGACACATCCGTTCATCGGAATTCCTGGTAATAATATTAGACATATTTTATTAATTAGATGGATAAAAAATACAACTTCATTTACATGTAAATTGTCAAATAATAAACAAGAAGTAAAGTATTAAATATATTTTCGTTATTTGAAATTAAGTTATAGGGCTTAAACATAAAATTTAACCAGTAAAATAGAACATAAGATTAAAGTTAATGAAAATTATAATGCAATTCCAATCTAAGTAGAATATAAGTTTGTTGAAGAATAATAAGATATTCGACAAGAAATATTAAATACCATTTTTAAATAAACATACACCAAGAATTACTTCACCCCATATACGAGACATTTGGTAATTATGCCCCAAAAATATCATAGTTTTTCTACAAGATCCAGTGTTTATTAAGTTATTGAACTGATGAATTTCTTCGTTGTGTCTAAATCATCTTGAACCGCTTTTTTGTAGCCAAATTGCTAGGTGTTGTGTTTAGGTGCACATGCCACAGGTGAAATACTTCTTTATATATGAATTGTTGACGTTGATACGTCCATTTTGCGTCATGATTTTCTACTGTTATTTACTTTGTTTTGTTGAATAATAATGCCTTGGGGAGTGATTCTAATGCCTTTTCTCTCATAATATGCAAGGTTTACACAAAGAGGGAGAATACTGGCAGCTGGAATTCTGGACCTAAGAAAAGCACGTCAGAGATACCTATTCTGCACAACTCCAATGAGGCTGAAATTTTACGGAGAATATTTTTGCATTTAATAAAAAATACCGGAGCAGAAAACTACTAGAGGGGGCCTCCCAGGTGGGCACAACCCACCAGGGCGCGCCAGGCCCCCCTGGGCGCTCCCTGATGGGTTGTGTCCACCTCGGCCCACCTTCGGTGCCCATCTTCTGGTATATGGTCACTCTTGACCTAGAAAAAAAAATGAGAGGAGGACTTTCGGGATGAAGCGCTGCCGCCTCGAGGCGGAACTTGGGCAGGAGCACTTTTGCCCTCCGGCGAAGCGATTCCGCCGGGGGAACTTCCCTCCCGGAGGGGGAAATCGAAGCTATCGTCATCACCAACACCCCTCTCATCTTTGGGAGGCCAATCTTCATCAACATCTTCAACAACACCATCTCCTCTCAAACCCTAGTTCATCTCTTGTGTTCAATCTTTGTACCAGAACCTCAGATTGGTACCTGTGGGTGACTAGTAGTGTTGATTACCTTGCGTAGTTGATTACTATATGGTTTATTTGGTGGAAGATTATATGTTCAGATCCATTATGCTATTCAATACTCCTCTGATCTTGAGGATGATTATTATTTGTGAGTAGTTACCTTTGTTCTTGAGGTCACGGGAGAAGTCATGCTGCGAGTAATCATGTGAATTTGATATGTGTTCGATATTTTGATGATATGTATGTTGTGATTCCCTTAGTGGTGTCATGTGAACGTCGACTACATGACACTTCACCATTCATGGGCCTAAGGGAATGCATTGTGGAGTAGTTATTAGATGATGGGTTGCTAGAGTGACAAAAGCTTAAACCCTAGTTTATGCGCTACTTCATAAGGGGCTGATTTGGATCCACATGTTTAATTCTATGGTTAGACTTTGTCTTAATACTTTTCTCGTAGTTGCGGATGCTTGCGAGGGGGTTAATCATAAGTAGGTTATTAGTACAAGTAAGAACAGAACCTTAGCACCGGTCCACCCACATATCAAATTATCAAAGTAGCGAACGCGAATCAAACCAACATGATAAAAGTGACTAGACGAAATTCCCGTGTACCCTCAAGAACACTTTGCCTATTACTAGTTATTGTTCTGGCCTGTCCTTTGCCTCAAAAGGATTGGGCTATCTTGCTGCACCTTGTTTACCGTTACCGTTATTTGCTTGCTACCAATTATCTTGATATCAAACTATCTGTTACCTACAATTTCAGTGCTTGCAGAAATTACCTTGCTGAAAACCGCTTGTCATTTCCTTCTGCTCCTCGTTGGGTTCGACACTCTTACTTATCGAAAGGACTACGATTGATCCCCTATACTTGTGGGTCATCAAGACTCTTTTCTGGCGCCGTTGCCGGGGAGTGAAGCGCTCTTGGTAAGTGGAAATCGGTAAGGAAAAAACTTATACTACATGCTGAAATTTATCGCTACTTGCTACTATGGAAAACAATCCTTTGAGGGGTTTGTTCGGGGTATCTTCACCTCGACCGGAACCACAATTAGTTGCCCCTCAACCTACAGCACCTACTGAAAATGTTACTTATGAAATTCCTTCGGGTATGTTAGAACAACTGCTTGCTAAACCTTATGCAGGAGATGGAACTGAACATCCTGATATGCACCTTTTATATGTGAACGAAATTTGTGGATTATTTAAGCTTGCAGGTTTACCTGGAGATGAAGTTTAGAAGAAGGTTTTCCCTTTATCTTTAGAGGGAAAAGCATTGACATGGTATAGGCTATGTGATGATCTTGGATCGTGGAACTGAAATCGTTTGCAATTGAAATTTCACCAAAAGTTTTATCCCATGCATCTAGTTCATCGTGATCGGAATTATATATATAATTTTTGGCCTCGTGAATGAGAAAGTATCTCTCTAGCTTGGGGGAGGCTTAAGTCAATGTTATATTCATGCCCCAATCATGACATTCTGAGGGAAGTTATCATTCAGAATTTTTATGCTCGGCTTTTTTTATAATGATCAATCCATGCTCGATACTTCTTGTGCTGGTTCTTATAGGAAGAAGACTATTGAATTCAAGTGGGATCTCTTAGAAATAATTAAACGCAACTTTGAATATTGGGAACTCGACGAAGGTAATGAGTCAGGTATAAAGCTTGAATTTGATTGTGTTAAATCTTTTATGAATACCGATACTTTTCACAAGTTTAGCAGTAAATATGGACTTGACTCTGAGATAGTAGCCTCTTTCTGCGAAGCATTTGCTAGTCACGTTGACCTCCCTAAGGAGAAGTGGTTTAAATATCATCCGCCTATTAAAGAAGAAATTAAAGAACCGGTCATAGCTAAAGAAGAAACGATCTTTTACAATGTTGATCCAGTTGTGCCTACCGCTTATATTGAAAAACCACCTTTCCCTGTTAGGATAAAGGAACATGCTAAGGTATCAACTGTAGTTCGTAAGAGTAATATAAGAGCACCTAAACTATCTGAGCAAATTAAAGTAGAACCTAGTGTTTCTATGGTTAAAGATCTCTTGGTAGAAAATATTGATGGGCATGTTATCTACTTTTGTGATGAAGCTGCTAGAATTGCTAAACTTGATGAAAAAGATAAACATAGACCCATAGTAGGCTTGCCTGTTGTCTCAGTCAAAATAGGAGATCATTGCTATCATGGTTTATGTGATTTGGGTGCTAGTGTGAGTACTATCCCTTTTACTCTATACCAAGAAATTATGGATGAGATAGCACCTGCTGAAATGGAAGACATTGATGTTACTATTAAACTTGCTAATAGAGATACTATCACACCACTTGGGATTGTTAGAGATGTTGAAGTCTTGTGCGGGAAAGTAAAATACCCTACTGATTTTCTAGTCCTTGGTTCCCCACAAGATGACTTTTGTCCCATTATCTTTGGTAAACCTTTCTTGAGCACCGTCAATGCTAAGATAGATTGTGAAAAACAAACTGTCAGTGTCAGTTTTGGTAATGTGTCTCATGAGTTTAATTTTTCCAAGTTTAGTAGACAACCTCATGATAAAGCGTTATCTAGTAAGGATGAAATAATTGGTCTTGCTTCTATTGTTGTGCCTCCTACTGATTCATTAGAACAATATTTTCTTGACCATGAAAATGGTATGCACCTGCGTGAAAGAAAAGAAATAGATCAAATTTTCTTCGAAGAACAACCTCTCTTGAAACACAATTTGCCTATCGAAACTCTTGGAGGTCCTCCTCCACCTAAAGGTGATCCTGTGTTTGAATTGGAACAATTGCCTGACACTTTGAAGCATACTTATCTTGATGAGAAAAAGATATATCCTGTTATTATTAGTGCTAACCTTTCAGAACATGAAGAAGAAAGATTATTGAAAGTTCTAAGGAAGCACCGGGCTGCTATTGGATATACTCTTCATGATCTTACGGGCATTAGTCCCACTCTATGTCAGCACAAGATCAATATGGAACCTGATGCTAAACCCGTCGTTGATCACCAACGGCGATTGAATCTGAAGATGAAAGAAGTGGTAAGAACTGAAATATTAAAGCTTCTGGAGGCAGGTATAATCTATCCCATAGCTGATAGTAGATGGGTAAGTCCCGTTCATTGTGTCCCTAAGAAAGGAGGTATTACCGTTGTTCCTAATGATAAGAATGAACTCATCCCACAAAGAATTGTCACTGGGTATAGAATGGTAATTGATTTTAGAAAATTAAATAAAGCTACTAGGAAAGATCATTACCCTCTACCGTTCATTGATCAAATGCTAGAAAGACTATCTAAGCACACACACTTTTGTTTCCTAGATGGATATTCTGGTTTCTCTCAAATACCCGTGTCACAATCTGATCAAGAGAAAACTACCTTTACTTGCCCTTTTGGAACCTATGCTTATAGACGTATGCCTTTTGGTTTATGCAATGCACCTGCTACCTTTCAAAGATGTATGACTGCTATATTCTCTGATTTTTATGAAAAGATTGTGGAGGTTTTCATGGATGATTTTTCCGTTTACGGAACTTCTTTTGATGATTGCTTAAGCAACCTTGATCGAGTTTTGCAGAGATGTGAACAAACTAATCTCGTCTTGAACTGGGATAAGTGCCACTTTATGGTTAATGAAGGTATTGTCTTAGGGCATAAAATATCCGAACAAGGTATTGAGGTGGATAAAGCTAAAGTTGATGCAATTGAGAAAATGCCATGTCCTAAAGATATTAAAGGTATTCGAAGTTTCCTTGGGCATGCAGGTTTTTATAGGAGGTTCATTAAAGACTTCTCTAAAATTTCCAGGCCTCTTACTAATCTTTTGCAAAAGGATATTCCTTTTGTTTTTGATGACGATTGTGTGGAAGCCTTTGAAACACTCAAGAAAGCCTTAACCTCTGCACCTATCGTACAACCACCTGATTGGAACTTGCCTTTTGAAATTATGTGTGATGCTAGTGACTATGCTGTTGGTGCTGTCCTAGGACAAAGAGTTGATAAGAAATTGAATGTCATCCATTATGCTAGTAAAACTCTAGACAGTGCCCAATGAAACTATGCTACTACTGAAAAATAATTTTTAGCAGTTGTGTTTGCTTGTGATAAATTTAGATCCTATATTGTTGACTCCAAAGTTATTGTTCACACCGATCATGCTGCTATAAAATACCTTATGGAAAAGAAAGATGCTAAACCTAGACTCATTAGGTGGGTTCTCTTGCTTCAAGAATTTGACTTACACATCGTCTGAGAACCCTGTAGCTGATAACTTGTCTAGGTTAGAAAATATTCTTGATGACCCACTACCTATTGATGATAGTTTCCCTGACGAACAGTTAGCTGCAATAAGTGTCTCACAAAACACACCTTGGTATGCTGATTATGCTAACTACATTGTCGCTAAATATATACCACCTAGCTTCACTTACCAACAAAAGAGAAAAATATCTATGACTTGAGACATTACTTTTGGGATGACCCACACCTTTATAAAGAAGGAGTAGATGGTATTATTAGACGTTGTGTACCTGAGCATGAACAGGAACAAATCCTACGGAAATGTCATTCCGAAGCTTATGGAGGACATCATGCAGGAGATAGAACTGCTCACAAGGTATTGCAATCTGGTTTTTATTGGCCTACTCTCTTCAAAGATGCCCGTAAGTTTGTCTTGTCTTGTGATGAATGTCAAAGAATTGGTAATATCGGTAAGCGTCAGGAAATGCCTATGAATTACACTTGTTGTTGAACCATTTGACGTTTGGGGTTTTGATTATATGGGGCCTTTTCCTTCCTCCAACGGGTACACTCATATTTTGGTTGCGGTTGATTATGTCACTAAGTGGGTAGAAGCTATTCCAACTAGTAGTGCTGATCACCACACCTCCATTAAAATGCTTAAAGAGGTTATCTTCCCGAGGTTTGGAGTCCCTAGATATTTAATGATCGATGGTGGGTCACACTTTATCCATGGTGCTTTCCGTAAGATGCTTGCTAAATATGATGTTAACCATAGAATTGCATCCTCCTATCATCCTCAATCTAGTGGTCAAGTTGAACTTAGCAATAGAGAAATAAAATTAATATTACAAAAAACTGTCAATAGGTCTCATAAGAATTGGTCTAAGAAATTATATGATGCACTTTGGGCCTATAGAACAGCTTATAAAAATCCTATGGGTATGTCTCCATATAAAATGGTATATGGGAAAGCTTGTCCTTTGCCTCTAGAATTAGAACACAAGGCATTTTGGGCAATTAAATAACTTAATTATGATTTCAAACTTGCCGGTGATAAGAGGTTATTTGATATTAGCTCACTAGATGAATGGAGAACCCAAGCGTATGAAAATGCCAAGCTATTCAAAGAAAAAGTAAAAAGATGGCATGACAAAAGAATCCAAAAGCGGGAATTCAAAATAGGAGATTATGTTCTTTTATTCAACTCTCGCTTAAGATTTTTTGTAGGAAAGCTTCTCTCAAAATGGGAAGGACCATATATTATCGAAGAGGTTTATCGTTTTGGAGCTATCAAGATTAATAACGTCGAAGGTACTAACCCGAAGGTGGTCAATGGACAAAGAATTAAGCATTATATCTCAGGTACGCCTATTAACGTTGAAAGCAATGTTATCCAAACCATGACACCGGAGGAACACATAAAATAAACCTTTCGGAACACTCCAGAATTCTTAAAAATAGGAGGTACGTGATACGGTAAGTAAATGGACTCCGAAAAATCCGCAAAAATATTTTTTGTCAGTTTTGGAATATTCTAGAATTTTGGAAATAAAGAAATAAACCAGAAGGTGATCGAGGTGAGCACGATACACCAGGGCGCGCCAGGCACCCCTGGGCGCGCCCTGGTGGGGTGTGCCCACCTCGGATGCTTTCCTGACTCCGTTTTCCTTCCATATACTTGTTTCCCAAGAATAAAAATTCTCTATATATATCCCCGACTGTTTTGACGACCGCATCACAGAAAAATCCTCTATTCTTGTTTCTTGCTGTTTTCCTATCAGATCTGTCAAGTCAGGCATCATGTCTTCTCCCTCTTCTAACAACGTAGAAGAAGATGCCTGGCAATGAAGATAGAGTAGAAGAGGGAGGAGCCGGAAGAAGCCAACAAGGAAGAGAAGGGCAAGAAGGCTATGGTGGATCATCCCCTTGAAGGAGATCAACCCATGCCAACAAAGGAGGGAGAGGAAGAAGATATCCTTCAACCTTACTATAGTCATTTCACCCTATTTAAATCGAAGCCTTTAAAGCTTTCGAAGCAGTTCGTGTTCAGAATAAATTTCTCATCCGTGAAAATATTTTGCTAGAAGAACACATCAATAACCTTAGGAGGGTCATCCGCAAATTGGAGCATCTTCTGAAACTGAAGTGTGACATCATAGCACCTCCACCTTCTTCATCACCATCACCAAAGGAAACTTGAGCACACGGGTATGGGCACTCCCCTTGGCTTGATCCAAGCTTGGGAGAGGTGCCCCGGTATCGTATCACCATCACTTTTATTCACCTTTACCTATTTTAGTTCGATCTTTAGTTTCCTTTTGCTTTAGTTGAATAAAAGTTTAGCATGATCTATTTTCGTGTGCTTGTTTCGTGATCTATCTATCTATGTAATCGAGTGAGAGTTATATAATAAAGTTTAGTTTGAGTTTTTGCCTCTCTACTTTCTTGTTGCAATCAAAATAAAGAAAAAAAACAAATGAAAAGAATCATAGGCTAATCCTATGGTGAGTAATGACATCACATAATGAAAAGTATAAGTAGTAAAATTTATTGGAGATTGACAAACATAGCATTGGTCAATGATGCAATTCATGAAAGAATTAATAAAGGAAGGGAAGATTCACATGCAAATACACTATCTTGGACATCTTTTATGATTGTCAGCCCCCATCAAATATTATATGTCAAAATTGTTGACGTTGGACAAGGAAGACAACATAATGATTTATGTTTGTTCATATACACATACAAGTTATATTGTCATAGATCCTTTAACATGTGGTGCTTGCTCAATATCTTTGCTAGCCAAAAATTACGCACTAAGTAGAGATACTACTTGTGCATCCAAAAACCCAAACCCAAATTCTTTCTTTGAGTGTCCACCATACCTACCTATGGATCGAGAAAGATGCTTCAAGTAAGTTGTCATCGGTGCAACAAGGCAATAAAAATTGCTTCTAAAAGTGTTTTGATCAATTAGTGTAAGAGAAAATTGAGCGCTATACGAACTTATGATGGCAAAGTAATAAAAGCGACGGACTGCATAATAAAGGTTGCTATCATAGGGGGCAATATAGCGTGGCGTTCTTTTACATTAAGGGATTGGGCATACAAACCAATAAGCGCATGACAACCTCCGCTTCCCTCTGCGAAGGGCCTATCTTTTACTTTTATGTATTTACTTTTATGCAACAGTCAAAGTATTCTTCCCTATTCCTTTTTACTTTTTCTTTTGCAAGCATCGTGTGGTGAGGAAAGATCTAGGCACATATATCCAGTTGGATATGGGTGGGCATGAGTTATTATTGTTGACATCACCCTTGAGGTGAGTAAGTTGGGAGGCGAAACTATAAGCCCCTATCTTCCTATGTGTCCGGTTGAAACTTTTTGTTCATGGGTATGCCGTGAGCGTTAGCAATCATAGAAGACTAAATGATGGTTGTGTATGTGGACTTGCCAAAAGGCTCCGACATGAGACCCTTCCTGAAAATATGATGAATTGTAGTTGCAAAGTTGACTGAGAACATAGTTTGTTGGTTCCCAATAAGGTTTATGCTTCATACTTCTATGTTGTGATGAATTGTTACTTGTTCATGAGAAGCTATATGATAAAAATGTATTGAAATAAATTTTATGTTAGAGTTTGTTTCTGCTATGTTAATAAGCATGATGCTTCTATGTCCGTACTTTGTTTTTATCGACACCTCTCTCTCAAACCATGTGGACATGCTTTTCAATATGGGCTTTCGCTTGAGGACAAGCAAGGTCTAAGCTTGGGGGAGTTGATACGTCCATTTTGCATCATGATTTCCTACTGTTATTTACTTTATTTTGTTGAATAATAATGCCTTGGGGAGTGATTCTAATGCCTTTTCTCTCATAATATGCAAGGTTTACACAAAGAGGGAGAATACCGGCAGCTGGAATTCTGGCCCTAAGAAAAGCACGTCAGAGATACCTATTCTACACAACTCCAATGAGGCTGAAATTTTACGGAGAATAATTTTGCATTTAATAAAAAATACCGGAGTAGAAAACTACCGAAGGGGGCCTCCTAGGTGGGCACAACCCACCAAGGCGCGCCAGGCCCCCCTGGGCGTGCCCTGATGGGTTGTGGCCACCTCGGCCCACCTCCGGTGCCCATCTTCTGGTATATGGTCACTCTTGACCTAGAAAAAAGTGAGAGGAGGACTTTCGGGACGAAGCGCCGCCGCCTCGAGGCGGAACTTGGGCATGAGCACTTTTTCCCTCCGGCGGAGCGATTCCGTCGGGGGAACTTCCCTCCCGGAGGGGGAAATCGAAGCTATCGTCATCACCAACACCCCTCTCATCTTTGGGAGGCCAATCTTCATCAACATCTTCAACAACACCATCTCCTCTCAAACCCTAGTTCATCTCTTGTGTTCAATCTTTGTACCGGAACCTCAGATTGGTACCTGTGGGTGACTAGTAGTGTTGATTACCTTGCGTAGTTGATTACTATATGGTTTATTTGGTGGAAGATTATATGTTCAGATCCATTATGCTATTCAATACTCCTCTGATCTTGAGCATGATTACTATTTGTGAGTAGTTACCTTTGTTCTTGAGGTCACGGGAGAAGTCATGTTGCGAGTAATCATGTGAATTTGATATGTGTTCGATATTTTGATGATATGTATGTTGTGATTCCCTTAGTGGTGTCATGTGAACGTCGACTACATGACACTTCACCATTCATGGGCCTAAGGGAATGCATTGTGGAGTAGTTATTAGATGATGGGTTGCTAGAGTGACAGAAGCTTAAACCCTAGTTTATGCGCTACTTCGTAAGGGGCTGATTTGGATCCACATGTTTAATGCTATGGTTAGATTTTGTGTTAATACTTTTCTCGTAGTGGCGAATGCTTGCGAGGGGGTTAATCATAAGTAGGTTGTTAGTTCAATTAAGAACAGCACCTTAGCACCGGTCCACCCACATATCAAATTATCAAAGTAGTGAACACGAATCAAACCAACATGATAAAAGTGACTAGACGAAATTCCCGTGTACCCTCAAGAACACTTTGCCTATTACTAGAGATTGTTCTGGCCTGTCCTTTGCCTCAAAAGGATTGGGCTATCTTGCTGCACCTTGTTTACCGTTTCCATTACTTGCTTGCTACCAATTATCTTGCTATCAAACTATCTGTTACCTACAATTTCAGTGCTTGCAGAAATTACCTTGCTGAAAACCGCTTGTCATTTCCTTCTGCTCCTCGTTGGGTTCGACACTCTTACTTATCGAAAGGACTACGATTGATCCCCTATACTTGTGGGTCATCAAGACTCTTTTCTGGCGCCATTGCCGGGGAGTGAAGCGCTCTTGGTAAGTGGAAATCGGTAAGGAAAAACTTATACTACGTGCTGAAATTTATCGCTACTTGCTACTATGGAAAACAATACTTTGAGGGGTTTGTTCGGGGTATCTTCACCTCGACCGGAACCACAATTAGTTGCCCCTCAACCTACAGCACCTACTGAAAATGTTACTTATGAAATTCCTTCGGGTATGTTAGAACAACTGCTTGCTAAACCTTATGCAGGAGATGGAACTGAACATCCTGATATGCACCTTTTATATGTGAACGAAATTTGTGGATTATTTAAGCTTGCAGGTTTACCCGGAGATGAAGTTAAGAAGAAGGTTTTCCCTTTATCTTTAGAGGGAAAATCATTAACATGGTATAGTCTATGTGATGATCTTGGATCATGGAACTGGAATCGTTTGCAATTGGAATTTCACCAAAAGTTTTATCCCATGCATCTAGTTCATCGTGATCGGAATTATATATATAATTTTTGGCCTCGTGAAGGTGAAAGTATCGCTCTAGCTTGGGGGATGCTTAAGTCAATGTTATATTCATGCCCCAATCATGACATTCCGAGGGAAGTTATCATTCAGAATTTTTATGCTCGGCTTTCTCATAATGATCAATCCATGCTCGATACTTCTTGTGCTGGTTCTTATATGAACAAGACTATTGAATTCAAGTGGGATCTCTTAGAAATAATTAAACGCAACTCGAAAGATTGGGAACTCGACGAAGGTAATGAGTCAGGTATAAAGCTTGAATTTGATTGTGTTAAATCTTTTATGAATACCGATACTTTTCACAAGTTTAGCACTAAATATGGACTTGACTCTGAGATAGTAGCCTCTTTCTGCGAAGCATTTGCTACTCACGTTGACCTCCCTAAGGAGAAGTGGTTTAAATATCATCCCCCTATTAAAGAAGAAATTAAAGAACCGGTCATAGCTAAAGAAGAAATCATCTTTTACAATGTTGATCAAGTTGTGCCTACCGCTTATATTGTAAAAATGTCAGCTGCGCGCCAACTGCCAACCGCCGTTCCATTTCCTTCCCCAAACCCCTCTTCTTCATCCCGCCGCCCTGTCGCACCGCCGCCACCCGCCCGCAAGCCCGCCGCACCCCGCCGTTGTCACCCCGCGCCAGATCCGCCACCTCCGAGAACCCCGCCTCCGGTTTCGACCGCTGGCCGCCGCCGTACGCCGCGAATCGGGCATTTTTTCGCCGCCGCTGGATTCCACCGTCACCGCTCGATTCCACCCCCGTCGCCGCTTGATTACACCACCACTGTCGCCCCGCCCGCATCACCGGCTGCATCCCCGCACGACCGCCGCTTGATTCCACTACTATCGCCGCCCGTAGCCCCGCACCGTCGCCTGCAGCCCCTCTCGCGGCCCCGCACCGCCACCCGCAGCCCCGTCATGCTCCGGCCGCCGCGTCGAGCTTGCTGTCGTCGAGTTTCGGCCACCACAACTCCTCTCGTTTGCCCCAAAGGATGCACCTCGCTCCTAGCTATTTGTAGAGCCAAATGCCGCTACAAACCGTCACCTGTAGAGCAAACCCGAGTCACTCTGCCGTGCTTGATGGTCGCTGGCGGCACAACTAGTTTACATCTCCATTTGCATCATCTGTTGGAGTTTCACTTTTACATCACCATTTTACATCTTCTGTTGGAGTTGCCTCTTTTTTGAACATGTAAAATTTTACATCTCCTGTTTTACATCTCCAAATTTACATCTTCTATTGGAGATGCTCTTAGGGCTCGGAGGCCCTCCGCTCCACGACTCCACTCCCGGAGATGGTGGAGCAGCAGTTAAAAATTGCGGAGCAGGGGAAGAGGTACTCCATAGATCCTAAGATTTCACGAAGCGGGAGGATTGCCGAACATGTCCTTATTTGACACTGCTTTAAAATGTGATTTCCTATTGGGAAACGTTTGCCTACGAACGGCCCGTCGAACACTCGGTCGGTCACACGCGCTTTGTCAGGTCGTGAGTGATCCTACGGTTGTATCTTCACGTCTGCCGCGTAGAGAATCACGCGCTGGTGGCCCCGGCGCACATGCGACCTCCCTTATTTGCTCATGTTAGTTTTCGTCCACACATTCCTCTGTAGTTTTTCTCTTCTTCCATCGAACAACACGTCTCTCTCCTCCCAACGAGCCACAACGCGCATCAGACGCCATGAACGGAGAGCTTGACCCTATACTTTTTCTCTCTCCCACAAAAAGCTTCGTTGCAGCGCATCCTCACCGTCGTTTGCTGCAACAAGCGCTCAAGGGGTGAGAGCTACAACCGTTATTGGAGGGAGTTGCAACCGGTGTTGGGGGAGATATGACCATGGACGGCAAGTGTGGTGACCATAGGGCGGTGCTGCTACAGCCATTCACGCCGGAGATGCGTCCATCGACGACGGTGACTATTTTTTGTCCCAAACCGCCGAAGCTACAACATCACCCATTGTTTGCTACAGAACACGACGGTGATTGCTACAACCACCTCTTAGGGAA
This sequence comes from Elymus sibiricus, assembly GCA_039707655.1. NCBI lineage: Eukaryota > Viridiplantae > Streptophyta > Magnoliopsida > Poales > Poaceae > Elymus > Elymus sibiricus. The sequence continues at coordinate 389,852,825 of CM077669.1, read as the reverse complement.
GCTGCAACCAGTGTCAAGCAAAGCTACAACGCGTGTGGTGGCTTTGTTTTTTGCTACACTCGGCTCTGTTTTTTGCTGCAACCGACTTCGTATTTTGCTACAACCGTGGATGGCGAACGGGGTGACCACGCACGACGATTGTTTTTTTGCCACAACCTTTGTTTTTTGCTACAACCGGCCTCGTCTTTGCTACAGCTGAGGCTGGTGAGCATGCTGACCGCGGGCGATGAGGACGGTGTAAGAGCACATTTATCCATGTATGGTTTTGGTAATTGATGTCAATCCCTATGGACTAATGGTTGCCCTGAGTTATATTCGAAGGATTTGTCCGTAGGTACTTCTTGAAGTCCATCTGTTGGTTTCAAGGAGTTTATATGGTGACCAAGGTGGTATTCAAGGTTTTATCCAAAGATTGGTCATGTGAGAGTTGAGCTCATTGCAATCATGTCTTGAAGAAGAAGATTGTGTGAACATTCATGTTTACCTTCAAGACATCATCTTTGTGAAGATAAAAGAGAAGACACAAGGTTGATCAAGATTAAGGCAAAGAATGATTCAAGTTGATCAACACACAAAGCGTAGAAGATGTACCAAGTGGGATCAAGTGATCCCATGGTATGGTAAGCATTGTCCATTACGCTTTATGTACTAACCCATGGTCTACGTGAGAGTTCGTTGTGGGGTTATAAGGTATATTCCCATACAACCCATGGAAGATGACTTCAAGTGGTGATCGTCATAAGGGTTGCAGTGTGCAAGTTCAAGTGAAGCATCACGGAGAGATCATGCTTGAAGCTTGCCGTTCATTGTGGTGACAATGGACTTGTGAAGATGTGCCGAAGAGTGGCTCACCCATAGTGGAGTATGGGGGAGCAATCTACTAGTCTTCATCGAGCCGGCGCAATCAAGAAAGGTGGTCCATCTTGAGAAGAACAAGATCGTCATCATCTAGCTCAAGTGGACTATGCGCAAGGCAAAGGTTTTACCTTGATAGGGTTTTCTATTTTACCGGTCTCATGGTGGTAGTTGGGAGACCGGGTTATAGGATCGATAGCCGTACTATCAAGGGGGGCTCTCAAGTGAGTAGCTTGATCGTATCGTTCGTTGAGAGCTCAAACCATTGTATTCTTGGCATCATCATCTTTCTTGGTTCTTGGTTGGTCTTTCTCTATGTGGGTTCTTGAGCTTATGGTCAGCTTCATGACAAGCTCAAGTTCATCGAAAACGGAGTCCATATGCATCTTCTATGATGTTTTCGATGTTGGAGTTTTTGCCGGTTCTTCATTCATAGAGGTTTCACATCTCTATATCATTGGCATTTTCATACTTCCTCTTCTTAAGATAACTCTTGTCGTCCTGAATCCAACAAGCTTGAGTTTGCTCAATTCGGAGCTCATATGCGAAGGTTATGGCAGTTCTGGTTTTACTGTATCCATCTGGTTGCTTGGGTTCTTTGTTTCTCTCCCGCGGTAGTACCGCTCTGGCCAGCACGGTAGTACTGCTTATAGCCGGTACTACCGCCCTGGCCAGCGGTAGTACCGCTGGGGGGAAGTGGGGTGGCTCGGGGAACTCGCGCGAGGCACCAGACAGCTCCAGACACTTGTCTGGTGTCTCGCGCCAGCCCTCCAGCCGCAGCGGTAGGAGTGGCGGTAGTACCAAGCGGTACTACCGCCGCCCCTTCTACTGCTGCTCAGTTCTGCTAGTGGGCAGTAGTACCGCTCCTAGGGGCGGTACTACCTCTTGTGTGCGGGCTGTGGGGGTAACGGTTGGATTTTCTCCCACCTATAAAAGGGGGTCTTCTTCCCCAATGCATCTTATCCTTTGAGCTCGAGTTTGCCCCCATTGTTGACCTTCTTTGAGCTTGCTAACTCTCAATCCCTCTGTTGACACACGAACACGTCACCGTGTACCCTTGACACCGGGGGTGATGCACCGCAGCTCACGTCGAAGGAGGACCGTCCGGCAGCGCGATACGCAAGACAGCCGGCGGACGCTTTTGCAGACCCGAAACCCCGCACGCCCAGGAGGGACCCCGTCAGGGAGTGCGGCGGCTATGGGCTGCTCTTGGTCGATTCGCTCGCCCCTAGAGCCTCGGGATTCGCAGCTCTCAAACTCGAGGAACAGTGAAGAACGAGAGAGAAAAACGATGAAGAGATAAAATGTAGATGAAAAAGTGGTATAGATTGATTTGCTTGATTGTGTGTTGTTCAATCGGCCGCCACCCCCAACATATATAAGAGGTGGCTGGACTTCCCGTACAAGAAAAGGATTCATCTAGGCTTTCCTTACAAGAAAATTACATCAATTCATGTCCTAGAGTCCTAGTTCTAGTCCCACTCGGATTCAGCCCAAATCTGGCCCAATCTTCTGTCTTGCTCCTTGCGTGGGCCGTGGAATCTGCATATGACCTCCGATGGAGACGGTCCAAACATCAATTTTGTGTTCTTCGACGAGGCCAACAATCCGTATATTGATCACTTTCCCAAATAAAGCCATCTTGAATACTCCACGAGGTCATCTTTAACTTTGAATCGGACTCGGTCATGTAGCGGACTGGACCGTCCGAGTGTTGTAGCGTCTCTGCAGGCCGTATACTATCTCAGATGATAATGACCTTAAAAGAAAAGTTGACCGTTTCGACGTTACAAACAACTTTCATGTTGAACACTTTTCCATCCGAGGCCATCTAGATGACCATATAGGCCAATCTTTAGCTTCTAGTTGAATCACTCGGATTTGGAGTCCTTTAGTCGGTCGAGTGAAATTTCTCACTCGGACAGCAATTTTTCCACTCGGAATTCATGTACCTGGACTCCTTGTCCGAAGTTTCACTCAGATGGAAAATTTGCACTCGGTCATCAAGCCTTCACTCGGATAGCTATATTTTCACTCGGATGATAAGCTTTTCACTCGGATTTCTCGAATGAAAACACAACCTGAACTTGTTTCGCCTCTGCAGGTTGCATACGACCTCGGATTTGGACGATTTATATATCAAAATCGACCAATTCGACGAGACAAAACTTTTCCGTGTTGAATATTTTTAGATTCAAGGCCGTATTGAGGGCCTAATTGCTCGCGCGACCCATCCGACATCATCCAGGTGAGTGTCTGGTCCCTCGCGCCATACTTTTGCTCAGGGTCAGTCCGCAGTGTTTTGCTTCTAACTTTTGCATACGAACTCGGATTGAGATGATTTATATATCAAAATTGATCAGCTGGACGAGACGAAGACAATCCATGTAGAGCATTCCTTCATCCGAGGTTGTCTTGGAGATGTAATCGACCAAAAAGCACTCAGAACATCTAACATGACAATCCAAGTGTAATTTGGCCCTTGAAATGATGCCGAATGGTAATGGCCTAAACATCAAGGTTGTTTCACTCGGCAATATTAACTTTCTTGTATAAAAAACCTTTTCGTTTGAGTCCATCTTTACTGCATTTTGCATCGTGCCAAAATCAGGTGTCAACACATGCCCCCCTGTTTTTCGGCAAAGCTTGCATGCCGAAAAATAATTTGCACCATGTTTGTTCTAAGGACGATGTCAACACTCCATCGGCCATCTATATTTCTCAGGGCGATAATTATGTATCGGCCATGTTTATGCTAAGGGCGATAATCATATATCGGCCATTGCCTAATTAGGCTTCTTGCCACACACTCGGGTGGTACTTCTTCAGATATCTGCCATTGAGAGCTCGAGGTAATAATACTCCTTGTATGGATTCCACCAAATATGAATTTCCAGGAACTATTCTTGCAATCCTAAAAGGACCTTCCCAGTTTGGAGACCACTTCCCGAATTTTCTATCTCTAGAACCAATCGGCAGAATCACTTTCCACACAAGATCGCCAACTTGAAAATTCTTCAACTTGACCTTTTTATTGTAAGCTCTTGCTACCCTCAACTTGTCCTTCTCTATGGCCTTTAATGCAGCCAAACGTTTATCAGCAACCTCATCAATATTGTCCATCATCAAATCATAAAAGTCCACTGCCGATAAATCATTTTGTTTGGCTATTCTCAAAGCACTCAAATTTACTTCCACTGGTAAAACAGCCTCTTGACCGTATACTAGCTCATACCTTCGTAGCACCATGCCTTGAGATTCTATGTGCCCATAAAGCCTCAGACAACAACTCATGCCATTTTCTTGGATTATCCTTAATCTTCTTCTTGATGAGCTTAATCAATATTTTGTTGCTAGACTCAGCTTGTCCATTAGCTTGGGCATAATACGGAGATGAATTGAGCAAATTTATGTTATATGATTCGGCAAATTCTCTAACTTGATGTGACATGAAAGATGAACCTTGATCTGTAGTCAACGTCTGAGGAATGCCGAATCTATGAATAATGTGTTCGGTTATGAATTGAATTACCTCCGTATGTGTCATGTTCTTGAGAGGTACTGCTTCAGACCATTTAGTGAAATAATCGATTGCCACCAACACGAACCGATGCCCCTTTGAAGAAGATGGATGAATTTGTCCAATGAAGTCTAAACCCCATCCTCTAAAAGTCCACGGCTTGATAATAGGATGTAACATAGCAGCAGGAGCCAACTGAATATCACCAAATTTTTGACAAGCTTCACAGCCTTTATAATACATGAAGCAATCATTGATCATAGTCGGCCAATAAAATCCAGCACGTCGTAAGAGCCATTTCATTTTGGGTGCCGACTGATGAGTACCACAAATGCCTCCATGTACCTCTCCCATAGCAACTCTTGCTTGGTCATCGTCCAAACACTTCAAAAGAACATCTTCAAACGTTCGGCGATAAACACCATCATCTCTCATTGTATATTTGAAAGCCATACGCCGAACAGCCCTGTCCACCCTTTCACTCGGATTACACAAGTAATCAATAATGGGCTTCCTCCAGTCATGATTTTCACTTGCACTAGATTTATTGTTAGTGGTCGAATCAGTGGGCTCTGGTTCGGCCTCTCCCATATTAGCAAGACAGGACATCGGCTTCTGAGAAATATGAAACATGCCATGAGCAATATGATAACCGGATGCTTGTTGTGCCAACTCATTTGCTCTCCAATTGTCATGTCTAGATATATGAGCAGTGCTAAAATAATCCAAAGTAGAAATCGTATCTAGACACTTATCAAGATAAACATTAAGTGATTCGTCTAAACATTGAAAGACTTTGGACACTTGCTGCACTACTAATAACGAATCACCAAAAGCCTCAACATGTGTAGCACCTATAGCGAGCAACATCTCTAAACCAAATAACAATGCTTCATATTCGGCTTGATTATTTGTGCAAAACTATTCCAGTCGGCATGAGGCTTCAAAAACAGCACCATGAGGAGATATATAAATAATACCAACACCTTGGCCATTGCTACAAACTGAACCATCAAAATATAACCTCCATGGCACTAATGAGACAAGGTTTATATCAACATCATGCTTGTCATTAATCCGATGCTCAACAATAAAACTAGCAACAATTTGGCCTTTCATGGATTTTAGAGATTCATAAGCCAAATCATACTCAATTAAAGCATAAGCCCACTTGCCAATTCTACCACTAAGAATTGGCCTATGCAACATGTACTTAATGACATCGGTTTGACAAGCTACTATGCAGGCACTCGGCACTAGGTAATGTCTCAGTTTTGTGCAAGCATAATATAAACAGAGGCATAATTTTTCAATAAATGTATACCTTGTCTCGGCGTCCAATAAGCGTCGGCTCAGATATGTAATAGTATGCTCTCTTCCTTCGGTTTCTTGAGTCAATACAGCACCAATAACACTTTCCTCCGCCGCAATATAAAGCCTAAAGGGCTCTTTATGTTTGGGTGCTTTCATCACCGGAGGAGTGCTCAAATAAGTCTTGATCATGTCAAATGCCTCTTGCTGTTTTGCCCCCCAAGTAAAATCAGCATCATTGTTTAACCGAAGGATAGGAGTGAATGCATCAACCTTCCCTGACAAATTAGCTATGAACCTTCTCAAATAATTGACCTTGCCAAGGAATTTTTGCATATCTCTCTTGCATGTTGGAGCCTCCACTTTTTGTATAGCTTCTATATTTTTGGGATCAATTTCTACGCCATTCTCATGAATAATGAAACCCAAAAACTTTCCAGCCGACACGCCGAATGCACACTTCAAAGGATTCATCTTCAGTCCGTATTTTTTCATTCTTTCAAAAGCTAAACGCAAATCGGCTAAATGAGACTTAAAAGCATCCAATTTGACAACAATATCATCAATATAGACTTAAAGTATAATACCGAGTAAATCATGGAAAATTAAATTCATAGCCCTTTGATATGTGGCACCAGCATTTTTTAATCCGAATGTCATCACTGTCCACTCGAATAAACCAAGGAAACCAGGGCAACGAAAGGCTGTCTTGGACATGTCCTCTTCGGCCATAAAAATTTGATTGTAACCCGCATGACCATCAAGAAAGCTAATAACCTTATGTCCAGAAGCATCATTAATAAGCATGTCGGCTATTGGCATGGGATACTCATCTTTGGGTGTAGCTCTATTCAAATCTCTGAAATCAATGCACACCCTTAACTTGCCGGATCCTTTCTTCTCCACCGGCAAAATGTTAGAGATCCACTCGGCATACCTGCAAGGTCGAATGAAATTAGCTTTCAGCAACCGACCGATCTCCTCCTTGATCCGGTCATATGTTTTTGGATTAAATTTTCTGGCCGACTGTTTGTAAGGTCTAAAACCGGCCTTTATAGGTAACCGATGCTCCACTAGCTCTCGGCTTAAACCTGGCATCTCATGATATTCCCATGCAAAGCAACAAACATATTATTTCAATAACCCGATCAACTTAGCTTTACGATCGGCTTTCAAATTCTTGTTTACAAAAGTCAGCGGAGTGACTGAACCATCTCCTATATCTACCTCTTCTAATGGATCGGCCGACGTAAAACCTTGTCCTAATTTATCCATGTCATCCAACTCCTCTATAGATTCATACATATCGTTCTCGCTAGACCGATATTTTGCAAGACGTTTCTGCAACCACTCGGAATTAGAATCCATTTAAACATATCATACCTTGGAGCCGATTGCCACCAATCGGCTTTAAAGAGACGGGCACAAAGCCATTCTTCGTTGCGCTGAGGAAATCAAACCCTGACAAGTCGCGTCCCGTCAAGCAAGTAGCATTGGGATGTTGCCAATCCACCGATGCATCGGCCAAAGCCACACAAACCGAGCTATCCGCATGAATGACTTCCACCTCATCATCAACCCACTGGATCAAAAACTGGTGCATAGTAGATGGCACGCATTGGTTTGCATGAACCCAATCACGACCTAGTATGATGTTGTAGTTACCTTGCACCTCAGCGACAAAGAATGCAGTAGCCAAAGTTTTGCTCCCGACTGTAAGCTCCACATACATCACACCTTTGGCTTCAGTTTTCTCTTTGCCTTCAAACCCGTTAAGCACCATATTGGTCTTGATTAATTCATCATCGGGCAAACCCAATTTCTTGAAGACCGAATAGGGCATGAGATTCACCACAGCACCACCATCAACAAGCATCCGAGTGAGTGGTGATCCATTGATATGACCTCTGAGGTACAATGGTTTCAAGTGTGTCACTGGTTCTTTTGGCTTCTCGAATATTGCATTTTTGGGGCCAAAATCCAGCTGAGCCACTTCCCCTTCTTCATCTATAGCACGGAATTCAGCGGGTAAGTAATACACCATATTGATATCCATACCTTCATGAACCGGTGTAGACTCATAGTCCAACAGATCGTCTTCCTCCTCGTGCGCGTCCACCAAATCTGAATTCTGTCCGAGTGAAGGAGGAGTAATAGGTGATGTGGACGATGTGAGAACGGTTGCATCATCTTCTTTTGGCGGTGTAAGTGCTACTGTGATAGATGTAGAAGCCACTATATCTTGTATTGGTTTAGGCTTCCACACTTGCTTTGCTAGTACCATGGGCCGAGTGACATTGAACAACTTGTCCCTTTGCTTCTCGGCCTCTTGTTCTGCCATCTCTTGATTTCTCAACCTCTGTAGTTTCCTCTTTTGTGTCTTTGTTAGCCCTGAAGGACACCACCTTGGCTGAGTGTATTTAGGATCAATTTGCTTCACTTGGCTGGTACTTGCTTCATGATCATTAGCCGAGTGCTTTGGCGCGATAACAAGTATCGGCTCAGTTGGGTTGCTATGCACAGTCGGCTGTTGCGTCGTGAATGTTTCAGTGCCCAAGACGAGTGAATCAGCATTGATATTTTCCTTGCCTTTTCCTGACTCCACTACTGCAACACTTGGCAACTTGACACGCCACTCTTGTTGACTTTTCTGGCCTATGAAGTTTTCACTCGGGCGCACCTTTTTACTCGGATGAAATCCACTCGGACGTTCAACTGAGTAGAATCCACTCGGCCATATTCTTTCATTCAGATAACTTCCACCCGGGTGCATTCTTACACTCGGATAGTTTTCACTCGGCGGCATATTTTGACCAACCGAGTGATGGGCACCAATGTTCAGTCAGTTTTCATACGAGCATCCAAGTCGATCCCAAACAGGTTGTCATTGTTCTTGTGGAAACGGCACCCTTGATCCAGTCGGTTTTGCATACCGACTGAACATATCAGCTGATGGTGACCTTGGTCGCTTCAGGTACGATGACCGATTAGAGCTAGAACCGGCCGACTGATTTGCATATTTGGGCAGCAACATATCAAAAGTTGGCTTGATTCGCTTACGCTGTACCTTAGCTTCATTCCTCTTCCACTTGCCAACTTCTGGACTCTTGGGTTTAACAAATTTAACACGAGTGTCTTGTTGCACCTGTGGTTGCCCCCCGAGTGCAGGATTCTTGATGGTGATCTTGATTACTTCCTTGCCATCGGGTTGCTTGTCAAGCACAACCTGCCTCCCCAAGACCTTGCTGTCCTCCTTGCTTTTCCTGGGCTCACCAACAATGACATTAGTTTTATTAGCAGATTCGGCTACCTCCGGTCGAATGAGCAACTTTTCCCCCTCCAAATCCAGAGTGTTCATTGGGAAGGGCTGCTTATCAACTTGCATCTCAGAAAAGTTCAATCGTCCGTCATTAATGGCCGATTGTATCTGTCGTCGGAAAACATTGCAATCATTAGTAGCATGAGAAAAAGAATTATGATATTTGCAATAAGCACGCCGTTTCAGCTCTTCAAACGACGGTAAAGTATGAGATATCCTAATGATCTTAGCTTGCAGCAAAGCATCAAATATTTTGTCACACTTAGCAATGTTAAAAGTAAACTTCATCTCTTCATCACGATTCTTATGAATCGGTTTTAGATCATTGCAAGTAAATGGTTTGGCCTTAGATGGCCAAACAAATTCAGCAGCATACATATCACCTTCATCGTCCGAGTGATCACTACCATACTCAACCATATTCATCTTAGGACGATCAATTTTATATCTATGCACCTCCTTGAGATCTTTGCTTCGGCTCTCCTGAGCCAAAGCTCTTTGCAAGACTTGGTTGATACTTAAGAACTCATAGCCTTCTAGCTTTTCCCTAATGTGAGTTTTCAAAGCACTGAGCACAAGGTCAGCCAAGTCCCTCTCGGTTATTACCAAACTATAGCACCGGTTCTTTGTATCTCTAAATCTCTTGACGTAATCGGAGACCGATTCATCATTTTTTTGCTTAACCGATGTAAGATGTGATAACTTAAGTTCATTGTCGCCGCTGTAAAAGTGATCATGAAATTTCTGCTCTAGCTGCGACCACACACGAATGGAACCATGTGGTAGAGAAGAGAACCATGAGAATGCAGTACCAGTTAAGGATAAAGGAAACAAACGCACTTTCAATTCATTCAGCGAGCCTGCCTCACCCAATTGTGCTAAGTATTGACTAACATGCTCCCATGTGGTTTTTGTGCCCTCTCCATTGAACTTAACAAAATCTGGAATTTTATATCCCGGAGGGCACTGGACAGCGTCAAAGTACTCGGGGTACGGTTTTTGGTAAATCCGATTCCGAGGTAACTCAACTCCAAAATTCTCTCGAAGCATCTTAGCCATCTCCTCTCTAAAATTAGCAAAAGCATCATCCGTAGTAGACGATGAAGCTTGCTGTTGTGGGATGGGAGGAGTAGAATTACTAGCAGTAGGTAGGAACTGTGGCACATATGCCGAACCATAGTTCGGCTGTGACCGAGTATTTACACCTATAGGTAAAGCTTGGTTCGGTATTGGCACCGAACTTGGCATGCTCATGATGGGATTAGCGGGTGCAGCCACGATCTGATTGGTGTGGGTAGGATAATAATTCATTGGCATGGGAGGTGCCGATGAAAGAGGTAAAGACAGATTAGGGTTTTCTACACTAGCAGCCACACCAATATTACCACTAGACGATTGAGGCATATTTTTCTGAGCATTGGTATTTTCTATGAAAGTTTGATAGACTAAATTATTACCATCAGCAATACGACTCTCAATCTCAGCCCACTGCTCGGGAGAAAAGGCAGTACTTACAGAGGGTTTAACCTGCTCATCGTGAAGAGGAGGGAACTTGATTTCTCCAATCGGAGTGATGTTGCCTTGGCGATCCTTCTTGAATTTCGCCAGGAATTCCTGCAGCTCCTTCTCCTCACGTGCCTTCTTGTACTCTTCATAAGCTTGGCGATGATCGGCCGATAACTCATCAAGACTGGGCTTAATGATGTTATCGGCGTCTACTTCACTCGGCTTGGGAAGATCAGACATGATGGATGATGATGATGATGGATCTTCGTTCCCCAGCGGAGTCGCCAAAAAGTGTGTTGACACACGAACACGTCACCGTGTACCCTCGACGCCGGGGGTGATGCACCGCAGCTCACGTCGAAGGAGGACCGTCCAGCAGCGCGATAAGCAAGACAGCCGGCGGATGCTTTTGCAGACCCGAAACCCCGCACGCCCGGGAGGGACCCCGTCAGGGAGTGCGGCGGCTATGGGCTGCTCTAGGTCGATTCGCTCGCCCCTAGAGCCTCGGGATTCGCAGCTCTCAAACTCGAGGAACAGGGAAGAACGAGAGAGAAAAACGATGAAGAGATAAAATGTAGATGAAAAAGTGGTATAGATTGATTTGCTCGATTGTGTGTTGTTCAATCGTCCGTCACCCCCAACATATATAAGAGGCGGCTGGACTTCCCGTACAAGCAAAGAATTCATCTAGGCTTTCCTTACAAGAAAATTACATCAATTCACGTCCTAGAGTCCTAGTTCGAGTCCCACTCGGATTCAGCCCAAATCTGGCCCAATCTTCTGTCTTGCTCCTTGAGTGGGCCGTGGAATCTGCATATGACCTCCGATGGAGATGGTCCAAACATCAATTTTGTGTGCTTCGATGAGGCCAACAATCCGTATGTTGATCACTTTCCCAAATAAAGCCATCTTGAATACTCCACGAGGTCATCTTTAACTTTGAATCGGACTCGGTCATGTAGCGGACTGGACCGTCCGAGTGTTGTAGCGTCTCTGCAGGCCGTATACTATCTCAGATGATAATGACCTTAAAAGCAAAGTTGACCGTTTCGACGTTACGAACAACTTTCATGTTGAACACTTTTCCATCCGATGCCATCTAGATGACCATATAGGCCAATCTTTACCTTCTGGTTGAATCACTCGGATTTGGAGTCCTTTAGTCGGTCGAGTGAAATTTCTCACTCGGACAGCAATTTTTCCACTCGGAATTCATGTACCTGGACTCCTTGTCCGAAGTTTCACTCGGATGGCAACTTTTCACTCGGTCATCAAGCCTTCACTCAGATAGCTATATTTTCACTCGGATGATAAGCTTTTCACTCGGATTTCTCGAATGAAAACACAGCCTGAACTTGTTTTGCCTCTGCAGGTTGCATACGACCTCGGATTTGGATGATTTATATATCAAAATCGACCGATTCGACGAGACGAAACTTTTCCGTGTTGAAGATTTTTCGATTCAAGGCCGTCTTGAGGGCCTAATTGCTCGCGCGACCCATCAGACATCATCCAGGTGAGTGTCTGGTCCCTCGCGCCATACTTTTGCTTAGGGTCAGTCCGCAGTGTTTTGCTTCTAACTTTTGCATACGAACTCGGATTGAGATGATTTATATATCAAAATCGATCAGCTCGACGAGACGAAGACAATCCATGTAGAGCATTCCTTCATCCGAGGTTGTCTTGGAGGTGTAATCGACCAAAAAGCACTCAGAATATCTAACATGACAATTCAAGTGTAATTTGGCCCTTGAAATGATGCCGAATGGTGATGGCCTAAACATCAAGGTTGTTTCACTCGGCAATGTGAACTTTCTTGTATAAAAAACCTTTTCGTTTGAGTCCATCTTTACTGCATTTTGCATCGTGCCAAAATCAGGTGTCAACACCCTCCAATGATTCTTGCTAGTTCTTGAGGGAAAAGGGAGAGGAGATCTAGATCCACATTTCCACCAATCACTTTCTCCTCTATGTGAGGGGAACCCCTTGGAACTAGATCTTGGAGTTCTTCGTGTTCTTCTTTGTTCTTCCTCTCATTTTCCTCCATAGTATTAGTTGTTGTGGTGGGATTTGGGAGAGAAGGACTTGGGCACTCCGTGTGCCCTTGCCATTGCATTTGGTGCATAGGTTTGAGTTCTCCATGGTGATATGTGGAAGTGAAGTTTGAGAAGCTTATCACTCTTGGGTGTTTGAGCACCCTAGAGCTTGTTCCTCTTGGGTGCCTTGGCGCCCTAGACGGTTGGTGGTGTCTCGGAGCTCAATCATTGTGGTTTAAAGCTCCGGGCAAGTGTCGGGGTCTCCAATTAAGTTGTGGAGATTGCCTCGAGCAATTTGTACGGGTACCGGTGACCGCCCCCAAGGGTGGCGAAAGTGTACGGGTACCGGTGAGCGCCCCCAAGGGTTGCCATTTGTACGGGTTCGGTGACCGCCCTCAAGGGTCCCTTAGTGGAATCACGACATCTAGCATTGTGCGAGGGCGTGAGGAGATTACGGTGGCCTTAGTGGCATCTTGGGGAGCATTGTGCCTCCACACCGCTCCGAACGGAGATTAGCATCCGCAAGGGTGTGAACTTCGGGATACATCGTCGTCTCCACGTGCCTCGGTTATCTCTTACCCGAGCCCTTTACTTATGCACTTTACTTTGTGATAGCCATATTGTTTCATGTTATATAACTTGCTATCACTTAGTTATTTATCTTGCTTAGCATAAGTTGTTGGTGCACATAGGTGAGCCTAGTTGTTTTAGGTTTTGTGCTTGACATATTAAATGTTAGTTTTATTCCGCATTTGTTCAAGCCTAAACCGTAATTATTTCAAAGCGCCTATTCACCCCCCTCTAGGCGATATCCACGTCCTTTCAGACGGGCGGCGCTCCTCCAAGCAACATTCGGCGAGGACGGGAGTCGCGGTTTTTATGCTACATGTTGCAGCCGACACTAGAAATTGCTACCACCAGTGTCCCATCCAGCTACAACCGCCGTCGTCGTTTGCTGCATCGCGCAACATTTTTTGTTGGAAGCGAAGCTTGAATTTGCTGGAATGGGGCAAGCAAGATGTTGCAACGGAGAGGGGTGCGATCGACAAGTTGCGACTGACGAGCATGAGCAGCGGCGAGCGCGACGCGAGCTACAACCGTCGCCATCGGAGCTACAACCATCGGCACCGAGAGCTACAACTCTGGGATCGAGAAGGGACGTCTAGAGGGGGTGAATAGACTACTTGACAAATTAAAAACCTAGCCTTTTCCCAATTTTAATGGTTGGCAGGTTTTAGCAATTCTAACAAGTCTAGTGCATCCTACACATGCTAATCAACAAGTATAGCAGCGGAAAGTAAAGACAAGCATATGTAAGAAGGAGTAGAGATAGGAAGATCAAACGCAATAAATGATACGAAGATTTTTCCCATGGTTCCGATAGGTGGTGCGATCGTACGTCCACGCTGATGGAGACTTCAACCCATGGAGGGTAGCGGTCGCGAGAGTCCACGGAGGGCTCCACCCGTTAGGGTCCACAAAGTAGCAACCTCGTCTATTCCATCACGACCTCCGTCCACGAAGGACTAGTCTCACTATGGGTAGATCTTCACGAAGTAGGCGATCTCCTTGCCCGTACAAACTTCTTGGTTCAACTCCACAACACGAAGGAGGCTCCCAAGCGACACCTAACCAATCTAGGAGGCACCACACTCGAAAGGTAATAGATGTGGTAACAATGATGAACTCCTTGCTCTTGTGCTTCAAAAGATAGTCTCCTCAACACACAATCACTCTCTCACAGATTTGGCTTGGTAGAAGAGGTTTATTGGTTGGAAAGCAACTTGGGGAGGCTAGAAATCAAGATTCATATGGTTGGAGTGGAAGGTCTTGATCTCAACACATGAGCAGGTGATTCTCTCTAAGAAAAATGAATGTGGCAAGTGTAAGTGTGTTCTGAGTGCTTCCTCTGCGAATGAGAGGTGGTGGAGGGGTATATATAGGCATCTCCAAAAATCCAACCGTTACAACATTATTGCCCAACTCGGTGAAATTCGTCCAAAAACTCGGTTGTACCGACTAATACAAAATGTGGTAACTTTAGGCTTTTCGGTGAGACCGATATATGAATCTCGGTCATACCGATTCTTGAAAATAGCTAACAGAGAGTTGGTCCAAAAACTCGGTTGGTCCGATTCTCAAAACTCGGTGGTACCGATTCCTGGAAATGGCTAACCAGAGAGTTGGTCCAAAACTCGGTTGGTCCAATTCTCAAAACTTGGTGGTACCGAGATGCTAGGGTTTGGCTTAGGATCTGTCCGAGGCAAAACTCGGTAGGGCCGAATGGAAATAGTTGGTGGCACCGATTTTGGATATTTGGTTTTGGATAGAGTATTTGTGGGAGAATTTCATGTATATTTTTGGTGGCTAATCTCTAAGCACTTGAGCAACAAGATCATCATAGACACCTCATCCCCTTTTATTAGTATTGGCTTTCCTATGGACTCAAAGTGATTTCTCACAAAATGTAAAATGCAGAGTCTTCAAGCTTTTTGCCTTTGCAAATCCTATTTCATTTCTTCTTCTTCTCTCCTAAGGGATTATCCACACATTCCATGGCCAAACTTCTTTGTGGACTTCATCTGAAATAAACTAGGTAAAACTATTAGTCCAAGAGACAATGTATGTTGTCATGAATTATCAAAACCTCCAACGGAGCATATGTGCTTTCGACAACCACAGATGCAGTTGTTGCATGGGTCGAGCTGGCGACGAGGACGACCGGTGAGGGCGGTGACCAGCGACGAGGGCGGTCGGCGAGGTTTGCAGGCGACGACTACAGGGCAGCGGTAGTTACGGTGAGTCGTGAGGAGCGCGTGAGGCGGATGCGGCCAGCAACGCAGGAAGGACTCGTGATGGGTATGTTTCTGATTCGGGATGAAATGGTTCGGGGGAAGAAGATGAGGTGACCTGAGCTAGAAGGATCGAGCGGCTATGGGAGGCCTAATCTGACGGTATGCGCGCGATCGGCCGAACCATTGTGCCGGTTCACTGGCACGTAGCAGTCGCCTTCCCTATTTGACCCTATAAATGTTTTTCTCCCCTATTTGACACCAACTTTGAATTTATTTCCACATTTGACATTGTCGTCCACCCCGTTACATTTTGCCAGCAATTTTTTCTCCGTGCACCAAGCTATCCCTCCGTTAGTGCACTGGAAAAACACATAACCCAATCATCTCGTCCCTGTCCCCAAGCCCTAACGACAGCGCGCCACATAGTGCGGCGGCGAGAGATATGGGAGGCCAAAGGGTGGCTGCGGAGGTGTTAGCATCTTCAGTTAAGGGCATCGCTTCGTTCAGTTAACAGACGGCCAAGATGGATGGTTGTGAGGATATCTGACGGCTCGCTATGCTCGTCGTTGCACCGAACCATTTTTTTACCTTTCTTGTAGCTTTTCAATTGTCGTTACTGTTCACTGTCACCTACTGTCAACTGAGCTATATAAGCCAGCGTCCTTGGTTGTAAGGCTATATCATTTCTCCTATGATGATGAACTAAACAATTTACAGCTAATAGAGAATATGTTAGTTCGATACCATACACGGGTTCCTGGTGACGAACCCTAGCTTTCGTCTCCGATCCCGATCTCAATCCTAAGCTGGGGCATGACAATTGGTATCATGAGCCAGGCCACTCCTTGGTGGCATGGTGAATTGTGCGGGTGCATTTTTTCCCACCCTCCTCTCCCTAATTTCGGCGGTGGTGAGAGCTGGCGCGTGGCGACGGGGTTGGACGGAGGTGCGGGTGGTGTGGTGGCGGTTGGCGGCGGTAGATCGTTCGATGTCGGCTTGTGTTGACGGACTGGTTGCTGGAACCCATCATTCCAGTGCTAAAATCCCAGGTCCATAGCAAGTGGTGTTGCATTAGGGGCGAGATTTCTCAGGCGGAGGCAGGGTTCAGAGTCAGATAGGGTTGCTAGTTCGTCTGGTTGTAAAATTCCTTTTTGACCCTTTGAATCGTGACGGGCTTTTCGAAGGCTAGCATGGACGAGGGCAACATCGCCGATCTGCTAGCTCTCAAGGGCGATGTGTTGCACAACAAGGAAGAAACAACGAATATGCGGGGGGAGCTTTATGATTTGTGCAATGACGTCCATGCCATCCACCTCAAGCAAGACGCCATGCCATAGGTTTTGACAGGGGTACAAGATGCTGTCTCGGCCTTGAATTTGCAGTTGTCCACCATGGATGGTGTTCTCAAGAGCTCCAATTTGCAGCGTGTGCCCAGTTCGGTGTTGCAAACAACAATGTCGCGAATGTCTACAAGAGACATACCTCAATTCTCAACGGAAGCAGCAGATCCAGATCCCACAATACCACTCACTATGGAATTGCGCAAGCGTTTGGCATTGGAACAGGAAAAAACTAAACACTGTGCTCCCCAGGTACCACCCAATTTACCCCCTGTTAGACTACCAAGCAGATCTGCTCCTCCAGGTTACCCTGAATTACCCAGCCGTGAGCCACCGTCGGGTAATGCTACTCCAACGACCACTTATCGAACAAGCCATACCCTTGCGTTTCACAATTTTCAGCCAACAACATTCAAAACACACTGGGAGGATTTTTACAAATAGTACGAGCAAGAGATGTGTACTCAGTTTCTGAAATCCATCACTAAAGGACCTCGCCTGGATTTTCCTCTGTTTGATGGTGATAATCCAGGGGGCTGGATACGACAGTGTGAAAAATTCTTTCAAATGGTAGGAACTCCATCTGAATATAAAGTAAATTTGTCACGGATGCACATTACACGCAAAACTGATGTGTGGCTCAGGCGATCTGGGATCTTGACTAAGAAACCCAATTGGCCACCATTTTGCACTGAAATTTTACACATGTTTTCTGCTACCAGTTCCTATGATCTCACAGACAAACTCAATTCCTTCAAACAAAACACACATACAATATCTGAATATACTGAACGTTCGAAGAGCTTATGGCAGATGTTCAACAGGAAAACCCACAGATAGCTGAAAACTGGTTTGTGCGCTGCTATGTTAATGGACTTATATCTCAGCTGGAATTTCAATGGAGGCCACTCCGGCAGTTACTTTGACCGACGCTTACTGGTTTGTGATTGATATGGAGCAAGGAGAACCTACCAAGAAACAATTCTAGCAGTTCACATCATTCTCCAAGACAACTATTGTTTTCCCAAAACAAACAAGTACTCTTCCTGACAAACCGGCTGAATTGAAAGCTCCTGCAATCACTCAACGAGCAAGAGAGCCAAGGAAATGCTAGCGATGTGGGGATCACTGGTTCCATGGTCACAAATGTAAACAAGCTCCAATGATAAATGTCCTTACTAGAGAGATTCCCACTGAAAACACAGTAGAGCAACCAGAACTAGATGAAATGGAACAGGAAGAACAACATGCAGAAGAGGAACAGTGTATGCACATATCTCTGCGGGCTATGCAAGCATACCGTGTTAACACTATATCAATTGTTGTCACTGTGGGTGCCAAGCAAGCCATTGCACTAGGGGATTTTGGCAGTAACTCAACATTTATGAGTTTACAGTTTGCACTACAAACTTCCTGCAACATAACCAAGGATAAAACCAAAGCAGTAATTGTAGTTGGTGGGGGGGGGAATTGTGGTCAGGCTCATATATTCCTACTATTGTTTTCACTGTTGCTGATAGTCAGTTCCAGCAACAGTTCAGAGTTTTAGATTTGCCTGGACATGATATTGTCCTTGGATCAGATTGGATGGCAAAGCACACTCCAGTGGCTTTCTCTTATGATCCCAGACAACTGGTCATACATCACGATCAAGAAAATCCAGTAACAATTCCAGCTTGTGAAACCCTCTCTACTACTAATGAAATTGACTCCTTGGAACTCAACGGGTCATTATCAAGTGGGCCCCTTCTTTTGTGTTACAGTTGGCAGAAGACACAACTTTCACTTCCAGCAAACAACCTACTCCACTTGCAGAAATTCAAGAAGTGCTCAACTTTTTTCCTGAAGTTTTCCAAGAAGCTACATGATTACCTCATGTTAGGGAACTGGATCATGAGATCCCCTTAAAACCTGACTTAGTGACCCCTAATTTCAGACCATACAAAGTTCCGCATATGTAGAAGAATGAAATGGAAAAGCAAATTCATCAACTATTGTAGTCCAAAATTATCAGGGAAAGTCAGAGCCCCTACTCTTCCCCAACAATTCCGCTAATGAAGAAAGATGGCTCATGGAGAATGTGCATTGACTGCAGGAAATTAAATGTAGGCACAATTAAGAACAAATTCCCAATTCCTGTCATAGAGGACTTATTGGGTGAAGTACATGGAGCCAATAAAATCTAAGTTGGATCTCAGATCTGGCTATCATTATATCGGGATGAATGAAAAGGACATCCCCAAAACTGCATTCAGAACATATTTTGGGCACTATAAGTTCTTAGTTATGCCCTTTGGTCTCACAACTGCTCCTGGCACATTTCAGGCACTTATGAACAAGATATTTTGGCCTTATCGCAGGAAATTTGTTCTGGTATTCTTTGATGATATATTGATTTTCAACAAGTCCCTGAAAGAGGGAACATTTGAATATTGTCTTAGAACTGCTCAAACAGCGCCAACTCTATGGAAACATTTCTAAGTGTGTTTTTGCAGTACCTCACGTAGCTTATCTTGGCCATGTCATTTCTGGCAATGGAGTTTCAATAGATCCTTCCAAAGTTTCTGCAGTTGCTGATTGGTCCACCCCTACAACACCCACTCAGCTTAGATGATTTTGGGGGCTTTGTGGTTATTACAGAGAATTTGTGAAAAAACTTTGGCCGCATTGCAAGGCCCTTACATAATATCATCAAGAAAGACAGTTTTTGTTGGACACGTAAGCATACACAATCATTTCAGGATTTGAAACAAGCCCTTATCTCTGTCCCACTGCTGGCCCTACCAGATTTCTCTGCACCATTTGTCTTTGAGACTGATGCTTCTAGCACTGGATTGGGAGCAGTTATCATGCAACACAGCCAACCTATTGCTTACTATAGCTTTGTGCTTTGCCCAAAGAATGTTGTACCATGTACCTATGAAAAGGAAGCACTGGCAATTATGGAAGCACTGAAAAGATGGAGGCGTCATTTCCTTGGCAATGATCTGATCATCAGGACAGACCACCAGAACTTGCAATTTATGACTGATCAGAAAGTTTCCACAAGTATTCAACACAATTAATGTTGGATTGTTGGAATTTAATTTTCACTTGGAATATAAAAAGGGAAAGAAAACATAGTTGCTGATGCACTTTCTAGAGGACACTCTTGTTTAGCAATTTCCTTAGCAACTCCTCAGTGGATTTCTGAAGTTAAAAACTCTCATAAGGAGGATCCACATTGCCAAAAATTGTTGGAACAATTGTTACTCACAAGTTCCCACTCTGTCCAAAGAAACTCTCTTCGGGATTAAATTTATCAGACATAATGGGAAAATTTATGTGTGCAGAGACAATGAGCTAAGAAAGAAATTAATACATTCCTTGCATTCATCTGCAATTGGGGGGGCATTCAGGCATGAAATCTTCCTACAACAGACTCAAATAACGTGTTTTACTGGCCTGGAATGAAAAGGGATTTGGACAACTTTGTTTTACTCTGCCCTATCTGTCAGAAGAACAAAGGTGAGAACTGCCCATACCCTGGTTTTCTAGTCTCCCTCCACATCCCTGACATGGCTTGGACACATGTGAGCATGGATTTTATAGAGGGGTTACCCAAGTCAAATGGCCATGAAGTAATCTTTGTAGTAGTCGATCGGCTCTCAAAGTTTGCTCACTTCATCCCTTATCACACCGCTATATAGTCCAAACTATTGCCCGAGCCTTTATTGATAATGTTCTGAAACTACATGGGCCTCCTCTTTCTATTGTTTCTGATAGAGACAACATATTTACGAGTAATGTGGCAAGACTTCTTCACTTCCATGGGAATTGAACTTCGTTACAGTTTAGCTTACCACCCTCAGTCGGATGGACAAACTGAACATGTGAATCAGTGTATTGAGAATTATTTACGCTGTATGACTTCTCTAGATCCAAGGAAATTGGGCCTTTACCTATCCATGGTTGAATATTGGTACAATACGTCGTTTCACTTCTCCTTGCAAAAATATCCCTTTGAGGCTCTTTATTGCTATCCACCTCCAGACCTGCAACTCCATGTGGCCCTGGCAACAAAGAACAGTGGGGATGCTGACTTTCTGATCGACAGAACAACTATGTGGCTGCAACTGAAAACCAATCTGGCAAATGCTCAAGCTCGCATGAAGAAATATGTTGATCTCAAGAGAGTGGAGAGACAATTGAATGTGGGATATATTGTGTATCTTAAGATGCATCCCTACAGACTCAATGCATTTGGAGCTTGCTCTCACATCAAGCTGCAGGGCAAGTATTATGGCCCTTTCCGTGTGATTTCCAAAGTGGGAAATGTGGCCTACAAACTCCTGCTTCCCCAGATGTTGCCATTCATCCGGTCTTCCATGTCATCCAACTTAAGAAGCACTTGGGTCCCATGGAAGTTCCCTGTGCTGATCTCCCTTTTATCGGTCGAGATGGTCGGATACACATGGAACCAAGTTTGGTCCTCGAAACTCGACAAATTCCTCGCAACAACTTGGTTGTGGTTAAGTGGCTCGTGTAGTGGGAAAATTTACCACCTGAAGATGCATCGTGGGAAGATGCGGATTTCATGAAGAAAACGTCCACGACCTTCTTCAAGCAAACGGCTGACCGATGGTTCAATCGTCCAGCTCCTCGAGGGCAAGTTCGTTTTCAAGAGGGAGTATTGTCAGCATCTTCACTTAAGTGTGTAGCTTTGTTCAGTTAACAGACGACCAAGATGGATGGTTGGGAGGAGATCTGATGGCTCGCTACGCTCATCGTTGCACCGAACCACTTTTTACCTTTCCTATAGCTTTTCAATTGCTGCTACTATTTACCGTCACCTACTGTCAACTGAGCTATATAAGCCAACGTCCTCGGTTGTAAGGATAGGCAAGGCACGGTGGAGGGAAGGGATGCATGATAGAAGAGCACCTATCGACGAGCTTAGATGTGGGCTCTGGCCATGGCGAGGCTGCAAAGAGCACGTGTGTGAGCTCTGTTGCGGGTCTGGGCCATGCGCAGCGGCTGCCGCAACTACAAGGTTGGACGCGGATGCGAGCTCGAGCTCGAGCTCGGGCTTGGCTGATGCTGAGATCCGAGGGTTGGTTGATTGACTAGGTTGTGCTGATACTAGGTAACGACTAGATTATTTTGGAGTGTTAAAAGTTCTTGCATCCTTTGATTTAATTAGTCAACAAAACAAACCATCTGCTTTCTGTGTGTTGCTTGCAGTAGTACCAATTTATCATGCTTGATTTTAGTGGAGAATTTGTTGCATGAAGAGAGCGTATGAGTCCATGATATTTTTCCATACAGAGTGATGTAAACAGTTTCTGTGCGTTCCTTGTGGAATTTGTTAGTGAAGGAGAGTTGGGTGTGCTAAAACATTATTGAATGAGTAAATTCAATCAATCATTCAATAATATTTGTCATGGTATCTACGGTTCATCCTTCAGCGAAAAAATAGTTCCACGATTTTTCTATTGATTTTTTCGTGTTTTTTAGTGAAAAAAATAGTTCGTCGAAATATATTAACATGGGATTTTGTTTTGAAGATCTCGACACGAGGAATCAAACGATGAAAACGGTTAGAAATTTGAATGCACGATTTAAGAGATAAAATGTTTACAAAAAAGAATCCACAAAGAGAGGAAAACTACGAGGCTGCCACTTGTCAGCCCGTGAGGAGGTCGCAATGACCTTTGAAAGGGATACCCCTTAACTAGTGATTTGATGCTTGTTGTGTTCGCTTCTTCCTTCTTTTTGGTTTATTCTATTTCCTCACCATTTTTATTTTGTCTGCTTTTCTTCATTTTTTGCGCTGGTTTTCACTGCATTTTGTTTTATTTTTATTTTGTTTTATTTTTTCTTTCTGGTTTTCGTTGTATTGTTTGCTTTTCTTTCTTCATTGTTATTTGTTTTTTTTTTTCTTGGTTTCCACTATTTCATTCTTTTGCATTGATTTCTTTGCTTTTCATTGTTTTTCATTTTTTATTTTTATTGGGCTTCTTCGTTTTTTTTGTTTTTTTGTTGACTTTTATCGGCTTATTGTTTATTCAACACATGTCAACTTTTTCCAATACACATTCAATATTTTTCGTATTCATCAAAAATATGTTTTATATACATGTTTAATATTTTAAAAATACATGATTAACATGTTTTTAAACTCATTTTTATGTCTACCTTTTCAATACACATTTTACATTTTATATATATATATAATAGTATATATTTAGTATTGATTAATATTTTTCAAATACAATATTAAAAAAAATTGAATACATGGTCAACATTTTCCACTACACGGCGAGCATTTTTTTAATGTCAGTAGTTTTATTTTCACACATAATACCCATTTTTTGTATACATCAGGAACTTTTTTATATACATGTTAAAATAGTTTAATTATGTAAATGACTTTTTTTCTATATCTACCTTTATTTACTGTACATTATATATTTTTGCATGCATAAGGAATATTTTTCTATATATGTTTACATTTTTGAAATACATGATCAATATTTTTTAATAAAGATTCTATATATTTTGTATATATTTTTCATATACATGATAAATATTTTTCTGTACACAATTAACATTTTCGAAAGCTTGATTGATATTTTCAAATACTTGATTAACATTTTATTAAATACATGATCAGCTTTTTTGATACACATGTATATTACACACACACACACACACACACACACACACACACACACACACACACACACACATATTAATATACATAAGAAACATTTTCTCTGTACAGATTTTATAATTTTCGAATGCATGGTTAACAATTTAAAACGTTTTATGTTTTTTTCTTAATATACAAATTTAGAACATTTGAAAGTAAAAAAGAACGAAAAGATAAAAGCGAGAAAATAAAAATAAATAAAAAAGAGGCAGTGGCCTATGGCCACCTAGCGCAGGTCCAGCCCATATTGGGAAGTGCCTGACGCGAGCATACGCTAGGTCTCGCTATAAACGAGACATAGGACTACCCTCTGTATATTGCTTCCCTGGTTGGAACCATACAACCCAAAAAAATGGTCGGCAGCTGGCGCTCTCACTGGGTGCAACTGCATTTTCTTACCATTTTCTTATTTTATTTTCTTTTAATCTATTTTAAAAATTGTACAAATATTCAAAAAATATGATGCTTGTTTTTTTAACAAGTATTCGTTTTTATTACAAATTTAAGAGATTGGTTCGTGCAACTTTGTGAATTGTTTTGATTTTTTTTATAAAATACATATGTTTCTAAAACATTTACTTTAATTTTCCAAAACAATTGTTTTTGCAGTGTTAAAAAGGTTTGTATAACTTTTAAAATAAATAGATAGCATTTAAACATACATATTTTTTTTTCAAAAATATGTGTTTATAAAAGTGTTAATGATGTATTTGAAAGTGGTAAACGTGTATACAAAATTGTTTCATCTGAATAGATAAAACGTACAACGTGCATGCAAAACATAGACAACAAAACGTATATTTGAACAAAAACGTTAATCATGTAGTTGAACAATGTTAAACGTGTACATGCCAAATGCATCTTATGTATACAGAAAATATACAATCTTTCTGCAAAAAGTACATCTCAAAACATATTTCTGAAAGAAAATGTTAATCATGTATTTGAAAAATGCTAAAAGTCTATAAGGAAAAGTTCTTATCCATACCAAAAAAGTACAATATGTATGAAATAAAAGTAGACATGAAAACAAACATTCGAGAAATGTTACACGCGTATAAAATAATGTTCCTAGAGAAAGGTGTGATAGCTCCCGGGTGCCTAGGCACCCTCTATGAACAGTAAAATCAAAAAAAATAGAAAACAAAATCAAAAAAATCTGAAACTTTGCAGCATCAAAGATGAACAAAGTTTGTAGGTTCTTGCAAGTTTTCATGCCAAAATATCATGTAGAGAAAGGTGTACAAACGAGTTTCAAATTTCAGTGCTAAAAGTGCTCAAAACTTCAAGCACTGAAATCTTTTTCGTGTGTAGAGCTCCTCGAATAGTTTTTTGGCATGAAAACTTGCAAACACCTACAAATTGTGATCATATTTGATGCTGCAAAGTTTCAGATTTTTTTGATTTTGTTTTCTATTTTTTTGATTTTACTGTTCATAGAGGGTGCCTAGGCACCCGGGAGCTGAAAATCCACTCTCAATGTTCCTACCATATACGAAAAGTAGACCTAATTTTTTTTACTTTTAAACAACAAAATGTATGAAAAAGTAGACCACAAAACATATATTAAAAGAAATATTAAACATATAGTTCGCGTATAAAAAATGTACAATATGTATGAAATAAAAGTAGACATCAAAACAAACATTTGAGAAATGTTACATGAGTATAAAATAATGTTCCTACCATATACGAAAAGTAGACCTAAAAAATATTTATTTTTAAACAACGAAATGTATGAAATAAGTAGACCGCAAAACATATATTTAAGAAAAATATTAAACATAAAATTCGCGTACGTTCAAAGAGCAAAAAACCCAAAAGAGCTAGGAATCGAACCTTGTATTCCCTGGTTCACTGCGCAATGTGGTACAACCACGCCACGAGAACTTGATGCGTAAAGATCCATTTTTATCCTCTTATTGTATTTTCTTTCCTTTTTTCTTTTTTCGTTTTTTCTTTCTGTTTTCGTTTTTCTGTTTGCTGTTTCCTTTTTCCTTCTTCCTCGTTCGATATGTTTTTTTTGAAATTTGCCCACATTTTATAAAAATTGATGAACTTTTTATCAAATTGGATGCATTTTTTTCTAATTCAATTATTTTATTTAAAATATTGATGAACTTTTTTCAAATTTGATAAAATTTTTGTTTCAGATTTTATGAACTTTTTTCAAGATTGATGATTTTTTTCTTCAAATTTGTAATTTTTTTTTAAAATTTGATGGACTTTTTTTCAAACTCGATAAACTTTCTTGTCAAGGTCGATGACATATTTCAAAACCGATGATTTTTTTTTCGAAAATTTTGAACATTGTAAACTTTTTCATATTTTTTTTCCAAAATTAGTGTATTTTTTTAAGATTGTGAACTTTTCTACAAAAATGCTGAACTATTTCTCAAAATAGATGAACTTCTTTTACGTTTGTGAACTTTTGTCTAAAAATCGACGAACTATTTTAAATTCACATCTTTTTTTAAAAAAATAAAAAATCTAAGTGATAAATAAATAGCGAGCCATACTTGTTCTTATGTGGTTAGCGCTATTAAATTCACAAGTGTTTAATGGCCGTGGTTGTTAGCTATACTCGAAGAAGGATGTGGCGATGCGAGTTCGATTCCTGGAGATGTCATTTTTTCTTTGCGTCTTTCTGGCGATTTTTGTTCGCTGCGCTTTGCCTTCACGGGCCGGCCCAACAAGGCGCTGCAGCGGGTGCCAACAACCTGTCCGTGCGCTTAAGGCGCCGAAAAGGAGCTGTTGTTGTGGCAAGAAGGAGCACCTATAGCTGACAGTTTTGGGAGGGTTTTAGGGCTATTTGATCCCTCCTATTGCGATCGGACGGCTTTGGACAGAGGATGTTTAGGCTGGTTTTAGTTGGGCTATGCTTGCGTGCTAGGATATTTGAAGGTTTAGATAGCAAACGAACTCCGTTTGGGATGAAATTTGAAACGTACACTCACTAGACAATTATGAGACCACACAAATCACTCCAACTATATGAGCGACTCTTTGGCATATATTTAGAAAATATCTCCATTTGTTTAATAAACTGAGAGATTGCACACGGGGTGATAACTAGGCTTATGCAAACATCGCGAAATAATTTAGATACCTCCCAAAATCCTAATGAGGACGTGTACGATGGTTCAGGGTTAAGTCTCAATCCAAAACGACGCAAGAGAGAAAGGGTTTATTCATTCACCATTTATCAAATGGCAAAAAAAATCAAATTAAACATTTTAACTAATTAAATCAGTTTTAATTTGGGAAAAGTTTCAGGAGGTTACACGTGCGCTCTAAAGCAATGTGGGAGAGCCTCTTGATGGAGCAGGCGCACGAGTTAGCTGGCCTTGCTGTTGGGGAACGTTGCATGGAAAACATTTTTTCCAACGCACACGCAAGATCTATCCATGGAGATGCATAGCTACGAGAGGGAGAGTGTGTCTGCATACCCTTGTAGATCGCTAAGCGAAAGCGTTAAGAATGCGGTTGATGTAGTCATACGTCTTCACGATCCAATCGCGATCCGTCCTGATCTAGCGCCGAACGAACGGCACCTCCGTGTTCAGCACACGTGCGGCTCGATGACGTCTCCGCCTCCTCGATCCAGCGAGCGAGGGCGGAGTGGTAGATGAGTTCTTCGGTAGGACAACGGCATGGTGGTGGTGGTGGTGATGGAGCAATCTGAGTAGGGCTTCGCCAAGCGCTACCGTAGATGCGATCGGAGGAGAAAACGGGATAGAGAGAGAGAGGGAGGGCTGCGCCTATGGCTAGGGTGCGGCTGCCTCCCTCTTCTCCTTTTTATATAGGGGCAAGGGGGAGGCCATCCGCCCTAGGGTTTCCCCTAGGGGTGGTGGCGGCGCCCTAGGGGGCTGCCTTGGCCCCCAAGGCAAGGGGGGCGGCGACCACCCTAGGGTTTCCCACCCTTGGCGGCATGGGCCTTTGGGAGGTGGGGGTGCCCAACCCACCAAGGGCTGGTGCACCTCCCCTCTCAGCCCATGGGGCCCTCCGGGGGCAGGTTGATCTCCCCGGTGGACCCCCGGAACCCCTTCCGGCATTCCCGACCAAAACCGGCAAGTCCCGAAACTATTCCGGAACTCGAATACCAACTTCCCATATATGAATCTTTACCTCCGGACCGTTCCGGTGCTCCTCGTCACATTCGGGATCTAATCTGGGACTCCGAACAACATTCGGTCACCAATAAACACAACTCAATAATACCATATCGTCATCGTACGTTAAGCGTGCGGACCCTACGGGTTCGAGAATCATGTAGACATGACCGAGACATCTCTCCAGTCAATAACCAATAGCGGGACCTGGATGCCCATATTGGTCCCTACATATTCCACGAACATCTTTACCGCTCGAACCACGATGTAGGATTCAGCCAATCTCGTATGCAGTTCCCTTTGTCCATTGGTATGTTACTTGCCCGAGATTCGATCGTCGGTATCTCCATACCTAGTTCAATATCGTTACCGGCAAGTCTCTTTACTCGTTCCGTAATACAAGATCCCGTGACTAACACCTTAGTCACATTGCTTGCAAGCTTCTTATGATGTTGTATTACCGAGAGGGCCCAGAGTTACCTCTTTGTCCTACGGAGTGACAAATCCCAGTCTCGATACATGCCAACCCAAAAGACACCCTCGGAGATACCTGTAGAGTAGCTTTATGATCACCCAGTTATGAAGTGACGTTTGATACACACAAGGCATTCCTCCGGTGTCAAAGAGTTGCATGATCTCATGGTCTTAGGAACAGATACTTGACATGAAGAAAGCAGTAGCAATAAACTTAGTGATACGATCAAATGATATGCTTACCGTTGAGTCTTGTCCATCACATCATTCTCCTAATGATGTGATCCCATTATCAAATGAAAACTCATGTCTATGGCTAGGAAACCTTAACCCTCTTTGATAAACGAGCTAGTCTATTAGTGGCTCACTAGGGACACAATGTTTTTATGTATCCACACATGTATCTGAGTTTCCGGTCAATACAATTATAGCATGGATAATAAACCATTATCATGAACAAGGAAATATGATAATAACCACTTTATTACTATCTCTAGGGCATAGTTCCAACAGTCTCCCACTTGCACTAGAGCCAATAATCTAGTTTTACATTGTAATGAATCTAACACCATGGAGTTCTGGTGCTGATCATGTTTTGCTCGTGAGAGAGGTTTAGTCAAAGGGTTTGCAACATTCAGATCCGTATGTACTTTGCAAATGTTTATCCCTCCTCCTTGATGTAATCATGGATGGAATTGAAGCGGCATTTTATATGTCTGGTCCTCTTGTGAAACCTGGGCTCCTTGGCCAGAGCAATGGAACCAGTGTTGTCACAAAAGAGAGTCATATCCATTGCACTGGGCACAACTCCAAGATCCGTCATGAATTGCTTCATCCAGACTCCTTCCTTTGCTACTTTTGAAGTAGCTATGTACTCAGCTTCACATGTAGAATCTGCTACCACGCTTTGCTTGGAACTACACTAGCCGACTTCTCCACCATTCAGAATAAATACGTATCCGGTTGGAGACTTAGAGTCATCCGGATCTGTGTCAAAGCTAGCATCGACGTAACCCTTTAGGACAAGCTCTTGATCACCTCCATAAACGAGAAACATTTCCTTACTCCTCTTTAGGTACTTCAGGATATTTTTTATCGTTGTCCAATGTTCCACTCCTGGATCACTTTGAAACCTTCCGGCCATACTTATGGCAAGGCGCACATCCGGTTTGGGCACAATATTGCATACATGATAGAGCCTATGGCTGAGGCATAGGGGACGACACTCATCTTTTCTCTATCTTCTGTAGTTGCTGGGCATTCAGTCTTACTCAACTTCACACCTTGTAAGACAGGAAAGAACCCTTTCTTGGACTGATCCATTTTGAACTTCTTCAAAACCTTATCAAGGTATGTGCTTTGTGGAAGTCCTATTAAGCGTCTCGATCTATCTCTATAGATCTTGATGCCTAATATGTAAGCAGCTTCTCCGAGACCTTTCATTGAAAAACTCTTGTTCAAATATATCATCATGATTTCCAAAAGTTCTATATTGTTTCCAATTAGCAATATGTCATCCACATATAATAGTAGAAACGCTATAGAGCTCCCACTCACTTTCTTGTAAATACAAGCTTCTCCATAAACTTGTATGAACCCAAACACTTTGATCACCTCATCAAAGTGAAGATTCCAACTCCGAGATGCTTGCACCAGTCCATAAATGGATCGTTGGAGCTTGCATACTTTGTCAGCATTTTTAGGATCGACAAAACCTTCTGGTTGCATCATATACAACTCTTCCTTAAGTAAACCATTTAAGAACGCTGACTTGACATCCATGTGCCAGATTTCATAATCGAAAAATGTAGCTACTGCTAACATAATCCTAACGGACTTAAGCATCGCTGTGGGTGAGAAAGTCTCATCATAGTCAACTCCTTGAACTTGTGAAAACCCTTTTGCAACAAGTCGTGCTTTATAGACGGTGACATTACCGTCCGCGTCCATCTTTTTCTTAAAGATCCATTTGTTCTGAATGGCCTTACGATCATCATGTAAATCCTCTGAAGTCCATACTTTGTTTTCATACATGGATCGTATCTCGGATTTCATGGCCTCTAGCCATTTGTCGGAATCCGGGCCCACCATCGCTTCTCCATAGCTCGTAGGTTCACCGTTGTCCAACAACACGACCTCCAAGACAGGATTACCATACCACTCAGGGGCAGTACGTGTCCTTGTCGACCTACGAGGTTCGGTAGTGACTTGATCCGAAGCTTCATGATCATCATCATTAGCTTCCTCTTCAATTGGTGTAGGGGTCACAGAAACATCTCTCTGTGTCGTGCCACTTTCTAATTGAAGTGACGGTTCAATAACCAAATCAAGTTCTACCTTCCTCCCACTCAATTCTTTCGAGAGAAACTCCTTCTCTAGAAAGGATCCATTCTTGGCAACAAAGACCTTTCCTTCGGATCTGAGATAGAAGGTATACTCAATTGTTTCCTTAGGGTATCCTATGAAGACGCACTTCTCCGCTTTGGGTTCAAGCTTATCAGGTTGAAGCCTTTTGACATAAGCGTCACAGCCCCAAACTTTAAGAATCGACAACTTAGGTTTCTTGCCAAACCATAATTCATACGGCCTCGTCTCAACGGACTTAGATGGTGCCCTATTTAAAGTGAATGCACTTGTCTCTAATGCATAACCCCAAAATGATAGTGGCAAATCAGTAAGAGACATCATAGATCGCACCATATCCAATAGAGTACGATTATGACGCCCGAACAGACCATTACGCTATGGTGTTCCAGGTGGCGTGAGCTGTGAAACAATTCCACATTGTCTTAAATGCATACCAAACTCATAACTCAGATATTCTCCACCACGATCAGATCATAGAAACTTTATCTTCTTGTTACGATGATTCTCAACTTCACTCTGAAATTGCTTGTGCTTTTCAAACGTTTTAGACTTGTGTTTCATTAAGTAAATATACCCATATCTACTTAAATCATCAGTGAAGGTAAGAAAATAATGATATCCCCCGCGCGCTTCAACACTCATTGGACCGCACACATCAGTATGTATGATTTACAACAAGTCACTTGCCCGCTCCATTGTTCCGGAAAACGGGG
Organism: Elymus sibiricus; assembly: GCA_039707655.1. Classification (NCBI taxonomy): domain Eukaryota; kingdom Viridiplantae; phylum Streptophyta; class Magnoliopsida; order Poales; family Poaceae; genus Elymus; species Elymus sibiricus. Next base: position 389,821,783 of record CM077669.1, on the reverse strand, counting down.
TTTTCGTCATCTTGCCCATGAGGCATGGCTCTCATGTATTAAGCGATGCAAAATCGAGTGATTCCAAAAGCCCATCAGCATGGAGTTTTTTCATGAACTTTACACCAATATGACCTAAGCGGCAGTGCCACAAGAAAGTGGTACTATCATTATTAACTTTGCATCTTTTAGCATCAATGTCATGAACATGTGTATCACTACGATCGAGATTCAACAAGAATAAACCATTCACATTATATACATGACCATAAAAGATATTACTCATATAAATAGAACAACCATTATTCTATGATTTAAATGAATAACCGTCTCGCAATAAATAAGATCCTGATATAATGTTCATGCTCAACGCAGGCACCAAATAACAATTATTTAGGTTTAAGACTAATCTCGATGGTAATCGAAGAGCGAGCGTGCCGAGGGCGATCACATCAACCTTGGAACCATTTCCGACGCGCATCATCACCTCGTCCTTTGCCAGCCTACATTTATTCCATAGTTCCTGCTTCAAGTTACAAATATGAGCAACCGAATCGGTATCAAATACCCACGCACTAGTACGAGAGCTAGTAAGGTACTCATCAATAACATGTATATCAAATAAGTTGTCAGCCTTCTTATCAGCCATGTACATGGGGCAATTCCGCTTCCAGTGGCTAGTCCCCTTGCAGTAGAAGCACTTAGTCTCAGGCTTGGGTCCAACCTTGGGTTTCTTCACGGGAGCGGCAAGTTTCTTGCCATTCTTCTTAAAGTTTCCCTTCTTTCCCTTGCCTTTCTTGAAACTAGTGGTTTTCTTAACCATCAACACTTGATGCTCCTTCTTAATTTCTACTTCTACGACTTTCAGCATCACGAATAGCTCATAGATCGACTTGTTCATACCTTGCATATTATAGTTCATCACAAAGCCCTTATATCTAGGTGGCAGTGACTGGAGAACTCTCTCAGTAATCGTCTCAGGCGGAAGCTCAACTCCCAACTGATTCAAGCAGTTGTAGTACCCAAACATTCTGAGTATATGCTCACTAACAGAACTATTCTCCTCCATCTCGCAGGAAAAGAACTTATCGAAGGTCTCATACCTCTCAATACAGGCATTAACTTGAAATACTAATTTCAGCTCCTGGAACATCTCATATGGTCCATGGCGTTCAAAACACTTTTGAAGTCCCAACTCTAAGCTGTACAACATGGCGCACTGAACTATTGAGTAGTCATCAGAACGTGTCTGTCAGACGTTCACAACATCTGCAGATGACACTGGAGGGGGTGGCGCACCGAGCGGTGCATCAAGGACATAAGCCTTCTGTGTAGACGTGAGGATAATCCTTAGATTACGGACCCAGTCCGCATAGTTGCTTCCATCATCTTTCAACTTAGCTTTGTCTAGGAACGCATTAAAATTCGAGGGAACTACTGCACGAGCCATTGATCTACAACATAATTTGCAAAGACAACTTTAGACTATGTTCATGATAATTAGTTCAATTAATCAAAATTACTAATGAACTCCCAATCAAATCAACACCCCTCAGGTTATTTAAGTATTACATGATCCAAATCCACCAACCCAAGTCCGATCATCACGTGAGATGAGGTGGTTTCAATGGTGAACATCTCCATGTTGATCATATCTACTATATGACTCATGTTCGACCTTTCGGACTCCGTGTTCCAAGGCCATGTCTATACATGCTAGGCTCATCAAGTTTAACCCAAGTATTTTGCATGTGCAAAACTGGCTTACACCCGTTGTATGCGAACGAAGAGTCTATCACACCCGATCATCACGAGGTGCTTCGAAACAACGAACTTTCGCAACGGTGCATACTTGGGGAGAACACAATTTTATCTTGCAATTTAAGTGAGGGGTCATCTTATAATGCTACCATCATCCTAAGCAAAACAAGATGCATAACAAGATAAACATCACATGCAAATCAAAATAAGTGACATGATATGGCCATCATCATCTTGTGCTTTTGATCTCCATCTTCAAAGCACCAGCATGATCTCCATGGTCACCGGCATGACACCATGACCTCCATCATCATGATCTCCGTCATCGTGTCTTCATGTGGTTGTCTCGCCAATTATTGCTTCTACAACTATTGCTAACGCATAGCGATAAAGTAAAGCAATCACATGGCGTTTAATGATTGACACGCAAGTCATGAAGACAACCCTATGGCTCCTGTCGGTTGCCGTACTCATCGACATGCAAGTCGTGATAACTATACAAAACATGATCATCTCATACATCACATATATCAAATCACGTCTTGGCCATATCACATCACAACATACCCTACAAAAACTAGTTAGACGTCCTCTACTTTGTTGTTACAAGTTTTACATGGATGCTATGGGCAACTAGCAAGAACCTTTCTTACCTACGCAAAGCCACAACGGTGATAACCAAGTTGCCCTTTAACCTTCTACAAGGACCGCCTTCATCGAATCCGATTCAACTAAAGTGGGAGAGACAGACACCCACCAGCCACCTTTATGCAAAACAAGTTGCATGTCAATCGCTGGAACCGCTTTCTTGTGCGAGGACAAGTAAGGTTGGTTCGAGCCGCTTCATCCCACAATACCACCAAATCAAAATAAGACTAAGGAGGTAAGCAATCTAAACATCAACGCCCACAAACACTTTGTGTTCTACTCGTGCATATCATCTACGCATAGACCTAGCTCTGATACCACTGTTGGGGAACGTTGCATGGAAAACAAAAAAAATTCCTACGCACATGCAGGATCTATCCATGGAGATGCATAGCTACGAGGGTTACCTTGTAGATCACTAAGAAGAAGCGTTAAAAACGCGGTTGATGTAGTCGTACATCTTCATGATTCAATCGTGATCTGTCCCGATCTAGTGCCGAACGGGCGTCACCTCCGCATTCAGCACACGTGCAGCTCGATGACGTCGCCGCCTCCTCAATCCAGCGAGCGAGGGCAGAGTGTTAGATGAGTTCTCCGGCAGCACAACGGCGTGGTGGCGGTGGTGATGTAGCAATCTCAGCAGGACTTTGCCAAGCGCTACCGTAGATGCGATCGTAGGAGAAAACAGGATAGAGAGAGAGGGAGGGCTGCGCCTATGACTTGGGTGGGGCTGCCCTCCCTCTCCTCCTCTTTATATAGGGGCAAGGGGGGAGGCTGGCCACCCTAGGGTTTCCCCTAGGGGGGGGGTGGCGGCGTCCTAGGGGGCTGCCTAGGCCCCCAAGGCAAGGGGGGCGGCGGCCACCCTAGGGTTTCCAACCGTTGGCCGCATGGGCCTTTGGGAGGTGGGGGTGCCCAGCCCACCAGGGGCTGGTGCGCCTCCCCTCTCAGCCCATGGGGCCCTCCGGGGCAGGTGGATCTCCCCGGTGGACCCCCGGAACACCTTCCGACATTCCCGACCAGAACCGGCATGTCCCGAAACTATTCCGGAACCCGAATACCAACTTCCCATATATGAATATTTACCTCCGGACCATTCCGGAGCTCCTCGTCACGTACGGGATCTCATACGGGACTCCGAACAACATTCGGTCACCAACATATATACATAACTCAATAATACCATACCATCATCGAACGTTAAGCATGCGGACCCTACGGGTTCGAGAATCATGTAGACATGACCGAGACATATATATGGTTAATAACCAATAGCGGGACCTGGATGCCCATATTGGTTCCTACATATTCCACGAAGATGTTTATCGGTCGAACCACGATGTCAAGGATTTAGTCAATCCCGTATGCAGCTCCCTTTGTCCATCGGTATGTTACTTGCCCGAGATTTGATCGTTGGTATCTCCATACCTAGTTCAATCTTGTTACTGGCAAGTCTCTTTACTCATTCCGTAATACAAGATCCCATGACTAACCCCTTAGTCACATTGCTTGCAAGCTTCTTGTGATGTTGTATTACCGAGAGGGCCCAGAGATACCTCTCCGTCCTACGGAGTGACAAATCCTACTCTTGATCCATGCCAACCCAACAGACACCCTCGGAGATACCTATCGAGTAGTTTTATGATCACCCAGTTACGAAGTGACATTTTATACACACAAGGCATTCCTTCGGTGTCAGGGAGTTGCATGATCTAATGGTCTTAGGAATAGATACTTGACATGAAGAAAAGCAATAGCAATAAACTTAGTGATACGATCAAATGCTATGCTTACGGTTGGGTCTTGTCCATCACATCATTCTCCTAATGATGTGATCCCGTTATAAAATGACAACTCATGTCTATGGATAGGAAACCTTAACCATCTTTGATCAACAAGCTAGTCTAGTAGAGGCTCACTAGGGACATAGTGTTGTTTATGTATCCACACATGTATCTGAGTTTTTGGTCAATACAATTATAGCATGGATAATAAACGATTATCATGAACAAGGAAATATGATAATAACCACTTTATTATTGCCTCTAGGGCATATTTCCAACACTTGCGGCCCACAGGCAGGCTGTAGGATCGCAAGTAGGCCTAGAGGGGGGGAGGGTGATTAGACTACTTGACCAAATAAAACCAAGCATTTTCCCAATTTCAGTTTTTGGCGAGTTTTAGCGATTCACACAAGTAAAGTAACACCCTACACATGCAAGTCTAGATAGTGGGCAACGGAAAGTAATGACTTTGTATATGAACGTAAAGGAGGGATTGGAGAAATCAAATGCAATGAAGACACTATGATTTTTGGCTTAGTTCCGATAGGTGGTGTTATCGTACGTCCATGTTGATGGAGACTTCAACCCACTGAGGGTAACGGTTGCGCGAGTCCACAGAGGGCTCCATCCATGAAGGGTCTGCGAAGAAGTAACCTTGTCTATGCCATGATGGCTTACGCCCATGAAGAACTAGTGTTGGGGGGATGACCCCCTAGGTAGGCTCAAGGACACTTGTCAAAATTTTGAAACATCGAGGCGGCCAACGCCACTCATTCCGTCTGGCCCTCCGTCCGGCTCCCCCACTTCGGACCGGCTGGGCATGGTGCCATGCTGCGGGCCGGCTAGGCGTGAGACGGCATCCGACGGAGTCAGCACCCGTCCCATCCTTTCATACGACAAGACTTCACCCACGCTAGCGAGGTGCGACAATAGTGCATGCAGTACCGCTGACCGGGGAGAGTGTGGCAACAGACACAGCCGTACCGCTGACTGGGGCGGACGACGACCAGGCGACACAACACTATGGTTGCATAGCCAACCATTCCATGACGCGGTGTGATGTCTACTATGCAACTTTATTTTTGTAGACTCTTGTTGGGCCTCCAAGCGCAGAGTTTTGTAGGACAGTAGCAATTTTCCCTCAAGTGGATGACCTAAGGTTTATCAATCCCTGGGAGGTGTAGGATGAAGATGGTCTCTCTCAAACAACCCTGCAATCAAATACAAGAAATCTCTTGTGTCCCCAACACACTCAATACAATGGCAAATTGTATAGGTGCACTAGTTCGGCGAAGAGATGGTGATACAAGTGCAATATGGATGGTAGATATAGGTTTTTGTAATCTGAAAATATAAAAATAGCAAGGTAGCAAGTAAAAAAAGTGAGCACAAACGGTATTGCAATGCTTGAAAACAAGGCCTAGGGTCCGTACTTTCGCTAGTGCAATCTCTCAACAATGCTAATATAATTGGATCACATAACCATCCCTCAACGTGCAACGAAGAATCACTCCAAAGTTCTTATCTAGCGGAGAACATAAGAAGAAATTGTTTGTAGGGTACGAAACCACCTTAAAGTTATCCTTTCGATCGATCTATCCAAGAGTTCGTACTAAAATAACACCAAGTTATCCTTTCCGATCAATCTATCTAGAGTTCGTACTAAAATAACACCATATGATACGCATCAACCAACTCTAATGTCACCTAGATACTCCAATGTCACCACAAGTATCCATGAGTTAATTATACGATACGCATCAAACAATTTCAGATTCATAATACTCAATCCAACACAAAGAACCTCAAAGAGTGCCCCAAGATTTCTATTGGAGAACATAGGACAAGAACGTGCATCAACCCTATGCATAGATTACCCGAATGTCACCTCGGGAATCCACAAGTTGAGTACCAAAACATACATCAAGTGAATCAATAGAACACCCCATTGTCACCACGGATATCCATATGCAAGACATATATCAAGTGTTCTCAAATCCATAAAAGTATTCAATCCGGTAACGACATCTCAAAGGGAAAGATTCAATTCATCACAACATTATAGCAAGGGAATAACATCATATGATCCAACTATATTAACAAAGCCCGTGATACATCAAGATCGTGACATCTCAAGAACATGAGAGAGAGAGATTGAACACATAGCTACTGGTACATACCCTCAGCCCCGAGGGTGGACTACTCCCTCCTCGTCATGGCCTCCGCCGGGATGATGAAGATGGCCACCGGAGATGATCTACCCTCTCCGACAGGGTATTGGAACACCTCCAGATTGGTTTTTCGTCGATACAGAGAGTTGCGGCGGTGGAACTTCTTGTCTAGGGTTATTTCTGCAGGTTTCTCAATATATAGGATTTTTGGGCGTCGGTTTCACGCGAAGTTGGGCCATGAGTGGAGCACAAGACACCAGGGTGCGCCAGTGGGGCCCGGCGCGCCCTGGTGGGTTGTTCCCACCTCGTGGCTCTTCTGGCCCTCCAACGAAGCTTCGAGTGCCTCTTTTGTTCCAAAAAAAATCGTCAAAAAGTTTTGTTGCATTTGGAGAACTTTGATTTCTGCACAAAAAACAACACCATGGTAGTTTTGCTGAAAACAACGTCAGTCCGGGTTAGTTCTAAATAAATCATGTAAAGTGCATCAAAACCATATAAAAGTATTGTAAACATAGGCAATCATGGCATGAATACTTTATAAATTATCGATACGTTGGAGACGTATCAGCATCCCCAAGCTTAATTCCTGCTCGTCCTCGAGTAGGAAAATGATAAAAGAACAAATTTATGAAGTGTGAATGCTAGCATAATATATAGGTTTGATCATTGATAATTTCAGTCAATTTTCTAGCATCATAACCAACAACTTTTTCTCATAAAAATCATCATGATAGAGTAGCAACCAATTCACATGATATGGTTCAAACAATGAATTCTCTTGAAACTTAACAACCTATGTTCTTAGTCACCAAACAATTGCAATTCAACTTATTCTCAACAAAGTCTAAGTAAGAGCTCCACATACTCGATCATCATATAGTCTTCTATGATTGCTAGTACTCAAAGCATATTTTTAGAACAAATGACATCCATCGAACACAGAGATAGATAGGGGCTTAATGTTTCGCCTCCCAACTCATTTATCATAGAGATAATTGTCAACAATAATAAGTCATGATCAAATATATTTGACTGGCCATATGAGCCTAGATCTTTCCCCACCACATGATGCTTGCCAACTAGAGAATAATTGAGGTTGAAATGAGAATGCATACTATTGACTCTTGCATAAAAGTAAATACTGAAAGGTAAAAGATAGGCCCTTCACAGAGGGACGCAGGGATTTGCAGAGGTGCCAGAGCTCAAAGCTTAAATCAGAGATAAGTATAATTTTGGGAGGTGCACCCTTCCTGTCAACGTTACGACCAAGAGTTATCAATATCTTCCATGTTAAACACATTAGCGGCGGTTCCCAAGCGGTGAAAGTAAAGGTTTACTCCCCCTCCACCAACAAAGACACTCCACGGCTAGCCGAATCCACGGGTACCGTCCATACCAACAACATTCCTGGGGAAGTTTTGTTTAATTATTTGCATTTTTTTATTTTGGGATCGGGAATCCCTATTACCGCCCCTCTCATGCAAGGATGAGTGAATAAACACTCATCATGAGAATAACCCGCTTAACATGGAAGATACTGACCGCCCCCCGTCGCTCCATGAGCGGTCCAGGCACACAAAACAGATGCTCATTTGAAATTTTAGAGGTGGCACATGCAAATTTACTTGGACCAGTAGGATAATACCGCATATAGGTAGATATAGTGAACTCTCATGGCAAGAAACTTGGTTTAAGGGTTTTTGGATGCACAAGTAGTATCTCTACTTAGTACAAATTTTTGGCTAGCAAAAGATCCTAAGCAAACACCACATGTTGGAGGATCCATAACAATATAACTTCTATGCAAATATACACAACCATAACTCATTACGTTGTCTTCCTTGTCCAACTTCAACTAATTTGCTCAAGTTTGAAAATAATTAATGGGTATTCACAATCATAGAAGATGTCCAAGATAATATATTTGTATGTGAAAGTTCTCTTCCTTATACTAATCATTCACGAATTGCTTGTACGACCAATATTGTGATTGTTAGGCTTCAAAAGATTTCACTTTCTAAACCCAGTGTGAACTTGCTACTAAGAATATAGCACATTGATAATTTTAGATTTATGATATTTCATTCATTCACAATTTACTCTTAGGATATAAGTGAAGCACAAGAGTAAACATCAAACTACTCTCAAAAGATATAAGTGAAGATCAATGAGTAGTCAAACAATTAAGTAGCTATGTGAGGACTCTCTCTCAATAAAGATTTTCAGATCTGAGTATTTTATTCAAACATCAAACTAAATAAAAATTCATTCCAAGAATAGTACATATCATGTGGACAAATAAAAATTTAGGCTCAACATAGGCTAACCGATATTTGTTTGATGAAGAGAGGTGATGCGTAGCATCCCCAAGCTTAGATGCTTGAGACTTCTTGAAATATTTACTTGGGGTGCCTTGGGCATCCCCAAGCTTGAGCTTTTGTATCTCGTTCAATCCTCTCATATCCCGGTTTCACCTAAGTCTCAAAAACTTCATCCACACAAAACTCAAAAAGAACTCGTGAGATAGGTTAGTACACATAAGAACAAATCAACACTTCATGTACTACCAAGACAAGTTGCACAATAATTTTCAAACATCATATACTGTTTACTATCGTTTCCACAATTTATATCTACCAATATAGGCTATGGAAACTATAGGATAAGTAGATAACAAAACTATGACAGCAATCTGTCCAAACAGAACAGTCTGTAGCAATTTATTAAACCAGTGCACTTATGTAACTAAAAAAATTATGAAAATTTAGGAAAGGATAAATAATTTATATGAAAATACTTTATAAAAATTTCAGAAACTTTCCACGTTCCAGTAAAATATGAAAATTCAAACACTACAACAAAAGTTTCTGTTTTTACACAGCACACATCAAACATGCAATTCAAGCATTCCTAAAGGCAATTCTTGGATTTTTTTTATTGAATAACAAGATTATAAATAACACCTAACAGAAAATAACAAAATAAAATGACGCTCCAAGCAAAACTCATATTATGTGACGAATAAAAATATAGCTCTAAGTAAGATATACCGATAGTGTCGAAGACGAAAGAGGGGATGCCTTCCGGGGCATCCCCAAGCTTAGGCGCTTGAGTATTCCATGGATATTAACTTGTGGGTTCCTTGGGCATCCCCAATATTAGGTTCTTGTCACTCCTTATTCTCCTCATATCGGTGTCTCACCCAAAACTTGAAAACTTTAATCACACAAAACTTAACGGAACTTCGTGAGAAGGGTTAGTGTAATAAAGATAAATCATTCACTTAGGTACTGTCAATACAAGATTCATAATTGTTCCCACATTATACCTACTGTATTCTATCATTCCCATAATTTATACCACTAAATATAAGCTATGGAAACACTAAAACAAGCAAACTATGCATGCAAAACAGAATCTGTCAAAAACAGAACAGTCTGTGAATATCTGTAGTATAGCCATACTTCCCTGTCTCTAAAAATTCTAAAAAAATAGGAAAACCTGAAGAATTTGTATATGAAGACTGTGTAAAAATTTCAGATCATTATAATGCTCCAGTAAAAAATGCAAATTCCTGTACTGGAGTCAAAAGTTTCTGTTTTGGTTCAGCATCAATTCTACTCATCTTGTGAGTCATCCCAAAGGGTTTACTTGGCACTTTATTGAAATAAAAGACACAAAACATGATTAATACAGTATATTAATCATGTGAACACTCAAAAACAGAAATTAAAAGTGTTGGGTTGTCTCCCAACAAGCGCTTTTCTTTAAAGCCTTTTAGCTAGGCATGATGATTTCAATGATGCTCACATAGAAATAGTATTTGAAACATGTAAGAGAGCATCATGAATCTCATGACAAGCACATTTAAGTCTAACCCACTTCCTACGCATAGGTATTTTGTGAGCAAACAATTTATGTGAACAAGAATCAACTAGCATAGGAAGGCAAAACAAGCATAACTTCAAAACTTTGAACACGTAGGGAGGAAACTTGATATTATTGCAATTCCTACAAGCATATGTTCCTCCCTCATAATAATTTTTAGTAGCATCATGAAGGAATTTCACAATATAACTATCACATAAAGCATTCTTTTCATGATATACAAGCATAGAAAATTTATTACTCTCCACATAAGCATATTTCTTCTCATTCATAATAGTGGGAGCAAACTCAACAAAATAACTATCATGAGATACTTGATCGACATAACCACATTGAATATTAAAATCATGATAACAAGTTTCATGGTTACTATCACTCTTTATAGCATACATGTCATCATCATAATCATCATAGATAGGAGGCATGCCATCATCATAATAAATTTGCTCATCAAAACTTCAGGGACAAAAAATATCATCTTCATCAAACATAGCATCCCCAAGCTTGTGGCTTTGCATATCATTAGCATCATGTATATTCAGAGAATTCATACTAGCAACATTGCAATCATTCTCATCATTCAAGGAATTCTCATCAACTATTTTTATAATTTCTTCCTCTACCAATTGAGCACAATTTTTTGAATCCTTATTTTCACGAAAGACATTATAAAGGCAAAACAAATGATGCAACCTAAACTCCATTTTTTGTACTTTTGTTATAAAACCAAACTAGAGATTAAACAAGAAACTAAAATATTAAATTGCAAGATCTAAAGGTATACCTTCAAGCAATCACCTCCCCGGCAACGGCGTCAGAAAAGAGCTTGATGTCTACTACGCAACTTTATTCTTGTAGACTCTTGTTGGGCCTCCAAGCGCAGAGTTTTGTAGGACGGTAGCAATTTTCCCTCAAGTGGATGACCTAAGGTTTATCAATCCGTGGGAGGTGTAGGATGAAGATGGTCTCTCTCAAACAACCCTGCAATCAAATACAAGAAATCTCTTGTGTCCCCAACACACCCAATACAATGACAAATTGTATAGGTGCACTAGTTCGGCGACGAGATGGTGATACAAGTGCAATATGGATGGTAGATATAGGTTTTTGTAATCTGAAAATATAAAAACAGCAAGGTAGCAAGTAACAAAAGTGAGCACAAATGGTATTTCAATGCTTGAAAACAAGGCCTAGGGTTCGTACTTTCGCTAGTGCAATCTCTCAACAATGCTAATATAATTGGATCACATAACCATCCCTCAACGTGCAACGAAGAATCACTCCAAAGTTCTTATCTGGCGGAGAACATAAGAAGAAATTGTTTGTAGGGTACGAAACCACCTTAAAGTTATCCTTTCCGATCGATCTATCCAAGAGTTCGTATTAAAATAACACAAAGTTATCCTTTCTGATCAATCTATCTAGAGTTCGTACTAAAATAACACCATATGATACGCATCAACCAACTCTAATGTCACCTAGATACTCCAATGTCACCACAAGTATCCATGAGTTAATTATACGATACGCATCAAACAATTTCAGATTCATAATACTCAATCCAACACAAAGAACCTCAAAGAGTGCCCCAAGATTTCTATCGGAGAACATAGGACAAGAACGTGCATCAACCCCTATGCATAGATTACCCCAATGTCACCTGGGGAATCCGCAAGTTGAGTACCAAAACATACATCAAGTGAATCAATAGAACACCCCATTGTCATCACGGGTATCCATATGTAAGACATATATCAAGTGTTCTCAAATCGATAAAAGTATTCAATCCGGTAACGACATCTCAAAGGGAAAGATTCAATTCGTCACAACATGATAGCAAGAGAATAACATCATATGATCCGGCTATATTAACAAAGCCCGTGATACATCAAGATCATGACATCTCAAGAACACGAGAGAGAGAGAGAGAGATTGAACACATAGCTATTGGTACATACCCTCAGCCCCGAGGGTGGATTACTCCCTCCTCGTCATGGCCTCCGCTGGGATGATGAAGATGGCCACCGGAGATGATCTACCCTCTCCGGCAGGGTACTAGAATGCCTCCAGATTGGTTTTTCATCGATACAGAGAGTTGCGGCGGCGCAACTTCTCGTGTAGGATTATTTCTGGAGGTTTCTTAATATATAGGATTTTTGGGCGTCGGTTTCACGCGAAGTTGGGCCACGAGTGGACCACAAGACACCAGGGCGCGCCAGAGGGGCCTGGCATGCCCTGGTGGGTTGTGCCCACCTCGTGGCTCTTCTGGCCCTCCAACGAAGCTTTGAGTGCCTCTTTTGTTCCCAAAACAATCGTCAAAAAGTTTCGTTGCATTTGGAGAACTTTGATTTCTGCACAAAAAACAACACCACGGTAGTTCTGCTGAAAACAGCGTCAGTCCGGGTTAGTTCTAAATAAATCATGTAAAGTGCATCAAAACCATATAAAAGTATTGTAAACATATGCAATCATGGCATGAATACTTCATAAATTATCGATACGTTGGAGACGTATCACGGTGGACGATGGGCTATAGTGATGGACAACCGGCGGGCCGTGTAGCCGGTGGGCCCCAGCAGCCGGCGGGCCCAACTACCAACCAGGGACGATGACATCAGGGCCCTGCTCTCCTCTTTCTATCCATTGTAACCTGTGAGGCCGGGCTATAAGACCTCCCAGGAGCCCCCCTAGGAGGGGGTCGGCTCATTCTACACACACACAAACACCCACACACGGGGGAGGCAAGGGGGAGAGCTAGCTCTTTCTTCCTCCTCCAGCAGACAACTCCAGGATGCACCATTGTAGCCCTTGTGATCTTCTTAGCTTGATCCGATAGGACTAGGGGTGTTACCTCCCATGGAGGGCCCCGAACTTGGGTACATTGTGTGTCTCGCACCACTTGTCCCCAATCTCTCTTTCGGCACCTACCGGTATCCGTTTGCCCCAACCACACTCGATTAGCCATCCCATGGTATCAGCCGTGAGAACACCACGACAGTTGGCGCCCACCGTGGGGCCGTCCGCGGCGTCGACCGGAGTCACATTCCGGACGAGATATTTCACTCCCTCCGGCGAGCGCATGCATCGTGCACGGTCTGGTCTGCATGCCTGCTACATCCGGCTGCGCCGAAGATGGTGCAATGCTTGGCGCGGGCGTTGCCTGCCCTGTAGGCTGCTCCGTCCTTCCCTTCGGCGAGCTGCGCGTCTTCATCGCGCTCATCCCCCCAACAACTACCCTCACTTGGGGTATGTCTTTACGAAGTAGGCGTTCTCCTTGCCCTTACAAACTCCTTGGTTCAACTCAACACAATTTGGAGGCTCCCAAGTGACACCTAACCTATCTAGGAGACACCACTCTCCAAAAGGTAATAGATGTTGTTGTTGATGACGAACTCCTTGCTCTTGTGCTTCAAAAGATAGTCTCCTCAACACTCAATCACTCTCTCATAGATTTGGCATGGGTAGTGGGAGAAGGATTGAAGTGAAAGCAACTTGGGGAGGCTAGAAATCAAGGATCAAATGGTTGGAGTGGAATCCCTTGATCTCAACACACGCGTCGTGGTTTTGTCACGGCAGATGTCCTAGTGCAAGGACTTAGGGGTGAAGCCATCGCTACGGCGGTTAACTCGAAGGGGTTGATCGGGACGAAAGACACAGGTTTACCCAGGTTCGGCCCCTCTCGAAGGAGGTAATAGCCTACGTCCTGCTTTGAGTTGTATTGATTGGGTATCGATTACAAGGGAGCGGATTTGCTTGACCTAGTACTCGATCAAAGGTTTCGTGTCCTAAGCCGCCCAGGGAACCCGCCTTTATATACACAGGTCGAGGCCCTAGGCTTACAAGAGTCCGGGCCGGGTTACATCTAGTAACCGACCTTATCTCCAACTATCCTTGCCTTGTCTGGCAAGCCGTTCCCCGGCGGCTTACGCCTCTGGGTCACACATTGCCTTCCGGCTCTGGGCCTCCTCCAGGCCCGTCTGGCAAGTCACTTCCAGGCCCTGTCTTGATCTTCCAGCCTGCTTAGGCCTCACTGCTAAGCCGCCAACTTCGTGACCCGACCCCTCCTGGGCAGGTCTCACCACGGGGTTATATCCCCAACATTAGGCCCCAGATTGATTTGAACTTGTTCACGTCAATCTTCAAGTCTTCTAATTGGCGAGCCTTACATTCTTCATAATCATTTGTCCTGAAAATAAATCTTCATGACCCGCCATGCGAGAGCGGATGACGTCATCTCTGATAGATCCAAAAAACCCGGGTGACATCACAACGGATCTCCGCATTAACTAGTCAACCCGAGAATTGAGGCGTTTTCTTGGTCAATCATCATTTTGTCTCCTCGATTCCCGCGTGAGACTGTTGCTGTTCCATCCTCCTTATAAATAGGCGCGTGGGGCCCTATCCTTTTTTCACTTTCCCCCGTCACCGCCTCTCTCTGTTTCTTCCTCCAGACGCTCGCGCAGCCGAAGCTCCTCCGCGCCGTCTGGACCTCGCCGTCGTCCTCAACAAGGCCGCTGCATCACCCTAACTGCGTCCAGATTTCGCCAGCACGCGCCCGCATCTCCTGCGCATCTCAGGTTCCATCTTGTTCCCTTTGTAGATCCGCATTAGTTCATCGGGCTTCTTTGAGTTCGCCGCCGTTCATCGGAGTTCTTGCCGTAGATGAAAAAGGAAGCACCTTTAGGCCTTCATCTGCTTAGCCAAAAACCCGCGGCGCTCCGTTTAATGCGCTTTCCATGCTCATCGTAGATCATCCCTTCTCGGGAGCTCATATACGAACTGCCTGTTCTTCCATGAACACTTTTAGGTTTAGGAAATATTTTCCTTTTGTTCCCTTCCGTAGATCTTAAAATGGTAGCTGTAATCGGTGGAAGTTGTTTGTCCACACTTAGCAGCTTTTTCGATGTTCGCTGTCAATTTGACCCGCCAGGATGCTGCCGGGTCTCCCTGGCGAGATATAATCCAGTTCATACTTGTAGCTGATGGCGGCTAATAATTTTAATAATGACCCGTCAGATAGCATCGTCATCTTCGAGTCATAGCTGTTTTGGTCATGCAGCGTTCTTAACCCGCCACATTTCCATGCTTTTCCACAGTCTTTTAACCCGCCGTCATGGCTAAAGCCACTGCTTCCTGCGATTGGGTGGGCTCTGGGGTTACCGAAGAAATGCTCAACGACTTTGTAGTCATGGGAGTTTTGCCGGCTTAGGATGTTATCCACTGGCGGGTTCCTGGCAACGAAGTCACTCCGAAACCTCAGGCTGGGGAAGTTATTGTCTTCACGGATCATCTTCTCCGTGGCTTCTCACCGCCCGGATCAAAAAATTTCCGGGACGCCCTTCACTTCTACAATCTGCATCCTCAAGACATTGGCCCCAACTCTATCACCAATTTGTGCCAGTTCCAAATTCTCTGTTGTCGGCGTTCTGGATATCGGGGTACCCAGACTTGCCTACCTGCGGCCCAGGGCATGGCCCACTTCACGGTCCGTACAGACCTACGCGGCTTCACTCAAGACAAGACCCTCGCGAGAGTCCCACCCTCGCGAGGAGGACAATTCCAAGGCTCCCGAAAAGGGGAGACCTCCCCAGAACACCTCCTGAGTGGCGGAGATCTCCATGCAACGCTCGGCCTCGGGAGGTCAAGGGTGACGCCAGTCAGGCCAGGCGGGCGCCAGTGCGCCAGAGGAGACAGTTTCCTCTTTGGTGCAAAGGGGACAAGGACGAGCGCAGGTTCCCGAGGTGCCCCGCCAAAGGTTTCCATTCCGGTGCAATGAGACCGGGCCAGCGGGCGCGGCAGGACGGACGTCATCGCCGAGCCCACCTCTGCATCTCCACCACCTACTTTGCAGGCGAAGACCACCTTTCGTCAGGATAAGATGTACCTCCTGTCCCCTTTCAAATTTGGCCGTTGTGGGATCCCTTCCCGCCATTGTGACAAGGGGGGAGGACCCGGGCCGCTATAAATAGAGGCTAGGTTGCTCCGTGGAGGGGGGATCGAAGAGGCAACACACCACCTCGAACGCACCCGCGAGGCAACTCACCACTGTACTAGTTCATCCGCGAACCTCCTCGTGAGGCAATCCACCAAAAGCAGGAGTAGGGTTTTACGCTTCGCAGCGGCCTGAACCTGGGTAAACTCTCGTGTGCTATCTTCTTCCTCGCCATCGAGCAGGGTCATGTCGTTGTGAGCTTGGAGGGGTGAAGCTGTTGGGGATCTTCGCACATGCCCCTGGGTTCAAACTTCGTAGGGTTTTGCGGAGCCCGAAATCCGACATTTGACGCGCCAGGTAGGGGGCGTGTCGGAGTCTTCCTCAAGCCTCGCTCTTTCTCCGCCTCAGCGCCCCGATGGTTGACGCTCACCGAGCCCGCGCCGAGCGCCGTGCTGCCCACGTCGCCCAGACGGCGCCCGTGGCCACACCGCCGCTCGCCGGTCCGCCTCTCCCGTGGCCAATGCCGCCACGGGCTCGGAAGCCCACGAGCAGCAGGACTCGTCATAGCCGGTCACCGCGCAGCGTGACGGCCGCACCGCTACTCCGTCGATCGTTCCAGCTACTGGGTCGTCCTCCCACGCTCGCCCCGGGCCGGCGCGTGGGTTGGGCGCACTCCTCATGGCGTGCGAGCTGCTGCGCTACCGCCCTGCCCCCAACCGCTACGACGACTGGCTCGGGCGCATTGCCGAGCTCGTCAGCGCCGCCGGCGACGCCTCGGCGCTCTCCTACTCGCTCCGGCCCCAGCCCTCTCTAGCAAGCGACGAGGCCCATGATGTGCCGCCTCCTCCTCCCCAGCGCGACGTCGACCCCGAGCCCAGGCGTGAGGCACGCCCGCGCGACCAGCCACGCGGGCCTCCGGCGAGGGTGAGAGATGAAGTAAGCTGACAGGTGGTGCCGCGGCCGCGCGTTGACGCGCGAGCACTCCCGGCGCTGCTGCATCAGCGACGCGAACGGGCATCCTTGGAGGCAGCCGCGCAGGAGCATCAAGACCGGGTCCCTCCCGAGCGCGGGGCGCCCATGGGCCCAGTGGGCTGCCGCGCCATCGCCCCGGAGCTCCATCCGGCCGTGTGGCCCTGCAAATTCAAGACTGACCTACCTCCTCGCTACGATGGCACCCCAGTTCCCGCCGAGTTCCTATAGCTCTACTCGCTGAGCTTCCAGGCGGCCGGCGGGGATGACAAGGTCATGGCAAGCTGGTTTCCCATGGCGCTCAAGGGTGGCGCGCTCTCCTGGCTCCTCAACCTCCCGGAGGGATCAATCACCTCCTAGGAAGACCTGCGCGAGCGCTTTGTCACCAACTTCCAAGGCACCCGCGACCGCGCCCTTGGAGTGGGTGACCTACATCGCGTGAAGCAACAGCCAGACGAGACCTTGCACAAGTTCATACAACGCTTCACGACTGTCCGCGTCAAGATCCCGAGGGCGTCAGATGAGGCCATCATCTCAGCATTCACCGACGGCGTCAGGGACCTCAGGATGAGGGAGGAGCTCGCTATCAACGACGACCTGAGCTCGGCTCTGGAGATGTTTAACCTGGCGAACAAGTGCGCGAAGGCGGAGGAGGGCCGCCTCTCACTCCGTGAGCTCCCTGAGGCGGAACCCGAAGACAAGAAGACCAAGACCAAGGAGCTGAAGCGCAAGGCCCCCGCGGTACTGGCGGCTGAGCCCGCGGCAAAGCGCAGCCGAGACGAAGAACCTCCCGCGGGAGGGCGGCCGTTCTACATCTTCCATGGCACCAATAGCCACAACACCATCGATTGTCAGGAGCTCAAGGTGGTCCATGACGAACATTTTGGTCGGCGCCTTTTGCGTAGCGACCGGGGCTATGGACATGGTGGAGGCCACGGCAGAGGCCGTTGGGATAATCGAGACCCGCATCAGGAGTGGCAAGACCGGCCTCGGGAGGACTACTGGCGCGACCAAGCTCGGGAGGACCGCTGGCGCGATGAACCTCCGGAGGGGTCACGGCGGGGCCAGCCTCGTGAGGTCCGCCTTCGTGAGGCCGGCCTTCCCCCGCTGCCGCCGCCACCCAGGAGGAAGGAAGACGACAGGAAGAACGACGGGGCTGGGGGCTTCCAGGAGGTCAGGGCGATAGCTTGCATCCTGGGTGGCGCCCAAGCCCCAGCATCGAACCGCATATTCAAGTAGTTTTCACGGGAGGTGAACGCGGCTCTCCCGAAGCTCGAGGCTGCGCGCCCCCTCAAGTGGTCCCAGTGCGCCATCACCTTTGACTCCAGGGATCAACTCAGGTGCTCAGCCACGGCGGGCGCGCTCCCCATGCTGTGCACGCCTACCATCAGCAATGTCCTCGTTACCAAGACCCTCATCGACGGCGGCGCCGGGCTCAATGTCCTTTCCATCGAGACGTTTGAGACGCTCCAAGTGCCTTACGACCAGCTCATCCAACCAAGCCTTTCTCAGGGGTCACTGACGGCTCCACAGTCCCCATCGGGCAAGTGCGCCTGCCCGTCGCCTTCGGCGGACGCAACAATTACCACCCCGAGCTCATCGTCTTTGACGTCGCCCACATCCACCTCCTGTACAACGCGATCCTCGGGTACCCAGCCCTCACCAAGTTCATGGCGGTGACCCACCATGGCTACAACGTCCTCAAGATGCCGGGGAGTGGCGGCATCATCACTGTCGCCTGCGATGAGAAGGACGCCGTCTGCTCCCTCGAGCGCGCCTACCGTGCCGCAGCGGCCGAACACTCGGACGACGAAGGAGGCGTCCTGCCCCGCGAGGAAGTCCCCCAAAAGAAGAAGCAGCTCCTTTCCAAGGGGCGCCAGGGGGCTGAGACCTCCAGGGACGGTGCCTCGGGATCCGTGCCTGGGGCCAGGGCCCCTTCCCCCCTCGCATAGGAAGGCGCGCCCGGCGCCTCCCTCGGGTTGGGCTTGGGGGCTTCCACCCGGAAGGCTACCGACCTGACCAGTGAGATGCGGAAGGTTCTCGGGCACAACTTGGGGGCGCACGTAGGCGCGCACCCATCCAAGCAAGAGGCACGGCGCGAGACGCCAAGTTTGCGGGAGTTCGTCACCAGAGCAATCGAGGAGCTTCGGGAAGCACAGGCCTTGCGAGGCGAACGCGGCCCTGCGCCGTCAAGCGCGGTCGCCATCGTCGACTCGGGCGGCATGCTGCGCATCTGCGTCAACGTACCTGGCATCAACATGGCCGCATCACAGGATGTCTTCTGGCCGACGCGCGTCGGTCGCGGCGGGGTCTACCCGCACAACTACATCCCCATGCCCTTCAATCTGGCGAACGCGGGCGCCACGTTCCAGCGCCTTGCTCAGGCCATGTTCGTGCCTTACCGGGCCAGGCACTGCGAGGAGTTGGAAGAGGTGCCGGGCCCGGGCAAGTGCCCAGAGCCTCGTGAGGCACCGGGCTCATGAAGGCCGAGCTTGCGAAGACACAAGGCTAAGCTCCGACAACTGCCTCCACGCTTCAGCGGTATTGCCGCCAGGTGATTGTTTTTGGTCCACACCAGGTAACTTTTTGGTTTGCTCAGTTTGAGGACGCCCGTCGGGTTGCATTATCCTCAGGCGGTCAGGGCTCATTCCAGCCGTGTCATTTTCGCATGTATCAGATCCTTTCATGCATTTGATATATTTCCTAAATATTCCAACCTGCAAGCTCGGTGCCTCGCCGCCATGAACGCAGCCGCGCCCTAATGATCCTGCCGTCGACCGCCTCATGATTAAGGGCTGGCACGACGTCTATGCTCGGGTCCGTCCCTGCAGCGTTGACAAATCCGAGTGGTCGAGCTCTGTCTCGCGGGCCAGCCCCATGCACATCACCTTCCATGGCCCTCGGTGCTTCACTCTCGCATGAGCTAATCGGGAGCGGGTGAGTCAGGGCGCGTGGCACGGTTCCTATAGCCACCGCCGTGGGAACCACGCGCCGGGTGTTTTCTCCTCGGAGTTGTCGCATGAGAAGACTAGGCACGGCGTCTGTGCTCGGGTCCGTCCCTGCAGTGTCGACAAATCCAATGGCTGAGCTCTGTCTGGCGGGCCGGCCCCGTTCACATCACCTCCTGTGGTCATTGGTGTTTGGCCTTCTCATGCGATGGCCCTTGGAAATCCAGTCGGCGCAGGTCTCTCAAAATATACAGGACTTCAAGCGGCGTTTTCTACTAGAAGACTCAGGCGCAACCCGCCTTTGAGGGAGGGCCTCGTGAGACCTGAGCTGCCTCACGTCGCCCAGATACACCTCCCAGTTCTACCGTGCAGGCCACGCGTACGAACTTAATGGGCTGTACACGCCCGGGGGGCTTAGGAGCCGGGGCCCCCCATTCCCACGCCCAAGTGGAAGCCCCATGCTCCGCGCTGGCGAACAACACTGCCCTCCAATGGCTATGCCCACACAACATGGAAGCCCTATGCTATGCGCTGGGGATAAACAAATGAGGGCGCCTTAGCGGGTGCATTCAACCTCAGGGTGGCCCCTCGCGGCTCCATCTCGCAGCATTCCCTTTGGATGTACGCGTGAGGGGGCTGCATGGGGGCTGCGCTCAGGCCAGGCCTGGCACACGCCACCTCCCCAGGTCCCTGGTACCTGGTCTTCACGCGTCCCTCTCAGACGAAAGCTGGCGAGGAAAGGTATGGGAGCTGCTCGTACGTCAAGGGGGACCCCTGAGCATCGCGACTCAGGGGCCTTACTGGTCTCGTAGCCCCTCACCCCTTGGCACCGTCCTGGTGATCCGGACGCCCCAACGGCGGTTGAGGTATGCGTGGGACCGGGCCCTGCCGACGCAGAGCTCAAGGCACTCCAAATCCCCAAGTCAACCCCGTCTTCACCGCGTTCCCTTCGTGAGGGGTACTCGTACGTCAAGGGGGACCCCTGAGCATCGCGACTCAGGAGCCTCACTGGTCACGTAGCCCCTCGCCCCTTGGCACCGTCTTGGTGATCCGGACGCCCCAACGGCGGTCGAGGTATGCGCGGGACCGGGCCCTGCCGACGCAGAGCGCTACAGCAAGCAGGAAGGAAACGAAGCGAGGAAATAAAACCTCACAGCTTAGCAGTCATTACAAGCATTAAAATGTCTCCGAAAACGCAAACAAGTCTAACGCCTCCATGAGGCACGGTGAACATTACAGGAGAAGACCCAGGAAAGAAGCTAGGAGGGGCTGGCGCCACCGCTCGACCCAGCAGTGGGGAGCTCGTCATCGACATCGCTGCTGCTGTCGTCATCGCCACCAACCCTCGCAGCCGCAGGAGGAGGTGAGAGAACAGCGACGCAGGCGAACTTCTTCATCAGCGCCTTCACGGCACCCTCCACGGCTGTCGCCGTGGCGGCGCGAACCCCAGGCTCAACCGGGCGAATCACAGAGCCGAAGTCGAAACTCGGCTCACGAAGGTAGAGGTGGCTAAAGACACGCGTCGCGGCCGCGGAGAAGAGATCGCGGCACTCACTCTCCAAGACGTTCTCCACCCTGACGACGGCACCCTCAAGCACCTCGGTGAGCTTTGAAGAGAGCCCCGCGAAGCCGCTCTCAGGAGCTACCAAGGGCTCTGTGAATCCCCCCGGCAGATGGACTGCAGCGCCTGGAGAAGCCTGAGCTCGACGGAGGGGAGGGCGTCGATCTCCGCAGCCTTCTTTTCCTTGGCCGCGGTAAGGGTCTTCTCCCTGGAGTCGAGCGAAGCTTTCTCCGCAGCCATTTCCTCCTTCAACCTGTCCAGCTGCTCGCGTTCCGCGGCTTGGTCGGCCGCCGCCTTGGACAGCGCGGAGTCGCGGTCGGCAAGCTTGGGCTCACAGGTCTGGAGGTCTTCCTCCCGCTGATGAAGCCGCTTCGGGAGCGTGGTCCTCTCCTCCCGAAGAGCCTTCAGGCGGGCCTCCGCCTCGTCGCAGCGCTTCACGGCAGACGCTGCGTCGGCCAGCGCTGTGTCGCGGGCTGTCTTGGCCGACGCGGCCTCGTCCCTGCCCTCAGCCGCGGTGGCCTCGGCTTGGCTCCAAACCGCCACGGCTGAGGCGTCAGACCGGAGCCACCCAGAAAGAAGACCCAAGCGCTCCCTTGCAAGGCGACCGTCGACGCCCCCGAGGGCGCCTCGGACCTGATCCAAGACGGCGTAGGCCCCGTCCAAGGTGCCTGATTCGGCTGGAGGGCCATGAATCGGTGGTACCAGGGCACGGCCCGGAGATAGCGCCTGCGCGGCGGCAAGAACTGCCTCCGGAGGGGCAGGAGCGTGGAGAGCAGAAGACACCAGTGGCTGCGCCACTACGGCAGACAAGGCAGGGGCGGACGGCCCTACACCCAGCTGGTCCTCGGGGGCTGGCCCCTCGGGCAACAGCGCGGACGCGCCCCCAAGGGCGGGAGCTGCCTCTTCAACAGGCATCGGGGGCTCTGCGGCCGCGACAACGAGAGTCGCCCCGCGAGCCTCCTCGCCCGCGATGTCCGACGCCTCATCAAGCGTTGGCAGGGCACCAGGAACGAGCGTCGCGTCGGAAGGCCCCCTCGGCTTGACGCCAGCCTTCTTCTTCTTCGCCTTCGGCACGGCGGCGCTCCTGACCGTCAAGCAAAGAAGGAACCATCAGCACATAAACCACCAGAAGACGGCCAGAAACCAAGTAAGACTACTTACTCCTCGACGTCGACCCACTTCCTCTTCCTCTCCACCTCGGCGAAGGCAGGGAAGCCCCCGTCCTTCTTCGGGGAGGCGCCGCTGCGTGAAAGACCAGCGGAACCGCTCATAAGGGCCACGGCCGGTGAAGTCGCGCCAGCCCTAGACGCGGCCACCTCGCCCCCAAGTTGCAGCTTGGGCAGGGGCGAGGCGGGCGCTTCGGCCACCTTGCTGGCGTGAGCTGGGTGCCCCAGGGGAGGCCCGGCCTCAGGCTTCCTCGGGGTCACCCGGCAGGCGGATCGTGCAGCCCGAGGAGTGGGCCCTGGCCCCTTGAGGACCCTGGCGAGTCGCGGAGGACTTGCAGCAGGGGGCTCGCCGGCGTCGTCGTCATCGAAGCCGCGGAGAAGCGCACTCCGCGACGGAGGGGACACTTCCTCCAGATCGTCATCTGCCGTCTCCTCAGAGTCTTCTTCATCTGCGGTGTTGTCGGAGGACACCGCCAAAGGGGCGCCGACGCTCTCGGCCGGAGAGAGCCCCAGCTCGTCAAAGATGGGCATCGCGGCGACCAGATCGTCCTTGTTGTCGCGGCAGTACAGCGGGGCGTAGGCCTCGGGAAGGTCCCCGGGGTCACTGTTGAGCAGGGTCGCCATAACCCTATCCAACTCCTTGGGGGTCAGGCGCGCAGAACGGAGCCTCATGTCATCACCACCACCCTGATAGTCCCACATGGGCCTCGAGTGAGACTGGAGGGGCGCCAGGCATTGCGCCAGGAACTCCTTCACTATCATTCCCCCAGTCAACTTCCTGGCGCTGATATCTCGAAAGATCCGCTCCAGGACAGGCGTGGCCCAGAGGTCGGAGAGCTCCGCGGAGCTCCACGCAAGAGTCTTCTCCGGCAGCCCCTTTGGAAGCTCCAAGCGAGGGTTAACGCTCTTGAGATCCAAGAAGACCCGGCGGTGCCTGAAGTTCTCCACCTTCTTCCCGGCCTTGAAGAGCATGTTCCCGCTCTGGACCACGACGAAGGAGACGCAAGCCGACCGTTGAGCGCCGTCATGAAGCCGCAAGCTGAAGAAATGGCGGAACAGGGTCACCGAGGGCTTCACGCCCACGAAGGCCTCGCAGTAGAAGGCGAAGATGGATAGAAGCAGGATGGAGTTGGGTTGAAGATGGAGGGCCTGGATCCCGTAGTGCTCGAGGACGGCGGTGAAGAACACGGAGAAGGGCGGAACGAGCCCGGAGAAGACGTTGTGGAGAAAGAAAGGGTAGGCCGACTTGGCCAGGCGGTGCCTCTCCGCCGAGCCGCACCATATCAAGGTCCGCCCCCGCTCATTGGTGTCGTCCGCCATCTACAGAAGCACCGGGGCGAGGTCCCCGTCCTTGGCTATGGTGGACTCTGAGAGCGCCGGCGAGATGGAGGCGGAAGCCGAGCTCTGAGCTTCCGGTTTCGACTTGCTGGCGGGAGCCATCGAGAAGCCTCCGGGGCCAAGGAAGCAAGAAGGGAGACGGTGCGGTGTAGAGATCTGGAGAGGTTCTCACAAAAGATGGAGATCTGAAAGGAGGAGCAGGAGCGCGGAAGAGGAAAGCAATAATGGCACAACGCTGGACGTCAGGCTTTGTCGGTTCGGGCAGTTGCCGAGGAGACACAGGAGCGGAGACACCCGCGTCCAACCGGGCACCGCACATCAGCCCTGGCCCGCAGGCAATAACGGCTCGCGGCATTCCGAGCTATCTTCTTCGGCTCCCCTTCGAAGCCAACTCGAGCGCGCCTTGGGCCCGGGGGCTACTGTCGGCATTCTGGATATCGGGGTACCCAGACTTGCCTGCCTGCGGCCCAGGGCATGGCCCACTTCACGGTCCGTACGGACTTACGTGGCTTCACTCAAGACAAGACCCTCGCGAGAGTCTCACCCTCGCGAAGGACAACGCCAAGGCTCCCGGAAAGGGGAGACCTCCCCAGACCACCTCCTGAGTGGCGGAGATCTCCATGCAACGCTCGGCCTCGGGAGGTCAAGGGTGACACCAGTCAGGCCAGGCGGGCGCCAGTGCGCCAGAGGAGACAATTTCCTCTTTGGTGCAAAGGGGACAAGGACGAGCGCAGGTTCTCGAGGCGCCCCGCCAAAGGTTTCCATTCCGGTGCAACGAGACCGGGCCAGTGGGCGCGGCAGGACGGACGTCATCGCGGAGCCCACCTCTGCATCTCCACCACCTACTTTGCAGGCGAAGACCACCTTTCGTCAGGATAAGATGTACCTCCTGTCCCCTTTCAAAGTTGGCCGTTGTGGGATCCCTTCCCGCCATTGTGATAAGGGGGGAGGACCTGGGCTGCTATAAATAGAGGCTAGGCTGCTCCGTAGAGAGGGGATCGAAGAGGCAACACACCACCCTGAACGCACCCGCGAGGCAACTCACCACTGTACTAGTTCATCCACGAACCTCCTCGTGAGGCAATCCACCAAAAGCAGGAGTAGGGTTTTACGCTTCGCAGCGGCCCGAACCTGGGTAAACTCTCGTGTGCTATCTTCTTCCTCGCCATCGAGCGGGGTCATCGCGTTGTGAGCTTGGATGGGTGAAGCCATTGGGGATCTTCGCACACGCCCCTGGGTTCGAGCTTCGTAGGGTTTTGCGGAGCCCGAAATCCGACATCTGTGAGGCCAATCTGCAAGAAGAGCCGTTCGTTGACCTCTTCAGAGATTATTTCTACACCAACCGCCAAACAGAGATTGCGGATGGACCGAGCCTTGAACTTGGAGGTGTTTCCATTCAGAGATGGAGAGATGTATCCTTTCTGTCGGCGATTCTGCCTAGTCACCCCAAGGACTGGAATCAGACCTGGTTCTACTGCAAAGATACTTCCCCAGAAGGAGAGAATCCACTGCCGGGTTATCGTCCTTACCGGCTCAGGACCGGCACTGAGCTCCCAGACCGGATGTCTGCTGCAGAGCACGCCCAATACGCTCCACCATTTTCCAAGATTAGAGCCTTGTTGGCTAACGGGCTGACCGGCGTTGATCTAACCCGCTGTTGGGTTTCATGGAGAATTCTCCCGCTGAGCTGCCGTAATGGCTTAATGTGTCAATACACTGGTAAAGTGAATGACCCTCAGCACTTCAACCAGACACCACTGACAGACAAGGACCTCAATGCAATCGTCAAATCACTGCCGGGAGAGCCGCAAGAAGTTTGCAACAAGACGGGGCTAAGCCCTTTTTACGCTCGGAACCCAGCTCCTGAGGTAAGACTTTATTTTACCCTTTCATTCCTTTCCTTCAGATATCGCACTTTACTTTATTTAACCTCTCTGCCAATGCATGTATTATATGCATGCCGGCTCATCTTTCTGGACTAAGAGACTAACCTCCACCTCCAAAAAGAAAACAAAAGCGACTAAGACCCGGGCTCCGTCTCGTAAGAAGAAGCAAACAACTGAGGAGCTATTTGGGCTGGATGACTCAGAGGTAGAACTTGATTCCCTTGGCCTTCTTTTCATGCAACTTATTGACGCTGACTCCTCTCAGGCCGACGCGGAGGCAAGCGAAGCCGGTGCTGCCGAGGTAACTATCATCTCCTCCGACTCAGAACCTCTACCAACAGAGAAAATCCGGCGGGTCATCCGGAAAGTAAAGTTTTCACATCCTCTTGCTCACTTGGATCCCGACTTTCTTTTGAAGAAGCAACAACATGATGCTAGACGTCAGACCCGGAGCGGCGGCCCTGAAGACCTGGTGGCCGGCTTACCTGACACTCCGGCTCGTCGGAAACATCGCAACGAGGTACTTCATAACTTATATTTGTACTTCTGCATATTAGTCTTGTGCTGTCACTTGCTCATACTGCTTAATTTAACTGTACCAGGAAACACCTCCTTCGTCTGGCGACTCGACCGCCTCCAAACTGCCTCCCCTCGTTATCAACCCGGGGTAAACTTCTTTGCATCCTCTTTCTGCTTATTACTATTCCGTCCTTGCATATAACTGACAATGAAATCCTTGTTCGCAGGGTCCAAGCTAAGAAGAGGAAACTGAGCGGGTCACCTTCCCGTCCGGATGTCTTAGAGCCGGAGGACCCGAGACTTGGTACTTCCGAGATTCCAGTGGAACCCTCCGAGGCTGACCGAGGCACCCACGATGAAACTCCCCACCTTACTGAGCCGGCGGATGCCGATATTATGATTCCTGAGGCCAATCTAGAGACGGATCCTAAGCCGCCCAGCCCCCTGCCGACAACTCAAGACGTGACTGCTCAAGAAGAAGAGGTCACTATCACCGGCTCAGCCTATACCGCTCCGGCCCCTTCCAACGTGCTAGCCAAGCACATCAGCAAGGATGAGGCGCCTTCCCCTGAGAAGGAAAAAGCTAAGCTTGATCTGCCCAACTTGGAGAAGCTGATTGTTGATGAATTACATTCGGGTTATCTGAGCCGCCTTGCCATGAGCCGGGACATGGAGGCCAACCTAGTTGGTATGATGAAGAGGAAATATGAGGTACTCCACTTTTCTACTCTCCGTATATCCTTACGTAGCCCCCAAGAGCCGGCTTATTTTCTCGAAGATAAGCCGGGTCTTCAGTAATATGTAGACTTCGATAGACCAACATGTAGCCCCCAAGGGCCGGGTCATTATGCAAAAATGCCAAGTGTAGCCCCCAAGGGCTGGGTCACTATGTAAATAATGAGCCGGAACTTTTGTAGATCTGATCTTAGACTTGTAGAGCAATGTGTAGCCCCAAGGGCCGGGTTATCTTCAAGAAGATGATCCGGGTCTTGTTTGTATTGTAGAAATTTGAAAGAACTGATACACATTAGCCCCCAAGTGTCAAGTATATTGCTTGCAATCTGCTTGAGACTTGTAACGACCCTCTGCAGTACCTCCAAGCACTATTATAAACTGGACCGGCAGCTTAAAATTGATGATCTTGCTGTTTGACAATTTGTCGTATGTAGGGATCTTTAAATGCGGCCGAGTCTAGCTTGACTGACCTTAGGAAGAGCCTGGCATTGCAACAAGACGCCCGAGCTAAAGCTGACACAAAGTGGCGGCTCTCCTCGACAGAACTGGAGAAGATCAAGGCAGATTTTGAAGTATACAAGCAAACTGCTGAAGCCAACCAAGTCGCCTTGACCAAACGTGCAGAAGATGCCGAGGGCCGTCTGAAGCCTGTCACTGAAGAGCTGACCAGCTTGAAGCGCCATATAGCCCGGATGACCGAAATCATCTTTGGTAAGCATTGCTGACTATGTTATGAGCATGTTTCAAATACTCTTATAGAGACTCGCCTAGTGACTTACAAACTTGATCTGTTTGCAGGCAAACGAACTCGCCAGCTTCCAGATAACAGCTTGTTGAAGCTGAAGGCTTTATATGCCTTCACTAAACAGTTGTACGCTGGAAGCCTCTTCACCATCAGGGCTGTGTTTGGCGAAAAAGGGGTTCCAAAGTTGATCAAGGATGTACTGAAGTGCCTCTCCACCGTCCCCAAGCATTTCGAAGAGATGAAGAAATCAGCCGCCCGCAAGGGCACAATATCTGCTTTAAGCCAGGCTTTGGCATATGCGCCAGAGCTCAACCCGGAGGAAATGATGGGAGGCTTCCCGCAGCTGAAGGCTGATGGGTCAGAATTCACGCAAGATGATTACGCCCGTTGCTTCAGAGCGTCTCGAGTGCTGGCCAGCCAGTTAGCCGCAGAAGCTGATTTGAAGACGTACCAGGCGGCTTACGACGAGAACAACACTCGAGTCCGGGCACCCACATTTGAGCCGAAGGACCTCACTCCTCAACGTCGTAAGCACATCTTTGCCCCTGATGTTGACCCATCTCCAATCTTGCATGACGAAGCTGAATTTGAAGCTTTACTCAACTGCAACTGGGATGTGGACAACCTTCAGATCTAGGAAAGCGAAGACCCGGTGCAGGATGACCCGTCGACGAGCTAGGCGAAGAGCCGGTATCCAATGAAGTCAACCCGGGCAAAGCTAAGCCGCCGGGTCATAACTTGTGCGAAAAACTTGAGTCACACATGTTGGGCCCTCTGGAGCCTTGTAATAGTCGTAGGAAAACTTGATTGCCTGTGCTGTGCCTTCGTGCACGTTTTGAACTTCTTCAACTTATATGCCGGCGGCTCAAATTTTTTTTCCAGTATGAAAGCCTTGACATGATTATATGCCTCAGTATGAATTCATCGATTCCCACTGGTGGATTATACTCCATGAGCAATGCTAAGCCGGGTTTACCCAGAAACTTAGAATCTTATCATGAAAAAATCCTGCAAAATAACAAGCACAAAAAATGTGTATAGCTTGTAGTATAATTTAGGCGGCTTTGAAGGCACAACCCAAAGAGATCAACTCTTATATTTTAAGAAAAAACTCAAATTTTATGCTTCAAAGAAGCTAGGCATGATTGCCTAAAATCCCATAAGCCGGCTCTCACGTGATATAAATCCGTCGTTTTAACCTTAACCAGTTCAGGGTCTTAAAAAAGATTGACTGTTAAGAGTATGAACGGGCCACATAGCGGAGAGACTACGACAAATAGGTGAGTTTATCCTCGCTCTCTGTAAGCCGGCTCTCACGTGACATAAGCCGCCGGTTTAACTTTGACAAGTTCAGGGTCTTAAAAAAGATTGACTGTCAAACATCCGGCGGGTCACCTGGCGGAGTAGCAAGTTGCAAACAGGCAGGTTTAACTCAAATATGGCATATAAAGCCGGTCAAGAGGGTATGAAAGCTAAACCCAGTGGGTTGGAAGCCCCCAAGTGACCTTATGAAGAATCAGCTCTTTGCACAAAACTTGGTGCGGAAAACACGGCAGAGGCCCAGAATTATAGGGATGCTAGCTTTATTATATTATATAAGGTGGTATATACAATGACAGAAGTATGTACATTGATGAGAGCCGGTGGCTCAAGTGTAGTATGGCCGAAGATGAGCAATGTTCCACGACCTGGCAGTTTCCTCCCCAGAAGTGCGTGACTTGTCGCTCTCCCGTATATCAATGAGATAATAGGAACCATTGTTGAGATTTCTGCTGATCACAAAAGGTCCTTCCCAGGGAGGTGACAACTTATGCATATCCGACTGGTCTTGAATCAGCCGGAGCACTAAGTTGCCTTCTTGGAACGTCCGGGTCTTGACTCTGCAGCTATGATAGCGATGCAGATCTTGCTGGTAAATCGCTGACCGTGCTGCTGCAAGATCCCGTTCTTCATCCAAAGCATCCAAAGCGTCCTGACGTGTCGTCTCATTATCAGTTTCCACATAAGCCGCCACCCTGGGTGAGTCATGACGGATATCACTGGGGAGAACAGCTTCTGCGCCATAAACCATGAAGAAAGGCGTATAGCCTGTTGACCTGTTGGGGGTGGTTCTGATGCTCCAAAGAACTGAAGGTAATTCCTCCACCCAACAACCCGGCGTTCGTTCCAAAGGAACCATAAGCCAGGGTTTTATCCCTCTCAAGATTTCCTGGTTAGCACGCTCTGCTTGGCCATTGGACTGTGGGTGAGCCACCGATGAAACATCAAGGCGGATGTGTTCACCGTCACAAAACTCTTTCATAGCCCCCTTGGACAGATTTGTACCATTGTCAGTAATGATACTATGAGGATAACCACACCGAAAAGTCAGCTTTTTGACGAACTCAACTGTTGTTGCTGCGTCACACTTACTGACCGGCTCTGCCTCAACCCACTTAGTAAACTTATCAACCGCCACCAAGAGGTGGGTCTTCTTGTCTTTAGACCTCTTAAACGGTCCAACCATATCAAGCCCCCAGACCGCAAACGGCCAGGTGATTGGAATCATCCGTAACTCTTGAGCCGGCACATGGGCACGTCGTCCAAATTTCTGACACCCATCACATTTACTTACCAAGTCTTCTGCATCTGCATGAGCTGTTAACCAGTAAAAACCGTGCCGAAAAGCTTTAGCCACCAAAGATTTTGACCCGGCGTGATGACCACAATCACCGGCATGTATCTCTTGCAAAATTTCACGGCCCTCCTCAGGAGAGACGCAATGCTGAAAAACGCCAGTCACGCTGCACCTGTGTGTAACACCCTAGTTTTCGCTCCCTGTTTTTTTTCCTTTGCGGGATTCGACTCCCATCCTTTTTCTCGGTGTTATCGGATTTCTTTCACTCTTGGGTATATGAAGATGGTCATTCAGCCTTGCCTTCCCTATCCAACCAGAGATTCTCTCCAGTCCAACCTTGCCACCCAAGATCTTTGGCTCAGGGTTTTGCTGTCGAAACCCTACCTTCTGAGTTATTGGAAGGGAAACCCTAATCCTTCCAGTTACAAAGGAAACCCAACATCCTTTGATCTGTTGCTTTACAAACTTTTCCCAGTGATCATCCTTCATCTATAAACCCTGGATATGCAAAAATATTGCCAAATCATTTGCAATATTTTTCATTTATAATTAATTCCTTTTTCTGCCAGTTAAAGGAATTAAATCCAGGAAAATATCTACTCATCTCCAAAGTTCATGAAAACTTGTGGAGATATTCTTTGTGATCATATTGAGCTCCCATAAAAATATTGGCCATAATTAAATAAGGAAAATTGCATTTTCCTATGTAATGCCAATATTGCATTTTGGGCAGTTTCTAAAGGAACTACCATTTTGGTAGCAAGGAAAAATCCCAAATAAACTGTGGAGCTTCTTCCATCCATATCTTCACCATTTCCATGAACAACCCAAGTTCCATAGTTCAAGTTTTGAGCAAAACATCAATTTGCAAATTCTGTCCAGTTGGGCAATTTGCAAAGGAAGTGCTTGAACCCTTGAGCTATTTGAGCTGAAATTTTTCATGGTGAATAACATTGCTAAATCACCCATGGAAACCAAAAACCAGCTCAATCCCTCTATCCATTCATCCACAGCAATTTTCCTAAGTTTCTGTCCATTTGAAAGCTCTGTGAAGGAAGTACCATTTTGGTGTACCCAAATGGTATGAAACTTTTACAATGGCTTCATAGATCCAATTAATCACTCTCCACCAAATTTGAGCCAAATCCATGTAGCCAATTTGTCCCAGCAAATTCATTTCTATTTCTGGCCAGTTTGCAAGTTTGCAAAGGAGGCGCCATCTAGAGCAATCCATTGGTGCTGAATTTTGGTAAGAATGGTCACCCTAGTGAGTGATCACTCTCTGCCGAAGATCAGGTCAAGGTGAGCGCTGTGGTGGCCACACCACATGTCAAACACCTGCTGGTCAGAACCTATGTTAGCTCCCATCTGTCATTTCTTGCAGCCACCTCCCTCCAAACCCTCACAGTTCAACCCAGCGAAGAGTGTAGATCGTCCCAGACACGATTTGGCTGCGAGTGCGGCGTGGCAACACCGTGGCCACACGGTGACCGCGTGTAGTGCACTCCAAGGCAGGGCACCGCGTGCCCAGAGGCTTCGGGAGCTCGCCCCCCCGTGGGCTCCGGCTTCTCCGGGAGCACCGGCGAGCTGCCCACCGCACGCGTGGATCATCTGGAGTCCTCTCCCCCTCGTCCCCTAGCTCATTGGCTGCCTCTGCCCGACGTCGATGCCCCGCTCGAGCGCCGCCATGGCATCGCCTCTCGGAGCTTCGGCCCGCTTCGTGTAGCCCTCCCCTCGCCTATTTAAGCGCGTCCCCGAGAGCCTCTCCTCACCAGCAACCTCTCCCCTCGCCTCTCGAGCCCCTCCCCGAGCTCGGAGCTCCTCTGTTCCCGCCATGGCCGAAATGGCCGCCGCCAAATCCCCTCGGCTTGCCCCTGCCCCTGGCCCTCCCCCTCCCTCTCCTCGGCACCCCTAGCTCCCTGGAGGCCCGCGCGCCGCAGCCGCCCCGAACTCCGGCGAAGGGGCCCTGCCGGCGCGGCCCTTCCCTCGACGCTCTTCTGCCGCTGCGGCTTGTCCCTGGCGACAGCGCGGTGAGCCGTCCCAGCCGACGCCGCGGCCACCGGCGAGCGTGGCGTGGAGCGGCGGGTCCTCCGCGCGCGCCGGCCGGCCCTGGGGAGCCGTGAGGCGGCGGCAGCGTCGCCGGCCGAGCCCTCATCTGTGTCCAGTCGCGGTGGGGAAGAAGAGGTAAGGAGAGAGAGAAGAACCCGGTGGACCCCACCTGTAAGTGGGACAGCGAAGGGGTACGTGCCGATGACAGCTGGGCCCGGTCCCTTTAAGTGGAAGCGCATTTTCCGAAAATACGCTTCCCGTTTGAGAAGGCGTATCCTGGTACTGCTTCGGACGTAAATACGCTTCCCGTGCAACGGAAACGTATTTCGCAGAAATACGTTTTCTGTTTTTCAGCCCAGGGACTTGTTGCTGAAGATATTTTCACAGATTAGTCCCTGATCTTCTTCCGTCCGTATCTTTTTAACCGAGACTCCGATTGAGCCCCCTCCAGGGGAGAAACTTCTCCGGCGATCGTTTCCGCGGACTTTCCGCACCTCCTCCCGGTGGATCCTTCACCCCGAGGCAAGCCGACCATCTGACATATGCCCTAAAGCATTGCTCTGTGTTATTCTTGCGTGTTTAATTAATGATTATGCCTGTAATAGAAATAATTAAACTCCTGCTGGATTGCACTTACAGTTTACATTACTTACATAGTTTGCTATGTGATAATTTAAAGTAATTTATTTAAATGTATAGTAGCTGCCATCTCAAGTTGTCGTGAGTGATAACCATGCTTGTTAAATGTTGCTAAAACTAAACTTAGCCGGTTGATCTAGAGTCACCTGTCCGGGCTTATCCGTGCAACCACATTTGCCGGTATGGGACGGCCTTGACTTGGTCTGATTGCGTGCTCTTTCACCGATACCACCAGACAGGGAGGGTTATGCGTGCACGCTACCCTGATTAGGTAGGTGGTGATAACCCTGTGAGCCCAGTTGTTTGTTTGTGCGCGGTCCTCGTTTGGGACAGTTTAGTTTGGCCACGATGGTGGCAGGTGTCACGAGGTGACACAGAGGACACCTAGGGCTTGACTCCGGGGGAGGATGATTGCCGGTGGTACGATGGGCGAGTCACGGGTCAGGCGGGTTTCGTTGGAGCAACACTGGTCCAGCCGAATGGGATCACGAGGCCAGGTGCTCCATGGTGTGGGTAAAGTTTGCAACCTCTGCAGAGTGTAGAATCTATTCGAATAGCCGCGTCCACGGTATTGGACAGTCCGTCCAGGCCTCACTAGATGGTCAACCGTAACAGTGATAATAATGATGGAAGAACTCGTTTGGTGTAGACATCAGATGATGTCAGGAATATGATATGTTAGCCATGGGATGGCTATGAGATGAGTGGTCGGATGACCACATGATTTGGATTGGATTTGGATCAGATTCAGATTGGATCGTGAGAATGTTCGGAGTATGGAATATTTACTTTGTAAGCTTTACTTTACTGTATTTACTTCAGTAGTTATCTTGCTAGGTAATCCTGTATGCCATGATAATTAATATTGCTCTAACAACAAATGCATGCTTGAATGCCATGGATTGCATTGCTTGGTGTATATGTTAGTTGGTTTGCTTGCGAGTACATTCAAAAGTACTCAGCGGCCTTTAACATGGCCAGGTTCACATAAGGATCCGTCGTCCGTCGTCGAGGAGCCGGAGCGTTCGCGGGCTAGGAGAGTAACCCAGTCAGATCCCTGTGGATTGGAGCCGCACCAAGACCATGCTACCTTAGATAGAGCTTTTCCGCTGCCATCACTCTTGTAATCTATCTTGTAAGACTGATATATCCATTTATAGAAATGCCTGTGTTCATGATACTTGTTGTAAACACGCATGCCAAAGTGATTTCCTGGGCTGGTGTGTGTGGCGACCGTCTGGCTACAGTGGTAATCAGGCGGGGCGCCACAAGTTTGTAACACCCTGGTTTTCGCTCCTGTTTTTTTTCTTTTGCGGGATTTGACTCCCGTCTTTTTTCTCGGTGTTATTGGATTTCTCTCGCTCCTGGGTATGTGAAGATGGTCATCTAGCCTTGCCTTCCTATCCAACCAGAGATTCTCCCCAGTCCAACCTTGCCACCCAAGATATATTCTTAGGACTTTGCCATCGAAACCCTACCTTCCGAGTTATCGGAAGGGAAACCCTAATCCTTTCAGTTACAAAGGAAACCCAATTTCTTTTGATCTGTTGCTTTCCAAACTTTTCCCAGTGATCATCCTTTATCCATAAACCCTGAATATGCAAAAATATTGCAGACGAGTTCTTCCATCATTATTATCACTACTCCGGTTGACCACCTAGTGAGGCCTGGACGGATTGTCCAATACCGTGGACGCAGCTATTCGAATAGATTTTTCACTCTACAGAGGTTGCGCACTTTACCCACACCATGGAGCAGCTGGCCTCGTGATCCCATTCGGGTGGACCAGCGTTGCTCCAACGAAACCCGCCTGACCCGTGACTCTCCCATCGTACCACCGACATTCATCCTCCCCCGGAGTACTGCCCTGGGTGGCCCCTGTGTCACCTCGTGACACCTGCCACCGTCGTGGCCAAACTAAACTGTCCCAAACGGGGACCGCGCGCAAACAAACAACTGGGCTCACAGGGTTATCGTAACCTACCTGATCAGGGTAGTGTGCACGCATAACCCTCCCTGTCTGGTGGTATCGGTGAAAGAGCACGCAATCAGACCAAGTCAACGCCGTCCCATACCGGCAAATGTGGTTGCACGGATAAGCCCGGATAGGTAACTCTAGATCAACCGGCTAAGTTTAGTTTTAGCAACATTTAACAAGCATGGTTATCTCTCACGACAACTTGAGATGGCAGCTAGTATACATTTAAATAAATTACTTTAAATTATCACATAGCAAACTATGTAAGTAATGTAAACCGTAAGTGCAATCCAGCAGAAGTTTAATTATTTCTATTACAGGCATAATCATTAATTAAACACGCAAGAATAACACAGAGCAATGCTTTAGGGCATATGTCAGATGGTCGGCTTGCCTGGGGGTGAAAGATCCACTGGGAGGAGGTGCGGAAAGTCCGCAGAAACGATCGCCGGAGAAGTTTCTCCCCCGGAGGGGGCTCAATCGGAGTCTCGGTTAAAAAGATACGGACGGAAGAAGATCATGGACTAATCTGTGAAAATATCTTCACCAACAAGTCCCTGGGCTGAAAAACAGAAAACGTATTTCTGGGAAATACGTTTCCGTTGCACGGGAAGTGTATTTACGTCCGAAGCAGTACCAGGATACGCCTTCTCAAACGGGAAGCATATTTTCGGAAAATGCGCTTCCACTTAAAGGGATCGGGCCCGCTGTCATTGGCACGTACCCCTTCGATGTCCCACTTACAGGTGGGGTCCACCGGGTTCTTCTCTCTCTCCTTACCTCTTCTTAGGTAATCCTATATGCCATGATAATTAATATTGCTCTAACAACAAATGCATGCTTGAATGCCATGGATTGTATTGCTTCGTGTATATGTTAGTTGGTTTGCTTGCGAGTACATTAAAAAGTACTCATCGACCTTTAACATGGCCAGGTTCACATAAGGATCCGTCGTCCGTCGTCGAGGAGCCGGAGCGTTCGCGGGCTAGGAGAGTAACCCAGTCAGATCCCTGTGGATTGGAGCCGCACCAAGACCCTGCTGCCTTAGATAGAGCTTTTCCGCTGCCATCACTCTTGTAATCTATCTTGTAAGACTGATATATCCATTTATAGAAATGCCTGTGTTCATGATACTTGTTGTAAACACGCATGCCAGAGTGATTTCCTGGGTTGGTGTGCGTGGCGATCGTCTGGCTACAGTGGTAATCAGGCGGGGCACCACACTGTGCAACTCGCCATTGACAATAGTCATAAACTTAGACTGCCTCATAACCTGCCGCACTAGGGTCTCGTCTTGGGGTAACTCGCTGCGAGTCAGATGTGCCAGATAAGGCAGCGTCCAATCAGGGATAGCACAGAGAGCCGCCACCAATTGTCCTTCCGGGTCAGGTATAGCAAGATCCTCCTCAGAAGGTAACTTAACCGACGGGTGATGTAAGACATCCAGAAACACATTAGGTGGCACCAGCTTACGCTGAGACCCTAGTCTTGATAACGCGTCAGCCGCCTCATTCTTCCGACGATCAATATGATCCACCTGATAGCCCTTAAAGTGACCAGCAATAACATCAACCGCCTGGCGATAAGCCGCCATGCGTGGGTCCTTAGAATCCCACGTGCCTGATACTTGCTGGGCCACCAGGTCTGAGTCGCCGAGACATCTGACCCGACTCAAATTCATCTCCTTGGCCACACGGAGCCCATGAAGCAAAGCTTCATATTCAACTGCATTGTTAGTACAAGGAAACATTAGCCTTAACACATAACAAAATTTGTCACCTCATGGTGAAGTTAAAACAACTCCAGCCCCCGAGCCTTCCAACTGTCTGGAGCCATCAAAGTGAACTGTCCAATATGTATTGTCTGGCTTCTCCTCAGGTGCTTGACTCTCTGTCCAGTCATTGATGAAATCCACCAGGGCTTGAGATTTAACAGCCGTCCGGGGCACATACTTCAGATTAAGAGGCCCAAGCTCAATTGCCCACTTAGCAATCCTGTCGGTGGCCTCTCTATTTTGAATGATATCTCCCAAAGAAGCAGAGCTGGCCACTGTGATTGG
Source organism: Elymus sibiricus (assembly GCA_039707655.1). Taxonomy (NCBI): domain Eukaryota; kingdom Viridiplantae; phylum Streptophyta; class Magnoliopsida; order Poales; family Poaceae; genus Elymus; species Elymus sibiricus. Next base: position 389,784,414 of record CM077669.1, on the reverse strand, counting down.
ATGCCCAAGGAAGTAATGCTTCAGCTTGCGATTCACCATGAATACTCCAAACACCAGCTTTTGCCAATGCGGGTATCGTTGCTTGGATTCTGTCAAAACCTCGCTGACATAGTAAACCGGCCTTTGGACTGGATACTCTTTGCCTGCCTCCTCGCGCTCCACAACGACTGCAGCACTGACAACTTTATTATTAACCGCCACGTACAGGAGCAAAGGATCTTTTTTCCACGGGAGCAGCCAAGACGGGCGGCTCAACCAACTGCTTTTTGAGCGCTTCAAACGCGTCATTTGCAGCGTCACTCCAGACAAAGTTATCTGTCTTCTTCATCATCTGATACAAAGGAATAGCTTTCTCACCCAGGCGGCTTATGAACCGGCTTAAAGCGGCAATATGACCCGCCAAACGCTAGACATCATTAATGCACGCCGGCTTAGACAAAGAGGTGATGGCCTTTATCTTCTCTGGGTTAGCCTCAGTGCTCCGCTCGGAGACCAAGAATCCCAGGAACTTGCTTGCAGGCACACCAAACACACACTTAGCCGGGTTAAGCATCATCTTGTAAACCCGCAGGTTATCAAAAGTTTCCTTCAAATCATCTAGCAGAGTCTCCTTCTTCTTTGACTTGACCACAATATCATCCACATAAGCATGAACATTGCGCCCAATTTGACTATGGAGACAGTTCTGCACACAGCGCTGATAAGTCGCATGCGTGCTTTTGAGTCCAAAAGGCATAGACACGTAGCAGAAAGCTCCAAAAGTTGTGATGAAAGACGTCTTCTCTTGGTCTTTGACTGCCATCTTGATCTGATGATAACCCGAATAAGCGTCCAAGAAACATAAACTCTCACAACCCGCCGTTGCATCAATGATCTGGTCGATACGGGGGAGAGCAAATGGATCAACCGGACACGCCTTGTTGAGATCTGTGTAATATACACACATGCGCCACGTGCCGCTCTTCTTAAGTACAAGCACGGGGTTAGCTAACCACTCCGGGTGAAAAACCTCCACGATAAACCCTGCTGCCAAAAGCCGGGCTACCTCTTCCCCAATAGCTTTACGCCGCTCTTCATTGAAACGACGGAGGAATTGTTTGACCGGCTTAAACTTAGGATCCACATTAAGGTGGTGCTCAGCGAATTCTCTCGGTACACCCGGCATGCCAGAAGGCTTCCATGCAAAGATGTCCCGATTCTCACGGATGAATTCGATGAGCGCGCTTTCCTATTTGGGGTCCATATTGGCCCCAATAGTGAACTGCTGAGATGAGTCGCCAGGAGCAAAATCCACCAACTTGGTATCTTCTGCCACAAACTTCAGGGGCGGGTCAGATTCTGTGCTGGGCTTCTTCAGCGGGGTCATATCCGCCGGGTCAACATTGTCCTTATAAAACTTAAGCTCTGCCTCAGCACAACTTGACTCCGGATATGCAGCATCACCTTCCTCGCACTCAAGAGCAATCTTTCGATCACCATGCACTGTAATCGTTCCCTTCAGACTAGGCATCTTGAGCTGCAAGTAAACATAACAGGGCCATGCCATGAACTTAGCATAAGTCGGCCTTCCAAATAGGGCGTGATACAGGCTTTTGATTTTAACCACCTCAAACCACAAGGTCTCCACCCTGTAATTGAACTCATCACCAAAGGCTACCTCCAGGGAAAATTTTCCAACTGGATAAGCCAATTTGCCGGGTACCACACCGTGAAAAACTGTGGATGATGGCTTGAGATCCTTGTCAATGAGGTTCATCCGACGAAAAGTGTCATAATATAGGATGTTGATGCTGCTGCCGCCATCCATCAGCACCTTGGTAAACACATAGCCTCCTACCTGAGGGGCTACCACGAGGGCTAAGTGCCCCGGGTTATCAACTCGCGGCGGGTGATCCTCCCTACTCCATGATATCGTGTACTCAGACCACTTCAAGTACTGCGGAAGAGCCGGCATGGCTGCGTTAACCGCCCGCTTGCGCACCTTCTGATCACGCTTATCAAGGCTTGTGGTAAAGACGTGATACTGGCCTCCATTAAGCTGCTTTGGGTTATTCTGATACCCTGATTGGTTATTTTGCTGCTGACCACCATTGCCAGATTGGTGATTATGACCTCCATGGTTACCTTGACCTTGATAACCAGAACCTGAGCCGCCTGCACCAAAACCTGACCCATGAGAACCGGAACCTGAACCGCCAGGCGGTCCATTGCCATTACCGTGATGCTGGTTAAGGCTGTAGTTCCGGAACTCCCGCATGATATAGCAATCCTTCCAAGCATGAGTGGATGGCTTATTGGGAAGACTATGCTTCGGGCAGGGGTCGTTAAGCATTGCTTCCATGTTGAAAGGTTTGCCTTTGCCGAAAGGTGGTTTACCGTTGCCCTTGCCACGGTTGTTCCCAGTGTTGGTATTGGCCACCAGATCTGATCCGCCGTCTGGATGCTTCCGTTTACCACCATTCTGCTGCTGACCTTTGCCGTTGCCATTCTTCTTACCCTTAGCAGATTTCTCATCATCAGACCCAGGGTCCTTTGTGTTATCAGAATCTGCATATTTGGTGAGAGCTGCCATGAGCTCGCCCATGTCCTGGTAGGAACGCTTGAGCCGTCCCAGCTTCTGCTTAAGGGGCAAAAAATGATAATTTTTCTCCAGGATCAGAACTACCTGAGCCGCCGTGATATTGTCAGACGAATGAATGATGGTTGAAACCCGCCGGACCCAATGATGGGCCGACTCATCCTCACGCTGTACGCAATGATCCAAATCAACGATCGTCATAGGCTGCTTGCACGTCCCTTGAAAATTCTTGATGAACTTTGCTTTCAACTCGGCCCAGGAATTAATGGTATTGGATGGCAAACCCTTTAACCATGTACGAGCCGGTCCTTCCAGCATCATGATGAAGTACTTAGTGCAGACTGCATCACTAACATCTAACATCTCCATGGCTAGCTCGTAACTCTCGATCCAGGCTTCTGGAGGCAGATCAGCAGTATAATTACGCACTTTGCGCGGACCCTTAAAGTCTTTCGGCAGGCGCTCGTTTTGCAGAGCCGGCACTAAACACGGCACTCCCACAGCTCTAGAGGTTACTCCGGCTCCCACCAAAACTGAAGGTGTTACAGGGGGCGGGTCTTGGTATGCCGCCGCAGCCGCCGCCTCCCGCTGAGCTCTAGCATTGTCCACGATCGCCTGAGCATCGACAACGGGTGGGCTATCATAGGGCGGGTTCCGATGCCGCTCGCTACTGGACACCGCTGGCGACTCTATATGCCGGCTGTAACTGTGGCTCGGGATAGGGGGGTCGAGTGCACACGACTCCGGCTATAAGTACTCTTCTCTTGTTGCGCCACCACTGTCTGCAAGTACCCAATTGCGTTCCGGGCTTCCTCAGCGAAGGGTGTTCCCTCAGCAAGGGGGAGCGCATTGAGCCTAGCCGCCGCCGCCACCATGTTCTCCACCGGGTTAGAGTAATGACCAGGTGGTGTCAGAAAACGCTGCGGCGGGGTCTGGTTCCTACGGGGCGGGTCTGGCTGCCGATGCGGAGTTGCCGCCCTGTTCCCAGGCACTTCCGCCGTTCGGGTCACGGTCAGAGGCGCGTTCTGTCCTGCCCCCGGCGTTTTGAAAAGATTCCTTGGCTCATACTGATCAGGCAGGCGGGTCTGGTGCCTCATCCAAATAACTGCCTCTGAGGCTTGTTGATCCAGATTGAGACGGAAAGCTTCCGCCCTGAGGCGCTCCGACTCAGCATCCATCTGAGCCTTCAACGCATTGATTTCTTCCTGGGCCCTGGTCATCAGGTCCTTCAACCTTGTGATCTCCGTGTTACGGTTTGCTTGGTTTTCCGTTGTGACCTCGATTCCCATCAGAGTCGTAAGTTCGTTCATCAGATCCAGCAAAACTTGAGCCGGGGGCCTAGCTGACCCGGCCCCCGCCGCGCCGGCCGCCGCCGTCCCAGCGCCATGCTGCCAGAAGCCGGTGCCGATCCAGCCATGAAGACGTCGGCTTGCTCGGCGCCTCATAGGGCTCCGGGTCATGGTAACCCTCAAAGTAACCCCGAAGCCCGCCGTTGTGAAGCTGGTAGATTGATTCCGCCTCTCCGCTCGAGGATCCATCCTCTGAGCATATGGGCGTTTCCTCCTGCGACATGGAACCTTCCTCAAGTTCTGCGCCTTGGGTGAAGCCGACGAAGACGTGCTTCCGGCCCGGGTTGATCCGGGCAGGTTGCGCCCGCCGGGCCGACTCGACGAGGTCGGTGCAGATGTCTGGCCCAGTCTTAGATCCGCCGATCTTGCCAATGAAGACGTGAATTCCGCCGAAGGGGACCTGGTACCCGTACTGAATTCAGTCGGCCTCGGGGCCCCAGCCGGCGTCGTCGATGTAGAGCTTGCCGCGGCGACTCTTGGTCATTCTGCCAACGGCGTATCCCTCGATCCCTGGGAGAGAGCCCTTCGAGTACTCCAAACCACCGCGCACTAGCCCCACGGTGGGCGCCAACTGTCGTGGTTTTGTCACGGCAGATGTCCTAGTGCAAGGACTTAGGGGTGAAGCCATCGCTACGGCGGTTAACTCGAAGGGGTTGATCGGGACGAAAGACACAGGTTTACCCAGGTTCGGACCCTCTCGAAGGAGGTAATAGCCTACGTCCTGCTTTGAGTTGTATTGATTGGGTATCGATTACAAGGGAGCGGATTCGCTTGACCTAGTACTCGATCAAAGGTTCGTGTCCTAAGCCGCCCAGGGAACCCGCCTTTCGGCTGTGGGCCTCCTCCAGGCCCGTCTGACAAGTCACTTCCAGGCCCTGTCTTGATCTTCCAGCCTGCTTAGGCCTCACTGCTAAGCCGCCAACTTCGTGACCCGGCCCCTCCTGGGCGGGTCTCACCACGGGGTTATATCCCCAACAACACGTGTAGGTGGTTTTCTCTCAGAAATAGGATATGGGAAGTGGTAGTTTCATTCTAGTTGCTCTCTTGGAGTCGGTGGAGTGGGTGCGGGTATATATAGCTGTCGGGCCTCTGGGACTGGGGGTGCCCAAGCCCGTCTGCCTGCGGTCTAGCACGCGTGAATCGTCTCGGACGCCGGGTGGCCCCACATGCAGGATTCATGGAATTGGTTCTCGCAAGGGCCAACGCCTCGCGAAGCGCAAGGCGGCGTCGCCATCGAGTACTTCGCGGGGCCCCCCTGCGAAGCTGCCCACGGCACCCTCAGGAGGCGGGTCTGCCTGGTGCTGACCGGACAGGGCCCCACAACTCTATGCCCGCACATGGGTGACGCGCGCCATGCCAAATGGTGCCAGCAGCCGCGCCAGCAGGCGCGGCTGGCGAGGATCCCCTCTTTGGTGATAGAGGAGAGGCGCCAGCTCGCGGGTCCCAAGAGCATCCCCAAAGGTTGTCGTTCCGGTGCAAGGAGACCAAGATCAAGGGCTCGGCAGGACGGGTATCACCCCTGAGCCCACGAGCGCGTCACGGCGAGGAACTTTAGCAGGCGAAGACCACCTTTTGTCAGGATAAGCTGCAATCCTGCCCCCTTTCAAAATGGCCGTTGTGGCAACCCTTCCCGCCTGAGATTTTCGGGGGAAGAGGACTAGGGCCAATATAAGGGGGGAACCAGCCCCCATAGAAGAGAGAGACTTTTTGGTTGGGCAAGAACACGCCTTGTACTCATCTTCCACCTCAAGCAATCCACCAAGCAGGAGTAGGGTTTTACGCCGCGAGGTGGCCTGAACCTAGGTAAACTGTGTGTCCTTGTTCATCTTCCTTAGCTCAAGCCGCCGAAGAGTCGCCATGAGGTTGCGAAGTAGAGTAGGGCAGGAGAGCGAGCGCACCCCAGTGTTCGAACCTTCATGGGTCCGCGGAACCCCGATTCCGACATTTGGCGTGCCAGGTAGGGGTGCGTCGACGTTCTCCTGCTCCGTTTCAACTCCGGCTTCACCAACCCCATGGCCAACGCTCGCAGTATGCGCGTGGAGTGCAGAGTAGCCCAGGCCACCCCGGTTGGCCGAGGCGGTCGATGCCGCCCCGCCGACGCCGGTGCGACGGTCGGCGACCCGGTCCCCGCGACCAGGGGAGCCTGAGCGCCCTCCCGTTTGCCCCGTCTTCCAAAGTCATGTGAGGGAGTCACGGCGCGCTTCTCTTGGTGCGTCATCTCAGTCGAGCCCCGAGGCGGCCCGCTCATGCTCGGCAGGGACGTCGGGGCACGCCAGGAGAGGCGCGCGGTGGCGTGCATCCTTGGCGGGGCCCAGGCACCGGCCGTCGACCGCCACTTCCAGCCTTCCTTTCGCAAAGTGAGCGCTGCCCGCGAGGAGCACGGGTCCGTGCCGTTTCCTAGCTGGACCAGGCACGACATCACCTTCGACATGGGAGACCACCCGCAGTCTGGGGCTGCTGCGGGTGCTCTCCCCATGGTGTGCACTCCCACCATCAGCAACGTCGCGGTTACCAAGACTCTCATTGACGGGGGCGCTGGGCTCAACATCATCTCTGTCGTGACCTTCGAGGCACTTCAGGTGCCTTACGACCAGCTGAAGCCCACGAGGCCCTTCTCCGGGTGGTCGGTGGGACCACGGCCCCCATCGGGCAGATACGTCTCCCAGTCACCTTCGGCACGCGCGACAATTATCGCACAGAGCTCATTGACTTTGACGTCGAGCACACCGGCCTCCTGTAAATTGCCATCTTTGGCTACCCGATGCTTGCCAAGTTCATGGCGGCAACCCACCCGGGTTACAATGTCGTCAAGATACCCGGGTGCGCCGGTGTCTTGACAATCAAGTGCGACGAGAAGGATGCGGTCGGCTTCCTTGGGCGTGCGTACAAAGTTGTCGCTGCTACTGCGGTCGCCGCGGTCGCGTGACCGGTCGACGAGTCGACGGGGCGGTGCGCCATGGCCGCGCGACCGGTTGACTGGGACGAGGCATTGCCCCCCGAGGTGGCACCGGTAGGAAAGAAGCAGCTGTTCTCTCAGAGCCGAGCTGAGTCCAAGAAAGTGCCATTCGACGGCAGCGACTCTGGCCACACCTTCACCATCGGCGCCGGCCTCACTCCCGAGCAGGACAAAGCACTCATCGCCTTCCTCAAGGCGAACACGGACGTGTTTGCATGGAAGGCGACTGATCTAACCGGAGTCCCGAGGGAGGTAATCAAGCACCACCTGGTGGTGTGCCCCAACGCGCGCCCCATGAAACAGAAAGCACGGCGCGAGTCATCGGAAAAGCAGCACTTCATCGTTCAAGAAGTGCAGAAGTTGCAAGAGGCGGGGGTTGTCCACGAGGTGTGCCACCCGCAGTGGCTCGCCAACCCCGTCATTGTCCCCAAGAAGGGCGGCAAGGAGCGGACGTGCGTCGACTTCACCAGCCCCAACAAGGCCTGCCCCCAGGACCCCTTCCCGCTTCCGCGCATCGATCAGATCGTGGATTCCACCGCCTGCTGCGACCTACTGTGCTTCTTGGATGCCTTCTTAGGCTACCATCAGACCAATATGGCGGTGGAGGATGAAGAGAAGACGGCTTTTATCTCTCCTAGCGGGGTGTTCTGCTACATGAGCATGCCGTTCGGCCTAAGGAGTGCCGGGGCAACCTTCCAGCGGTTGATGCACATCGCGCAGGGGTCCCAGCTAGGGAGGAACGTGGAGGCCTATGTCGACGACATTGTGGTCAAAACGCACGAAGCTAGAACGCTCATTTAAGACTTGGAAGAAACTTTCGCCAACCTGCGCAAGGTTAACCTGAAGCTCAACCCTGACAAATGTGTTTTCGGGGTCCCCTCCGGCAAACAACTTGGCTTCCTCATGTCCCATCAGGGGATAGAGGCGAATCCCGAGAAGGTTAAGGCCATCGAGCTGATGCAGCCTCCCCTGACCCTCAAGGAAATGCAGAAGCTAGCAGGGTGCCTAGCCTCCCTCGGGCGCTTCATCTCCAAGTTCGGTGAGCGGGCGTTACCGTTCTTCAAGCTGATGAAGAGGTCAGGGCCATTCGCATGGACTCCCGAGGCGGACACAGCCTTTGCGGACCTCAAGCGATATCTTACAAGCCCTCCTGTGATGGTCGCGCCGCGCGCCCGCGTGAGCGCCTGCTGCTGTACCTGGCGGCCACCCCGCAGACGGCTAGCGCGGTCCTTGTGGTGGAGCGGGAAGAACAAGCCTGTGTCAAGAAGAAGCCCGCGCCGAAAGCGTCGCCTGAGGTCGCTCAGACCTTGATGGTGCCAGCTGAAGGTGCACTGCAGGAGGACGCCGCCCTCCCTCAGGAGGACGCACCGCCTCCAAAGGCCCCAGGCGTCATGCTCCCGGAGGCCCCTACGGCTCCCGACACCATGCCTCCGGGAGTCCTCGCGGTCTCACTCCTCGAGCCCCCTGACTAAGATGACATGGACACCATGGTCACACGACACGTCGAGCTCCCTGTATATTACGTCAGCACGGTACTGAGGGATGCACGCAAGCGCTACCCCATGCAGCAGAAGCTCCTCCTCGCGCTCCTCATGGCCTCCAGGAAACTGCGCCATTATTTCCAAGGGCACCCCATCAAGGTCATCTCCGCGTACCCCTTAGAGCAGGTTCTCCAAAGGCCCAACACCGTGGGCAGGGTTGCCGAATGGAACATCGAGCTGCATGCCTTCGAGCTAGAGTTTTGCACCACAAGGGTCATCAAGGGTGCAACCCTGGCAGACTTCGTGGCAGAGTGGACCGCCTCGGGCGAGGGGGAGCCTCGCGAAGGCGAATCTCTCCTGCCTGGGGATGAGGCACCCTGCGGCTGGGCCCTGTGCTTCGACGACGCTTTCTCCATGCAGGGCGCGGGGGCTGGAGTCATCCTCACCTCGCCGAAGGGCGACAAACTGCATTACACGGTCCAGCTATGCTTCGGGCATAACGAGAAGGCTCCAACAACATCGTGGAGTACGAGAGCCTCATCGCCGGCCTCAAGGCCGCCTCTGCCCTTGGAATCAAGCATCTCATCGTCAAGGGCGACTCTCAGCTCCTTGTCAACTTCTCCAGCAAAAAATACAAGCCGAAGGACGAGCACATGGCGGCGTACTTGGAGGAAGTACGCAAGCTTGAGAAGCGCTTCCTCGGGCTGGAGTTGCATCATATCCCGTGAGGTGCCAATCAGGAGGCCGACGACATCGCCAAACGGGCGTCTCGCCGCGAGCCTCAATGCCCCAGCGTTTTCGAGGAAAGATTCCTAAGGCCGTTGGCTGCGCTGCGCATCCTCGGCACCACACTCCTGGAAGAGGAGCTGCCGCCCGCGTTGCCGGCAGGGGCGCCGGACTGCGGCCCGTCTTTGGGAGATCGTCCGCTTCTAGCGCTGGAACCTCAAGAGGGCGACTGGACCATCGAGCTCAAGGCCTACCTTCTTCGCGGCGACCTCCCCGCGGAAGACGCGGAAGCAGAGCGCATTGCCTGCCAAGCCTCCGCGTATTGCCTGCGAGATGGCGAGCTGTACCGGAGGCGGCCCAACGACGTCTCACTCCGCTGCGTCTCAGAACAGCAAGGGTGCGAGCTGCTCGCCGACATCCATGGGGGAGATTGTGGGCATCACTCTTCGTCGCGCACCCTCGCCGATAAGGTGTTTCGCAGCGGTTTCTATTGGCCTATAGCGCTTCGCGCCGCCGCCGATTTGTTCCGATCCTGCGAGGTTTGCCAATTCCATGCCAAGCAGATCCACCAGCCCGCGCAGGGGTTGCAGACGATCCCGCTCTCTTGGCACTTCGTGGTATAGGGGCTGGACATTCTAGGCCCTTTTCCCTGCGCGGCTGGCGGGTACCGCTACCTCTATGTCGCCATCGACAAGTTCACTAAGTGGGCGGGGGTTGAGCCCGTCCGCACCATCCCGGCCGCCTCGGTCGTCAGGTTAATCAAGGGCATCGTATGCCGGTATGGCGTCCCCAACCGCATCATCACTGACAATGGCTCTCAATTCACAAGCGGTCTTTTCAAATCTTATTGCACTAACCTTGTTACGCAGATATGCTACACCTCCGTGGCACACCCGCGCAACAACGGTCAGGCCGAGCGCGCCAACACCGAGGTTCTTAAGGGCCTCAAGACAAGGAGTTTCAGGAAGAAGCTTGAGGCCTGCGGGAGGGGGTGACTGGATGAGCTGCAGTCCGTGTTGTGGTCTATCCGCACCACAGCGACTAAGCCCACCGGCGAAACCCCCTTCTTCCTCGTCTACGGGGCTGAGGCGGTCCTTCCCTCGGAGCTTAAGCATGGGTCCCCGCGGGTCTTAGCATTCGACGAGGTGCATCAGGATGACTCGCGGGGAGCCAACCTTTTGCTCCTTGAGGAGGCCCACTGATACGTCTCCGTCGTATCTACTTTTCCTCACGCTTTTGCTCTTGTTTTGGACTCTAATTTGCATTATTTGAATGAAACTAACCCAGACTGACGCTGTTTTCAGCAGAACTACCATGGTGTTGTTTTTGTGCAGAAATAAAAGTTCTCGGAATTGGACGAAACTTTTTGGAGATTTATTTTACAATAAATAAAAATTACTGGAGCCAAGAACCACCGGAGGGGGCGCCCTGGTTGGGCACGATACACCAAGGCGCGCCACGCCCCTCCAGGCGTGCCCTGGTGGGTTGTGCCCTCCTCGGGGCCCCACTGACCCTAATTCCAATGCTATAAAATCCTATTTTCAGAGAAAAAAATCAGAGAGAAAGTTTCATCGCGTTTTACGATACGGAGCTGCCGCCACCTCCTGTTCTTCATCAGGAGGCCAGATCTGGAGCCCGTTTGGGGCTCCGGAGAGGGGAATCTTCGGTCTTCGTAATCATCAACCCTTCTCCATCGCCAATTCCATGATCCTCCCCACTGGGAGTGAGTAATTCCTTCATAGGCTTGCTTGTCGGTGAGGAGTTGGATGAGATTCATCATGTAATCGAGTTAGTTTTGTTAGGGCTTGATCCCTAGTATCCACTATGTTCTGAGATTGATGTTGCTATGACTTTGCCATGCTTAATGTTTGTCACTAGGGCCCGAGTGCCATGATTTTAGAACTGAACCGTTTATGTTATCACCATTATATCTATGTTCCTGATCCGATCTTGCTAGTCATACACACCTATTACGTGTTATGATCCGTAAACCCCGGAGTGACAATAGTCGGGATACTTTCCGGTGATGACCGTAGTTTGAGGAGTTCATGTATTCACTATGTGTTAATGCTTTGTTCCGGTTCTCTATTAAAAGAAGGCCTTAATATCCCTTAGTTTCCTTATGAACCCCGCTGCCACGGGAGTGTAGAACAAAAGATGTCATGCAAGTTGTTTTCCGTAAGCATGTATGACTATTTACGGAATACATGCCTACATTACATTTATGAACTGGAGCTAGTTCTGTGTCGCCCTATGTTATGACTGTTATATGATGAATATCATCCAACGAGTTCACCGATCCAGTGCCTACGAGTTTTCCACATATTGTTCTTGCTAAGTTACTATTGCTACTGCTATTGTTCCAACTGCTACAAAACTATTGCTATCACTACTACCGTTACTGTTACTGCTACTACTCCTATCAAAACTATCATACTACTGTGCTACTGATCACTCTGCTGCAGATATTTAATCTTCAGGTGTGGTTGAATTGACAACTCAGCTGCTAATACTCGCAAATATTCTTTGGCTCTTGTGTCGAATCTATAAATTTGGGTTGAATACTCTACCCTCGAAAACTATTGTGATCCCCTATACTTGTGGGTTATCAAGACCTTTTTCTGGCGCCGTTGCTGGGGAGCATAGCTATATTTGTTGAGTCACTTGGGATTTATATCAATTGATCACTATGAAGAATCTGAAGGATCCAAAAACCAAGATTTTTCCCTCTAAGACGAGGGGAGGTAAGGAATGGCCATCTAGCTCTGCACTTGATTCACCTTCGGTTATGAGTAGGTTTGCAACACCACCACATGCCATTAATCCTGATATGTCGCAAGTTATTGATGATGCTACTTCTGCGATGAATGATGCTTATGATGATGATTCTAGTACCATGCTTGATGATAATGTGCCACTAGGTGAGTTTCTTGATGAACAAATTGCTAGAGCTAAAGACAATGAAATTATTGAAACTGATGAGATTGTTGAAACTGATGAAGCCTTTGAAACTGATGACTATGAAACACCTATTAGACCTAGCTCTCCTAGATTTGAAATGCCTAAGATACCTGAAGGTTATGTTATGGATGAGGAGATAACTAGAGAAATCCTTTCTTGTAAGGATAGAGATGATCTTAAGAAATTACTACGCAAGTATAAAGAGAAGACTTTGAATGCTAGAATGAAATGTGATCCTAAGTTTGCTACTTCACCTATCTTTGTTACTGATAAGGATTATGAATTCTCTGTTGACCCAGATTTAATTACTTCGGTTGAATCTGATCCTTTCCATGGCTATGAAACTGAAACTGTAGTAGCACATCTTACTAAGCTGAATGATATAGCCACCTTCTTTGCTCATGATGAGAAGATTCGCTATTACTATATTCTTAAGTTATTTCCGTTCTCATTAAAGGGTGATGCTAAGACATGGTACAATACTCTTGCTCCTGGTTGTGTGCGTAGTCCCCTGGATATGATTTACTACTTCTCTGAAAAATATTTTCCTGCTCATAAGAAACAAGCTGCCTTATAGGAAATATTTAATTTGTGCAAATTGAAGAAGAGAGTCTCCCACAAGCTTGGGGGAGACTTATCCAATTGCTTAATGCTTAGCCTGATCACCCTCTTAAGAAAAATTAAATATTTGATATCTTCTATAATGGACTAACTGATGCTTCTAGGGACTTCCTAGATAGTTGTGTTGGCTGTGTTTTCTGGGAACGAACTGTTGAACAAGCTGAGGAACTACTGAATAATATATTTAAGAATTATGATGATTGGATTCTCCATGAACCACCACTTAAACTCACTCCGAAGAAGAGGGGTATCTTATTTCTCAGTCCTGAAGATATGCAAGAGGCAAAGAAATGTATGAAGGAAAAAGGTATTAAAGCTGAGGATATTAAGAATTTTCCACCTATTTAAGAAATACATGGCCTTGACACACCACCACCTCAACAGGTGGTAGAGGTAAATTCTTTATTAAAGTTTGATGAAAGTGATATCCCTTACAATAAACATCCTAGAAAATGCTTATATGAGTTTGATAACTACATTATGAAACAAGATCACTTCAATGCAAATGTTCTGAAACAATTGAAATATAATTCTGATATGGTTGCTCGCTTGAGTTGACTTGTTATTTAGAATCAGTAATGATGTTAGAGGTGTAGGAAAACATGCCTCTATGGTTCAAACCCAGTTAGAACAAGTTGCTAAATCTCAAAAGGAATTGCTTGATGAAATGAATAATACTATGAATGATTTTGCTGCTAGAGTAGTAACTAGAGGAGGTAGAATGACCCAAGAACCTCTTTATCCTGAAGGTCATCCTAAAAGAATTGAACAAGACTCTCAGAGAATTAATACTGATGCACCTAGTCCTTCTAAAAAGAAAAAGAAAAAGAAAAATGATAGGACTTTGCATACCTCTAGTGAACCTGAGATAGAAAAACCTCCTAAAGATAACGATATCTCTATTACCGATGCTGAAACTCAATCTGGTCATGAACATTCACCTAGTGATAATGAAAATGATAATGATGATGTTCATGAAGATACTCAACCGAACAGTGATAAAGAACCAGATAATGATGTTGACATGGAGCCTCGTGTTGATCTTGATAACCCACAACCTAAAAATAAACGATACGATAAAAGATACTTTGTGGCTAGAAAACATGGTAAAGAAAGAGAGCCATGGGTTCAGAAACCCATGCCCTTTCCACCTAAACCATCTAAGAAAAAGGATGATGAAGAATTTGAACGCTTTGCTGAAATGATTAGGCCAGTCTGTTTGCGTACCCGCTTAACTGATATCTTAAAGATAGCCCCTTATGCAAAATACATGAAAGACATCATCACTAATAAAAGAAAGATACCTGAAGCTGAAATCTCCACCATGCTTGCTAATTATTCTTTTAAGGATGAAGTACCTAAAAAACTTGGAGATTCGGGAATACCAACTATACCATGCTCCATTAAAAGAAATTATGTCAAAACAGCTTTGTGTGATTTGGGAGCTGGTGTTAGTGTTATGCCTTTCTCCTTATATAAAAGACTTGATTTGAATAAACTCACACCTGCTGAAATATCATTGCAAATGGCTGACAAATCAACTGCCATACCTATTGGTATTTGTGAGGATGTGCCCGTTGTTGTTGCAAATGTTACTATCCTAACAGACTTTGTTATTCTTGAGATGCCCGAGGACGACAACATGTCGATTATCCTTGGTAGACCCTTTTTGAATACTACAGGGGCTGTTATTGACTGCAATAAAAGCAAAGTCACTTTTCATATCAATGGTAATGAGCATACAGTGCACTTTCCGAAGAAACAATTCCAAGTGAATGGTATAAATGTTATTGAAGAATCTCCGACACCCACTAATGGAACTTTTCAACTACCTCTACCTACTGCCAAAAAGAAATATGACATACTTATTGTTGGGGATATGCATATCCCCATTGATATAACTTAGTGTTTTACTAAAGTTCTTCGGTTTCATGGTAATCGGAAGTGGTTATTGAGGGAGTCCTGGTTTAAGAGGTCCTCGGATATCCGACCTGTTTCTCATAGGCCGGACTATGTGGGTCACTGGATAAGCATTGGGTGATCAAGGGCCCCGTCGCCAAGGTGGAAGTTTCAAGGAGCCATGGCGTGTCCTCCAAGTTGTCGACAATAGATAGGACAGTTTTTTTCCCTTTGATGTGCAACCGACTATGTGTAAGCCCTAGGTACCCTCGGCGTCTATATAAGCCGGAGGGTTTTAGGTTGTAGGGCAAGAGAACTCATCTAGGGTTTAGCTATTCGATCTCGAGGTAGATCAACTCTGTAACCCCTATACCATCAATATAATCAAGCAGGACGTAGGGTATTACCTCCATAGGAGGGCCCGAACCTGGGTAAAACATCGTCTCCCTCGTCTCCTGTTACCATCGATTCTAGTCTCACAGCTCGGGACCCCCTACCCGAGAACCGCCGGTTTTGACACCGACATTGGTGCTTTCATTGAGAGTTCCGCAGTGATCACCGAAAGGAATCGATGGCTCGCCTTGTCACAAGCGACGAGATCTGCACCCAGGGGACTCTCGCCTCGGATCAGATCCTCGCAAGCGGCGACATCTCGTTGCACGCTTACCTGATCGGCCACCTAGGCCAGATCGGAAACTTTTCCCCCGATCAAGGAATCAGGTTCGGAACCCTAGAGTTCGTCGCCGATTCACGGTGAGAACTCGTCTTGAGGGAACCCTCGACTCCTACGGAGGAGCCCGCAGATCCCGACGCCTCGACGCCGAAGACATCGGGCCCCGCCTCCGATGATGAGGTAGTTATCCCCGGGCCGTCCGAGCCGCCCAATCCGGTTGTTGTGACCGGATCTACCATGGTTAAACAGGACCCGGGTCCGCTTTCGTGCGACTCCGGAACTGCGACGCCGCATACTGACCCCACTCGCTTCAGCGACACGCATCCCACCATCGCCTCGTTTCTGAACGAGCTATTTGATCGGATCGAGACCATGCGTATGGCTGATGACCAGATCCCGGTCTATGACCGGCTCGGGCTTAAACCCGACGATAGGGAGATTCACATCCCCACGGTCACCCAACTTGTCGACACCGTCGAGTGTCCGGCTGGGGGCTCGTCGCTCCAGCGACCGGAATTAAAAACGGTTTACACCCCAGTCTCCGATCACCGAGACCTCGCCTGCAACCCAGACTCCGGAGTTCGCTCCGGAAACAGACCGGTATCGGTCCCTGACCCATCACGCAGTTCGGAGTCCGTGATTCCGAACTCCCACCGGAGCGTGGAGTCAAATCTTTTCCCACCCACCTCCCAAGCCGATCACTCAAGCATCGCAGCAGAGCCCAAGTCTTTGGACTTACGGGACGTTAAGCAGTTATCAGGAGAGTCGGCTCATCATTATTGGGCTAGACTCCTCCTCGCTAGAAACAAAGTACGGGGCCTCAGTGATCAAGATATAATGGCAACCTTCAATCGCAACTGCCATGATGAAGGGATTCTCAATGCCCTGGCGCGTCGGCACATTCGTGACTTTACCGAGCTGTCAGATTTGGTACAAAAGTATTGTGCCATGGAAAGCGCTCGGCAAGCCGAGCGGCTGTTTTCGGAACCAACCTTTACCAAATACCCTAGAGGAGATCGGAAAAAGAGGATACCTCTGAAGCGTCCAGCTAAACTTGAACCCGCCAAAAAGAGAAACAGACTCCTTTCAGGGGTCAGTATCGTCCTGGATGGACTACTGGATAAACCTTGCCCTATACACTCCGCATTGCTGAACACAGCTCCGACTCATAGCCTTAGAGCTTGCTGGGTCGTTAGGCAGATCGCAAAAAGCGGTGAAGCCATTCTTGAGGCACCACCGCCGAACAGGCGCTCCACAACGCCACCAGAATACAACGCCGAAGTCCTGACGATCTACGAAATATTCCCCTCAAGGAACAGGAGGAAAAGAGCTCATAAAGAACTCGAGCAGATATATCATGTGGCAGCAACAAGTGCATGGGCAGACATACCCATTACCTTCGGAGATACTGACCGACCAGCCATTCTTCCCGGTCATTCACCGGCCGCACTAGTCCTAAACCCCATCATCGATGGCTTCAGGTTACACAAGGTGCTGATGGATGGCGGCAGTGGTTTAAACCTTATTTACGAAGATACCCTAGAAAAAATGCAGTTCGACCGATCTCGCATCGAACATAGCAACACAACGTTCTGGGGAATCATCCTGGGGAAAGAGGCGCGCTGTTCAGGACGTATCGTCCTGGACGTAGTGTTCGGCACGCCCGAAAACTACCGACCTGAAGAACTCCTCTTCCACATCGTGCCCTTCCCCAGTGGCTACCACGCCCTGTTGGGACGTGACGCCTTCACAAAATTCCAGGCTATACCACATTACGGGTATATGAAACTTAAGATGCCAGGACCAAACGGGGTGATCACAACCGCCAGTGATCCGAATATAGCCCTTCGGGCCGAAAACAAAACAGCAGCTCTTGCCCTTGAGGCTCTAGCTGAGACCTTTGCTGCAGAAGAGCTGACCGCACTTCGGTCAACAGTCGACAAGGACGACGTGATCCTCAGCAAGAGGCCCAAACCCACGTCCTTTAAACCGGCAAAGGAAATCGTTAAATTTCAGGTACACCCGACGGACCCCAATAAGACAGCGTCCATCGGAGCTCATCTCGATCCCATAGTGGACGAAGCGCTACGAACATTCTTACGAGAAAACTGGGACATCTTTGCCTGGCATCCTTCTGATATGCCCGGAATCCCACGGCGACTGGCAGTACATAGTCTAAACATCATCACAGGCTTTAAGCCCGTCAAGCAAACTCTGCGCCGCTTTTCCGAGCCCAAACGACAAGCTATGGGTGAAGAATTAGCTAAACTACTAGAGGCCGGATTCATTTGGGAGATTAAGCACCCCAAATGGTTGGGAAACCTGGTTATGGTACCAAAGAAAGGTAAATCCTGGCGGCTGTGCGTTGACTTTAAAGACCTCAACAAGGCCTGCCCTAAGGACCCTTTCCCCCTACCACACATAGACCAGATTATTGACGCCACAGCCGGACACGACTCGTTGTGTTTCCTCGACGCTTATTCCGGATACCATCAGATTAAAATGAAGGAATCCGATCAAGCGGCAACCGCATTCATCACCCCTTACGGGCCATTCTGCTTCAACACGATGCCCTTCGGGCTAAAAAATGCTGGGGCTACGTACCAGCGCATGATCCAGACTTGTCTCGCAAAACAAGTCGGTAAAACAGTCGAGGCATACGTGGACGACGTGGTAATCAAAACCAAACGCGTCAGCCATTTGATCGACGACCTAAGGCAAACCTTTGCCAGCCTACGCGAATACGATATACGTCTCAATCCGGAGAAGTGTGTCTTCAGAGTTCCCGCTGGTAAACTGCTCGGATTCATCGTTTCCCATAGAGGAATAGAAGCGAATCCGGCCAAGATCCGTGCCTTATCAGAACTTGCAGTTCCCACAGAGCTAAAGCATGTCCAAAGGTTGGTTGGTTGCGTGGCGGCGTTAAGTCGCTTTATCTCCCGCCTCGGTGAAAAGGCTTTACCGCTCTACAAATTGCTAAAACGGACCAAGAATTTCGAATGGACCGATGAAGCAAAGGCTGCGTTAGAAGAAATTAAGACACTCCTGGCAAGTAATCCCATACTCACAGCCCCAGGCGCGGGTGAGCCCATGTTACTATACATATCGGCCACCAACCAAGTCGTTAGCGCAGTGCTCGTCATCGAACGAGAGGAGGAGGGACACAAATTCCGGATACAGAAGCCAGTATATTACGTGTCAGAAGTACTAACGCAATGCAAGTCCAGGTACCCGCACTACCAGAAGATAGCCTATACAGTATTTATGGCATCACGGAAACTGAGACACTACTTCCAAGAGTGTTCGGTCACGGTGGCATCCGAAGTACCCCTGAACGATATAATCAACAACAGGGACGCCACCGGCCGCATAGCCAAATGGGCCATTGAGCTCCTTCCCTTTGAAATCGCCTACAAGCCAAGACGAGCTATCAAGTCTCAGGTATTGGCAGATTTCCTCACCGAATGGACAGAGGCCGAGTTCCCAAGGGAATATAGTACATACTCCCATTGGACAATGTACTTCGATGGATCTAAAACTCTGGCCGGACTGGGGGCTAGAGTTATTCTCACATCCCCCACAGGCGAGAATGTCCGATACGTGTTGCAGATCATGTATGCCGATTCCAACAATGCAGCCGAATACGAAGCACTACTACATGGTCTTCGGATGGCAGCATCAATGGGCATACGCCGGCTGGAGGTACGGGGAGACTCCAACTTGGCCATCTCCCAAATCAACGGCGAATTTGACTCCAAAAACCCGAAGATGGCGGCATACAAAAACGCTGTCCTAAAGATATCCGCACGGTTCGAGGGGCTGGAATTTCACCACATCGCTAGAGACGACAACCAAGCTGCCGATATATTGGCTCGCATGGGGGCCAAACGCGACCCTGTCCCGCAAAACACTTTCCTAGAACGGCTCTTTAAGCCATCCGTGGTTTGGCAGGACGATCATAAGGGCGCCGATCTAACCCGTGCACACGACGTTGTTCCCCCTATAAATGAACCAGATGATCAAATCATCGGCGGCTCCGTATTGGACGAAACGCCCTCGGCTCATGAGGTCATGGCAGTAATCGCGCCATGGACCGAGCCCTTCCTCGCGTACCTTCTTCGCAAAGAACTCCCCGACGATCAGACGGAGGCGCGGCGCATAGTTCGGTGCTCCAAAGCCTACAAGGTACACGAGGGTGAGTTATACAAGAAGAGCACCACCGGAATATTACAGCGGTGCATATCTGAGGAAGAAGGGCGTCAGCTCTTAGCCGAACTCCACGCAGGGATGGGTGGTCATCACGCCGCAGCAAGAGCCTTAGTAAGCAAGGCCTTCCGGGCTGGTTTTTTCTAGCCCACAGCTCGGGCGGACGCCCAGTCACTTGTCAAATATTGCGTCGGGTGTCAACTTTTTGCAAATCAAAGTCACATGCCCCCAACAGCTCTTCGGACTATTCCGATAACCTGGCCCTTCGCGGTCTGGGGGCTGGATATGGTGGGACCACTTAAAGGGGGGACCAAGAAGAATAAATACCTACTGGTCATGGTGGACAAGTTCACCAAATGGATAGAGGCAAAACCTGTCAAATCAGCCAAGTCCGGACCAGTAATCGACTTTATATCCGGCATGGTACACCGTTACGGCGTTCCACACAGTATAATAACGGACAATGGATCCAATTTCACGGCCCAAGAAGTCAAAGACTGGTGCGCAAAAATGGGCATTAAGCTCGATTACGCATCGGTTTATCACCCGCAGACCAATGGACAAGTCGAACGAGCAAACAGCCTCATTATGAGCGGCATTAAGCCACGTTTGGTCCGGTCTCTTCATGAGTCCGACTGTCATTGGGTTGAGGAGCTCGACTCCGTTCTATGGGGCCTGCGCACCACCCCGAATAGATCTATGGGATACACACCTTTCTTCATGGTCTATGGGGCAGAAGCGGTCCTTCCTTGTGATATTATTCACGACGCACCAAGGGTGCGCATGTACGAAGAAAAGGAGGCCGAGTTAGATCTGCAAGACGACTTGGACGCCTTGGAAGAAGAGCGTGACATAGCTCGGGCCCGCTCTACCTTTTATCAACAGCAGGCCCGACGTTACCAGATCAGGGAGGTCAGGGCACAAGCATACAACGTGGGCGAACTCGTCCTAGGGCTCCCGGAGAAGCAGAAGCATAAACTCAAGCCCAAATGGGAGGGCCCCTTCATAATCGACGAAGTACTCGCGGGAGGGGCTTACCGTCTTCGAAACCCGTCGGATAACTGCCTTGAACCAAACCCATGGAACGCAGCTCGTCTTCGGTGCTTCTACGAATAAACCGGTGTCGTCACACTCCTTACCCTTTATTTCCCTTTTCTTTCTCCTTTTTTATTTTCTACTTTCCCTCCCACCTTGATTTTTGGCAGGTTTGAATTTTTTCCTTTTCTTCCCAACTCTATGGTCAGTTCAACCGATCTTGTACTAAGATTTTTGGCCTACACCCTTAAGTGTTAAATCCGAACACAGCACCTGGGGGCTTCTTTTCCGAAGCAATTGCTTCTATATTATAAGCACTTATTCACATTTATTGTGTACGCATGTTCCCCTTGTCGTTTTTTAAAGCCATCATATGCATCAATTCGAACTAAGACTTTGCCAAGCTGGGTTGCCTCGCTCATGTGCTTACCCTCTACATTCCCGATTGTTCGGCTAGAGGGTAAAGGGAGCACCTGTGCGATTGTTACGACCGGGTCATCCGGATACGTACCTCAGACGGGTGAAGCCAAAAGCTAGCTATCTTCAGTAGACAATTGATCGGCTACGACAGAATCAACTAATAAAACTATGGTCGTTATGACCATTACTCGGGCTTCTTCTCTTACAAAAGCCCTTAGTCGCATACTAACAGTATACGGTCTTCTACCTACGATTTACGTAGCACCCTCAAGAAACGTATCGATAGAGGTACTATTTTCTTCGGAAGATGTTTCTTACGCTCAGCAGTAATATAACATATCTCCCTGTGTGCTTTCTGTCTGTTCGCACCACATGGCCGGATTGCCTGGTTCCCCGAACATAATTCACTCCCCTAGGGTGATATTTTACAAGGAACACTCCCAAGCTCTTAGCGCGGGAGGCCAAAGCCGATGGCCGGTTAAGACAAAGTTTACAACACAGACGAAGCAATTCCTCGATTATTAGTACATAGTTACAGATAATCATACATCTGGCTGCCGATCGAGATTGTCGATTATGGTGTCCAGGGAGCAATCTCCTTGTGAGAAACGGGCGGCAGGCATCACTTGGTCGTATACCAGGTGGAGCGGCACTTCTTGTCCATCTGACCCTACTGGCCCAACCCGAGCCATACGCTCGGGGCTAAGTCTGGTATAGCGGGTCTTGTTCATCGCCCATGCCTCTCGTGCTCCCTCTTGACAAGCCGATGTCTTCCACAGCTCGAACCTACTTCGGGCTCCCTTGAACTGATCGACTAGTTCGGTCATCCCCTCCGGAGGTTGCTCGGCGGGCCACAATGCTTTCACCATGCTCTTCATGGCCTTCCGAGCCCGCTCATGAAGGGCGGACAGCTCCTTCAGAAGGATTCCCTGGTAGGATCCGATCTCTTCTTCGGGTCGCCTAGACAGGAGACCTGTACATGAGTCACGGCATGCGTATTATGTTTCATTCATAGGAACTACCTTCTGATGTTAGAATCACACTTACCGAACATGCCTCTCTGTAATTTCTGGTTCTCTCCTTGGGCCTGGGCCAATTGAGACTTTAAGCTCTCAATTTCTTCGGCCTGCTGTTTGTTCTCCGCCTTAAGGCGGTTCTTCTCTTCGAGGTGTCAATGCAAAACACGACAGCCAGCCTCCTGCTGGGACTCGGCATATCGCTGAGATTCTCGGGCTACATCCAAATCTCTTTGTAATTGCCCTATTGATTCAGCTGCTACATAGTACCCTCGCGTCAGCATGGGAATATACAAAGAACAGCAGAACAGATATACTCACCATGTGCCTCCCGAGTAAAGCTCTTCACTTGCTCCAATTCGGCCTTTACAGATTCCGCCTGTCTTCGGCTGGCTTCCAGTTCCTTGGCCAGTTGCTCGCTCTGTTGCTTCGAGGCCCGCGTTAGCTGTAAAACAATACAAGGATCCTTAATTCGGTCGTGCCGACCAATTTAAGGCTCGGGGGCTACTGGGTTTACACGAGTGTTCGGACTCTAATAACCGACTACTCACCTGCAGGCTGGACGATATCAATTTCATGGCCTCCCCGAACCCTGCTCGGGCAGCTCCGATGTGCGCGTCCGCCATGCGCAGAGCACTGAACTCTTGTTCGGAGAAGGCTGGATGATGCAGGGCTTCTCGTCGCCGCCGATGATTCATAGCGCTTCCAACCTCAGATTTGGTGAGAGATATCGCGTCACCAGAATCGGCTAGGGCTGGATTGACAGTGGGAACCCCCGTAGCAGGTTCAGCGTAAGCGGAAGGCTTGGAATCTGGAGCACCGCCGGACATCCTGGCGACATCCTCGGCGGGGGACGGCCGAACTCTTTGCCTGAATATTTTTACATAAGGTCTCTTGTGAGACTTTGTCAATCATGATAATAAATCAAACAGTCGAGCAAAATACCTTTGAGATGAACCTGTAGACGGGCACGTCCCCGCGACCGGCTCATTTGTCGGACCCTTGTTGTTTTCCGGCCCGGGCACTGCCGCCGTTGCCGATGTATGTCGCGCGGATCTACGGCGCTTGGGAGTAGGAGCCGTCGCGTTTGGGTCGTTGGAGGATACTTGCCTTTTGCGGGACGAGTTTTTCTTCTTCTTGCTTGTCGCAGGGGAAGGGAAGGATCCAGGGTAATCGGTTATGATAGCCACCTTGGAGCCGTCAAGGCCCTCCTGGTAGAAAACCCCGTCTTCATGCTCGATTGACAGATCCGGGTCATCATGAAAGCCCGGATCATCATCACGGGAATAGTCCTTGGGCTGGGCGGCCGGACAGTTAACTATCTCGATGAAGCTCCTTCATTCCTGTTCACATAAAGTTAAAGGCTTCGGTCAAAAAGGGACAAATCGAAAACCCGAATTGTGGTCACGGGGTTGAAAGGCTCACCCATTCGATGGGATTGTGGCTTGAGTATCCCTCCTTGGTCGACCACCGAATAAAATCTTCTTGCTCCCCTTTGTATAGGTCGGCAAGAGCGGTGGCTAATGTTGTTTGATCGGCAGGGCCCAGTCTTCGGGAGCGAGTAGTGTCGCTTGTCCCATTGTAACACCACAAGGGGTGTATCCTCTGTTGAAGGGGTTGGACGCACCGGGTGATGGCGGTGGCCATGACGTCTATCATGGTCAGCTTGTGATGGGCTAGTACCCTCACACGGGCTGCCAAGCGCTGCACTTCAACGCTGTCCTCTTGGGACAGGCTCTTCAAGCGCCAGTTGTATCTTTTCTTCAAAGGGGCGTCGGAGTATTCGGGCAAACCCCTCCGAGCTGGATCAAATAAAGGGACGTCCTCGATGTAGAACCATTCCGAAGGCCATTCTTCGGACTCCTTCAGCGTCCCCACGGGATACCCCGTCCCCGCTATGCGGCATACTTCGGCTCCACCGACCTAAAAAATTGTCTTGTCTCGAGTGCGAGGGACGAGGCAGAAGTACTTCCTCCACAATTCGAAGTGTGCCTCGCAACCCAGGAACATCTCACAAAGGGAGACGAAGCCCGAGATGTGCAGAATAGACCCTGGGGTGAGGTGGTGGAGCTGGATTCCATAAAACTCCAGTAACCCTCTCAAGAACGGATGAATGGGAAACCTGAGACCCCGCAGGAGGAAGGGCACAAAACATACACGCTCCCCCTTTTGTGGATGGGGGAAATTCTCCGTGAGGGCCTCACCGTTAAATGAAGACAAACCAGCGCGGATAACTATCAGATCCAAGGAGGGAAGGTACCCTTGGGTCTCGAGGTCGCGCAGTCGAAGGACGGACACGGAGCAGCTTGTCCAGTCCCCGGGACAGGAGCCGTAAGGGTGCGATGAAGAACTGGGGGCGCTCGCCATGTTTTGGTGGTGATCTTTCGCTGGAAGCTTTTTCCGATGGGGAAGAAGAAGATGTGGCTTGGACCACGATTCAGTTTGTTTAAATGGATGGTGCCTCCTTTGTGGGAGGGGTAGTTTTGTAAAAAGCTACTGAACCGCTCGTCTCCACACGATGTGCGAAAATCGAGAAATGCTATTATGATGGACCCAGCAGGCCCGTGACGTTTGGGATTTCGCCGATGATAGGACGGTTGCCGAATAAGAAGGGACAAAGGGACTTGCCTCGCAAGCCGAAGACTTCAGTGCACAAGATTATTCGGATATACCTCGGCGTTGGAGGCTAGTCCGGGGGCTACTGAGGGAGTCCTGGTTTAAGGGGTCCTCGGATCGCCGACCTGTTTCTCATAGGCCGGACTATGTGGGCCACTGGATAAGCATTGGGTGATCAAGGGCCCCGTCGCCAAGGTGGAAGTTTCAAGGAGCCATGGCGTGTCCTCCAAGTTGTCGACAGTAGATAGGACTGTTTTTTCCCTTTGATGTGCAACCGACTATGTGTAAGCCCTAGGTACCCTCGGCGTCTATATAAGCCGGAGGGTTTTAGGTTGTAGGGCAAGAGAACTCATCTAGGGTTTAGCTACTCGATCTCGAGGTAGATCAACTCTGTAACCCCTATACCATCAATATAATCAAGCAGGACGTAGGGTATTACCTCCATAGGAGGGCCCGAACCTGGGTAAAACATCGTCTCCCTCGTCTCCTATTACCATCGATTCTAGTCTCACAGCTCGGGACCCCCTACCCGAGATCCGCCGGTTTTGACACCGACAGTTGTTAATAAGACTTGATCAACCTTATTAATGGATCATTTTTGAGAGGTACGGAGTTGATGAATCTAGTAGGCACAATCTTCTGCTCCCACCTTTTATTTTCTGTTTTACTTAGTCAAATAAAATAAATGCCATGTTTATCCTGTTTTCTGTTTTCTCCGTGCAATAAAAAATGACCCAAAAAATAAAAGTTCTCAGAATATCCTGAAAATTTGATACGATTTTTTTCCTGAATATTTCTGAATTTCTGATGCAAATAACACGAGAGGGGGGGGGGGTGCACCTGGTGCCCACAAGACACCAGGGCGCGCCAGCAACCCCAGGCGCGCCCTGATGGGTTTTGGCCCCCAAGTGGCCCCCCTCACTTATCCCTTTAGCCCATGTCATCTCCTACCTCCAGAAAAAATCACCATAGCTCTCATTCCCGTGTTCTTGCTCTCAAACCCGTGGATTTCGATCTCTTTGCTCGAAGCTCCGTTTCCGAAACTGTTTTGAGGGATTGTTACTTGGTATGTGGCTCCTCCATTGCTCCAATTAGTTTTGGATTTAGTGGGTTATTTTTAGAATAATTAGCTACTCTTGGTGCTGCTGTAGATGAGCTTGCATGTTGAATTCTTAGAGTTCTAAGTAGTTTGAATGCTTAATATGGCCTCTATGCATCCTTAGGAGTAGCTGCTATCAATCTTACGAAGTTTTGTTAACGGAATTTTGTGTCCCAAAAATATTTCAGAAATTTGTTCA
Source organism: Elymus sibiricus (assembly GCA_039707655.1). Classification (NCBI taxonomy): domain Eukaryota; kingdom Viridiplantae; phylum Streptophyta; class Magnoliopsida; order Poales; family Poaceae; genus Elymus; species Elymus sibiricus. The sequence continues at coordinate 389,758,579 of CM077669.1, read as the reverse complement.
CAGGTAAAAATGCAATTCTTTAGGAGTTCTTCGAGTAGGAGGTCCTCGGAGGCCTCATCAAGTGGAAGCTCGGTCCAACAATCTTATGTTGAGCCAAGTGAAAGCTCGATGCGGGATGCCGCTACCAAATCAAGTTTGTGGCCGTGTGACGAATTCATGGAAGGTGCAGGTATCAAGGAGGAATTCGAGCAATTTATCCACAATGCAGAACTTGCTCCCTTCATCGCAGATAAGTGCCCTCAACATCTCGAACTCACAAAAAACATTCACAAAGAAATTTAAATATTTTCCCCGTGAGTCTAGAGTTTCATTCAACCTTTACGACCGTCCCTTTACCATGCCTTTAGAAGTGTTCAGTAGAGCATGCAAAATTCCATATTGGGGTTTGCTAGACGAACCACCAACATCTGGGTATGAGTCATTTCTGACTAATCTCTGTTTCGGTGAAGATAGGGGAGTGACACAAGGTAGAATTAAAAGCATCCATTTCCCATCAATACATTACTTTGCACTATTTAATGGCAAATGTGTCATAGGCATGCAAGATTGTAGCACATCGTGTGCTCCTGATTTGAGTCTCATACACACTGCTATAACAGGAGATAAATGTTATAATCTTGGAGCAATTGTTGCACGGAGAATGCAGCACAATGCTGCTAGTGGCCATTTTATGGAGGAATTTATGCCTCCCATGTAGCAGAGAATCTAAATGTATCACCTTCGCCTAACGATCCCATTTTACCTACCCAGTACTTAGACTTTGAGGCCATGAAACGTCATAGGTTCCTTAAGGGCACATTCACTAATTATACTTACAACTTGAGGTTTAATAAAGATCTCATTGTGCCTGTTTATTTGCCTGCTCCTGCTCTCTTTGATTTTCACAGTAGGGGAAGATACTATGTTCTTGAGAGCGAGGCCCGTGCGTACAATGCGGAGGATGAATCTGCCAGGAGGGCTGAGGAGGCTGCACCAAGGACCTCGGTGGGCTATCACTCCGACTATTATCGAGGCTACGAATGGTGATTACCAAGCTAGGCCAAAAGCCTAAGCTTGGGGGAGTACATATTTCCACCGACATTACATTCATGTTTACACTTTTCATTCCAGTTGTCGGTGTTCATACTTTTTCATTGTATTATCCATGCTAGATTTATTTTCTCGCTTTCTTCTTGCGTGTTTGAAAAACTTTGAGAAAATCCAAAAACATTTCGTGCTTCTTTTTGGTTTTTATTTCCAGCTTAGATTAATTGTAGTATCAAAAGAAAACCCAAAAAGATTTCTCGCTTCTTCTTTTACTTGTTGGTAGCTCTCCCGTGTAAATAGTTTTTCTCGTTTTTGTTTTTCCCTTGTTAATTTGCTTTCTTCAAGAAAAACCAAAAACTCCAAAAATATTTCAGTGTGTTTCTCTGAAATTCTTTTCCTTTTATTTGAGTCGTACCAAGGAGAAGACCACGATGAAAATGTTGAGTGGCTCTCATATGCACTATTGTTGATCTAACAAAGAGCCCATGTTACTTTGTCTTCTCCTCTTGAATAAAATGTTGCAGATTCCAGCTTACTCCACGACACTCTTGTACTATTATTATTTTCTTATCATTCGGTCGTGCAAGTGAAAGGCAATAATGAAGAAATTTGATGAATTGACTGTGGCAGAGAAAAGCGGGTATGATCTCAACTTGTTTTTGTTTTTGTAAATATGTTTAACCTAGTATCCTTGATTCAGCATATTATGATCCAACATGTTTGCAATGACAATTAGAGATTATAGTTTCTCATGCCATGCTTAAGTAGCTAGGAGTAGATAATAATTTATCTTGGATGTCAACATGTATTAAAATGATTGTGGTGTGGTATGATGATATGGTATCCTCCTCTGAATGTTTCAAGTGGCTTGACTTGGCACATGTTCACGCATGTAGTTGAATCAAAACCAACATAGCCTTCATGATATTTATTTTCATGGTGTCCATATCCTACTCATGCTAGTATTCAATGTTTATTATTCCTAATGCATGCTCATGACCATTTTCGCTCTCTAGCTGGCCGCTTCTCAATCTATTTTCTAGCCTTCACCTGTACTAAGCGGGAATACTGCTTGTACATCAAAATCCTTAAACCAATGTTATTCCAGATGAGTCCACTATATCTACCTATATGCGGTATTACCCTGCCGTTCCAAGTAAATTTGCATGTGCCACCTCTAAAAATTCAAATGAACATCTGTTTTGTGTGCCTGGACCGCTCATGGAGCGACAGGGGGCGGTCAGTATCTTCCATGTTAAGCGGGTTATTCTCATGATGAGTGTTTATTCACTCGTCCTTACACGAGAGGGGCGGTAATAGGGATTCTCAGTCCCAAAATCAAAAAAATTACAAATAATTAAACAAAACTCCCCCAGGAAAGTTGTCGGTATGGACGGTACCCGTGGATTCGGCTAGCCATGGAGTGTGATTGTTGGTGGAGAGGGAGTGAACATTTACTTTTACCGGTTGGGAACCGCCGCTAATGTGTTTAGCATGGAAGATATTGATAACTCTTGGTCGTAATGTTGACAGGAAGGGTGTACCTCCAAAAATTATATTTATCTCTGATTTAAGCTTTGAGCTCTGGCACCTCTGCAAGTCCCTGCTTCCCTCTGCGAAGGGACTATCTATTTACTTTTATGTTGAGTCATCACCTTCTCAAATAAGCGCTAGACCTGAGAGCACTATTGTCATTCTCATGCATTGTGTATAGTTAATGTTGGGTGCAGCATGACTGGATCTTTTCTACCATGAATTACAATGTTTAGTCGTTGCTTGAACTTTGGAGGTGCTCTGCATTTATGTTTTGCGGTCTCAGAAAGGGCTAGCGAGATACCACTATTGTCATATTATATCATGATTATTTTGACAAAGTGTTGGCGCTTGAGATATTTTATTATTGCTCGCTAGTTGCTTATGTCATTGATATGAGTTAATATAATTTCTAAGAGTTATTCCTGGCATGGTTAGTCATAATCTTTGCTGAAAACCTGGGTGCTACTTAAGCATATATATATGTAAACAAGAACAAAAGAGTTCGTAAAAGTTTTTCTTTATCACTTTCAGTTTGTCAACTAAATTGCTTGAGGACAAGCAATGGGTTAAGCTTGGGGGAGTTGATACGTCTCCGTCTTATCTACTTTTCCTCATGCTTTTGTTCTTGTTTTGGACTCTAATTCGCATTATTTGAATGAAACTAACCCGGACTGACGTTGTTTTCAGCAGAACTACCATGGTGTTGTTTTTGTGCAAAAAATAAAAGTTCTCGGAACTGGATGAAACTTTTTGGAGATTTATTTTACAATAAATAAAAATTACTGGAGCCAAGAACCACCGGAGGGGGTGCCCTGGTTGGGCACGATACACCAGGGCGTGCCACCCCCTCCAGGCGCGCCCTGGTAGGTTGTGCCCACCTCGGGGCCCCACTGACCCTAATTCCAACGCTATAAAATCCTATTTTCGGAGAAAAAAAACCAGAGAGAAAGTTTCATCACGTTTTACAATACGGAGCCGCCGCCACCTCCTATTCTTCATCGGGAGGCCAGATCTGGAGCCCGTTTGGGGCTCCGGAGAGGGGAATCTTCGGTCTTCGTCATCATCAACCCTTCTCCATCGCCAATTCCATGATGCTCCCCACCGGGAGTGAATAATTCCTTTGTAGGCTTGCCGGTCGGTGAGGAGTTGGATGAGATTCATCATGTAATCGAGTTAGTTTTGTTTGGGCTTGACCCTAGTATCCACTATGTTCTGAGATTGATGTTGCTATGACTTTGCCATGCTTAATGTTTGTCACTAGGGCCCAAGTGCCATGATTTCAGATGTATACCGTTTATGTTATCACCATTATATCTATGTTCCTGATCATATCTTGCTAGTCATACGCACCTATCACGTGTTATGATCCGTAAACCCCGGAGTGACAATAGTCGGGATACTTTCCGGTGATGACCGTAGTTTGAGGAGTTCATGTATTCACCATGTGTTAATGCTTTGTTCCAGTTCTCTATTAAAAGGAGGCCTTAATATTCCTTAGTTTCCTTATGGACCCCACTGCCACGGGAGGGTAGGACAAAAGATGTCATGCAAGTTCTTTTCCATAAGCATGTATGACTATTTACGGAATACATGCCTACATTACATTTATGAACTGGAGCTAGTTCTATGTTGCCCTAGGTTATGACTGTTATATGATGAATATCATCCAACGAGTTCACCGATCCAGTGCCTACGAGTTTTCCACATATTGTTCTTGCTAAGTTACTATTGCTACTGCTACTGTTCCAACTGCTACAAAACTATTGCTATCACTGCTACCTTTACTGTTACTGCTACTACTGCTATCAAAACTATCATACTACTGTGCTACTGATCACTCTGCTGCAGATATTTAATCTCCAGGTGTGGTTGAATTGACAACTCAGCTGCTAATACTCGCAAATATTCTTTGGCTCCCCTTGTGTTGAATCAATAAATTTGGGTTGAATACTCTACCCTCAAAAACTGTTGCGATCCCCTATACTTGTGGGTTATCTCCCGCCGACAGGCCGCCCTCCGCGCCGCTAGGTACCAGCAGGCCTTGCGGCGCTACCACATCCGCAACATCTGCCCCCACACCCTCGAGGTTGGGGACCTTGTCTTGCGGCGGGTCCTTTCTAGGGAGGGCCTCCACAAGCTCTCTCCTATGTGGGAGGGCCCATTCAAGATCGCCCATGTTTCCAGGCCGGGCACCGCCCGCCTGGAGACGGAGGGTGGGATCCCAGTGCCAAACACTTGGAACATCCAACACCTTCGCAAATTCTACCCGTGACATTCTCACGTAAGAATGAGTGGGGCTGTATACGCCCCGGAGCCTCTCGACCGGCCGGGCTACGGCCTCGGGGGGCTCCCGCCCATGCCCTAGTAGAAGCCCCATGCTCCGCGCTGGCGGAATAACTGCCGAACCGCGGCTATGCCCATGCCCTAGTGGAAGCCCCATGCATCACGCTGGCGGAACAACCATCCCCAAGCCCAAGTGGAAGCCCCAAGCATCGCGCTTGGGGGAAGACCAAGAAAGTGCCCAACGGGCCACACTAACCCCAGGCTGACCCGTGCAGGATACAATAGCCGCATCTCTTTTTGCTTGTAAACGAATTTGTCCCCCGTTTTAATAAAGACTTTGGTTTTTCGGATTTCTGTTGAATTTTGTTGGATTTTCCTTTTCATAACCGCATGCGTTCAACGTCTCCCTCATGGGCATCACGCGAGCGGGGGCTGAGGCACGGTGACCACGCCCGGGGCCGTCCCCATGGCACCAGAACCCCAATGTGCGGGCTTCGGGTCACGGTTCCCCCCATGCGTACCACCTCGCCGGGACCTCTGGCGCCTGATTTTCTCGCGCGACACACATGAGTAAGCCGATGAGGGTGTGCCATACCCCTGAGGCCGGTTGGCCCGGGCAACGCGACCTAGGCTGCTGGCGATGACCTCACGCAGGCATCACATCTTTGTATCCCGAGGCATGACGGTAACGCCAGAGAAAGCCACATGAAGCATGAACACCAGTTATAGGAGCATAAGTTTCAAAACAAAATACCAGATTCATGCCCTGGCAGAGCTACAAACTGGCATCGACAGCAGGAGGATTAAAGGGGGGTTGGGTCCTAAGGAGACGCATCGCTTGCGCCGTCGTCGCTGCCTTCGCGTCCCTCAGACCCTCCCCGGCCCTCGTGGGCACCAAGGGTGAACTGCGCACTTAGAGCACTTACGTAATCTTCCACAGCCTCCCCCAGGGTGCCACGGACCGTGTCAGGAAGCGGGGCCATCACGGTCTCGAAGTCAAAGCTGGGATTGGCGCGAAGGAGGTGACTGAAGACGCGCGGTAGCGCCCTAGACAAAAGGTCGCGGCTCTCTCCTTCAACCAGTTCACCCACCTTTGCGGCGCCCACCTCGAGCCGCTCCACGACCTTGGTGAAGAAATCAAGATAGCCGGCGTCGTCGGGCGCAAGGGGGCTGGGGACGTCTCCCCCGCAGACGGACCCCAGAGCCCGGCGAGCCCACCGCTCGAGGCCCTAGAACATCTTCGAGCGCTGATGCTGCCGACCTCGCGCCTGGTTCGCTTCCTCCGCCGCCCACTCCACGAGAGTTGCAGCGCCTTCCACCTATTCCTGGAGCGACGCCAGCTCAGCCGTGGCAGTGGCCTGGGCCTTAAGTGCGGCCTCCCGCCGCGCCTCCGCCCGGGTAAGTTTCTTCCTGAGATCTTCAACCTCGCGCAGCAGTTCTGCGTGCTGGGCCTTGAAGCGGCTCTCTTGCTGCTTTAGATTATTGTTATAATCCTTGCAAGCTCGGTCAACCCTCGCGTCGGCCTCCCCTCGAACCTCCTTCGCGTGTTGTTTGTGGGTAGCCAGGGCAGCGGTGACGTCGCGATCAAGCGCCTCCAGCCTCTCGCGCTCCAGACTCTGCTCTGACGACACCAGGGCAAGTTGTTGCTCTAGGGCACGAAGGTCTGCCTCGCGGAGGGCAAGCTCATGTGCCTCTTCTGCTCCGGCCGCCGGTCCCTTGTCACGCGAGGAAAGAGCGCGCCTCTGCTCCTGAAGCTGCCGTGCCAGGATGGCGTTCGAGGCCCAAAGTTCTCGCTCCCGAGCCCCGCCGCCTCGCAACGCTCATCCGCCTCCTCGGCCCTCTGGAGGGCGCGGTCGCGCGCTTCCCTCGCCTCCGCGACGGACCTTTCGGCCTCTAAGCATGCCGTTTCATGCCGACGATGGCCTAACTTGACGGCAACATCAAGCTGGTGCCACCCGCGATCCAAGCGCAACCGCTCCTCGGCAAAGCGCTCATCAGCACCTTGAAGCTCCACACCAAGATCCCCCAGCAAGCTAGCCGAGTTCTGCAGGAGATCGCGCCGGACTGAGGTCCGGGAGTTCACGAGCGCCAGGGCCCAGTCCGGGCTAGGCCCCGCACCCTCGTCCACCGTTGACGCTCCGAAGGTTCCGCCGCTGCCCATGGGGGGGCTGGGGCTTGGACGATGCTCGATCCGCCCCGTCCAGGAAGGACGATGTACACCACGAACTTGGGATCCCCCTTTGGGTGGATACCCCGTCAAGGCCACACTCGGCGCCTGGCTGGCGACAGTTCCGGCAGGTGTTTCGGCCCCCAGCGGTTCAGTGCATGCCATGGGGCCAGGCGCTCCGGAGGCCGGAGAGTCGCCCACAGGAGGCGCCTCCGGAGAGACCATTGCCATGTCTCCATGAGGGGGGTTCCCCCAGCAAGGTGTGGGGTGAGCCGTAACCCCTCGCTCCGCGCTCCCGACCATCAAAGAAGGAACCGCCTCGCGACTAGGCATGTTCCCCGGGCTCTGATGGGGCACGTGCCTCGTGCCCCCCGGACCCGGCCAGCGATAGGAAGTCGCCCACCGGGCGCGGGGGCTCCTTAGCCTTTTCCCTTGCCAGGAACCTACAAGAAGCAATGGGTTAGGCATGCACGGGATGTCAAAGCAAGCAAAGCTAAGGCGTGGTGCTTACTCATCTCCGGCGGCCCATTTCCTCTTCCTCAACACTCTCGGTAGAGCGCCAGCGCTACCCTCAGGCGGAGCCTTTCCTCCGCGGCTGATCCTGTGGGGCAGGGGCGCGATCCCAACCCCAGTCCCTGCCCCCTCCCGGGGGAATGGGGTGCACGCTCGTAGCGGCCCCCTCCAGGGAACATGATCCGTAGGGCACCGCCCCGGGATCGATGGCGCCGCTCGTCTTACCAAGGGAGACGGCCCCGCCGCCGGGCAGAGCGGCGTCACCGGCGCCCTTAGGCGTCGGGAAGAGTTGGCAGCGGATCTTCGGAGGTGGGTGCTCGCCACTCCCTGCTGCCTCGGCCGAGGACTCCAGGCCCTCCAGGAGCCGGGGCTCGAGGACCACCGGGGCAGGGTCGCCCCCGGGCCCTTCACCGCGCTCCTGAAGGAGCCCCCATTGATCGAAGCGGGGCATGGAATGAACGAAGTCCTCCCGGTTCCTGTACCTATACAGGGGGCACCCCTCCCGGGGGAGGCCGTCGGCTTCTTCGCCGGTCAGGATCAGGAGCATCCTGTCCAACACTTCGGACGACAAGCGGTCCGGGTGAAGCCGCATGGGACCCCTTGGGCCAGTGAAGGCCCACATCGGGCGGGAATGGCGTTGTAGAGGGGAAATCCTTCGCCGGAGGAACTCCCTCACGACAAGCGTCGCGGTCACTCTGACGGCCCTCAAGGTGGCCAGCCTCTATATCATCAGCGACAGCCATGGCTCGACAAGCCTTTCGTGCCCCCATTGCGGGATCGGTACTGCTGGGGACGACGGGACCTGCAGCAGGGGGCTGTGCCATCCGGCGTCCACATACACCCACTGCCGCCTGAAGCCCTCCGCGTCGTCATTGATACCCATATCAATGCATTCGGCCGCCGTTTCGCTCGCGGCCAGGAATGTTACGCACTCGGAACATTGGTTGGGCGCGGACAGCCAGAGGGAGAAGAAGTGTTGGAGCAACGCCACCGAAGGGAAAACACCCAGGAAGGCCTCGCACAAGAAGGCAAAGGATGAGAGAAGAAGAACGGACTTCGGTTCGAAATGCAGTGCGTGAATCTGATAGCGTGAAAGCACGACATCGAAGAAGTCCGAGAACGGAGGAAGTAAGCCAGAGAAAAGTGCAGGAAGAAGGAGGGGAACGGAGGCGGCCCCCAGCTCGGCCAGAGGCAGCAAGGCTGGTGAGATCTTGGTCGGCCCCCACTCATTGGAGGCAGCCGCAGTCATCGGGAGGATCTTGTCAAGCCCCTTGCGATTGAGCATCGTGGACCTATCCAGGGCGGGTTCCGGTGTGGGTTGCTCTCCCACTGTCGCCGTCGCCACGTTCCTCTTGCGGGGAGGTGCCATGGCAACGTGGCGAGATGTGAAGTGTGGACAGTCGACGAGTTGCCGGCAGGAAGGCGCAGGAGGAAGATGCGAGATGGGGTAGAGTAATGATGGTCGGGCGCTGTTCGCAGGCTTTGCGCTGGCGTGGGCGGTTATCGAGGCACTCAGGGAAGTGGAGGCATCCCACGACCCCCCGCACACCACGCGTCGGGCTTGGCCCACAGGTGGTTGGGGCCCACGTCGCGCTCGTTCCCCCCAGCTGGCGAGACTGAGCCCGTCGCGGCCCCGGGGGCTACTGTCAGGCCTCTGGGACTAGGGGTGCCCAAGCCTGTCTGCCTGCGGTCCAGCACGCGTGGATCGGCTCGGACGTCGGGTGGCCCCACCAGCAGGCTTCACGGAATTGGTTCTCGCGAGGGCCAACGCCTCACGAGGCGCAAGGCGGCATCACCATCGAGTACTTCACAGCCCCCCCCCCCCCCCGTGAAGCTGCCCACGGTGCCCTCAGGAGGCGGGTCTGCCTGGTGCTGACCGGACAGGACCCCGCAACTCTGTGCCCGCACATGGGTGACGCGCGCCGTGCCAAACGGTGCCAGCAGCCGCGCCAGCAGGCGCGGCTGGCGAGGATCCCCTCTTTGGTGATTGAGGAGAGGTGCCAGCTCATGGGTACCACGAGCATCCCCCAAAGGTTGCCGCCCCGGTGCAAGGAGACCAAGACCAAGGGCTCGGCAGGATGGGTATCACCCCCGAGCCCACGAGCGCGTCACGACAAGGAACTTTAGCAGGCGAAGACCACCTTTTGTCAGGATAAGCTGCAATCTTGTCCCCTTCCAAAATGGCCGTTGTGGCAACCCTTCTCGCTTGAAATTTTCGGGGGAAGAGGACTAGGGCCAATATAAGGGCGGAACCAACCCCCATAGAAGAGAGAGACTTTTTGGTTGGGCAAGAACACGCCTTGTACTCATCTTCCACCTCAAGCAATCCACCAAGCAGGAGTAGGGTTTTACACCGCGAGGGGGCCCGAACCTGGGTAAAATGTGTGTCCTTCTTCATCTTCCTTAGCTCAAGCCGCCGGAGAGTCGCCGTGAGGTTGCGAAGTAGAGTAGGGCAGGAGAGCGAGCGCACCCCAGTGTTCGAACCTTCTTGGGTGTGCGGAGCCCCGATTCCGACAATAGCCATCAGCAAAATTCCAGCTGTTACACACTTTTATGCACAACTCGGTGGGGCCAAATGAAACCACTCGGTGAAACCGAGTAGTGCAAAAGGATTGAACTTTAGGCTTTTCGGTGAGACCGGATGAAACAGCTTGGAGGGACCGATGGGTGATGACCTAAGCATTGTCCGCACTTCAATGAGAGCAATCAATATCACTCGAAATCGATGAGATACAGAAGGTTGGCAAGTGCACTTCGTTGGCATTAATTAGCTTACTCAGAAACTTCGAAATGAAGTTGATGTGTAAGAGAAGGTTGGCACGGTCACTTCGGTGAGACCGAAGGGTCATCTCGGTGAGTCCTAATTGCTAGGGTTTAGGCAGTGGCTCTTTTAAGTGTATCTCGGTGGGTCCGAGTGTAAGTGTTTCAGTGGGACCGAGATAGGCTTTAGGGTTTTGGACATATAGGATTTGAGGGTGTGGTTGAGGGTTTTGGAGCAATATCTTCAAGCACTTGAGCAAATGACTCATGATAGAAACCTCGTCACCTTTAAATAGTACTGGCTTTCCTATGGACTCAGTGTGATCTTGGATCACTTAACCAAAAAATGTAGAGTCTTGGATCTTTTGCCCATTCATGTCCTTTGCATTTTGAGGGTTCCATATTCACATCCGTTGCCATACCTAATTGAACTTTCCTGAAATATTCTTTGGATAGGCATTAGTTCAAAGATGTATATGTTGTTATTAATTACCAAATCCATCCCGGGATTAGTTGCACTTTCATAGGCCCTTCATGCGCGATGGATAGAGGCTGACTTGACGGAGAGCTCGCCGAAGGTGAACGTGTTGGAGATATGCCCTAGAAGCAATCATGTATGATGATATTTCCTATGTGTGTTTATGAATAAGTATAGTCCTTGAACATTATCAATGGTGTGTACCAAAAAGTATGTGACTTGTTTGTGAGACTATGCATTGTATGATGACTGTCCTAAATGGCAAAGGAGGTCGGGAGCCGGGATATAAGATACCTACCCAACTGACATGAGCTATTTGGAGATGCGATTAGCAAAGAGTTGCTTACTGGATAGGCAAGTTGGTTAGCAGTTATGCTAAATCTCACTAGTCGAAATGCACTTGTCGGATCCTAAATCACTGAGAGTTTGCTGAGGGATGATGACTTCAGTTGGAGTATTTCTATTTAGGCTTGATTTACTCTACATAAAACACCATGCTTAGTTTTTGCATATTTTCTGTTGTATATCAATGGCACCACCTACTCAAAACAACTTTGCATTAAAATCAATTTTGGAAAAGGATAAACTAATGGAACAAACTTTACCGCCTGGTATAAACATTGGAGAAAAGTTCTCAAGCACAATAAAAAGGAACAAGTTCTAGAGAATCACTTCTAGAGGAACCTATCGAGAATGCTAATGCCACAACCTGGAATACCCACATAAAACTAGTTGATGAATCAAACGAGATCAGCTTTCTCATGCTGACTTGTATGGAGCCCGATCTGCATGAACAGTTCCAAAATGTTGAGGCTTACAATATGATCAAGAACCTCAAGAGCATGTTTAAAATGTAGGCTAGGACCGAAAGGTTCAACATTTGGGGATCCTTGATGGATTCTAAGCTGAAATAGGGTGATCCACTAAGCCCTCATGCGATCAATGATCGGGTACATGTAAGCTTTGTATTAGTTAGGCTTTCCACTTGGGGATGAGCTGTCCACGGATATAATTTTGGGTGCTCTTCCACGTAGCTACGAGACCTTTATGTCGAACTATCACATGCAGATGATGGATAAGAAGCTCACTAAATTGTATGGGATGCTTAAGGTGGTAAAGTAGGATATAAAGAAAGGCATGCATCAAGTGTTGATGGTGCAGAACTCGACTAAGTTCAAGAAGAGTTGGTACAAGAAAAAGACTAAGACCAAGGGCATGGACAAGGTAACCTCCGCCACTAAACCTAAGTTGAAACCGTACTTGAATACCATTTTCTATCATTGCAAAGAACCTGGTCATTCGAAGAGGGACTGTAGCAAGTGGCTTGACGATCAAAGAAAGAAGGTCGGAAGTGCAACTTCGAGTAAAAATGTACACTTGTTACATATGTTATGGACACTTACCTTGCTGACATACCTAGTAGCTCTTTGGTATTTGATACCGGATTGTTTATTCATATTTGCAACTAGATGTAGGGGCTGATAAGAACTAGGCAAGTAGGACGAGGGGAGATTGACATCAGGGTCGACAGCAAAGCAAGAGTTTCTACGTTGGAGGTCGGCACGATGCAGCTCCAACTTCCTTTCAAATTTATTTTGGAATGCAGCTACTCCCTCTGTAATTACTCCCTGTGTAAAGTAATATAGTACGTTGTAGATCATCAGAGTATTATATTCCTGCACTTAATGGGAACATTATATGTGCCTCATATTTTGTTATTCAGGGCTATGAATTCAATTTAAAGGAAAATGTTTGTTTGATATGTTCGAATGGAATGTTCCACGGCTATGCACCCATTGTTGACGGGCTCTTTATATTGAATGTGGAAAAACACCGGTCTATAACGTAAATGTCAAGAGGCATAAGTATAATGCAATAAGTCCAGTTTGTAGGTCGGCATCACTGGAACGAGAAAGAGGCCGGTCTCCAACAAGGATGACCGATTCAGCTTGAGCCTGACAACCTATATGGTGAGGCAAAAGGAACAAAAGTGTGACATGTTGTACAGGTTTCGCCGAACCGGCTTCATCGGACACTTGGAGTCGACACATTTTGCTAGAAGCCGCTACCGATTGGTCGTGCAGGATGCGATCTGACTCATGGCCAAGTGGAAGAGAACATAAGGGGTCGTGCGCTTAAGGGAAGGAACCTGCGAGGCCGGGTTCGACTTTGCTAATCTGATGTGATCCAACCAGGATTTGGCTCCAGTCTGAACAAACTTTGAGCTTTAGGATCCATGCGGAGGCCATGTGTTGAGCCCACGATGGATGCCTATATATAGTGGAGGTGTGGCACACGTATTTAGTTGATAGCTTCGGCATTTGTCATTAGGACTTTGCATGTGTTGCAATGAGCCACCATCACTCGCTGCCAACTGCGCGATCGGGCCTAGCATCCCACCGCATGGCATTCCTCCTGCATGCATGGATACCGTTAGAGGCGGTGCAATTTGCACTGCTCCAGCAAACCTGTTCATGGAATCCGATAGACTACGTGGGAAATCAACGAGGAGGAGATGACCGAGGTGACACGCTGCCCAACTATTCTTCTGTTGCACGACACTACGCGTCTCGTGGTAATGATCTATGATCCATCTCCCTTGGTATATTCCTGGTTGTTCTCCACATAGGTAATTTTATATTGTAGTCGATGCACCCAGTGTAGCCCAACGGAATGACGATTACCTGATGATGGAGGAGGCGTGCGACGAGGAGCCAGCACCCCACCCACACCGATTGATGCCGGCTTGACCATGGAGCAGGTGCAGACGCACTTCAACACCATCACAGTGAAGGAGCAGCTGGCGCCATCGGTCTTAGCGTCCAAGCACATCTAGGAGGAGCACATTATAACCTCGCCCTACTCGTGCATTATTGGTTGGCGGTAGGCCCAATCTATGCCGAGTTCACGAGCGAGGATGTTGTGACAGCCAGGGCCACGGAGGACTCGAACTTCATTGCCGAGCAGGGGGGTCCATGAGGTTGCGCACAATGCTTGTGCCCGCTACAACGCGATCGTGGCATCGTCGGACACAGAGGAGGCACATGTGATCGTGGATGGGAACGCCGACAGCTCCGCGTTGTTCGCACCAGGCCGCTATGACCATGAGGTCGGCCCGTCCACGTCTATCGTGGACCTTAGCTTGACCTGCGACGTCCAGGTCATGGACTCCGACGAGGAAGAGTAGAACATGGGAGACGGAGGCATATGTGTCTCATGTCGTACTCTTCCTCGTCGGTAACCGCAACTTCACTTCTTGTAGCTCACAGATGACGGAGATACATGACATGAGGAACAACAAGGATTTGGACACATATGTCGACAAATATTGAGACTAGGTTTATTTTTGTTTAATGAAATGTGTCAAAAGTTACAAGAATTTTCTCTGGTCTAAATGAAATTGTTATTAGTTTACTTCACTTTGAAATCCGCCTAGAAGTTTGAGGTACACAGTTGGATGACCGCCTCCCGAATCATTGTACGCATACGTGTTGTCCATGGGTGGATACTGTGTTTGTTTTATGGGTCCGTGACGAAAATGTCCTAATGGAAGAAGTATACTAAGGACATCTCCAATGCCAAACCCGAAAATGGAAACGGTATTCGTCCGCGGACACTCACAGTGATACAAGAGCCTTCCATCCAACCATGGCAACATACATTTGAAATAAAAATATTAATTTAGTCATAAGTTACATAAATTGGATGATATTTTTCCATTTAACTTAAAACTTAAAAAAATCTTGACTATCTTGTAGCGAACGGTGACCTCGTAGGTGTGACCGGCCTGGCCAGTGATACGTCTGCAACGTATCTATAATTTTGATTGTTTCATGCTATTTATTATAAATCTTAGATACTTTTATGCAATTTTATATCATTTTTGGGAACTAACCTATTAACCCAGTACGTAATGCCAGCTGCTGTTTTTTGCGTGTTTTTGGTTTCACAGAAAATCCATACCGAATGGAGTCCAAACGCTATGAAACTTTTTGACGATATTTTCTGGACAAAAGGGATCCTAGAAGCGTCGGGGGGATTCCAGACGAGAAATGGGGAGACGGCAAGACAACAGGGCGCGCCCAGGTGGGTTTGGCGTGCCCTGACGTCTTGTGGGCCCCCACGTTGCCATGTGACCTAATTCCACTTCTATAAATTCCCAAATATTCCCCCAGAGAGCCACCCGAAACAATTTTTTCGCCACCACAAGTCTTTGTTCTTCCGCGATCACATCTGGTGGCCTTTTTCGGCACCCTGCCGGAGGCGCAATCGATCACGGAGGGCTTCTACATCAACCTTGCTACCTCTCCGATGATGTGTGAGTAGTCTACCACGGACCTACATGTCCATAGTGATTAGCCAGATGGCTTATTCTCTCTCTTTGATCTTTAATACCATGTTCTCTTCGGAGATCTATTTGATGTAATCTCTTGGGCGGTGTGTTTGTTGGGATACGATGAATTGTGGGTTTATAATCAGATTATTCAGTGGAAGTAATTGAGTCAATTATGAACTTTATTACGCATGATTTATATAGCTATGTAATACTTTCCGATCCTTGGGTTTTCTTTCGAGAAGTTGATCTATTGATCTTTAGTAGAAGTGGTGCATAATAGTGGGTTCAATCTTGCGTTGTCCTCACCCAGTGACAGCAGGGGTAGTGATACACGTATTGCGTTGTTTCCACTAAGGATAAAACGACGGGGTATGAACATATTCCTTATCTTTCTTTGTCTACATCATGTCATCCCGCTTAAAGCGTTACTCTATTTGTTATGAACTTAATACCATAGATGCAGTCAAGAGTCGGTCGATTGGTGGAGTAATAGTAGTAGATGCAGGCAGGAGTCGATCTACTTGTCACATAAGTAATGCCTATGTAAATGATCATGCCATGAATAAAGTCATAATTATGCGCTTTTCTATAAATTGTCCAACAGTAATTTGTTTATCCACCGTATGAAATGCTAAAAGACAGAAGCCTCTAGTGAAAATTATGGCCCCCGTGTCTACTTTAATCATGTTACAAAAACCAAAAATATATTGTTGCACTTTATTTACTTTTATTTTACTTCAAATTATCTATCTATCACTATCATATTTAATCCTTGCTTTCAACAAGTACAAGGGGATTCACAACCCTCTTGCATGCGTAGGGTGCAAGTATTTTATCTTTTGTGTATAGGTGTTGCTAACGGTTGCCCTCTTGGTTCTCCTATTGGTTCGATAAACCTTGGTTCTTAACCGAGGGAAATACGTTTCGTTACTTTACTACATCACCCTTCCTTTTCGGGGAAAATCCTAACACATCTCAAGTAGCAGAAGAATTTATGGCGCCGTTGCCGGTTAGTATCATCAAACAATTTGAGGTACCTACACACATCTCATTTACTTTTTCTACTTTTTACTTGCCTAGTTATGTTATCGATATCGCTGACACACAATAACAGAATATAAAAGTTGCAAATAAAATAAATGTATCCTCATCCACTTGCTAATCTTTTCAAATTTGCTTCTTGTCGTAAACCACTAGCTAATAATGAATAACTTATAAAATTAAATGCTATTGGGATACTTATTGCATGAAAAACATGATTGCAATGATGTTAATATGAATTCCATGAAAGTTAATTGTGCCAATGATCATGATTGGGGTGATGATGTTTCTTTTGATCTTGTAAATTTATTTAAGCCTCATAATGAATCTACTATTGATAATGAAAATTGCCATAGTATTGATAGTGGATTTGGAAGAGTGTCAACTTTAGATAAAAAGAATCCCACATATTCAGAGAGTGTTCAATCTTAGAATTTTATTGATAAAAATGGGTTTAGAGAGGCCACGACTTTAGTTAATGTTAATCCCATTATCTTGGAAGAATGTAGAACTTTTGTGCCTGTGAATCATGGAGATAATATTTTATATGGAAGCTATATTGTTGAATTTGAATATGATCCTACATGTAATTATTATGAGAGAGGCAAATTTGGTTATAGAAATTTTCATGTTACTCACTTACCTCTCTTTGTGTTGAAATTATTAATGCTTCATTCTTCCTATTTGCATATGCTAGATATTTCTTGTCTTGATAATTTGTTTTCCTATAAAATGCCTATTCATAGGAAGAGGGTTAGACTTAAATGTGGTTGTTATATAATATATGATGCTCTCTTTGTGCTTCAATTCTTGTCTTTTATGTGAGCATCATTATTAGCCCAAGCCTATCTTAATGGTTATAAAGAATGAGCTTATGGGGAGACAACCCAACAACTTTTATACTCTGTTTTTGTGTGATAACATGTTTTTTGGTATTGTAATGATTGTGTTTTTATTTTTTAATTAGTGTTTTTGCCAAGTAAAGCCTTTGGGATGATTCGGTTGATAGTAGAATTGATACGCTGCAGAAACAGAAACTTTTACACCCAGTATTTGAATTTTGATTTTTTTTGCTGGAATGTGATAAATTGCTGAAACTTTTACACAATATTTTCCTACAAATCGAGCATGTTGTCCTAATGTTTCAAAATTTTCAGAGTTACAGAAGTATGGTTTTAGTATAAATCATTACAAATTGTTCTATTTTAGACAAATTCTGTTTTTTAAATGCATAGTGTTCTTGTTTTAATTATTCTATGGATTGTATCGGGGGGTATAAATTAGTAGGTATTATGCAATAATAATTATGAATTGGTTTATGATAGTACCTAAAGTTTATGATTTGCCTATTATACTAATGAATCTGATGAAGTTTCTGTTGAGTTTTGTATGCTGAAGTTTTCAAGTTTTGGGTGAGATCACGCTGGATGAAGGAATAAGGAGTGGCAAGACCCTAAGCTTGGGGATGCCCAAGGCACCCCAAGGTAATATTCAAGGAAGACCCAAGCTTCTATGCTTGGGGATGCCACGGATGCCATCCCCTCTTTCCTTCCGCAATTATTCATCGATATGTTACTTGGAGCTACATTTTTTAATCATCACATGATATGAGTTTTGCTTGGAGCATCGTATATTATAGTTTTATTGCTTGCTTGTTAGTTTGCCACAATCATTGTTTGCTGGACACACCTTTTTAGAGAGACACACATTCATCATAATTCGTTAGAATACTCTATGTGCTTCACTTATATCTTTTGAGCTATGTAGTTGCTCATGTGCTTCACTTATATCTTTAGAGCACGATGGTGATTATATTTTATAGAAATGATTGCACTTAAATATTTTTGAGAGTCTTAAATGGAATTGGAAATATGCACTGGTTATAATGACTAGTCTGAAAATGATAGGTATATAAGAGGGATATAATAAAAACTTGCATGTAGATCACTAAATATGGCTTGCGTTATTTGATTATATTGATGTAGTAATATGAAAGGGTATAGATTCATGATCATTTGTGTTGGGAACTACAGTAGGGTGCGTTGACTGCAAATTAAAATTTTCCTACCCGTAGAACATCCAGGAACATGCTAAGGGATATGGATCACGAATCGTTACAACTAGACGCGTAGTGCCCTGTAGCGGAAGTAGAGTTGGGGCAACGCGTCTCCGGGGTCGTCTCCTCCTTGTCGATCTCCCACGTAGCCGATCGGATCCCACGAACAGGTTCGCCTGAGCAGCGCAAGCACACCACCTCTAACGGTGTTCGCATGTGCAGGAGGAACCTCGTGCGGCGGACTGCTAGGTTCGATCACACAACCGGCGGTGTCGCTAGCTGCAACACATGCAAAGCCCTAGTGATGGCGCCGAAGCAATCAACCGGAAGAGTGTGTCACACCTCCACTATATATAGGCATCTGTCACGGGCTAAACTCTTGGGGCTCTGATACGTCTCCAACGTATCTATAATTTTTGCTTGTTCCATGCTGTTATATTATCATTCTTGGATGTTTTACAATCATTTTATAACAACTTTATATCATTTTTTGGGACTAACCTATTGACATAGTGCCAAAGTGCCAGTTGATGTTTTTGCTTGTTTTTTTACTTCGCAGAATATGAATATCAAACGGAGTCCAATTGCGACAAAACTTTTTGGAGATTTTTTCTAGACCAGAAGACACCTAGTGGGCCAAAGAAGTGCCGGAGAGGTGGGCCGTGGACACCACAACCCACCAGGGGTTGTTCCCTCCTCGGGGCCCCTCTCCACCACCTCTGATGCCTATAAATTCCCAAATATTCCAAAAACCCTAGGGGAGTCAACGAAACACAATTCCAGCCACCGCAAGTTCCAGAACCTCGAGATCCAATCTAAACACCATCACGGAGGGGTTCATCTTCTTCATAGGTGCCTCTCCGATGATGCGTGAGTAGTCCACCATAGACCTACGGGTCCGTAGGCAGTAGCTAGATGGATTCCTCTCTCTCTCTCTCTCTTATAATTCTCAATACAATGGTCTCTTGGAGATCTATTTGATGTAAACTTTTGCGGTGTGTTTGTTGGGATCCGATGAATTTTGAGTTCATGATCAGTTTCTATCCATGAATATTATTTGAGTCTTCTTTGATCTCTTATATGCATGATTACTTATAGCCTCGTATTTCTTCTTCGAATCTTTGGTTTAGTTAGGACGACTAGATCGATTTTTCTTGCCATGGGAAGAGGTGCTTTGTGATGGGTGTCGGTGTCAAAACCGGCGGATCTCGGGTAGGGGTCCCGAGCTGTGAGTCTAGGATCGATGGTAACAAGGGGACGAAGGAGACGATGTTTACCCAGGTTCAGGCCCTCCTATGGAGGTAAGACCCTACATCCTGCTCGATTATATTGATGGTATGAAGGTTATAGAGTTGATCTACCTCGAGATCGACTAGCTAAACCCTAGATGAGTTTTTCTGCCCTACAATCTAAAACCCTCCCGGTTTATATAGACACCGGGGGTCATTAGGGTTACACATAGTCGGTTGCCCACCGGAGGGAAAAAACATGTCTAATCTACTATCTTAATCTTGAAAGACACGCCACAGCTCCTGAGGTTTCCTCCATAGCGACGAGGCCTTCGATCAATCCCATCCACAGCGAGCGGCCCATGAGCCCGGCCTATGAGAAATAAGTCGGCAGTCCGAGGACCCCTTAATCCCGGACTCCCTCAGTAGCCCCAGGACTAGCCTCCAATGCCGGGGTATATCCGGAAAATCTTGCGTGTTGAAGTCTTAGGCTTGCGAGGTCAGTCCCTCTACCCCTTCTTGCTCGGCAACCATCCCGTCATCGGAGAAGCCTCAATCATTGAGAATTTGCGGGTCCCACTGTAGTAACTTTCAGCGCTTCTCGATCCTTGTGCGCCGAGGGGAGATGAGCGGCCCGGCAGCTTTTTACAAGACTGCCCCTCCCGCAAGGGAGGCACCACTTATTTAAACAAGTCAAATCGTGGTCTGGTTCACATCTTCCTCTTCTTCCCCGTTAGAAAAAACATCAAGCGAGAGATCACCGCAAAAACATGGCGAGCGCCCCCAGCTCTTCCTCGCGTCCTTACGGCTCTTGACCCGGGGATTGGGAAAGTTGCTCTGTATCCCTCCTACGGCTGCGTGACCTTGAGACCCAAGGGTATCTTCCTTCCTCGGATCTGGCGGCTACCCGTGCCGGTTTGACTTCCTTCGACAACGAAGCCTTCGCGGAGAACTTCCCCAATCCTAACAAGGGTGAGTGGGTATGCTTCGTGCCTTTCCTCTTACGGGGCCTAGGGTTCCCCATTCATCCTTTCCTGAGGGGATTACTAGAGTTCTATGGGATACAGCTCCATCATCTTACCCCCGGATCTATCCTGCATATTTCGGGCTTTGTTGCCCTTTGCGAAATGTTCCTGGGCTGTGAGGCGCACTTTGAATTATGGAGGAAGTACTTTTGCCTCGTCCCCCAAACTCGGGGTGAGACAATTCGGGAAGTCAGAGGAGCCGAAGTATGCCGTATAGCTGGGACCGGGTATCCAGTGGGGACACCGAAGAAGGAGTCCGAAGAATGGTCTTCGGAATGGTTCTATATTGAGGACGTTCCCCTATTCGATCTAGTTCGGAGGGGTTTGCCCGAATACTCTGACGCCCCTTTGAAGAAAAGGTTCAATTGGCGATCGAAGAGTTCATCCCAAGAGGACGGAGCTGAAGTTCAACGCTTGGCCGCCCACATAAGGATACTGGCTCATCACAAGCTGACCATGATTGACGTGATGGCTGCCGCCATAACCCGATGCGTCCAGCCTCTTTAGCAACGGATACACCCTTTGTGGTGTTACAACGGAACAAGTGACACCACTCGCTCCTGACGGCTGGGCCCTGCCAACCAAGCGGCATTGGAAGCCGCACTGGCCGACCTGTACAAAGGAGAAAAAGAAGACTTCGTTCGGTTACCGGTTAAGGAGGGCTACTCGAGTTACAACCCCATCGAATGGGTAAGCCTTTCGACTTTGCGACCTGAGCTTGGGTTTGTTATTCGCCCTTTTTGACAAAAGCTTTCAATCTGCGCAAACATGAATGGAGGAGCTTTGTTGAGACAGTCAACTGTCCGCCCCCCCAACCAGAGAACTATTCTTGTGATGACGATCCAGGATTCCATGATGATCCGGAGCTGTCAATCGAGTACGAGGACAAGATTTTTTACCAAGAGGGCCTTGATCGATCCAAGGTGGCTATCATAGCCGATCACCCCGGATCACTCCCTTCCTCCACTACAGGCAAGAAGAAAAATTCTTCCCGTAAAAGGCAAACGCCCTCCGTCGACCCAAATATGCCTGCTTCCACTCCCAAGCGTCGTCGGTCCTCGCGACGAACGTTGGCTACAGCAGCAATGCCCGGACCGGGCACCAACAGGAGTCCTTCATGTCATCCGGTCGTGGAGACGGCGCCGAACACTCGTTCAACCAAAAGGTACTTTGTTCAGTTGCTTAATCTATTGTTATTATGATCGATAGGATCTTACAGAAGATCTTATGTCGAAATACTCAGGAAGCGAGTACAACCATCTTCTGCCGAGGACATTGCCAGGATGCCAGGCAACACTCATGAATCAAGATCTTCTGCTCATGCTGAACCTTCCGCGGAGGCCCCTGTGGTCAATCCGGCCCCTGAAGACTTCGGGGACACGCTATCAGTCACTAAATCTGAAGTAGAGAGCGCGATGAACCACCGGCAGCGACGAGAAAACCTGCGCGACCCGGCGTTTTCTGAACAAGAGTTCAATGCTCTATGCTCGGCAGACGCACACATCGGAGCGGCCCGAGCTGGGCTCGGGGAAGCTGTGAAACTGATATCATCCAGCCTGAAGGTGAGTGATTGATTTAAGAATCCAGACATATATGTAAACCCAGTAGCCCCCGAGCCTTAAATTGGTCGGGACGACCGAGTTAAGGATCCGCATATTGTGGTATGGATGATGTAGGCCTCAAGGCAGCAGAACGAGCAATTGGCCAATGAATTGGAAGCGAGCCGAACACAGGTGGAAACCGTGAAGGCCGAACTTGAACAAGTGAAGAAGTTTACCCGGGAGGCGCATGGTGAGTATATCTATTATGCTGATCTTAGTATATAATCCCATGCTGACGCGAGGGTACTTTTTAACAGCTGAATCTATAGGGCAATTGCAAAAAGATTTAGATGCAGCCCGAGAATCTCAGAGGTACGCCGAGTCCCAGTATGAGGCCGGCTGCCTTTCGTTGCAACGAAACCTGGAGGAGAAGAAGTGCCTCCAGGTGGAAAACAAGTAGCAGGCCGAAGAAATTGTGAGTTTAAAGACTCAATTGGCTCAGACCCAAGAAGAGAACCAGAAATTACAGAGGGGCATGTTCGGTAAGTGTGATTATAACGTCGAAAGGTATCTCCCCTACATGAAGTGTAATGTACATGCCTTGTATCATGTATAGGTCTCCTAACCGGGCGGCCTGAAGAAGAGATTGGCTCCTACCGGGGGAGCCTTCTGAAGGAACTGTCCGCCATGCATGAGCGGGCTCGGAAGGCCACGAGGAGCATGATAAAAGTGTTGTGGCCTACCGAGAAGCCTTCGGAAGGGATGACTGAACTAGCCGATCGGTTCAAGGAAGTATGGAGTCGGTTCGAGCTGTGGAAGACATCGGCCTGCCGGGAGGGAGCACGAGAGGCGTGGGCGATGATCAAGACCCGTTATACCGGTCTTAACCCCGAGCATATGGCTCGGGTTGGGCCAGCAGGGCCTGATGGGCAAGGAGTCCCACTTCACCTGGTGTACGACCAAGTGATGCCTGCCGCTCGTCTCTCGCAGGAAGATTGTGCCCTGGATGCCTTAATAGACAATCTTGACCGGCAGCCGGATGTGTGATTTTATGTAACTATGTACTTAAAAAAAATTGCTCCGTCTGTTTTGTAAACTTTGTCTTAACCGGCCATCGGCTTCGACCTCCCGTGCTAAGAGCTTGGGAGTGTTCCGTATAAAATATCCCTTGATAAGAGGGAATTCTTTGGAGGAACCAGGCAATCCGGAAATTTGGTACGAACAGACAGTAGATGCACAGGGAGATATGTTATATTACTGCTTAGCGTAAGAAACATCTTCCAAAGAAAATAGTACCTCTATCGGTTCCTTCCTTTAGGTTGTTACGTAAATCGTAGATAACAAGGCCGCATACTGCGAGTATGCGACTAATGGCATTTCTGAGAAAAGAAGCCCGAGTAATGGTAATAACAACCATAATTATATTTGTTGCTTCTGTCGTAGCCGACCAATTTCCTACTAAGAATAGCTAGCTTTTGGCTTCACCCGTCTGAGGTACGTATCTGGATAACCCGGTCGTAGCAATCGCAGAGGTGCTCCATTTATCCTCTAGCCGAACAATCGAGAACGTAGAGGGTAAACACAGGAGCGAGGCAACCCAGCTGGGCAAAAATCTTAGTTCGAATTGATGCATATAATAGCTAAAAAATCGACAAGGGAAACATGCATACACAAGAAGTGTGAATAGATGCTTAAAATATATAATCATCGGCTTCGGGAAGAAGCCCCCAGGTGTTTTATTCGGGTCTAACATTTGAGGATGTATGCCGAAAAACTTAACACGAGCTCGGTTTAGCCGAACATAGACTTGGGATTCCGAACCTGCCAAACATCGAGGTGAAAGGGAAGGAAAATGAAAAGAAAGAAAACAAAAAGGAGGGTAAAAAGTATGACGACACCTGTCTAGCCGTAAAAACGCCGAAGACGAGCTGCGTTCCATGAGTGTGGTTCGAGGCAGTTATCTGGCGGGCTTCGAAGACGATAAGCCCCTCCTGCGAGTACTTCGTCGATTATGAAGGGGCCTTCCCATTTGGGATTGAGCTTATGCTTTTGCTTCTCGGGGAGCCGTAAGACGAGTTCACCCACATTGTACGCTTTTGCCCTGACCTCCCTGCTTTGGTAATGCCGGGCCTGCTATTGATAAAAAGTAGAGCGAGTCCGAGCTATGTTGCGCTCTCCTTCTAAGGCGTCCAAGTCGTCCTGCCGATATAACTCGGCCTCCTTTTCTTCGTACATGCGCACCCTTGGAGCATCGTGAATAATATCACAAGGAAAGACTGCCTCTACCCCGTAGACCATGAAAAACGGTGTGTATCCTCTTGATCGATTCGGGGTGGTGCGCAGGCCCCACAGAACGGAGTCAAGCTCCTCTACCCAATGGCAGTCGGACTCATGAAGAGATCAGACTAGACGTGGTTTAATACCACTCATGATGAGGCCGTTGGCCCGTTCGACTTGTCCATTGGTCTGCGGGTGATACACCGATGCGTAATCGAGCTTAATGCCCATTTTTGCGCACCAGTCCTTTACATCCTGGGCGGTGAAGTTGGATCCATTGTCCGTTATTATACTGTGCGGGACGCCGTAACGGTGTACCACGCCAGATATAAAGTCGATTACTGGTCCGGACTTGGCTGATTTGACAGGTTTTGCTTCGATCCATTTGGTGAACTTGTCCACCATGACCAGTAGATATTTATTCTTCTTGGTCCCCCCTTTTAGTGGTCCGACCATATCCAGCCCCCAGACCGCAAAAGGCCAGGTAATCGGAATAGTCTGAGGAGCTGTTGGGGGCATGTGACTTTGGTTTGCGAAGAGTTGGCATCCCACGCAATGTTGGACGAGTGACTGGGCGTCCGCTCGAGCGGTGGGCCAGAAGAAACCAGCCCTAAAGACTTTGCTTACTAGGGCCCTTGCCGCGGCGTGATGGCCGCCCATTCCTGCGTGGATTTCGGCCAAGAGCTGCCTTCCTTCTTCCTCAGATATGCACCGCTAGAGTACTCCGTTGGTGCTTTTCTTGTATAACTCACCCTCGTGGACTTTATAAGCCTTGGATCGCCGAATTATACGTCTCGCTTCTGTCTGATCGTCGGGGAGTTCTTGGCGAAGAAGGTAAGCGAGGAAAGGCTCGGTCCATGGTGCAATTACTGCCATGCCCTCATGAGCCGAAGGCGTTTCGTCCATTACGGAACCGCCGATGATTTGGTCGTCTGGTTCATTTATAGGGGGAACAACCTCTTCCGCGCTGATGGATCCGGCACCCTTATTGTCATCCTGCCAAACCACCGATGGTTTGAAGAGCCGTTCAATGAAAGTGTTTTTTGGGACAGGGTCGCGTTTGGACCCCATACGGGCCAGTAAGTCAGCTGCCTGATTGTTGTCTCTAGCGACATGATGGAACTCCAGCCCCTCGAACCATGTGGATATTTTAAGGACGGCGTTTCTATATGCCGCCATCTTCGGGTTTTTGGCGTCGAATTCGCCGTTGATTTGGGAGATGGCCAAGTTGGAGTCTCCCCGTACCTCCAGCCGTTGTATACCCATGGAAGCTGCCATCCGAAGACCGTGCAAAAGTGCTTCGTACTCGGCTGCATTGTTGGAGTCGGCATACATGATTTGCAACACGTATCGGACGTTGTCGCCTGTGAGGGATGTGAGAATAACTCCAGCCCCCAGTCCGGCCAATGTTTTGGATCCGTCGAAGTACATCGTCCAATCGGAGTATGTACTATATTCCCTGGGGAGCTCGGCCTCCGTCCATTCAGCGAGGAAATCTGCCAACACCTGAGATTTAATAGCTCGTCGTGGCTTATAGGCGATTTTGAAAGGAAGGAGTTCAATGGCCCATTTGGCTATGCGGCCGGTGGCGTCCCTGTTATTGATTATGTCGTTCAGGGGTACTTCGGATGCCACCGTGACCGAACACTCTTGAAAGTAGTGTCTTAGTTTCCGTGATGCCATAAATACTGTATAGGCTATCTTCTGGTAATGCGGGTATCTGGAATTTGTGACCCTCCTCCTCTCGTTCGACGACGAGCACTGCGCTAACCACTTGGTTGGTGGCCGATTTGTACAATAACATTGGTTCACCGGCGCCTGGTGCTGTGAGTATGGGGTTGCTTGCCAGCAGTGTTTTAATTTCCTCTAACGCAGCAGCTGCTTCAGCGGTCCATTAGAAATTGTTGGTCCGTTTCAGCAACCAGTAGAGCGGTAAAGCCTTTTCACCGAGACGGGAAATAAAGCTTAACGCCGCCACACAACCCGCCAACTTTTGGACATGCTTTAGCTCTTTGGGAATTGCAAGTTCCGATAGGGCGCGGATCTTAGCCGGATTCGCTTCTAGTCCTCTATGGGAAACAATGAATCCGAGCAGTTTACACGTGGGAACTCCGAAGACACATTTCTCCGGATTGAGTCGTATATCATACTCACATAAGCTGGCAATGGTTTGCCTTAGGTCGTCGATCAGCTGGCTGACGTGTTTGGTTTTAATGACCACGTCGCCCACGTATGCCTCGACTGTTTTACCGACCTGTTTTTTGAGACAAGTCTGGATCATGCGCTGGTATGTAGCCCCAGCGTTTTTTAGCTCGAAAGGCATTGTGTTGAAGCAGAATGGCCCGTAGGGGGTGATGAATGCAGTTGCAACTTGATCGGATTCCTTCATTTTGATCTGATGGTATCCGGAGTAAGCGTCGAGGAAGCACAGTGAGTCGTGCCTGGCTGTGGCGTCAATAATCTGGTCTATGCGTATTAGGGGGAAAGGGTCCTTGGGGCTGGCTTTGCTAAGGTCTTTGAAGTCGACACACAGCCGCCAGGATTTGTCTTTCTTCGGTACCATCACGAGGTTTGCCAACCATTCGGGGTGTTTGATCTCCCGTATGAATCCGGCCTCTAGCAATTTGGCTAGTTCTTCACCCATAGCTTGTCGTTTAGGCTCGGAAAAGCGGCGTAGAGTCTATTTGACGGGTTTGGAGCCTGGGATTATATTCAGGCTATGTTCTGCCAGCCGCTGTGGGATTCCTGGCATATCGGAAGGATGCCAGGCGAAGATGTCCCAGTTTTCTCATAAGAATGCTCGCAGCGCCTCGTCCACCATGGGGTCCAGCTGAGCTCCGATGGACGTTGTCTTATTAGGGTCCGTTGGGTGTACCTGAAATTTAACAATTTCTTTTGCAGGTTTAAAGGACGTGGGTTTGGGCCTTTTGCTAAGGATCACATCGTCCTTGTCCATTGTTGGCCGGAGTGCGGTCAATTCCTCTGCAGCAAAGGTCTTAGCTAGTGCCTCGAGGGCGAGCACTGTTGTTTTGTTCTCAGCTCGAAGGTCTATATTCGGATCACTGGCAACTATGATTACCCCGTTTCGGCCTGGCATGTTAAGCTTCATATAGCCGTAATGGGGTATAGCCAGGAATTTTGTGAAGGAGTCACGCCCCAACAGGGCGTGGTAGCCACTGGGGAAGGGCACGATATGGAAGAGAAGTTCTTCAGATCGGTAGTTTTCGGGCGTGCCGAACACTACGTCCAGGGTGATACGTCCGGAACAATGCGCCTCTTTCCCAGGGATGATCCCCCGGAAGGTTGTGTTGCTGTGCTCGATGCGAGATCGGTCGGACGGCATTTTTTCCAGGGTGTCTTCGTACATGAGGTTTAAACCACTGCCGCCATCCATTAGCACCTTCTGTAGCCTGAAACCATCGATGATGGCGTTTAGGACCAGTGCGGCCGGTGTTTGACCGGGACGGATGGTTGGTCGGTCAGTGTCTCCAAAGGTGATTGGTATGTCTGCCCATGACCTTGTTGCTGCCACATGGTAGACTTGTTCGAGTTCTCTAAGAGCTCTTTTCCTCCTGTTCCTGGAGGGGAACGTTTCGTAGATCGTCAGGACTTCAGCATTGTATTCTGGCGGCGTTGTGGAGCGCCTGTTCGGTGGCACTGCGTCGAGGATGGCCTCTCCGCTTTTTGCGATCTGCCTGACGACCCAGCAAGCTCTAAGGCTGTGAGTCGGGCTTTTGTTCAGCAATACATAATGTATAGGGCATGGCTTGTCCAATATTCCGTCAAGGACAGTTCTGGCCCCCGTAGGGGGTCTATTTCTCTTTTCGGCGGGTTCGTGTTCGGCTAGCCGCTTCGGAGGTATCTGCTTTTTCCGATCTCCTCTAGGGTGTTCAGTAAAGTCTGGTTCCGAAAGTAACCGTTCGGCTTGCCAGGTACTCTCCATGGCACAGTATTTTTGTACCAGGTTCGATAGCTCGGTGAAGCTACGGATGTGTCGACGGGATAGGGCATTGAGGATCCCTTCATCGTGACAATTGCGACTGCAGGTTGTCGTTATCTCCTGGTCACTAGAGCCTGGTACTCTATCTCTAATGAGGAGGAGTCTAGCACAAAAATGATGAACCGACTCTCCTGCCAATTGTTTGACATCCCATAAGTCTGAAGACTTGGACTCCCCTGCGGTGCTTTAATGCTTGACTTGGGTGGTGGGTGGGAAGAATTTTGGTTCCACGCCACGATGTGAGTCTGGAATCACGGGGTTCAAATTGAGTGCTAAATCGGGGATCGATCCCGAACTATTTCCGGAACGAACTCCAGAATCCGGGTTACAGACGGGGTCCTGATGATCGGAAATAGGGATATAGACCGTCCTTAATTCCGGTAGTTGGGGGGACAAACCTCCAGCCGGACACTCAACGGTGGCGACCAGGTGAGTGATCGAGGGGGTGCGAATCTCCCTATCGTCAGGTTTAAGCCCGATCCGGTCATAGACCGGCGTCTGATCATCGGTCATGCCCATGGTTTGAATCCGATCGAATAGCTCGTTTAAGGACAAGGCGTCGGTGGGGTGCGTGTTGCCGAAGCATGCGGGGTCAATCCGCAGCGTCGTGGTTCCAGAGTCGCTTGACAGCGAGTCCAGGTTACGTTCGGCCACGGCGGGTCCGGGCACAACGATTGGGTTGGGCGTTCTAGACGGCCCGGGGGTACAGGCCGCCCCAAAAGTGGGGCCTGGCGCTCCCGGCGTCGAGGTGTCGGGATCTGCGGGCTCCTCCATTAGATCTGAGGGCTCCAGCCAAACAAGCTCTCCCCGTGAATCGGCGACGAACTCTAAGGTTCCGAATCTGATTTCTTGATCGGGGAAGAAGCTTCCGATCTGACCAAGATGGTCAGTCGGGTCGGCGTGCGACAAGACGTCGCCGCCAGCGAAGATCTAACCAGAGATGGGGACATCCTGGATACAGATCTCGTTGCTTATGAGAAGGTGAGCCATCGATTCCTTTGGTGATCACAGCGGAACTCTCAATGAAAGCACCAATGTCGGTGTCAAAACCGGCGGATCTCGGGTAGGGGGTCCCGAGCTGTGAGTATAGGATCGAAGGTAACAAGGGGACGAATGAGACGATGTTTACCCAGGTTCGGGCCCTCCTATGGAGGTAAAACCCTACGTCCTGCTCGATTATATTGATGGTATGAAGGTTACAGAGTTGATCTACCTCGAGATCGACTAGCTAAACCCTAGATGTGTTTTTCTGCCCTACAATCTAAAACCCTCCCGGTTTATATAGACACCGGGGGTCATTAGGGTTACACATAGTCGGTTGCCCACCGGAGGGAAAAAACATGTCTAATCTACTATCTTAATCTTGAAAGACATGCCACAACTCCTGAGGTTTCCTCCATAGCGACGAGGCCTTCGATCAATCCCATCCTCAGCGAGCGGCCCATGAGCCCGGCCTATGAGAAACAAGTCGGCAGTCCGAGGACCCCTTAATCCCGGACTCCCTCAATGGGTTCGATCTTGCGGTGTTCTTTCCCAATGACAGAAGGGGCAACAAGACACGCATGTATCGTTGCCATTAAGGATAACAAGATGGGGTCTATTCCTACATGAATAGATCTTGTCTACATCATGTCATCGTTCTTATTGCATTACTCCGTTCTTCCATGAACTTAATACACTAGATGCATGCTGGATAGCGGTCGATGTGTGGAGTAATAGAGGTAGATGCAGGCAGGAGTCGGTCTACCTATCTTGGACGTGATGCCTATATAATGATCATCGCCTTGGATATCGTCATGATTATTTGATCTTCTATCAATTGTCCAACAGTAATTTGTTCACCCACCGTGCGCTATACTCATGAGAGAAGCCACTACTGAATCCTACGGCCCCCGGGTCTACTTTTCCAACATATTGCTTTCCGATCTATCTTTTTGCATCTTTGTTTTCAGATCTACAAAACCAAAAACCCAAAAACATATTGCTGCATATTTTATTTGCTCTTTTTATTTGGTGTTCTTGAGAGATCTATCTCTCCTATTTATCACTACCTAATCTATCTTTTTACCGTAGAGAGATTGACAACCTCTCTTTCGCGTCGGGTTGCAAGTATTTGTTGTTTGTGTGCATGTGCTGCTTATTGGGTGGTGGTGATCCTCCTACTGGTTTGATAACCTTGGTTTCATAACTAAGGGAAATACTTACCGTCGCTGTGCTGCATCATCCCTTCCTCTTTGGGGAAATACCGACGCAGTCTCAAGCCACGTCAAAGGAATTTCTGGCGCCGTTGCCGGGGAGGAAGCGGTCTCTTCTACGTGCCTATCGTAGGCGCCGAGGAGACTCCATCATCATCTACCAGGTTCCTAATCACAAATCTCATCTCCTTGCAATTACATTATTTGCCATTTGCCTCTCATTTTCCTCTCCCCCACTTCACCAATTTGCCGTTTTATTCGCCCTCTTTTTTCGTTTGCCTTTTCTTGTCAGATCTCTCGCCTAGTCATTATGGCCAGCTCTTCCTTTATTGCATGTACTCCCGATAATGAGGTTCTTAATTTTAAGCAAAGGGGAGGGGAGAACCTAAAAGATGCTTGGTATAGGATTTGCAATGCTCATAATAGATCTATCCAAAAGCAATCTACCGTTGTTCTTCTTCGCAGTTTTTATGTGGGCATCACCACTTGGTATAGATTCGTCCTTGATACAATTACCGTTGGGAATTTCTTGATGTGTCCATCTTTGGATGATTTTAATGCTATGGTAAGTTTAGTGTGATCACCACCTCTTATTGTCAATGTCATAAAGAACAAAGTTGCTACACCTAGTAGTCACAAGGGAGATCTTAAAATGATTAGTATTCATCCCGACTTTTTAAATCATAAGAGACCCTATTTACAAGAATGAATTTTTGTTTTCTTCCTAGGAGTGTTGTAATTAAGAATATGCATGCTAATTCTTCGAAGAAATCTAGTTGTGTGATTGAGTAGTTGAAAACCAAAGATGACAATACTTGAATCTATGCTTTATGCCTAGCTAGGGGCGTAAAACGATAGCGCTTGTTGGGAGGCAACCCAATGACTAAATTTATTTTTGCTTTTTCCTTTCTGTTTTTGAGTGTTGACACAATTATGCCTCTGTTATTATTGTGTTTTTATGGTTTATTTAGTGTTTGTGCCAAGTAAAGCCTTTAGGATGATTCATAGGATGAGTAGAAGTGATGCTGAATCTGAAACAGAAACTTTGCGTCCAGTATATGATCTTTGATTTTTTGCTGGAATGTGATCTTGATCTGAAATTTTAACACAGGATTTCTATACAAATTCCTTACGTTTTCCTAATTTTTAAGAATTTTTAGAGTTACAGAAGTATGGTTAGAGTACAGATTACTACAGACTGTTCTGTTTAAGACAGATTCTGTTTTCGTTGCATTGTGTGCTTGTTTTGATGAATCTATGGGTTATATTGAAAGATATGAGCCATGGTAAAGTTAAAATACAGTAGATATAATGCAATAATAAAATATGAATGGGTTTGCAACAGCACCTAAAGTAGTGATTTGCTTTATTATACTAACGGATCTCACGAAGATTTTGTTGAGTTTTGTGTGATTGAAGTTTTCAAGTTTTGGGTGAGATCACGATGGATGAAGGAATAAGGAGTGAAAAGAGACTAAGGTTGGGGATGCTACCGCACCCACAAGATATATCCAAAGACAAACAAGCAACTAAGCTTGGGGATGCCCCCGAGTGGCATCCCCTCTTTCTTCTAACGACCATCGGTATTTTACTTGGAGCTATATTTTTATTCGTCACATATCATGAGTTTTGCTTGGAGCGACTTGTATATTTGCTTGCTTTGTTTGTTAGTTTGTAATTTGTATCCTTGCTGGACACACCTATTTGAGAGACCAAAATTATGCTATGATTTGTTAGAATTGCTCTATGCGCTTCACTTAAACTTTTTGAGCTATAGAATTGCTCTAGTGCTTCACTTATTTCTTTTTGAGCACGGTGTGCTTGGAATTTTTTGTAGAAATACTCTCATGCTTCACTTAGATTAATTTGAGATTTAGTAAATTTTGAAGAAATCCTCCCATCCTTCACTTATACCATTTTGAGAGATGAAATCTTTATGCTCATGTGCTTCACTTAAATTTGTTTGAGCTTGCCAAAAAGCAATGGCAGTATATGAAACTAGTCCCAAAGTGATAGATATCCACGGAGGATATAATAAAACCTTTCATGAAGATCATTGCGCAAATTAAACTTGATTCTTTGTAATAGTTTTGAAACATGATGATAGTAATATGTGAGTTATGCTAGTGAGTAATTATGCTTAGTAGGAATATTGGTGTTAAGGTTTGTGATTCCCTATGCATGCACGAAAGTCAATAGTTATGCAATGAATTTACGTCCTACTTATGGTGCATTATTCGGTGTTAGTTATGCTCAATGCTCGCTTATGTGAATTTTCATTTCTTGGTTTGGTTGCTTCTCAATCTATTTGCTAGCCTCCATTTGTACTAAGTAGAAATACTACTTGTGCATCCAAAATCCTTAAACCAAGTTTTGCCTTATGAGTCCACCATACCTACCTATATGCGGTATTTCCATGCCGTTCCAAGCAAATTTGTCTGTGCCATCTCTAAATTTTCAAAATGAATTTTCTCTTTTGTGTGCTCGTACCGCTCATGAAACGGTGGGGTGTGTCCAATATTTTTCCATGCTAGATGTGTTATTCTCAAGATGAGTGTTTATTCACGTGTCATTGCACGAGAGTGCAGCGGTAATAGGGATGCCCATTCCCGAAATGAAAAAGAAAAAATATTTACTTTATGTTGTCAAATAATAAATTCCTTGGAAAGTGTTGGTATGGAAGGCAACCGTGGATACGGCCCGCCATGGAAAGTGAAAGTTTGGTGGAAAAAGGAATAAACTTTATTTTCTGTTTGGGAACAGCCTATGATATATCTACCATGGAAAGTGTCGGAATCGGGGCTCCGCAAAACCCATCAAGGTTCGAAAACTGGGGTGTGTGCGAAGATCTCAACTGGCTTAGAGTCCCAACTTGTCACCCTACGGCCTAGCTGCGTCGAGTAAGCTTAAGCGAGGAAGAAGACGGACACATAGATTTACCCAGGTTCGGGCCACCTTGCGGTGTAAAACCCTACTCCTGCTTTGTGGTGGATTGGCCTCACGAGGAGGCTGTGGATGAACTAGTATAGTGGCTGGGTGGCCTCACGAGGGCTCTTGGTGGTGATGAACTTGGCCCGATTCAACCTGCCTTCTACGAGGGGAGCTCGTCCCTATTTATAGGGGCCACGGTCCTCTTCCCCCGTTGAACCAGCGGGAAGGGATCCCACAACGGCCAAATTTGAAAGGGGACAAGAGGGACATCCTATCCTGACTAAAGGTGGTCTTCGCCTGCAAAGCTTCTGGGCGTGACGCAGTGGTGGGCTCGGCGATGACGTCCGTCCTGCCGGGCTCGTGGTCTCGGTCCTCTTGCACCGGAAAGGAAACCTTTGGGGGGTTCCTTGGGAACCCGCGTACGTCCCTATTTCCTTTGCACGAAAGAGGAAACTGTCCTCCCTCTGCGCCCACTGGCGCCTGCCTAGCCAAGCCGTCGGAACCCACGTCATCCCGGCCTCTCGAGGCCGGGTGCTTGCATAGGAATCTCCGCTCCTCGGGAGGCGGCCTGGAGGTGTGCCACTCCTCCGGAGGTCTTGGCATTGTCCTCCTCGCGAGGCGGGGGCTCTCGCGAGGGCCTTGACTTGGGTGGCTCGTTGCAGGGCTGTACCGGGCCTTTGTGGTGTGCCACGCATTGGGCCGCACGCAGGCAGGTCTGGGTACCCCCAATTCCAGAACGCCAACAGGAGCCCCCGGGCTCAAGGCGTGCATGGTTGGCTTCGGGGTGAAGCTGGAGGAGGGAGGCCGAAGCGCCGCGTGCCCCAATCGGCTGCCGGCCGGTCTTGACGCGTGGCGCACGATGGGGCGTGGACGCCTCCACTTCCCCACGTCGCCTCGGTAACTGCCCCGACGGATAAGGGCTGGCGCGTGTTGTGGAGTCATCATTGCCCGGCATGCGGAGAGACGCCGGTTGGCATCCGATTGACTATAAATGGGCGAGGGGGCGGAGCCTCCTAGCCCATCCTCATCTTCTTGCCTCCTCACCTCAGTCCGCCGCTTCCACTACCATGACGCCAGTGAGGAGGTTTTCTGCTGCCGAGAAGGGGAAGGGCCGCCTGGAGGTACCGGGCTGACCACCGCCCAAGAGGGGTCGCAGCCGCCCCCGCAAGCACACCACGACGCCTGCGGTGGCCCCTCGAGGGCGCGGGCACACTCCGGCGCGGGCCGGCGCTGCCTCCGGCAGCCTCGCGAGGGCCCCCTCCCGCGTAGGCGGCAGCGGTAGCCGTGGCGCTCGTGGTCGAGGAGGAAGGTATGCAGCTGATGCCCGGCCGCCCCGCTCGCAATCTCACTCGGCCGACACGGTCCAGGAGTTCGTGGTGTGGGAGGAGAGGCCGGCCGTCTCCTGGGTCCAGCTCCCGCGCTTCTTCGCGGGGGCGCTACCAGCTGGAGGGGCCGCCGGCCTATGGCTGCAGGCCGATGGTTGCTATAGCCGACCTTCATGGGTGGAGGTCGAGGTCACCCCCACGGGCTACATGTTCCTGACCCGCGGGTGGCAGGCATTCGCCCGCGCCCACGGCCTGGAGGGGAGGTGTACCCTCCACTTCAGATACGACGGGGCGGCGACGCTCTTCGTCAAGGTCTTCGGGGAAGACGGCAGGCGCTTGGGGTGCTGTCCGAAGGGTGACGGCGACAACAGCGACCACTTCTCCGCCGACGATGACCATCGTGGTGGCGGCGTCCTCGGCGGTGAGCTTGCCCTTGGCGAAGGACGCGGCGCCTCCAGCAGCAGCGACGCCTCCTCCGGGGGGATCTCGAGCGACGATGATTATGACGAGCCGCCACGTCGGCGGGCCTGGACCAAGGAGGGCGGCGATCCATCGCGGTGCCGCGCCCCTGCCCCGGAGGCCGTCGAGCCGCCATGCCACCGCTCCACCGTCAAGGAAGAGGAGGACTCTGACTGAGCGCGAGTGGTGCCCATGCCAATTCTAAGGAGTGGCGGTCCTCGGGAGGCCGTTCTTTGCTTTTGTTTCCTGCACAAAAAAACCATGGAGGGCCCCGCGGAGGTGTAATGAACTACGGCGCTTGCGCCTTTATGTTAGCATTTTTCTTCTCGCATCCCAGTTTTTATGTTGCTGCAAACTGGAATATCACTGCCCGCCGTGATTAGGGTAACTTGTGATTAGGAAAACTTAGCTTGACTCGCCCGCGGTAGGCTCCCACGTCGCGGGGGCGCGTCTCTCTGGAGATTCTCTTTTTTTTTAGCCGTAGAGCCCCTGAGCCCCCTTGCGAGGGTCGATTGCTGCCGGTGTGCGAGGTCATGACGCCCGACGAGGCCAGGAGGTGGGTGCTCCTGAGGCCGGAGTTCGGAGGTGAAGGTGATGTTGCGCGCTAGCTCGCCTCGAGAGCGCCGCGCGAGGATTAGGACGCCAAAGTTTTGGCGAGGTGCGTGCGCGGCCCGGAGCATGCGCAACGTACCGTGCCCAGCCCCCGCTCGCGGGGCGCGCGAGGGAGAGCTACTGGATGCCAAGCCCTTTTAGAAAGAACTCAGAACAAGAAAATGCTGCAAGAAGAAGGTTCCCACCCCAGTTTCGAATAAGACGCGAAAACTTCAAACTTCATTCAAAAAGACGGCAAATTTGGTTACAAAAGAGAGCAAATAACAGCCGCGTCCGGCACCTAACAGCTAGTCTTCATCTTCCCCCAGCGCGAAGCATGGGGCATCCACTGGGCGTGGGAATAGTCGTTGAATGACAGTGTCGTCCGCCAGCGCGGAGCATGGGGCTTCCACTTGGGCGTGGGTGGGAACCCCTCCGCGTCCTCGGGGGGCTCTGGGCGTATACAACCCACTCATTATTACGTGAGAGTGTCACGGGTAGAACTTGCGGAGATGCTGGATGTTCCAGGCATTCTGGATGGGGATCCCGTCCTGAGTCTCCAGGCGCACGGCGCCAGGCCTGGAGACGCGGGCGACCCTGAACGGGCCCTCCCACATGGGCGAGAGCTTGTGCAAGCCCTCCCTGGAGAGGACCCGCCTCAGGATGAGGTCTCCAACTTCGAGGGTCCTGGACCGGATGCAGCGGCAATGGTATCCCCGCAGCGCCTGGTGGTACCTCGCTACACGGAGTGAGGCCTGGCGGCGGGCCTCCTCCCCGAGCACAAGGTCTGTCCCCCACGTGGCATCCTGACGCCCCTCGTCGAATGGCAAGACCCATGGGGAGCGATGCCTGACCTCGTGCGGGAGGACCGCCTCAGCTCCATAGACGAGGAAGAATGGGGTCTCGCCAGTGGGCTTAGTCACAGTGGTGCGGATGGACCACAGCACGAACTGAAGCTCACCAAGCCAACCCCTGCCGCAGGCTCGAGTTTCTTCTTGAAGCTCCTCTCCTTGAGGCCCCTCAGAACCTCTACGTTGGCGCGCTCGGCCTGGCCGTTGCTCCGCGGGTGTGCCACTGAAGCGTAACATATTTGTGTTCCAAGGTTAGCACAATATTCCCTAAAGAGGTTGCTTGTGAACTGTGAGCCATTGTCAGTAATGATACGGTTGGGGACACCGAAGCGGCTCACGAGGCCCAGGATCAACTTGACTACTGAGCCAGCCGGGATGGTGCGCACGGGCTCGACCTCCGCCCACTTGGTGAACTTGTCGATGGCGACGTAGAGGTAGCGGTAGCCTCCAGCCGCCCGAGGGAAAGGACCCAATATGTCCAGCCCCCAGACCGCGAAGGGACAGGAGAGCGGGATGGTCTGGAGGCCTTGCGCGGGTTGATGAATTTGCTTGGCGTGGAACTGGTAGGCCTCGCTAGATTGGACCAGCTCGGTGGCGTCGTTGAGCGCCGTGGGCTAGTAGAAGCCGCTGCAGAACACCTTTCCAACAAGGGTGCGAGATGAGGAATGATGCCCGCAGTCGCCATCGTGGATATCGGCCAGCAGCTCGCGCCCCTGCTCCTCGGATATGCACCACAACAAGACGTTCTTCAGGCGTCTGTCGTACAGCTCGCCGTCCCTCAGGCAGTAGGCGGTGGCCTGGCGAGCCACGCACTCCGCATCCTCCTCCTTCTCCGGCAGAGCGCCGCTGAGCAGGTACGCCTTGAACTCCTCCGTCCAGTCGCCGGCCTGGGGTTCCAGCGCCAGGAGCAATCGTGCTCCCGAGGCTGGCCCGCAGGCCGGGGCGCCTGAGAGCGGGGCTGGCGGCAGTTCCTCCCAAGGTGACGCCAGGCCCGCGGTCGGTGGAGCCGCCGATGGTTTGAAGAGCCTTTCCTCGAAGACGCCAGGCTCCTGAGGCTCGCGGCGCGACGCCCTCTTGGCGATGTTCTCCGCCTCCTTGTTCGCGCCGCGGGGGACGTGCTGCAATTCCAAGCCCTGGAAGCGATTTTCAATTTTCCGTACCTCTTCCAAGTACGCCTCCATGTGCTCGTCCTTCGGCTTATACTCCTTGTTGGAGAAGTTGATGAGGAGCTGGGAGTTGCCCTTGACGGTGAGGCGCTTGACCCCCATGGCTGCGGCGGCCTTGAGGCCCGCGATCAGGCCCTCGTACTCCGTGATGTTGTTGGAGACCTTCTCGCCATGCTGGAAGCAGAGCTGCACGGCGTAGTAGAGCTTGTCCTGGGTCGGTGAGAAGAGTACGACTCCAGCCCCCACGCCCTGTCGGGCGAAGGCGCCGTCGAAGTGCATGAGCCAGCCGCCAGGCGCCTCATCGCCGGGCGCGAGGGACTGGCCCTCATCCAGCCCCCGATCGAGGGCATCCGTCCATTCCGCCACGAAGTCAGCTAGGGCCGCGCCCTTGATGACCCTAGTCGTGCTGAACTCCAGGTGGAAGGCCTACAGCTCGATGTTCCACTCCGCCACCCTTCCGGCTGTGTTGGGGTTGCGCAGCACCTTCTCCAGTGGTTACGCTGAGACGACCTTGATGGAGTGGCCTTGGAAGTAATGGCGCAGCTTCCTTGAGGCAACGAGGAGCACGAGCAGGAGCTTCTGCTGCATGGGGTAACGCAAGCACGCATCCCGCAGCACGATGCTGACGTAGTACACCGGGTGCTCGACGACGCGCGAAGCGTCGGCGCTGCCCTACTCCTCAGGGGGCATGCATGACTCTGGTGCCTCATGAGTTGGTGAGGCAACAAGGGCCTCAGGAGCGCCGTCCTGGGGCGGCGACCGCCGTGCAGCCCCTTGCGGACCTCCTTTCTCCGTGCATGTGCCGGCGCGCTCCTCCCGGATCGCCACGAGCGCTGCGCTGGCCGAGTGGGGGGTCGCTGCCAAGTAGAGCACCAAAGGCTCATGAACGTGCGGCGCCACGATGACGGGAGGGTTCTGAGGTACTGCTTGAGTTCTTGGAAGGCCGCCTCAGCTTCTGGGGTCCACTCGAAAGGGCCCTTTCTCTTCATGAGCTTAAAGAAGGGGAGGGCTCGCTCACCGAGCCTGGAGATGAAGCGCCCCAAGGCGGTCACGCAGCCCGCCAACTTCTGCATTTCCTTGAGGGTCTGAGGTGGGCTCATCTTTTCAATTGTCTTGATCTTTTCCGGGTTCGCCTCGATCCCTCGGTGTGATACCAGGAAACCAAGAAGCTTGCCGGATGGGACCCCGAAGACACACTTCTCCGGGTTGAGCCTCAGGTTCACCCGTCGTAGACTGGCGAATATCTCTTCCAGGTCTTCGATCAAGGTCCTTGCCTCCCGCGATTTGACCACGATGTCATCGACGTACGCCTCGGCATTCCTCCCGAGCTGTTGCCCCAGGGCGATGTGCATCAACCGCTGGAAGGTCGCGCCTACATTGCGCAGCCCAAAGGACATGCATGTATAGCAATACACGCCGCACGGGGATTGGAATGCCGTCTTCTCGATGTCTTCCAGCGCCATCTTGATTTGATGGTAACCTGAGAAAGCGTCCAAGAAGCACAGCAGATCGCACTCGGCGGTGGAGTCCACGATCTGGTCGATGCGCGGGAGCGGGAAGGGGTCCCGCGGACAAGCCTTGTTGAGACTCATGAAGTCGACGCACATGTGCTCCTTCCCACCCTTCTTGGGTACAACCACGAGGTTGGCCAACCAATCAGGGTACCGTACTTCCCGAATAACGCCGGCTTCCTGCAGCTTGCGGACCTCTTGGACGATGAAAGCTTGCTTTTCTTGCGCCTGTCGCCATGCCTTCTGCTTTACCGGGCGTGCGTGAGGGCACACTATCAGGTGATGCTTGATCACGTCCCTCGGGACGCCCACCAGGCCAGTCGGCTCCCATGCGAACACGTCCTTATTCGCGCGGAGGAAGTCGACCAATGCCTTCTCCTGATCCGGGGGAAGGCCAGTGCCGATGGTGAAGGTGGGGCCTGAACTTCTGCCGTTAACAAACACCTGCTTCGTCTCAGCTTGGTCCTGAGAAAACTGTTGTTTTTTCTTCGAGGGGGCGGCCTCCAGAGCCCACACCGCTCCCTCGGCACCGGGGCTCAGGGCCGCTGCGGCCCCAGGAGTGGGGGTGTCGCCCTCATCGTCGAGGCGCGGGGATGCCTCAGCCCCTGGGGCCTAGGCGGCGCCCTCGGCGCTGGAGCGTGTGGCCGCCGCCACTTTGAAGGCGAGTCTGAGGGCCTGAACCGCATCCTTGGTGTCCCCGGCATCTTGATGATGTTGTAGCCTGGGTGCGTGGCCGCCATGAACTTGGCGAGGGCCGGGTACCCCAGGATGGCGTTGTACGGGAGGCCGATGTGGGCCACGTCGAAGTCGATCGTCTCGGTGCGGTAGTTGTCGCGAGTGCCGAAGGTGACTGGGAGGCGCAACTGCCCCAAAGGGGCGGTGGAGCCTTGGGCCACCCCCGAGAAGGGCCTGGTGGGTGCAAGCTGGTCATAGGGCACCTGCAGCGTGTCGAAGGTTTCCACAGAGAGGACGTTGAGGCCGGCGCCGCCGTCGATGAGTGTCTTGGTAACCACGACGTTGCTGATGGTGGGGGTGCATAGCATGGGGATTGCACCAGCGGCAACCGTAGCCCTTGGGTGGTCCTTGGAGTTGAAGGTGATGTCGGTCGCCGGCCTCGTCTTGCCCGGCGGGGCCTCAGGTCGCGGCTGAGCTGCGCCCACCTGGCGGAGGAGCTGCTTGACGTGGCGGCCGGACGCTGGTGCCTACGATCCGCCGAGGATGCAAGCGACCGTGCGAGGCCCGGGGGCTTCAAGACGCGCGATGAGGCGACCGCAAGGCCTTTTGCGCGCTTTGAGTAGCGCGGCCTGCGCGCTTGCCGGCCCAGGGCGAGCATGGGGGGTCGACGCCATGATGGAAGTAGGGGTCGGGGAAGCAGTGCGGCCGCGACACTGTCCGGGGGGAGGCAGCGGCGAGTTCTGCCGCCCTTGAGCAGCTCGGCCGGTAGCACCGGCGGCTGCCGGAGGGATGGGGCGGGCGGGGCGCTGCGGCCCACGGGCGCCGTTTGGGCGACGCGAGCGGCCGGGCGCTAGGCACGAACCCGGTGGGCATCGGCCATGGGAGCGACGAAGCTGAGACGGGTGATATGTCCATTTTGCATCATGCTTTTATATTGATATTTATTGCATTATGGGCTGTTATTACACATTATGGTACAATACTTATGCCTTTTCTCTCTTATTTTACAAGGTTTACATGAAGAGGGAGAATGCCGGCAGCTGGAATTCTGGACTGGAAAAGGAGCAAATATGATAGACCTATTCTGCACAACTCCAAAAGTCCTGAAAAGATACGGAGAATTATTTTGGAATATATAAAAAATATTGGGCGAAAGAAATACCAGAGGGGGCCCACCAGGAGGCCACAAGCCTGGGGGGCGCGCCCTACCCCCCAGGGCACGCCCCTGTGGCTTGTGGGCCCCCTGGCAGCCCTCCGGTGCCCATCTTCTTCTATATGGAGGGTTTTGACCTGGAAAAAATCATAAGATAGCTTTCGGGATGAAGCGCCGCCGTCTCGAGGCGGAACCTGGGCAGAAGCAATCTAGGGCTACGGCGGAGCTGTTCTGCCGGGGAAACTTCCCTCCCGGAGGGGGAAATTGAAGCCATCGTCATCACCAACGATCCTCTCATCGAGAGGGGGTCAATCTCCATCAACATCTTCACCAACACCATCTCCTCTCCAAACCCTAGTTCATCTCTTGTATCCGATCTTTGTCTCAAAACCTCAGATTGGTACATGTGGGTTGCTAGTAGTGTTGATTACTCCTTGTAGTTGATGCTAGTTGGTTTACTTGGTGGAAGATCATATGTTCAGATCCTTAATGATAATTAATACTCCTCTGATTATGAACATGAATATGCTTTGTGAGTAGTTACGTTTGTTCCTGAGGACATGGGATAAGTCTTGTTATAAGTAATCATGTGAATTTGGTATTCGTTCGATATTTTGATGAGATGTATGTTGTCTCTCCTCTAGTGGTGTTATGTGAACGTCTACTACATGAAACTTCACCATTATTTGGGCCTAGGGGAAGGCATTGGGAAGTAATAAGTAGATGATGGGTTGCTAGAGTGACAGAAGCTTAAACCCTAGTTTATGCGTTGCTTCGTAAGGGGCTGATTTGGATCCATATGTTTCATGCTATGGTTAGATTTATCTTAATTCTTCTTTCGTAGTTGCGGATGCTTGCGAGAGAGGTTAATCATAAGTGGGAGGCTCGTCCAAGTAAGGGCAGCACCCAAGCACCGGTCCACCCACATATCAAATTATCAAAGTAACGAACGCGAATCATATGAGCATGATGAAAACTAGCTTGAAAGAAATTCCCATGTGTCCTCGGGAGCGCTTTGCTTTATATAAGAGTTTGTCCAGGCTTGTCCTTTGCTACAAAAAGGATTGGGCCACCTTGCTGCACCTTTTCTACATTTGTTACTTGCTATCCGTTATGAATTATATTATCACAAAACTATCTGCTACCGATAATTTCAGTGCTTGCAGAGAATACCTTGCTGAAAACCGCTTGTCATTTCCTTCTGCTCCTCGTTGGGTTCGACACTCTTACTTATCGAAAGGACTACGATAGATCCCCTATAC
Organism: Elymus sibiricus; assembly: GCA_039707655.1. Taxonomy (NCBI): domain Eukaryota; kingdom Viridiplantae; phylum Streptophyta; class Magnoliopsida; order Poales; family Poaceae; genus Elymus; species Elymus sibiricus. The sequence goes on along the minus strand of CM077669.1, from coordinate 389,716,192 downwards.
TTGTGGGTCATCAAGACTCTTTTCTGGCGCCGTTGCTGGGGAGTGAAGCGCCTTTGGTAAGTGGAATTTGGTAAGGAAAAATTTATATAGTGTGCTGAAATTTACTGTCACTTGTTACTATGGAAAATAATCCTTTGAGGGGCTTGTTCGGGGTATCTTCACCTCGACCGAAAGCACAAAGAGTTGCTCCTCAACCTACTGAACCTACTAAAAATATTTATTATGAAATTCCTTTGGGTATGATAGAGAAACTGCTAGCTAATCCTTATGCAGGAGATGGAACACTACATCCTGATTTGCTTCTAATCTATGTGGATGAAGTTTGTGGATTATTTAAGCTTGCAGGTTTGCCCGAGGATGATGTCAAGAAGAAGGTCTTTCCTTTATCTTTTATGGAGAAGGCATTGACATGGTATAGGCTATGTGATGATATTGGATCATGGAACTACAACCGATTGAAATTGGAATTTCATCAGAAGTTTTATCCTATGCATCTGGTTCATCGTGATCGGAATTATATTTATAATTTTTGGCCTCGTGAAGGGGAAAGTATCGCTCAAGATTGGGGGAGGCTTAAGTCAATTTTATATTCATGCCCCAATCATGAGCTCTTAAGAGAAATTATTATTCATAATTTTTATGCTCGGCTTTCTCGTAATGATTAATCCATGCTCGATACTTCTTGTACTGGTTCCCTTATGAAGAAAGATATTGAATTCAAATGGGACTTATTGGAAAGAATTAAACGCAACTCTAAAGATTGGGAACTCGACGAAGGTAAGGAGTCAGGTATAAACCTTAAGTTTGATTGTGTTAAATCCTTTATAGACACCGATGCTTTTCGTGAATTTAGCACTAAATATGGACTTCACTCTGAGATAGTAGCTTCTTTCTGTGAATCTTTTGCTGCTCATGTTCATCTCCCTAAGGAGAAGTGGTTTAAATATCATCCTCCCATTGAAGTGAAAGTAGTTGAACCTATTAAAGTTGAACAAGAAACTATTATTTATAATGTTGATCCTGTTATTCCTGCTGCTTATATTGAGAAACCACCTTTCCCTGTTAGAATAAAGGAACATGCTAAAGCTTCAACTGTGGTTCGTAAGAGCTATGTTAGAACACCTACACCCCCTGAACAAATTAAAGTTGAACCTAGTATTGCTATGGTTAAAGATCTCTTGGTTGATAATATTGATGGGCATGTTATTCATTTCTGTGATGAAGCTGCTAGAATTGCTAGACCTGATACTAAAGATAAACATAGGCCTATTGTTTGCATGCCTGTTGTTTCTGTTAAAATAGGAGATCATTGTTATCATGGCATATGTGATGTGGGTGCTAGTGTGAGTGCAATTCCCTTTACCTTATATCAAGAAATTATGAATGATATTGCACCAACTGAATTAGAAGAAATTGATGTTACCATTAAGCTTGCTAATAGAGATACTATAGCACCAGTTGGGATTGTTAGAGATGTTGAAGTCTTGTGTGGGAAAATAAAATATCCTACTGATTTTATTGTTCTTGGTTCCCCACAAGATGATTTTTGTCCCATTATATTTGGTAGACCTTTCTTGAATATTGTTAATGCTAAGATAGATTGTGAGAAAGAAACTGTTACTGTAAGTTTTGGGGATGTGTCCCATGAGTTTAATTTCTCTAAATTTCGTAGACAACCCCATGATAAAGAATTGCCTAGTAAGGATGAAATTATTGGTCTTGCTTCTATTGCTGTACCTCCCACTGATCCCTTAGAACAATATTTGCTAGACCATGAAAACGATATGCATATGAATGAAAGGAATCAAATAGATAAGATTTTCTTTGATCAGCATCCTATTTTGAAACACAACTTGCCTGTTGAAATACTTGGGGATCCTCCTCCACCCAAGGGTGATCCCGTGTTTGAGCTTAAACAATTACCGGATACTCTGAAATATGCCTATCTTGATGAAAAGAAGATATATCCTGTTATTATTAGTGCTAACCTTCCAGAGCATGAAGAAAAGAGATTATTGAAAACTCTGAAGAAGCACCGTGCTGCTATTGGATATACTCTTGATGATCTTAAGGGCATTAGTCCCACTCTATGTCAGCATAAAATTAATATGGAGCCTGATGCTAAACCAGTTGTTGATCACCAACGACGGTTAAATCCTAAAATGAAAGAAGTGGTAAGAAATGAAATATTAAAGCTTCTGGAGGCAGGTATAATTTATCCTATTGCTGATAGTTGATGGGTTAGTCCCGTTCATTGTGTCCCTAAGAAGGGAGGTATTATCGTTGTTCCTAATGATAAAAATGAATTGATCCCGCAAAGAATTGTTACAGGATATGGAATGGTAATTGATTTTAGGAAATTAAATAAAGCTACTAGGAAAGATCATTACCCTCTACCTTTTATTGATCAAATGCTAGAAAGACTATCCAAACACACACACTTTTCCTTTCTAGATGGTTATTCTGGCTTCTCTCAAATACATGTGTCAAAAGAGGACCAAGAGAAGACCACTTTTACTTGTCCTTTCGGTACCTTTGCTTATAGACGTATGCCTTTTGGTTTATGCAATGCACCTGCTACCTTTCAAAGATGTATGACTGCTATATTCTCTGACTTTTGTGAAAAGATTGTTGAGGTTTTCATGGTTGATTTCTCCGTTTACGGAACTTCTTTTGATGATTGCTTGAGCAACCTTGATCGAGTTTTGCAGAGATGCGAAGAAACTAATCTTGTCTTGAATTGGGAAAAGTGCCACTTTATGGTTAATGAAGGTATTGTCTTGGGGCACAAAATCTCCGAAAGAGGTATTGAAGTTGATAAAGCTAAAGTTGATGCTACTGAAAAAATGCCGTGTCCCACGGATATCAAAGGTATAAGAAATTTCCTTGGGCATGCTGGTTTCTATAGGAGATTTATTAAAGACTTCTCTAAAATTTCTAGGCCTCTCACTAATCTCTTGCAAAAAGATGTTCCATTCATTTTTGATGATGATTGTGTAGAAGCATTTGAAATTCTTAAGAAAGCCTTGATCACTGCACGTGTTGTTCAACCACCTGATTGGAACCTACCCTTTGAAATTATGTGTGATGCTAGTGATTATGCCATTGGTGCTGTTCTAGGACAAAGAGTTGATAAGAAATTAAATGTTATCTATTATGCTAGTAAAACTCTAGACAGTGCTCAAAGAAACTATGCTACCACTGAAAATGAATTTTTAGCAGTTGTGTTTGCTTGTGATAAGTTCAGACCTTATATTGTTGATTCCAAAGTAACTATTCACACTGATCATGCTGCTATTAAATATCTTATGGAAAAGAAAGATGCTAAACCTAGACTTATTAGATGGGTTCTTTTGCTACAAGAATTTGATTTGCATATTATTGATAGAATGGGAGTTGAGAACCCCGTAGCAGACAACCTGTCTAGGTTAGAAAATGTTCTTGATGACCCACTACCTATTGATGATAGCTTTCCTGATGAACAATTAGCTGTCATAAATGCTTCACGTAATGCTCCATGGTATGCTGATTATGCTAATTACATTGTTGCTAAATTTATACCGCCTAGTTTCACATACCAACAAAAGAAAAAGTTCTTCTATGATTTAATACATTACTTTTGGGATAATCCACACCTTTATAAAGAAGGAGTAGATGGTGTTATTAGACATAGTGTACCTGAGCATGAACAGGAACAGATCCTACACAAGTGTCACTCCGAGGCCTACGGAGGACACCACGCTGGAGATAGAACTGCACACAAGGTATTACAATCTGGTTTTTATTGGCCTACTCTCTTCAAGGATGCTCGTAAGTTTGTCTTGTCTTGTGATGAATGTCAAAGAATTGGTAATATTAGTAGACGTCAGGAAATGCCTATGAATTACTCACTTGTTGTTGAACCATTTGATGTTTGGGGTTTTGATTATATGGGACCTTTTCCAAAGTCCAACGGGTATACTCATATTCTAGTTGCTGTTGATTATGTTACTAAGTGGGTAGAAGCTATTCCAACTAGTAGTGCTGATCATAACACTTCTATTAAAATGCTTAAAGAAGTTATTTTCCCTAGATTTGGAGTCCCTAGATATTTAATGACTGATGGTGGTTCACACTTTATTCATGGTGCTTTCCGTAAATTGCTTCCTAAGTATGATGTTAATCATAGAATTGCATCTCCTTATCATCCTCAGTCTAGTGGTCAAGTAGAATTAAGCAATAGAGAAATTAAATTGATCTTGCAAAAGACTGTTAATAGATCTAGAAAGAATTGGTCTAAGAAACTTGATGATGCATTATGGGCTTATAGAACTGCTTACAAAAACCCTATGGGTATGTCTCCGTATAAAATGGTTTATGGTAAAGCATGTCACTTACCTCTAGAACTAGAACATAAAGCTTATTGGGCAATCAAAGAGCTCAACTATGATTTCAAACTTGCTGGTGAGAAGAGGTTATTTGACATTAGCTCACTTGATGAATGGAGAACCCAGGCCTATGAGAATGCCAAGTTGTTTAAAGAAAAGGTTAAGAGATGGCATGATAAAAGGATACAAAAGCGTGAATTCAATGTAGGTGACCATGTCTTGCTATACAATTCTCGTTTAAGATTTTTTGCAGGAAAACTTCTCTATAAATGGGAAGGGCCTTACATTATCGAGGAAGTATATCGTTCTGGTGCCATCAAGATCAACAACGCCGAAGGCACAAATCCGAAGGTGGTAAACGGGCAAAGAATCAAACATTATATCTCAGGTACTCCCATAAATGTTGAAACCAATATTATCAATACCATAACTCCGGAGGAGTACATTAGGGAGACCAACCAGGCCACAACGTTTCAGACTCCGAAAAGGAATAGGTACGTGGTACGGTAAGCAAACCGACTCCAAAACTTTTCCAATAGCATTTTTTCTCTGTTTTGGAATATTTAATAAATTAGGAAAATTTAAAATAGTCCGAAAAGTGCACAAGGAGGCGACAAGCCAGGGGGCGCGCCCTACCCCCCTGGGCGCGCCCCTGTGGCTTCTGGGCACCCCGTGTACCATCCAGACTCCGTTTTCTTGTGGTATACTCCTTTAGGTCGGTAAAAAATCATTATATAATCTCCCGAAGGTTTGGACCTTCGTATCACGACAATACTTCATGTGTTCATTTTGAGCTATTTCTGCAGCAGATTTAGAGCAAGATGTCTTCGCAAGAGTCGGTCGGGGAGAGCCGTGCCTCTCACCTGACACCAGGGCCCGGAGTATACAGCGAAGCCAACCACTTCGGGCAGGCCACTGAGGAAGAGATGGAGGCCGACTTGAAAAGGGTGGATGCCATGGAAGAAGACCAAGAAGTTACCTCTCGTCTAAAACCTGGAGCCATGTTGGAGGAACTTCAGAGCTCAGCAATTCCGAATTCGGTCATCCCCCCCAATGCTAAATTTCTTACTTATGAAAATATGAAAAAGAGTGTTGCTTCTTCCCCCCACAGCAATGAAACATCCATGGGTGATGGGAGCTCTAACCGTCACTGGAAAACTTCGCAAGGAAATAATGGATCTTAGACAGCAAAATAACAAGCTTGAGGAAGAGAATCGCATTCTGAGGGGCATCATCGCCAAGAATATAACATCACCACCTCCGAAGAAAGACAACTAAACACATGGGTATGGGCACTCCCCTTGGCTTGTGCCAAGCTTGGGGGAGGTGCCCCGGTATCGTATCACCATCACATCTTTTACTTTCATCGTTTTTCTCAGTTCGATCCTTTTGGTTATATCTTGATCTCGTAGAATAAAGTTTTTAGTGTGATCTAGTTTTGAGTTTTGCTTTATGTCCCCCCTATGTAAGCGAGTCCGAGAGTTACATAATAAAAAGTAGTTTTGATTTGAGGGCTTTGCTTGCTTGCTATGATCTTGAGAAAAAGAAATAGAAAGAAGTATAGAATAAAAGCAAAGAGTATATATGATGATCTTATAGGGAGTGATGACTTCACATATAAGAAGTATGTCGATTGAAATTTGTTGTGAGTTGACAAATATAGCGATTGGTCATTGTTGCAATTAAAAGGAAGTAATAAAGAAAGAGAGGTTCACATATAAATATATTATCTTGGACATCTTTTATGATTGTGAGCACTCATTAAAATATTATATGCTAAGAAGTTGATGTTGGACAAGAAAGACAACATAATGGGTTATGTTTGCTTATTTATGAATAGAAGTTATATGGTTATAGATCCTTTAACATGTGACGCTTGCTTCCACCCCATATCAGCCAAAACTTCCGCACCAAGTAGAGATACTACTTGTGCATCCAAACACCCTTAACCCAGTTTTGCCATGAGAGTCCACCATACCTACCTATGGATTGAGTATGATCCTTCAAGTAAGTTGTCATCGGTGCAAGCAATAAAAATTGCTCTCTAAATATGTATGATCTATTAGTGTGAGGAAAATAAACTTTATACGAACTTGTGATATGGAAGAAATAAAAGCGACAGACTGCATAATAAAGTTCTTTATCACAAGCGGCAATATAAAGTGATGTTCGTTTGCATTAAGGGATTGCGCATCCAACTATAAAAGCGCATGACAACCTCTGCTTCCCTCTGCGAAGGGCCTATCTGTTACTTTTACTTTCTAGTACTTACCTTTATGGAAGAGTCGTGGTGATCCTCACCACTTCCTTTATTTCGCCTTTCTCTCTTGGCAAGCGTAATGCGTTGGGGAATGATCTAGACACATATATCCACTCGGATGTGGGTGATCATGAGTTATTTCTGTTGACATTACCCTTGAGGTAAATAGTTGGGAGGCAAAACTATAAGCCCCTATCTTTCTCTGTGTCCAATTGAAGCTTTGACCTCATAGGTACCGCGTGAGTGTTAGCAATTATGAAAGACTAAAAGATGATTGAGTATGTGGATTTGCTTTACAAGCTCTTATATTGACTCTTTCCGATGTTATGATAAATTGCAATTGCTTCAATGACTGAGATCATAGTTTGTTGGTTCTCAATAGAGTTCTTGATTCATAATTTACCTTGTGAATGAATTGTGACTTTAGCATAAGAAATTATATGTCAATATATGTTGATGTTCTAAAGATGATCATGATTCCTTCATGTTCGTATTTTATTTTATCGACACCTCTATCTCTAAACATGTGGACATATTTATCGATTTCGGCTTTTGCTTGAGGACAAGCGAGGTCTGAGCTTGGGGGACTTGATACGTCCATTTTGCATCATGCTTTTATATTGATATTTATTGCATTATGGGCTGTTATTACACATTATGGTACAATACTTATGCCTTTTCTCTCTTATTTTACAAGGTTTACATGAAGAGGGAGAATGCCGACAGCTGGAATTCTGGACTGGAAAAGGAGCAAATATGATAGACCTATTCTGCACAACTCCAAAAGTCCTGAAAAGTTACAGAGAATTATTTTGGAATATATAAAAAATATTGGGCGAAAGAAATACCAGAGGGGATCCACCAGGAGGCCACAAGCCTGGGGGGCGCGCCCTACCCCCCAGGGCGCGCCCCTGTGGCTTGTGGGTCCCCTGGCAGCCCTCCGTTGCCCATCTTCTGCTATATGGAGGGTTTTGACCTGGAAAAAATCATAAGAGAGCTTTCGGGACGAATCGCCGCCGTCTCGAGGCGGAACCTGGGCAGAAGCAATCTAGGGCTCCGGCGGAGCTGTTCTGCCGGGGAAACTTCCCTCCCGGAGGGTGAAATCGAAGCCATCGTCATCACCAACGATCCTCTCATCGAGAGGGGTCAATCTCCATCAACATATTCACCAGCACCATCTCCTCTCCAAACCCTAGTTCATCTCTTGTATCCGATCTTTGTCTCAAAATCTCAGATTAGTACCTGTGGGTTGCTAGTAGTGTTGATTACTCCTTGTAGTTGATGCTAGTTGGTTTACTTGGTGGAAGATCATATGTTCAGATCCTTAATGATAATTAATACTCCTCTGATTATGAACATGAATATGCTTTGTGAGTAGTTACGTTTGTTCCTGAGGACATGGGATAAGTCTTGTTATAAGTAATCATGTGAATTTGGTATTCGTTCGATATTTTGATGAGATGTATGTTGTCTCTCCTCTATTGGTGTTATGTGAACGTCGACTACATGACACTTCACCATTATGTGGGCCTAGGGGAAGGCATTGGGAAGTAATAAGTAGATGATGGGTTGCTAGAGTGACAGAAGCTTAAACCCTAGTTTATGCGTTGCTTCGTAAGGGGCTGATTTGGATCCATATGTTTCATGCTATGGTTAGATTTATCTTAATTCTTCTTTCATAGTTGCGGATGCTTGCGAGAGAGGTTAATCATAAGTGGGAGGCTCGTCCAACTAAGGGCAGCACCCAAGCACCGGTCCACCCACATATCAAATTATCAAAGTAACGAACGCGAATCATATGAGCTTGATGAAAACTAGCTTGACAGAAATTCCCATGTGTCCTCGGGAGCGCTTTGCTTTATATAAGAGTTTGTCCAGGCTTGTCCTTTGCTACAAAAAGGATTGGGCCACCTTGCTGCACCTTTGCTACATTTGTTACTTGCTATCCGTTACGAATTATCTTATCACAAAACTATCTGCTAACGATAATTTCAGTGCTTGCAGAGAATACCTTGCTGAAAACCGCTTGTCATTTCCTTCTGCTCCTCGTTGGGTTCGACACTCTTACTTATCGAAAGGACTACGATAGATCCCCTATACTTGTGGGTCATCAAGACTCTTTTCTGGCGCCGTTGCCGGGGAGTGAAGCGCCTTTGGTTAGTGGAATTTGGTAAGGAAAAATTTATATAGTGTGCTGAAATTTACTTTCACTTGTTACTATGGAAAATAATCCTTTGAGGGGCTTGTTCGGGGTATCTTCACCTCGACCGGAAGCACAAAGACTTCCTCCTCAACCTACTGAACCTACTGAAAATATTTATTATGAAATTCCTTCGGGTATGATAGAGAAACTGCTAGCTAATCCTTATGCAGGAGATGGAACACTACATCCTGATTTGCATCTAATCTATGTGGATGAAGTTTGTGGATTATTTAAGCTTGCAGGTTTGCCCGAGGATGATGTCAAGAAGAAGGTCTTTCCTTTATATTTGAAGGAGAAGGCATTGACATGGTATAGGCTATGTGATGATATTGGATCATGGAACTACAACCGATTGAAATTGGAATTTCATCAGAAGTTTTATCCTATGCATCTAGTTCATCGTGATCGGAATTATATTTATAATTTTTGGCCTCGTGAAGGAGAAAGTATCGCTCAAGCTTGGGGGAGGCTTAAGTCAATGTTATATTCATGCCCCAATCATGAGCTCTCAAGAGAAATTATTATTCATAATTTTTATGCTCGGCTTTCTCGTAATGATCAATCCATGCTCGATACTTCTTGTACTGGTTCCTTTATGAAGAAAGATATTGAATTCAAATGGGACTTATTGGAAAGAATTAAACGCAACTCTGAAGATTGGGAACTCGACGAAGGTAAGGAGTTAGGTATAAACCTTAAGTTTGATTGTGTTAAATCCTTTATAGACACCGATGCTTTTCGTGAATTTAGCACTAAATATGGACTTGACTCTGAGATAGTAGCTTCTTTCTGTGAATCTTTTGCTGCTCATGTTGATCTCCCTAAGGAGAAGTGGTTTAAATATCATCCTCCCATTGAAGTGAAAGTAGTTGAACCTATTAAAGTTGAAGAAGAAACTATTATTTATAATGTTGATCCTGTTATTCCTGCTGCTTAAATTGAGAAACCACCTTTCCCTGTTAGAATAAAGGAACATGCTAAAGCTTCAACTGTGGTTCGTAAGAGCTATGTTAGAACACCTACACCCCCTGAACAAATTAAAGTTGAACCTAGTATTGCTATGGATAAAGATCTCTTGGTTGATAATATTGATGGGCATGTTATTAATTTCAGTGCTTGCAGAGAATACCTTACTGAAAACCGCTTGTCATTTCCTTCTGCTCCTCGTTGGGTTTGACACTCTTATTTATTGAAAGGACTACGATAGATCCCCTATACTTGTGGGTCATCAACGGGGTGGGGCCGGAGAAGGATTTCCACACGCCCCTACGTGGCGCGCCAAATGTCGGAATCCGGGCTCCGCAAAACCCAACAAGGTTCGAACACTGGGGCGTGTGCGAAGATCTCAACCAGCTCAGAGTCCCAACTTGTCACCCTACAGCCTAGCTGCGTCGAGTAAGCTTAAGCGAGGAAGAAGACGGACACAGAGATTTACCCAGGTTCGGGCCACCTTACGGTGTAAAACCCTACTCCTGCTTTGTGGTGGATTGGCCTCATGAGGAGGCTGTGGATGAACTAGTACAATGGCTGGGTGGCCTCACGAGGGCTCTTGGTGGTGATGAACTTGGCCCGATTCAACCTGCCTTCTACGAGGGGAGCTCGTCCCTATTTATAGGGGCCACGGTCCTCTTCCCCCGTCGAACCGGCGGGATGGGATCCCACAATGGACAAATTTTAAAGGGAACAAGAGGTACATCCTATCCTGACTAAAGGTGGTATTCGCCTGCAAAGCTTCTATGCGTGACGCGATGGTGGGCTAGGCGATGACGTCCGTCCTGTCGGGCTCGTGCTCTCGGTCCTCTTGCACCGGAAAGGAAACCTTTGGGGGGTCCTTGGGAACCCGCATACGTCCCTCTTTCCTTTGCACGAAAGAGGAAACTCTCCTCCCTCTGCGCCCGCTGGCGCCCGCCTGGCCAAGCCGTCAGAACCCACGTCATCCCGTCCTCTCGAGGCCGGGTGCTTGCATAGGAATCTCCGCTCCTCGGGAGGCGTCCTGGAGGGGTGCCACTCCTCCGGAGGTCTTGGCATTGTCCTCCTCGCGAGGTGGGGGCTCTCACGAGGGCCTTGACTTGGGTGGCTCGTTGCAGGGCCATACCGGGCCTTCGTGGTGGGCCACGCGCTAGGCCGCAGGCAGGCAGGTCTGGGTACCCCCAATCCCAGAACGCCGACAGAAAGTATTGTGAGCTACTTTGTCGTTTTCGTTGACAAGAAAGGCATGCCACCCAAAAAAAATTCTCTCTCAATTTAAACCTTGAGCTCCGGCACCTCTACAAATCCCTACTTCCCTCTGCGAAGGGCCTATCTATTTACTTTATGCAATTTTTATTTTTACTTTGACTCTCCATCTTCTCTTATAAAGCACCAACTAGGGGGCACTATGATCATACTTGAGCATTGGGCATAGCTAAAATTTGAGTGTGTTTCATGAATGGATCAATGATTGAGCATGATGGGTTAGGGATAACTTTCTTTTGTGTTGATATTTTGAAAGACATGGTTGCTTGTTGACATGCTTGAGTATTAAAGTCATTATGTTAAAACTAGACTATTGCTTTGAATCATTTACAAGTACAAATGTCCATGCTATACAAAAGAAAAGAATATGAGATGAACATGGTAGGCAGCATTCCACATCAAAAATTCTGTGTTTATCATTTACCTACTCGAGGACGAGTAGGAATTAAGCTTGGGGATGCTGATACGTCTCCAACGTATCTATAATTTTTGCTTGTTCCATGTTGTTGTATTATCATTCTTGGATGTTTTACAATCATTTTATAACAACTTTATATCATTTTTTGGGACTAACCTATTGACATAGTGCCAAAGTGCCAGCTGCTGTTTTTGCTTGTTTGTTACTTCGCATAATATCAATATCAAACGGAGTCCAATCGCGACGAAACTTTTTGGAGATTTTTTTAGGACCAGAAGAAACCCAGTGGGGCAAAGAAGTGCCAGAGAGGTGGGCCGTGGAGACCACAACCCACCAGGGCGCGCCAGGGGGGCCCCGGCGCGCCCTAATGGGTTGTGCCCTCCTCGGGGCCCCTCTCCACCGCCTCTGATGCCTATAAATTCCTAAATATTCCAAAACCCCTAGGGGAGTCGACGAAACACAATTCCAGCCTCCGCAAGTTCCAGAACCTCGAGATCCAATCTAAACACCATCACGGAGGGGTTCATCTTCTTCATAGGTGCCACTCCAATGATGCGTGAGTAGTCCACTATAGACCTACGGGTCCGTAGGCAGTAGCTAGATGGCTTCCTCTGTCTCTCTTATGATTCTCAATACAATGGTCTCTTGGAGATCTATTTGATGTAAACTTTTGCGGTGTGTTTGTTGGGATCCGATGAATTTTGAGTTCATGATCAGTTTCTATCCATGAATATTATTTGAGTCTTCTTTGATCTCTTATATGCATGATTACTTATAGCCTCATATTTCTTCTTAGAATCTTTGGTTTAGTTAGGCCGACTAGATCGATTTTTCTTGCCATGGGAAGAGGTGCTTTGTGATGGGTTCGATCTTGCGGTGTTCTTTCCCAGTGACAGAAGGGGTAGCAAGACACGCATGTATCGTTGCCATTAAGGATAACAAGATGGGGTCTATTCCTACATGAATAGATCTTGTCTGTATCATGTCATCATTCTTATTACATTACTCTGTTTTTTCCATGAACTTAATACACTAGATGCATGCTGGATAGCGGTCGATGTGTGGAGTAATAGAGGTAGATGCAGGCAGGAGTCGGTCTACCTATCTTGGACGTGATGCCTATATAATGATCATCGCCTTGGATATCGTCATGGTTATTTGATCTTCTATCAATTGCCCAACAGTAATTTGTTCACCCACCGTGCGCTATACTCATGAGAGAAGCCACTAGTGAATACTACGGCCCCCGGGTCTACTTTTCCAACATATTGCTTTCCGATCTATCTTTTTGCATCTTTGTTTTCACATCTACAAAACCAAAAACCCAAAAACATATTGCTGCATATTTTATTTGCTCTTTTTATTTTGTGTTCTTGAGAGATCTATCTCTCCTATCTATCACTACCTAATCTATTGTTTTACCGTAGAGAGATTGACAACCTCTCTTTTGCGTCGGGTTGCAAGTATTTGTTGTTTGTGTGCAGGTGTGCTTATTGGGTGGTGGTGATCCTCCTACTGGTTCGATAACCTTGGTTTCATAACTGAGGGAAATACTTACCGTCGCTGTGCTGCATCATCCCTTCCTCTTTGGGGAAATACCGACGCAGTCTCAAGCCACGTCAGGCTCACACGGATCCTAAAGCCAAAGTCTACTCGGTCACGATCCAAGTCCACTCGGACCACATCCGACCAGTGTCCTCGGATCCAACCTCATAGGTTTCTTCCCTTAAGCGCGCGACCCCTTAGGTTCAAGTCGGCTTGGTCGCAGGTCGGATCACCTCCGACCTGCTCGGTTGGTAGCGGCCTCTAGAAAGGCGTGCCAACCACCAAGTAGACAATGAAGCTGGTTAGATGAACCTGTACATCACACTTCTATTCCCTTTGCCACACAATATATGTTGGCAGGCTTAAGGCGAGTCTGTCATCCTTGTGCTAGCCCAACCTCTTTCTCGTTTCAGTGATGCCGACCACAAACCGGATTATCTCATAATCCTTGTCGCATGGAAATGCTTATCTTGGTCGGATCACATGAGGGGCCCAGAGTATATCTCTCCTGATCAAAGGGGCAAATCCCATCTTGCTCGACCATGTCTCGCAACATGGGTCTGGACAAGCGTGAAACTTACCTTTATAACTACCCAGTTACGGAGTAGCGTTTGGTCGGCCCAAAGCAGGTCTGTCATCATCCCGAGTACATGCGCCAGCTCAGGTCTTAGGACATAGAACGTATGTTGTACTAGAGACTCACAGATGACATATCACTGCGTCTCATAGTTGGGTCTATCCAACTCGAACCATATCTCGACTCGGATCCGACTATGTCGAATCCGACCAGATCCTTCTGAATCCATATTATCCGGTTAGCATCCAATGCTCCATGGCCAGTGAGACCGAGCCATCCACCGTGTCATATGCTAGTCTAGTCAGCTGCGCATCCACACAACCCTTTCGACTAAGGACCTTTTAGGACATTCATCATACAATGCATAGTCCCACAAACAATTCACGTACTTGCTGATACACATCATTGATAATGTTCAAGGACTATCTTTATTCATAAACACATGGGAAATACCATCATACATGATTGCCTCTAGGGCATATCTTCAACAATTTGTTAGTAAAGGTATCAATATTAAATCTTGTTATTAACTACTCATTTAAGTGTCGGTCATGGCATGAATGATCAGAATGTTGGAGCACTTTTATACATCGTTGAAATCCGTGTGTTGTTTTAGTCGGGGGCACGCGATGGTTAACTCCTCCCAACCTCCTCCCTAGGGCCATGCAGGTAATGCTTTGCTTCGAGAGAGCTAATAAAACTTTCACAATAAGTATGTGAGTTCTTTAGGACTAACGTGAGTTCATGGAATATACACACTCCCACCTTTCCGCAATTTACTAGCCTCTTTGGTACCGTGCATTGCCCTTTCTCACCTTGAGAGTTGGTGCAAACTTTCCCGATGCATCCAAACCCCGTGATATGATACGCTCTATCACACATAAGACTCCTTATATCTTGCTCAAAACATCCACCATATCTACCTATCATGGCATTTCCATAGTCATTCTGAGATATATTGCCATGCAACTTCCATTGTTCTGTTTCATGACATGTGTGTTCATCGTCATATTGCTTTGCATGATCATATAGAGCTGGCATGATATTTGTGGCAAAGCCACCATTCATCATTGTAACACATGTTACGCTAGATCATTGCACATCCTAGTACACTGCCAGAGGCATTCATATAGAGTCATATTTTGCTAGGTTTTATCGAGTTGTAAGTAAATAAAAGTGTGATGATCATCATTATTAGAGCATTGTCCCAGTGAGGAAAATAATGAATGATGAACGCTAATGATTCCTCCAAAGAATAAGGATGAGGTTCCGAACTATGAGAGATAAAAAAAGAGATATAAGAAGAGAACAGGGGCAATGCTACTATCCTTTTACCACACTTGTGCTTCAAAGTAGCACCATGTTCTTCATATACAAAGTCTTCTGATTTGTCACTTTTATATATGATACGTCTACAATGTATCTACTTTTCCAAACACTTTTGCTCTGGTTTTGACCTCTAATTTGCATGATTTGAATGAAACTAACACGGACTGACGCTGTTTTCAGCAGAACTACCTTGGTGTAATTTTTGTACAGAAATAAAAGTTCTCGGAATTGGACGAAACTTTTTGTGGATTTTTTCTGGGAATTATAATGAATTATGGAGCGAAGACCTGCCGGAGGGAGGCCACCTGTGGGCCACAAGCCAACAGGGCGCGGCCCCCATAGGTCGCGCCCTGATGGCTTGTGGGGCCCACGAGGCTCCTCCGACCCTGATTCCAGTCCTATAAAATCACATCTTTGGAGAAAAAATCAGAGAGAAGTTTTCATCGCGTTTCACGAGACGGAGCCACCGCCACCACCTGTTCTTCCTCGGGAGCTCTGATCTGGAGTCCGTTTGGGGCTCTGGAGAGGGGAAATCGTCGTCGTCGTCATCAGCAACCCTTCTCCATCAACACCGCCATGATGCTCACCACCGGGAGTGAGAAATTACTTTGTAGGCTTGCTGGATGGTGGTGGGATTGGATGAGATTGATCATGTAATCGAGTTATGTTTGATAGGGCTTGATCCCTAGTATCCAGTATGTTCTGAGATTTATGTTGCTATGACTTTGCTATGCTTAATGCTTGTCACTATGGCCCGAGTGCCATGATTTCATATCTGAACATATTATATCACCTCTGAATATAAGATTGATTTGGATCCTATCTTGCAAGCTGTATGCACCTATTACGTGTCTTGATCCGCATACCCCAAGGTGACAATAATTGGGATTCTTTTCGGTGATTGCCGTAGTTTGAGGAGTTCATGTATTCACCATATGTTAATGCTTTGTTCTGGTTCTCTATTAAAAGGAGGCCTTAATATCCCTTAGTTTCCAATAGGACCCCGCTGCCATGGGAGGGTAGGACAAAAGATGTCATGCAAGTTCTTATCGCAAGCACGTATGACTATATACGAAATACATGCCTACATTATATTGATGAATTGGAGCTAGTTCTGTGTCGCCCTAGTGTGTAACTGTTACATGATTGATGTCATCCAAATCATTATCCATCACCGATCCACGTGCCTACGCTTTACATATACTGAATCCTGCTAAGTATCTATTACTGCTGCTACTGTCACAACTGCTACAAAATTGCTACTGTCACCACTACTGTTACTTTTGATACTACTATTTGCCGTGCTACTAAACCTTTGCTACAGAGAGATATCCCAGGTGCGGTTGAATTGACAACTCAACTGTCAAGGCCAATAAATATTCTTTGGCTCCCCTTGTGTCGAATCAATAAATTAGGGTGAAATCCTACCCGTGAAGACTGTCGCGATCCCCTATACTTGTGGGTTATCAAGACCTTTTTCTGGCCCCGTTGCCAGGGATCATAGCTCTATTTATTGTGTGAACTTGAGGATATCCAATTGCCACTATGAAGTATCTGAAGGATAATCGGACTAAGATCATCCCCTCTCGTACGAGAGCAGGTAAGGAACTGCCATCTAGCTCTGCTTTTGAATCACCTACTGTTTTGAATCAGCTTGTTACACCACCGCATGTTGATCGTCCTGATATGTCACATGAACTTGATGATGCTACTTCTGAAATTAATAATGATACTATTACTACACATGTTGAAACTAAAACTGTGCCACTGAATGAATTAATTGATGCTCATATTGCTAAAGCTAGAGAACTTGAAAATGCTGAAACTGATGAGGACTTTGAATCACCTGTTACACCTCGCTCTCCTAATAGATATAAATTGCCTTATGTACCTGAAGTTTATGTCATGGATAAGGAAACAACTAGGGATTTCTTTGCTTGTGAAAATAGAGATGACTTGAAGAAACTGCTATGCAAACTGAAAGAAAAATCTATGATGGAGAAAATGAAACATGATCCTAAATTTGCTACTTCTCCTATATTTGTTACTGATAAGGATTATGAGTTCTCTATGGACCCTGAGTTAATTCCTATACTAGAATCTGATCCTTTCCATGGTTATGAGGATGAGACTGTTGTCAAACACCTTATGAAATTAAATGATATTGCTTCTCTGTTTACCAATGATGAAAAGATACGCTACTATTATATCCTTAAACCTTTTCCTTCCTCGCTAAAAGCCGAGTCCAAGGAATGGTTCCTTTATCTTGCACATGGTTGTATGCGTAGTCCCCAGGCTATGCTTCATTACTTTTTTGAAAAATATTTTCCTGCTCGGAACAAGCTGCCTTACAGGAAATATTTAACTTTGTGCAAATTGAAGAAGAGAATCTCCCTCAAGCTTGGGGGAGGCCTCTCCGGTTACTTAGAGCTTTTCCTGATTGTCCTCTTAAGAAAAATGAAATTCTTGATATCTTTTATAATGGACTAACCGATGCTTCTAGGGACTTCCTAGATAGTTGTGCTGGTTGTGTTATCAGGGAAAGAACTGTCAGTCAAGCTGAAGAACTATTGAATACCATATTGCAAAATATCGATGATTGGACGCTTCCTGAACCACCTCCGGAACCTATTCAAAAGAAAAGAGGTATTCTATTCCTCAACCCTGAAGATATGCAAGAAGCAAAGAGATCCATGAAGGAGAAAGGTATTAAAATTGAGGATATCAAGAAACTACCACCTATTGAAGAAATACATGGACTTGATACCCCAACATAGGTAGTAGAGGTAAAGTCTCTCCATTCCTTTAGTGAAAATGATATACCTTACACAAAGACTCCTGAACAATGCATGGATGAATATGATAATTACGTTGTTAAGCAAGAACACTTCAATAATTATGTTAAGGATCAATTGAGACGTAATGCCATGATGATAGACTGCTTAAGTGACTTGATGTTTAGAATTGCTAATGATGTAAGAGGTCTAGGTAAACATGCTTCTATGGTTCACACTCAACTACACCAAGTTGCCGATACGTCCATTTTGCATCATGCTTTTACATTGATCTTTATTGCATTATGGGCTGTTATTACACATTATGGTACAATACTTATGCCTTTTCTCTCTTATTTTACAAGGTTTACATGAAGAGGGGGAATGCGGGCAGCTGGAATTCTGGACTGAAAAAGGAGCAAATCTGAGATACCTATTTTGCACAACTACAAAAGTCCTGAAAATCTACGGAGAATTATTTTGGAATATATAAAAAATATTGGGCGAAACAAATACCAGAGGGAACCCACCAGGGAGTCACAAGCCAGGGGGCACGCCCTACCCCCCTGGGCGTGCCCCTGTGGCTTGTGGGCCCCCTGGCAGGCCTCCGGTGCCCATCTTCTGCTATATGGAGGGTTTTGACCTGGAAAAAATCATAAGGGAGCTTTCGGGACGAAGTGCTGCCGTCTCGAGGCGGAACTTGGACAGAACCAATCTAGGGCTCCGGCGGAGCTGTTCTGCCGGGGAAACTTCCCTCCCGGAGGGGGAAATCGAAGCCGTCGTCATCACCAACGTTCCTCTCATTGAGAGGGGGTCAATCTCCATCAACATCTTCACCAGCACCATCTCCTCTCCAAACCCTAGTTCATCTCTTGTATCCGATCTTTGTCTCAAACCTCAAATTGGTACCTGTGGGTTGCTAGTAGTGTTGATTACTCCTTGTAGTTGATGCTAGTTGGTTTACTTGGTGGAAGATCATATGTTCAGATCCTTAATGATAATTAATACTCCTCTGATTATAAACATGAATATGCTTTGTGAGTAGTTACGTTTGTTCCTGAGGACATGGGATAAGTTTTGTTATAAGTAATCATGTGAATTTGGTATTCGTTCGATATTTTGATGAGATGTATGTTGTCTCTCCTCTAGTGGTGTTATGTGAACGTTGACTACATGACACTTCACCATTATTTGGGCCTAGAAGAAGGCATTGGGAAGTAATAAGTAGATGATGGGTTGCTAGAGTGACAGAAGCTTAAACCCTAGTTTATGTGTTGCTTCGTAAGGGGCTGATTTGGATCCACATGTTTCATGCTATGGTTAGATTTATCTTAATTCTTCTTTCGTAGTTGCAGATGCTTGCGAGAGAGGTTAATCATAAGTGGGAGGCTTGTCCAAGTAAGGGCAGCACCCCAACACCGGTCCACCCACATATCAAGTTATCAAAGTAACGAACGCGGATCATATGAGCATGATGAAAACTAGCTTGACAGAAATTCCCATGTGTCCTCGGGAGCGCTTTGCTTTATATAAGAGTTTGTCCAGGCTTGTCCTTTGCTACAAAAAGGATTGGGCCACCTTGCTTCACCTTTGTTACATTTGTTACTTGCTATCCGTTACAAATTATCTTATCACAAAACTATCTGTTACCGATAATTTCAGTGCTTGCAGAGAATACCTTACTGAAAACCGCTTGTCATTTCCTTCTGCTCCTCGTTGGGTTCGACACTCTTACTTATCGAAAGGACTACGATAGATCCCCTATACTTGTGGGTCATCAGTTGCTAAGTCACAAAATGATTTGCTTGCTGAAGTAAATAACAATATGAATGATCATGATGTTAGAGTAATGACTAGGGGAGGTCGTATGACCCAAGAACATCTCTATCCGGAAGGTCATCCTAAAAGAATAGAACAAGAAAATTAGTGTTGATGCACCTAGTTCCTTTAATAAGAAAAATAAAAAAAATGATAGAAACTTGCATGCCCCTAGTGAACCTATTATAGAAACACCTACTGAGAACCATAATGATGTTTCTATTTCTGTTGCTGAGACCCAGTCTGGTAGTGAACATGCACCTAGTGATAATGAAAAGGAGGATGAAAATAATACTGTGCATGTAGATGCTCCACCAGATAGTAATAAAGAACATGACAACGATGTAGAAATAGAACATGCCGAGGATCTTGATAACCCACCTCCTAAAAATAAACGTTATGATAAAAGAGACTTTGTTGCTAGACAACATGGCAAGGAAAGAGAGCCATGAATTCAGAAACCCATGCCATTCCCTCGTAAGTATTCTAAGAGTATGGACGAGGAAGATTTTGAGCGTTTTACTGAAATGATTAGACCTGTCCTTTTGCGTAATCGTTTGACTGATATACTGAAAATGCCTCCGTATGCTAAGTATATGAAAGATATTATTACCAACAAAAGAAAAATACCTGAAACTGAAATTGCTACTATGCTTGCCAATTATTATTTTGATGGAGGAATACCTAAGAAGCTAGGAGATCCTGGCATACCCACAATACCTTGCTCTATTAAAATAAATTATGTTAAAACCGCTCTCGGTGATTTAGGGGCCGGTGTAAGCGTTATGCCTTTCTCCCTTTATAAAAGACTTGATTTGAGTAAGCTTACACCTACTGAGATATCTTTGCAAATGGCTGATAAATCCACTGCTCTACCTATTGGAATTTGCAAGGACGTTCCTGTTGTGGTTGCAAATGTTACTATCTTGAGAGACTTTGTTATTCTTGATATGCCCGAGGACGACAATATGTCGATCATCCTTGGTAGACCCTTTTTAAATATTGCAATAAAAGCAAGGTTACTTTCATGTCAATGGCAAGCAACATACCGTACATTTCCCGAAGAAGCAAACTTTGGTTAATAATATTAATGTCAATGAGCCTACTCCCACGTTTATCATTGGAAGTTTTGCAATTCAGCTACCTACTGTCAAGAATAAATATTATAATCTCATTGTTGGGGAGATGCAAATCCCCATTGAGGTAACCTAGTGATATACAAAAATTCTTTGGTTACATGTTAGCCGGAAACGGTTGTTAATAAGACTTGATCAACCTTATTATTGGATCCTTTTCGGAAGGCATGTGATTGATGAATTTAGTACTCACAACTCTCTGTATCAAAAGTTTACCTTCTATTATTTTCAGTTTATATAAAATAAATTAGTTTGATTCTCTGGTTTTCTGTTTTTTCTGTGCATAGAAAAATGACCAAAAATAAAAAGTCTCGGATTGCCACAAAATTTTAACATGAATTGTTCTGGAATATAAAAGATTTTTTGGCATAAAAATTGCCGCGGGGGACTGCACCTGTGGGCCAGAAGCCAACAGGGCGCCCCCGCAGGCCACGCCATGATGGCTTGTGGAACCCATAGGGGCCCCCTTCCTTATCCCTTCCTCCCACTCCTTCTCCTACCTCTAGAAAAATTCCCTAAATCTCTCTCCCGTGTTCTTCCCCTGGAAACTGAAATTTTCGATCTCTTTTCTCGGAACTCCATTTCCAAAACTGTTTTGAGGAATTGTTCCTTGGTATGTGACTCCCCCATTCCTCCAATTAGTTTTTGTGTCAGTGGTTTATATTTTGCATAATGTGCCGCACTTGGTGCTAAATAAAATGAGCTTGCATGTTTAATTCTTTGAGTTCCAAGTAGTATGAATGCTTGATATGGCCTCTAGGCATCATTATGAGTAGTTGCTATCAATCTTGCAAGGTTTTATTGACATGAGTTTGTGGCTCAAAAAATTCAGAAATTTGTGCTTAGGAAGATGAATTTCTTAAGGAAAGGTTCTTCAAGCCGGAGCCCCAAGGGAGTTGTTAGGAGAACTCAGGACCGCGACATCAACCTTGTTCGCAACACATAGGTTAGGCCTTGTGAATGGCCACACACGCCCTTCATGAACGAAGCGGGTTTTTATGAAGAATTCATGCAATTCATTGCAAATGCCGGGCTTACTGACTTCCTCGCAGATGAGTGTGACCAATATTATCTCCTTACTAATTCCTTCGTGCAAAACTTTTACTTCACAAATACGCCCGGTGCTCCCACAATATGTTTTGATCTTTATGCCACCAACTATGAATTACCTCTACATGAATTTTGTGAAATGTGTTTGCTTCCCTCTGATTGGGGAATGCGTGAGCCTAAGCCCGAGGAGTTTGAGGACTTCCTCCAAACCTTAACTGTGGGAGAAACTAGGGGCGTGTCAAACGCTAGAGCCACTAGTTTGGAATTTCCATCTGTGCACTATTTTTCTCTGTTTATAGGAAAATGCATAACTGCCATGGAATAGGGTGGTGGCCTCAGTGCCCCTACCCTGGCCGCTCTTCGCCATGCACTTTATGGTGATAACACTTACAACATAGGAGCTATTGTTGCGTGTCGATTAAATCTTAACCGAACCAAGGGCAAGGTTCATGGTGGTATTTATGCCACTCGCTTAGCAAAGCGTTTTGAAGTTGCTATACACCATACTGATTATTTGTTGCCTAAGGTTTATCTTGATCACTAGTCTATGATGGAACACCAATACATTGAGGAACCGCAACCTCCGCAACATCTTCGTTACAGCTTAGTATTTAGCGAGAAGACTTGTGATATTATTCCTTTGCCTGCACCCTCTTTGTTAATTATCATGCTAGGAACGGATACAGAATAATGCCAGAAGATATAATGGCTTACCGGAATGAGCTGGCTGCTGTGGAGGCCGAGGTGCAGGCGTGGGATGCTCAGGTGCCCTAGCCGGAACACTTTCCCAGACCTGATGGCTATTATCAGTGGTGATCACCAAGCTAGGCAAACGCCTAAGCTTGGGGGAGTACGTATTTCTCACTGACATCACATTCATGTTCACATCCTCTTTAATTCTTTATCCATGTTAGTCTTATTTTTCTTCTTTCTTCTTGTGTGTTTGAAAAACTTTGGAAAACCCAAAAATATTTCTCACTTCTTTTCAGTTTTCTTTCCCCGTTTAATTATCTTTAACACTACAAAGAAAACCCAAAAGAATTTCCTTTGCATGTTGGAACCTTTCCCGTGTAAATAGTTTTTCTCATTCTTGTTTTCCCTTAATTTATTTGCTTGCTTGAGAAAAACAGAAACTCCAAAAATATTTCAGTGTGTTTCTCTGAATTTCTTTTCTTTTTGTTTAATCTTTGAAAGGAGAAGACCACGATGAAAATGTTGAGTGGCTCTTATATGATTTATCGTTGATCTAACAGAGAGCCAGTATTACCCAGTCTTCTCCTTTGTCTAAAACTGCCCTGCACATTCCAGCTTAGTCCACGGTATTCTTGCACTATTATTATTATCACATCATTCTGTCATGCAAGTGAAAGGCAATAATGACGATATTTGACGAAGTGATCTTGGCAAAGGAAGCTGGTATGAACTCTTCTTGTTTTCTGTTTTTGTAAATATGTTTAGCTCGTTTGATCTTGATTCAGTATATTATGAGTGAACATGTTCATGATGACAATTAGAGATTATAGCTTCTCATGCCATGCTTAAACAACTAGTAGTGAATAACGATTTATCTTATAGGTCAACGTGCATTAAAATAGTTATGATGTGGTATGGTAGTATGGTATTTCCCTCTGAGAAATTCAAGCAGCTTGACTTGGCCAATGTGCAAAAATGTAGTTGATTCAAAACTAATGCAGCCTTCATGATGTTTAAATTCAGAGTGTTCATATCCTACTCATGCTATGTCCAATGTTAATTATTCATAATGCATACCTATGACCGTTTTCGCTCTCTAGCTGGTCGCTTCCCAACTTATTGCTAGCCTTCACCTGTACTAAGCGGGAATGCTGCTTGTGCATCTAAAACCTTTAAACCAAGTGATTCCACATGAGTCCACCATACCTACCTATATGCGGTATTACCCTGCCGTTCCAAGTAAATTTGCATGTGCCACCTCTAAATATTCAAATAAATATCCATTTTGTGCACTCGTCTCGCTCATGGAGCGATGAGGCGGTCGGTATCTTCCATGTTAAGTGAGTTATTCTCAAGACGGTTGTTTATTCGCCGCCATTGCACGAGAGAGGCTGGTAAAAAGGATGCCCAGTCCTGTATAATCAAAATTAATTAAACAAAACTCCTTGAGACAGTCGATATGTAGGCAGGCATCCGTGGATTCAGTCAACCATGGTTTGTGTCTGGATGGTGGATAGGAGTAAACTTTACTATTCCATTTGGGAACCGCCAATAATGAGTTTAGCATGGGAGATATTGAAAACATTTGTCGTAACATTGACAAGGAAAGTGCACCACTCAAAAACTATATTTCAATCTTGTTTTAAAACTTGAGCTCTGGCACCTCTGCAAATCAATGCTTCCCTCTGCGAAGGGCCTATCTATTTATTTTTATGTTGAGTCATCATCCTCTTACTAATGGCACCAGACCGGAGAGCACTATTGTCATTCTTATGCATTGAGTCTAGTTAATGTTGGATGTGAGCATGACTGGATCTTTTCTATTCTGAATTATAATGTTTAGTCGCTGATTGAACCTCAGAGGTGCTCTACATTTATGTTTTGCGGTCTCATAAAGGGCTAGCGAAATACCATGTCACTATATTATATCATGATTGTTTTGATAAATTGTTGGCATGTGAGATATCTTATTATTTGCTTACTAGTTGGTTATGTATCGCCATGAGTTAATATGATGTTAAATTGTTATCATGGATGTGGTTATTTATAATTTATGTTGAAAACTTGAGCACTAGCTAAGAATGTGTATAACGACGAGAACAAAAGACTTTGTAAAAGTTTTCTTTATCACTTTCAGTTTGTCAACTGAATTGCTTGAGGACAAGCAATGAGTTAAGCTTGGGGGAGTTGATACGTCTCCAACGTATCTACTTATCCAAACACTTTTGCTCTGGTTTTGACCTCTAATTTGCATGATTTGAATGGAACTAACCCGGACTGATGCTGTTTTCAGCAGAACTACCTTGGTGTTATTTTTGTGCGGAAATAAAAGTTCTCGGAATTGGACGAAACCTTTTGTGGATTTTTTCTGGGAATTATAATGAATTATGGAGCGAAGACCTGCCGGAGGGAGGCCACCTGTGGGCCACAAGCCAACAGGGCGCGGCCCCCCTAGGTCGCGCCCTGATGGCTTGTGGGGCCCACGAGGCTCCTCCGACCCTGATTCTAGTCCTATAAAATCACATCTTCGGGGGAAAAATTAGAGAGACGTTTTCATCGCGTTTCACGAGAGGGAGCCGCCGCCACCTCCTGTTCTTCCTCGGGAGGGCTGATCTGGAGTCCGTTTGGGGCTCCGGAGAGGGGAAATCGTCGCCGTCGTCATCACCAACCCTTCTCCATCAACACCGCCATGATGCTCTCCACCGGGAGTGAGTAATTCCTTTGTAGGCTTGCTGGACGGTGGTGGGATTGGATGATATTGATGATGTAATCGAGTTAAGTTTGATAGGGCTTGATCCCTAGTATCCACTATGTTATGAGATTGATGTTGCTATGACTTTGTGATACATCTCCAACGTATCTATAATTTTTGATTGTTCTATGCTGTTATATTATCATTCTTGGATGTTTTATAATCATTTTATAGCAACTTTATATCATTTTTTGGGACTAACCTATTGACATAGTGCCCAGTGCCAGTTGCTGTTTTTTTGCTTGTTTTTTACTTCGCAGAATATCAGTACCAAACGGAGTCCAATTTCCATGAAACTTTTTGGAGATTTTTTTGAACCAGAAGACAACTTGGGAGCCAAGGAAGCACCTGGGGGGAGGCCCGTGGGGCCCATGATACACCAGGGCGCGCCAGAGGCCCCCGGCGTGCCCTGATGTATTGTGGGGCCCACAGAGGTCTTTTCCACCGCCTCTCAGCTCTATAAATCCTCAGAAATTCCAAAAACCCTAGAGGAGTCGACGGAACACAATTCCAGCCGCCGCAAGTTCCATAACCACGAGATCCAATCTAACACCATCACGAAGGGGTTCATCATCCTCATTGGTGCCTCTCCGATGATGTGTGAGTAGTCCACCAAAGACCTACGGGTCCGTAGGCAGTAGCTAAATGGCTTTCTCTCTCTCTTTTGATTCTCAATACAATGGTCTCTTGGAGATCTATTTGATGTAATGACTTTTTGCGGTGTGTTTGTTGGGATCCGATGAAGTTTGAGTTCATGATCAGTTTCTATCCACGAATATTATTTGAGTCCTCTTTGATCTCTTATATGCATGATTATTTATAGCCTCGTATTTCTTCTTTGAATCTTTGCTTTAGTTAGACCAACTAGATCGATTTTTCTTGCCATGGGAAGAGGTGCTTTGTGATGGGTTCGATCTTGCGGTGTCCTCTCCCACTGACAGAAGGGGCAGCGAGGCACGCATGTATCATTGCTATTAAGGATAACTAGATGGGGTCTATTCCTACATGAATAGATCTTGTCTACATCATGTCATCGTTCGTATTGCATTACTCCGTTTCTCCATGAACTTAATACACTAGATGCATGCTGGATAGCGGTCGATGAGTGGAGTAATAGTAGTAGATGCAGAATCGTTTCGGTCTACTAATCTTGGACGTGATGCCTATATATTGATCATTGCCTTGGATATCGTCATGATTATTTGATCTTCTATCAATTGCCCAACAGTAATTTGTTTACCCACCGTGTGTTATTTTCTTGAGAGAAGCCACTAGTGAAATCTACGGCCACCGAGTCTATTCTTTTAATCTATTGCTTTTCGATCTATCTTTTTCCGCATTTGTTTTCAGATCTATTATTCCAAAAACCCAAAAATACCTTGCTGCACTTTTTATTTTCATCTTTTATTTTGTTATCTTGCGCGATCTATTTATCCAATCTCATACAAACCATCTATCTTTTTACCATGGAGAGATTGACAACCTCTCTTACGCGTCGGTTGCAAGTATTTGTTCTTTGTGTGCAGGTACCGTTTACATAGTGTTGCTTGGTTCTCCTACTGGTTCGATAACCTTGGTTTCATAACTGAGGGAAATACTTACCGTAGCTGTGCTGCATCATCCCTTCCTCTTTCAGGAAATACTGACGCAGTCTAAACCCACGTCAAAGGAATTTCTGGCGCCGTTACCGGGGAGACATCATCAACATCTATCGGGTTCCTAATCAAAAATCTCATCTCCTTGCAATTTACATTATTTTCCATTTGCCTCTAGTTTTCATCTCCCCCACTTCACAAAAAAATTGCCATTTTATTCGCCCTCTTTTTCGTTTGCCTTTTTCTCGTCAGATCTCTTGTTTGCTTGCAATCTTGTTTGCGTAGTCATGATGACTCAAGAAAATACCAAATTGTGTGATTTTTCCAATACCAATAATAATGATTTTATTAGTACTCCGATTGCTCCTCCCGCCACTAGTGCGGAATCTTGTGATATTAATGCCGCTCTGTTGAATCTTATCATGAAAGATCAATTTTCCAGTACTCCTAATGATGATGTCGCGTCCCATCTAAACACATTCGTAGACTTGTGTGATATGCAAAAGAAAAAGATGTGGACAATGATATAGTGAAGTTGAAATTATTTCCTTTCTCCTTGCGGGATCGTGCAAAAAATTGGTTTCCTTCTTTGGCTCCCAATAGTATCGGTTCTTGGGATAAGTGCAAGGATGCTTTTATTACTAAGTATTTTCCGCCCGCAAAAATTATTTCCCTTAGAACTCAAATCATGAATTTTAAGCAACTTGAGCATGAACATGTTGCACAATATTGGGAAAGAATGAAATTGATGCTAAGAAATTGTCCTACTCATGGTTTAAATCTTTGGATGATCATACAAAAAATTTAAGCGGGATTGAATTTTGTCTCTAGAAATCTTTTAGATTCCGCCGCGGGTGGTACTTTTATGGAAATTACTTTGGGTGAAGCTACTAAATTGCTAGATAATATTATGGCAAATTATTCACAATGGCATACTGAAAGAGCACCTACTAGTAAAAACGTTAATTCGGTTGAAGAAATTAGTACTTTGAGTGAAAAAGTTGACGCTCTTATGAAGTTGGTTGGTAATAAAAATGCTCCTATTGATCTTAATGATGTGCCGTTGTCTACTTTGATTGAGCAAATTAGTGATTCCGTAGATGTGAATTTCATCTCGCAATACAATTTTAATAACAATGCTTATAGAGGTAATTTTAATCTTAGGCCTTTTCCTGGAAATTCCTCTAATAATTATGGTAATTCCTATGGTAATTCTTCTTACAATAATAATAGGAACCCCTCTGATCTTGAGAGTAATATTAAAGAATTTATGAATGCTCAAAAAGTTTTCAATACTACGATAGAAGAAAAGTTGAATAAGATTGATGATATGTCTAGAAGCATTGATAGAATTTCCCATGATGTAGAAAATCTCAAGTTGAAAGCTTTTCCAACTAAGATTGATGAATCAATTAAAGCTTTATATGTTTCTATGGATGAAAGTAAGAAAGGAACCGCTATGCTTAGATCTAAAAGAGAATTTTTAGAAAGGGCGTTTTCTAGTGATTGCTTTCATAAAAATGATGAAGATCTTAAAGTGATTGGTGTTTCTTCGATTGATTCCTTGTTTAGTAATATTAAAATTTATGATAGAGGGACAGAAGAAGAGTCAACTTTAGCTAGGAGGCGTCCCAATGATTTGGAGGGTGAAAATCTTGATGAAAAATTGATGAAAGTGGGTTTGGAGAGGTCAAAACTTTAACTAGTGATGTGTCCACTCTTTTGGATTACAAAGACTTTAATTATGATAGTTGCTCTTTGATTGAATGTATTTCTTTGTTACAATCCATGATAAATTCACCCCATGCTTATGAACAAAATAAAGCTTTTACGAAACATATTGTTGATGCCATGATGAAATCTTTTGAAAAAAAGTTGGAGTTAGAGATTTGAATTCCTAGAAATTACATGATGAATGGGAACCTACCATTAAAGTCAAGATTAAAAATTATGAGTGCTTTGATTTATGTGATTTGGGTGCTAGTGTTTCCACAATTCCGAAATCTGTATGTGATGTGCTTGGTCTTATCAATATTGAAGAATGTTCTCTTAATTTGCACTTGGCGGATTCTACTATCAAAAAGCCTTTGGGAAAAATTAATGATGTTCTTATTCTTGCAAATAGGAACTATGTGCCCATAAATTTTATTGTTCTTGATATTGATTGCAATCCGTCTTGTCCCATTATACTTGGTAGACCGTTTTTACGCACTATAGGTGCCGTGATTGATATGAAAGAAGGCAATATAAAATTTCAATTTCCACTATGAAATGGTATGGAACACTTCCCTCGAACAAGAATTAAGCCACCATATGAATCAATCATGAGATCATCGTATGGAGCAAAAACTAAAGATGACAACACTTGAATCTATGCATTATGTCTAGCTAGGGGCATATAACGATAGCGCTTGTTGGGAGGCAACCCAATGAATAAAATTTATTTTTACCTTTTTCTTTCTATTCTTGAGTTTTTGCACAATTATGCTACTGATATGATTGTGTTTTATATGTTTTAATTAGTGTTTGTGCCAAGTAAAGCCTTTAGGATCATGTTGGGTGATAGTTGATTTGATCTTGTTGAAAAACAGAAACTTTTGTGTCCAGTAGAAGAATTTTCAAAATTCACAGAAGCGACGAAAAATTCTGAAGTTTTTACACAAGATTGATATACAAATTGCTTACGTTGTCCTAATTTTTCAGAATTTTTTGAGTTACACAAGTATGGTTAGAGTACAGATTACTACAAACTGTTCTTTTTTTGACAGATTCTGTTTTCGTTGCATTGTGTGCTTATTTTGATGAATCTATGGTTTGTATTGGAGGGTATAAGCCATGGTAAAGTTAGAATACAGTAGATATAATGCAATAATAAAATATGAATGGGTTTGCATATTTTATTCTATGTTCTTGTGCGATCTATTTATCCAATCTCATACAAACCAATCTATCCTTTTTACCGTGGAGAGATTGACAACCTCTCTTACGCTTGGGGTTGCAAGTATTTGTTCTTTGTGTGCAGGTACCGTTTACATTGTGTTGCTTGGTTCTCCTACTGGTTCGATAACCTTGGTTTCATAACTGAGGGAAATACTTACCGTAGCTGTGCTGCATCATCCCTTCCTCTTTGGGGAAATACCGACGCAGTCTCAAGCCACGTCACTTTGCTATGCTTAATGCTTGTCACTAGGGCCCGAGTGCCATGATTTCGGATCTACACATATTATATCACCTCTGAATATAAGATTGCTTTGGATCCTATCTCTCAAGTTGTATGCACCTATTACGTGTCTTGATCCGCATACCCCAAGGTGACAATAATTGTGATTCTTTCCGGTGATTGCCGTAGTTTGAGGAGTTCATGTATTCACCATGTGTTAATGCTTTCTTCCGGTTCTCTATTAAAAGGAGGCATTAATATCCCTTAGTTCCAATAGGACCCCGCTGCCATGGGAGGGTAGGACAAATGATGTCATGCAAGTTCTTATCGCAAGCACGTATGACTATATACGGAATACATGCCTACATTTTATTGATGAATTGGAGCTAGTTTTGTGTTGCCCTAGTGTGTAACTGTTACATGATTGATGTCATCCAAATCATTATCCATCACGGATCCACGTGCCTACGCTTTACATATACTGAATCCTGCTAAGTTACTATTGCTGCTGCTACTGTCACAACTGCTACAAAATTGCTACTGTCATACTGTTATTTTGATACTACTATTTACCATGCTACTAAACCTTTGCTGTAGAGAGATATCCCAGGTGCGGTTGAATTGACAACTCAACTGTCAAGGCCAATAAATATTCTTTGGCTCCCCTTGTGTCGAATCAATAAATTAGGGTGAAATACTACCCGTGAACACTGACGCGATCCCCTATACTTGTGGGTTATCAATATACCGGTGGGAATTATTTTTTGTTATAGAACATGGCTTGTATATTCTGATAACGGGCTTCCTGAAATGCCCGAGGTCTTCATGTGCAAACAAGTTGGATGCACACCCACTTAGTTTCAGTTTGAACTTTCATATACGTATAGCTCTAGTGCATCTGTTGCATGGAAATCCCTACTCCTAGCGTTGATATCGATTGATGGGCCTCTCCATTGCCTATTGATCCGCCTAGTTGATGCGAGACTTTCTCCACATTTGTCTTCCCTTATTAAGCTCTACCACCACATTCTATTCCACCTGTAGTGTTATGTACATGGCTCACGCTCATGTATT